>CM067379.1:91886991-93329496 GCA_034510155.1 Eucriotettix oculatus
ATCCTAGGTTGTGTAAATAACGGAAAATCGTCAAATGGCATATAGAGTTGTCATTTTGATCCGTTCCCGGTACTCATAGAAGAAACGGTCAGGTGACTAAAGTCGTTGAAAATCGAATTTCCAATCGACTATATCCTGAGAATGTTTCTAAAATCTTCAGTTTTAGAACTACCGGGTCTAAAGTTGGATGAATTTCAAAATTCAGTTTTTTATTGTGTTGTAGCTCGGTGGCGCTAGTTATTTGCTGGGGAGGTGGGGGATGAGGGATGATTCGTCTACCCTGAAATAAAGTAATCTACTGTTAGTTCTCCGTGAAACAAAGAGAATAAACCGTTAATCGTTTTTCGAGTTATGTATGAACTTCGCTAAGAGGCTGAAAACTAACGAAAAACACACCTACAAAAAGTGAAAAAACGAAGGTTTGTTGACATTTTCACATATATATTGTTGTTATTTTTAAATATTATTGAATTTTACTTTTATCCACGTATGGGATACGAAAACATTTACATAACATATTTTTAACGTATATAACTTCAGTATATTTAAAATTTTTAAAGATGATGGTCAACTTCGGGTCCTGAGAAACACGTGTACCAAATTTGGTCAAATTCGGACCAGTAGTTTGGACGCCTATGGCTCGGACATACGATACGTATGACTCACTGACAAAGGTTTTTAGATATATAGATAAGTAGGTAACGATATTGCTCTGAGAGACTTTGGTATGTGACTAATCTAAGGAAACGTCTTCAAAGGACTGTGAAGATTGGGTATAAGTGAGTGATTTTGGTGGATTCAATTGGACTTAAGAGTGAAGATACAAATAAATTTCTGTAAGCATTTTTAAGATACATGTCTTCAAGACTATTGTAGCTTATGGACCTAGACTTGTGAATAAGTGGACACAATATGCAGGTTAAAATATTTATGAAATGACACACTCTTTGGAATAGCCGATTCCGGTTGTTGTGACTTGATCATTTCCACCATTATTCCTGGCAAGTTTTCGTTGCGTGGTACGTAAAGAGCCGAATGTTTAATGTATCATTAAAACATTTTTCTGCGGATAATTGTGTTGGTTGAAGGGAAAAACAATTCACATGAAGTACAGAAAATTACTTATGGGGAGAAATGACATTATCGATTTCTCATCTGTTATGAGACGCAATTTGCGTCGGAAACAAACATTGTTAGCGCAAAATAGAATAAGCAGGAGAGAGAATTGATCTCCCGCGTTCAAAAACAATGCGGGGTTTCCGCGTCAATTTGTAACTGTCGTCAGCAATTAATTAACATGTTTATCATAATCGCATATTCAGAATTCAGTTTCTACGGCCTACTTAGACAGTAATAATAATGCCTCACAGTATTGTAAACTGGCGAACTTTAAAAATAAACCAACTACTCTCGATAATTTTCACCAAGTGTTATTACATACATTTCAATGTCCGCATAAAATCTATTATCGCAGAATTAAGTTGTAATTGAATAGAAAATAGTTGAAACTAAGAAATCATTCAGAGAACAACCTAGTAATGCACATACATAGCTCAAAGCAACCACCAGGCTCAACTATTCAAATAATAGCGATTCTTCTAATTATGTCAGATAATTCTAAATGTAATGTTCAATAAGTCAGAAAAAGTTTAACATCAAGAGCATTCACTTCAATGGTTATATTGAAACTGAAATAAATGTAATATAAAAATGCTAAGTTGCGTCTCTAATCTGGGACTTCATCATGAGAACATGAACGTTGAAAAAGAAGAGACCTTATTATTTTAACCAATCCCGAATTAAGAGTTACTTTTCCTGCTACTCCTTGCTTGACAACCTTCCAGCGGGCCTTGATGTATCTTCACGATTTTTTGTTTGTGGCACGTGGTAGATGAAAGCTCGATTAGGAGCAATCATCAGAAAACATGTAACATGTCAATCTAGCTTTTATGTATGGATTAATTGGTTTAATAAATAATGAAATTAAGTATTAATTGACTATATGAAGAATGTCGTTTATGCTTCAGGGCTAAATCATAAGTGCAACAGAGGGCTGATGAAGCTGGATCTTCCAAGTTCTGACGACTGGGACCGCCAGAGCTCAAGACTTCGTTGCCTTTGTCAGCTCCACGGAGATTTGTGTGATGCTGTAGATACGGTCAACTGTGCATATGGTGTCCAAGCCCTCGTTTACACTCTGTCTATCTTCCTGCACCTTATAATAAGTCCATATTTCTTCCTCCTTAATCTTCTCTACCCGAAGACCTACGGGAAGAGCGACCCAGCATTTCTCGTGTTGCAGGCTCTGTGGATCATCATACACATCTCGAAACTCTTCCTGATCATACATCCGTGGAAAGTCATAGGAGACCAGGTAGTTTTTACTATAGCATCAGTGTGCCTATACGTAAAACCAGGCTTTTAACAAACCTTTAATTTGCTCTTTCTAATATTAAACTTTATCGACTTGAGTCTATCCAATGTTATCTTCTAGATTTTTCTGGTCAGTCTACACTTTACTCACGCGCTGTTCTCTGCTTTTACACACTGCACATTACCCAAGACCAGTAAGTTTCCTCCTTTTGGGCCTCTGGGTTGGCTTCATGCTTACTCTCTTGTTTTGGAGATCCCTATTGATACCAGTATTTCGGACGCACATGGGGGACATTCACTATATTTCATAGCACTTTATCTATAATGTTTGGATTCACTTCATATTTGAGTCCCCGAAGAAACACGTTGGTTTCAATATATGATTTTAAGGCAGTAATTTTTTAGAGATTGTAAGTTTGGAGCTTCTTTCAATTAGCCGATGTATTTTATAGCGAATTCAATTTCTTTTTGTCTTATGGCACACGGACTAAAACTTCGGCCAGAATCTGAAAATTAATCGATTTTCTAATTTTCTCATATTAATACGAGGCATTTTCAAAAAGTATCACGAAAATAGAATTTCCGTGGGCTACGTATATTCGATTTTCGATATTTTTATGGCGTTATGTTGGTACACGAGTCCCTCACGCTGACGAGGTCGTGCATTTTGAATTTTTAGTTAGTTGAAGTTGAACGTGTTTTGGATTGTCTTCGATTTTTGCCTATTCCACAAAATGGAACAAAGAATCTGTATCAAATTTTGCGTGAAAAACAAAATTAAGTGCGCGGACGCATTCCGATTGTTGGCTGTGGCGTATGGTGAAGCTACCCTGAACTAAAGCAAAATGTTCTCAGATGTGAATGACGAAGAGCTAACCGGACGCCCGAGAACGTCAACAACAGAGGGAAAAATTGATGAAGTGAAGAAAATGGTATTGATCAATCGTCGAATAACTGTTATAGAAGTTGCTGAAGACCTAAACATATCGATTGGCTCGTGCCATTCAATTTTAACCAACGATTTGGACATGAGACGCGTCGCCGCGAAATTCGCGCCAAAATTGCAAAATTTCGACCCAAAACAGCGACGCGTTAACATTGTTAACGAGCTGTTCGACTCCAACTTTGCTCCAGAGGGTCATAACTGGGGACGATCATGGCTTTATGGTTATGACGTGAAACCAAAGCTCAATCATCACAATGGAAGCTGCCGCATGAGCCAAGATCGAAAAAAGCGCGAAGTTCGGTAGAATTTGAAGGTTTTGCTCACAGTGGCGTGGTGCATCACGAATTCTTGCCACAGGGTCTTACTGACAATAAATAATATTACCTGCAAGTTATGCGCAATTTGCGCGAAGCAATCCGCCAGAAACGTCCGCATTTTCGGAAGAACAAAAAACTGTCTTCTGCACCGTGATAACGCTCCTGCTCACACATCGTTGCTTGTGCGTGAATTTTTAACCAAAAACAACACTCTAGTGATGCCGCAGCCACCTTATTCCCCAGACTTGGCCCCCTGTGACTTTTTCCTGTTCCCCAAACTGAAGAGGCCCATGAAAGGACGACGCTACGACACGATTGAGGCGATAAAGACTGCATCGAAGGAGGAGCTGAACAGGATCACAACAAATGATTTTTCTAAGTGCTTCGAAGATTGGAAGAAACGTTGGCGTAAATGTATTATTTCTGGAGGGGGAGTACTTTGAATTGGAAAAAATAAATATCGATAAAAAATGAATACTTTTTGAAAAAACTGAAAAAAGAATCTTCTAAACAAAAGAAGGAAGGACAATTTTAATTAATATGTTTGATTCTGATTTAATTCCGTATTAGTTTTTCAGAAAAAACGTGTTTTTCTCAGCTTCTAAATTTCTGGTACCAAAAACCTTCTATTCATCACAAATATTAAGATAGTGTCTTCATTCTTTTTGTACATAAGCTACATGCTAAAACCTTCAAATACAAGTATTATTTTTATTAATTTTTCAAGTAGTTTGAGTGAAAAAAATTTAAAGTGATGAAAAGTGCCAATTTTTAAGTAACCGTACGAAACTCTTAGTAAAAAAAATATTTTCTCCCTACAGTTTTATTGAATTTCAAAAATAAAACTGACAATTGATAAAAATGGTCAGCCCTACATATGAATGTAAAAAAGAAGTAAAATATATTCAAGCACGTAACGCAAGGAACGTTTTCAAAATTGCCAAATTTCTAAAATATCCGAGCGATCTTGATTATCTTTTTTTAAATCTTTGGAACATTTCACTTTATTTCTTATGACAGTAGAAAAAATTTTCATCGTTTTAAGAGGAACCTCCATAGAATAATTGGTGTTTTAATTCATATTCATCATTTTACATTAATGATAAAGCGCATAACTGTTTAAAAACTTGTTTAAATGACTGTTCTTCTTCTTGATAGACATGGGACTGAAATAAAATAGATATTCTATGATATAATTAATGCAATTTCCATATGTATTTACTCCGGAAATTTTAACAGTAAATAAGTAAAGTTAAATACTATGGTAAAATGACCAACAAAAGACGTTTTATTACATACAAATACGTACATAACGTTGTCGTTTTAAATTGATTTTGTTTTCAGTAAACGAGACGATAGATTTTATATTATATAGCTAGCTATACGAAGTTGAATTCATAGAATAAAACGTACGGTATAATTTATTTATGATCGCTTCAGGGAAACCTTGTAACTCGCAGTTGGTTTTGAACAGACCCCGCTTGCATACGTTTGGGAGCCAAACTTCCAGACAGACACGTCAATTTTAGACAAAATCAGAAATATTAATAAGTATGTAAACTTTTGTTAATGTATTTAATGAATAAATTTAATTCATCGATTATTTTTAGGCCGTGAAGACTGGAGCTTTAGTAGCAAATTTGTTGAATGTTGAACTTCATATTGGAATCCGGAAACAGGTAATAAGCTTCAGTGCATGAGTAGTTGTTAATTTACAATAATTTATTAATCTTAATTACACTTCTAATTGATATTGAATATTTATAGCCAAACATTGTTGTGTAGACACATTATTGGAAAAAAATGAACGTTAACTGGAACGCGCTGCTTCTATCTGTTGGAAACCATGTGAAATTTTATATTAAAATTGATAAGGAGACGATCTTAATTACAGTTACACGATCACTAAAAACATTAAATGAGAATAAGTAGACGTTTTGTACAATTAATTTTATTCTAAAAAACGTATGTAGTGTTTTTTAAATGCATTTTAGCATTACATTAAAATAAATCTATATAGGTATTTGAATAAATTAAGTATTAACGTTTATTAGAAGAATATGCATTAAAAATTTTAAAAGGGGGTGTATTTATTTAAATATGAACAAAATTTCATTGCGATTTTGTAATTCTGTTATTTAATTATATCTATATATTGAACACAAATTCCTGTCATTATTACAAATAATGTGCGATTTAGGGGAAATTAAATATTGAATTAGTATTGGCTTAGCTCTGTGTATTCTGATATGTGAGATTTGTGTGGGGCAACAACGGGTAGCAGAGATCTCGCTTGTTAAGACGAACCTGTTTTCGTTCTTCGCTCGTTTCGGAACCTTCTCGTCCAGGTATTAGTGATATCAATTCCGGGATTTCCCTGTGAATGAATGGTAGGCGACCTATTCCTCACACAGGGTGTGATTTCTATAGTCGGAAAACGGGATATTTTTGCACCGTCGAGCGACGAGGAAAACCCATTTTTCGTGTCGGCGAAGTCGTTCATGTCTCAGCAGAGTTTTGGCTGGAATATCATACTTTTTTCTTGCAACTTTGTGTTTGCTTTCTCCAAATTATTCAAAGCGTCTTCTTTTCTCTTCTTAAATTTTTCTTCCTTTCGATCACCACTTATCCTTCTCTGCTCTTTCTACTTCTTCCTCACATCAAACGTACACTGATTACATTTTCCTCTCCCTAATTCCTTTTCCTTACAACTTCAAACACACGCTGAATGCATTTATCCTCTCTTTTTACTATTCATTTCAGCTTCCGAGGAACACTGATTCTTCTCTTCTCTTCTGAACAGTTTCTTCCAACTTCAAAACCACAGTGCACGTTTACACCTCGTTGTCACCTGACAGCCAATTTCCTCTTTCCCCTTTTCTATGCAAAAACCCCACACCAAATGAAGTGTATTCACGAATCGTCATTAATTTTCGTCCGCCGCGGGATGCTAACTTACCGAGAAACTTTCATGGGTCATCGTACCCTGTGGGTCAAACGTCTTTAGTCCCCTGCACCTAGATATTAGGCACGTAGTAGGCAGTCTGGCGCCTTTCTAATTATGGACTTCTCTGCCTGTCTCCGAATACACTCAATCAGTTTTCTGTATTTAATTTGCCCTAAAATACGAATTTTTGGAGAGGGTTAACCAACGCTATAAATTAATAAATATCGAAACACAGATTTTTGATTAAAATAAATTATTTTCAATAGAACAGCTATAAACCGATTATCGACATAAATAACTTTTAGAATTAAATTTTTAATAGGAATATGCCTACCTCAGCATAGCATTTAAATAGAAAAATAAGTAGAAATGAATAAATTTAATCTATAAATCACCACTTTTTTAGACTATTTTTATCTTGACTATTTTCAGCTGAAGACTTTTGCACTACAGTTGGTACACAGGAAAATCGCATTCTCAGCCTGCGGATTCTGTCAACTTGATTATTCATTAATAGCATCCGTAAGTACTCGGGCTATGATTAATTTTCTAGAGGATTACAAGTATTTAATAAAAGTGTGCTTTCGTATCTATATTTGATGACAGGATTATTCAAGTTTGTGGGTGAAAATAAGTCAATTACCCGAATGCTTGAATGACAATTTTATTATTCAGAAGCTTTCTACAAAACAGCCATTTTCGGCAGCAGCACACACAAAAACAATTCTATTTACACGTTCTCTGGCAACAAATTTCACCCGAGTACAGTAAGTTTCGACTATTAGTGGCAATACTCTTTCTTTCTCTCTTCAGGCAGCTTCATGCATTCTCCATAATAATGGAATAATAAGAAACACATGTATTAATTTTCATGCTATTCCTATAGGTAGTTAAAGTATGATTTAAGGAAAAATAAATATTTAGTCCATAATTTATGGTACAATTACTTTAGTATACAATTGTCATTTTTGAACGAGCTTACAGCTAACTTTCACCATAATCATCAACAACAATATCATTAACACTGAAATAATGTATGCGCAGTATGACACGCATAGATTCAATCCATTAACTGATATATACAGTTGTATTACTGAAACTAAACCTATATATCCAACCCTGCCAAAGGTTAACAAGGGTCCGGGGCTATAGTTTTAGGGTCCTACCCGGTATTCACTTAAACCAGATGCAGGGCGAACTCAAGAAAACCTGCATCGTGTATGTCGGGTTCTTGGTACTTGTCCCACGCCCTGCTGAATGGCAGACGAGGATTTTGCTGTGCGGACGTAACATTCCCTTCACCGTCCCACGCTAAACGCTTAAAATTTTATAAATTATCTCATCCTCATGGATGACAGAAAAAAAGGTACATGATAAGCAATTTTAGTATGTTTAATTTCACCGGTTACAAATTTTACACTGAACTTTTCATAAATAAAAATGAATTATAAATAAAAAATCCAGCCAATTTGTCAGCAAAAAATATAAATATTTATTTAAAGCATCAACAACGTTTCGTCCATATGCGCGGATTTCCTCAGGTAAAATTTTCGGCCGTAACCGTTGCTGAGCGAAGTTAACGACGTTTAATTATCGGCACGAGTGTACAGGTTTATTCATTTAAAATTTACCTGAGGACGTCCACAAATATGGACGAAACTTATATGTTTTAAACAAATATTAATATTTTTTGCTGACAAATTGGTTGGATTTGTAACTATAATTGATGGTAATGTCAGAGTATTCATTTATTGAATGTATAAATAAACATACAAAAATAATTAATATACATATAATTAAGACCAGGAAAATTAATTATAATAATAAATATGAAGCTAAAATACTTAGGAAATTTGATATTAAGCTAACGAGAGCGAAAGTTTAAATAAATCTATTAACAAACTTTAATTTTAAAATCATTTTTAAAATTATGACCTAATTTAATATTGATAAAACAGATAAGACAAAATAAAAACAAACACAATTTTATTAAAAAATTAATGGTGTTCCATATAGTTTTGGAAAAAATAAAAGTGCTCTTGATAGTTGAACACAAAGTCAAAATTTTAATAAAGTTGTCACTATGCTGAAGAAAACCATAAATTTTATTGGAATGTTGCAATTTTAGACATTATCTATTAAACGTAATTTATGAGATATAAATATAAACACTCATTTCACATGATAATAAAATTAAACAATGTTTGTATTACTCTTTTTACTTTTGATGTACCTTGTAAATAAATTTGTGATTTGAAATATTTAATTGAAAAATTATTGTGATCATTATTGTTTCATGATTTAATTTTCAATATTGCATTGTTGACAATTAAATGTCAGATCCTTGCAACTGTTACGACATAAAAATACTGTTCTCTATTAGATAATTTTTAGAAGTAAATTTTTATATTGATTTCTGATTTTAATATTATATTGTTTGGTCTTACGCCACTTAAGCAAAAAAAACATGTTTATTTTTTACATATATATTTCATTTTTTTATATAAATTTTGAAGTTAAATATTGTATTTTTCCCTTCAATACTTGGAATTTTTTAATTTTTTGTGGTTGGATTTATTAAGGAAAATGAAGCAGTATAATATATAATAATTTAAAGTGTACATAAAAACGATTGATGTTCCGTTGTCTTAGAAGAATAACAAGAAATATTCATAAACAGACCGAGGAGACGATTCTAACATCCTGTCGAACTTTTCAGTAAGACACGGAGTGTACTAATATGTACGGAAACATTTTTGTGATGACAAAAAAATTACTAGAATTATTAAATATTTTAAATGACTTTTATATATATACCTTATTATTTCAATCAAAAGGATTTCAGGCAGTCTCGTAAATATGCCTTATAGTAAATAACACACGGCAACTATTTCTCAACTTTCACTCACTTGAGCTGTCGCCATAGTAATGAGTTCGTGTTACTCCCGTTCCCTGTTTTACCCCACAATAATACTGGAAGTATCACAGTAACGTGATGTTAAAGGAAGTTACCGCAGCTAAATACGGATATACTCGATTGTGAGGGGGTAAGGGGGTAGTATTTAAATATGAACAAAATTTAATGGGGATTTTATAATTTTTTTAATTTAATTATATTTATAAATATAATACACATTTCAGCCGACCTCCTGTAGTGTAGTGGCTAGCATTGCTGCCTCAGAACCCAGGGGTCCCGGGTTCGAATCCTGTTTGTGTCGTCAGGGTCGCGAAGATCCGGATTAAGACTGTTGGAGAATTGATACGCTGACCACGTTTCACCCAAAATTCGCTATGTGTCATGCAAGATGACAGTCCGAAGTAGACCCGGTAGGGCCAGGCCCCCATTGGGTTGTAGAGCCAAAGAAGAATACAAATTTCTTCTTGGGTCCTGCACTACATAAATTACCAAAAATGTTGGATTTACGGGAAATAGAATATTGAATTAGCAACTATTCAGTTTAGAGTATTTTTTCATATGACATTTATCAGGGTTAATTACAGTGGGGCAACAATAAGTAGCAGAGATCTCGCTTGTTAAGACTAACTTGTTTTCAGTTCATCGCAAGTATTATGAATGACAATTCCTGGTGGTTGGCAGGTAGGCAGCAAGCTGTAGCCATCTCTTCCTCACACGGCGTGATTTTGGCAGGCGGAAAACTGGAGATTTTTGCAGCGTCGCGCGACGAGGAGAAACCACTCTTCGTCTCGGCAAAGCCGTTCACCTCTCAGCAGAGAGTTTTGGCTGGAATATCATAATTTTGCTGTGTAGATTTGTGTTTGCTTTATCCAAATTATTGAAAGCGTCTTCTTTCTCATTTTAAATACTTCTTTCTTACAACTTTCGACCAACATTTGTACTTCTCTCCTCTTTCTACGTCTTCTCCCACTTCAAACGTACACTGACTTCATTTTCCTCTCCCTACAAACTTCAAACACTGACTGCATTTCTCCTCTGCCTACTTCCTCCTCCTTCCAACTTCCGAGGAACACTGCTCCTTCTTTCAGCTCCTAGCCAATCTCTCATTAATTTAATTTTCGCTGAACGCGGGATTCGCACTTATGGAAAAAGGGGAAGGCTCTCGGGAATTTTTCATGGGTCATCGTCCCCTTGCGAGAAACTGGACTTTCCACACCTTCTCTGCGTGTCATTAAATATTCTCACTCATTTTTACGAATTTAATTCCTCCTAAAATACGAGGGTTCTTCTGTTATATTTTCATCATTTGATATTTAATTCCTTCTCACTCCTTAATTAATGAGACGGCAAGCTCCTAGTGCCCGTCACTACAATTCCCTCTTTAATTTACATAACATTCATCTCTTGCCTTCATGGCTATTTGACCTATTACTTCACATCATAAGTTAAATTCTTATCAATACGATATCTACTGCATTCCAAACACACACAACATATTCGTCAAGGTCTTCATTTAGTGTCTCTCAATTCGTCTTCCGACGTCTCATAAACCAATATAGTTGATTGACATTAACTAAAAAAAATTATTTTACATTAAGATATTTGTTAGTGATTCAAATATTACGTAAGGTATATATGATATTTCTTTTATTAAATGTGACTGGGTGTGTTCATACATTAGCAACTATAATTAAACGAATTTTCACTTTAGGTATCTAAACGAGAACGACTCTCGTCAACGGCTAGGAACATCCGACAAGCGTTCCAAATACTGAAATAGATCGTTTTCATCGCTGAGGCCAGAATAATCGGTTCCGTATATGTGACGGCGTTAACTTCAGTTTTTGTCTGTGATTTAATGTAGTTTGGACGTCAGAAACTTTAAATTATCCCAATTTATGAGTAAATCGCAGATTTTGTGTTCAATATTTATGAAAATTTAGTATATTCTTTCATCGCTCAGACAACTGTAAGCCAGAAGCAGCCTCAAACATTTATTCACGATATGTTCTGGGATATGTAAAACATTTCATAAATCAATAAAACATTCGAAGGAAACGATTAGATAATTACACGATTAAACAATAAATTTAAATACATAATATACTGAAATGTATTAATCGTTATTTGTCTTTATAATTATATATATATATATATATATATATTGTAGAAGATCCGGCGTTCCTCCGTATTCGAGGTTTTAAATGCTTTTTTGGGCGCCAGGTATTTTTTAATAAAAATACCAAAAAAGTGGATTTTAATAACTTTAATCCATTTCAGAACATGAGAAAAATTATCACTACAGGGCGTGGTCTTTCTCCGTCCGCAACTGCCGACACATCCTTCTCCTTTCACTACCCCATGACGACTGCTCGAGTCTCGCCAGACTCCATTGTTGGCCCGAGTTGCGACAATTGCAACTCGCAAGCTGGCCCGCATTGTTGCGTGTAACTTTTCATGTTACAATATATATATATATATATATATATATATATATATATATATTCACATATCGTTCAATCAAAATTCGCAGAAAGGTCTCTCTCACTTATACTTTGATTATACTCATATCTTACCGACGCCATTTTCCCCATTTTATCCCACTGCCTCGATATCAAATATTTTAACAATACGTTCAAAATTAGGATTTTAAAAAATCGAGGTAACAAAACACTGATTTTCCTTTCCCTCCGAAACGATATACGGCATTTCTTTATACTTTTTACGAACATTGCGAGGTAAATTCGTCAAATCTCTACAGAAACAATTGCCTTCAAGGTTATCCGCGATCTGAATTACGGTAATTGCGGTCACGTCTGATTTTATGACTGCTGGGTTTGGTACTTCTTTTCCGTCCTTCCTTTCTCCTTGGCTCTTCTTCTCAACGCGACTTATATGGTGTTTACAATCGCGATGTTTAACGTCCAAGTTAATTTCAATTTATAGTGCTTCAATGAAGTTATACAACGTACCTATCAGTTACTACTAAACGTAATATCTGAGGTAAGTTAATGGGAAATCAGTAGAATTTATTAAAGTAGCTATGCCGTTGAATTAATTGAATATATAAAAAGTACCGTAACATTTACTTAATGACCGTTTCAGGGCAAACCTTATAACTTGCAGTTCACACGTTAGTAACAATAGATGGAGTGAAAATTCTCTCTCTCTCATGCTGCCAAAATTACATTTATAATAGCACACTATAATTGTATAGGAACGCCTAATAGGTCTTATAATTCACAGTTGGTTTTCAACCGGCTTTTCGCGTGGCAATTAAATGGGTTTATAAATATTTACATTAATATATTCTAAACTCGCAAGATATCAAACTGAAACATACGCGAAAATTTAAGTTAAAATTCTTGTTTCAATTCCTGAAATTTTCATTGAAATCCATTAAGCCGTTTCGGAGCACAAATAGATCAAGGGTATAGGCAACCCACATTCACTTTTTAGAGACTTTAATGCCTGTATACGAAGGAATATTTATATTATATTATGTATATTCTTATATTAATATCTTCTGCAATATATCGAAATGAAATATGCACGAATATTTAAGTTAAACCTCCTGTTTTCAAAATCTCAAATTTTCATTAAATCCGTTGAGCTGTTTTGGACAAGCATACACAACTTCAATTTTATTTATTGATATAAATTTGTTTAGAATTAATTATATTTGCTGATTCATAGCCATTCTTCTATATTTATACATTCGCATCTTGTTTTGAAATTACACAAATCACGTTAGTCATCAAGATCTAAAACAGTTATATTTTGAGACAAATCGTAATGCCACTCGTTGCGGCGATATTTGTGGGAGTATTTTCCCACGCACAGGCTGAAGACTTTACTCCCGTCCAAAGTAAAGAGGCAGTAAGTAAAAATTTTCGACTTTTGAAAATATTTCAGAGAAAAATGTATTATAATTAATTTGTAAAGACAAATTCATATTTCTAGGCACGGATAAAACTATTTTCAAAGGGGTTTATGTAATTGTCGAAGGTCAAAAAGAAAATTTATCAGTTGATTTCTCAAAAGCATTTTTTAGATTTACTGCCTTTCTCCTTTGGACGGCAGTTTACCTGTTTTCATTTCCCTGTTCTTAGGACAGCATTTCAGGGCATGTTTGTATACGTATTGAAAAACTATTAACCATAACTATCATTCTTAATTTCTAAAGAAAATTTAGATGGTGTTATGCGCAAATAACGTAGAAATGATTGAGGATATTAAAATGTGATATTATTATTCATTTTCTTTAAACATTTTTTTTCCTCTTAGATGACATTGGCAGTGACAACATATTTGGTGATCCTGATACAGTTTCAAAACTCAGACACGACCTAGGAGGTTATGAAGAAACACTGGAGCTCTTGAAAAACGGTACATCAGAATGTGTGGTTGAACAGATCAAGATATTGGTGACAAATGAGTTGATAAGTAATAAAGGAGTACAAGGTTAATTTACTAAAGGATCAATAATTATAACTAGTATTCCTAACGTAATTTATTAAATTTTTAAGTTTGGATGTTATTACAAAATCTTCATTGTAAACCATTCAATCAACAATCAAAAGTATCAAAAAGGCTTGTAATGACATTAGGTGCAATTTAAATGTATCTGTCAAAATAATTTAATCATTTTTTATTTTTTAAATTTATATTTGGCCTATTATTATGCGTACCAGAATAAATATACACGTCAATGTTCAATGTTGAGGCATAATGAAAGTAAGTGGGAATATCTGAATGTACTCACTTTTTTTGAAACTACCAATAATAAATAATAAGCAAGCTGTATTTCACTAATACATAAAGCAAAAATATACAATTTATGTAAGTTTTATTTCATGTAGTATAATGTATTAGTAATACTTCATCGATATTTCTAGTCAGTGCGTCTCTATCCAGAGATATTACGTATTTCATATTCAGTAAGAACGTAAACAATGAAACTTTCATTAATTTAATTTAATGTATTTATAACAAATATTATGCATAAATATTATAGTTCTGCGCTCCTTCTCCTAATGAACTTTAGCCATGCCAAATCTGGAACTCCACCGTGCGCGCAATGTGCTTAAAAGGGTTATAAAGTCTTTCCCTCACGTATTAATATTTGAATAAGACGCAATTTCAGTTTAGGTAGTGAATAAAAATTTACTTCAACACCTTTAAAAATTCATTGAAATTTATAAATTTGTAAGAAGAACTAACCCATTTTTTTCAATTATTGAATAAGTACTACACTCCATAACCTTGGTTTTGCCTGTATTAATCCTCATATTGAACTCTTTCTCCAGGTATAAGTATAAAATCATATTCCATAAATCCTATAGAGAAGCACAAGCTTCAAGGATGTGGAGCGAGTCAGAGATTTTACATAGGTTGCTTTATTAATATTAAAATATACTGTAACCATTCATTAATTTTTAACTTATAATAAGATTTTCTTAAGTTTTATACAGAAGACATACAATTTGTACCTTATATATAAAATTGATAAATATTTTTACATCCTATACTAAAAAATTAGTGTTCTAATAATGTTCAGGACTACGTTCATGCTATTTATTATGGTTTCCATGTCTTCTTCTGAGTCCCCTAATACTACAATATCGTCGGCAAAGCGTAAGGTTTTTATTTCTTCTCCTTGCACTATGATTCCTTTTCCAACTGTTTCAATATTATTTGACATTTAGAAGTAACTTGAGTCTTTAAACGTTCAGAAACTTATGAAGACTTTTGTATCGGCATTACCGTCAATATAAGTTGGTAACGTTTTACCCTTTATCTAAATTCACCAATTCTCAAATTATATTTCTCATCGTAAACGAATTATCCTCAGTAAGAAATCGATGACTCATAGGTCGTCAACTTTGTGAACCGATACAAATCATGCATGCGTGTGCGTTTGCGTAGGGTGCATCCTCGAAATCGACCCATAGATTAACGCGAGAGATTATATTTATATTAAAATGAATTGTTGGCATCATTTTATCACTTTCCACAATCATGCACAAGTCAAGAAGCAAACCAGTTAAATATAGATTTGTATTTCGTTATCAAACATCTCTCTAAAATTTATTTTAAAATGTTTTAAAATTTACTATTAATATCACAATTAACCATTAATGGATACGTTTCAAAATCTTTCGCAAAAAATTAGTAATGCAGAGAGGGTTTCGGTGGACCCGAATTCGGTTAACTGTAATTTTACTGTATTATATTATAAACTTTTAGTTCGCCGACCATTGTAAGAAGTAATTATACACATATCTAAAACTATACGACTGTGTTTTAACTGGTAACAAACCCCAACCTTCCGATTATTACCTGATCAGGCTCAGGCTGAACTTTCCTGAGTACTCTTGCATCTGTACTACCCTTCTAGATAATCCTCACATCTCATTTCATTTCCACGTTCCGAACCAACATCGATTGAAGAGTCAAAGCCAGAAGCTGCAAAGGATCCCTACTTTTCTTGCTTACGGCTCCCTGAGGACATACAATCTCAGGCGAACACGTGACAGGTCTACAGAGAAACAATATTAGCAGTCCGATAGGTGTAAAAGGCCTACTTTTTTCACATATTTTCAAAACGCTCTAGTAGTGAGTTTTAAAAGGCTGCGAAGTACAGAAAACGCACGCGTTTTTTTTAACACAGATAATTTTGGGAGCATTCGATAGTGGAGACTTGTTGCTGATGTAGTAGCCATAGTTTGTAACCACCCTTTGCTAATTAAATTGTATTTAAAATATTTAAGTGTTTTGATTATCAAATAACTCCTCACAATTAATCTAAGCCAAGACCTCGGAGAGTCTCACGCTTGGCAAAAGTACTCAGGGCGTTTGTCAGCTCCGTGTGTGGATCACCTGTATCGCTTAGTAATAATAAAATAAGTAAGAAAATTAATTCTGCATTCCAAGGGAGCGGATAAGCGTTACGTTTAATAGATAAATTTTACATTCACCAACAACTAAATTCTACCATCAAATTTACTAGCCACTTCACAATTACAATTTCGTAATCGATTTTTAAACTAACATACAACAAGCACTATTTGTGAAACTATTTTCGCATACGGCAGAAGACGAAGTGAAGGAGCTACACGTTAATGATTTAATAAATTGGATGTTAGTCGGTGTGAAAAAATGATGAAAAACGGAATGGGGAAACTTATGAAAAGTTGATTACAAGAATCGAGCCAGGCAAAAGAAACTGAAGTTAAGCGCAGTAAAATAAAATACCAAAAAAAGTGAGCAATTAAGGTACATGTGGTGTTCGTTTGCTTACACCAACAAAAATATTTTTGTACAATCAAATTGTTAAATAATAATAAAAATGTATTTAATTTGAATATTTAAATTTAATTATAATATTACGTTATCAAATTTCCAGAAGAAATCTAACTCAAATTAAATTTTAGTGAAAATATAAATTTACGAGTAAAATTTAATCAAATTGGCTCAGTCGGTAAAGCAAAAAGAATAATCCACGCAGCTTCTAAATGGCTGCTCCCGGGAACGCGGGTGACGAACGATATAATTGTATTAAAAATCGCGAATCAACGAGAATGGTTTAAGTGGAAAACCGGGTTAAAATGCCGTTACCAGATGTTAACAATGGCCTGGTGACATCGTTCCTGGTTTGCCGTGCAGGATGTTCCTTCGCTGAAACACGTCTCCTCTAGCGCCTCTTCTTCAGCTTAAATCTCTATCAATAAGTCCTCTTTTTTATCCTTACTACAAAACAAAATCTTCTTTCTCGAACAATGGCGAAATTAACTTTTCTGAATATTGTTTCCTCCACTTCTCTCTCTCTCGCCCCGACCTTCTCAGGAGAGCTCCCCGAACCAACTGTTGAATCTACAATGCACTCCAGGCAATCAATAATGTTGTAGACGGTGACGTTTCCCGCCTACTCGGCCTCACCAAACCATTCTCGTTTATGTCCTGTGTACGCAAATAACAAAAACTAAATTATTTTTGCTTTACCCGATGAATGTAAGGGTCATGAATCACCACATACATTAAGGTAAGTATTTAAAATGATTATCTGCTAGTAAAAGTATTGGAGACACTTAATATTGTACTGAGTATTATAACTGATCTGTATGCTGAGAAAATGAATTAACTCTTATAGTATTGTTGGGTAAAGTATAGACAGAGGTGGGGAACCTTGTTACCTTTAGAGGCCAAATTTCAATTTGGCAGAACTAAAGGATGCCCCATAAGTTGATAAGCCTATATACGCGACTTTTTGTGAAGTTATAACAGGTTTTTAAAATTTTAATGATCTTCATCACCTGTTACAATTATAAGTTAGACAGCATGGGCGATAGAGTGCATCCTGGTCTTACTTATTTATTGAATTCTGCTTTCTTTTCTTGATCTTCAATTCTATTTACAGTTGACTGTCTTCTGTAGAGGGTATAGATAAGCCTTCTTTCTCGATATTGTGTTCCTGTCCTCTTCAAAATTCTTAATAGTGTTCTACTTCACAAAGGCTTTCTTTAAATCTACAAATATAATAAACGCTTGTCTGTTTTTTTTCATCCAGTCTTCTAAAATTAGACGCAAAGTCAATAATTCTTCTACTTTCCCTACATTATTATTAAAACCAAGCTGATCTTCCACTAACTAGCGTTCCATCCTCCTAATATACTATTTTCTTTAACATTTTGCAATGAACAAAATACTAAAATAATTGTACTGGCGTGTTTGCAGCAATCAACACCAGTCTTCTTCAGTATGGGTACAATTAAGTTTTTGTCATAATATTATGGTATTCTTCCTGATTCGTAGATTACGCAAAATATTCTGATCAGCCATGATTTTGTCTCGCCCAATTATATAATCAACTCCACTAGAATGTTATCAATTCCTGGCGCTTTACAATTGCTGAGATCTGTCAGCGCCCTGTCAAACTTGGATCTTAAAATTTTGTCCCCCAACTCATCCACCTCCTCCTCTTCTTCTTCTACTATTCACTGATCTCGATTTCCATTGTGAAACAGCTCTTCTAGATATTCCTTCCATCTTTCTGCCTTTTCTTCTTTATCCAGAATTTGCTTCCCATCCGCTCTCCTGATGTTCCTGTTAATATTGTTCCTTCTTTGACTTTCCTATAAGCTGCGTCTATTTTCCTTTTCACCACGAAATTTTCATCCACTTTACATTTTTCTTGGAGCCAAGCCTCTTTTTTTCATTTCTCGAGTTTTCACATATACGCCTTTCATCAATCATTTTTATTATTTCTTATGTTATCTATGCTTTCCTATACGTCTCAGCTATTCTTCCTATTTTTTTTCGTCACCTTTTCCAGCCATTTCTTCCTTCCCCATTTCGCTTCTATATTGTTTCTTTCTCTATTCATCTACTCTGGAAACCTTCTTCGAAACTCTAAAGAACCTCCTGTTGTTTCAATTGTTCTAATTTCCATCTTTTAGTTTTAATTCCTTTCTTGAGTTTTTTCATTTTCAGCCTTTTTTCCAAGTATCTTTGCTGTTTTGTAAGTAATATCAACTGATGTAATATTTTTCTTTACAAAAGAACTGAAATACGCCTGCTGATGACGATTTTCATTTTTCAATTCTTGAAGGGTAGCTTTACGAGATTCACCTTCAAATATATTTATGTCCTGCCCGAGTCAAATAGTGTTTATTTGCACTGCATTTTTTAGCAGTTAAAACTGTATTGCACGACAACCACGCCGTTTTATCTCTCTCGGAACTCCCAGTCGATTTTAGTGAAATACGGTTATCGTCGGGTTCGGTTCCCTCCGTTTAGGTTTTCGTCGAATTTTATAATTAAACTATGTGGATTCCATAGGAAAGGCATAGGGACAGTTTGAGCCAACAGACACGACGCACGCATCTGCTAAATTTAAGCCACAATATTTATTAATTAGCCCTTGATCTGGGCTACCCAAATTTCAGTTTACTTCATATATCATTAATATTAAAATCTTATAACGGGTAAATTATATTTTGTTACGCCATTATTTTGATATTCAGTAGTTAGCATTTCAGATTGATTTGTATATTAAATTATGAAATACCTTACGTACCGATATGACGTTTTAGTTTAAGAAACCCGTTAAATTTATTTTAACCAATGACCAGAGAATATGTATATATGTTTAATGTCTATGTAGTGCGTCAACACTAAGATCTGTCTTGTAAATTTTATACTTAGCATGCTTCATACAAATGAGTATTCAAAAGAGTACAATATTCTAGAAAAAATAAAAATGGCCGTTATACATAATCCACAATTCTGTTATAAATGCAATTGCAGAATTAAATTTGATTCGTGGTAAATTCCACAAAAATTTGTCGTATCAGTTGGCTTAATTTAAGAGCATGAGTAATTTTCTGTAACCTTTAATTAACACGTATCTTGAACGAATTTTAAATCAAGGTAAATTTTGGTACATTCATGTACTAAGAGTAACTACGTAAATAAACTAATTCTGTGGAAATCATTCTCTTTACGTTTCTTGAAACAACTAAATCTCCGAAAAATTTGAGGACTTAAAATAAACATAACCTTTGTTTAAAATATTTTATGTTGAAACAGTAAAATTATGTCGTACCGTAATCGCTTATTTCTTGTGAAAATATATTAAATATGTAGCGTTCAAATTAGTTCAACACGCAACACAGTCTTGGACTGTGGAAAATCTCTTACTGTAAAGCACGTAAAAAACAGGAAGCAAAACAATGTATCGTGAGTAATTGTGTTTTTTTCCTCTCACTGGCTGATCGTAAATATAAGTAGTTGGGAAGTACGTAGGAATACTCGTATATGTACTAGAACGGGAATCAAATACACTCGGTTTTCGTATAGTTTAGGCTGCCTATATCGTTACACATTAAGTTTTATCGTGTAGCCAGTAACTTTTACAAGTTCTCCATTCTAATTCAATACAACTCTGATATTTCCTGAAAATATTTTGCTACTTTTTTTTGAGGTTGGAACAACATTCAAAATTGTGTAAATACTTGCACATCAGAGTATTTCTTTAATTATTAATTACTTACATGAAGCCACGCGTGTTTTTTCTCTTCTTAATATGAATATACATTTATAATTCTAAAATGAAACAAACAACAAACGTGTCATTAATATATTTTCGTTATATTTTAATCAGTATATTCTTATATATAGTTGTCATTTCCATCATGGGGACCTATACAATGGAATAATTTCAAATTCTCGATTGGTTTTTATGTAGTATATATTTTTAAACATTTATAACCTTAAAACCATTGTAATCAATGGTTTAGTATAAGGCTAATTTATTACAGTCCGAACAAAATAATATACCTGCATTTACAAAATATTGATTGATTAATAAGAAATTGGATCACCATTTGCTTTGAGAACAGCGGAATAAATTCGTAGTGTGTCTGAACACTTTCCAACGGATTGTCCTCCCACTCTTGTAGCAAAACTGTATCCAATTGCCGCAACGATGTTGGAGGTGGAAATCAGCTCCTTACTCTCTGCTCGAAAACTCCCCATAACGGTTCAATGATGTTGAGGTCTGGCTAGGGATGATACCTGGTGACATTCTGATGCCCTACAAATCACGCCTGAACCTTTTTGGCTTTGTGTATGGGCGCATAATCATCTTGGAATATGGCTGCGTCTGGCAGCAAAATGCTGGTCATAGTAAGCACTTCATTGTTTAGAATTTCTAGATATTCATTTGCAGTAATTCCGCCAGCTGAATACGACGATATAGCAGGAACCTCCCCCGTACTTGACTGTAGGAAGCAGGCAGGTCGGATCGTTGGCTTCTTCTGGTGTTCTCCATACATAAACCCGGCGATTCATTAGACCAAACCTCATTCTTCCAGCCATCCAATGTGCAGGTTTTATGATTGTGGCACCACTTCTTTCGCAGCTTTGCCTTGACTTCCGTTATGAATGGTTTGGAAATTGCAGCCCTTTCATGAATTAGCTTTGTGTAGCTCCCGCCGCACTGTTTTTGCCGAAACACTATTGTTCAAGGGAATGTTTAGTTCTGCAGTCACTTTTGCCGCGGAAGTTTTATGCTGTCTCCTCATAATCCTTTTTAATGTTCGTCTGTCTCTGTCAGTTAAATTCGGCCATGTTTTGTGAATTCCGTCATTTTTGTGGATACTGTCTCTCGTGAAACGTTAAACAGTTGAGCCGTTTTCGTCACAGATGCTACCGCTAACCGCGCACCAACGAGTTGTCCTGGTGGTAACCGTCGCAGAACAAAGTATATAATATACTGCAAGATAACCTCAAAACGTGGCACTGCAGTCGCGTCGCAGAATTTACACGTGCACAGTGGTGCCAACCTGCCACTAGACGTACCCTATTGCATTGTGTTCATATTATTTTTTCTAAGCCCTGTAATTATTAACCGGGTTTATTTGGTTGCAGAAAAAATGTTAATACCGAAGTTTTTGACGGGGGATAGGAATTCAGTACTTTTTTAAACATTTTATGAAGATTTCAGATGTTTGGTACTACAGCAAATTATCGGTCACTGCGGTATGCTAATAATGTTCCGTTTGTGTTGTCTCTAAATTATACAAAGAATCTAATTGTTGAACACAAAAAAGTGGGTTACATATCTGGCGGTCCGCATACAGGAAACTGTTTAAAGATAGCGCTGCACATATTTATGTAAAAATTTCATGTTTACTTTGGCTGAGTCGGGATAATGTTTAATTTGGCAGCGCTCTGATGGGGGAAACGATCAGAGGTTGGCTGCAGACTTCAGGTATGATGTCATATGCACTCTCGACGGCCAGTTTTCGGAAAAATTAAGTGTCTACATCGTGTCAAATAATGCTTTTAGGACAAAAACGTGTTATTCCCATTCCTAAAACGGACATTTTTAGGTTTTTTTAATCCGCGTGTTTAGATATCATGAATATAACAAATTACTATTTGCTCCTTTCTTGTTAGATGCTTGGGGAAGAGTAAATCTTGATAATTGTTGAGGTTTCGGTGGAATGGTCCGCAGTTAAAAGATCTTCTGCTAATGTTCCAGTAGTCCAGGAATTTAGTGTTATAAATCCTCCAAATATCATCTACCGTGCATGTATGGTCGGATATTAAATTGTGTCTTGAGTTTGCAATGAGTTTAGCTAGATGGTAAGCTACCTCATTTCCTAAAATTTTACTATGGGCAGGGATCCAGCATACGGTAATATGATGGTTGTTATTATTAGAAATCCAATATTGTCTCTGATATTGTTTAGATTAATAAGGTAAAAGCCAGTGTTTTTTTTAATCTTTTTTAGCATTTTATGAGTCACAGAATATTAGTGTATTTGGAGCAGGATTTTCCAGGCAGTGCTTAGTTGACATCAATACCGCGTAAATGTCAGCCGTAAGAGGTGAAGCATCTTTGTGGATAGCTTGAGTTTTTGATGATCCATTGGTGAACATGGCACATCCATCCAAGACCACAAATTTTTGAATTACAATCGATGTTGCGCTTTTGATTGTTGGTGAAACTGGTGAGGGATGTGTCTATCGGGATTTCCGTGTTCTCCAGGGAGGAATAGATGAGAAGGAGTTAAAATCGGGAATGAGGGGTGAAAAATTTAGGAAGGAAAAATTATTGGAAACGTTTTGGTCCACAGTATTATTGAGCCAGACCTCAGAAATAAATTAAAGACAATTACTCTACAAAATAATTTGTTAATCAAACATTTCTTTTTAACATCTAAAGTATTTACAAACTATCTTTCATCCATACTCTTTACTAATCATTCTTTTTCACTCATTTTTTCAATATTATTTACATAAAAAAGTACACAAAGTGAAGGGTAATTTTATGATATTTAAATTGCAAGATAATTTGTCAAATATACAATTCCATTTCTTATACTTTTAATATTTGTACAAACTTTCCTCGAGAACATGAGCTCCGCAGGACTAAACCTATTTTCCAGAGGTGTTGACCTATACGCAAGTAATCCTTGATTTAGTCAGGGCATTTTTTAAAGATACCTTTCGCTATTTTTACCGCATTTTCAACTTGACCGTTACTTTGCGCGTAATAAGGCGAACTTGTTATATGACTAAATCCGTATTCTTTCGCGAATTTCACAAATTCTGTTCTGAACTGTGTTCCATTGCCACTCCTTTCTATTTCAGGGATCCCATATCTTGCAAAATTTTCCTGACATATACGTAATTAATTCCTTTTCTTTTTCAAAGAATCTGGAATAGTAATCAGTAAGAATAAAAAAACATGAGACTTTTTTAAACAGGTCTACAGCAATTTTCTGCTATGGCCTGTTCGGGAATTTCTCCGGGATAAACTTTTCTTTGTGTTTAATTCTTGCCTCGATGCATTCAGGTCAGAACTTGATCAAATTATTTTTCTCGTAACGGACAAATACATCTGCTCGGGCCTTAGCGGTGAAATCAAAACAAAGGAGACAGCGGTTGACACTTGGGCTATAAAACCTAGACTCGGCGTCTCGGCATGTATTCCCCAAGCATAACCACGGATATTATTGGAGGAAATCCATCCCTGTCACCTTGGTGATAGATGTCGTAGAAGTGGGGAAGAAGTTTTAAAGAGGTAGGCGGGGGCATTTTTGGATCAGATTGTTGGTAGAGAATGGAATGAACAGATTGTTGGAGAGATGTTGAGATTGTGGTGATTGATTAGCGATCAGATTGATGGAGAGACAGATTGGTAGAAAGTGAATTATAGAGATTGGTGGTCGAGAGCGGTGAGATGAGAATTGGTCAGATGGTGAGATGGAATTTTAGATAGATTTTGGAGGAGATTGTTGAAGAGCGGTGACGATCTGGAGAAATGATGAGGAAGGAGCTGGAACCTGCACTAAGACGATAAGGTAAACTACTGCATCTGTAACTCTTTGTAATTTTCTGTTTTATGCCAGATCCGAGTGGTTTAGTGTAATAAAATATCTGTTCTATGAGAAGGCCCATAAAATGCGACCCTGAGATGAGTTTTAAAATTGTTAGTGTTTAAGTAATTAATATAAATAATTTTGTAAATATATGTGTAGTTATTATTGAAAATAAGTGCCGGCGTAATTATTGAAGCATTAAGAAATTGTAATTATTTTTGTATATATGTTTTTTTTCAGAGTAAATTGTTTTATACTTTTTATTATAAAATTGCATCAATTATCTAATATTGAATTAATATTCCCCTATTATTTATTATAATCTGCACACTCAATCCCATCTAGCACACTGATTGTTGAGCTCTCAAGTGACATTTATTGACTCCTAATTGACCTTCGTGTAAAATTTTTAAAACGCTTACCTGCAACGAATCCGGAATAATTATACGTGTATTGTATAACAGCAAGTTTTCGACTAGCGAAATATTTCCTTTAAAAGGAAAATATGTTTGTAATTTAGACGGTAGTTTGTTTAAACCAGGCTATTCACTTACACAATATTCTTTTAGCTTTAAACAAGTCTCATCTTTGGCTTGCTCTAATCTAATTTTCTCCAATACACAGTCCGTCTTAATGAGAATAAAATGTATAAACTTTGATGTTTCGAGTTCTAAATCACTGTTCACTTAGTAACTAAGAATTGGGTTTCTCGATAGGATATCTGCCAAAACTAATTATTTTCCTGATACGTATGTTACGGTGTAATTAAATCGCATAAGGCTAAGTCTTATGCGTTGTAATCTCGGTGTTAAGTCATCTAACGGTTTGGTCTGAAGTATTTGAAGAAGTGGCTTATGATCAGTTTCTAAAAGTACATTAATTCCGGTTATGTAATCTCTAAATTTGTCTGCAGAAAATGCTAAGCTAAGGGCTTCCTTCTCTATTTGGCTGTATTTTGCCGACATTGAGATACGGTTGTTGAAACATAAGCACAACCTCCGTATCCTCACTTACACTCTGTTGCATTAGCACGCCTCCAAGCCCATAGCTTGTAGCGTCGGCCTTGCGGTAATTATAAGGACCTAATGTTGGAGCGTTTTGCAATAATCGCTTAATTTTTTTCCAAAGTTTTTTCTTTGTTTGTCCTCCCGTATAAAGTGTACATCATTACGTAACAAGTCATTTATAGATTCTAATACAATGGATCTATGGGGAATGAATTTAGAAGAAAAATTAACCATTCCAAGAAATTATAATAATTTTTGTTTATTCTTAGGTACAGGATATTCACAAATAGCTCTTATTCTGTCAGGCAGAATTCGCACACCATTTTTTGAAGTATGGTGACCGACAAAATCGATCGAATTTACGCGAAATACACACTTATATTTATTTAATGTAATTCCTTCCTAGTGGAGTTTTTCCAAAACTTGCTTTAGGATTCATCCACAGTGCCTGCATAAATCAAAATGTCGTCGATGTGGATCCCTATCCCCGGAATTCCTGCAAATAATTTATAAATTTTTTAGAAAAATATTCTGGAGCACAGTTTACCCCGAACTGTAGCCGCTTGAACATAAATCTACCGAATCTGGTTAAAAAAAGTAGTCAAAGGTTTAGTTTCGTCCTCTAGCTCAATTTTATAAAAACTCGAATTCGCATCAATTTTGAAAAAAAAAACTCGTGCATTTTAGCTAACGTCACGTCAATTTTCGGTAAAGGAAATACGGCTCTTTTTACAATTTTGTTCAATATTGAACAGCCACAGCATAATCTAATCCCAGTCTTAGAATTTTTTGGTACACACAATCGGGCTGCACCAGTCTGTTGGAGAGTCGACTGGTTCTATAACATCCAATTCCACAAACCGATCCAGTTATTTTCTTAAACTTTCCGTTAAAGGTAAAGTTACGACCCGATATGCATTTAGAGAATAAGGTTTTGCATTATCTATTAGGTTTATCTTGCTTTTAGTTTTTATTTTACCCAACCCGTTAAATAGTTCAGTAAATTATATGAAGGGATCTGTTATATTTTCATTTTGATGATAATTCGACAATGGGCAATTTATTTTAATCTGATTAACCTTTTTCAATTGTTTAAATCTCAAAATTTCTTTTCTCCCGAGTAGTGTTAGTTTAAGACCTTTTAAAATATATGTTTAGACAATATATACTCCATCACTATTTTTTAATTGAAGGTTTATATATCCAATGACATTAATTTTATTCCCCGTGGCCCGAAAACTAAAAGGTTACCTTTATGGATGCGTTGTTTACTATTATTTGGAATTTGGTTAAAGGGAATACACGCTATATCTGACCCAGTGTCCATAAAAAAATTAGTTCTGCTACCAAAATTGATATTATGGAAACTGACCTCAAACTGTGACGTCTGCTTATCATCCTTGGGATCGTAGTTGATGAACTTGATGTTGGTATAGTCGTTCTCCCTGCTGGACACCTCCACAACAGTCCCTTGGTGATTTTTCTTTCTGAAAACTCGATCCCATGTCCAACTTCCATACAACCCCGGCATCTGGAATTAGGTGCTGGACATGGTCTTCCATCTTGATGCCACTTAAAACCACAGCCGTCCTTTCGGACTTTAAACGCCTTGTGGGGCGCCCTCTGTTGCGCATAAATCTTGTTCACGGTTACATCTTCGAAGCCGTTACGTAACATTTTTATTTGTCCAGACAGCGACTCTGCCTGCCGAGCCATCTCTACTGCTCTGTCGAGTGTGAGGTCTCTGATCAATTGCAGTCTTTCAGAGAGTTTGGTGCCTTTAACCCCTATCACGATCCTGTCTCTAATTGATTGCTCCTTCAGATTTCCATGGGAACTGACCATTGTTGAGGAAATCCTTGAGGACTGTTTCTCGAGGATTTCTTTCTACTGTATGCTCCTTCAAGTGATATAACATATCGACATTCGATCTTACAACTTCCTTTAAAGTTAATTTTATTTTTTGTAACATTTCATGGGCTTACTTAAAGAAATTTTATATGAGTTACTAAACATGAATCTGTAAAAGTTCTGCATTTTTATTGATTTGAAATGGAATGGCATAGCTATATAACTAGGGTTTTCAGGCCACCATCTATTTTCCACAAAAAGTAAATACAAAGCAAATAAACAAAACCTTTGTTAAGACTGTTCATGAATACACTTTAAATCAGAAGTTGTTTGATGAGAAATGTAATATTTTCTTTCTCAGGAAATTTAAAACACTGAAAATCATTTCTATTACCAGGAATTTTATGTTTACCGATTTTATAGCAACTCAATACAATTTTGCATTCTATTTACAGGTTTTATACCAGCTCGATATATGTTTGCAATCTTGGCTATGATGGGATTTGCAATTATTTATGGCCTGAAGGTGAATCTCAGTATATCCATAGTGCGAATGGTAAAAGACACAAGCGGTGGTGTAGAGCGATCAGTTTATGATGCAGGGCCAATGGAAACAGAAGTATGTATTCCACTATTAAGCCATTTGTTTGTGATAATCAATTCTTAATTCATATTTTAATTTTTGCTATTATATTAGACTTCATGAAAACTGTGAACTGTTGGACTTATATTAAATATATTTTCAAATTTTATAATTACATCTTTGTCATACTTTTTCATACACTTAAGTCTATGTATGTATGTATATATATATATTAATTGTTTATATATATATATATATATATATATTGTAGAGGATTCCGCGTTCCTCCGTAATCGAGGATTTAAAATTCTTTCTGGGCGCCAGGTATTTTTCATAAAAAAACACCAAAAATGGATTTTAGTAGCTTTAACCCCTTTCAGAGCATGAGAAAAAATTATAACTGCAGGGCGTGGTCATTCCTCGTCGTCACGCCGACACAACCTACTTCTCCGAACACTCCCTGACGACTGCCCCAGTCTCGCCAGACTCCATTGTTGGCCCAAGTTGCGTCAGTTCCTCAACAATTGCAACTTGCAACCTGTCCTGCATTGTTGTGTGTAACTTTTCATGTTATATTTGCCCCGCCCCCAATGAATTTAAAAAATTGTACAATTTTTTAATGACACTTACTGAACCACAGTCGTAAACAATTTGACTGACCAACGCTCTTAATCAAAATTACATATTATTTACAAAAATTCACTTAGAACTAATTACAATTTTCTTTGACATATTCACTTCTTCAAGTAAAAATACAATTCCAGTTCATTAAAATTAAATCATAAACAAACCCTTAACTCTACTTACAATAATAATCTTCAAACATAACCAATTTATTTACAATCTTTATAATCAGCTGTTCGCTGTCAATATCCACACCTGTCGCTTATCAACTAATTACATTTTACATACCATGCCCTATATGTTTACAATTATTCATTAACTGGTTCGTAGATACATTAATTAAATCAATTAACCCTAAACTCAAACACTCTTTATAATTCTAACTTAATCTCTATCTGTTTTAAATCCCCTATTTATAGACCTTACTTTCTAGTACGCGGCCTATTCTCTTTCATAGTAGGGGACAATGTGAGTAATATTGAACGATTTCCATGTTCGTCTATCATTGGTTTTTCCCACTACATAATTATTACATCCTCTTCGCTCCATAATCATGAAAGGGACTTCATAAATATTTTGCAACTTGTAGCTGATCTTTTTAGAAGCATTTGATACCCTTAACTTTTTTACCAGCACAAAATCTCCCTGCTCAAACTCAATATTTTTCACCCTCTGCCTTTTAGCTCTATAGCGTGCGTTCTTAGATGGGGACTTGTATACTCTCTCCTTCATGCTTTCCATCTTCTCCTTCTCTCCTCCCTCCATCTTCGGATATGGAATCATCTTTTCAAATGGTAGTATGCAATGTGTAGCGAATTGTAATTCATGAGGTATACACCCATTCACTACAGTTAAACTGCTTTCCATTATCGGACAACACTCTCCTTGGTTTCCCACACTCCATGACGTATTCCCCTAACAGCTTCTTTAAACACGACCTAGCAGTTGCAGCCTTGAGTCCATACACCTTGGTATGTTTAGAAAACAAATCCACTATTACAAGGACATGGACACATCCATACCCACTCTTCGGGAGCGGACCAAACAAATCCAATGCCACCACCTCATTAACCTCCTTGGGGATTTATTTAGTTGACAGTTCTGACATGTTCTAATAAATTTTTTTATATCTCTATACATGCCCTTCCATGTCACCAATCCAGACATCATTTTCATGGTTCTATTGTGACCATTTTCTTCATGAAAGAATTCTAATGTTTTCCGCTGCAATGTCTTTGGTATCATCACCACCCACTCTTTCCTAGCTAGACGACTTTGCACAAACAGCATTCCATCATTCAATTTGTGCTTCAGTCTTCCTTGCGTTTGATGCACCCCCTTTTCAGATGTCACTATACTGATAATTTTCTTCAAATTTTCATCTTCAGCTTGTTCCTTGTTAATTTTCTCCTTAGTGATTGATTTCCTGTCCTCTTTCTTTTTTTGCATATGACCCCTTGCCACAGCAATCCGTTCCACCGTTCCGCATTTAACCTCTTCATCTTCCTTTGCATCCCAATTTTGCCTGCTTAAGTAATCGGCCACCACATTCTCCTTTCCCTTGACATAGCGGATTTTAATGTCATATTCAGCCAACATGATAGCCCATTTAGTTAATCGAGCATTTGTATTCTTACTGTCCTTCAGGAAGGTAAGTGCCTTATGATCCGTGTATAGTAACACCTACCGTCCCAGAATATCATTCCTGAACTTAGATGTAGCATACACGACTGCTAACAATTCTAATTCAGTCGCCGTATATGATTCCTCATATTTCTTCAGGCATCTGCTTTTCATCGCAATTATACGTTCTTGCCCTTCTTCATTTTCCTGACTCAACACGGTAGCAATAGACGGTTTACTGGCGTCGGTTCTCACTATGAACGGTTTGTTCCCTATAGGTTGACCCAGCACAACACTATTCATGAAAGCCGCTTTGATTTTTTCAAACGCTTCTTCCTGTTCCCTTTCCCATTTCCACTACTCGTTCTTCTTCAACAACTTGTACAATGGGGCTAATTTGCCTGCATAATCGTGTAGAAATCCTTGGTATAATGCACAACATCCAATGAAACTTTGTAACATTTTCCTATTGGTTGGTGCACTCAATCTCTGTATACCCTCAATCTTTTTTGCCATGGGCCTTACTCCTTCACTGGACACCGAATAACCCACAAAATCAATTTCCGATTTGCACCAATGAGACTTTTCCAAATTAATCGTCAGCCCTGCCTTCTTCATCTTTCCTAATATATCTCTAAGGTTGCCGAAATGTTCTTCCATCGCATCGGCCAGTACTAAATCATCAATATACACCTGCAGGCTGTCCTGCTCATCCCCCAAAATTTGCCGCAGCCGCTTGTTAAATATTTGTGAACTAGTTTTTAGTCCAAACGGTAACCTCTTAAAAGCATATTGCTGTGTTCCCACAGTAAAGGCGGTGAGCTTCCTTGATTCCCAGTCCAACGCTATCTGGTAATATCCTTTAGTCAAATCCATAGACGTTAACCACTTCTTCCCATGAAATTGCTTAACCAGTCTTTCAATTTTTTTCCGGATACTCATGTGTGTTCACAATCACTTCATTCAATTTCCTAACATCTAAACATAAACGCAGTTGACCATCTTTTTTTTAGATACGATCACGATATTGTGATTGTACGGACTATCTCACTGTTCAATGATATCCATTTCCATCATTTTCTTAATTACCTGGTTCACTTCCACTTTATGACATTCTGGAATGTTAAATTTTCTCGTTACAAAGGGTTTATGTTCTACTGCTTCTATATGATATTCATAGCCTTTCATCAATCCTGGTTGGTTACTGAACACTTCCTGATGATCTAGCAAAATTTCACGTTTGGCGCCAAATGTAGCGGATTCCGCGTTCCTCCGTAATCGAGGATTTAAAATTCTTTCTGGGCGCCAGGTATTTTTCATAAAAAAACACCAAAAATGGATTTTAGTAGCTTTAATCCCTTTCAGAGCATGAGAAAAAATTATAACTGCAGGGCGTGGTCATTCCTCATCGTCACGCCGACACAACCTACTTCTCCGAACACTACCTGACGACTGCCCAAGTCTCGCCAGACTCCATTGTTGGCCCAAGTTGCGTCAGTTCCTCAACAATTGCAACTCGCAAGCTGGCCTGCATTGTTGTGTGTAACTTTTCATGTTACAATATATTAACAATTAATAGGGAAAGGACAGGGAGATAGAAAGTAGGTGCCTTTCCTGAGGTACATAGATGGTAAACACCATGTGAGGTTTAGAGTTGAATTTTCAGAAGCACCACTCCCTTCACCACAAAGTTAGGAAGACATCTCCAGTATCGGTAGCCGACGTCTGTGCAGCCAAAATTTGTTGCACCAGGTCACCAACATTCTCTCTTTGGTGACCTGGTGGGGTAAATTGTTTACGACCTGAGCTAGTAGCATAGCAAATTTTGGCTGCTCAGTTGTCGGCTAGCCGATCACTGGAAGTGTCTTCCTAACTTTCTGATGAAGGGGGCGGTGCCTCCGAAAATTCAAGAACTATAAACCTCACAAGGTTTCTACATCTATGAACCTCAGGTGTCACATACTTTCTATCTCTCTGTCCTTTCCCTATTAATTGTTTTAATTAACATGATAATATCATTTCCTGACTCATATTTATATATATATATATATATATATATATATATATATCCTTACACCCTATCCAATAATACAATGTGTGTGTGTGACGACATCACATTTCAATCATTAATTTATATGTACATATACACACACACACACACATCTGTTTAAGGATGAATATATTTTTTGTATTATTCAATATTATTTCTATTATGAGGTAAAGTTTACCAAAATAGACAGTGGTCTATTAGAACATGTTTTGTATATATCATAAAGTCTTGTACTGATTTCAAATAATTTTTTGTTATTTATTATTTATGTTGTAATCTAGTCAAATCTTTGAAAAAATTGATATATTTGTTTTAGTCTACGGAAAAGACATTTGATTGGGACTCTTCGTTAAGAGGATTGCTTCTTGGATCGTACTTCTGGGGATATATTATTTCTGAGTACCCTGGTGGACGATTAGCTGAAGTTTATAGTGCAAAGTGGGTTATGTTTGCAGCAGTAGCCATAAATGCAGTATGTACTTTATTCACCCCACTAGCTGCAGGCATCCATATATATTTTTTGATATTTCTCCGTGTTCTTGAAGGAGCAGGTGGTGTAAGTTACATTTATTTCTTTAAAGATTTGTAGATATTTAACACATGGATTTTGTGGAGTTTTACTGTACAGTACAGTAAAACTCCACAAAACCCAATTCCCCATAGCCACCCATGCCCTTTCCACAACACCAACAACTTCAACCGGTGCTTCACACTGACCCCCCTGTAAGCCCTACCTCCCAGTTCTTCAGAAGCTGAAGTCCACCTATGGTAACTTTCATTTCAGCATGTCCTAGAGTCCAGACCAAGCCCCTGACTCAATATACTATAGATCTTTACCTTAAACACCCCCCCTCCCAAAGCACCTATAACCTTTATATACCTTGATGTGTGTTTAAGGGGAGGTTGTATGTATGTGTGAGTATGTGTTAATATTTAAATATTGACACCTTTGAGGATGGATGTGTTTGAATGAGTGTGTGCCATCTCCTCAACCCTAATCAAGTCCTTGCCTCTTCCCAGACCCTTGTTGAGAGAGAAAGTTGGTGACCTGGTGGGGTCAATTGTTTATGACCTAAGCTTGCAGTGCGGCAAATATTGGCTACTCAGTCATTGGCTAGCCATCCTTGGAAATGTCTTCCTAACTTTCTGATGAACTTTCTGATGAAAATTTAAAGAACTCCAAACCTCAGGTAAGTCACCTACTTTCTCTCTTTCCTTTCCTTATTATATATATATATATATATATATATATATATATATATATATATATATATATATATATAAAACAATTAATGGGGAAAGGACAGAGAGATAGAAAGAAGATGACTTACCTGAGGTACATAGATGGTAGACACCGTCGGCTAGCCGATCACTGGAAATGTCTTCCTAACCTTCTGATGAAGGGGGCGGTGCCTCCGAAAATTCAAGTTCTCCAAAACTCACAAGGTGTCTACCATCTATGAACCTCAGGTAAGTCATCTTCTTTCTATCTCTCTGTCCTTTCCCCATTAATTGTTTTAAACATGACAATGTCATTTCCTATCTCATATATATATATATATATATATATATATATATATATAATGTTGGTAACAAATTTAAACAAACTGTATAGTTCCTTGTAAAAGGAAATAATATAATGAATTTATAAAATATTAACAACTGTGTAAATCGATTCATTTATATGGTAGCTATGTCACATTCATATAAATAATGCTCAATGAAAATAGAACATATATGTGCTTCGATCATGTTTCCTTTCACAAAATATTAGACATTTGAAAGTTACATAAAAGCTAATTTATTTTTAATCTAGACCCTAACATCATTAATGCTTTATTTAGAATTAGAAGGAAATTAATAAATTTACTATAATTTATTTTCTTTAAATATCACACCTACATTCCTATTTACCTTGAAATTAATGTGAGACAAATTATTTCATTTGTCCTTAAATTTGAAAAGTAAGATTATTATTACAAAATAAGGAAACTAATATTTTTCTCAAGATTTTTATTTTAGATATTTTTTGTTGCAAAATTAATTGCATGGTAAACAGACTGCAAATATTTTAAAATGCTTTAATGTTTGTATGTGAAAATGAGGGTTTTTAGACATCACTTACATACCAGAAAATATATGAAATATCAAAATAAACAGTATCAACTTGATTAAATTTCAATTATGTAACATGATTTAATTACAAAGTAATCCAACTGCTATACAGTTGATAACAGCAAAAATAGCTTAATGCTTCTGAGTAATATACTGAAAACATGTAAGTCTACTCCATATTGATGATGACTGTTTATAATAAGACAATATTAATATCTTACTGTAATACTTAAAATGTGTATTTTTCACGAGGAACTGTAAATCTCTTGTCAAGGTGAACACATTTAATTTGTACATTTCTAAACCCCTTGATACATATTTAATAAAGGCTCTATTGTAAAGAGTAATAGCTTTTTATTACTCCATTACATTTCTTTACTCAGGGTATTACCTTTCCTGCAATGCACGTACTGATTGCAAATTGGGCACCACTACAAGATCGATCAATCATTACTTCAATTGTATATGCTGGTAAATATGTTAAAAAATATCATTAATGTAGAAAATATTTAAATACAAATTACTGCATGTTCCGCTTTATAAAGTGGGTGAAAGAACTGTTCCAACTTGTTGACATGCTTCATATCAGCAAGGAATATCAAGGAGAGATTTTGCCTTCAAAAAAACTATGGAAAAGAAGAAACAGACGAAGCTCACAGAATTTTTTAAATTGTAAGAACAAACACTCACTGTAAACCCATAATCAGGACTACTGTAGTAATATTGTATTTGCACAATTTCTCCTTTTTTCTACTCTTTTAATGTACAGTAGCTGATTCTTATGTTTAAAACCATATCACCGCAAGAAACAATTTTTATGAAGATATTAATAATACTACAACAGTTACAGTATTGATAATACTCCACAACTTGTAATATGCAACATTTCTAATTTTGTCAACACAATGTGTCATAGAGTTGAATTTTGAAAGTGTAAAAATATAAAATTAAATTGGTACAAATTCGTAACATGAAAGTATGTTTACTTTTCATACATATTTTAAATAAATAAAGTGAGTTTTGGAAGAATCAACACATGTGGTAAATTTTTCAGAGTTATGAAAGTCTTCAAAATTACCACCCTTTAAATGTTTTTCTTTTAAATAACCAATGATTAAATCAAATAAACTATAAAAAGTCCATAAACAGTAATATTTTTATTAATATGTCAAAAACATCAAAAGCCTGACGAAGCCTCCTCTGTCAGCATGCACGACCCGACATTGTATTTCTTTTTGTTTTGCTCATATAATTGTTAGGTGAAACAAAATACTGTGTATGCACATTTCTTTTTTTAAACAGGAATCCTGTGCTAAAGCAAGTATGTGTATGCTGCTTTAGAGGGAGGAATGTGGGTAGTTTCACACACTTAAAATTTTCTTAAAATTACGTAAAACATAATTATTACTAAATGAACACATATCCACCAGCCACCACTGGATAAATATAAACACAACAATGAAACTGATAGGAAGTATCACTATGCTGAGAGGCTGTAACATGTCAAATTTTTTAGATTCTTCTTCAGGACAGTGTTTGAATGGTGTGGCAATTAAGGCTGTTAGTCCCATGTAACCTGCTGTAATTTTATGATTTATCACACATAAGGTAAAATAATAACATTTAAAGAATAAAAAGGAAGAATAATTATTAAACACATTCTTTGTAGGTTATGTGGATTTTGTGCATATCCTCACACATTACCAAGCAATGCAAGAACAAGACTGTATTTTACTTTGATCAAACCCAACTACCCTTTCCTCAAGTGTATTTAAAATGACAGCACTGCCAGTTCACAGGTCAAACAAATTTAGTAACTGCCTCCAACTAAGCTTTAAAGCATCAGCTTCTCTTTTCAGAGGCATGATCCTTTCTTCATCATATCTTGGAGTTCACAAAAACCACTGTACTTTACAATCTAATGGGCTCTTTATCTATAACCTTTTAGAATTTGAAATCCACAATTCATGTCAGTGAAACAAATTGTCAGATTCGTACTTATCCAGTAAACATTAACACTTGGTGATGCAATAATAATTCATAATACTCTTTAGAGATTGTCATAGACTTTACAAAAAATACAGTAATTTAATGTTAAATAATTATATTGTTTCATTCATAATTTTCACTCAGTCTTGACCTCAGCACTGAGCATAGGATGCACATATTTGTTTTCTCTTGCTTCCTCCACCTGCTGGTATGATCATTTTAAAAGATTTATTTCATTTACACAGAATTTAATATAATATAAAAATTTAAATATGAAAACGCAATTATTTAGTAGTATGACTGTATTACTGACCAACATTGTTGTACTCAATTTTGTTATTACATAGTTGTTATATGATGAAGAGGTGATATTGAATGAAGTAAAACTAATCAAATAAAAAAAATTGCACTTGCAATTAATTAATTTACTAGAGAATGTTGCTTATATGAAATTTGTGTTGAATTTTTACAAATAACATTCATTGAACATAGATTTGATAGCAATTCTTTTCTAATTGACATATTTGTTATATATAGGAACTGCTTTTGGAACTGTACTCTCATTTTTGACATCTGGTTTGATAGCCGATGCTCTTGGATGGCCTTTTGTATTCTACATTCAAGGTTGTCTTACTTTTATATGGCTTGTAGTATGGGGATTTTTCCTGGAAGACACTCCTGACAAACAGAGGTTCATCACTGAGGAAGAGAGGAATTACATTGTTGGTTCTTTGGGACATCATGGCCATCCTGATGTAGTATGTCACAGTTGTGGTGCCCAAACCACCCATCTACATACATATTAATAATTTGTTTAAAATAATCAAATTGAAAGTATAGTATTGAAATCAACAATATATTTTATTTGCAGGACCCTGCGATACCATGGAAATCAATATTTACCTCTTTGCCCTTTATTGCAATACTTTTTAGTCATTTTGTTGGGAACATTGGCTGGTACATGTTGTTGTTAATGCTACCAGGATTCATGAAAACAATTCTACACTTTGAATTGAAAGAGGTAATAAAATTGATAAAAACTTCAAAATATTAATAACAGTTGAAAAATCATGATCATCAATTAATAAAAATAAAGGCAAGAGTAAATATGTATTATTTTTTCTGTTGTATCGCTTAATTCTTAAGTTAATTTACAAAGTAATTTCTTAGAGTAAGAAAATACTTATATTTGATCGCTCAGTAGCAATCAGGGTCAAGAAAAGAATTAACTTATAGATGTATAAATTCTTCTCGGGTTTCCAACCGGATCAAAGATTTTAACAGTGACATTTCAATGGCTTGCTCTGTCATCAGTCTGAAGATGATAGCAGAGCAAGCCATCGAAACTTCACTGCTAAAATCTTTGACCCAGTTGGAAACCCGAGAGGAATTTATACATGCCATTCACCGAGAAAGACCTCGTACTTTAATAACTTATAGATATATTCAATGCTTCAATACTTCTCTATATATGGTTAATTCTATATCTGCTCCCGTGGAGATTATTCACTTTCACATCCTTAAGAGCTGAGTTAAAGCAGTCTCCTATTCTTGAATTTTTTGACTATTTTAAAACTGTATGGGTTAAAGTGGACCTTAATTAGTTTTTTAATATTAACTTTCACTTTTAAAAGTGATATGAAATAGTACACTTGAGATTTAATGTCGTATTATTGAATACGTGGGGTACATATTTTGAAATTTCCTGATTAATTTACATATAAAAATTTCAGCAAATATAATTATAATATTTATATACAATACAGAATGCTGTTTTGTGTGCTGTTCCTTTTCTGTGCCTTTGGATTTTCACCAATATTTTGGGGAAGATTTTTGGTATTTTGGAAGCAAAGGATATTCTCCATCATACGACTGTTCGAAAAATAGCCACAGGATTTGGTAAGAAGTAAAATAAGGAATGATGAAGATATCTAGTTTATGTACTTCATTTTTCTGAACCACATGAAAGTATTTTAATTTATGCATATATATTAAGATTTTGTAAACATCAGATAGCCTAATTTTTTAATATAAAATTTATTACATTAATTGAGTAAAATGCTTTATTTTCAATAATTAATTTTATTATACTAAAATGTTCACTTTAAATTTTGATTTGTTTAGATATTTAAAAGATCTGGTTTTTTAATTATTTGTAAATGAGACTTAAACTGTATAACACTAGTCTTAATTTTTTACAGAGAGTAGGTTTATTCTGTAATCTAGAATTCAACCCAGTTTTCTGCATATATGCTTATTAATTTCATGATTACTGTAAAGATGTGTATATCCTCTATTAGTTGTTGGTTAGCTTTAGTTTTCCAAATACTGTATTATATATTTAATTAAAATCTCATTGACATAACTGTTGATAATTGCCAATTGTTTCTTTCAGTGGCTATAGGAGGAGGTGCTTTTTTGATAGGAGTTGGATATGAAAATGATAATGAAGAAATTGCTGTGGCCTTAATGACACTTTCTGTTACTTGTTATGGTTCCATGTTTGTTGGATACATTGCAAATATAATTGATTTAGCATCAAATTATGCAGGTAATTGATCAATTGTATATATATATAGAAATATTTGGGAGAAAGGCAGGAAATTCGCTCTTTAAATCATATGTACGGCATGGAATCATGCACAAGGAAATACATATGTCAAGCGTAGAAGGGAATGGAAGAAGGAAGAAAGACTGAAAAAATTCGATGTGGCCAGGACTCGAACCTGGGTGCACGAAACAACAGTGCATCACCCCTAGAGCCAGGGCGTGCGTCTATCCACTCCATCCTAACTTGAAAACCTAATATATATAGACTGAAAATGTTCGATTGGTCGTACTCGATGTGGTGGCGGAGTGGATAGACGCACGCCCCGGCTCTAGGGGTGATGCACTGTTGTTTCGTGCACCCAGGTTCGAGTCCTGACCACATCGAATTTTTTCAGTCTTTCTTCCTTCTTCCATTCCCTTCTACGCTTGACATATGTATTTCCTTGTGCATGATTCCATGCCGTACATATGATTTAAAGAGCGAATTTCCTGCCTTTCTCCCAAATATTTCTATCTTTCTTTCTATCAAAGAAGGTGACTTACCTGAGGTTCATAAATGGTAGACACCTTGTGAGGTTTAGAGTACTTGAATTTTCGGAGGCACCGCCCCCTTCATCAGAAAGTTAGGAAGACATTTCCAGTGATCGGCTAGCTAACAGCTAAGCAGCCAAAATTTGCTGCACTGCTAACTTAGGTCGTAAACAATTGATCCCACCAGGTCACCAACTTTCTCTCTCAATGAGGGTCTGGGAAGAGGCAAGGACTTGATGGGGGTTAGGGAGATGCATACTAACACCCATCTTGACACACATTCATTCAAACACATCCATCCTTAAAGGTGTCAATATTTAAATATTGATACACACTCGCATTCATACATACAACCACCATTCAAACAAATAGCAAGGTATACACACACACAGTATGCACACAGAAGGCTTTATTGCATATACAAATTCCAATGAACTCGTGCTTTGGGAAGTGGGGGGGGGGGGAGGTTGGAGATAAAGAGTTATAGGATGTTGAGTCCAGGGCTTTGTCTGGACTGTAGGACATGCTGAAATGAAAGTTCCCACAGATGGAGTTCAGCTTCTGATGAGTCGGGAGGTAGGGCTTTGAGGGGGGTCAGTGTGAAGAGCACTGATTGAAGTTGTTGGTGTTGTGGCTATGGGCATGGGCGGCTATGAGGAATTGGGTTTTGAGGAGTTTTACTGTACTGCGGTGGTTGGCAACCTGTTCGGTGAGGGGTCTCTTTGTCTGACCGATGTAAAAGGCTGGGCAGAGTCTGCAGCCACAACACCAACAACTTCAACCAGTGCTTCACACTGACCCCCTCAAAGCCCTACCTTCCGACTCATCAGAAGCTGAACTGTGGGAACTTTCATTCCAGCATGTCCTACAGTTCAGACAAAGCCCTGGACTCAACATTCTATAACTCTTTATCTCCAACCTCCTCCCCCCCCCCCTTCCCAAAGCACGAGTTCATTGAAATTTGTATATGCAATAAAGCCTTCTGTGTGCATACTGTGTGTGTGTATACCTTGCTATTTGCATGAATGGTGGTTGTATGTATGCGAGTGTGTATCAATATTTAAATATTGACACCTTTAAGGATGGATGTGTTTGAATGAATGTGTGTCAAGATGGGGGTGTTAGTATGCATCTCCCCAACCCCCATCAAGTCCTTGCCTCTTCCCAGACCCTCATTGAGAGAGAAAGTTGGTGACCTGGTGGGGTCAATTGTTTACGACCAAGTTAGCAGCGCAGCAAACTTTTGCTGCTCAGTCGTCGGCTAGCCGATTACTGGAAATGTCTTCCTAACTTTCTGATGAAGGGGGCAGTGCCTCCGAAAATTCAAGTACTCTAAACCTCACAAGGTGTCTACCATCTATGAACCTCAGGTAAGTCACCTTCTTTCTATCTCTCTCTCCTTTCCCCATTAATTGTTTTAATTAACATGAGAATGTTATTTCCTGACTCATATATATATATATTTAGTCATCGGCTAGCCGATCACTGGAAATGTCTTCCTAACTTTCTGATGAAGGGGGCGGTGCCTCCGAAAATTCAAGTACTCTAAACCTCACAAGGTGTCTACCATCTATCAACCTCAGGTAAGTCATCTTCTTTCTATCTCTCTGTTCTTTCCCCATTAATTGTATATATATATATATATATATATAGGATAGTAAGTAAGGATAGTAAATGAGGGAGAAAGATAGGAAATACGCTTTTTGAAACATATGTTTGGCACAGAATTGTCACTGATGTACTTCGTCACGTTACAAACATATCATTAATTTGTAATTTATCCTTAATGGATGCTCCTAATAGTCTCTTCTATCCCACTTCTCTCTATCCATCCCAACTAAATATATCGTATATATATATATATATCCAAGACTGACTATCTTCGACGCACCGGCGTTGTGGCCTAAATGGTTAAGGCGCTCCGCGGCTACAGCGGAGGCTCTGACGATCCGGGTTCAGGTCCCGGCGGCGCCGAATATTTTCAGTCTCTCTTCCTTCTTCCTTTCTTCTCTACGCTTGACTTATGTATTTCCCTGAGCACAATTCTGTGCCAAACATATGTTTCAAAAAGCGTATTTCCTATCTTTCTCCCTCATTTACTATCCTTACTTACTACTATCCTAATATCCCAAAACCTGTGACTTCGTCACGTTACAAACGTTTCATTAATTTATATGTGTTAGAAGGAAAGTTCCCATAGATGAAGTTCAGCTTCTGAAGAATAAGGGGGAAAGGCTTTGAGATGTGGTGTCAGTATCAAGTACTGGATGGAATTGTTAGTGTTGTGGCTCCAGGCCAGGCAGCTGTGGGGAATTGGTTTTTGAAAGTTTAACTGTGCTGCGGTGGTTAGGTAATCCGTTCGGAAGGGATCTCATTGTCTCACTGATGTAAATGGCTGGGCAGAGTGTACAGTTTATTTTGTAGATAGTATGGGAGAAGAGACAGGTTATATTTTCTTTAATTTTGTAGCAAATTTATTGATGGAATTCTGGAAGGTTGTGGTGGTATTCTTCCACCCACCTTACTACCAAAATATCTTCGTCCATTGTTTAATAATCTTGATGCACTTTTAGTTACATTTCCTTACAGACTTGTTCTCTGATTTCCTTGAAAAATGAATACATATACACTTTTTATTTTTTAAGTGATTCAATTTCATTCCTAGTACTTTTCCTTCAATTCATACTTTACAATTCATCAATGACAATTTTCATCACGTTCTGGATGCTTCTGCCTCCCATGCAATGTACCTGTTCAGAACCTGTGCTTTGCCTTCACAAGAATGATACCTCATTCATCAAATTATCGGACACTGCTTGACTACAAAATAATACTCTACCATATAACATATTCTTGACGAATTTTTCCCATTTTTGACTACTTGTTGCCAAGAACCCAAATGTGACAAACGAATTGTCCATGTTGCAGCTAAGCATCCATGGTTGGGCATCACTGAGAATGCATTTGCTACTCTTCTGATGCCCCAAAAATTTCCATCCCACAATTGTGACTTTGTAAATTGAAGTTCTTCAAATTAATACAGGCATTAGCCTCTTTCTTCAGGAGAAAGGGAGACACATACAAATAACTAGAAATTTTATTCTTTTACTCCTGAAGAGAAGAATATAGATGTATAATTTCCACCACCAACTATAAAAACCAATATTGAATGCTGCAGCTGTCATTACTTAAACTTGCAAATTGTGGCTTGACAATAATGGCACTAGAAGATACATATTATTATTAGTATATGATACATAACATAAAGTTTCAACTATATTTCTTCAGATTGTAGTAATCAAGTGAAGTAACTGATTTTATGTGGTCATAGGAAAATACCTATAATATTTGATTAAATGTAAAATTAAACTAATATTCGTCAACCTTCATAACCATGAAGTGAGCATCTTGAATTTGAATACTGTTTGAATGAATGAAGCATGTCCAGGGCAAAAAAGGATGAGAACATTTTACACAGGCTAGTTTGGGCCAAGATAAATTAGTAATTAAACTTCTTTGAAGAGTAATGACAACCATTATGTTAAACTCAAAATTGAAACATTCACTTAATAGAGATTGGTCCTTTAACGGCATGCAATAAATCAGTTATTTCTTGAAGTAATGACCTCTTCACATGGGGATACTCAAAAGCAGTTTCTAATAGTCTTGGCTAGAAGACTGGGGACCAGATAATTCAAGTTTTACATTTTCCTCTCACAGCTATTGAAAATGTGCAATATCCAGGAATTTATGACAATTCTGTAGAACAGTTTAAATTAGTTCAAATAAACAGTATTTCTAGCAGTGAGGAGGATATTTTCATTCTTTACTAATATTGCTGCTATAGAAGGAGAAGTAAAATAAATATACATATTATTTTAATATAGTGTATTAATTGATTGGTACGGGATATTTAATATTATTATTCTATTAAAATTAATTAATTATTATTTATATTTGTCAGGTACTCTTATGGCCATCAGCAACACTTTAGCTACTGTACCAGGCATAGTGGTGCCACTAATTGTTGGATCACTTCTTGAAGAGTGTGATGTAAGCTATAGTTTCATTTGCATTATTCTAAAATATTCTTATTATTGGTTTGCAATCATGTTTATTTTATAAGGTTATGAAGTTCAATTTACAAATTAATTAAAAACATAGGTAAAAAGTAACTCTTGCAACTGAGGAAAATTATATATTTGAAAATAGATGGAATACAATAGTGCAGTTTATTAACGTTTGTTTAATTTATAGATTAAATAAAGAAATGTAAGTTGAAAATAGAATTTTAAGTTGAAGAAAATACATAAAGATTGGTGGGTACAATGTTGGTATGAATGAATAACTTCATATAATTATTGTGCATGTTATTAATTTACGCTACATTTTACTCTAGTTGGATTCTTGTAAAAAATCAGTTGACATTTAATCTGTAACTCCTGTATTGATTTCAGAATGAGGACTGTGAAGTTACGGTGTGGCGAGGTGTATTTTGGGTAACTGGAGGATTGAATCTAGCTATGTTTATAACTTATTTGATATTTGGAACAGGAAAAGAGCAAAACTGGAATAAACCACCACATGCACAAAATGAAGATTAAATTGTTTGTTATGACTCCATAGTGTGCAATATTGGAACTTGAGAATTAAATGTATGGTACTAATAAACTAATTTTATGAATTTGAGGTGCGTACTGATTATAGTTGTTTATGGAAATACCACTTGTTTTGCACATTGACAGTTACTTCTGGAATAAATTATAGATCTATCAATTCAATTCTGTTATTTTCCTCTAAAAGTAGTACAACAAACTTTCTGACAAGAAAAAACTTTAAAATATTCAAAGTAGCACTTCCATTAATGCAAACTTAAATCTTAGGAAATAATAACAATAAGCAATGAACATAATTTCAACTAGCCTGTATAGATTGTAATTAAAGGCATTCAAAATAAATATATAGAAATTATTTCATAACAAATTCATACATATGAACACTTGGTGCAAATTCTTTAATAATATGAAATAAACCAAAATTAACAATATTTTTTTTTGGTATATATTGAATTGTAGCTTTTGGCCGGTAACCATCTGATATTCATCAGGATACATTTGTAATTAACACAACTACATATACTTGGACATTTATGCATAACCGAGTGATACGGCAGTTTTATTGTGAAACCATTAAATTGTAAACGTTTCGGCAAAAATTTATTTTTATTGTGCACTGTACGAAATTTTGCCGCCTTTAAAAAGAGCCGTCTGGGGGCTTCGATTGCTTTGAGGTAACTTGAAAGATGCCCGCCTGACCATCGAAACAACTTTTAACTTTCACATATTTACTAATGACTAAGATCTATGAAATTTGAGGGTCATTCACAAATTGAAAATTACGCGGACAACATTGGGCGATTGCTGTGTTGTTAAGGGGCTTGTAAACGAGCAATTTTTTACGGCAATATGTGGTCGGCAATCATGGCCAAGCAATATTGCCCAAAATCCAGCAACATTTCCGGCAATATATCAGTATTGCTGAGCAATATTGCCCGTATTGCAACCACTTGCCGGGGCGTTGCCGGTGAGTTCGGTCCGGTATCGAAAATATGCAATATTGCCCAGCAATACTAGATACCAGCCCTCACCTAGAGGTCTCTGTGGCCAATCAGCTAAGTTAATAATTAATATAAGATGTGGTTAGCGTCGTGTTTCGTATAAATGTTATTCATTATTCCAATAATGGATTCGCCAAACGAAAAAATTATTGCATTTATCGATGCAGTTCACATAAATTCATCAATTTGAGACGTGGGTCATTAGAGAATACCAAGTAAAAAAAATAGATGTTTGGCAAACAATAGCCAACAAATTTGACTACTTGTGAAACCTATATATTGGTCATTTATTGAAAAGTAACAAAAACTAATTACAAAGTAATTACTAATTTTTAAAATAATTTTTCAGCAAATAAAGAGGTCTAGCCTGTAATTAAATAAATTCAATTAATCCTTCCTTTAAAACTACGCGTACTTCAATCGAACAGTCGGACACTGAATAAATACGTCAAAGATGTACAGGGCATTCCCGTCAAAATAATTTTTGGTTATTTGCCAATCTCGTATAGATCGGTGTTGTATTCCCAATCACCGTATCCTTTTTCCCTACAATGACCTCTATTTTTGAAGGAAATATTCAGTCTCCGTTTGACATAGAAGGCGACGTTTTTGAATAGATAATCAAGAATCAGTTCGTTGCTTAAATTGTGAATTGTTCATTTAAAAAAGGTCTAAACCAAGGTTCTCGTTTTCTTTAGTTTATCACCACTAACGATGCGCTAATAAGAACTTTATTTTCGGCCATATTGCTGTACTACGTGTAAGCGGGAAATGATCCGGTTACAATGTGGCCGCCATATTGCCGGGATATACATTGCAACACATTGCCCGTCCATAGCTAGGGCAACACATTGTCGACAATATTGCCGGGCCATAATTTTCAGAAATATTGCCGAAAATGTGAAATTTTTGTTGCTCGTTTACAAGCCCCCTTTAGGATGGAGACTGGCAGCACAAATGTTGGCGTTTGTTGAGTGGTGACGACCGGGATCATAAAAGTCATTTCAGAAGCAGACGTGACCTTCACATACTTCGCTTACGGTAAGTGGAAAAGTTCTGAGAGTTCCTTTGGTTGACTGAGAAAAAAAATCACTGTTTCTGTGAATTAAATTTCGCACCCGCAACCCTTAAAGTCTCTGCCCACTAGATCGTACCATATGAGGATCGTAACCGTACCGAATTATGCAAACAAATATTATTTGTATAGATTAGTATGGTACACTAGACCGGGACCGTCCCGTTCCAGGCCAGGCCAGGCCCGGCAGGTATCTGCTGAAGAGAATATTTTGCATGTGTAGGTACGGTCTGTGCATGGCACGGAACGTTACCAAACCGCTTTAGACCGCGTTGCTTGCTACCCCGTTCTGAACCCGCCCTCCGGGTTGGGACAGGACTTTACTCATTAATATGGGGCTTCGTTTAAGTTGTTTAATGAAATTGATTGCGTTTTACGATATAATATAATTTTATTAATAAAAAATAATCACTTTAAGGGGTCCTGTGTACTATTACAATCAAATTAATTCAAGGGGACGATTTTTAAATATCAGGGTTAGTTACTTATTGGGTAACCACGTGCAGCAGACTTTCGTTCACTTGACGAACCTGTATTTATCTTCATTCCTGTCTCGATGCAGGTTACTAGGCGAACGGAACTTCCTTCTTCCTTCGGGTTAAATTGTAAATTCTCCCTTTGCCGGCGAAAATTGTGATGAACCTGGTATTACCAGTGATTGAGAAAAATCCATATTTTCCTCCTTCTTCCCTCTGGCTTTCCTTGTTCTCAATAACTGCTCACTAAAGAGCAAAATTCACACTTCACTTTCAATTCATGATGCACTCTCCAGCTTTCTCCTCCCTTCCACGTCCTGATCAACTCTCTTACTCTGTCTCCTCGCCTTCTCAACGTAATGCACCACTCTGAATATTTTTCCGGCTTCTCACCACCCAGTTAATCTCGCATATCACCTTCTCCAAGGGAAAACGCTATGCCACGTTATCTTCGTTCCGTCAATTCTCATGAGCCGTTCGTCCAGCGCGGGAAAATTTCCATGACAAAGGGTACAGTGTCCTTTGGAAATTTTGAAGGGTGAACGTTCCTTCAGCAAAACAAGCTTGATATTATAAACCCACAGACAGGCACGTCTCCCGTCCGGCAGCCGGGCGCCCGGAAGTTCAATTTCTACTTGTCTGTCACCAGTTATAATGTTATTGCTGAATTTATAGATACTTAAAAATTCTAAAAGATTGAATTGCGCTATAAGCTATTCCCTCTTCGTAAATTCCAAGTATTGCAAAATATCCTGAGTTTTGACAGAAATGTTTAGCACACTTGTCTCCTTATTGTACGGTGATTTTTCTACTATAATTACTGTTTTTTACTGTGTTGTACAATCAGTAAAGATGGCATCTTTATTACTAAACAAATAAAATTGTCTGCAACTGAACTTTGTGACTTATAATTAACATATCCCAAAGCGAAGAAGATAACTATTTACGGACTAATTATTGTCTATAGTTGATGAAACAAATAGATATGCAATAGACAAATTGTCATTTAGAACACTTCAGAGGGATTCTATTTGGAATACATGGGAAGCAGTTTAATTTATTGAAATGAAAGCTTAATTTGGTATAATATTAAATATGATGAAAGTGAAAACGGAATATGTAAAGGAATCATACTGCAGGGAGAAGAAAAATTAAAACTCTACTCTTTGCCGATGATATTCCAGTATTACGGGAGTCAGAAGAAGATTTGGAAAGCCTTCCTTGCCTCTTAATGTCTGCTATACTTCTATCATCCCTAGTTATTACGCTTCCTAAGTAGCATAATTCCTTAACTTCCGTCAGAATATTCCTTCCCATTCTAACACCCTTTGTTATTCCACTGTTTCCCATACTACGTTCCATTACCTCTATTAATACCCATATTGAACTCTTTCTCCAGGACCTCGTTCATGTTATTTATTATCGTTTCCAAGTCTTCTTCTGATTCCCCTAATACTACAATATCGTCGGCAAAGGGTAAGGTTTTTATTTCTTGTCCTTGCAGGATGATTCCTTTTCTTTTCTTTTCTTTTCTTTTCTTTTCTTTTCTTTTCTTTTCTTTTCTTTTCTTTTCTTTTCTTTTCTTTTCTTTTCTTTTCTTTTCTTTTCTTTTCTTTTCTTTTCTTTTCTTTTCTTTTCTTTTCTTTTCTTTTCTTTTCTTTTCTTGATCTTCTATTCTAATTACCGCTGCCTGTCTTCTTTACAGGTTATGTATAAGCTTTCGTTCTCGATATTTTATTCCTCTTCTCTTCAAAATCGTTAATTGTGTGTTACAGTTCACTTTATCAGACGCTTTTTCTAAATCTACAAATGCCATAAACGTAGGCCGGTTTTTTCGTATCCTGTCTTCTAAAATTAGTCGCAAAGTCAATATATGGATGCACCCAAAATCTTTTTCCAACTCTGCTCCTCTGTAATGAAAGTAATAAAGTAACACAGATTCAACAGTGGAATCATTACACGAATCTGTATTCAATTTTTGGAAACGTGTGGCGTTTTCGACAACTTTCAAAGGCTACTTATTTCGATCAGTATTGAGTAGGCCGGTGCATATTTAATAAACTTCCCACCTCCATTAAACAAAAATAAATCCAAACAAGTTCAAATATGAACTAACTAACTTCTTACTAAGCCACTCTTTCTACTCCGTTGAAGAATTTATGGAGCTGAATGTATCATAGGGTAGATATTTATAATTATGAAAGAACATTATTAGAACACTAATTTTTTAGTATAGGATGTAAAAATATTTATCAATTTTATATATAAGGTACAAATTGTATGTCTTCTGTATAGAACTTAAGAAAATCTTATTATAAGTTAAAAATTAGTGAATAGTTACTGTATATTTTAATATTAATAAAGCAACCTATATAAAATCTCTGACTCGTTCCACATCCTTGAAGCTTGTGCTTCTTTATAGGATTTATGGAATATGATTTTATACTTATACCTGCGGAGCTGCGTCACTAAAACCAGTGATTTCAGTTCCTAAAACATTCAATTTATTTTGAATAGCTCCGTGTGCAATGGGCCTTATAGTTTTGTGGTGCTCCGCATTATTGCGCGATTATACGCGGAACCCCGTTTGCATGATGCAATTTCGTTCTCGGGAAGCGAGGTTCGGATCTTGCGCGTTACGTGCGGGGCCGGTCGTCATCTTGGCATGACGCAACTACGCTCAGCTCAGCGAGCGTCCAGGCGAGGCGTGGAGAGGAGAGGAGAGGAGAGGATAGGCGAGGTAGGCGCCAGTCCACACCATGCAGCACGCCGAGGAGGCCGCACGCAAGCTGGGGCTCGCGCAGACGCCCAGGAGCTCCCGTGAGTCTTAACACCAATTACAAGCCGCAAACAAACATTGTCATTTCATTACAATTATCCTAGAGCGTAGGTGAAAGGTACACAGGTCCCCAGGTTTAGCAAGGGTTAAAAATACGCTGGAAAGCTTGTAGAAGCGTGGTTGTTGTTGTTGTTGTTATTCAGTCCTAAGCCTGGTCTGATGCAACCCTCCATGCTAACCTATCTTTCGCAAGCCTTTTCATTTCCACATAACTACATCCCATTTCCTCCCTAATCTACTTAGCGAATTCCATCCTTGTCGTCCCTCTTCAATTCTTACCTCACACACAAACACACACTTCCTTCTATTGTTAATTTTACAAAACTCTCATGCCTCAAGACGTGGCCCATTTATCAATCATTCCTCTTGGTCAACGTCCTCCATAGCGTTCGATCTTCCCCATTCTGCTTAGTGATTCTATCCACCCATATGATTTTACAGCATTCTCCTATAGCACCACGTTTCAAACGATTCTATACTTTTCCTACCGTCCACGTTTCGCACCCATGTAACGCCACACTTCTTACGAACACTTTTAGCAATTATTTCCTAATATTCAAACTTATACTACCCGTATGTAAATTCCTCTTTTTCGCGAAAGCCTTCCTTGCCTCTTAATGTCTACTGTACTTCTACCATCCCTAATTATTATGCTGCCCAAGTAGCAGAATTCCTTAACCTCCTTCAAAATATCCCTTCCCAATCAATCTAACACCCTTCGTTATTCCATTGTTTCCCGTACTACACTCCATTACATTGGTTTTCCCTCTATTAATCCTCCTATTGAACGCTTTCTGAGGACCACGTTCATGCCATTTATTATGGTTTCCAAGTCTTCTTCTGACACCCCTAATACTACAATATCATCGGCAAAGCGTAGGGTTTTCATTTCTCCTTACAGTCGGATTCTTTTTCCACATTCCGTTTTAACTTTCTTCATATCTTGTTCTATATGTAAGTTAAAGAGCATGGGCGACAGACTGCGTCCTTGTCTTACTCCTTTCTGGATTTCTGTTTTCTTTTCTTGATCTTCAATTCTAATTACTGCTGACTGCCTTTAGTAGAGGTTATGTATAAATCTTCCTTCTCGATACTTTATTCCTGTCATCTTCAAAATACTTAATATTTAACATTATCAAACGTTTTTTCTAAATCAACAAATGCCACGAACATAGGCCTTTTTTTTCTTATCCTTGATTCTAAAATTAGACGCAAAGCCAATATTGCTTCTTTTGTCCCTGCACACTTCCTGAAACCAAACTGATCTTCGCCTACCTCGTATTCTATTTGACGTTCATCCTTACTCAGTTTCCGATAGTATTGTTTTGTTGATACATACATATATATATATATATATATATATATATATATATATATATATATGTTACTTGATAAAAATGAATGAAGATAAAACGCCGGTTTTAAATTCTAATATAACCCGGAGTGGAACCCAAGAACTTGTTAATCAATAAATTCATCGGGAAAATATACTATCTTATATATATTTATTGACAGCATCGTTACTCCAAGTTACTTCACCTTCGAGTTTGTTACACACATTTCTTTTAATAAGTAAACAAAATCATATTTTTACCGCCTAAGAGATGAAGCATGGGAAACGTCCTTCGGCGAATGTGAGAAGCAGTCGTTCATACGCATGCGTGATTTATCGCCGGCATAAAAAGGCCCTTCGACGCACGTGTGAAGGAAGCGGATCATTTGGATTGCCGACTGTTGTCATATGCTGAAACTGTCTCAGAATCACGGTCTAATTTATGCGTATAACGCTCATTCAGAAGATTTCTTTCTGGAGACATCGCTATCAAGCTGTCCATTTCCTGGTCTTTTTTTCTATTTCAACCACTAAATAACCGTAAATTTTTTTGTACCTTTTTAAGCGGAATACCTTAAAGTAAACTAGAGCTGTTAGAATGATAATTTTCAAAATAATATTTCAGATTTCAGAACAGGCGTAGTCTCCTCATACTTTAATACCAGTGCAAGAATATGCGGATACAATTTTTTATTAGCTCAATAAGCGAATCTATTAATAACATTGCTTTATAATTTTAAATAAAATTCAATGTAATTTACTAATTTCAAACTTTAATATAATGCTCATTTGGTAATATCCATATAACTATTAGCTTATACAATTTTTTTACTTGTTCTCTCGTTGTATAGGGAAATTTTTGTGTCAAGTAAAATTGCAACTACTAACCCCGTCATATACAATTCCGATGATATTTCATGTTTTCGTAAGCTATTTTATGAAAAAATCTTAGTACATTAGGAGAAGAAGTAAAATTAATAATAATCCCAATTAATATACCGGATTCACTTCTATAATACAAATATTTCACCTACAACGATTCTACCCATAAAATAATATATTGAAGGATTTATGGGGGGGGGGGAGGGGCTACATGAGGGTGATCCTGAAACAGGTAACTACCCTTAATAGCAAATGAAGTTAATTGAAAAGGGAGGCTGTGGAAGGTAGAGCAAGGTAGCCAAGGGTTGATTAGAGCTCCTGGGCTTTAGTTTACGGAACCTACCAGGCGTTTCACCTAAAGAGATGCAGAGAAAACCTGAATCACGGGGGTCGGGCTTTTGGGTACTATACTTACGCCATTCCGAGTGATGGGAGATCAGTTTCCTGTGGGGTCTCTCCACCAGTTTAGGAGGCAGCTAGCCGATTTATCCACTGGGAACAGCGGACAACGCTTACCGTACACCCAAGGTCTTCGACTCCAGTACATTCAGCCCCTAAAATAGATGAAGGAGCTTCTGCATGAGAGAACCTTGAAAAAATAAAGTACGAGGCATCCCTCGGAACCAATCTGGGAGAAATACCTACGAGAGAAGGAATATCACGTTTTTATGTGAGATTTATTTCCACAGTATTTTTGTTGTTTGTTGTTGTTGTGGTATTCAGGCCTAAGGCTCGTCTGTTGCAACCTTCCATGCTAACCTGTCTTGCATTTTCTTTTTCTTATAACTAGCACAACACACACATTCCCTAGTCTGCTCAGCGTATTCCATCCTCGGCCTCCCTCTTCTGTTCTTACCCCACACACTTCCCTGTAATGCTTATTTTACAAGACCCTCGTGTCTTAAAACGTGGCCTATTAATCTATCCCCTCTCATAGTCCTCGTTAGTGATTCTATCCACCAATCTGATTTTCAGCATTCTCCTATAGCACCACATTTCAAAGGCTTCTATTCTTTTCCTTTCCCCAACTCCTATCGTCCACGTTTCGCACCCATATAACGCCAGGATCCATAGAAACATTTTTAGCAACGATTTCCTTATAATTTCATTAACAGGAATCTGTAAAAAAACAGTAGGTACTCCGTATATTGAAGTATTAAAAAATTGTAATTCCGGGAAAATTGTTGAAATGAATTGATATGTAATTAATTACAGAAAAGTTTGTGAATGACGCATTTATTCTGGGATTTATAGGAAATTATGGTTAGAAAAACACACACAGGTAACGTTGGACGAATTGGAGTGTTTGTGAAACAATGATTTATTATTTAATTAATATATAGCTGAAAACGATTAAGGTCGAAACAGTCTTAATGAAAAGGAATCTGTATTTAAAAATAGATAATGAAGTCAGTAAACGGAAAAAATGAGATAATAAAATAAGAGCGTACACCGTAATGTAAGCCCTGTTGCTTTAATTATTGGTTGCAAATAGTAAAAGCGACACCCAGGCAGCGTAAATGTCGTCCGTAAATATTTTCAGCACCTGATGAAAGCAACAAGGTTCGCAGAACCTTTGTTTGATATTTATTTTGACGTTGTCTGTCTATAGTTACTTCAGAATCTATTTGTTAGTCCTCGGCCAGAGATAGATTGCGAATTAAATCGGTTTAGTCATTTTTTTGGCAGATGTTACGTAACAGCTTTTCTATTTCTCTGTGAATCTTGCCCTTATCTAAACACTTCATATCATAGTAAATTCTATATTATCTGATTTACAGCCGACGCACCCCATTCGGCTCGGTTGTTGTGAGGGTTGCTGATCTAGCGCACCGTATTCATTTATTCGTTTCTAGAAGGTTCACGCTTATAATTAAATTTTTGAGTGAATATTAACTGGATTACTCCTTAGGCACTCGTGATTTACAATAAATTATTTCTCTTACCTAAAAAGAGCACGGAAAATGTAAATATAAAATTACTTCAATGTTCACAGCAATCAACTGTTTTTTAAAACGTTTACTTCGTGGTTAAAAATACCATTGCGTATAGAAGCGTCCGGTCATTTAAATATAGTCATCATAAAAAATTGTTGTTGACTATTTACATGACTAATTATATATTTAATCGGCAGTCTCCTGGTGCCTTTTTTATTATGTTTTAACTTTAATACCTTTCCGTGTAGACTGCATCCTAAGTACACCTGTATGCCTATTTTATATACCATTAACACGACCCGCGTTCTTTACTAATGATTCCTTTGTCAAAAATTTCTCCTACCTTACTTTTAGTGAACTCTATTTTCGCACACCAAATGCGTTTCTAGTTATATATAATCTAGTTTTACATATAAAACAATAAACTCTAAATCTTTTCTCCCATGCATTCCAGTTCGACCCATCACATTACTGGACCTAGTCGGTTGTGCCTTTAAGTCCGGTTTACCAACAGGCTTCTAAATCGTGCAGCGCTGAATAGTTTTGTAAAAATATGCTGGGTGGGGGTTTATTGATTCATTACGTATTTAATACATAATACTTATATGCTCCGCAGTTGGGCGATAATTGTGATAAAATTAAAGATGGAGGTTTAATTTACATGTTCATAATGGGTCAATTTATGAAGGGTTTGAAAGAGAAAAGAAAAGACAACATAGCTTTCTGACTTTAAAATTTACAATAAATAAAGAGACGGCAAATAAATTTATACACTGAATTATTGGCCGTCTTTTAATTTATTGTAAGAAAAGATTTAATTTATGATTCTGTACTTACTAACAAAAAAATTAAGATTCAATATGCTAATAAGAAAATTGAATAAAAATATTTACAAATGGTTTTATATTGAGAAATTTTAATAACTGATCACCTGTGCGGTTAACCAAAAGAAGCAAAGAATAGCTGTCTGTGGCAAATAGGTCTGGCAATTAAATTTAATATCAATGATACCGTAGAAGACTGCAACTGCATTCTCTGGTGGCGTTTTGCTTCGGTCTGCTTCGGGTTGACGATTTTACCAAAATCTACATATGCCGAGGTCTCAAGAGCTCCACCCAGCTCTCGCTGGCGGCCCGAAAGATTAGAAATCTCTGACAGATGTAACTTCTATGCGTTTCGCTATAGATGGTAGACATCCTCTGTGGTTTAGAGTACTTGAATTTTCGGAGGCACCGCCCCTTCATCAGAAAGTTAGGCAGACATTTCCAGTGATCGGCTAGCCGATGACTAAATATTTATATATTATATATAGTACTATATAATATATATATATATATGATGTCAGGAAATAACATTCTCATGTTAATTAAAACAATTAATGGGGAAAGGAGAGAGATAGAAAGAAGGTGACTTACCTGAGGTTCATAGATGGTAGACACCTTGTGAGGTTTAGAGTACTTGAATTTTCATCAGAAACTTTCCAGAGATCACAGTGTCGGCTAGCCGATCACTGGAAATGTCTTCCTAACTTTCTGATGAAGGGGGCGGTGCCTCCGAAAATTCTATCTCTTTGTCCTTTCCCCATTAATATGTCCTTTCCCCATGTCGCAGACCTTCAGACTTTTTCTCACTCAGTTTTACTACATTACAGTTCAAATGCCAAAATCCAGTTACAAAGGTAAATCATAAGTCGAAACTAAAACGTGTGCCAATCATCGAGTGGAATTTATATTTTTATATTGAGAAGTGGTTCTAGAGTCACAGATGAGGAGGGTATATAATAAATGTGCAGAAAGCCAAGACATCAAAAGCGACGAATGAATGTGGGGCAGGAGCGCAGAGAATAAATCAGTGGATTAACTGGATGTAATATATTTAGCGTAGAAAGATATGGAGAAAAGCTAGCTGTCTATTTATAAAAAATTATTTAACATTCGATAAGACGCAGCGCGGAATTTCGATTTCATTCTCTCTGTGACATAGTGAACAAATTGAGAAAAAAATTGTTACAGGTATATTATCAGTACATCATTAACAAACAAAGGCCTTTCGCCAACCTTACACATCGTAACTACAAGGAGTCGTACTAAGAAAGCTTCACTGAAATATATTGGCGAGCAACATTTATTGAAGGTCTGGGAAAATAGTCTTTGTTTACTAATTGCTATTAAAATTTACAATTTATAGGAAGAACTTATTTCAGGTTTATTTTTCGTTGGAATATATCTAACGCAAACTTCTGTGACTTATTTAACCATGTCATATGCCGGTTAAGCAATCTTGGCGAAAATTCTGTGAACTTCTTTATCTGCTTGGCCGATTCCCAGACATTTTCTCCACAGTGGTCTCGATTATACCGCTCTGTTGCTTTAATATCTCTCCCTCCAATCTTAAACTACAATGTTTGTTGTTGTTGTTGTGGTGGTGCTGGTGGTATTCAGCCCTAAGACTGGTCTGATGCAACCCTCCATGCTAACATAACTAGTGCAAGTCGTTTCATGTCTGCATAACTAGTACATCCCACATATTCCCTAGTCTGCTCAGCGTATTCCATCCTTGGCCTCCGTCTTCTGTTCTTACCCCAACCACTTCCCTCTAATTTTAAAAGACCTTAAAACATGGCCTATCAATCAATCTCTTCTACTGGTCAACGTCCTCCATATTGTTCGTTCTTCCCCTTTTCTGTTTAGAACTTCACATTTCAAAGGTTTCTATTATCCTTTCCGCAACTCCTCTTGTCCAGGTTTCGCACCCATATAACGCCACACTCCATACGAACATTTTTTGCAACGATTTCCTAATATTCACAGTTACATTACCCGTAAGTAAATTCCTCTTTTTCGCAAAAGCCTTCATTGCCTGTGCTATTCAACTATACTTCTACCATTACTAGTTATAACTCTTCCTTTAACCTCCTCCTTCAAAATATCCCTTCTCAATCTAACACTCTTTGTTATTCCACTTTTTCCCAAACTACACTCCATTACCATGGTTTTCCCTTTATTAATCCTAATATTTAATTCTTTCTCCTGGACCACGTTATTGCCATTTATTATGGTTTCAAAGTCTTCTTTTGACTCCCCTAATACTACAATATCATCGGCGTAGGGTTTTTATTTCTTCTCCTTACAGTATGATTCGTTTTCCATATTCCGTTTTAACTTTATTCATCATCTGTTATATATATATTATATATATGCGCGACAGACTGCATCATTGCCTTACTCCTTTCTTCATGGCTTTCTTTTCTTGATCTTCTATTGTAATTACTGCTGCCTGTGTTCTGTAGAGGTTATATATTAGCCTTCTTTCTCGATATTTTAATCCAGTGCTCTTCAAAATCCTTAATAGTTTCCAAGTCATCTGACTACCCTATTACTACAATATCATCAGGAAACCGTAGGGTTTATATTTCTTCTCCTTGCAGTATGATTCCTTTTCCATATTCCGTTTTAACTTTCTCCATCTTTTGTTCTATATATAAGTTAAACAGGATGGGCGACAGACTGCATCCTTGTCTTACTCCTATCTTGATTACGGCTTTCATTCTTCGATATTTATTCTAATTACTGCTGCCTGTCTCTTGTAGAGGCTATGTATAAGCCTCCTTTCTCGATATTTTATTCCAATGCACTTCAAAACACTTAACAGTGTGTTCCAGTTCATATTATCAAACGCGTTTTCTAAATATACAAATGACATGAACGTAGGCCGGTTTTTTCTTATCCTGTCTTCTAAAATTAGTCGCAAAGTCACTATTGCTTCTCTTGTCCCTACAATAATCATCTCATAGTGTGGTGTGAACTGCTAGAAATCGGACTCAGCAATGCTCCTTTTTTATTTCCTTGTCACGTGTATTATATAGCCCCTCATTTTTCTTGCTCCATTTAACCCATCAGTGTTGTCCTATGATTATCCAAGTTTTCTCAGCATAACCATCAAGCCCGCAGGCGACAGACAATATTTTGTGTCGCTGATCTCTCTACGCCTCAAAAAGCCTCTTGACCTGGGTTAGGTACATATTGCGCAACTTCGTAATAAACCACGTATTTAAAATGGTCTTATTTTACTTGCATCTTTCCTACTAGGAATGTACCCAGATTGTCCTTATTACGTGCTTGGCGTTTTACTGTGGATTGTATATTAACTAATTTAATAGAAATTATAAATACTGGTTACTAATCAGGAGTCTGAAAATTGGTGATGCTTTCAGGCCGAATCTAAAGTATTGGAAGAGGAGTAGATTATGATTATGACAATAATTGTAAAAACGACAACAGAGATGCTGTGGTTAAACTTTTGAATAATAGTAAAACAATTCTCATTAGCGGTGTACTATCGTAGCGAGCTTCTCTTGCTATGACTTAATTATCTTAGATGAGTTTACGTTCCGAGTTTGCACAGGGAAAAGGCTTCCTTCCTTATTTCTATTTTGCATCGTGTTGACTGGAATGTGATTCTTAAAGCGACCACTGGGCACCTGTTTCTGGAACTGACACTGGCGATTATCCAAGACTCCACGCGACGATGCGTTGGGCTGCGTATTTAAAGAAGTGATTTTAATTGTGTAAACAAAGATCGTCAGGCCTACTCACGATATCGAATACAGTTAACTTTTCTCTCTCTTCATTTATCACATAATGCATTCAATTATTTTCAGATATTGATAGTTACGTTCAGTTGCATAAACTGGCCTATTCAATTGTTATGAATGATTTTTGTTCCATATCAATATATATATATATATATATATATATTGTAGCAGATCCGTCGTCCTTCGTATTCGAGGATTTCTTATTCCTTTAGGGCGCCAGTTATTTTTCATAAAAAATACTAAAAATTGATTTTAATAGTTTTAATTTCAATCAGAGCATGAAGAAAAATTATATCTGCAGGGCGTGCTCATTCTCTTGTCGTCCCGCCGACACAACCTGCTGCTCCCATCACCCCATGACGACTCCCAACGTCTCGCCAGACCACATTGTTGGCCCGGGTTGCGTCAGATCCTCAACAATTGCAACTCGCAAGCTGGCCTGCATTGTTCTTCGTAACTTTTCATGTTACAATATATATATATATATATATATATATATATATATATATATAGACTAGCTGGGGACCCGGCGTTTCCCGGATATTTATTTATATTATCTCGGTACATTTTTTAAGTTTTTGTAAACACACAACTAAACCGACATCGAAAACATCACAATATGAACCTCAAATATGCATCCAGTATCTCGAGAGTGTTCAAAATACCCTCGGTACAATAACATATTTTCAGTAATTTTACCCCACTTAAGGGTTAAATTTTTTCTTAAATCGCATATTAAATTTAATAGTGTAACACAGACTCGCATTACACCGATTTCGACCTAAAACTTGATAGTTTCCTTTTATTTTCACATTTGCCATTAGTAAATTTTAAAATTTACCTGACTCGAGAAATAAAACCAATTTATGTATACGTATCGACAATCCAATGAAGTTCATACTACTGTATAAAATGTTGTGTGTTCCTCGAGAAGAAAAGGAAAAACTGGCAGACTCACTTTATAAGAATGTGTTATAGGATTTTCTACTCAAAAAGAATAGATTAAGATAGAAAAGAAATGGGAAAAAAGGGAAAATGCTGAAAAAATGGTGAAAAAATCTCCTTAGGAAAGGAAAAATTGATATAGTGTTGAACCAGAAGCAAAATAAACCACAAAAGGTGTTAAGATTTTTCTTAAATTAAATTTTATTGTTTTAATTGTATTTAAAACGGCCTGTCCCGTTTCAGTTCGGGTGGGTGGGGGGGGCAGAACGGGTAATTTGTAAGTTTCTTTTTAGAAATCCATCAAAAATCTAAATTCATTTCTTTTAAGTTATATTAATATTAGATTAAGTAAATTATAGAATGAATTAATGGTTTATACTTTTATGAAGTGATTTTTCTTTTTCCTTAATTCTGCAATGTGACGCGTATATTTTTTCTTTCTATATTTTATTTTATTTATCTAAATTAATGTACAATATTAAGAATTGTGTGCAAGGTTTCCGTAGAGAACATATCCCGAGATGTTCGCAAGGCACCTTTCTGTGGTAAACCCGGCAAACAAACACAGCCATAAACTTGAAGCATGAGGAGTCTCAGTCCTTTGTCTGGAAGGATTTTGCGGCACGCCGATAAACCCAGGTCAGCAAAGGTCAGCAAGGTGGTTGACTCCAAAGATGGCTAGGGGTGTCTCCTACCAAATTTTGAATGTTTGGAGAGGAAGAGTAGGGACGTCAACCGTATTGGAGGACCTGGGGGAGATGGTGTTTCTAAGAGAAGGGAGTTCGAGGTGGGAGGGACCTCGAAAATGGATTCGGAAAAGAGAGTCGTAGTTGAGAGGCCAGAGATGAGCTAGCGAAACAAAAAGTCAGACAGGCTGGCTTCAAGGAGCCAGAGAGGAGAGGCGATCTGGCTCAAAGTGTCACGAGGAAACTAAAGTAGAGACACGTTTCCTGAATCATATCAGAGGTCTGCCTGCTTCACATGCCAACCCGGAACCAAGGATTGCCGGTCAACCAGGAAGCTTGGGGAGGATAAATGCAAACTAAGAAAAAAAGGCAATAATCTATCTTTCTTTTATGCGTATAAACACGCCATACAACCCTGACAAAAGTAGATTAAATTTACTAAAGTCTCTTGAATCGTTATTTATTTGGTCAGGATTCAGTTGGGCAAATAAAATTAATTAAGATATTATAAATTGTTGAATATTTTACATTTGTTAATAATAAAACTGTTTTAAATGTCAAAGTTTAAATATATAATTTAAATTATTTAATATATTTATAAATTTTAAAAAATTAAACATGTTACAACAGAGATTGTTAAACAGTAAGTGTTCCGTTGCGCCCCGACATTTGCCATTAATGTCGTATAAGGACTTCACAAAGGAGAAAAATAGCAATCCCCGTGGAGTAACTTACTAGTAGAATCATAACACATTTTTTAACTTTGTTTAGGTGAATCTGCAAGCAAGATGCAAATACACGACTAAGAGTGCGTCAAATGGAGAGAGGATTAAGTGATTGGATTCGTATCTCTGCCTTATTATAATTAGGTTCAGTTATTGTGAAAGTTAACTGTTATTTACGTCTTATCGTAATATTCCTTTAAGAGTCTTAAGGTTATTGTTTTAGCCGAGTTTTAGCTTTGTTGCACTTGTTCATTTCAATATTTTATCGAAGAAATTAGTGGTTTACTTGTGGATATGGTCTGTCTGTGATTAGTGGAACCTTTAACTCTTGATGTATTTGATTGTATCGTAAGGATGGCGATACATAACACTTTATTCTGCATGGTTTAAAGTAGAATCAAAAAAACAAAGTATCAAACATTTTCATAACATTATGGGAATGAAGACAACTACATTTGAAAGGGTAAGACATTTTTTTGAGGATCGACATCAAGAACCACGCGTGACCCGAATTGGTATCAAAGCCGACATTGTGTGGACGTTATAAGGTTTAATGGACAGATCCTGAACGTAGATATCATCTTCTTTAATATTACTTAAAGGTTCCACCAAGTTGGGTCAGCTTCTCGATTGGCTAATATCTTGACCCGATTCCAGAAATAGGTTCGGTGAACTTAAGAACCTAGTAAATGGGAACAGAAGCCTATTTGCATTTCAATTACCTTAAGTCTTCATCAGAAGCTCGTCTTCTGCAGATAAAACCTTACAAAGGCGCCGTTGTATATTTAAGGGCGTAAAATGTCGTCATCAATGAGCGTATCTGATGACAGCCTGAGAGGAATGGCCTCGACGGTTGGCGGGAAACATCCAGCGTGAAGAAAAACTTGATATGGCAACTGAAACATTTGATCAATTGCACCTGACATATCACATACAAGCGTGATTCAACCAAGAAATCGCTTCGGTCAGCTTCATTAAGGGAATTAATTATCGCCAAGTGTTCCCAGGCGGTACAACAATTATCAATGTAAAACGTCTACCTATAGAGCAGGGTTCCACAAACTTTTTCTGCAATGGAAAACTTCGTAAAATCAGGCATTTGAACGAAACCCTTGGCTTCTTGTTCAGGCTTGGTAATTTCTACATACTTCGCAAAATCAGGCATTTGAACGAAACCCTTGGCTTTTGCTCAGGTTTGGTAATTTCTACATGTAAAATTTTTAAAAAAGCTAATTATTATTTAGTAATAATTTTTATATACAAATTTTTAAATATAATAAAAGTATTAATAAAGGAAGTAATTTATGATTTTGGGTCCTTGAATTGCATATCTTGTTAATTTCAGGCAAAATAGTTGTATGTTGAATTCTAATATCTGGTGTGGCGTCCAGCCTGTTTTTGCACTTTGACTTCATTGAAGCTTTATAATAAAATTACGATTCGCATAAATAGGTTACATAAAACTGAAGTAAAAAAATAATAGCTTGTTTTGAAATGTTGGGTACTCTTCTGACAATCTCGCTCACCCACAAATATTTGTTTTGTTTCAAATTAGTCACTGATTAAATCAATTGGATTTTCATAGTCACTTGCATTAAAGCTACTGGTTTAGCTGTCACGGTAAATATATTCTGAACCCAGCAACCGTCCTTATTACTGCAAACGAGTTGATTTCAAGTTATGTAGGTGTTCTAAAAACGTTTCGGAGACTTTGTCATGTCTGTAAGGTAGGAAAGCAATTAAAATAATTAGATTCAACTGATGAAATCCAAAATTATATTTGTTTTTAAAAAGAAGCAATAAAATTTTTTGTATTTAAAATTATTATATCTGTTCCTCGTAATGGTAAGTTAATTGCACTTTGTAAAAATGTCTGCCAGGTATGCAAGTTTTATCAACCATGAAAGATTTTTTAAAACTTCAGTAAAATATTCTCTTAAATTATTTTGTGCTTTCAAGAAGACCAACAACTCAATTCCAAGTTCTGAAAGTCTGAATAGTGTTTTTCCTCTGGAAGTCCATCTCATTTCAGTATGTAATAAAAGCGTTTTGTGTTCTCTACCCATTTTATCGCTCAAAATTTTATCTAATGGGAATGAATAACATTTTTTCTGCAAACAACTTCAGATCCTCATTTCCTCCACTTGGTTCGTATTGCTGTTTCGATATAACGTGGTTTATCATTTTCACACCTTCATTCGTAACATTTTTTAAATTTGTGGAAATATTTTATCAACAGTATTTTTTCTGCAAACATCTTCAGATCCTCATTTCCTCCACTTGGTTTGTATTGCTGTTTTGTGAGCTTACCTACCAAGACATAATTAATATTTCTTAACAACAGCGAAATTTGACACCTTAAATAGGGAGACTTTTTTAAATGGAGTATAGATAAAATAACTGGGCCCGCGGAACTGCTTGGGAAACCCGGCTTTAGACGATTAACAAACTGCTCCATCGATTAAATTTCAACTTGCAGCATTTTAATTAATAGAAAATCACCCTCATGTACCCTGCTACTCAAAAAAATCGGAGATATTAATAGTCATTAACTACTTAAACTAAATCCGAACGATTTATTTGTGCCTTACCTCGTCCGTAGGATTAAGCTGAACCATTTACAAGTTAACTTTAGACATTTAAAGCATTTTTCTTGCCATTAATTCCTGTATTTAGAATCTTTTCGTAAACTTTTATATTATAAAAATATTAAAACTTCAATATGGAAGAATACACACAACGAAAGATAACCGCTTACGGCTTTAACAGTGACGACTCGTGAGTATTTCAATTTATGTCTTGCATCATCCAAAGCGAGGATATATATGTAAATAATCGTATTAATAATACAACAACAGAGTGATTTAACAAAAATGGCTACTGAAATCTCTCTGGGTAACAGGAAGCGAGGGTTTCTTTTTTCCTTTCCTGAGAAAATAGATTCAAACATACTGAAAATTTGACGAAAGAAGAATAAAAAAGAAAATAATTATTTACAGAAAAGTAATAGACAAAGCTTCCTGCGTAACCGACGGGTTTGAACGTGATACAAGAATCAAAATGGAGACTTAAAAACCAACGACAACAGTGACAATGTTACTAATACTCTGCGGCAAATGACCCGACCCGTAATATTCTCCGTTTCTAATTTCGTCTACATGTTTTCTAATAGTGTCCAATTTCTAAAAGTGGAACAGTTTAGCACCAAGTCGACACACTTTTGTAACACTTGGGTATTTTTATTTTGAATATCTATACCAATAAATGGAAATGAAGTGTCTGACTCTGTCTGTCCATCTGACTCTGTCTGTCCATCTGACTCTGTCTGTCCATCTGACTCTGTCTGTCCATCTGACTCTGTCTGTCCATCTGACTCTGTCTGTCCATCTGACTCTGCCTGTCCATCTGACTCTGCCTGTCCATCTGACTCTGTCTGTCCATCTGACTCTGTCTGTCCATCTGACTCTGTTTGTTTCTGCCCCCCTCTCTCTCTGTCTGTCTATTTGTCTGTCTGTATGTATGTTTGTCCCGAATAGGCTCCGAAACGGCTTGACGGATTTCAATGATAATGGGGATTGAAACAGAAATAATAACATAAATTTTCGTTTATGATTCATTTCGATATCTTGCAGAATTCAGAAGATATTAATGTAAGTATTTATAAATCCATTGAACAGCCGCGTTAAAGGCGGCGTGCAAACTAATTGCAAGTTATAAATCGTATTAGGCGTCCCTATACCATTCATCCCACTTACACTCCATCTATTATCGGCAGAGAGCTAACTCCCTGAGAAATAATAAACTTCTTTGGATCGTCGATACGATGTATACGTAAATTGGTTTCATTTGACACGTCGAGTTAAATTTAATATTTATTAAATGCTCATTTTTATTTTATTTTTTGGCTACATAGGGTGATCTTAAAACAGGCAAGATCACTTTAATAGCATAGGAAGTGAATTTGAAAAGGGAGGATGTGTAAGATAGAGCAAGGAACCCAAGGTTTGACTAGGGCCCCCCGGCTATAGTTTAGGAATCTAATCGGCGTTTCACAATAAAAGATGTAGGTAAAATCCTAGAAAACCTGCATCAGGTAGGTCGGGCTATTGGGTACTATTCTCACGCCCTTTCGAATGACGGGAGACGAGTCTGCTATGGGGTCGCAGTATTCCATTCTCCGTGACTCCACTAGTTTTAAGAGGCAGTTGGCCGACTGATCCGTACGCCCAAGGTCTTCGAACCCAGAACATACACCTCCCAAATTAGGTGGTGGTTCTGCGGCATATGAGAACTTTGAATAAGCAGAGAGATTACAGGCATTCCAGACAGAGTCAGGTAAGACCCGCAATCAATCCGGGGAGAAATTCATGAGAGAGAGAAATGCGCCCAGGCCCTTTTTTTGTTAACAGGTTACATGAGGGTGATCCTGAAATAGGCAACTCTTCTAAATAGCATAGGAAGGGAATTTAAAAGGGGGGATGTGGAAGGTAGAGCAACGTAGCCAAACCTCGGCCATGCTATTTTTTTGGCTCCGAAACGTATAATAGCGGGACCTGTTCAAAACCAACTGCGAATTATAAGGATTGCCCTGAAACGATCATAAATAAATGATATTGTACTTTTTATATATTCAATGAATTCAACAATAACAAAAGTCTGTACCAGTTGTTTCGTTTTTAGAGTAAAATAAAAAGATCTATTTCCGCGTGAACGAAGTACATGGCATAGCTAATTTTTAAATAAAGATATGTCAGTACGAAGAAATTATTTTTCATTGAAATAAGAAATTTTTAAAAACAACCTTTGATTATGATCTTAATTACTGACTGTCTCAAGATTATTTTAATTTCATTGCTTATCCTGCGGCCGCATCTCTGTGTCACAGTACGGCAGTGTATGTGTTCACTGGTTCAAAAAACCGAAAGAAAGAAAATTTTGGAGCTTTAAGGGTGGGGGGTTGAAACGGAATTGTGCGTGTGCACAAATCTCAATTCAAGCAGACTGAGCGTGCACATGGCCAGCTGGCTGCATTAGTGCGAACGCGTGTTCCGCATGTCGGGTAGTTTGAAGTCTTCGAAATCGAAGTAGAAATTTTCACTGTTAAAACACTATTATTTTAAAGGTTCTTATAATAGCGAAAACAATAATCCTTCAGAAATTAGTTTATGAGCTGAAGAAAATGAGCTCATAAGCAGTAGCCGCCACTTCACCTATTAGTTTCATAACGATTGAACAGAAGGAATGGTTGAGAATTTATTAAGTTAATATTTTTATTTGGTCTTTATTATTTATTAACTGTGCCAAGAATATGGTGTGACCTGGAAACAGTGATAAGCAGCAGAAAGGAAGTTGCAGTCTGAAATTTTGGGAGAAACTCTCGTTAAGGCAAGACAGAAAATATGTTAAAAGGTTCCATAACACTCTTAAACAAAACTAACCTCCTTAATGAGGCGCTAAGTTTTCGTGAGCAAGCGATAACTGAAGCGCGGTACACTTAGAGGAATGATTCTTATTCAAGGTGTAAAGTTACTGAACAGCGTTTTCTGAGTAGCGCGGTTGATTTAAACATAAGTATGTATTTGCAGGACCCGACATTATAACAGTTAAATGTAATAGCCAATAAAGTCAGTTTAGTAGAATAAATTAACATATTTTTTTTATTTATATAGTCAGGGAAGCAATATCACGGCTGTTCGGGATAGTTTGCAAAATCTACGAAACAGGAAAAATACCAGAAGATTTTAGTAAAAACATAATTATACACATACCGAAGACGACTGGGGCTGATAGATGCGAACATCACAGGACAATTAGTTTGGTATCTCATGCATTCAAAATATTAACGAAAATAGTATATAGGAGGATGGAAAGTGAAATAGAATTCGAGTTAGGAGAAGATCAATTTCGTTTTAGGAAGAATATACGGACAATAGAAGAAAAGGTGACTTTGCGTCTATTTTTTGAAGACAGGATAAGAATAATCAGGCTTACGATCATGACATTTGTAGATTTAGAAAAAGCGTCTGATAATGTTAACTGGAACACACTGTGTTTTGAAGTGCATTAGAATAATATATCGAGAAAGAAGGCTTATACATAAACTCTACAAGAGTCAGGCAGCAGTAATTAGAATAGAAGACAAAGAATGAAAGCCGTTATCAAGAAAGGAGTAAGACAAGGATGCAGTCTGTCACCCATCATGTTTAACTTATATATACAACAGAAGATGAAGAAAGTCGAAACGGAATATGGAAAAGGAATCATACTGCAAGGAGAAGAAATAAAAACCCTACCGTTTCCTGATGATATTGTAGTAATAGGGTAGTCAGATGACTTGGAAACAATAAATGGCATTAACGTGGTTTGGAGAAAGATTTTAATATGAGGATTAATAGAGTGAAAACCAAGGTGATGTAGTGTAGTATGGGAAGCAGTGGAATAACAGATTGGGAAGGGATATTTTGAAGGAAGTTAAGGAATTCTGCTACTTGGGAAGCGTAATAACTAGGGATGGTAGACATAGAGTAGGATAGCACAGGCAATGAAGGCTTTCGCCACAAATAGGAATTTACGTACGGGTATATTAGGAAATCGTTGTTAAAAAGGATCGTATGTAGCGTGGCGTTATATGGAAACGAAACGCGGACTATAGGAGTTGCGGAAAAGAAAAGAACAGAAACCTTTAAAATGTGGTGCTATAGGCGAATGCTGAAAATCAGATGAGTGGATAGAATCACTAACGAGGAAATTCTAAACAGAATAGGGGAAGAGTGAAAAATATGGAGGACGTGACCAAGAGAAGGGATAGATTAATAGGCCACGTTTTAAGACATGAGGGTCTTGTAAAATTAACATTAGAGGGAAGTGTGTGGGGTAATAACAGAATATGGAGGTTAAGTATAGTATACGCTAAGCATACTAGAAGGATATGGGATGTGTATTAGTTTTAAGGAAATGAAAAGGTTTGCGCCCGATAGATTAGCATGGAGGGTTGCATCAGACCAGTCTTATAACTTGATACCACAACAACAAAAACATAGTAAGTGAAGTCGGGGTAGAACGGGATACCCTATTTTGTTTTACTGGATCGTGCTGGAGTTTGGTAAATAGGGGTGGAACATTGTAACTGGTCAAGGAAGCCGACTTGACTAATTTTTGAGTCTACCTTGTTTTGGCGTCTTACATCTGTGAATTTATAATTTTTGCAACATTTCGATACGAGGTAATTCACAACACGCGGCGCTTTTAACTCTTTAATGGTATCTTATGGAGCATGTAAGTTACGTATATGGTTTAAATCTTCATGTATTTATAACTCGGTGAAAAACCTTAAACTGGGACACAAGTCTGGAGGAATAGGATACTGTATAGGGCAAAAAAGAGTAAAGCTGGCAGACTTATAAGAATGCCTTACAGGATGCTGTGATCACAACGAATAGATTAAGAAAGAAAAGGAACGGTAAAAAATGGGCAAATGCTAATTAAGGCTGTGCAGTTGCAAGAAAAATCTATTTGCGAAAGCGATAAAGCGATCAACACTAGATAAGTATAAAAAACACAAGGTATTAAGATTTTTCTTAAGTTAAATTTAATTTTATTGCAATTATTGTATATACAAAACAGCCTATCCCGTTCTGCCCCGGGGGGTGGGACCTAACGGGAAATTTGTATATTTTTAAAAATTAACCAAAAATCAAAAATCGTTGTTTTAAGTCATATTGATTTTAGATTAAGTAGGTAATAGAATAAACTTTTACTTTTATGTCTTTCCTTTTTCAATAATTTTATAAATTTTTTATAAAAAATTCCGTACCGCCTCGACTTCCCCTATCTGGTGAATTCCCAACGTTGGGTCGAAACCCAATAAATATATTTATAAAGGGATCATTGTTCCTTCACTAGGTGTGAGCCATTATGTTATTGTATTAGATACAAATTATTCTGACATTATTAACTGATTTTTCTATGTTTAACGTCACGTAAATTGCAAGTTTAATACGATAAGAGGTAGCGTGAAGATATCAGAGGGAGACGATAGGATGGTGTTGAGAATTCACAAACTTCACAACATCAGATGTCACAGGAATCAATTCACCAGGAACAGCACTAATTTTGTTAACTTGAGTTCTAAAAGTTTACCATTAACTTTGATAGTTTAACTGTTCCGATTCCTGACATAATATTCACGGTATTTTTCCTTAATACAGTATGATATATGAATAAATTAATAAATGGTATTTGGTTATATATATTTATATTTTAAATTCCTTTTTCAATCATAATTAAATATCAAAACTTAATCCCTTCACTGTACGCACTATCACAACAATTAAGAACCGAGTATTATTAAATCAACGTAATTGAAATACAATTGAATTGTATGTTGTACGGGAAGTAAAGGTGTCGAGGCAGAGTACACACGGTCGATGGAGTACAACAACCACGGCTGGTATTTAATCTCTCCGGATATCCGCAAACTACTCTAGTTGAAGGACGCGATTGTATCAGTACAAAAGTACCTTACTTTTAGTCATTCGATAACAGGAATCTATATTAAACTACAATTTTATGCACGATTCCAGAGGTTCACAATGACAGCACCATTAATATAATACTAAAAAAACACTTAAAAATATAAATGTAAGTTGCTGGATGCCCGGCGTTGTCCGGTAATTTATTTGTGTTAGCCGGCTGCAGTATGCAACTTCTACAGAATATAAAAACTATATATATATATTGGGGTAACAAAAGTAACTTTAAAATTGGACTCTTTCTCTTAATGAAATTTGGGCCGTGAGGAAGAGCAGCTACTTAGTACTTCTGTGACTTTATCATTATTAAGTTCGCAGCATGAGTACATTTATCCCCCATGGTTTCACAAGATGGAGTGCAATAGACCTTCATATCTTCCCATATATTTTCTTCGTTATAAAAATCGAAACAACTTGTGTAAAAATACTTAATTCGTAGTTAATTTTTTAATTAAAATGAGCTTACTTTTATTTATAATATTATATAGACATATTATAAACGCAAGACAGTAATTAAAACAAAAATATGGGAATTAGAAAATCTGAAACAACAGGAAGTGCTTCAGACTTTCAAAGAAGAAATCAAGAGCAGATTAATAGAGAAAGGAGAAAGAAACAATACAGAAGAGAAATGGTCACACTTGAACGAAGAAATTATTAGAGCAGCCGACGAAAAAATAGGAAGAATAGCTCAGACCAATAGGAAAGCATGGGTAGCACAAGAAATAATAAAAATGATTGATGAAAGGCGTCAATTTCAAAACGTGAAAGATGAAAATGATAAAAAGCAGTACAGACGCTTGAAGAATGAGATAGGATGTGCAGAACAGCCAAAGAGACTTGTCTCCAAGAGAATTGCGAAAAGGTTGAAGATTTCATGGTGAAAGGGAAATAGACGCAGCTTATAGGAAAATCTAAGCAACATTCGGAGAAGGGAAAATATTAGCAAGCACACCAAGAGGGCCGATGGGAAGCCAATTCTCGATAAAGAAGAACAGGCAGAAATATGGAAGGAATATCTAGAAACACTGTTTCACGGTTGAAATATAGATGAGTCAGTAATAGAAGAAGAGTTGGATGATGACAAAATTTTAAGGTCTGAGTTTGACAGGGCCCTGACAGACCTGAGCAACGGGAAAGAACCAGGAATTAATAACATTCTAGCGGAGTTGATAAGATCATCGGGTGGAGAAGCAATATCATGGACGTTCAGGAAACTTTCAACGAAACAGGAAGAATACCAGAAAATTTTAGTTACAATATACTTATACCCACACCGAAGTAGACTGGGCCTGATAGAAGCCAACAGCACGGGAAACCAATTAGTTGCGTATCTCATGAATGCAAAAGATTCTCGTAAATAGTATATGGGAGGATGGAACGACAGAAAAGAATTCTAGTTAGAGGACGATCAGTTTGGTTTTAGGAAGAATGTAGAGACAAGAGAAGCAATATTGACTTTTCGTCTAATTTTAGAAGACAGGATAAGTAAAAAAAGGGCCTTTGTACATTTAGAAAAAGCCTTTGATAATGTGAACTGGAACATATTATTAAGGATTTTGAAGAGAACTGGAATAAAATATAGAGGAAGAAGGTTTATTCATAGCCTCTACAGAATGCAGTCAGCAGTAATTAGAATTGAAATCAAGAAAAGAAAGCAGAAATCAAGAAATGAGTTAGACAAGATGGGGAGTCTGTCGCCCTTGCTGTTTAAATTATATATAGAACAGGCGATGAAGATAGTTAAAACGGAATATGGAAATGGAATAATACAGCAAGGAGAAGAAATAACAAGCCTACGATTTTCTGATGATATGGTAGAATGATGGGAGGCAGAAGAAGACTTGGAAACCGTAATAAATGGCATGAACGTGGTCCTGAAGAAAGAGTTCAATATAAGGATTATAGAGGGAAAACCAAGGTAATGAAGTGTAGTATGGGAAACAGTGGAATAACAAAGGCTGTTAGATTAGGAAGGGATATTTTGGAGGAATTCTGCTACTTGGGAAGCGTAATTACTTGTGATGGTAAAAGTATAGTAGACATAAAGAGTAGGATATCAGAGGCAAGGAAGGCTTTCGCAAAAAAGAGTTATTTACTTACGGCTAATATAAATATGAATATTAGGAAATCATTACCAAAGATGTTCGTTTGGAGTGTTGTGTAATATGAGTGCAAAACTTGGACGATAGGAGTTGCAGAAAGGAAAAGAATAGAAGCCTTAAATGTGCTGCTGTAGGGGATGGGTGGATAAAATGAATAACGAGGAAGTTCTAAGCAGAATAGGGGAAGAGAGAACAATATGGAGGACGTTTACCAGGAGAAGCGATAGATTAATTGGACACATTTTAATACATGAGGGTCTTGTAAAATTAACATTAGAGGGAAGGGTGAAAGTAAGAACAAAAGAGGGAGGCCAAGGATGGAAACGCTAAGCAGATTAGAGAGGATGTTTTCTGAGGGAGTTACGCGATAATGAAAAGGCTTGCACAAGATAGGCTTGCATGGAGGGTTATATCAAACCAGTCTAAGGACTGAATACCACAACAACAATATTATTTTATAGTTTGTCAAGTAGGATTTATTTTTCTTCCTGTCTTACTTTGTTTCTCCTGAAGTAATTACTTGCTTTCACCTCAAGTTATTATGTTGCTTCTTAAAGTTTTGTTTTGCGCTCCGTTTCCCTCTTACTGCCTTGAAATTTTTCTTTCACGTTTTCCTCTCAGAAAACAGTCCAGTGAAACGTAAGGATAACGTTGTAAGAACGCAGGAATATTGTCTCCCATTGAATTAATTTCTCCCTCCGTAAAATATTTTATTGATCAATTTACCAGTGAAACTACTGGAACGACATATATTATTGAAGGCATAAATAAAGTTCTTAGAAGGAAAACAAAAGTGAGGATGTTTTGGTTTACTAGGAAGAGGAACCTTGAATCGCCTGCATTTCATGTTATGTTAGATGACGCACATAATGCTAAAACGAGCAATTAGGGAACGGTTATTAGACACGCTTTAGAGTTAATTATCACACGGTAAACAAAAGCTGATATTTGCAACAATCACAGATCGCTACAAGCCGATGTTGTTACTTTAAAATGAACAGTGTACAGAAATATTACATATATTACTTCAAGATAACGCATGTTTTACGTAACTGTCATATTATGTGCAGACCCATAAATAAAATTATTCTCCATAAATAAACCCTTTTTGTGGATAATATTTTAATTATAATGAAGTAGATAAAGAATAGTATTAATCGAAGTTCAATTTATATATGACTATAAGAATAGTACTTTTCTGGCTTGAAAAAAGAACAAAATAATTATACCTAACACCGGGTAGGATCATTACATTATAACCCAGGGGCCTTAGTCAACCCTTGGCTACCTTGGTCTACCTTCCACATCCCCCCTTTTCAATTCCCTTCCCTTGCTATTAAAGGGAAGATGCCTGTTTCAGGATCACCCTCATGTACCCTATTAACCAAAAAAAGGGGGTTTCCCATAATGAAGTGCCTGCAGGAGTATTCTCTCAGTCATTTCTCCCCAGATTGACTGCAGGGCTCACTTGACTACGTTGGGAATGCCTCTTACTCCCTCTGCCTGTTACAAAGTTCTCACATGCCGAGGCACCTTCAACAATTTTAGGAGGTGTATATACTGGGGTCGAAGACTTTGCACATACGGTAAGTGTTTTCCACTTATCCCATTGGTTCAATCGGCCAATTACCTCCTAAAACTGCTGGTGAAGACACTGAGAACGGAATGCTGCGACCCCACAGCAAACTCTTTTCCGGTCATTCGGAAGGGTGTGAGAATAGTACTCAATAGCCCAACCTACCTGGTGCAGGTTTTCTAGGGTTTTTCCTGCATCCCTTTAGGTGAAACACCGGGTAGGATTCTTAAACTATAGCCCAGGGACCCAAGTCAACCTTTGGCTACCTTGCTCTACCTGCCAAATCCCCCCTTTACAATTTCCTTTCTATGCTATTAAAGGGGAGATACCTGTTTCAGGATCAACCTCATGTACCTTGTTACCCCCCCTCCCAAAAAAAAGTTAAACATCAGTTTTTAGATCCCAGACACCAGTCCTCGCGTGCCGAGTAAATTCTATAAAGAGAATTACATACTGAAGCGAAGAAGGCAGCATATAAGTGTGTAAGGAAACAATGGTGACTGGTGCATATGTGCTAATGCACATGAATTAATATAGGAGGAATTATTAGTTTCGTAATTTGAAGAAACTTAAAAGTAATGGTATTTAAGACGGTTAATTTTTGCTGCTATTTCGAAAACTTCAAATTGTCCACCTTCCTGCGTGCTCCCTCCCGCATATATCTGGGCTACACTCTTTATAGTATGAGAATCCTGTCTGGATGAGAAATACGCATGCGCAGAATTTCTTTTATAGCCCCCTGCTCGTCCAAGATCTAACAATTATATGAGCTACTAAAAGCACAGCGCCGGGCAGAGCGATCATGCTGACACAGTGGTGGCCTCATTAGGGTACAGTTTTCAATATTTTCTACGAATTAATTGAAAGATTACGGCTTATGGACTTACTGTGTTTTATTTGAATTAATCAATGCTTATTTAAAAGTAAAAACATTTAACGGACGGCATTTCGAGTCTTTAATAATACTGATAAAATTACCGCACGATTCTGCATACAATGTTACCATGATGTGCGGCTTCTTCCTAAAATTAACTTTCTTTATTTAAAATATACAAGTAAACTAATCAAATTAATCTGACTTAACATTATAAATAAAACACAAAGAATGGCCAAAAATCATAAATGGAATTATTTAATTTGAAAGAATGGATTTTCGGCCCCGGACGTTGCAGCAGCATCATTAAATTTTTGTTATATTTTAATTAAACAACTGAGGAGATCCCGAAAGTTGGGGGACGAAACGATTTCAAATTTAATTATCTCATTTCTGACTTTCGGCCATTCCTTGTGTTTTATTTAAAAGATTTAAAAAGTAAAAACAAGTTTCGTGCGCCAATTTGATTTTTTATTTTTACAATATTAAAAATTCGTTCCTACGTAGACGAAATTAGAAATGTTGCGTACTACGGAGTGGAGTATTATCAACACCGTACCTGTTGTAGTATTATTAAGGAGAATTACCCTAATAAAAATTGTTCCTTGGGGTGATGTAGCAAATAACTTTAAATACTCAAGAAGAAAGGAATTAAAGCGGATTTTTTTTCCTAAGAACTCTTTCATTGTTGAGTTTGCTCCATAGTGTTCTATGGTGTGTCATGCATGTGCTAGGTATGATATTCCTTGGATTGTGGTGTTACATACAAACTTTTCCTTCCGATTTGACAAGAAGCATCTCGAACCAGTGTATCAGCAAATTAAAGACAATGTTGGCAAAAATATTATTTGGATTTATATAGATAAAACAACGGATTCACTTGTCAATGTAATTGTTGAGAAAATGATTCTGTAAAGTTACATCTTTTGGGTACAATAGCAATCGAGAAAAGTTTGAAAGTAATCATAACTTTGGCAGAAAGAAAATGAACTAAATAATTTTTCTATAAACTCTATAAATAATACGAGTGTAGAAGTCAGATAAAAATAATATGAATTTTAAGTAACCGTAATTATAACACGATGTTTCGTTCCTAATTTTGGAACCTTATATGGTGTAAAGGAAATTCATCCTTGACATTTGGAGGCCTCTTCGCTTGTGATTTAGATTTATTATTATTCAATCCATTAGTCTTCGGTTGAGGAAATAAGATACGTCAAATATAATAGTACAGTGCGACCTGCGCTTATAAATTTTCATCTTCTTCCTTTCACATCAGATAAGGTTCCAAATCAGGAACATCGTATTAAAAATATAGTTCATATTAATGTTTTGACTTGTAGGCTATTTTATTATTTATTGATTTGCAAACAGATATTGTAACCAGATAACGTTTTCTATCCTTGACATTTAGTCCTGTATATTTATTAATTATTCATCGAGACCTTCCTCCATCCAGTTCATGCTTATTATTATATGCGGACCATTCCAAATCAATAAAATGACTGCATCCTATTAAACGAGTTCTACTCGTACGCACACTGCAGGTACCCGCATTTTGCATAATTAAGACGGAGATTAAATAGCAGAATTACATTAGATATTACCTGTTAGACTCCTGCTGATTTCTTCATGTTTTGAGTCGTCGTACTGAAGCTTTGTTTTCTGTAAGTGTAAGCTAAGGTTCGTTTCCAGTGGCGGCTCGTGAGTATTTAAAATTATGTGCTACATCACCCCAAGACCAATTTTAGGAGGATAAATATATTAGTAATACTACATATTCAGGGTAGTCAATACTCCACGGCCCGTCACGACTCCATCACCTATAATAGAAACGAAATTTTAAAATGGTAAAAATAGGAAATCATATTAGCGCAAATCCGTAACACAACAGTAGTTTTACTTATTAAATATTTTAAATAAAGAACGTTAATTTTAGGAGAAAGTCACATATTATGTGTAGAATGCAAAGAGTAGTATTAAAAGACTCGTGCACAGGTGAAATACATAAATCAGATTGGGGAATTATTAAAACTGGGGTCCCACAGGGATCAGTATTAGGGCCATTATTATTCCTTATATATATAAATGATCTTCCTAATACCATAGATTCAACTTCTAAAGCTATCCTCTTTGCAGATGATACTAGTGTAATAGTAAAAAGTAACAAAGACACACTAGAAGAGGCAAGCAACAATAATTTAACTAACCTGCTAACATGGTTTAATGCGAACGGACTAACAAATAACTGTGACAAAACACATTTCATGCAATTTCACACACTCAACACAACTTTACAATCTATAACACTTAAATACGACAGCTAAAATGTAAATGAAACTTCCTCTGTTAAATTCTTAGGTCTCTTAGTAAATAATAAATTAAATTGGACTGATGAGACTAATGAATTACTTAAGAAACTCAGCTCAGCTACATATGCTGTCAGAGCAATGTCCACCTTCAGTGATTTAAAAACAAGAAAATTAGTATACTTTGCATATTTTCATTCTATTTTATCATATGGTATTATATTTTGGGGCAACTCAGTAGGCATAGATAAGATTTTTATTAGTCAAAAACGTGTTATTAGAGCAATATGTCAGGTTTCCTCACGAACTTCTTGCAGAAATCTGTTCAAAAAGTTAGGTATTTTCACTTTGACGTGCCAATACATTTATTCATTGATGTTATTTTTAATCACAAATAGGCACTTATTTTTGAATAATTCTGATATTCATCCCTTCAATACAAGGAACAAAAATAATCTGTATAAAAAATGTAAAACATTGTCAATTGCACAGAAAGGTGTGCATTATTCAGGGATATCCATCTTCAACAGACTGCCGCACAGAATTAAACAGTTGTCCGATAATCAATGTAAATTTAACACTGAATTACGCTCATTTTTGCTTAGCCACTCCTTCTATTCAATAAAGGAATTTATAGAAGAATCGGAGAAGAGTAATTTATAATAGTTTATAATACAAAAATTTGTTATAAGTATATTTTTCTTTTGTACAGTAAAATAATGTAATAAATGTACACCCTGACCCATTCCACATCCTTGAAGCTTAGCTTCTTTACAGGATCTACGGAATATGATTATCATTATTATTATTACGGTAATTTTCTCAGAATTATGAGTCATCCGAAATGCCGCCTTTTAAACTTTTTTTTAATTTTAATAAACTTTGATTAATCCAAATAAACCACAACAAGTGCTTAAACAGTAATTTTTTTATTGATTTGCCAAAAGCATTTAAAACTGTATCATGATGAGATTGCCTACAGCTGAGACAGACGGCGCTGAGCGTTCGGTTATCGCTAAGAAAGTATTAAAAATGATTTCTGTACATTGATTCTGTCTTTCAAGAAAATAAATCCAGTGCGCATGTATAAATGATAGTGTCTGTAATAATTGTCTTCCCAAACGCATTTTTATTCATTTCATCAACATCAAATTTCTTCGCTAACATCTTGCCCGGTATCTTCATTATCATTCATATGTATTTGTCATAAAATTTGTCCCACACCACAGGTCTGACCGGGGTAATTAAAACTTCTCCATCAATATCTTCCATTATTTGTTGAATGCGGAAGGATTAAAAATATTATACTGCTTTCATTTTGCATCCAATCGCGGGTGGCGCCATTGCCCCGGATGGCGGGATTCTCCCGGTCTCCCTACTGAGTGTAGACCCTGGGTCAGATCAGCTAACGCGTGGATCGAGTTAATGAAAAAGCTATTCATCAATCATTTTAGGTCAAGTGACGAAACGGGAAAACAATGCAACGCTCCGTTGTGCTATCCGAAACTTGACAAGAAATATTTATCTATATCGTACGGCAGAACTTTATTAGAAAATTCCCTCATAAATTTTCACCATTTTATTTATTGCAATGTCATATTGATGATCTTCATCTATAACATGTTACAAAACATTTCTTCCGAAAGCAGCTAAATAAATTATGGAAGAACAAACAATATTTAGAGTCGCATCAACTACTCGTTTTCTCTTTCTTCACCGCGTGAAAAATCACACAAAACATCCATGCCAAGCCAGATTCGAGCCCAGGACCTCTGTAAAGCGAGACAGCAACGCAAACCACTAAACTACAATATTTAAAACCAATATACATAACGGGCGTGAGCCTTCATTTTTTAATTGGATATACGCAATCTCGAATACCTCCAGTCCAAACAATCAAATAAAGATCGTGATTAGATTATTAAAATTAAAAATGATTTAAACGTTTATTTTTAAAAAGGACTAGCACAAATATATGATAAATTTCGGGGCAAGGCTTATGTGTCAAATTAGACAAAATAAAACTTCGTCATAATATTTCATTTTTCATAATTAGTGAACACATACTAATTGCCTTTAAATATGTTCATTAGAATACCATGGGCATTTTTCTAAACATCCGATGTGTAGTCATAAATTGCTCACATAAAGTCTCAAATAAATATTTTGGAAACTAATCTGAAAGGAAACCCCAATGCATTAAAAAAATTGTAAAACGAATGGAAGGCACTGAATAGGTCTATAGGACTTAAAAACTATAAGTAGATAGGACTAAATACTAATTTGGAGAAAGCAAAGTTACTGCTCTTCAATTATCTTGTATTATTTTTAGTTTTATGATAAGCTTGTACACTACTTATTTGACATGTACTTTCTTTCTTTCAGGTTTTATTCCAACACGATTCATTTTTGCAGCATTAGCAGCTGTGAGCTTTGCAATAATTTATGGACTGAAAGTAAATCTCAGTATAGCGATAGTTCGAATGGTATGTCACAGTGTGAAGGACAGCAACGAAGAGAAGAATCTAACATCTGATTTCAATGTTAGCCTTTCAGAACCAGAAAATACAACATGTGATACGGTATGTGTTTTAAATGCACAAAAAATTGAGTTTAAAAGTTACAAATCTGATCACATTCACAGTCACCGAGTTTCTTCTCAAATTTTGTTTAATTTATTTCCAGTGTCTTATATATTGTAGCCTACTTCCTTCTCCAGTTCCTATGTGGTATAATGGAGGTCCCTATTTTAGATTTTATTAGGTACCCTTCTCATCATAGGTCAATAAACTGGTGATGGACTAGCATTAATTTGCTTCTCTATTGTGATAGTGTCCCCACTAGTGCAATTAAAACACACAATGAATTCTAACTTTAATATGATTCTATTTTCCATTGTCGTATATGAATTTGCAGAATGGAGAATAGAATCTTTTCAAATCTTGTGCTATAGAAGAATGCTGAAAATCAGATGGGTGGATAGAGAAACTAACCAGGAAGCTCTAAGCAGAATAGGGGAAGAGAGAACAATTTGGAGGACTTTGACAAAGAGAAGGGATAGACTAATAATAGGTTGAGATTTGAGGGTGTCGTAAAATTAACATTAGAGGGAAGTGCACAAAGAGGGAGACGAAGGATGGATAAGGATAAGCAAATTATGGAGGTTGTGGTGGGTATGTGGAAATGAAAAGGTTTGCACAGGTACAAAAATCCCACTATGTTTAATAATGCCTTTAATTACCATTAGAATTTTGATTTTCCATGATGTTACCTTAACCACTAATCTATGTACATATTCTGACAATGTCCCAGAGTAAAATAATGTTATTTTTACATATAGGGTAAAAATAAATAAAAGGATGGCCAATAAGTCAGCATATAAATTTATCACTATTTATTCAAAAAGTGACTTTTCATCTCCTTTTTTGAGACATCCTCAGGCATAAAATTTAGCAGTCGAAAAGGTACATGTGAAGAATTAAGTGTCGTGGACCATCTCCAGCGACGGTTACAGCCGAAATAATCTGAGGGAGTCGAGGAGTAAATATAATGAGTTGCTAAATTTTTCACATGAGGAAGTCTCTAAAAGGAGACGAAACATCGCTTTTTGAATAAATAGTGATAAATTTATATGCTGACTGATTGGCCATCTTTTTATTTATTATAATTTTTTAAGTCAGATAACTATGTTGTAAATTGAAATAATATTTTCGCAGTAAATGAAAAGATGGATGCTAGCAAGAGTTCATGTGGGATATTTTTTTATAGTAGACCCTATTGGGTCTACACCATTAACTGTAGAAATTAATGAAAGGCCAGCTAAGATGGACATTTATGTGGCAACAATTCCACTCAGTAAGCTCACTAAGATTTTTCTTAAAGAAAAGCTATGAATAAAAGAAAACAGGGGCAACTAAACATTCATGAAAACAGACACCAACTCAGAGATAGTTAAATCTGACAATATGCAGTCTATCTTTCATTAAAATATATGCAGAGTTTAATTTAGTGGAAAATTAAAAAAACAAAAACAAATGATGATAGTTGTTTTTGGTTGTATTTAATAGTTTCTTTATCATTACCAACTTCAAAAGAACCATAAATTATAAATACTCTACAACTAAAAATGTATTTATGACTTTAATGCATTTGAATTCCAATAGAGATTTATCCAGATTTAAAGTTCTGGGATAAGAATATTTATTTAAGCAAAGTAAGAAGTATCATTTACAATAAATTAAAATTATAATGATTATTAATTTCTGTTTGAAGGCTGATGCATTTCATTGGACTGGCAGTGAGAAAGGCCTTTTGTTGGGATCTTACTTCTGGGGGTACCTCATTAGCCAGCTTCCTGGAGGACGAATAGCAGAACTTTACAGTGGAAAATGGGTTATGTTTGTAGCAGTCCTAATAAATACTATCTGCACTCTTCTCACTCCAATTGCTGCATATGTGAACATTTATTTCCTGATAGTTCTGAGAATTTTAGAGGGACTTGGTGGGGTAAGAATTTTATTACATTACTAAAATATTAATTGGAAATTATTACATTTTTCTGTAGTTTTTGTAACATAGGTTTTAATTGCAAAATAAATACAATCAAAATATGTACATACAATATATATTGAATCATAAAAAACTAGAATGTGTAAATACAATTTAAAATATTTTTATAGGGTATTACATTTCCTGCAATGCAAGTAATGATTTCAAATTGGGCACCGCCATCAGACCAATCACTGATTACATCCATTATTTATGCAGGTAGTAATTTAGTTTCTAAGAAAAAATGGATTTATGACAAATGCATTTCAATTATAATTGAAATTTATCCAGATTTAAAGTTCTGAGATAAGAATATTTATTTCTAAATAATTTTATATTTATTTAATACAACTATAACACAGTCCATATTTATGGACTTAATCAGGTAAATATTAAATGGATAAAATGCCTGTAAAAGAAGATATTTTTGCATGGAGGACTGTGCAATGTGAGGGTTAATAAAAAAATAGTTTCTTGAAAGAATACTGAAGTGTCAAATTGATTGAAATAATTGAATTTAATATGTTGAGAAAACTGCTTGCTTGATTTAAAGGAGTTGGGGTTGAACAAACACAATGATCCATTAGTATTTGAATAGTTTTTTTACTAACATTAATACATAATTACAACATATCTTTCTCTCTATGGCTCTTTTATTATAGAAGTGTGACTGATTTACACATGCAATTTATGGCAACTAAAATGAGAGTGGTATTCAATAGTTTGAAATTTTATAAATGTAAAATACTTAGTCAGGGAAGTTTGACATATACATTAACATTGCTAACAGAAAAATGAGAAATGAAGCAGAATATTATTTTTTGGGGGAAATACTGGAATGGAAATAGAATGAACTCTTCTGACTTATTCACACTGGTAAATTTGATTAAAGGTATCATTATTTCAGTCATACTGACATTATTGTTTCATAATATTTGTTTCTTAAAGGTACTGCTCTTGGCACTGTATTATCATTTTTAACATCTGGTCTCATTGCGGATGGCATTGGTTGGGAAGCAGTGTTTTACATTCAAGGTGGTCTCTCTATAATTTGGCTTGTAGTTTGGGCTTTCTACATACAAGACTCTCCAGCAAAACAAAAGTATATTTCTACAGAAGAAAAAGAGATGATTATGGAGGCACTGGGCTATCGTAGACACGTGCTTGTGGTAGGTGTTTAATAAATTATTTCAATATGAAATATTTAAATTAGCATTTACTAATTACGTTTGACTTTACAGGCCACAGCAGTACCTTGGAGATCAGTGTTTACATCATTACCATTTTATGCAATAGCATTCTGCCACTTTTTTGGAAATATTGGATGGTACATGCTGTTATTATTATTACCTGGATACATGAAAGATATATTAAACTTTGATATGAAACAAGTTAGTATCATAATTAATTTCAATATTTTCTTAGGAGAGATTAATGTCACACAGAAACTTATTGAAACAATACAAACTGTTTTCAGGAAATGAAATTCAAGGTGTAAATATAACATTATTGCAAACATTGTTGTTATTGTGGTATTCAGTCCTAAGACTAGTCTCATGTAACCCTCCATGCTAACCTATCTTGGGCAAGCCTTTTCATTTCTGCATACTTACAACATCCTCCCTACTTAGCATATTCTATCCTTGTCTCCTTCTTCTGTTCTTACCCCACACAATCCCTCAACTCCTAATTTTATAAGATCCTCATGTCTCAAAATGTGGCCTATTAATCTATCCCTTCTCTTGGTCAACGTCTTCCATATTGTGCACTCTTCCCCTTTTCTGCTTAGAACTTCCTCTTTAGTGATTCTATCCACCCATCAGATTTTCAGCATTCTCCTATAGCACTGTTAAATTCTGTAAAATAAATTATATGAAAGAAAAAAACTTCACATTGTCTTCTGTTTCAGAATGCAGTTTTGTGTGCTGTTCCCTTTCTTACTTTGTGGGTATTTATGATTGTTCTTGGGAAATCTTTTGATATGTTGGAGCTAAGGGGAATACTTTCCCATACTGCTGTCAGAAAAGTAGCAACTGGATTTGGTAAGATACCAATTTTTATAATACATAAACAGTTATGTCAATTTGAGAATAGTTTTAATTTTAGTATCATTATTCATAAAAATTCTTAAATCTAAAAGAATTATTAATGGAAGTAGGACTCTAAACTAAAAAAAGTATGCATTTGCATTACAACTCATTCTACATATCTGGGAATTCCTTTGCCTAAAAAGTTGTGTAATTATCAAAGATTGAAGGCTGTCCTAGTGTAGTTGCTGTAGAAAGACGCTTTGGGGTTTCACACATTTTGACACAGTTTAATCGCTTGTACCCATGTGGAAACCCATGCTTAATCTTCCAAGTTTAACATTGCTTACTTACTCTATAAGAATTTGAAGATCAATACATGTAAATAGATAGGTTGGTTTAGCTTTTAGATAATACATATTTGTCAAAATTTATATACTTTTACAATTTTAGAAGTGTGTATAATGAGTAATTATATTTTATTGTTTCATAACATACTTGTTTAACGATATGTGACTACATAATATTAATACAGTGAATAATAACACAACAGAAATAAGACAAATTTGTTTAAAGAATTTATTTCTATTTCTAGTGGCCCTAGGAGGTGTATTCCTAGTTGGTGTAGGACATTCTACAGAAAATAAAGATTTGGCAGTAATTTTAATGACCATTTCAGTAACTTTTTATGGAGCAATGTTTTTAGGACACCTTGGCAATGTAATTGATATTGCCTCAAATTATGCAGGTATGATATTATTTAAAGTAATTAAGTAAAAAATTTGTAATATAATATTGTGCTACTTTTTGTACTTTATTACAGAATGATCAAATAAACCTGTTCTAAATTTCAATGCTATTCAATAGAGTTGGTAGTTATCATGACAGGAAATACTGGACAGGACCAGCACCTGTGGATGCCGTGAGGCTTTACGGGGTGAATGTGCATTTGTGGCATACAGAGCACTGGAGGGCCCCTTGCCGAAGGTGCTCATGCATCTGTTGAAATTCGGCCAAGTGGAGTTATCCAGGGATCACTCCGAGGCACTTCTCCACCCGACCGGCTTGCGAGGTGCGGATTATGTTGCTCAAGCTGCATATGGCTCCCACACCTGAGTTTTTTACCTGTCGGAAATTCTTTCCACCCGCAACTGCGAAAGTGCCCTCAGGGCCGCAGCCTTACCCAAGGGCTGGTGGCTTCAATTGCTGGGCCTGATCCACTCCCTACTCTTAGGTTACACATACCCAATCACCGACTTGCTAGCACTGCCACCGTGGGTTTTTGAGGCATGTCACTGCCCAACAGAGTCCAACCCAATTGTGAACAGGGCTGCCACCCAGTAGAGCAACAGCTGGGCCAAAGCTCGCCCCTGTCTACCTGCATTTTTCGCTGAAGGTTCAGGTCAACCCCGTGCCGCACTTTAAGCCAACCCAGGGAGCCTCTTTCACCAATAAGGGCCAGATGGTAACCCCGATGGGGGCGAGTACCCCTCGTACGACTGGCTGGGTTCAACCTTAGCAGTAGCACTGGCACTTTCAACCAAGGGTAGCCTCTTTCTCTTGGAGGAGCATGTGGCAAACTCAGCTGACGGGCAGCACCACCCTATGACTAGCATTCGAAGTTTCCCGCTTCTTCCGGATTGCTGCAGTTTTATTTGTAAATTTTTATAACTTGATATTGATTATAAAATTTTCATATTTATTCATTGACCATTGGTTTTTGATTTGCATAAACCATATTTCCTTATGATCCTAATAATACTACTAATTTATGATATGAAAAAATATACAATTTTTTTTAGATATGATAAATTTTACATTGAAAAATTACTATAAACTTATCTTCATTTTCCAGGTACTTTGATGGCAATAAGCAATACAGTGGCTACAATACCGGGAATTACAGTTCCAGTAATTGTGGAATATGTTCTTGATGGTGTTGAGGTTTGTAACTTTGAAGTCATCCTTTCAAGTTCTTAGTTCGTTGCCTCTCATTCATTCATTGTATACATAAACTTTTTGTGATTCTTTGAAGTTTCCTTTTCTTTTGTAGCTTTAACATCTATTTCTCAAACAATATTGCTCAAGTGTATAAATACAAATACAGCCAAATTTGTTTCATCCATCTTTGTGGACTTTTGCTGTAGCTGGAGGAAGTCAGCAAACCAAATTACTTGCTATGTAGTTAGTTTATCCATTTAAAAATATACCTGAAGATGTCCTCAAAGATGGATGAAACATTGTATTTATAATAACTAAATGTTGATTAAATTTGTTTGCTGGCATATTTGTATTTAATTTTTTGAATTAATGTCAGAAAATTGATTTGGAATATTATTCAAGTTTGAACATAATTGAGTCTAAGCTTCAAACTTCTGCATAGCAAGTAACATATTTAGTATATTACTGTAGGTAATTCTTTTTAAATTTATTTCTCACTGCTTTTTCCAGGATTTTGGACAGAAAGTTTATATATGGAGAGTAGTCTTTTACATAACAGCAGGACTGAACTTATTGGCATACATATTTTACCTGATATTTGCATCTGGGAGAGAGCAAAAATGGAACAAGAAAACATGTGAAATAGATACTTAAGTTAGATCCTTTAAAAATCTCTTTTCGAAGAAGAGTGAAGATAATGCATTTTAATTGCAAAAGTCACTAATTGAGGTGGATTTATTCAAATGAAATTACTTTAATTAAGTTCACAATATTATCAAAACACAGACAATTTGTCAACAAAAGATTTCATTAATATTTAGTTATTATAATTAAATTTTGTCCATATTTGTGGGCTTCATAAGGTAAATTTTTAGAAATTGGTGTAATACAATAATTTATATGATTTTTTTATGGATAAACCAATAAAGCCATAACTAGAATAACTGAAGAAAAGTACATAGTTCCATTTACAAATGTTAACATCAGTATGGTATTAATGTCTGATAAATGCCAATATTAATCAAGTTACATACACTTAAATACATTAATGTGTCAATAAGAATGATAATAGACATTTAGAACAGTGTTTAGCATAAGCCATGACAATGTATAGAGACATTTTACATATTTTCTGTAATTAAGTACAATGTCAAAATAATGAACGCAATTGGAAAGGGAGTGGGTTACCTGCAATATAAAGCTGGCAGGCACCATAATGGGTATGGGATTGTCTTCGAATTTTCAGAGGCAATGGCCCCCTCAATTGTGTTAGTTATTATGTAATTAAGTTGTATCTATTAATGTAAACATTTAGAGTAACTTGTTTGTAGTAACAGTATTGTTGTAATTTAAAATGAATCAGTAGCACAAATAATTTGTGATCTTTAGCAACCAAAATGTGATAGATGATACTGTGTGGTTATTAGGTTTTATCTATAAGGAAAAGAAAGAGAGAAAGTAGGCGACTTACCTGAGGTTTATAGATGATAGGCATCTTGTAAAGTTTGAAGTTCTTTAAACTTTCTGATGAAGGGGGCGGTGCCTCCGAAAATTTAAAGAACACCAAACTTTACAAGGTGTTTACCATCTATGAACCTCAAGTAAGTCACCTACTTTATCTCTCTCTTTCCTTTCCTTATTAATTGTTTATATAATGCAATTGATTTATGCATTTCTTTCTGTGTGACTTCGTCAAACATGACAGCCAAGAATCAATACACTTTGTAATTTTTATATTCTTTTATCTCTAGTTTCAATGACTGTTTTGCTAACTTTGTTTTCATACTTCATGTACACTTTTCCCCCATAACTGAATAGCTTAAACTAATAATACAGGGTATATAATATGTTGTGAACTACAGGACAGGAGACAATAAATGAAGGAAATGGAATTGTCACTATTAAATTATGAAATTGTAAAACTTTGGTTAATAATGAAGTATTGAATATATTAGATATAATAAATAGAAAGGACAGTAATAATATGACTGAAAAACAACCTATCAGCTATTATTTGAAGATGCCAATTTACCACACATATTGATAACAAAAACGTAATTTATTAAATACCTACTACAATTATTTAATTGATGACTTCTAAACATAATTTATAATGGAAATTATTTTATTCAGAGATTGAAAGATTTCCTAATTTATGTGGTGGATAAGAAGTTCTTGGGTTTCCAGCTGAGTCAGAGATAGATTAAGCCACAAAGTTTAAATGGCACATTATGCCATCTTTCTGAAGTGTCAATAATCCAATTATTGCAACATCTGTGATTGCCATAAATTCATGTAGTCACAAGTGAAAGTTGTAAATATTTATTTTAAAATTAAATCTTAGTAATGGTACTTAATATATGTTTGTAGAAACTTTGATAATTATATATATTTAAATAAATATGATTTAACATGTTTCTTTTTCTTGAATAACATGAAAAATCAAATCAAAATTCAATGTATTTACACACACAAATAGTAACCAATCCAAATTATCACAATTCAGTTCTTGAGCAAGAAAATTATACAGTTGTGTAAACAGGAAAGAATTATATCATTTATAACAATTGTGATATACATATTGTAACACGCAAGCTGCAACTTGTTTCTCGAGTGATGGTCTGACCATTGTTGCATCGCTGCTGACGCAAAAGGTACACAGGAAAGACAGCCTAAGCATGTTGAGGCCGCATGATATTTTGAGTTTGCTCAAACTGAGATTGCAATTCTTGCTGAGCAAACGTTTGGGAATTACGTGTACATGTGACTTGGCGTTGTAAAGGTCGACCCAGAGTGGGAAGTCGCATGTACGTGATTGGTGGTTAGGGTTAGATGACCAGACTTGTGCAAGACAGGAGCCGGCGTGCACTTCAGTCGGGTGTGGGTTGAACCTGGAGATGGACGTACAACTAGATGGCTAGCAAACAAACCACAGAATAGGTGGCACTAGGCCAGTATAGAAGTACTTTTATGTTGACGAATTTGATAGTATTTGAGTGATAGTTGAATGGTTGGATCTGGAGATTGTGATGACCATGCCCTAGATAATTGATTTTCTTCTGTCTCTGATTCCAATTGAATTATTTGGTTGAAACTTTTGGTATTCTTTCTTGTAAAATTACCTGGTGCCCAAATTATTCTCTTGTGAATGAATAATTCATCATTGACATAGAGCTGAGCAACCAAGGGAATGAGGTTTCTTTACAATATACATAAATTAATAAAATATTTTAAATGTGAATGGACAGTAAGGTTAGAATTGAGGGAGAAAGGTAGGAAATTCACTTTAAGTCATTTACCAGGTGTAAAGAGGAATGGAAGAAGCATGAAAGATTTGTAGATGATAAATAGTTTGGTTGAAACATAATATTAAATATTTATAATCATTCATATAAATACAGAACTTATTCCTTGTATTTTTATCATGATTTACAGCTTTTTATGCCACTAACACTCCTTTTTCATTAGTATTAAAGACAAAAATCCAAAACAGATTAGGAAATATGTAAAAATTATTTTCTCATTTATAATATGTACAACTAATGGCATAAACCTAGAGATTACATCACCTAAGTTTTACAAGTTTGCAGAAATATAAAGGACCAAAATTAATTGGTAAAAATGGAAGAACTAAAGAACCATATCGAAGTCCAGTGTTTTCAGCAAAATGGAAAATACACTTGGTAGGTTGAAGAACGTTATTTAAGTTTCTGCAAAAAAAAAAAAAAAATTATAAAAGTATGTAAAAATAATGACTAATGTTTGTATACTTAAGGATTAATTATAATTTTTACTGTCTATTTTGACATATGTAACAGATATATGTTGAAATATTCAAAATGTAAGTACAAACCTCACTTCTATCTGAAAACTTGTTTCTTCCCAAATTTTTTTCAGGGCCATGTGGACAACTCCATCATTTTGAATGGGAGAGAGTGAGCATGTGGAGTACACAACTGTTCCACCAACCTTCACAAGTTTCAGTGCATTGCTATAAACAAAATGAATAAGAAACATAGAATATATATAAAAAATACACTACATATTAGATTCTTTGGTAGTAGCATGTAACTAATACCGAGTTTTACTCTGTTACCAAAACAACTAATAATATATTAATTATTTTGTGGTATTCAGTCCTAAGACTGGTCTGATGCAACCCCTCCATACCAACCTATCCTGTACAAGCAATATATTCATTAAAAAACAAAACAGGAACAACTTTTTTTGTATATCTTACTAAAGTAATTCTATTTGTATTTCTGGAAGTTTTAATCTCTCCTTTGTCCTTGAAGATTTGAAAATATTGTTATCATTTTCATGTAGACAGTGTCGATCAGTAGTACAAGGGACATCAACCAAAATCTGAAACCATACAAAATATCTATAATTAATATAGTTATTTTACTATAATAAAGAGCTTAGTTTCAGATTTCTATATCAGTTCTTCAAATTACTGCAAGATTGAATTTATATAAATGTTTTAACATTTAGATGAAATCGTCTCGCTTAACCAACCGGGTCAGGTATTTAAAAGAACACAACATTTTTGCGGCCATCTTCTGCTGCAGTCTTCACATAGCCTGAAGACGGCGGCAGAAGATGGCCGCAGAAACGTGTTCTTTTAAATACCTGACCCAGTTGGTTAACCGTGAAGATTTCATCCGAATTATTCACCGGGAACGTCTTCGTTCATTTTAACATTTACTCCACTCCCTACTGGTTTAACATTTAATTTATAATTGGGAGATATTGTCATAAATACCTTATTATAAGCATCTTTATCACTAATATTTCTTCCATCTGACTGTGTTATAATTATTGATTTATTTTCATTCATATCATATATGTACCTCCTTAGCACAGATCGGATCTGGTTTAGTCTAGATTCTTGAATATCATTGCAAGTGACCATTGCTGTAAAAGGATGCACTAAAGATTATAAATCATTGATCTATAGCAAAATAATTTTAATACAATATTGTGTACTGTAGATGATAGATCACTTTCCAATCCTTAAGTACTTTCCAATCCTTAAGTATTAATAAATTGAGTAATAAAAGTTTTGTGATATATCTAAATCAATTAAAAATTGTAATAATAATCAATTTATGTTAAATTGCACATTATTCTCAATAGTGTAAAGCTAATGAATTAATTTTGTTAGTAAAGCAATCAACCACAATGCTGTGTGTAATGAATAATATTTTTAATAGATATATTTGATTATTTAGTGCCCTCAGAATTATCTTCCTAATGATTTAATGTCACATCAGAAAAACATAACTACTTCAAGCAAGAAGAAAAGATACGAACCTTCAGGAATATGATAAATAAGAAAACTAAATATTCCCATATAAGCATGGAATAAATAAATTAGGAAGGAATTAACAATACCAAGTGCTGCAGCTTAATTAAGAAAAACAAAATAACTTCTTAATAGAGATACAGAGCTTTATATCAAGATATCACATTGTCTGAAAAACAAGGACAGCTTAATTTGATAAAATTTGCATCCACTGACAATAGAGTTTATTTATAGATCGAGTCAAGAAACTAATTTTAGAATTGTAAACACAAGGGCTACTTCAGGCTCAGACACGCTGGAAAGAAGTATAATTGTAGATATACAAATGTTTAATATTATTTTAAAAATAACTTCTAAATGAAGAAACTCAAGAAAGGACCATATAGAAGAGAAATGGGCACACTTGAAGGAAGAGATGACTAGATGGAAAAGTAGAAAGAATAGCTCAGACCAATAGGAAAGGATGGATAACATAAGAAATAATAAAAATGATTGATGAAAGGATGAGATATAAAAATGCAAGAGAGGAAAATGGTAAAGAGCAGTACAGACACCTGAAGAATGAGATAGATGGGAAGCGCTAAGCAGCCAAGAGAAATCCAAAGCAGCTGAAGATTTCATCATGAAAGGGAAAATAGACCCAACTTATATGTTGGAGAGAAGAAAAATACTAACAAGAACATCAGAAAAGCAGATGGGAAGCTAATTCTAGACACTGAAGAAAAGAAGCAAAATCATGATTGCTCAGGATAGTCTGTGAAATCTACGAAAATGGAAGAATACCAGAAGATTTTAGGAACAATATAATTATCACTAACTGACGTAGACTGGGGCTGATAGATGCAAACAGCACAGCACAATTAGTTTAGTATCCCATGCATGCAAAATATTACTGAAAATAGGATATAGGAGGATGAAACGTAAAATAGAATGTGAGTTAGGAGATCAGTTTGATTTTAGGAAGAATGTAGGGACAAGAGAAGCAATATTGACTTTGCGTCTAATTTTAGAAGACAGGATAAGAAAAAAACAGGCCTACAGAAAGCAGGAATCCAGAAAAATGCAGTCTGTCACCCATGCTGTTTAACTTATAATTCGAACAGGTGATGAAGAAAGTTAAAACGGAATATGGCAAATGAATCATACTGCTAGGAGAAGAAATAAAAACCATATGGTTTGCTGATGATATTGCAGTATTAGGGGAGTCAGAAGAAGACTGGGAAACCACAATAAATGGCATGAACGTGGTCCCAGAGAAAGAGTTTAATGTGTGAATTAATAGAAGAAAATCAAGGTAACTGAGTATAGTATGGGCGATATTGGAATAACAAAGAGTGTTAGATTGGGAAGGGAAATTTTGAAGGAAGTTAAGGAAATCTGCTACTTGGGAAACATAATAACTAGGGATGGTAGAAGTATAGTAGACATAAAAGAGCAGGATAGCAAGGCAAGGAAGACTTTTACAAAAAAAGAGGAATTTTCTTATGGCTAATATAAGTATGAATATTAGGAAATCGTTATTAAAAATGCTTGTATGGAGTGTGGCCATGTATGGATGCGAAATGTAGATGAAAGGAGTTGCAGATGGAAAAAGAATAGAAACTTTAGAAATTTGGTGCAATTGTAGAATGCTGAAAATCAGATGGGTGGATAGGGTAACTAACCAGGAAAGTGTAAGCAGAATAGGGGAATAGAAACTTTGATCAAGAGAAGGGATAGATTAATAGACCACGTTTTGAGACATGAGGGTCTTGTAAAATTAGCATTAGAGGGAAGTGTTTGGGGTAAGAACATAAGAGAAAGGTCAAGAATGGATTATGCTAAGCAGATTAGGGATGGACGTGGCAGGTAATACAAAATGAAAAGGCTTGCACAGGATAGGTGAATTAGACCAGTCTTAGGACTGATTACCATGACAACAATGACTTCTAAATAAGTGAAACTACATTCAGAATGTAAAAACTATTTTTTAATAATTACGAAAAATAGTGTGAAACAATAAAGTGAATGAAGTATTTGTAAATACAGTGTGTTTGCACAGATTAAATTTTTTGGAATTACTGCATTAAACTTTTGTCACAGTATGCTTATATAGATAAAATATTAAGAAAATATTCCATGAAACCTTTGACAATGCATATTTGAATACATAAAAATGTTTTTTAAATAATGAAAATAACTTGCTTATTGCAATAACAAATGTGTTCCAGTAACAGATTTGTGCTTGTTGAATGAGAATAAACTGTATAAAAATTATTTATAATTTAAAAACATAACCACAACTTACAACATTGATATAAAATATATACATAAAAGCTTGTAAGACAAACAAGAAGGAAGTAAAAAAATCGTATTATGTTGTTAATTAACAACTAGTTCAAAGTTTTAATAAAATAGTTATAGTTAAAATAACTGAAATATTTTGATAATTAGTAGTATTTTTGTGAATTGCTACTTACCAGGGTAGAGTGTCTGCAAAATTATTAATGATTTTCCTCCTGGAGCTGCACACATATCTAAAACTTTATCATTTGGCATCAAATCCAGTGCTAATACAGGTAATAGAGATGAACCATTTAGTAAGTAATAACCTAAAATCACAAAATTAAAACATTTACATAATATATTACAAGTAAACATATTCATAAATATGACAAATATATTGGAATAAAATTAGTATGCTAGTTACACGCAAAACTTAAAATACAAATGAAGCATGCATTGATAAACAAATTCTTGCATAGATAAAACTTCATATTAAACGACAACAGTAAATTTAATGATTTATGAGTAGAAATTGATTGATTATTCCATTTTAAATTAATTTAATAATCACCTACAATTATCCCAATCAATATGAAATATTAGTGCATGGAGAACTGCATCAAACTAATTTGTGGACAGATTACCACCATCACAATGACAACACCAATCATCTCAAACTTTCCTAATTTTCATTCCTCTCTAAAAAAGCTCAATTCATTTTATTTACTAGATTTCCAGATGAAAAATATAAGTAATACTTGTATCCATATTAAGTACATAAACACGACTAACAGTAAACAAAATATTGTAAAATCATGTTTTAAAACACATTATAGAATGCTTCATACCAAAACACTTGTAGTATATACCATTCCGCGTTTTGTGAAACACTATCATTTATATGCTGAACATGCAATTCAGTCAAAAAGCTATTTAGGGCTAAAAGGGAATATGATCCCCCAAACATATACATCAGGATTTTCCTTTCATTGAATACACGTTTTGTCAAAAGTTTCTTAATAATTTGCTTTTTAGACACGAACATGCTCTAACCGTTACTTGTCTTTATCCAATACTATATAAGTCACAGTCTGTTAACGTGTATACAATGAAGAGAAAATCCTGATGTATTACATTTGGGGGATCATATTCCCCTTCACCTATTTAGTTATAATCTACATTTTTACTTTTATTGCTTATCTTACTTGATGTTCCCGTTGATGTCTTGGTTGGTTGTGGAAACAAAGAAACATTTCCTCTGTCAAATGTGAATATTTTTAATGATTCAGGAAAGGATAAATAAGTTTCTTCCTTAGTTAAAACAGGAAATTCAGTTTCCTGTTGGTAATACCTATAGTGTTGTGATTCTGGTATCCAATCTTCCATTCCTTTTAATTCTGTAGCAGGAACAAATTCATACAGTGCGCCTGAAATATCTCTGACACTTGGATCTATCAATCGGCTTTCATCTATTTCACTTTCTATTAGTTTTGAATGAAGGGAAAAACTATTCTTTTTATTTATAGCTGTGTCATTTGCAATGCCTTGTCTAACATTATCCTTATCCAGCACATCACACGGGATGTCAGTTTTCTGTTGAGAATGATTAATAATTTGACTAGATTTTGAAATCTGTTCCGTAGCTTTATCCATATTTTGTACCTCATCCAATAATTTCTGCTCCTGTAGTTCCTTTGAAGCTTCTTTCTGCCTCTGTTCTGTAAAGGCAATCAACTTCCTTAGATCAATGGCACCTTCATTCTAAAAAAAATAAAATAATTTTAATCATGGTACATAAAAATCTCTCCATATGTTATAAAAATTATACAAACTTGTATTACCTGTAATGCATTACAAGTTTCATCTGGATCACCAAAGTTGTTAATAACAGCAACATATTTTTGTGGCGAAAGAAGAGCAAGACGAATGGATGGCCATTTCTTTCCATACACACTTTTATAAAAGTCATCAAAATGTTGCAAGGCATGACTTGTTGGAAATTTTTTCTTTTCAGCATCAGTCTGAAATTACAAGACAGCAACTTAACATATTGATTTAAATACAGTGTGTATGCAATAACACAAGCCTTATTTAATACATATTCAGAAAGTAATTCTGTGTTAGGCTTGATTAGATTTGAAACAGAAACTGTTTATAATAAAATTAAACCATATATCCTTTAAAAAATACAAAATGCAAAGCAACCTTCTTCACAAAAATTATAAATGAAGTATTGAACACGTCAATAGTATAGCAATTATAAGACTGAGAGTAAAATAATCAGTACAGCCACTAATGACCGCAAGGTTCATGTGACTGAAAGTAAATAATTCACTGGATGTTTCACTTTAATTGATGCTAATTATTGAATTAGTAAAATAATTATCATAATACTGGCATTTCATAAACATTTTTTTATTCTTGATATAATAGTATAAGAAACTCAGAACTTGGATTATTACATGGTCGGTATTTGCGGAAAAATTATTTTATATGCTAATTTAGGTTAGACGCAGAATTTTACGAAACAATATTTTATCGCAGAGAGGTTAGAATATTTCTCCAATTAAATTTTGATGAACCACCTAACATTTTTTTTCATATTTAAAATCTCCAAATAATTAAGATGTTAACAATGCAGCTTACCAAAAAAGGTTTCTTGGATTTGCATCTTTTATGGCAGGTTAGTAGTAAACTGTTACATTGGTTAACAGTTGGAAGTCTTCGTTGAAATAACATTTTTTTGATCTATGTTAACTTTCAACTATTATTCTCTCATTATTTATTTATAACGCTTTCCAGGATAATATTCACATTAACAAATTAAGCGCCACGAACAGTTCGAATGACTTCATTTTCGATAAGTCGCAGGCGCAATAATCGATTTGTAAGAGGAAGAACTGTCGACTTCAGGGGCAATAATAAACATTAGTTTCTTAACTTTAGTATATACAAAATAGTATTAAAATGAATTTTAAAAAGGTATTGAAGTAGTCAGCAAACAGTAAAAACCTTGTGATAAAAAGTACCACACACCGCTCTTGCGGTGCTTGCTGCTTAGGTCATTCAAAAACGTAAGACGAAAGCAACAAGGATTGTGGATACATAGGGTTGTTTTTATTTTAACGTTTCGATACTCATATGTACCTTCTTCAAGTTGGAACCAATTTACGCAACCGAAAATGGTAAAAAAAAAATTAATAACATATTTAGCATGTTCCAGAGTCTTGACACAGTGATATTAGAACAAAGGTATATTAAGACAAATCAAGGTCTGTGTATACAGACCTTGAGACAAATGAAGTTTGATTTTGTTTTTCAAATATTTTCAAGTATTTTTAATATTTCGGAGTGAGGAGAAAGGAGTTAGTTTGAAGTAGATACTGATATTTACCGAAACGTTCTTGTTATTTGAACCCAATTTTTTTAGTTAACTGTCATTTATTGATCGTATATTTTGTTTTATATAGCCGTAAAAAAATAATCAAAAGATTAGGTTCTATATACCAATTCACGTTACTTTAAGTAACGTAAAAATTACTATAATTGTGATAAGCTGAATGGCAAACAATATTAGCCTTTCTTGTATTTATTATTTTCCGTTAATAGTTTGAAGAAACTGTATATTTATATGTGTAAATAAAGTGGATAGAATAATATCACGATGGATCAATTATATTCACTTCAAAGTGATTCATACACAAACTGTTGTAAATTGATGACGATGATAGTTATTGCCTTTCTTTCTTGCTAAAAACAAATCATAATTAATTATGTCTTTGAAATAGTGTTTGCAATACATATATATATATACTTTTTCATTTAATAATTTTACTTAGTTCAATAATTCCGCGTTTGTATAATGTTAAAAACAAGGTTAATAGTCACGTGGGACTTGCCTTAAAGGAACAGATTTTTAAATTTGAAAGGAAAATGTGATTACACACAAATAATTCAAACACAGACGAAACAATTTGTTTATTAGAGACCAAGAAATAAATACATAAATAAGGTTAAATTTAAATCAGCAAAGTTCATGTAATCCGTTGCTTAACCGTGGTGATGGTGGTGATGGTGGTCAGGGTAATGACCGTGGTGATGATGGTCAGGGTAATGGCCATGGTGATGGTGATCGGGGTAATGACCATGGTGATGGTGATCGGGGTAATGCCCGTGGTGATGACCGCCCCCTGGGTAATAGCCGCCTGGATAATTGCCTCCTGGGTAATAGCCTCCCGGATAATATTGTCGACCCTTCTTTTCTTCTGTAGCAGCAGAAGTAGCAACCATCATCACTACCAACGCTATCAGAATCTGTAAAAGAATAGGCATAGTATTAAGATGTAACTGGAAGTAATAAATGATTCTAAAACATAGTTAACAAAGAAAAACCTTAAAATTCTAATAATATTACATAAAGGGGGTAACAAAACTCGATGGTAATATTTCAGGACTGTATTCTTCATATTGCGAGAATAACACGTGTATTTTAACATGGTGCTAGAGTTACAGTTGACGAGAATTAGCTAGTCGTGTGTGAAGAAGATGCGCTGTGAGCAACTCTGCCCATATTATAGTTGGGATACACATAATTCACTTTTATTCCCTTTTTTGTTGAGACAAGTTAGCAGTGTAAAAGCAATATTTGTGTTAGGGAATATAATGCCGTCAGTTCGGGATATGTTGTTTGTCAATAAACGCATTCTTAAAATGTAATAGGTCATAAGTATAGAAATAAAAACCTTAAGCTTTGCCGACGGTATTGTAGTATTAGGGGCGTTAGAAGAAGACTTGGAAACCATAGTAAATGGCATGAACGTGGTCCTGGAGAAAGAGTTTAATATGAGGATTAATAGAGCGAAAACAGTGGAATATCAAAGGGATATTTTGACGGAAGTTAAGAAATTCTGCTACTTGGGAAGCGTAATAACTCAGGATTGTAGAAGTATAATAGACATTAAGAGTAGGATATCACAGGCAAGGAAGACTTTCGAAAAAAAGAGAAATTTACTCACGGGTAGTATAAATGTAATTAGGAAATCGCTGCTAAAAATGTTCGTATGGTGTGTGGCGTTATATGGGTGAGAAACGTGGACGATAGGAGTTGAGGAAAGGAAAAGAAGAAAAGCTTTTGAAATGTGTTATAGACGAATGCTGAAAATCAGATGGGTGTATAGAATCACAAACGAGGAAGTTCTTAACAGATTAGGGGAAAAGCGAACAATATGGAGGACGTCGACTATGAGAAGGGCCACGTTTTAAGACACGATGGTCTTGTAAAATTAGCATTAGACGGAAGTGTATTGGGTAAGGACAGAAGGGGGAGGCGTAGGATGGAATACGCCATGCAGATTAGGAAGGAAGGGGGTTGTGCTTATTATAAGGAAATGAAAAGGCTTGCACAAGATAGGTTACCACAACAACAACATACTCGTATGCATAGCATGTGTTAAAAATATCTCATCCCAGTCTCCATATCCTGTTCGTATGAAGAAAACTGATGTTATTAACAATGATAGCAGTGTTTCGCCAGGTCACTTAAAGGAGTAGTTCCTCCTCAAACGACAATACTCCTCTTTTCCCTACTGCGCATGTAAACACGCCATGTAGAGTCTCACTAACTGTACTTCCTTATCTAATCGGTTTGAATAATGTTCAACTGACTACTTACACTCCCATATCAGATGAAATATTCGAAGTGACCTTTTGACTGAATACAGGCAGCTGCTCTTCTTCGCTTTAAGCTATGAACACGATCAAAAATTCTTGGTGCTGTTCGTTCTGTCTGACAGGCTGCGTTAGAATATGAGGTGCTAAGAAAGTACTCAGGTAACAACTATTTTATTCATACGTTTTCTCATCTAACAATTGCAACCCGAAATTTTGCTTCGAGTTTTGTTAAACTCCTTATATTTCTCGACTTTCGGATAACCTTAAACTGTGGCGTGTGGATGGAAATTTTCGCTCACAAATAGTTAAATATAAAATATTAGTCTGCAATTTTTCACCCAATCTTTTTATTTGAATCTATACCCCTCATATCTCATTTATTAATATTTAATTTTGAAAGTCTAGTCGTTCAGCCATGTTTGGAACAATAACAGAATTTTACTAACTAATTTAAACGACACACAGTTCTCTTTATTACGTTTTCCTTGACGATTATCATTACACTTATCGAGTTATATACTCTACATATTCTTAGAGACTGCGCCAGACCTAATTGTCTATTCTCATCCTTTGAGAAGCAAGTGATCCGCGAATTTAATTATGCAAGTGACTTGTACTCTGACAGAAATATACCAATTACACACTAAACCGAGTCCCTTCTTAAAATTTTAGAATGGTTTTAGGGCTATAAATATATTTTAGAATTACATACAAATCGAGTGTCGTCTTCAGTGGACGTAATTTTGTAGTTAATTTTACATTAAGGGCATCGACAAACAGAAAACGAACTGTCCGCAGACGAAAATGACGGCAGTCTGCCGCGGACTAGATGAGCCACATGTCGAGTGTTAATTCTGTCTTTAAAAAGTGATCATCATGTCCAGTAGCTCGTCTTACGAAGAAGAATTGATACTTGTGTTACTATGAACTTAGCAACAAGCCGAAAAAGGATATGCCATAGCCAGTTCTGACTGGAATTATGTGATTCTATATAGTGACGGATTTTACAAAGACTTATGGGTATACGAGATAAATGGAAAATGTTCAAAAAGGGCTGGTAATTTCGTGAGGGTCCGACCAGGTCATAAAAACTAAAAGGAGGTTTAGAAAGCAATGCTCAACTTGCTATTCAAAGCTTATATATCCATGGATTGGAATCGGATCCAGTTTTATTGGTAGATGGGTAAAATGTAGAAAGAAAAAAAAAGATGTATAGGACCATCAACGACTGGAATAATTTACCCGAGGGGGAATTCCTCAATTCAGGAAAATAAGTTTGTTTATATCTAAGAGAACGTGAGGAGTGAAGTGACTTTCGTCGCCAATGCACAGTCCAATTTAAATGTTTACTCCGAAAGAGAATTGGTCGTACATTCTTGTAGTAGCGTTTCTAATTTCTTTCAGGAGCATAAAGATTTCAAATGACAAAGGTTTATATATATATATATTACTCATAATCTAAATAAACCTTTGTCACGTTCCTCCGTATTCGAGGATTTTTTAATTACTTTAGGGCGCCAAGTATTTTTTATATAAACACCAAAACTTGATTTTAATAGTTTTAATTTCAATCAGAGCATGAAAAAAAATTATATCTGCAGGGCGTGATCATTCTCTCGTCGTCCCGCTGACACAACCTGCTTCTCCAATCACCCCATGACGACTCCCAACATCTCGCCAGACCACATTGTTGGCCCGGGTTGCGTCAGTTCCTCAACAATTGCAACTCGCAAGCTGGCCTGCATTGTTCATCGTAACTTCCCTTGTTACTATATATATATATATATATATATATATATATATATATATATGTGTGTGTGTGTGTGTGTGTGTACTTAAAATTTAATTATGTATCTGTCAACGGAGTCACGTTCAATTGTAAACCTATACCAATAAATATAATTGAAGTGTCTGACCGGAAGTTTGTCTCTAATAGGCTCCGAAGCAGCTAAACGGATTTCAATGAAAAGTTGAGGGTTTAAAAACAGGAGATTTAGCTTATATATTCGTGCACGTAGAGTTCAGAAGATATTAATAACTCAAATTCGTGAATATATTTCATTTCAATATATTGCAGGAGATATTAATAAATAAATATATATATCTTATACGCTCATTTGTCTTCAAAGGGCATGCGGGTTGCCTATAATCTTGATCTGTTTATGCTCCGAAGCACTCCCTCTGTTGTTGAAGTGACCTTTTGTTGGCAGAGAGCTTACTCCCTGAGAAATAAACTTCTTTGGTTCGTCGATACGATGTATACGAAAAATTGGTTTTATTTGTCGCGTTAGGTAAATTTTAACATTTAATAATTGCTTTTTTTGGTCACGTCAGGTTAAATTTAATGTTTTAATTATTTATTAATTGCTCATTTCTATCACTTTAATAGCATAGGAAGGGAATTTGAATTTGAAAAGTGGGATGTGGAAGGTAGAGCAAGGTAGCCAAGGTTTGACTAGGGGTCCAGGGCTGTGGTTTAAGGATCCTACCCCGTGTTTCACCTAAAGAGATGCAGGGAGAACCATAGAAAACCTGCATCAGGTAGGTCGGGCATTGCACACTATTCTCACGCCCTTCCGAATGACGGGAGACGAGTTTGCTGTGGGGTCGCTGAATTCCCTTCTTCGTGTCTTCGCCTTTTTTAGGAGGCAGTTGGCCGACTGATCCAATGAGATCAGAGGACAACTCTTGCCATATGCCCAAGGTCTTCGACCCCCAGTACATATATCTCCTAAAATCGGCGAAGGTGTCTCAGCATGTGAGAAACAACTGCGAGTTATAAGGTTTGCCCTGAAGCTATCATAAATAGATGATACCGTACTTTCTATATATTCAATGAATTCAAATTTATCGAAATTCTGAACCTGCTGCTTCGTTTTTTATGGCACAATAAGAAGAACTATTTCCGTGCGAAGATGTGGCGGGCATAGCTAGTTATGAAATAAATACAAAATAAAAGAGAGGAGTGCAGCTTCCATTTTTTGGAGGTGAGGCTATGTTAGGGTGATCCTGAAGCAACTTTCCTTTAATAGCATAGGAAGGGAATTGAAAACGGGGGGATGTGGAAAGTAGAGCAAGGTAGCCAAGGGTTCACTAGGCCTCCCAGGCTATAGCTTAAAAATCATACCCGGTGTTTCACTTAATGGAGATGCTGGGTAAACCCTAGAAAGCCTGTATCAGGTAGGTCGCGGGCGAACTCTGTAGAATCTACAATATTATTGGGCCCCGATCATGCAGAATTAAGCGTACGGAGTTCACTTCTGTGGCGCGGCTTAGTCCGTGCGGACAGTTTGCATTCTGTTTATCCGGTCAGTCCGCAAACGTAATATATGTAACTGAACAGGTATTTAGTTACCGAGTTGGAACCCGTTGTGCCCCAGGAGGCATAGCAGGTTGGTACAGATTTTATGGCGTGCTAGTCACAAGTGTTGTATAAGGGTAACGACCGAAATTGGTCTTATTACCTTTAATGTTTGGTCTGAGTCAGTATAATTTGGGGTGTTGCAATCTTTGGAATGCGACCACAACTTGCCCGTGAAAATGATTTAATTTTTTTTTGGGATTGTCGATTTAAAGTATTAATCTTTGGAGAAAAAGTCTTTAAAGTTAAATTTAGGTTTTCACCGTACTTCTTGTTTTATGTACAACAATAGTCCTGAAGTTTTCTTCTTCTTCACGTTATGTTTACCTTTCAACAGTCATTGCATTACATGTACAATTTTGTTTTAATTTCCTACTGTTCATTTCTTTGATAGATTCTACAGAATATTTCTTCAACATTTGAGCAGCACTGATACCCTCACGTTGTCAATTTATTGCTTCTTTTCTTTTTAATTCTACCTAAATATCAGAATAAATGAAGATGTATATATTTATATGACTCAATCATGATTCTATGAAAACTATGGGGCGTTACACACGGACAACGTCGCGACGATAATATAAACTTGTACATTGAGATAGAGAAAACTCGCACTTGATTTCTACATGTGTTGAACAGTTATGATAATTAGAATTTTTTTTGTAGTTTTAAGTTATTCTTCATTTCACATTTAACTGCGTTTTTGCCGCCGTAGACAAACCCGAAATATGCTAAATTCAAGCTTAAAAAACAACATTTTTTAGTAAACATAAATATAGAAAACCACGGTAATCAGAAAAGAGATAATTGTGATTGAATTAAGGTAATAAAAACAATTTTACTGAAATATACTTTATTGAAAGTCAATAATTTAGATTTTTAATGAGTTAACGACATTGAACTTAAAACTAAAACAAGTACCTACCAAAGTAATGATTAATTCAAATATATATTTACATAATAAGTTCAGTAATATACCTAGTCTAAACCTTAAAGTTAAAACAATCGTTTTCAAAGAAAGTATTTAAATTAACCAGACTTAATGTTATACATTAAATACAAAGAATTCCCAAAAGGCAGAAATAGAATAATTTAATTTGAATTAAAATGTTTCGTCCCCACCTTTCAGGACCTCCTCGGTTCATTAATTACAATATTATAAAATTTGGTGTTGCTGCCGTAACGGGACCGAAGTTTTTGAACCGAAAATTGGGGACGAAACGTTTTAATTAAATTAAAATTTTCTATTTCTGTCTTTTGGCTATTGTTCGTATTTTATTTGTAATCATTTTCGAAGTTTACCTTGTCTAAAATCACTAATAATCTCCGTAATGTCTCATTTATTACTCAATATTTGTGCAATGACCAACATGACTAATACAGTAAAGAAATTTAAAGTAGACATAGTTCTTAAAAAATCATTTATTATTTTTAAATTCGGAAAAATTTTTCCACAAGAAACGACAGTTATGGGCAACGCTAGAGAAATTTTTAAAGCAATTTTCAAATTTTAAGGGAAGTAATGAATTTAAAGAACGTCTTTTTTTGTTAAAAGTGGAGAAAATAAGCCTATTTGGTCAGCTAGTTCTAAAGCATTAAGATTGGAGGAATCACTACATTATCGAGACTTTTTTGCACTCTAGCTCAGGTGGTTTTACCGCCGTAGGCAGTCGCCTACCATGCCTTACGGTGCTGTTACATGACAATTACCAGAAAAACACCGATAAAAAGTACTGCTTCATTTAAAATTTCAGAATAATAGTCAAACACAACTCTGACACATCCTTATACAAAGCTCTACGTCTATAAGATGCAAGGGAAATTAATTGAAGCGACCGGGAAGACATACGGCTACGATCTCTCTTTTAATTTTCATAGATTGAAATATCCAGGGAGACTTGCGCTATCGATCACGATCAACAACTGACAGGGGCAGTCTGTTCAGCATTACAGAATGGATCATTATGTTTCTCACGTGGACAGCTTTATGAAGTTTGCCCAAAGGTAATTTACTTAATACTGTTAACTTGGGGCGATTGGATACTACTGAAACATGTAACTCATTTTTCTGACCAAATATTTCTATAAAAATATTTTAAAGAGATTGTGAAAATTTAATGGCCAATTAGTTATTTTGCACCTAAGCGTACTCTTTCTCCCAAAAAAAGATGAAACGACTCGGACTTTGTGGAAAGTAGGGGATGCCGCACAGACACTTGAACCCGGTTGACATTGAACCTACAAATTCTGTCTTTGGTAGAGTTCAACTACCCTGAGAACGCCGACGGGAAAGTAAATAAGATGCGGTTACAATGTTTTGTGTAGGAGTAGTATAATTATTACTCACCATGCTGAAAGTTGCGTGGGTCGACATTTCTGACAGAAAGATGCTTCCTCGGAGAGAGTACCACTGTTTATATGGACCTGTCGGCTGGCCTCCTTCCTCTTGACCTCAATTCGTGAGCCTAAATATTAGTCACAGATTCTGTAGTGGGGCGGGAATCCGTGACTGTAGCTCTTATACAATATTTCGTAGTAACACACAAGTTCGTTAATCTCCCTCAAGGCAAACGCCTAGTATTCTCCTTTTAAAAGATTAATTTACCATAAATTTTCCTCAGTCAGTGAGAACGCCATCGAGTGATTTGCTGAAAACTAATTCCTGACAGCTGAAGTTCTGAACGAGGAAACATTGCAACAGCTTTGGGGGAAGCTGGAGGCTGTAGTCATTGTATTCGCTCACGTGGACAAAAAACAAAGATATTGTGTTCTATTCACAAGCATCGATCTTCGCTGCATTATTCGTAAAGTCTACATCTACGGCAACTTCAATTATTAAAAAAAAAATTAAATCCGATCCCACATTCCATACTTATTTTTTTTAATTGAGAAAACATACCGCTTTACTTATTATAGTCAGATCCGTATTCATATTAAAAGCAAAAGTATTTGTATTGTATTTATTTAATCCAATTATCTTGAGATACAAGAATAGGACAAGTCAAGCATTGTAATAAATTAATATTAAATTAAATTACATATAATAGGGTTCATGAATTCTTAAAAAATTTAAAGTTATTAAAATCATACAGGCATAAGTTAAAGTTAATGTAAGTTGGCATTCATACATTCATTTATCGAATAGAAACACTGTTTTTGCAGTAATTTCATTACACTAAATCTAAATTATATAGTTTTATTTTATAATATATAATTGCAAGAGCCATTTATTATCAGATACGCTTTAAACATGGCCTAAATGTTTCTTTTCAATAATTATTAGTTAGTTTTCTTATTTTAAAATGTTTTTTTATCATAAAGTGGAATAAAGTGAAATAGAAACAGTGATTTTGCAGTAAATTTTTCATTTTACTCCTAAACTTTAGGTGCTGTGTTTTAATTTCTGATGGTAGTTTGTTGTAGAGTAAACTACCAATGTAACTCAGTCCAGTTTGGCATATTTTAATTTTTTATTATCTAATTAACATAAATGCAACGTTTCGTCTCCCTTTCGAGACTTCGTCAGGCACGGGAGTAATCCGCGACACCAAATTCCAGTCATGTAAATATACTTCAATACATTTAATAATATTTTCGGACTAGGGAGGCAAGGAGTGAAGGACATGAATTGCTAATTTTTATGCCTGATGAAGTCTCGACAGGGAGGCGAAACGTCGCATTTATATTAAATAAATAGCAATAAAATTATATGCTAACTTATCTCTCGTTCGATTAAGACTTTGAAATAATTGTTTGCTCGTGTTGCGCTCCGTTGAAACTCCTGAAAGGCTACCTCGATTACTTATAGAGATAAAGACTCGCGGAAATGAAAGTCTACTACCTACCAGTATTTTAAAAGGAATAATGACCACCTTCCGACTCTGCTAAAAATGAGAAGAGTATAGTATTTTTTTAATTTTGCATACTAATCAATAATCTGTTTTCGAATTGCACAATATTAATTTTATATCAGCACAGGTTTCGACTGTTACAGTTAGTCGACAGTCGGTTTCTTCTAGTCATCCTACATAAGTACAAAGTAAGGATTCTGCTTGCAAATGGATCCGGTTTACGGTTATGCCTTTCTTCTTCATCTCCGGTTTTATCAGGCTCAAAATAACCGGTTTTCGGATTTGCTTGGTGCTAAGCAAAAAAGTCGTTTGTAATAACGAGAGTAGTGTTATTTGTAAAGTTTAAATTTCAATTAATGACATTTAATCTTAGCTTTCAATTAATTTTCTTTTTTTTCTGTACTAAATTTTGTTTATAATGCGCTAAATTCCAAATTTCGTACGCTGTGCAATGTTTTGGAAATAGTATGTCACTTTTGCATGATATTACTTTTAATGTATTTACCCTTAATATTATTTATTTTCACATTTATCTATATTTTTAAATATTCGTTCACTTATATATGTTCTTTTCCCATTTAAGCTTGAAATTTTTTACCGACTTTCATTTAGTCAGCTGTGAACTAAAGCGAAGTATTTTTTACTGGAAGAAATTTTATAATGGTAAAAATATATTTACGAATTAATACTAATTTGTATATATTTTAATGGAAGGATAATGATGTCAACTCAACATTTTTATTGCAATAGGTTAAAAAAATATCATATCTTTGTCGATTAAACGATACCTCTCATTCGACGACGAAACGAGCCTTTCAGGAGACATACAACCGCAGATTTTTGATAATTTTTTTGTGCTAATAATCTGTGTAATGGAATTAATACCTCTTGGAAATGATTCCTTAAGACTAGGTCTGATTCAACCGTCAATGCTAAACTATCCTGAGCAAACCTTATCACTTCTACGCAGCTACCACATCCCACACCCTTCCTAATCTAATTAGCGCATTCCATCCTTGACTTCCTCTTCTGTTCTTACTTACGCTTCCCTCTAATGCTAATTTTACAAGACCCTCTCGTCTCAAAATGTGGCCTATTAATCTATCCCCTCTCTTGGTGAAAGTCCTCCATAATTTTCGCTCTTCCCCTATTATGCTTAGAACTTCAGGTTTCTCCTATAGCACCACATTTCTAAAACTTCTATTCTTTTCCTGTCTGCAACTCCCATCGCACCCATATAACGCCACACTCCACACGAACATAAATTTTGAAAAACTGTCCCCGTCCGCCGGGTACTTGTAAGGATCCACTTTTGCACCAAAACAACCAGTTAAAGCAAATGTGGTGACTCATGTCCCCTACATTGAATCGGTAAAGCAAAAATAATTTAGTTTAGTATTCTACAGAGTCGCGTATAGGACGAAAGAGAGAATGGTCAAAGTCACGTCGGGGTGAAACCTCGCAGTTTATGGCACATTATTGCCTATGATGATTGTTGAGCAGACGGTGCAGAGTCTGCCTGGAATGCATTGTTGAGCAGATGGAGCAGAGTCTGCCTGGATTATTGCGGAGGAGTTGGTGCAGAGAATCTGCCTGATAGAGAAGTTAGGGAGAGACGAAGCAGTGGCAGAACAAGGAACACGTATAAAATTTAGTTTCTGCACGTTTCGAGAAAGGAGAATCATTTGGCGGGAGTACAGAAAATAACAAGATAACATTTTATGCCGATTTAATCTGAAGGAAAGGTGCTAGAGGATCTTAATCTGAAGAAGACAACGTTAGACAGAAAAGGAGCAGCAGGTGTACGAATAGGAAGGCGTTAAAATCCGGTAACGGCATTTTAGCCGGTTTTTCCTTTAAAACCATTCTCGTTTGATGCGCGTTTTATAATTTATTTCATTAACTTAGAGGTCTCCCGCGTTCCCGACAGCTGCCGTTTAGGAGCTGCATAGATTCTTTTTTCTCTACCGACATAGCCAAATTGATAATACATTTTATTCGTAAATTTATCTTTACCGAAACTTTTAATTTGAGTTATATTATTATTTTGTAAATAATTTTATATTGTATTACCACAGTTTCGATCGTATTATCATTATTAAATTGATTATATCAAAGTTAACTATTCTTTCTTTTATATATTATAATTAATAATATTGTCGGTGTAAACAGTAACAACACACCACACAAATAATAAAAAAACTGCGCTTGCTTAGAAATTTCTTTCAGTTTTTATTTATTTATTATTAATAAAATACTTTCCGGGGACAATTTTGCTGTTTTCTTACCGGATTAAAATAATGACTGGTTACAAACAAGCCAAAAATATCCCAATAAATCTCGCTTACTGTTATGACTGGCAGATTTTCGCTGTTTCTATTAGAAAATACTATTGTGTATAGGGGTTTTCAATAAGGGCGGATCAATGTTGGAATGGAATAAAACAAGCTGTGTGTGAGGTATTAACAATTTTTTTTAAATAGTTCATGTATACCCTTTGAAATAAAAAAAGACTTTCATTTATACCTCACACACAGCATGTTTTATTCTATTCCAACATCGACCCGCCCTTATTGAAAAACCATATATTATTTTCTATCTTTATCTTCTTTCGTTTACGTCACTATTGGACATTTTTTCGGAATCACATTTCGAAGTATATAATAAAATCAATTTGAACAATTCTTAACTGCATTACGATTCTTAAAATAAACGCTGTCTTACATGTTTGAGAGAAGAAGTAGCGAGAGAACTCTGAAAACATTTGGAGGGAATTATTTCTTCCATTGCTCTGGAATTCAACCTGAAATAGCAAGCGAATAAACCTCCCAACCATTTAGAGATTAAATAAATGCCTACATCACCAGAATTGTAAGACTTTAGGAGGTTTTTTAGCTTTCTAATTCATTTTAATTTCCTATGGTATATACGGAAATATACTGTAAATGGTCAATTTTTAACAGAATTTGTATAAAGTTCTCGTTGAAGAGACTTCTTGAAATATTGCGGCGTCTTACACAATAGCAAAGGACTCCAAAAAATTAATCTTATCTTCACTTTGCACCTATGAATAGAATAAATAAACAGTTTATTGGTAAATAATTCAATAACTTAGTAATTATAAGAAATGATAACGAATTTTGTAAATTTGTTTACTTCAGTATGCAGTTTTGAAATGTAACCCACAGTTCTGAATAAATTGAATTGAGGCCACGTCTAAGGCCAGTAACAAAAATTTAAGTATATTAAACTTTAACAGACCAATCTGTGTCATCCTTTCATCATTCTAACAAAAACAACGAGACGTTTCCAAGGTTTCAGCATTCTCGTGTCAATTCGAAAGTCTTTTCGGTTGTGAGCGAAAAACAAATCATTATTTGTTCGCTTTGGGTGTGTAGGAACTGGGAGACCTTAGCATACATCTTCCAAGACTTTCGGAAGTCCCATAGGTGTCGTCATTTCTTGTTTACAAATTGTGAAATGTTAAGCTATCACGGCTTGAATTAGATATTCAGGTAGCAGAGCCGTTAATAGTACGTAATGCACCTTTAATATAAGTAAATCTTTGAATATTGTATTTAATTTCAAGAACAAAGTTATGCCAGTTGCAGAACAGTCCAGAATTAAATTAGTATTCGATAGTGTAATAAGTTGAAGTAATCGATTTTTATTATGCTTTTTTTGTGTGAAATAACTTCCTCCGTAGACAGAAACTCACATCAAAATGTTTATGTATAAGATGATGGATAAATTTGACGATTGGCTTGTTAATAGATACATTGAAAAGAATCAAACGCATCGAAAACTTGAAAATTTATAATAAGCAAAAAAACGGGCAAAAAGGCAGCATATAAATTTATCACTATTTATTCAAAAGCGACGTTTCGTCTCCATCTTGAGACTTCCTCTGGTGTAAAATATACCAATACATCATATTTACTCCTTGACTCCCTCAGCTGAAAAGATTATTGAATTTACATGTGAAGAGCTTAGTGTCGCGCATGTACCATATCCAGCGACGGTTACGGAATCATATTCCAAATGATTTAAGGAAATTCAAAATTGGATCTAATCAAACATTACAGAAACTATATAAAACTAAATTAACGACCAATGCGATTTTTTATTCATGAAATAAATTTCCTTACATATGGGACTTTATCAGGTATATTTCTTCAGAATATTACATTTTAAAGTAAATAGTTACTCGTTAATTTTTACAAATCCATGAGGTCGTTAATTTAATTATATGTAATTTTAAATAATTTCGGTTGTAACAATCCTTGTTTCGTCATCACATTTCGGACTTCATTCAAGAACATTTCTTCAGGCTATTAAATTTTTAAGAATAATTAATAATTAATTTTGACAAAGATTTGTCTCAGATTTGTCAACATTAATGTGTAACTGCATACTTCAAAATTTATTATCCTGAAGAAATTTACCTGATTAAGTCCCAAATGTAAGGAAGGTTATTGTTTGAATAAAATAAAAACTTGATTTGTCTGGGAAATGTCTGTATGATTCTTCTGAAATCAGACAATAAGTGATACTTGTCAAGAAAAAGTGAAGTTACTTCCAGATTAACATGTATAAGAGGAGATTTAAAACGGAATCAGAAATCTGTGGCCAATTTTTATAATGCGTGTCACTCAAGAAAGTTAATCACGTTCTTATTGTCGACTTTCCTGTTAGTCTATCCTAACAGCCTTAACTTTCTTTCCCACTTCTTACGAGGAGTAATACTGACTGTAATTATACACATATCTAAACTACATATCTGTGTTTTAATTGGTAAACACTTCAAACTTCCGATTCTTACCTGATCAGACTCAGGCGAACCTACTCACACTACCAAAACCGTCATAAACGTTCCTTGAATCTTAACAACCCTTTCTTGATAAGCCTTATAACTTATCTCTTTTCCTTTCCACGTTCCGAACCAGCTTCGAGAGCAAAGTCTGCAGAATCTGCTACACCGAAATTCGTCAAAGGATCCCTACTTTCCTTGTTTACGGCTCCCCGAGGACCTACAATTTCAGGCGATCACGTGACAGTAAAAATGACCTATTTCTCGAAAACACCCAGTAGTATCAAATTATTTCGCTCTAGCTGAAAATGGGAACGATACATCTATTTTTACACGTTATTTAATACTTCCTGTGTCTATTGGGGCACTTTTATTAGTGACTAAGTAACTACTATGTTCAAGAAGGGGTTTAAGGAATTTCAGCGTTTATTTGTCTTGTAGAGTAATTAATGTGAATCGTCCCGTAACGACAGTATTTTATTCTAATTTCTTTTACTATAAATTTAGTTATAAAAAATTATGATTAAGGCGCGGCTGCGTACATTTATTTTCCATCTTTTTGTGCATATTACATGCAAGTCAGGCTACCTACAATTTACTGTTCACATTATTTCATTCCAATCAAAATAACTGCGATCCAAGGTAAACGCCCCGTGGTTTGTACCACCATCTACTGTTACTGAAGAAATACATAACAACTGTGTGATCTACTATGACAGACTATTTATTCATCTAAACAAGTTAGTGAAATATCTACTAAATTCGGACAACAAAGAACCTAGGCTCAAGGGAGTCAAACGTCTTGATTTAATAATAAAATTCACACGAAGCAAAAAATCCTAATATACAATGTAAAATTTCGTTGTAATGTTTCTAAGCAAGTCTACACGTCAAAACAATGACTAAATATCAATCTTTAAGACAGATTATACGAAATATTGAAAATAAATCATCCTTACCGGAGATTTGAAGCTGGAATTTTAGGTTTAGATTGATGTATAATTAAATTTTATTACGCTTCCGTGCTTTGCATTAGTAAAAGCAATTTTGTTTAAATATTATTTAAATAATTTTTATTTTAGATGAAGCGTATTTTATCATATATAAATACTATATTCAGAGCCGCATCAATAACTTGGCCATTGGCCAGTTATAAATTTCAATATGTAATTTCAGGGATCAAATTTCCTTGAGCTTTGTTCGCTTGCAAACTTTCATTGATGTCTTCCAGTGTTTCTTTTCTATCTTAATCAAATTTCGGGCAGTGGTGTTCAACTGTGATATGAGTAGAGTATTGCACTGGTCACATATTGACGTTTTTTTATAATTTAAAGATGTGCCATTCTTGTATGTTCTGTTCTAATTCTCGATATGTTAAGTTGGTCTCTTCTCTTAACTTTTAGATGATGTTTTTTGTACGTTGAAGTCGTTTGTTTTATTTGGATCTTGCTATGTTTAAAATATTCGTATTTTATGACTCTATGAGCTTTCTGTGGCCGTCTATCCATATTTATATAATGGTATATATTGGTGGCTCTGTGACACTGGTTTTTGGGGTGATGTTTCCTTATCTGATAGTACGAAGTCGATATGGTCATATAATTTCCTGAATGTTGTATAGAACCATTTTTGTGGGTTGAAATTTTGGGGAGAATGATTGGATTGGTTTTAATAATTACGAAAAATAGATATTTTTAATGTATAAATTACTTTAATTCGACTATCAGCCATTCCTGCTCAATCACGGTATTACATACATTTATAGACCAAGTAGGTCGGAGTTTGAGGTACAGAGTCTGTGCGTATGGAAAAACAGTCAAGTAATATCCTAATATTATTTATAACAAACCAACAAATAAAATAACTATTAAACTATAACACTCTGTAATATTATGTTTTTGTACATTTTGCGCAGAACACAACTATTTGCAGTCTTCGATAAATTTTTTATTTGTAAAATATTAATTCTGAGTTCATCCGTGATGATGGTGGCCATCGCCGCCGGGATAGTGTCCATGGTGATGCCCTCCTCCTCCTCCGGGGTAGTGACCTCCGCCCCCCGGATAGTGGCCACCTCCACCTCCGGGATAGTGACCGCCGCCTCCAGGGTAGTGGCCACCACCTCCGCCTCCTGGATAATGACCACCTCCACCTCCTGGATAGTGACCACCGCCCCCGGGATAGTGGCCACCGCCTCCGCCTCCTGGATAGTGGCCTCCACCTCCATGATGGTGTCCGCCACCTCCACCTCCTGGGTAGTGGCCCCCACCTCCACCTCCGTGGTGATGTCCACCTCCTCCTCCAGGATAATACTGCTTAGACTCTCCTGTGTCCTTAACTTCTGAAGCGATGGCGACTACCAGCATCAGAAGTAGGATCTGCACAGGCAAGTGCGAGTTCTATGACTATAAGGACTATGGTTATTGAGAAAGAAGCAACAATCTTTGAGAAAGCATAGTACATGCCTAAAAATACAAAGGTTATATCATTATTTATGTTAACGATAATAAAAAAAATGTAGAAGTCAGGAGATTAATTCTGGAAATCGTCATACGTCTCTTCTTCGGCTCTACAGCTCATTGAGGGCCTGGGCCTACCGGGGCACATTCCGAATTTGTAGTGACACGTGGTCAGCGTATCGATTCGTCAGCAGTCTTAATCCCGGTCTTCGCGACCATGACTACACATCCAAGCCCATGCCAGGATTCGAACCCGGGAGGCAGCGACGCTAGCCACTAGACCACAGGAGGTCGGCCATCGTCATACGTATAGGCAAAATTAATAAGTAAATTCTACATAATTTTACCGGCAGCACCGCTATATAAGAATGATTTTTAATCACTTAAAAATACACCACGTGAATTTAAGAATGAATGCAGGCACGTTCTTGTAATTCAGAGATCGCAGGAAAATCTTAGCTGTGTTGCAGAAAGAAATTTATATTGGCTGTTCATGAAAAAGATAACTTGCGGTGATACACTCACCAACCGAACGGGTCCGTTCACCGCCATGGCGCTGCAGAGTGATGCTCCGGGAAAATCTGAACTGCTTATAAGGCTTCTGCCAGTCGGCCTCTTTTCTCTTAACCTACATCAAGAAACCAGCGGAGTGGGGTTCACCAGTTTGTACTATCATCAACCTAAAAATGTACTTTTCAGGGTCTTCCAATTCCCCACTCAGCCCAGACACCTTTCTCCGACGAAGGTTATTACGATTTCATACGATTGGGAGACAATTTTTTTATATAGACGATATATAAAAATATACAATATACAGGACGTAATGTAGCAACATTTTCAAATAATCTATCTTTTTCGTTGCCCACTGATATTTTTTGGCGTTGAAAGTCTTATTATCCTTGGAGCTGATTTACTCATAACGAGAAAGGCTAAGGCCTGAACCAACATCCAAATTGAGTCAATAAATATTCATATATATGAAATAATACCTTGTGAATGAATAAAACTTATCATTGAAGGGATTGTTTACATTCTTCTCATTCTGAGAAAGTCACCATAGACTTGAGGTTTGTGTTCGGGCGCAAGTATGGACCTTAATACGGAGTTTTCTATTACCATTGTTTTACCCTGATAAACAAAGTGATATTTAATAATCCTTTTCGCAGTTTGGTTTTGAGTTTTTGTTTTATTTAGGAAGAAGGGAAAACTGTCCGGAAAGATATATATTAAAAACAATGTTTGTTGGTGTCGAAATTCTATGGCGATTTTCCCCAATATTTGTCAGTAGGCCTAAATACATCTTATTCCATCAAAAATAAAGAAGTGCCCTGCAGTCTATTAGAGTTATTCAAAGAGGTTGAACAAATATACTGAATATTAATTGAACGTTTCCTGACGTTTCGTATTAACATACTTCAAAATTCGACATATTCAACTCCTTTCTATTATTGTAGATTGCATGTTAAACTTATTGACCCTTTCCGGTCTTTTTGCCGTTTGCCGTATGTTGTATTGTGGTCCGATGTCCCGTATAGCGGGACAAATCTATTTTTGGTGTTCCGGTCCGCTGTCCCGCCTGGCGGGACAGGACTTTCCTTATTATTTATTTCAGGTAGTAAATCTCAAGTATTACAAAATTTGCTCAGTTGCTTACAACAGGGCCTGGTACTAGTAACTTATTATCGTTCATGAATTTTTAAGTATAATTAAAGCTTTTTAGTGCGTTTAAATATCAGCAAAGATGGCATCTTTCTCTAAACGTATGAAATTGTCTACAAATGAACTCAGTGACTTAATTAATCTATCTGATGGCGAAGATGACATTCTCAGTTCATTTTCTAGTGAATCGGATGAGTGTGAGGATGGAAGTGACAGTAGTTTTGATGAAACCGACATTCATCGTCCGAATGTATTAAATGATGGTTGGTCTAAGCTTACGGGAACTGAAAGTAATTTATGTATAAATTCCTCTCGAGTTTCCAACCGGGTCAAAGATTTTAACAGTGACGTTTCGATGGCTTGCTCTGCCATCATCTTCAGACTGAAGTGTCAAATTCGGTGAGTGTAGGCATTTATATAGTCTGAGGCAAGTCTGTGCAAGCACAAACCGCCTGTGATTGGCTAGATGTGGACGCGGGAGCGAAGGCGTCTCCCATTGGTCCACTTGCTTAGTCATGCTCTAGTCCCCCGTGGCTGCGGTCACGTGGTCCGTCTCCGCTGCATCTGGGGTCCCGTGACTCAGCTCCTTGTTCCTCCGGTGAAACAATGGGTTCCAAGCCAGGCTCAATTGGAATCCAGAATCTCTATTCAGTAAATTCTCACTGGACCTGATGTTTATTGCCTCCAAAATAACGCTATCCCAATAGCAATTAGCTCGGTCCAGAATACGCGTCTTATCGAAAGCTATTTTATGGCCCGTGAACAAGGCATGACTTATTGGGTTGTTTTAATCGTAGATGTCTACTATGCTCTTTTATTCTTTCATCTACGGTTCTGATTGTTTGACCTATGTATTTACTGCCACAGTCGCAAGGTATTTCATAAATACCAGGGGTCTTTAGGCCCACATCGTCTTTTACATTCCTGAGCATGTCTTTGATTTTACGTTGTGTTAGAAACACCGTTTTTATATCATGCTTGGCCAGTATGCGACTAACTATGGTTGTGCATTTTCCGGCATATGGAATATACGCTCTTTTTCCGGTCGACTCCTCTTTCTTCTTCTTCCTGGTTCCGTGTATTGCCCGTGAAATTTCACCAACGGTGTAACCGTTTCTTGGTAAGGAACTTCGAAGGTGATCCATTTCGGCTGCCAAGTGGTCCTTATCGGATATCATTCTCGCTCTATGTGTAAGAGTGGAAAGCACAGCCCTTTTGTGAGCCGGGTGGTGGAAACTGTTAGCGTGTAGGTAAAGGTCCGTATGGGTCGGCTTACGGTACACGCCGTGTCCCAGGCGTCCATCCGGTCTTCTGTGTATCAGGATGTCGAGAAAAGGTAGCATCCCTTCCTTCTCAATCTCCATCGTGAATTTAATGCAAGCCATCGAAACGTCACTGTTAAAATCTTTGACCCGGTTGGAAACTCGAGAGGAATTTATACATGCCATTCACCGGGAAAGACCTCGTACTTTAAGAAAGTAATTTAGTTCCTCAGCATTTTTCACTGTCATCAACGGGGTTTCAGTTAAAAGACAAATGTGCTCCTACAACGCCAATGAAGCATATAAAGTATCGAAAATTATTGATATATGAATTAGTGAAAAGTGTTAGGCGTGAACAATGTATAAAGGTTGGAAAGAAATCAAGCCTTGGCAAAGAAGAAAGGCTAAATTATTTTCAACACTTTCTGGGTCAGCGGGCAAATCGAGGAGGTAAAGATTGTGTTGTGTGTAGTGACAGAAAAACTCCAGGAGGACGAAAAAAGACAGTTATTTTCTGCAAGACATGTACGGGCAACCCAGGACTGCACCCAGTTAAATGTTTTGAACTGTATCATTCTAAATTAAATTATAATATTTAATATTTGATTGTAAAAACTAAAATAAATTAAAATTAATATCTTTCAACTAATTTTTTAACAAATATTTTGTAATTAAGTTGTTTCCCTCAAGTTATATCCTAACGCAACGAAAGCTGTAGAAACAGCAGGTAAAATTTACTGCGGACCGGAACGTAACGGCAGGTAGAGACAATAACAGACTTCTTCCAAGAAAGCACTGTGTCCCGCACCGCGGGACATAGGACCGGAAAGGGTTGATATGTCTTAAAAATTTGTCATTGAATGTCATTTAATTAGATATTAAGAGTAAACGACCCGTGAAACAGACTGATACAATACATTTGGAAAAAATTGAACATAAAGTAGACGTTTCGACCATCAATTGTAGTCCTTGTCAATAAATCAACTACGTGCATTACCAAAAGATAAAATTAACTAAGACAATTTAACAAACCATCATATAATTTATTAAATCTCATGTATAATATTGAATTAGTTTATTGACAAGGACCACAATAGATGGTCGAAATGTATACCTTAAATTCAATTTTTTTTTCAAAATTTATTGTATACGTGTTATACGGGTCGTTCATACACTCTCTGGTTTTTTTCAAAGTTCTCACATACCGAGACACCTTCACCTATTTTGGGAGGAATATGTACCGGGGTCGAAGACCTTGGACATAATGCAAGAATTGTCCTCTGATCCCATTGGATCAGTCGGCTAATTTTCTCTTAAAACTGGTGAAGACACGGAGAAAGGAATGCTGCGATCCCACAGCAGACTTGTCTCCGTCATTCGGAAGGGCGTGAGAATAGTACCCAAAAGACCGACCTACCTGATGCAGGTATTCTAGGGTTTTCTCTGCATCTCTTGAGGTGAAACACCCGATATTATCCTTATAGTATAGCCCGGAGGCCTTAGTCAACCTTTAGCTACCTTGCCCTACCTTCCACACCCCCATTTTCAATTCCCTTCCTATGCTATTAAAGGTGAGTTGCCTGGTTGAGGATCACCCTCATGTAGCCTAACGAAAAAAAAGATCGATTCGACACTAATATCGTTAGTTTTTTTCTTTTCTTTTCAGTGTTTTTTTTTCTTGTCATACGAACTACGTTCCGATGAAATTTCTCTGAGAGTTAAGGAAGTACGCATTTGTTTAGTTTAAACTGAATAAACAGAAAAACAATACATCCATTTACACGTAAAATATATTCCAATTATTTTAATCAGAGAATATCGGAAATTAAACTTTTATTAGGGACGACATCGGCATCGATCCAAAAATACTTTGACATCCGAAGTAGAAATTTGTTTAATAGAAACTGAATAAACAGAAAAAATATATCAGAAATATATTTTAAGAAAATTAAAAATTCGTTAACATTATTAAAATACAAATCGGCAGAGGTATCATTATTTTTTTTTGAAACCTCTTCAGGTCCAACATAAAATTTTACAAATCTGTATTTCTAAATATTTAAAAATGACAAGATGATATTTGTAATGAAATTATGTGAAAATTAATAGGACATTACGTACTATTTATTTCTTCAAATATCTGCACACAGTTAAATTTTGTGGAAAAAATTTTGAAAACTGCGTAGTGCTTAACTAACACATTGCAGTCCAAATTTCTGTCATTTACATGAAGTATTTAAATATTTTTAAAGATTAACGACTGAAATATCGAAAATTTAGATCCAATAATTTGGCTATTGGTGTGAAAATGGTTCTTATTATGTCTTTTTTGTATTAAATGACTGATTGTAATGTAACTATATATAAATCATTTATATTATAATTATTTAATACTATTTATCAGTCCGCAGCCACCTCGGTAGGCCTAGGCCCTCAAGAGGGCTGTTGAACCATTGGAAGAAGAAGAAGAATACTATTTAATTTTTTAGATTTAACATTTTTAAAAGAAATTATTGTAATAATTCCTTTTTTATAAACTATAGTTCTAAAGTAATTTTTCTGATGTATCGATTAATTTGGGGTTTTTGTTTGTGTTTGACTGTGGCATGTGCCGAAAGCTGCTTTATATAATTTTAAAAAATATGTAATCAAAATTAATAAAATACGATATTGGTTGTTATTAAAATTGAGACTGATTTAAAGCAAAGTTTTTATTTATATAAGGATACTTGTAATTTAAATATGATTTATGTTTCCTTGTCATAGTAAATTTATCTTTTAATGTAAAAAGATAATTTTCCTTGTTACTTTTAAATGCCAACAATAACTTAACTAAATGTTTATATTGTCTTGTTAAATTTCTATTTTTATTTCTGCAAAATTCTTGACAAATTTGGGTGATTTTTCTTTTATAAATCAATGAAGTCAGGTTTAAGTAATTATTAGGAATTCATTATTATAATTCGTGAGAAAATTACTAATCAACGACTGGAGCATGATGAAAAAGTCAAAAAGTAAAAGAAAGGTGACTTTAAAATCTCAATGTGTTTTAACAAGAAAATGTTTAGCCCATATAGGATTACGGCAATTTCATTCATTTCCTGTTTCATTTGCAAACACAAATTAACTGGTATGCTTGGCTTTGAAGAAGAAAATACTGGTTCTCCCGCGTTTATTTTTCGGCAGAGAAACAGTTGTCGATTAGTTGAGACACGGCTGCTCGCCGGGACTTCCCCACAACCTTGTTTTTAGGTTGACTTAGCAGTTGGTCCAACTCTCGCTTCGCGGTGTCATGTGACGGGCCTCCTCAGGTCACGTCCTAACTTTGTAAACATAAAGAACCTGTTCTACGAGTTTCAGATTGCAAACTATTCGTTTCCGCATAAGAGTTAAAATTAGAACCACTGTATTAATAAAATAATGTTCATGAAGGTTGACGTTCATGGTGATTTCACAGTGGACATTGAATGTTGGGTCAGATAAGCAAACGAATTTCTAGGTAAAACTAGAAGTATAAATAAGAAGGTTTGGAGCGTGGAGAGAAACGCCCAAATAGCGTTAGAATAAAGTATATTAAATGAATGCTATTAATTTAGCACTAAAGTCATCATTATTTCTGGTATGTACGCTGTAAAGTGGACTGTAAAAAACATAAAATACAATTATTGTACCAACTAAAAATCTTATGATTCAAGTTTTTATATGAAAAAGAAACAGAAAAAAACAAGGTAGATGCGACGGCATTAAAAAATATTCTAAGCGTGTTGACGATCTCAGCTAACCCCCGCGACTTCATTTGCAACGAAATAGTTATTTTTATTATACTCTAAAAACGAAACAGCAGATACAGAATTTTGATAAAAGTTGAATTCATTGAATATATAAAAAGTACAGTATCATCTATCTATGATCGCTTCAGGGTAAACCTTATAACTTGCAGTTGGTTTAAAACAGGTCCCGCTATCACACGATTCGGAGCCAATTCCCTTCCTATGCTATTAAAGGGGAGCTGCGTGTTTCAGGATCACCCACATGTAGCCTATTAACCCAAAAAGAAAGAGCAATTCGCGTGGATATACAATAGATTTATAAATATTTATATGAATAACTTATGAAGTCTTCAAGATATCGAAATGAAACATACACGAAAATTTAAGTTAAAATTCCCGTTTCAGTAACTGAAAGTTTTATTGAAATCTGTTAAGCCGTTTCGAGCATAAGCAGATCCAGACTTTAGGTTACCTGCATTCACTTTGGAGAGTTTAACGCACTTTGGAAAGAAACCTTCACGTAGAATATATATTTATATATAGTATTTTATTGATATCATTATCGAAATGAAATATGCACGAATATGTAAGTTAATTGCCTTTTTTTAAAGTCTCAAATTTTCATTGAAATCTGTTGATCCATTTCGGAGCCTATTCGAGACAAACATACGGATATACAGACCAACACTTTAATTTTTTTATTGCTATACATGAAAATAAACAGAAAAAAAGAAAAATCTGCTTCCTTCAATTAACGGGGTGATGAATAATGAGTGCAGATTTGTTTTGGTTATATTATTATTGAATTGTAAAACATACATAGAGAGGGAAAGATGATGGATTTTTTCAAAACAATAAATACAGCGTACCACTGTTCGGGACTAGAGAGCTTACTCGGACATCAACAGCCTAGATAGAAAAAAGTGAAGGTAATGTGTCAATATAAAATCAATCAACTCATTTGATCGTCTGGCCGTCATACCGTTCATACATGCTGAAAGTCCTTCTAAAATGTAATATTTCATCAAGGAATTTATTAAATATTAAATGACTGATTTTAATTCAGATGATAATGATGAATAACCGTTGGTTTTGATCAGCCATACAAATTATTAAACCAAAACTATATCTATTAAGTGTCATTGAAATTTGTATTCAATATTGAAGGAGTTTTCGGTATATGCCATAGTCATCTACAAATTTAAAAGCACAAATTGATTGAAACATTATAAAATCATATGGAATTTTTACAATATGAAAACAAATTTGGTTATAACATGTTTTCAATTTCAAATCTACTATAGGTACCCTTAGTTGTCAAATTATTAATTTTATATATATATATATATATATATATATAAATTTTTAGTGGAATGTACGTGATTCCAGATAGTGCTGGCCATATTTGTCGAAGTTCCAGAAGTTCAACAAATTTTAGCGCTTCTGTGCTAACCAACCACAATCGGCAACAGACATCCACGAATAAAAATTACAATCAAAATTTATGTACAGTTTTTGTTTAAGAATTTGTGTGACTAATTAAAATCGAGGGTTAATTCATCGTTATAATTTCATATATTTCATTGCTACCCAACCTGGCGACGCTAACTGTAGATTTAAGTTATTCTTATTGTCAGCTTTTCTCTATTCCTCTTTCCTATTTAAAAGAGTCATATATTGTAAGGGAACTTGGCATTGCTAATTGTCCCACAGGTTTTCTGGACAATGCCTTTTCGGAATTTCCTCAGATTAGTTTAAAACTTCTAAGAAAAGTAATTAATATTAGTCAGACAAAATTAAAGTAGTTACAATAAAGAAACATATAATAACATTAGTGATTCATTAAAGTTAAATTTCTATTCTTACGGTCGTTTCGAATTTCACATATGAAGGAATACGAAAATTTAATGGCAAGAAATTACATAATAATCACAGTTAGATTAAAAATATTTTAATTAGAAATAAATTTTGAAAGCAAACAATAATAAATAAAATTCTAAAATTAATATTAATATGATTCCATTCTTATTACGTATGAGGGTAATTATGAAATGGAAAATTTTTGTATGTAGAAGTACTGTCTGTTGTCATATCCTGACGACTTTTGTCGTTGTTTCATATTAGAAAGTAGCTGCATTACCTTCAACTTAAATGTCATTACTTCATCGTCGTCAAACATCCTAGCGAAAAAATAATTCCGTTGAAAGAATAAATAGCGAGCCTTACGCTTTAACCTTCTCGTCATCATCTTGAAGGTCTTCCTCCTCAACAGTCCCTTTTGATTTTACATGCTTTTGTTCTTGAAAAAGATAGCTACATTGAAAGATACACTATCTGTAACTGGGTTTTGTAGTATAATGAGAAGTGAATGAATCGAGGAGGAATTTCATTAAATAACGTAAGAAACATGACGATGAATTACTTTTTAACTACTACTGGTTCAGAAAAATGGCAGATATCATACATTTAATATATAAATAAAGTAATTATATTATCTGGCTTAATAATATAAATAAAACGCAAAGAGTGGCCCATTGTCAGCAAAGGAAAGATTTAATTGGTAAACTTTTCCTCCCCCAACTTTAGAGATCTCCTCAGTTATTCCTACAATGAAATTTATACAGTTCAATATACACAGTTGAATAGAAATTAATAAATTAAGTTGCTATTGTCGTACTTACGATTAAAATAATACAAAAAAAATTTTGAACTCCTGTAACATTCGGGGCCTAAATGAGCGATGTGCTCCACAAATCTTAATTCTTTAAATGTAAAAACAAACGCAATATTTAAAATATATAAATGATTATTTATTATTATGATTTACTTGTGTATTTTGGAATCTTTGAAATGTAAATTTTGTAGTTTAAAAAGATTCTGTTAGTACATTGTGAGCAATGCAAACTTTCCTTGCCATTATTTTCTCTCATTTCGGCACCGAACGTTGTAAGAGCAACAAGAAAATTTTTGTATTATTTTAATTGTAAGTACGACAATAGCAACTTTATTTATTAATTTGAATTCAACTATGTATATTTAATTGTATAATTTTTTTGTAGAAAGCGCTGAGGAGGTCCCAGAAGTTGCGGGACGGAACGTTTTCTAGTTAATTTTTTGTATTTCAGACTTTTCGCAACTCTTTGTTATTTATTTAATATACGTAAACAAAACATTTATAATGTCTGAGTAAATAGTTCTTGGGCTTCCACCCGGGTCAGGTTTGCATTTTACCATCGAAACGTGGCAAAATACAAACCTGACCCGGGTGGAAGCCCAAGAACTATTTACTAAGAAGATTCACCGGGAAAACCTACGACATTCTATTTATAATGTCGTCTGCTATATAAATATTGTTTCCTTGTAATTACCACAATTTAAAACATTTAATATTTTTCAATACAATGAGTATTAAAAAATTAGTATTTAGTACTGTACTTAGCATATTCCATTCATTATTTTCGTTCATATCATTACAACCAGTTTTAATTATTTGTAAACTTCTATCCAGGAATTACTAAAATGTTTCCTGTCTTTGTATGTGTCTATAGTTTTGTCCCACTTAACAGGTTGAATGTTAACTAAATTTGTATTATCCGTAATAATGAATGCAAATGACATGTTCAAAAATATTTTAGTTGAGGAACGTAATCGATAATCTGACTAGGAAGAAGGAAAATTGTAGACTGGACGAATCGTGCGGGACAGATGTGAAGCAGAATGGCCCGTGGCTAGCAGACTTGTCTAACAAACAGGGTAGGGTACTAGCTGACGGAGAATCAAGTTCCCTACATGGCTACCGGGTAGATACCGCTCAGGGCTAGCGTGAAAGCTAGATAACCCTTTTTGCAGTTTACCCTGCTGTCTGCTACGGATAATCAGGTCAGTGTGAAACGGGCCGTAGGGTGCCTGAGTCCGGTCCGTTATGATAAATTGCCCCTCTGGTCTGACCCTTGCTCTACCACCAATACCCACAGGAGTCATGGGTTACCTCGTAGTTCAACCACCAGAGCGTAATGCCCGTGCCACCCCATGGTCGTAGGAGAACACCACGAGAGGCATGTCCAGTAGGAATCGGAAAGAAGACACTCGAAAAGAGCAAATAAAGTTACAACCCCCGAATCTCCACCCGATGTATACGATGCTTTTTCCCTTAAGTCTTTGTAATTTACATTTATATCATACAACACGATTAAAAACAGGTGAAATGTAAATAACTTTTGAAGCTTTAGAAAATTCTATAGCCGCTTGAAAATTTTAACTGTGATAAATTTATTCTCCTGAATTCAAAGATAAGGTCGAAATTTTGGTGCCCAAATTAAGTGTTAAATATTAGTTGCCTAAAAACGCTCCGTTTAACAACTAGTTTTATAAAGGCGATCATAGTGCCTCACTTTATAAAATTCAGTTCAGCAATTGCTTCAGATTACTGTCCTAATAGTTTCGACTTTTCGTACTGGAAACGCCTCGTTTTAAAGGGCACGGAAAAGATTGATATTAAGTTTTCTTGATACAATGTATAAATTTCGATAAATTTGCGCTTGCACAATACTTTAATATTAAACCAAATAACGCACAGAATGTAAAACAGCACATCATATGCCATCTTTTCCGTTACATCATATCATATTCAGTTTGTGTCCTGAAAGGACGATTGTCATACTTGATATAGTTTATAATGGGAATAAGTGTCGCAGACATCTAGCTGGAAATACCTAGAAATTTATCTAAGTTGTAATTTAGGAAGGAAGGAGAAATTAAATCACACATACAAATGGCTTGAAATTCGTTATGAGAAAATTAAAATAATAATAATTTATTTATAAAATATTGAGATGCCGTAGGTATTGGCGTCCATATAGGAAAAATCAAATCGTTTCACTGGAAACATTGGTGCGGAGGGCAGAAAATTGATAGGGTGGGAGTCTTTAGATAATCGAAAAACAAAACATGAAATGATTTAAATCGTATTCAGGTGGCAAAGTGAGGTCCGAAAGTTGAGATAAATTAAACAAACCAGTCTATTTTGGAAAGGAAGATCACAAATTCAAAATCAAACCAACGTCTCAAAATTAGTTGATATATGAAAATATTCAGATTTAAATAGATTTATTAATTATTGTAATAAATTACTGTAATGTTTTAGAGTCAGAGAATGTTTGTGATATTCTTCTAAGTGTATTATCTTTAAAATAAAATCGTTGAGTGTGAAAGTGTAATGAATTAATTTATTAATTTCTGTAATACGGAAACAAGGAATATTTGAGAAGTAATTTCTTTTACACGTACACACACAAATATATATACAATGGCGGCACGTATTTAAAGTTATGTGCTACACCACCCCAAGGAACAATTTCTACGAGGATAATTCCCCTTACCTAAGATATTAATAATACTACATTATCTACAGTGTTGATAATACTTTCTGATTTCGCCTACATAACGTGTAATAGAAACGAAGTTTAAAATTATAAGAAAATAAAATCAAATTGGCCGAATTACTAACACGAAAGTATGTTTACTTCTTACATATTTTAAATAAAGAAAGGTAATTTTAAGATGAAGCCACATATTGTTGAATATTGTATGCAAGGATCGTGCGGTAATTTTCTCAGAATTTTGCGAATCTTCGAAATGACGCCCTTTAAACATTCTTTTAAATAATCATTGATTAATTCAAATAAACCATGACAAGTCCATAAACAGTAATGTTTTTATTAATTTGTTAAAAAACATTTAAAACTGTATCCTAATGAGGCCGCGCTCGTTCTGTCGGGCGCTCATATATTTGTTAAATCTTGGACGATCAGGGGATTGAAAAGAAAATACTGCGCATGTGCATTACTCATTATAGACAGGATTCTCGTGCTATAAAGAATGTAGCCCAGATATATGCGGGAGGGAGTGCGCTAGAAGATGGGCAGTTTAAAGTATTCGAAATCAAAGCAGAAATTCACTCTTGTAATACTATTATTTTGAAGTTCCTTAAAATTATGAAACTAATAATTCCTCCTAAATTAACTTAAGTGGTTTAGCACACGAGGGTATATGTAACTGCCGCCACTGTATATAATCACATCATCATCATTAAAAATTGCGAGTTTATAGACCGCTCTCAGTGGCTTTTCTTTAAACGAAAAGTTTCATGGAAGTTATTCGTTAGCATGTTAAGTACCCATAACCGTTGATATCCTAAAATGCGTAAAATCTTTGTTACTTTTACGTTATTTTCGTTATCGGGAATAGGCAAACGTCACTCGGGGCGGAAAAAGTAACTTTTTATTTTTCGGCGATGAACGCAGTGATGTCAGAAAATCTCAAGTTTAGTTCGTGGAACATAATCCTCTGGCACGTTACCTCACAACATTGTTATGGCGATCGTTGTTAGAAACGCTTACCGGTTGTCCTGAGCGGAGATTATCAGTCGCATGTCTTTTTAGTCTAAACAATCATCAGCAAATAATTAATACAGTTGATATTTTTTCTCTACTGGTTTCTCAAGTTTGAAAGAAACTTTCATGCAGCCTCGTTGCTGGCTGAAACCCGTCATCGTTACTTTAGTATCGAAACGCGTAACAGTTTAGTTGTTTTTGTAATAATTTGACGAATTCAATAGTATAGAAGCGGAAAGGAAACTAAGGTCACAAAGGAGAAAGCGGAAGGAGGCGTATTTTTGCAGTGTTTTTACTGAAAGTTGTTCCTAAAACCAGAACGACGAAGACGGTTAGTGTTACGGACACGCGGTGAAAGAAGATTACCACCTTGGGCTTAAACCAGTCCTGATAGTATATTCTGCAAAATTTTTGCATGTCTTCTTTTGGCGTAGCAATCAAAATTGGATAATAACAGAGTCTCGTAAACTCAAATGAAATTAAAATCGTTTTTTAATTAATTTCACTTTGTATCTTAAAACTACAATTATGTCTTGATCATAACGAAGCTATTGGTTAACAAACATGGTATTGAAATAGGCTTCCAGTAACTTACCTTATGAAGATTTTTCAGAATGCTAATAGTTTCAAATTTAGATTCAAGGTAATATTTTTAAGCCATCATCTAACAGACAGGTATTATTTGCCTTATATTAATAAAATATTTAAAGACTTACTTCAAATAAAAAAGTTGTGGAAGTGCTTTTAATGTACAAAATCATGAAGGAAAGATTAGCAATTTTTTTGTCAGTCTAGTTTTCATTCCTTAATTGATCCGAAGGATGGATCTATAAATCTTACAATGACGATTGCATTTTGGCAGCTACATTTCACTATTATCAATAACTCAACATAAACTTGATAAAGACCATTAATTGATAACTTGTCGTAATTATAACAGCCATCCAGTTGTAAAATTTAATTATTTTTAACTATTAAACATTTGACCATACCAGTCCAATTACTGAATTAATTTAGTTCACATGTATAAACACATAGTATCAACATCTGACAAGGAAGAAGTAGAGGAACAAATAATTCATACCGACTTGTTTTAGAAGAAAGAAGAAATGGGTAATCAAGTTTTCATGCAAGTCTTTAGTTACTGAGAACAGGTTTGGCATCTGGAGTACAAAAATGAAATTTCACAATCTGGACAATTTTTATTACTGTCTATAGTAATTATATAGTTTTATATGTACATAATTATACAATCTTTCGTATGATTTCATTAATGATTAAAAAACTTGAAGTTAATTTTTTAAATTATACTGTTGTGACTGATTGGTAGTAACAGAATATTTCTTTTTAGTGCAGTTCAAATTATTAACATAATTATCTTCATATAAGACACATTCTCAGTTTATCTATTTACTGAAATGTGTTCACTATCAACTAGTCTTCTACTGCAACTAATTTATGAACTTGATTTCACATTTTATTTACTACTCAAGTTAACTTCTATCAACTGAATTTTTTGTAGTTGAAATTATTCTATATGCACTTAATTTCTTCTTTTAGTAATTATAATTACCAATAGTATGAAGGATCCTTATATATGAGTTAGAAAATGACATTGTGATGTTAATTAAAACACTTAATAGGGAAAGGACAGAGATCTGATGAAGGTGGCTGAGCCTCCGATAATTCAAGTACTCTAAACCTCTCAAGGTGTCTACCATCTAGGTAAATCACCTACTTTCTATCTCTCTGTCCTTTGCATGAAAATTCACATACATATTCTAATTTATGTTATGAAGTGGCATATCCCTTAGCTGTATATATTCATTGGTCAGAAAACTTTATGAAATTCAATCCAATATTGCTAATTCACTTCTATTTCAATATATACATAACCAACACCTTACACACGTGCACTTACAAATCCTGTATGCCATAGGTATAGGGTTAACTACAGTTCTTACAATTTTATTAAATTTCCCCCACCCCTCAATGAATTGTTTCATTTTGTGCTTTAAAGGGGATAACTGCATGATCAACTCAATAATTATAGTTTGAATTTTCATCAAATACAACACACTTAAGAGATAATAACAGTTTTTGTGCTATCAGGTAAATGTTATCAATTTTAATATTTTTGCATTTTGATTATAAACTTACAAAGTCTATAATATAACCATAATATAATGGAAACTAATTCTCTCATTTTGAGAAAACAATATTGACTAAAGATATTTAAGTATGGAGTAACAAAGTTATTTATATATTTTTGTTCATATTCTAATGTATTCTTTTGCTTTGTAGTTTAAATTTTTTTAAAAGATTTTGAATTACATAATAAAAGATACATCAGATAAGACAAAAGCAGACAATGTATGATTAATTTTTATACACAATACAATTTTTAATCAACATTACTTAATTTGATTACCTCCAACTGACTTCTTTTTTTGTTTTGGTTTTCATCTTACCACTAATGAGGCTCTAGGGTGAACTATTCTACAGGAAAGTTATAGTGGTTTGCCACTGAAGTTTTCTTCTGGCTTGGAAGCAACTATTTAGGGCTCGTGCAATGGGAGAAAGGAGCATGTGAGAAAGATACGAAGTCAGAAAGGAGCACATGAGCACAATGACACAAAGTAAAGATTTTGAACATAAATGTTTAATTATATTGATTTTGATGTCCATGTAGTGTTTATTGTTTACATTTACAAATAACATCTCAGCTATTGGTCCACATAATGTAGATGCTGCATGGACAATTTAAAGTGTGAGAATCATTGGTTCATAATACTGTGTAAGGCTACAACATCTCAATTTAATTGATTTATTTATTTTGTCAATTTCAGAGGAAATGGTCCTTATCACTCCCTCTTCAAACCAGTCAATATGGCTAACATTGGTGTTTATAGAATAAAATATCATTAATAGGCATTTCATTGGTTTACTAGTGCCAAAAGCAGTGACACTTTCCATTCAAAGATTGATTAGAATGAGTAACATTTTCAATGCTCCATTATAAATGTGAAGAGTGAATCCAATTACTATTCAACACATAATTTTATCTTCCATATTTATTTTTCTTTTGGTTCATTTTCTTAATTATTTTTATTATTTCTTTATTTCAGCAAATCTCTGCAATTCCTTCAACAAATTCTGTTAGTGAGGCAATAAAATAATCAATTAATGATATTTTAACCAAACCTCAAGAAAGAGTTTTGTTATTTTACTTTAACACATTGTAAATTAATGTAAGTTATTGTTTTATTCCACAGAATGTTATTGATTGTAAGCCAAAAGACAGCGGTAGATGATGAATGGACTAGATTTTCTCACAACATATCTTTTGTTTGGAGTATAGTCCACAATGATTATCAGCATGTTGGTTGAGAAGATTTACTAGAGGGAGCTCCGATAACCTGGCTAACTGAATCATGAGTCAGACTGTAATTGAACAACGTTGAGATGCTAAGCCACAGTATAGTGATACAACGAGTATAATAGTTTGTGTAATCGTAGAATTGTATATAAGTTAGATTTTGAGCGAAACAAAATTTAGTAGAGCCACTTGTCTCCAAACCGACAGGGAAGGCATAATTTTCGAAGATATGTCGGTTGAGGAGGATGTAATCTACTTTTTTAGGACATCTGTTGCATCAATCGAAATAGCGTTTATCTCTCCTATCCACGCAGTTTCAGTTTGCTGACTGATAGTTAATCTTCAGCGACAATGCTGCAACACAGTGGCTCCCTGCTATTAACTACTTTTGCAGAATGAGATAAATCGATCTTGAAAACGTCTCGTGAATTTGAACTACAATGCCGAATTCTCAGGTTCATATAAAGGGGTGTGAAATGTCTGTGCTCCGGCGACTTCGATCTCGGTGGTAGTTCCCTCGTTTCTGCAAGAGAAAAGGCAAGTTACCATTGGCGCCCAGTGAAATGCCATTTTTATAATATGAAATAGGGAACACGTGGAAGTTGTAACGGATAACCTTATACAGTTATCATTTCAATTACCCGATAAACATATTCAGATCTCACACACACTAAGAAGCACAAAATCGTTTATCAATTTTTTTCAGTTAAGGAGTAGCCTTAAAAAGGGGAAAAATAGGTCGAAATACTTAAAAAAATAATTTCCTTGATTTACATATTGGATTACAGACGTATTCGTATATGAATACTTACGCAACTATGAATCGAAATCGTAATGCCATTTTTTTTTCAATCCTGACATCTGAAACAAAAGACATAAATGTATAAAACCATAAACATTAGTAAAACAAAGCAAATCACGAATGTAACATATTTCTTGGGAATAACTCAAATTGTTCATTTGGTATTGGCAAATCACAACAGTGAAATCTTCAAACAATCTGCCGTATAAAATTTAAAATGTTACAAAATAATTTCATCTGTTTTTAGACGTTACAGTAAATTTTTGATATTAATAAGTTTACGAAAAATGTTGCCAATCATCACAAACGAAGTTATTGTGGGAACACAAGACAATAGAGGGTGTTCATCAAGTACGGCAAATATATTCGTAGGTAGATACATTCAATAAATGAAATTTAATCAATTCTAATATTAAAAAATCGAATGGAAAGATTTTTTCTATAAATTTTACAAAAAACCCTTTATGTTTAATTAATACTGTAAATGCCACACGCAATTTTTTTTAAAAAAAGCTTAATAAACAAAACATATTGTTAAGCTGAAATTTCATTCGTAGCTTATATGGGATATTTTATCTTCATTTAAGTTTCATCTTCCTATTTTTATTCCTTCAATTCTTTACTACTGTTACGTTATTTTGTTCCTGTTTTACACCTTGATTTAATTGTACATCTTAACAATGGTTTAATTATCGTTAAAGTAAAAGCAACACAGTAACTACTTGGATAAACCCTTCAACGGTTTTATTTATTCCTGTACAATAAAATATGTAAAATACGTACAACTGTCATATTATACTAATTTTCTTCTTTAAACTCTCTATTGAATAATATCGAATAAACAAACAGCAATTGGAAACAACTTAATACTAAATAAAAAACAACACTGGAACTACAGACATCAACTTAATATATAACAGACGATTTCATGAAGAATAAGTAAGTACGGATTAAATAAAACGTGTGGGACATTTAAAACTGAACATGCAGTCGACCGTGAAGCGTCACCTGGTTGATTTCATGAGTTGCTTTTCGGAGAATATCTAAGAGAGTCCATCTCTTTCATGACTCCTACAATGGTGTCGGACTTCGATTCAAGGAAACTGATTTGCTGCCCAGCATGAAACTAACAATCGATGTACCCGCTGAATCTTCATCCCCAAAATTTATGTTTTTCGCCCATGCTTTGCACCTCACAGTCACTACCAGGTTTTCTGAAACACGAAAATCAATATACACTGAAAATTTATAATACTTAATAAATGTTCAATAGCTTGACATAACCATAAAAATATTTGTTTTAAAATCTTAATGAAATTGGTAATATACAGTATACATTGAATCCAGCGATATCAGCCTAAAACACAGAAGGGATTATCCTACAATTGAAATACAATCTAAAAGCACTATCAAAAACAACATTTTATTTCGAGCCGACGCCATTCCATTCTTACCCCAAACCCAAACTGGAAATAAACATAGATTTCCATTAGCACATAACAGATTCATCACCATATGTGACAAACTGAAACACCACCCTTCCATCCTAAGCTACCCGTCTTGTACAACTATCGTTGCTTGCAGTAGTACGAAGAAGCCCACCAGTACCTCAATGGACAGAAGCCTTCAACCAGATTTGCAGAAAGTACCCTAACCATCAACCAATATTCACAGACATCGAAAAATGAACGTAGAGTCGGAAGCGCCTGCAACCTAAACACTAGCACCTTCAAAATGTCACTTCATGAACATGCATCAACCAACGCTCGTGAAGTTGCTAGCAATAAATCCTGCCTAATAATCCGAGACTCATTTTTCGCCATCAAACAGATCAGAAATTTTAAACAAAATTCAGAAGAAAAAACGGACAAACTCGAAAGTAGAGGGAAAATATTATATGGGTATGGATTCCAGCCCACAAAAACTTTGTAGGAAATGAAGAGGTCGACCGCCTTGCAAAAACGGCAGCAACTACCCCACTTGAATCCCCCCGCCCCCTCTAATGACCCGGTTATTCCAGGGCGTCGTTTAAGACAAGCAAAACCCACAGACAACTCCACAACGCAGCTAGCATCAAGTTCCCGCCCACCATCACCAGGAAAGATCAAACAGTATCATCTAGAATCAGATCAAACCGCACAGACTTAACCCATTCACATTTATTCTCCAACTCCGCTCCCCCACTGCAATTAATTTGTAAGCAAATAATGTATTCATAAGCTTCAATCATCCGATGTAGATGCGACTTTAAATAAATCTAAATAAAAAAGAAGAACTATTATTTTGCTGAATATTTAATTGCATTAATATTCAATTAAATCTAATATAGTAATCCAGCAATTTGAACGAATTAATTTGCAGTTTCTCGTTAGTCAATAATGGTAACAATCAAATGTCATTAGTAATGTAATTTTCTAATTTAATGCTAACTTTATCAATCAAATATTAATTTTTACAGATCAAATAAGAGATTAACAAATAAATCCAGGAAAACAGCCACTTAATTTGCTTCGGTTTGATTTTAGATCTTCTCCCACGATATCCCACAACATCACAACACTAACACAATCTTTTTCTCCTATGAAACGTCCTCTCTATCTACTATTTCTAACCACTCCTATCAGCGCTCAACAACCTAGAGCAATGGTCCAAACAATGGCGAATCAGAATCAACACCACCAAATCAATAACCGTCCCATTCACACTAACAAAAAACCTCCACCCCAAATCTACCTCTATCTAAACAATTCATTAATCCCTACAAAAACAGAAATCACCTACCTCGGAATCATGTTTGATTCAAAACTCTCGTGGAAACCTTATATTAATCTTCTCTTCTCCAAAATCAACCGTAAATTCAGAACCCTATATCCCCTCCTAAAAAGAAAAACCCCTCTTACCTTCAGCACAAAACGCCTCCTATACCTCTCCTTAATACAACCCACCTGGTGCTATGCCTCGTCTATTTGGGGAACAACAGCCAAAATCCATTCAGCCAAAATTCAAACAAAACAAAACATAATACTACACACCATTACAAACTCCCCCTGGCACCTTGGAAATTCCGTCATCCACCATAACATCAACATCGCAAAGTAAACTCCGTAATCTCCGAATCCATAACCTCCCTAATTAAAAGCGTCCTCAACCACCAAAACCCCACGATCCAGCAATTCCACGACAATCCTCCTCCATATCCATGCTTCCGTCAGCTAAAAAGAAAACTCCCAATTGACCTCATCCTTCCCCCTGATCATTCAGGCACACCCTAAGCCACCTTTCCATCATGCCCGCAGGACCACTTCCTCATATATCCTCCAATAATCAGTTCAACGCCTGTCAAACCTCACACACCCACGTCGAATGCCTCTCAGGTACTCACAAAAATAAATAAATCTAACCCATTCTACTCAAGTAGGTTAACTAAATGGGTTAACCTACCTTCACGTCAACATGTAAATTAGATACTCCATTTTAATTTCATATTCTTTTACAATTGCATATTCTGAATCATTATTGTCCAAACTGATAATTTGTTCGATAAAAGTTTTTTGTATGAATTAAAAAAAAGAAATTGGTTTGTTGTTGTAGTAATCAGTCCTTAGACTGGTCTAATACAACCCTCCATGCTAACCTATTCCGCGCAAGCATTTTCTTTAATTCATAACTACCACATCACACATACTCCCTAATCTGTTTTATCGTATTCCATCTTTCATCTCCCTCTTCTGTTATTACCCCTCTAATGCTAATTTTACAAGACCCTAATGTCTCAAAACGTGGCCTATTAATCTATTCGGTTTATGAGCGTTTAATGGCAGATTATAACTAAGGGATTGGGATTACAGTTAGTTCAGTATTTTTAGATCCCCGATAAATTTAGCTACATTCTGCTGATCATTGGACAATATAGCTATCACCTATTAATAGCTTGTGAAAAAATAAATACTGAACCTTACAACACATTTGCTTCTCCGTTAAAGTAATTATTTTATACTGGTTTAAATATGAGTAATAATTCCAGTGATACATATTATTCTGAATATCAGATACTTTTCTCTTGAAAGTTTACCAATTCTCTATCAGATATTTTACAAACAGCTACGTATTGATGTAATATATGCTTTTCATTGTTTAACACTGTGAAATTCGGCGGAAGACGTTATTTTATAAATGATTAATGAGATATTATGTTTTCAATTTCCCAATATACCAGAACACTCGTTGCCACTATATTTTACCAAATATGTGTTCTTTGTTGAAGATTGGTGGCTGCGAATTTTTCAGGTTGACTACTAGGAGCCTGAATTTTAATTTCCCTGTCCTCCTGCGGACGTGACCGAACCGTTTGTTCCGAATTCTTGGCATATAATTATTTACCACCCGGGAATATCGTTCATCTAGCGTCCCGTTCACAAAGTTAATTCTACATGCAGCCTAAATTGCATGTTAATTGAATTCTTTTATTTTAATAGGGCAAAAATTGACGTGTTACAAAGTTGTATTATGGATCTATCGAAGCAATCAGTTTGAAAATTTTACTGAAAAAGAAAAACGAAACCAAACTATAAAATGTTTTTTGCTTATGCAAATTAATTATATTATTTTGCGTTGATACGAGGGTGCTGATATATTCAACAAAATCAAAATAGATTGTATTAAATCAATAAGCATACACAACGTGTGAGTGCTAATTTATTTACATAATAATATATATTTATAATGATTTCAAGAACATTTCAGAAAAAAGGTCTTGTAGAATTTTCGAATGTTGACATCACACTGGTAAATGAGCGATTATACTTACGTGAAATATTGAGAAATCTGAGAGCAATGAGGGGCGACATGTAGTGCTTTTGGCCGACGAAAGGAAAATATTTCCCATCAAAATTTGGTCCTGGAAAATACTCGATGGTGCCGAGATGTTCCGAATCATACGGATAAATGCCGTCGCAGGAAACCCAGATAGATGGCTGTTATGATAAAGAAAACAAGGCATAAGAGTACTATATATTTAACGGCCAATTAATAAACATTTTTTATAATCCAACAAAAATAAATATTTATAAATTCTTTTACACATCAGAATTATAACTGGCGAGAAACAGCAAGTCAAAAAACTCATCCGTAAAAGTTGAGGGATGATAAAAAGACCTTGGCGCCATCTGTATAGTGTTACTAGTAATATAATGAATATTTAAAAAATTACTTCTTGTGATATCCAACAAATATGTTTGCTGACGACATTAATTCCCCTCCACTTTCCCCCTTTCTTATACGGATTCACGTCACTCGTCACGCAATTTCTCGCGACCTATACGTTTCGGTACTTCTTCAGGCTATTTTACTTGTTAGGTTTCTATGGTGTCAGGACATCAAACTCATTGATATGTATGCTTTTAATTATTATACACAATGCGATTTTATTTAGAGTAACAATTTAAAAATATTTAAATTATAAGTGGGTGTAGAAAGGAATTTCAAATTAATATAAAATAAAAAATATATCAAAAGAAAAACAAACATTTTTTCTGACAAGCGGCGTAAGGAAATTTAAATCTCAAAAATAAAAAAATATTTGAATGGAAAAGCAATAGTATTCTCCTGCCACTAGTAATGTAAGGAACAAACAATTAAATATGAACGAAACATTTATTATTGTTAAATAATTTTTGTATTTAAAAAAGATGTTAAAATAAATAATATATAAATATATATAAATTAATATATGGAATAAGTTTAGCAACTTCAAGCTGGAAAGAATTGTTTGCTTTAAAGCAGATGCTGAATCCTTACTTTCAAACAAAAGACCGGAAATCTTACTGTTTTAGCAAACAAATTTCCCGTATAAAACTATAAAAAGTTGCAATATGAAGCAAACTATATCCTGGCGGAAAAAATGCATCACGTGCGGTTTGAAATCCTAATCCACAATATACTTTTCAACAAACATCTGGCTGCGTGTTTCTCAAATTTATATCAAATGTTAATTGAAACTGGCAGTCGTCATTGAATATTATGTATCAAATATTAACTATAACTTCCGTTGAGGCATGTAAGACCTATATAATATAATTTAGATTTATAAATCTGATAATATTAAAGTAACAGTAAAATAAATTTGTAAAATTGTTAAATAAACTACTGTTAACTTTAAGAGTTAAGTATTTTTAAACAATGACTTAAGCACGGGCTAGAACACATTTATAAATATTTCTGCTGTAAATATCACTGAATGATACTTACTTTATCCTTAGGTGCTGCTTTGATTTTTTCCTGTAAAGATTTTGGCATGTCACGAGGAAATTTATCATCAGAGGAGTAGTATTGAGGTTTCCATCCATACAACTGCAATGAAAAAATATAATACAATACTAACAGCGAAAAGGTATTTCAATGCATTGTCTCAATAAGGAACAACTTTATAATCATTCAAAAATATTTGTGTAGTGGGTAAATTATTTGCACGGAGAACTCAACCGTTTCATCCCATATGGCAAAATTAATTATAGTATTATATTACAATAATCCTTAAGAAATTAGTATTTATAATTTTGATCAATTTTGCACCAAGATTAAATTTACACTTTTTCTACTTTTCCTCCTAAATGTATACAATATATACATTTATATTTCCTATACATCATGATTTTTAAATTTTCTGCACTTATATAAATAGATTTGAACATTAGTTCGTAATTGAAAATTAGTTAAAGAAGACTACGTACGCTCTGAAAATTATGATATATTTTTTGCAAGCAATCCACAAATCAAATTGTTTTATAAAACATTTATTTTTGGATGTACAACGTGATTGGAACCTAGAAATCTTCGTCATGCCCTAAAAAATTATAGAGTGTAGAATAACGTCCGTATAAATTTAAGTAAAGGTTCTATTTTCAGAGTTACTTGGATGAATTCCCGAAGCCTAAATAGTTTTAATTAATCTATTACTATAATAAATTTAAATTTTTGTTGGGAGAATTATGAAAAGGGGTAACGAAAAAGGCGTAAATGTAAACATTCAGATATATTTTATAGTATTATAAAATTTACTGGATATTATTTTCGAAGCAGTTTAAACTACGATTTGGCAAGTTATAATCTATTTATTCTCATAAGAGTTTTATTTTAATTTATTTCTTCTGTATGTATTGTGCGCGGTAGATTTAATTAATTAGAAGTACTACTGTAGGAGAAAATAGTTGAATTTAATTTCTATTTAAAAATTTATTCTGTAACAGATAACCTGATAAGTGTTGATAATAAAAGACGGATGTTATTTATTTTAAATAGTACTGACAACTAAATGATTTTTACATAGCGTTGGAATATTTTCAACCGAAAATAATTATTGTGATTTAATTACATCTGTTAATGTGACCTGGACTGGTGTCAGTTTAATAAAATGATGAGATTAAAGTGGTTATACTCAGAACAATTATTGGCTAATTTGTCTATTAGGATTAAAACACAAGTCATAATTAGCTGCGTTTTGATGACAAAGAACAGTCAGAATTAAATTGGCAAGGGAGTTGTATACACTGATCCGATTCACGGTTCATTTGATGTAATTTACACCTTTTGCCGTTGGTGGGTTGATGTAGAGCAGGAAATTAGAGATTTAATGAGACCTCGTGACGCACGACGCGCCGTAATCAATACCACGTGGCGGGACAGCAAGTTACAACGGTAGAATCCAGAAACTACAAGCCTTTGAGTATGAGAGGAAACGAACCATTCAACTTCAGACAATCGCCCTTATCAACAAGGGGTCTCTTCACCAGACCTTACTTGTAATCTGAGTTCAGAGAACATATCTGTGGTCGCAAGGAAAACATTTTTGAATATAAAATCACAATATACACTTTTATAAGTTGTTACAACCAAAACCACATCCTCTGAAATTTGGAAAACTTCTTTTATTGTATAGGAACTATATTAAAAACTAATAGAGCGTTTGATGTTGAACATAATACTCTTTTATCAATCAGGTAACTACTGCAATAAACTGCCCACATTAAAACATATATTATTCATTAGGTATAAACTATATCGTCACACGTTAATATTTACTATCACAATTGTCTTAAAACAAGTGATAATTAAAAAATTGGATGGAAATCTCCAAGACTTTTATATACTTGCATTTAAAAAAAAGAGTTTTTAAGCTTTGATTTTATAGCTTGATTCCATACATATGGAGATTATATTTATACAGAAAAATAAATATAGCACCCTCTAGTTTATTTCTTAAAGTCTGACTAATTTGAGATATAAATAAAATATAATGTATTATTTATCCGATGAAATTTTGGTGAGGTGTAGTTCTCAACCACGAGAATAAATGCAAATTTAATTACAGATGGCGCGCGGGTTCACGGGAAGGTTTCCGTATTAGTTAAATAATTTTGTATTACGCGGAAATCGTGCCCTTTCAACCAATCTTGGTGTCATATACGTAAGGAACAAGGTACACTTTATACGCAAAAATGTTTTCAACCTGTGCTACGGTATTGCGTATCACATCATAATTTAATACAGTTTTTGTTATCGTGCATATGAATGAACGCGAGTGGTTATTCAAATGACGAATTACGAGTCATTGATCGACCATATTGGGAGACATGAAGGTTTGCGTACTACCTCATTGGACGGAGCTGAAAAGTCCAGAACTTTTGATGGCATCGGGCGACAGAAAGTAATTATCATGAATATATTCTGTAAGCCCGGGAAATCAAGATCTGACCTGGATGCTCAGCGATCTGTCCACGGACACTCGACCCTGCATGTCCCGAAGTCTGAATAAACAGGCATGTGTCCTTTAAAAAAAGAAGGATTCGTGGCAATTCGTTACGCCGTCAATCCGTCGCTTTAAGCGAGTTGATATCCCGCTGAGTGGTGCCTCCAAAATTTGGCTGACAGACGTTGAAAAATTATACTTCCAGTTTACCTTTCTATAAGGAGGTTAAAAAAATATAACGTCCACAACTTGCCAAGGGGTACAACTGAAGCATATCTTGGAGTTGGAGGATTTCATTCATTATCGTTTAGACTGAGTTATTTTTGTAAAATTTCTTTTTCTGCTATGCGGCGATTCAATCATTTTGTTAAATTATTTTTGGAAAGAGAGAGATTCAGTTACAGTGATAGACATTATTTCAATTTTCTGTCAGACACAATTTCAGTTTCGGCTATTCAGGGAGACGTTTTCATGTAATCCGAGCGCTCTGTGTGATAATTTTCTGTGCAGTCAACACAGGACGCTGGAGACGAGCTTCAGAATAGTTGCAGCCTCCAAGGCTTGGACGGCAAGCAGCCATCGGCCGAACAATAAACAGTCCATCCAGCAAAGATGACAGGACCGGGACCTTGTGATGTACAAACCTACATCTTGATCGCCTCTGGTCGTATCTTTAAAGTGTTTTCGCCCCCCCCCCCTCCCATTTTTGTAATTTCCCACTGATATTGCCTTGAGATAAGAATTAATATTCACTATAAAGTTAGCAAGGATCAATTTAAAATTGAGCTTAATGAAATTTTGTGTTTTTATCAAAACCTTCCCTTAATTTAAATATTAAAATTATAAGTCCTTTATCCTTCGCACAGCACATCATAATGTTCCACCTCTATTAAATAAAGTACAAATCCATAACTAGTACCACAATCCCTTTAAGGAACCGGAAAATCCATGTTTTCCTTATTGTACCTTGATCATTATTCACTGTTTTAAGACATCGGAAGAATTTTTACTCTGTTCCTCAAGAGACCGGAACCGCTGTTAAGCTTCTTTAATGTACTTCGTTTTTAGGAGTCTGGACTATTTTTAATTCCTTTAAAGTACCAGGAATGTTTTTTATTATTTAATACATCGGAGTTTCTTAAGGTAGTTTGCTAATTTAATGTTCCAGGAGTGCCAGTGTTCCGGGCAGACCCAGAGTCCACACAATATAAAGTAATATTTGACTTATAAATAATTAGTATAACTACATATTGCAGCCAAAGTACCTTATTTATCTTAATGTAGATGCAAGGTTGCATCTCAGGGTATCCGTAGCTGAGTTGAGAACACGGCCCCAAATCAGACACGTTAAAGTAGTAAGGTTTACCACCAGACGATTTACTCGCGACATCAGGAAGACGATAATTCGTTACATCCGCTGCGCTGTAATCTGTTGTAACACAACACTGAAATCACACCACACTAACTGAGAGAACTGAATCCTAATGGAGAGCAACGGTAAGTAACGGATCAGAACAATGTTCGTTCTACAACATCAATTCATAGGTTAATTTCTACAACTTAAGTGTATATGCGGTACATATTTGATAATCATACAATACAAGAAATCCCAGATGGCCCGCACGTAGTCGTTGAAGCCTTGTTCATTAGGCATCCATTTGTACCAAATAATAGGCGCCTCCAAATGAATTGACGGCCGATAACCAATTCCTAGAAAAACAATTATTACTGTTCTTGTAAACATGAAAACATGCAAGAATTATATTCAATTCACGCGAAGAAACCCATAAACAAGAGAGATCAATTCCTTACGCTTCTGACACACTAATAATGACAGAGAACGTAGGTTTTACCAACGTTGATACCGGATGAAGCGTTCTCGGGATTCCAGTCAGATGATAAAGTTTTTTGTCCACAACGTTCAATGACCGACACCAACCACGTGGACAAAATCCGGCTGGAATCCCGAGAACTCTTCATACAACATTAAGAATGATTTAATTATTCAAACTTCTTCGATATACTGACTGATCGACGTTGCAATGCCCAGTTTTATTGTTTTAATTTCAGATGCAAGAAGGACAGGAAATGTAGCCGAATGTCACGCCAAGGCGCAAGGTAAATTGATCAACAAAAGTTGAATGACATACGTTGTGAGAATCTTTCTCTCCACAGAGATGATCAAACATTTATTGGAACAGATGAGCCTTCCGCTATTCACCTTCGAGTTGGAACTAATATCGTAACGCGTGAACTTCCAATAGACTGTCAAGTTCGCGTTCAACAAGCAACGCCAAACGTTACAGTTGGTACTAATGTATGCTCCCGACACATTTTGAAATATGAGAACCAAATGTAGCTCAATTAACTTTTAGTAAACACCTACAATCGATCAACTAAACTTGAACGCTGCCTTGATATATGTTATTCTGTTGTTAAAATCACAGAATTTGAAATTTGCATTCACCTTCATATATGGTAAAGTGGATGGTGAAACAATAATGAATGAAAGTATGTGCGAAAGTGGTGTGTGAAAAATTCAACAATGGACAGGCAAGTGTGCATGACGAAACTCGACGCGGAGGCCCATAACTCATCAAAGATGTATTTAAAATGAAGTGAACAACAAAATCTTGGTAGAGATGCATAATTCTCGACAAGCTGCACATCATTTTACGTGGACGGTAGGAGTTTCAGAAAGGAAAAGAATAAAAGCCGTTGAAATGTGGTTCTATAGGCGAATGTTGAAAATCAGATGGGTTGATAGAATCACTAACAAGGAAGTCCAAACAGAAAAGGAAAATGGCGAACAATATAGAGGACGTTGATCAAGATAAGGGATAGATTAATAGGCCACGTTTTAAGACATGAGGGTCTTGTAAAATTCACATTAGGGGGAAGTGTGTGCGGTAAGAACAGAATAGGGAAGTGAAGGATGGAATACGCTAAGCAGATTAGGGAGGTTATGGGATGTGGTAGTTATGTGGGAACGAAAAGTCTTGCGCAAGATATGATGGCATCAAACCAGTCCTAGGACTGAACGCCACAACAACAACATGTATTCTGTGAAAATGAACAATTTCAATTAAATAATAAAAATATATTTCACTTCAATGTAGCTAACCACATTTGTATAGGAAAGACACAAAGTTTGTTTATATGCAAATGATGAACGACGTGCAGGAGTCGAATTAAAATATTGGATGTTATGAAAGTAGAAAGTGCATATCATTAGCAGATGTACATAACATTTTCGGTAATATAAGAGATAGAAAACATTGACAGATCTTGAAATAAAAGAGGTTCAAAATAATGGAATTATAATTTTATAGAGAACAATATAAATTTGCAATGAATTTTCATACCTTATAATTTCTACTGTTCCGAATATACATTAAGTAACGTACAAAAAATTACTATAAACAAGAGTATTGTTAATTAAAAATAGTTATAAAAGAGGAAGTTTTCAGTTAACATTCAATGAAATTAGAAAATATATTATACTTACTGTATTTGTTCAATTAACTTACTCAGTGATAGTTATTTTGTAGTAAATAATTATTATAAAGTTAGTAACAACTATACTATTCATTTATTTGCTTCAAAGAATAAAAATAATTTACATATGAGTTGTTTGCATGAAAAGAAGTGGCATAAACCAGAATATGGATTTTTAACAAATTTTCCAATATCATCAAAGAATTATGAAGCAATTTCTGTTTAGCCCCGCCTTCTAACTGTAAATGGGTTTTATGAAAATAATTGGTTTCTTAATAAACTTGAAATTTTGGTAGTTTGGTGTAAACTACTGGTTGTCTTTCATTACTGAAATATTATAACCTGAATACATTTTCTGTCTAACTTGAGACGTAATACAAAAATACGTGTACTGAATTAAGAAAACATTTTCAAGGAAACATGTGTTTCCAGTGTTTCCTAAAATGTCTCGTTACCTCAAAGTATTAATCTATAATTTTCCTGATTTGCCCCATTCTCGGACAGAACAACTAGTTCTTTCATTGCTTCTCAATGTACAGTTCTGATGGTCGTTTTTCGCTTCATTTAGCGGACGAAATCTGCCACACGCTCATTTTATTTTATAATTTATAATCAGGAAATGTCAATGTCGACATTAAATTGAGTCTCAACGTGGCCAGACTAAGTATGGTGTTAAGTCAAGTTGCAAGTCAGATAAATCTTGTGAAACTTTGTACAGAATGAGGTCGTAGCAATGTTTAACAAAATTGTCTCAAACCTATTGGTGCCGGTGAAGGAAAATATTACAGCGACCTTAGATAACTATGATCAACAAAATGTGACATCGATAGATAAACTGCAGGTCGGGGCATGGAACGTCCTCGATAGTTTGATCGTGATTTCCGGTCAATGACAAATGTATCTCTTGTCGATGTTTTGACCGAGCTTATATCCGTTTCGTCAGTTCACCATTTAACTTATTTTTTAATTTTATTCATATAAAAAAGTTTGTACAATAAATGATATATACAAAATTAAAATAATGACAAAATTAAAATAGTGTATATAATTAACATGTAAACATGGAGGTAGGACAAAAACCCATTTAATTAACCTACTTTAGTAGATGGGTTAGATTTTTTTTGTGTGTACCTGAGAGGCATACGACGTGGGTGTGTGAGGTTTGACAGGCGTTGAACTGATTATTGGAGGACATATGAGGATTTGGTCTGCGGGGATTATGACAAGGTGGGTTAGGGTGTGCCTGAATTATCAGGGGGAAGGATGAGGCTAATTGGGAGTTTTCATTTTAGCTGACGGAAGCGTGGAGATGGAGGAGGATTGTCGTGGAATTGCTGGATCGTGGGGTTTTGGTGGTTGAGGGCGCTTTTAATTAGGGAGGTTATGGATTCGGAGATTACGGAGTTTACTTTGGGAAGTTTGATGTTATGGTGGATGACGGAATTTCTAAGGTGCCAGGGGGAGTTTGTAATGGTGCGTAGTATTATGTTTTGTTTAGTTTGAATTTTGGCTGAATGGATTTTGGCTGTTGTTCCCCAAATGGACGAGGCATAGGACCAGGTGGGTTGTATTAAGGAGAGGTATAGGAGGCGTTTTGTGCTGATGGTAAGAGGGTTTTTTTTAGGAGGGGACATAGGGTTCTGAATTTATGGTTGATTTTGGAGAAGAGAAGATTAATATAAGGTTTCCACGAGAGTTTTGAATCAAACATGATTCCGAGGTAGGTGATTTCTGTTTTTGTAGGGATTAATGAATTGTTTAGATAGAGGTGGATTTGGGGAGGATGTTTTTTGTTAGTGTGAATGGGACGGTTATTGATTTGGTGGTGTTGATGCTGATTCGCCATTGTTTGGACCATTGCTCTAGGTTGTTGAGCGCTGATTGAAGTGGTTGGAAATTGGAGATGAGACAGGAGGTTTCATTGGAGATGGCTATGTCGTCTGCGAAAAAGATTGTGTTAGTGTTGGGATGTTGTGGGATATCGTGGGAGAAGATGTTGTATAGGAAGGGGGCAATGACATTTCCTTGGGGGACGCCCGCCGCGATGGAGTGTGGTTGGTAGTTTTTATTTCGACAGAGTAGGTTCGGTTAGAAAGGTAGGTTAGGAGTATTCTCTAGAGGATGTCATTTAGGATAGTAGGGAAGAGTGGTGGTTTTTATCAATAGCTTCAGTTCACCATAATACATTAAAAATTCTGAGAAAAATACAGGCGCTTTCCAAAAGATACACAAATGCCGAAGTTGAATCCCTAGTACGACTTGACAACACCAGTTGGCTACTTTTTAAATCCTTTGTAAACCAATGTGAATTGTTAATTTATGTCACGTTGTCGTGGTTTTATGAGCATTATATCAGCGTGCTGCTATACCTATGCGTGTGTTACAAAATTGGGAAAACAGCTGTAGAAACATACCAAATGTTGAAATAAACGTTTTCTGACTATGCTTTAAGCACCAAGGAAATTTACCGCTGGTATAAACAATTTAAAATTGCCACATGATCTGTTAGTGATTTAGGACAGGCGTTGACTTTCATCACAAAAAAACTCTTTGGAAGGCGATTCTGAAAGATCGTCCAGAGCATCTGAAAATATTGTGGAGCTGAACGTGCCACTGTATGTTGTGCGACAAAGTGAACATGGAACGGATTGGTGGAATGTTTGTTCCAATACTGTGTTCACCATCCAGGTTTTCTCACGTCAAACAAAATAACAGTTGTCCGCTATACTTGTGTGAGGTTTCCAGTTGAAAATCAAGTAACAATTAAAATATATACATTGTTGTATTCACTGGTTTAACTGCAATTGACCTTCTGGAATAAAGCTGTGAATCCACGTTATGTCTGCAAAGACAGAATCGATATAAAGTTTGTTGGTTTGCAACACGAGAAAAATATTATATGGAGGTTTATAGTCAACTACCTGTGGAACCCACATTATTAGGTTCATTATTATATTCATCATAGAATACTCGTAGAAATGTAAATGATTTTACATGTACAGTGAACTCTGATTCAATGATCTTTGTCTTCAGTGATTTTTCATCAACTTTTACTCTGAACTGTTCACTTTGTCAATTGACGTTTCATCGCATTTTCTCTTTACTTTTAGTCACTTCGTTGCAAATGATTGACGAAAAATTACCAGACAAGGCTGGCTGAAAATTAACATAGCATTAGGAAAGAGAGAGCGGGGGCATTGAATTCTTAATTTTATAGAGGTACGGCTATTTATAATAATTAAAAAAGTCTTGTGAAAGAAAATAACAATATGAAAACAGTTAAACAATTATTTAGAGTATTGCTAACAAATTCGCGCTATTATTTCTTTTTTGCGCAAGGGATGATTAGCAGACTTTCCCTCCACGTTGTGCATCCTGGGTCACGCTAAAAACTCTGAATCTTCAATCTGACCACAGATAAGGAAAATTAGTGGAAATGACATGAATGATGAGGTATCTGAAAACAACTCATCAAGACGAAAAAGTTTCATGGGTTGAAAAAGGAGGTTGCCATTAAAAAAAGACCTTTGTACTTGCAGCTTGCAAGCATGAGCTTAAAAGCTCAAAATGGATTGAAAGACCCCCTCGAAATCCTAAAACTTTTATATTGAGAGGCCGAATATCTCTGAAGGAGACTATCTCCAATTTCAATGAAATTTTGTGTGAATGTTTAAAATGTCGCCAATGAACATTGGTAAAGTTTTACGTTCTCTATTGCAGTACTTACATTAATATAGTCATTTTTATGACCTCGTTCAGCAAACTTTTAGCATACTACTAGGTAATTTCAGCAATTTTGAGATGTAATATCTCTGGCAATATTTTATTATAAGACATGAGAAGTGGTTGTCTTGTACAACATCTTGTGCACTTTGAACCCCAAAACACAAAAAAAATGATTGAAGAAATTTGGCATACATAATTTGAAGCAAAGACGGCCAAAAGAATTAGGATGTGAAAAAAATATACAAGTTTGGCTTCTTATATCTCTGGAGGTAAAGGTATAAAGTTAATGAAATTTTGCTATTAATAACTTTACATTACAATGTTTTTGACTAAAACTTCATTTACCTGCTGTTCTCCAGTACTTTGCAAATTTAGTCTAAATATGACGCCAAAAACGCAAATAATAGGGCATTTTTAACCTATTTTTATGAAAAACTATATTAAATAATCTTTTTAAAATTATTTTTGTTAAAAGGAGTGTTCTAAACCTTTTTATAAAGTGGGCACGTTCTTTCTATAAGATACTTTTTCATAAAAGTAGGCTATACTGTAACGCTCCCATCCCTCTCGGATCTTTTCTCGTCGCAATGCCGGCCCGGGTGCCACTGCATATGCAGAAATAATATATATATATATATATATATATATATCAAATAAATAAGTGAGCAATCGCGAACCGCGAGATCCCGAGGGAGATGGCCAGCGTCGAACCAAGACACGTGAGTTTCTACTCGAGCATGAGACTCTCAGGGGTCTTGGCTTTCATTAAATAATTGAATGGGGGGAATGATTTATTCAATAACTAAACACGGGGTTAAAACAATTTAATTTAATATTTAAAACCCAGTTAAAACCCACTCTGACTCCACAATCATGGAATGTTGCGCACAGCCATCCGCTCACAAACTCAAAAACCTAACCTAAAATATGACTACAATAATTTTGATAGTTCATCTAAATATGAGACTGTTCACCGTCACTGGCGAAATACTATATTGTCGGTCGTTGCACACACGCAGTAAGAAAGGGGAAGGCAGCCAAGATGTCCACGTTCCTGGTTCCATTCACTCCGGCTCTTCGGGCTGGTGTCTCTGCTCTCCCTCCTGGACACACTTTCCTCACTTGCCGCTCACGGCAATCTCTACCTCCTTTGCTGCTTCAATCTCCAATCCTATTCTCCAACACTCCTGTCCATCTCGCCGTTCTCAGCAAAAATCTCCACCACCACACAGCTGTTCACCGCCAAAATCAATCATAATCGTAGTCTCCACACCGACGTCCACAGCTAACATCAATCACAGTAATCTTCACACCGCCGGCCACAGTCACATCAATAATAATAATAATAACCACACCGCCGTCCACTCTATTTTATAGGTCCTCAGGCCTGCCCCCACTTCCTGAGGTTTTCAAAATCCAGCTTCCTGTACAGATGCCTTCAGACCGCTCCCAGGTCAACGACCGTCCACGATCAAAACATCTGACCTGACAAACACAATGGTCCTTACCTGTAGATTGCTGCAACGACCGACTGTGCACTAATCTCAGGGTCGTGAAAATTATCACACACCTGACGGGAAAAATCACTTATTACAATATATACCTAATTTTTGGCTATTTTTCAAAAATCATCAACTTTACACTCAATTTGTAATGCACTGGAGAGCAGCAGATAAATGAAACCTTACAATCAAAGACCTTGTGATGTTAGTTTATAGAGTGCGAAGTTTCACATTTTTCGTACCTTTACTTCCAGAGATATAGAAAGCCAAACTTTTCATTTTTTTCACAATTCAAGTTTTTTGGCAGATTTTGCTTCAACTTATCTAAGAAAATTTACTCATCAAAGTACTTTTGATGTTAACATAACGTTGTACTAGTTAGTCAAGTTTCGTTTTTTATAATAATATACTACCAGAGATCTTACAGCTCAAAGTTGCTGATATTTCAGTCATAGCGTGATAGGTTCGACATAGAGTTAAACTACATATCTCCACAAATATTAAATTTTAGAATGTGAAATTTTACCAATATACTTTGAGGATATGTATGAATGCCCACACAAAATTTCATCAAAATCCATGATAGTCAAGCGGGGGACTTTACTGAAATCAGACCACTTGACATGGAATGACCCACATCATTCATGTCATTACCACTAATTTGACTGGAAAAATGCCACAAAAACGAAGGATTACTCGGGCGATTAGGGCACCGTTCTGGATATGTCCGAGCAGCGGCTTGATACAATCTTCTACGCTCTCCTAAACGAGTAAAATATCGATAATTTCACTGGTTGAATAGATCTTGTCGTGATACTAACTCAACTCTAGTTCCATTGGCACTGATTTGAATAAATAATCCTCAAAGTAGTCGGAAATTGGTTTGTTAATTTACATTTGACAATTCACTCGAAAATGCCAAAAACCAGAGTTCTATAGTCAAATAGAAGATTCATACTTTTTAACGTGACCCAGAATGCACAACGTGGAGGTAAAGTCTGATTCGCATCCCTTCCTTGCTCTTAAAAATAAAAAAAATATCGTGAACATGTGTGGAAGTTGATCAGCGTTTACATGAGATGTTCAATATTGACTTGCAGGCACAACTCAGTTCAAACATCCTTGGGAGCATTGGTGTTGATAATTGTTCCATAGCTTTTTTCACCAACCAACTTACATGTCTTTTTAAATATGAATTTTTGTATCAGTGTGTTCATATGCATATGTACTTATTAAATGTGGATTGAGATTTTGAATTAAATAAATAACTATAACATGCAGAGATCGACAATCCACTCGGGAGCTGATAACGACAGATATAAATTATTTAATTCCACTCTCCGCTCAATGATCTATATCATATCAACTCAATCACTCCCCACCGATGTATTACGAACTTCATGGATATGAACAAGAATTAAATATTAATTCTAGTAGACTAGGTTGCCTGCAAGTGAGGAATTCCTACATATAAACGTTAATTTTGTGTAGATGTAATAAAATGGACAAGGACAAATGAAAAGGACATTTTTTTTGTAATACTGAATGTTACAATCGAGGGTGCGGTATTGTTGGCGGAGCATTTTTGTGCCGCAAGGCCGCGTCAGCTCACGTGCACAGAAAACGGGTAGGTTTGTTCTATAAGATTCGAGAACTGTATGTTTTAAGGCAGTGATTGATAGATATTACTGCGAACGCCGAGCTCTGACTGGTTAATTTTTTAATGGTTTCTGGAGAACTGAAAGAAGCAGAAACGGTTTTGCGTCAGAACGCCGTGTGGTGTCGAGAGCGGTCTGTCAGAACGCCGTGGGGTGTTGAAGAGAACAGGCTGTTAAACTTTGCTCCAAAACGTAAACAACCACGTGAGAATTTCAGTAGCACGTGGGTCAATATGGTCAGACTTCTGGAATCAATATTGGTAGTGGTTACCACTGCACTATAATTGAAACTGTGTGGAGGGCGCAACACTCGATGTAATGAGTTACAGAGAACTGAAACCGAACGACTCAACATACATGTCACTAAAATCTAATTTTGTTATATGAGTGACCTGCACAATTTCATTAAATAAACATATAAATTGCTGTGTGAATTTTGGTGAAATTGTATGAACAGACAGTCAAACAAATGAAAATAATGTGAATGATTTGAGAGTGCAAATTTGTGATGTAAACTATGTAATAATAATGTTAATTTATGTATTAATTTTCTAGCATTCTGCTGTTGTATTTGTGTCAATGAATCCTGATACGATTCTCGGACGGTTGCAGGAGCTAAGAGATATTCCAAAGATATGGGTATCGTTACTAAGTTATTAAAAAGTTCTGTTACGTTAAATTTCAAGTTTAAAAATTTCATTAAAGAACTTTTGCTACCATCAAGTTTCCATGGAACCCAGTATGTGCGCCTGGAGAGAGTCTTGACAATTTCTTTGTAAATTCAATAATCCATTGATTTTGTTTTCCTTAAGTACAATACATTGAGTTGTGAATTTGTCGAGAAAATTATAAATTCTGTTTTTGATTTGTTGGAAAATGACAATTATGCTTTATTATTTGGACCTAAATTTATCCCCTTATTTAATCCCCAGTTGACAATTACAATGTATTAAAGATTGTGTAGATAACACAAAAAGGAGTCCTAAATAGGACAATTAATGACTGGAAAATAATATATTTTCTTCAATTGAAGCTCAGCCCTGCGGCCATTAAAGCAATTTATTTTGATTAACAGGTTACATGAGGGTGATCCTGAAACAGGCAACTCCTCTTAAATAGGATAGGAAGGGAATTGAAAGGGGGGATGTGGGTGGTAGAGCAAGGTAGCCAAGGGTTGATTAGGGTTCCCGGTGTTTCACCTAGAGAGATGCCGGGAAAGCAATAGGAAACCTGCATCAGGTAAGTCGGTCTATTGGGTGTTATTCTCACACCGATCCGAATGACGGGAGATTTGCTGTGAGGTCGCAGCATTCCCTTCTCCGTGTCTTATATAAACTCTGTAGTGAATATGGTTTAGTGTAGTGTAATATAGTGAAGTGATCAGTGCTCCGAAATCTCAAACAATATACTTAAGTGAAATAGTAAAATAGTTTCCCTGTTTTCGGGTTTATTTCCAGGGTCTTATTTTTTCAGGGAAAAACAATTTTTTTCACAAAATTCATTATTTATTAGATGTATATATGATTTATGTTAAATTAATATAATTATATTACTTATTTATATGTTAATATGGTCCTTACGACCAGTTTATTATTGTGAACTTATTTTAAGTCCTATGTAACTGCCACCGGGCATCTGTCCATTTGTTGGTTAAACAAATACATACATACGTATTTTACTAACCTGGATTAATCCCAATAAGAGAGTCATCCAGCTTGAGCCAAGGAGTATCGCTATATATTATAAAGTTGATGGAAGCGAAGCACATTGCAAGGAAAAGACCTATCACACAGCACAAGAAGGAGACGTAGAATACAATGAGGATGACTGAAATCAAAGAGAAACACGAGTCAGTACATCACTAAATATGAATGTGTTAAACAAGGAACATGAAGTAATATTTTCTCTCCCTAAAATTAGAGTAACATAAATTAAAAACTATAACCCTACATAAATGTGAAATAAATTTCCGTTGTTCTAAGACAAAACAGATAAAAACAGTCCCTGATACTATATTCACGTTATAACGGATGACTTTCGTGCCTAAACAATATTTTTGCGTAGACAATAATTTCTGTTGGTTGAGAATGTGTTTGCCTTTAATTTAATGAGAAATTGGGTGATATTTTTTATATTAAACAAAAGTGTACGTATATCATCCAGGCATTGTTTGAGAAAATCACAGCATTGAAAAACTGTAACGCCATGTAACAATAAAACACAACTACTTGCTGTACGGAATCAAAGGCAAGGGACATGAGGGAATGTACAGGTTACAGACAGAGGTAATAAAACATATACACCACGGCGCGACGGGGTTTTCCCAAGCATGGTGAGATTTTGCAGCAGCGGGTAGTGTTTCCCCCCAATAACGTTGGTGGAGAGTGCAAATGGCTCCTCCCAGAGAAGACAGATAACAATTTTTATTGGACAATATTGAGCTCCGCCACCGACAGAATATGAAATAATAAGCTGGGGACAAATTATTAAAAACCCACGAAAAATGGATTTTCGACATTGTTATTGAGGACGTGGAGTTTGAGATTATTAAGGACGCTGTGATTACGATTTAACATTTAAGCATGCTATGGTTGGAGGTTAAGATGGAACTTAAAGGTTGAATTTTTACAGGGAGCAATAATTAATTGGAGATTGTTCTGGCCGAGGACATTTAAATAAGGGAATGGAGGCGTATTCCAGTACAGAGTTCCTAAGTGCTCTTCATCGCTCAGCGCGGAAGATGGGTCCAGGTAATCTGAGACGACACGGTAAATACCACTGTTTGTAACCTTTTGCCGATTTCCTGATACTGCCAATTCCGATTAGGAGTTGTGTTAGTGCTAAGACGACCCTAAGTTGAGCTCACGTATTTAGTTCTAAGAAATATACTTTGTATACATTTTGTATATATATATATATAGTGTTCATTATAAAATAAATCGGCTATGCAAATTAAACTTCAATCAAATTTAATATATATAATATTTTTTATTAATTTTTAATTATAAAAATAATAATTGGGTGGGGGGGAGAATTAATTTCAGCCAGTTTCCGAAAGACGTAAATCCTTATTTGTTGGATCAAGAAGCAGTACATATTTTGCAAATCACTAGTGGCTTATGATATTGGAGATGTTATATCGTATTTATTACGGGGTAGTTGTAATTTTTTGGAGTACAGTCCAGTTAGAGGAATTTCAATCTTGCAGCCTCAGAGACCAGATCATCATTTGTAAAGAAGCTGGGAGAATCGTCAATTAAACACCAGACGTGCTTTCTGTTCATCTGAGGGCTACCGACATCGCTTGAAATGTAATTCGGAGGAAATATAGACCAGAAATCTTCCTATACGAAGTTGTCAACATCAGACGTTATTTGCAACCAGGGAGGTACACGTTTCATAGCCGTAAAAGAATTTGAATTTTTTAAATATTTGCTAGAAGAAATGACGCTACTTGATACAAAAATAAGTGCATATCATTGTTTCCTAATAATAATAATTATTATCTACCATATCACCACAAAAGAGATATTTAACGAAATCACAGCTCTACTGCTTGATCTACTAAATTAAATTAAGTATTGTTAATAAAACATTAATAATGCCGTCCCAACTATATACATATGCATTAATTAATTTTTTATTTTCATACATTATTATTATTTGTCACAATATATACATATGAGACAGCACCACAATGCATAGTGGAATGCCTATTAAAGCAGCCGTGCTAGTGTATCATGGTTTCATGTTTTTCAGAGGAAAAAGGAGTTAATCAATATTTGGAAAACTGTTAAAAGCTTCTATTAGTCTTTGATGTGTTTCATGCTTATTTCACAGGCTCCGAGTAATAAAGTTCATCACTGTTGTATTTTAAATGCTACAGAGACTAGGTATTTCTTCCGAATGAAACTAAGGAACATATCTGATGGGAAAATTATTATAAAAACACGTTAATTCTATTTTCTTTGTGTATTAATAATATTACTTAAATCTAATGTGTACTGACGACCTAACACGAGGATTGATGGTGCTTACATATTTTTTGAAGTGTTGTGCCAGAGGGGGGAATGATTTATGTTCTCTGAAGCGAATGCAATATGTAGGAAAATGTTTTATTGTCAGAAATGTGGCAGTGAAGTTACGTATATAACAAATTACTTTGCCGATGGCAATGTAATGGTCTGGATTTATGGTCAAGGCCATAAAACGCCTGATGATCCAAATATTTAAACACGGACATAAGGAATAATATTTGAAATACTCACATACTTAATAAGTTTATATTATTATCTGATTTCTAATTATTGCTGTTTTCTTTAGGTTACAATTATTTGTTATTATATTTGACGTCTGTTTTTAAAAGATTGAATCAAACTACTTTTACATACAGTAGTTATATTCAACTACGACGTGTCGTGTACAAAATTTGGTACTTCTTAAGGTATGAAGGTTTCTAATACGGACAAGAATTTTACAAAAAATATTTAAATTGACAACTTTCGGTAAAAATAAATTATTTACAAATTTAATCAATTTTCTTAAAATGTTCAAATAATACAGACATGTTTTAATGTATTTATTTATACATAGATATTGATAAAATGGTCCAAGACGAAATTTTTATTTGGACCTCTACTATTTCAAACGTTTTTGTATAGAATACATACTACAAAATGTAATTTGCATTATTTATACATTTAAAAAAATTATTTTATATAGTTATTAATAAAAAGGTACAAGATGAAAATATTTTTTCAAAAATTTTGTATGATAACATAAGTTACAAAATGTAATTTGCATGATTTATACATTTAAGAAAATTAATTCAGAACTAGAAAATTTATCCAAATACTGTTGCTTTAAAATAATAGCTTTTGACTGTAATAAAAAACTTGAAGAAATTTATTTATGTTGCTGTCAAGTTAAAATAATTGTTTTCTTGAAAGGATTTTCCACATTTACCAATGAATAATATTTTCATTTAATATCTAAGGTTGGATACCCAATTTTCAGTCTTCGCTTATTGACATAATGCCATACAATTTGTAGCGCAGTAGAACCCGCGTCCAATTATTTACGGAAACTTAAATAACAAATATTCCGGCATGAGCAAGTCGCTTGCCAGGAAGAAGGGGTTTTTCCGCGCGCCGTCTTGGCGGCTCGGAATAATAACAAAGGGACTGAGGCTGACACTTGGACCTTAAAGCTCGGACATCTCGTCGCCGTTTCGGAATGTCTTAATCTGCCTGGGAATTTGGTGACCGGGTGGCGTGTGTTCCCCAAATGAAACAAGGGAATGATTGGAGAATATCCATCCCTGCCACCTTAGTGATAGGTGTCGGATAAGTGGGGACAAGGTTTTAAAGAGGCTGGGGGAGACAATTTTGGAGAGATTTTTGCAGGTGATGGCGAGAGGATATTGAAGGAGAGTGGTGGACAGATTTTTGACAGGTGTACAAGGTGATGGCGAAAGGAGATTGGCAGCAAAGTGACGGAGAGAGGAGATTGGTGAGGTGGCAGCGGAGACCATGCTTTGATCAGTCCAGGAAGCAGGGAAGAAAGGTCTTAACAACAAGGGAAGAAAGAGGAAAAAGCGGAGTTTCCTCACGACTTCGTGCTATTGTCGACCGGCCGCTTCAAGTTCCACAACACGGAAATTTCAGCGAGACGCCTATGAAAACAACTCAGGTTTGTCAACGAACAGATCTGCTACACGTGGTCACCCAAACCATACCCTGAGATCTTTAATTCAATCCCATTTTAATTAATTATTTTTGTACATAATATAAACACGCACTACCCATATTAAAATTATTGTGTTTACAATTAATAAATGTATATATTTAAACTTAATTATTAAATTCATTAATTAATATTCCCCCCATCATTTACAAATTAAATGTCAGTCATTTTTTCTCTCGGGAGCTTCCGCCTCAATAAGTCATATTCATCTCATTGAGCCGAAAGATCGCATCTTTAATATCATCTTATGAAAATCAGTACTTAGTAATTTTTATTTACTTAAATTTTCCCCAGTTTCTGCATAGTCACCGTCCATAATCAAATTGTGAACATCCTCAATGGTTAATGAAATATTATGGAATATTAAGCAATACCACATTACAATTAAAATGGATCAGGTATATCATATTTGTAGGTTATACAGATTTTATGTGCATCCGAGAACAAATGACGTAGTTGAATAAAACTTACGAATTGTCTGTCGAAGAGGTCTTTTGATTTATTTTCATACAACTATCTGTCATTATGGTCCAAACTTAAAGAGTTTTGTTGTGATTAATGAGTTCTGTTTAAATGCATTCTCGTTATTTTCTATTTAGTTTTTTTTAAATAATGAATTTTTACTAGGAATAAATTAATCTCTTGAGAAGCTATATGCCTTTATTTAAAGAAATTGATTCGTTCAAACACGAATGAAAAGAACTTTAATACAGTGAAATTTAAGACGTAACTTGGCATGACTGGAACCTGTGCATCCAGACTTAGTAGAAAATCACAATCAGAATATTTACTTAGAAAAATTAAAAGTTACATAAATTGTAATTACATGTTACAATTCTTCACCTTGTTCAGGGACCTCTTCAAGCTAAAAATTATTAAAGAAACGATTTAAGTGTCCTCTAAATGTTTAAATTTGATTAAACATTGTTTAAGTGATTTTCGGCCATGAAAGTTTATAGAAGTGGTCAAAGTTTTTTCACTCAAGGGGAGTCCGAAAACCATACTTTGCCAATGTTAAAATAGCATACATAAATTGTTTCTTAAATAATGAAACATCTAAAGAGACCCCAAAACAATGTTAAGGAATGTTACGTAAATAAATTATATACGCAAATTATAACTTTTAGTTATATATATTAAATATCTTTGAAGGATTTTTTGATTAAATATTTTAATAAAGCTCTGTATCGGTGAACGCAGTTAAGTTTATCAGTGTCAGAGTATGAGATAATCATTTTATTTAGCTCTAACCTCAGTGCGAATGACGTCATCATAGTAAACGAATTCAAGTAATTTGTACGCCTTTCATGTCCGGAACACAGTTATACTAAATAAATTAGATTAATTTTTAAGCAACGAAACGCATCTCTTTTAAAGTAATACATGTATCAGAAAAAGGATTGACTTTTATATTGTCAATCAAATGCGCGAATTTTTGCAGTTTATTTTTAATAGATTACTAGGTTTACAGAAGCAACAATTTAGAGAAATCTTTTGGAATCTTAAAAAAGAATGCTTTGACTTCCGTTTTAGAATAAATTAAGATACATGTCTTCTACGCATCGTTTTTTTGATAATTTAATTTGGCATTAAAATTAGTTGATCGTCTGTTGTATGAAACGAGGAATTTGCATAACCTTTAAACGTCACTGGAAGTCATGTCATATTTTAGGTGACGAACAAATTAATCGTTAAATACCCCGTAATACCCGATATGGACCAAAATGCGACGATACATAGATTAACTCGCTTGTCATTCTTAATTGATAAAAACATGGAAACAGACATTTGTATCCTCGTGGGCTTTTGCTACGTATTTCGGCTCGCGAAGTAACGAAAAACAACAACACAAATGCTTTTAGAATTCGTATCGATGTAATTTTATATCAAAACAACGGCACGAGTTTGAGTTGCACGCTACAACCGTTACTGTTTACTCGTTTGATTAATCACTATGTAAACGAAATTTTGAGGTAAAAGTGAATTTAAATGTTACTTACTCCACTGACCAATCGAACGACCCATTAACAATTGCTCTCCTGGATTCCATAACCATACTATAAATTTTGATATTAACGCCGAGCCTCTTCTAGGGCTTATTCCGCCATATTTATTTAATTCGCCTTCCATCGCGCAGCCGTGCACTGATGAATATCGCGTATTATCGCTGGTCATTGTAATCTTTCGAATCTTTATTAGAGTTGATTTTTAATGACTCGAGGTTCGTGTGCTAATTTCAAGACAATTTCTGAACAAGATTAATTATACATTATATATAATCAGTAATCCTAAATACTAAATACTAAACTTACGTCCACATTTCTGATGCTAATTTGTATTACGCGAAAATATTTCTATTCCCGATACAAATGTGTATTACTGATGTCAAAACACAAAAATATTTTTAATTACCATTATTTACAAAAAAAAGTAGATTCGATAACCTGACATGCATAGTATTGATATAGAAATAACACTCCCAATCATTTTTTTTTACTATTTAACTATTGTATCTATTGGGTAGAAACAATTGTTTTACCAGCCTCATTTAATTGTTCTTAAAATTATAAATATGAGCGTGATTCTTTTTTTGAAAATTCTTTTACCATTTCATGTATATGTAGATAAAGACGCAAACGTTTATTCATTCCTGAAAAAAAAGAATATTGAATAGAACGACCCGAGTGTAATTTCGAAGACAGCTTTGAAACCTTAAACCGCTACTTTTGAAAATAACCATCACATTTCTCCTTTAAAATGAAAAATTCCCACACAATAACTTTTTTCTATGTACTGAGCATCAATAACAATTACTGCTTCTTCATACTACCAACGATCTGTAGTACAAGGTTATTCTGCAGCTATCTATATTATATGGAAATTAGAAAAGCCAGTCTTATAAAAATTATAAAATGCATATTATGAAATAAATTTTTGAAGGTGAAATAAAGGGAATCACGAAAGCATGAGAAAAAAAATTACCTTTTGTTTTTGTTAATACGATAAAATTTCTAATTCTTCTAAAGGTCAAGTTCACTAAACGAATTTCTCTGATATTTCGGTGCTATCTGGCTGGTGCGACAGCTGACTCATTGATTTTCACGGTCGTTGCTGCTAAATTATTGGTTTGGACCGCCAGGAATCAACCACATATGAAGCAGATGAGGTTTGACAATAGTCGTTGTTGCCGAGAATACTCGGTTCCGGCTTTTTAAGAAGATAAGGTACCCGACTATACTCGGTACAGTCGGTTTAGGAATTGAATTAATCTTGAAATATTAATAATTATATACATCTGACATAATTTGAAAACGAATACACCGGCCAAATTTGTTCGCAATATATTTTAGTGGAATATAAAGTCATTTCTGTGGTTAAAGAGCATACTTAGAATTTATCTCCACTCAATTTCATGAAATAAATTATATTCCGTCTCATATTCGTAACTGACTAACTTTACGTCATGCTAGTTTTAATTATATCTTCGAAATATATTTGTGAAAAAAATGGCTGGTCTATTAATTTATTTAGCCTGATAATGAATTCCATTGCCGTTGCATTTTTTAGTTAATGTAAAGTTAGTAATCGAATTTATGTTTTAATCAAATTTTTATTAAATACTACTGAATTATCACATTGACCCGAACAGTTTGTGGGCTATACAAGAACCAAAGTTAATTCTTCCCAAATGGCTGTTCAAGTAATTCTATAATTACACAACTACACAACAGCAGTTTTTTCTTGATATGTCCTTTTACTTTTTAAGGGTAAAATTGAAACCTTTATACTTCCCGCTAAACAATACAACGAACACAATTATTCAATTAATTATTTATATCTGTAGGAAAATATAATGTATGTTAAATAAAAAAATTTCGTATATATTTCGTATTTGACCCGGAACCTTAAAAATTAGAATCTCTGACGAAAGGACTATTCGTGTGTATACAACATGACTTACGATTTCTGTCACTCTATCGACGTAAATGTGCTAAAAGAATTTTGGTCCATTAGTATTTGCCGCAACTATTATCATTCGTTAGACTACGGAATCCTGTATAGTAATACCTCAGTCACTGTGCAGCATGCATAATGAATGTGACCCTACTTTCAACTCCTAGTAGGGGCTTGCAATACATATACATAACTCAGCAAATTTATTCCTCCGACCTTGAGAACAGTGTTTCCGGATGTAAAGAAAGGAAACATCTGGGCTTTTATCACGGAAAGAATTGGTAAACTATGTGACTATAGTAAAGTGACACCTAAATTTTCACATCCGGAGAAGACTTCAATAAATAATTAATTAGTTGCAATATCCACTTTTTGAAAATCAATAAGGGGTAAAACAGCCTATAAATAAAAAATTAATATAAACTTTATTAACAGTAGTTTGTGCACAGCGTTCCCTTCCCGAATTTGGAATCTCTTTTGGCATTAATTAACGGAATTAAGAGATTAAGAAGGATGAGAATTTAGACGCTTTAACAGAAGACACTGAAATAACACTCAAAAGCATTTTTAATTTCCGTCGGAAGATGATAACAAAATTAATAAAACAAATGTTGTGAACGAACGTCTGTATTATTTTTTTCTGGCTGGATGTTTTGCTACATATTTAATAATTAATTCGTGGAAGACGTGTTCTTTTCATTCAGTCTCAATATATACTGCCTTATCAAATACATAGCCCATCATTTACCATTTAAATTAATTTTACAATCATGATTCTCTTTACATATTAAGAATTGTTAAATATAAATTCTTCTACAAGTAAATTACTGATCTTTGATCGGTCGATTACATTTCTACTCAAATGACGATGAAATCTACTATTATATCCAAAAAATTTAAAGATTGTAGTATTTTCAAATGATTTTAAAAAGTATTTGATTAGTAAATAAGATTAGTAATGCACATATTTAAAGCTCATGATACTGCATGTATCGATAAAAATATTATTTAAAAACAATACTACGGGAATATAATATTATGTATTGGTTTTCATTTTCTCATAAATTATCATCATTGTAAAAATATTTTATAATATTATTTATTTGGTATGCAAACAATACTATCTAAAATAATAGTGACTTATCAGTCATAGTAAGCAGTGATACAGTCAATAATAAGATAATGTAAAAATATGTCTGTCGAAGTAATCACGTTTTTTTTGGTTAACAGGCTACATGAGGGCGAAACAGGCAACTCCCATTTATTAGCATAGGAAGGCAATTTAAAAAGGGGAGGGGGTGTGGTAGGTAGAGCAAGGGTTGACTTGGGTCGCAGGGCGATAGTCTAATGATCATACCCGATGTTTCGCTTAAAATGATTAACAAATTTAAATATGCCGACGTTTCGACGCCAACTTTGCATCTACTCAAATGGCTATGAAAGTAAACTCAAAAAAATTGAAACAGTTACGAAGTTAGCACAGAAACATCTGTATATCTGAATTTTTTAATTAGTTCTCTCTATTTTGTAAGGTTTGCCTGTTAAAATAAGGCCGTATCTATTGTTATGACAGAGATAAGATAGATTCTGATTTTAAATATTATGAGATATAATTGGATCAAAATATGAAAATGGATTCTCATATAGATTTTATAGGTAGAAAGATAAATTGATAAGGTATTTGAATACATTAGTATATAATTCATTATCCTTCTAATTTTCAATTAGTGATGTTCTGTGTTCTACGGGATATCTAATCAAAATATATTGACAGACTTAACAATTTGTAAAGTAGTACATTAAGAATTATCCTATGTAACAATAAAAGATTTAGTGTCACAGTAATGTTAAGGGAAATGAATTTGCAAATGTTTTGTCTATAAATACATAAATAATTTGTTACCGTCCTTTTTAATAATTATTAGTTTATAAGTATGATAGGAACCAATACGATGTTAGAAGTAAAATAGAATTAGATACAACTAAGGATAGATTATATTTAAAACAAAAATATATACTTATTAATGGCATAAAATAATTTAAGCAGTTACCAATAGAAATTGTGGGGTGTGAGACTATTAATAAATTTAAGAATAGTATATTTAAACACCCAAGTTTATTAAATGTAAACTACGAAACATTGAATACTGTGCTAGCGAGTAATATTTATTGGATAAATAAACTCGTTATCGTTTACTATTATTGTAGATACAATTCAAGGAAATGAAAATATTATTTTTATGAATGTCTCATGTGTACCGTCTCATATTCTTCTTCAAGGATTTGTACATAATCGTTAAATTTTATATGCGCCAAAATTGGAAGTACAGTTGGTGGAATTTTATAAATAATTATTTTACGTACAAATCAGAATATATAATTTCATATGTTTCTAATGTCGGAAAGTCTGTTTTTTTTTGCTCGAAGCAGCTGTTCCACAAGCAGTATTATATGAGTAAATGCACAAGTACCGCTCACAACAAAGTTTACCTTAGGGTTAGCAGTATGAAATAACCATAAGTAAATAATCAATGTAATAATTATTAATGTCTGTACGTTTAATATAACTTTAAATAAGGCCAAAAGCAGACAAAATTTAGTGAAACATCAGGAAAAATAAATAATGATGAAATGAATGTATATATATATCCGCAATATTATCAAGCAGAACCATCCTCATATGATTAATAATGTGCTTCAGATTGCTGAAACATCTCGTAAATTGCAAAATGAAACCTATATACTTATTATTAATCACTTTATTGAAAAGGAATTATTGCATGAAGCATTTACTTTTTTGAAGACTTTAGATATGGAATTTATTCACAAACTATCTGGTAATATTATTTACAAAATAGATCCTTTTCTTCGAATTAAATTTCGTGCATTGTAATTCAGTTCAACCTGTAGAGGGTCCATGTCAGGACCGAAATATGTAGTTGATTTTAAATTATATTTTATGTTTTACTAAATTTGGTCTGTTTTTGGCCCTTTTTAAAGCTAAATAAACAATGTTTAATACTACCCAGCATTAGTAATCAATTAATAAATAATACTCATCGTTGAATTGCCTGTTTTAATGTTATTTTAAGTATTTGAAATGTTGAGTTGTACGCCAGCGCCATCGTGGCGTAGTAGGGAGTTACGTCGCCGCCTGGTACTGAGTGGGCAGCTCTTTCCGTCTTTATCTTTGCAACGTAACATGTTTGCGAGAGCAACTTCTTTGTGACAAGCAGATTGAATGGTCATATATGCTTAGCATTAGTAAACAAATGCGGCCAGTCATCTAAAAGCTTGTGATCTCGTCGGATCCGTCAGTCGTTGCGTAATGTACCTCGTTTCTGCGTGAAGTAAACGTTCAAATACACTTCGACGATTCACTTCACTGACGTTGTCAGGACGAATACATCGCCGTTTTATTCAAGTAAGATTTAATACGACTGTTATGGTGATTTTATTTTAAATAATAAAAAAAATTCTAGTTTCTTGAAATATTTTCGTTTGGTCAGGGATATCCTACTAATTATCTAGGCACGATAGTATAATTCTTTCAACCGAACAATGCATAATTTATTAAATAAAACATTTCAACGCTACAGTATGTAATTATTGTATGTGCCTGTGACATAGCTCATTCCCAAACCAATAAATATATTTTTTCCTGTACCTTTATGAAAAACGATAGTTAAAAATACTAACAATATTTTATTGCGTTAACGAAAAAATAAATTATAGTAATAAATTGGAAAGCTGTATTCCCCTGGAATATGTCGTATTTGAATGTGGTACTTCAATATTAAAATTTCCATAATTTCTGAAAGCGAATTTTATAAAATTATAAATTAAATTGAATCCAGATTTGTGAATGTAATACTCGTGGAACCCCCCTCTCCCCACAACTAAGTAGTCTTGATTAGAAAAACTTTTCACGATTTAATACTTCCACATTTTTCTCATTCAAATATTATTTTCCCCTTATTTGATAATTCTTAACACCTGTTCCTAATTTATTGTGTTTCATCCAATTAAAACTAAAGTTAAATTCCAATCGTTTATTTGAAATTAATTTTTTCTCCATAAATTAACTATTTACATGTAATAATTTTAATAATATTTTATCATTAGTAACTTTAATATTGAATATAATAAAATACCTTAATTATATTATAGATACGATAGTATTTAATTCATGATCCATCACTAATTTTAATTTACCATTTATTATCCTGAAATAATTTAATCTATAACTTTCATAAGAGTTGCCCCAAGGTTACGTTTTTGCTATTTTGTAATTGTTTATCTTTTTAAATGACATTTGACTGACTTCAGTAGACAATAAGAGAATACATCAGCCAAATTTATCAGAAATGTGTAACAAAAAATATAACATTTATAAAACTTACTCGACGTATTATTTTGGAACCTATTTAGGTGCAAATACAGAAAAATTACAAATCTTAATATAATTTATTTTCTAAAATTAATGGAAGATAAAATTTCTAGAAGTTGTCTTCAGTTTTATAATTTTTTTAATTTGCCCCCGAAGAGGTTTGATTAATGTGTTGCAATTTTCCTTTATTTTCTATTTAAATGTAAATTGTGAAATGAACAGTTGCGGAATAGCCAAATAGCATAGTCAAATAATCGTAACCAGTAACGTCATTATGAAAATTATGAATGCAATTATTTTAGGATCACGAACGCTAAATTTACAAAATTAGTTTTGCAATATAAAAATCATATTTAGAGAAGTAATGAAATCATTTAAATTTTTTATCTGTATTAGTTATATTCTCTTAAACTTGTTTTGAAATATTAATCTGCATGCAGTTGCGTTTGGAATAGTTCCCGTTCGATTATAAGCTTGGAATACTATTTATTTTATTCAATTAATCTGTCTTTGGTCTCCACTTTCAAATGGTGCTTGGGTTTTGTATGTCTGCGGCATACGCCCCTCGGTCATATTTTCGTTTCGTTGATTTAACGGTTCCAAAAAGTCTGTTTACGTTGTCAAATCGTATTAAAAAGTTGAACGGTTACTATTTTTTAACGTTTTTACAAATGTTAACTTTTTATATTTTTGTCCCTTTGTTGTTTGGGATTGTGGATACTTAAAAAAAAATTGCTTTTGATTGATTTGATTGGAAAGTTCATGACAGTAACGCTATTAAAACTCTTTTTTTTTCCATAGATGCGTGACTGCAAATTAAATTCAATCTAACGTACATTTCTTTCGTGAAGAAAATTTATAGTCGTTTGATGTCAATATTAACACTTACGGTAATTTGAGAGACAAAAACATTAACATTTTTATGATTAATATAATTTTTATTTTAAAATCGTATCGATTCCAAAGGAATAGATTTTTTAATGTAAACATATTTTTCCCCGTTGTTTTATCAGTTTGGTATCTCCAAAATTCTCATTTTCGGGTGGGTGGCAACGTCAAATTAAGAAGTGCTCCGTATTCTCATTGTGCGTCTCCCGCGAGTTCTTCGGTCGATTAAAAATAATTGTTTATTAAACTCGAGCTATTGAAAATTATCTTTATGAAGGCGTCGACGTCTCCTTCCTTTGTCTTTGGCTCAGTACCCCATTTAGTCTATTCTTTCTAGAATGTTATGACAATTTGTTTTTGTTTTCAGCTGGAAATGATCAGATTCCGAATACGAACTGTTACAATTCTTGCTTTTTTCCCCTCTGTTTGTTCCTGTACAAAATATGTAACGTCTTGAAGACTCGTTTATTTTGCTGATTTTTTTTCCATTTTCCGGCGAGTTGTTCAGGTCTCGTGTTAGTCATCCTCTTTCCCAATCGAGCAGCTGCTAGCAACATCCTCAGCTCGGAACAAACAGGAATGCCCTTTAGCGAACACTATTTTCTTTTTCGATCGTGAGCAACTATTTCAAGGATCAATAAGTGAAACGGTTACGATGGCAATGATTAAAATTTTGTAATTTGAGTGATACTTTCTAGATTCAAATTTCAAAGCCGATTTTCAGTTTGTAGTAGAAAATAAAGGAGTGTAGTTTTCATCATGTCGCGTTTGTACCCTTGAATAGCATTACTAAAATATTAGTAAGCCGCATTATCAGACACTTGTATCAAAATTAGGTTAATGGGCGAAGAAGATATTGTTGCCTTCATCAAGAAATCAAATTTTAGAAGAAATAAGTTTACAACATATTTAATCTAGGGCCATTAAGAAACATTACACGTATCGAAATATGTTGAAGACGAACAGAAACCCGATTTTTGATTTCCAATCGTGATACATCCACAAAAACTAATTTGGAAATAACTAGGATACTTTGAGAAAATCGAGGTACACTCATTAATAAAAGTAATTCTTGACTTATTTCAGACAATTATTTATTCAAATAAATAATGACGTTTTGGTGCATATTCATACCGTCTTCAGGTTCTTTCCCTGTAGAAGGCATATTTACATAGTTAGATTCACATAGTTATTTAAATATTGGTGTGAAAATTAAACAAAGTTAAATGAAAGTTGACAAGAACAAACAACTGATGAAATTGTTGTAATTTCCAAAAATAACACACAACATATTGAGTTGAAACAAAAATTTACAACAGACGTTGAATTAGACAAATTTGGGTCAAACTGGTTGGATCATGGTGGAACAAAACCTTTGTTTAAGTTGGAGAAATGTTTTTTTTTATTCACGAAATTTGTAGCCTGTGGCGAACGGGAGAATAAGATTGTAAATGTGCCCTAGGTTGAAAATTTTGACTCGGTAGGCGAATGTTTACCATTATGTTCGTGGTATTTGCGTGTAGAACCCTGTTTATCTACAGTTTATAATAGCAAACGAAAGTGTAGTTTAATTTACATAATGAAAATAACACTTCTGAATGGTATACTTGTTTATTCAATCGGTTATTTTCTCATCCAGTTTAACCAGCGTATAATTCACCTCAGTTGCTTGTTAAAAATATGAAAATAAATCTAATTAAAAATAATAGAACAGGTTATTCTAACGTTGTTAAATTAAGTCATAAATCCGAAGGCTATTGAATGAAAATTTCGCTCATACTAGAAAAGAAAGTACATGATTTGTAAAGCGTGGAACCCTATCATAAAAAACTAGCATCATTTTGACTTTCGATTTCTCCTAAAATATTTTGAATTATGACCTCAAATAAAATCCGATGTGTAATGCACGAATCGGTCCGTATGTGGACTCCCTTCAGTTACCATGAAAATGACTTTCATTTGAGATTCAAAACTTAGGATCAAAGAAAATTTATTTGAAAACTTGCGTAATTTTCATTGTTACTTACAAGGTCCGTCATATGGAAAACTAAATATTTCTTTATGAATTCTTCTGGCGTAAAACATGACTCAGTTTTGTTAGTGTTTTCGGCGACTTTCATAATCGATATCGTACGTTCAAGAATGTTTTATTCTATTTATACACGCTTTTTACACCGAGAATCCTAATTTAATTTGAAGAACTTGCAGTGTCACAATCACACCTATAGGATAGTGTTTCAATTTTCTTTTCAGATTTAATAACTAAAATTTAAATTGCAAAATTTTCGATTTTTGCTGCGGAAAATATTGCGATTTGTATGGATCTCTGTTTCAGTTCTATTATACGGGGAACGAATACGGTCGACGATTATATTTGATGGAAAAATTAAAATGAGCCTTTAAAAGTCATAATGAACATTTGTGGCTAATTAAAATTTTTGACGTTTGTTTTATATTGTAAATTCCATAGCAATGAAATATTTCTGTTTAAAGTAATTTAAACCTGACTGGCGCTCTAAAATTTTACTGTAGCAATTGATTTTAACTGCTGACGTTTTTCATGCTTCCGATTTTTCTCGATTCCTGTTGCGTTTTAAATGAGTAAAACATTCTTTGGTTTCCAATGTTAATTAAAACACAAGATTCCCATTTCGCGTGCTGTTATCGGCGTCAGGCAAATTGCGGTTACTCGTGTTAAAATATGGAATCTCAAATAATTATTAACTTGATGTCATTTGGTAATTTAGAAATTTTGATGCTGCTTCGCAAGCGTCTTAGTTTATACGCAGCTAAAGTATAATTTTTCTATTTTGAAGAAGATTTCATCCTAATACTTTAAACTACTTGATCAACCTGTTCGAATACGATGCCCTTTCTCTATTCATGACAATATAAATGTTTTCTGGTAGTATTGTTTTGTGTTGTTGTGGTATTCCGACCTAAGACTGGTCTGACGCAACATTCCATATTAACCTATCTTGCGCAAGCCTTTTCATCACCGCATAACTACCACATCCTCCCTAATACGTTTGTCGTGTTCTATACTTGACCTCCCTCTTCTGTAATTACCCCGCATACTCCCCTCTAATGCTAATTTTACAAGAGCCTCATGTCTGAAAACGTGGCCTATTAGTCTATTCCTTACATCAGTCAACGTCCTCCATATTGTTCTCTCATCCCCGTTAGTGATTCTATCTACACATCTGATTTTCAGCATTCTCCTATAGCATCACATTTCAAAGGTTTCTATTCTTTTCCTTTCTGAAACTCCTACCGTCCACGTTTTGCACCCATATAATTTAAAGAGCGTGTGTGACAGACTGTATCCTTGTCTTAGTTTTTTCGATTTCTGCTTTATTTCTCGATCTTCAATTTTAATTACTTATGTAGACGTTATGGGTAAGCCTTTTTCGATATTTTATTCGTGCTCTTCAAAATCCTTAATAGGGTCTTCTAGTTCACATTATCAAAGTCTTTTTGTAAGCCTACGAATACCATGAACTTAGGCAAAGCCAGTTGTGCTTCTCTTTTCCCTACAATCTTCCTAAAACCAAACCGTTCTCCTAACTCGAGTTATATTTGTCGTTCCATCTTCCTATACACCATTTTCGTTCCTATTTTGTATCAATGAGATACTAAACTAATTGTTCTGTGCTTTTTGCATCTTTCAGCCGCAATCTTCTTTGGTGTAATTATATTATTACTAAAATCTTCTGGTATTCTTCGTGTTTCGTAGATTTTGCAAACTATTCTGACCATTCATAGCTTCTTCGCCCGATGGTAGTATTAAATATAGCAATTTAAGGAATGATTTATGTTAACCTGTAGGAAGAAAACTAACGAGGGTGTTAGCCCGCCAGATCTCTGACGTTTGGGACATATTTGAATGATTTTTCAGACTTGTATTTTTAATTTCTGAATGTACAACAAAAGATGTAAAGTCTATCGAATTTGTATTCAAGATTTGCGCTTGAGAAGAAAAGCAAAATAAATTAGTTTTGTGTGTTACGGTTACCTGTGTTGTCTTTTGCTTAGTAATACTAGAATTGGGAATACAATTAATACTTTATAAGCTACGTAACTACACCTTTCGTGTATTAATACTTCAAGATATGCGTTCAGTACGTGATCATGGGAAGAGGAGGTTGCCAACAAACCAGTGATTTTAATAACGTGTATGGAATCGTGTACAGTTTTGATAAATATTATACATAGCAACATAGGATGGAGGAGATGTCAAAGTTTATTAACTTTTATAAACCCTTATCTGGTTTCCATTCGTGTGAAGCCGTCCAAATCGCACAACATTTCCATCAAAGACACAAAGCTTTCGCACTTCAATTATATTAACAAGCTGAACATAAAACTCACTGTTAGACAACACAACATCCCGGATAATAATGGAATTGGTGATATATCTACTGTTAATCCATGTAAAAGCTTTGAAGCGCTTTAAAAAAATTTGGCTTCTTCATAGAAGTTAACTCTTAGCGAAGAATTGCTTATTTCTTCGTGTGTGAAAGGAAGGGTACGTGACGAAATACATTCTTAAATTTAATGAATCTAGTCGACAGGTCGTCAAGGACAGCTACGCCCACCTACTAATTAAATATAGCGATATCTCGTAGCGTGTGTAGCCTCCTGGATTATCGTGTTTTCTGTTCTCGGCAGTTGCAACTCGAGTCGGGGAAATGTTAAATAGGAGAGGACGGGAGATAAGAGGTTTTGTTTCGGTGTCAAAGCTTCGCTTGCATCCTTCCTGTGCCAGGTCATGTATCTGCAGATGTAAGCTTGTTTCCCTTATGAAGTTACTCCAGTGACGTCGATAAAATGTGCTGGCAGACCTCAGAATTTCACCCTCTGTTGCGTTTTCCGTGACGTTATCTTTAATCTGTGGTTTGCATTGTTGACCAAACTCTGCCCCCGTAGAATGTCTTGCTGAAATCATATGACAGGAGTTGTTAACTACCAAGCCTCTGTTATAAACACCAGAGCACTCTATCGCAATTTTTGAAAGGTTATGGTTCAGCAGTTTCTAGAGTTAATAAATTTTTGAACACTAAACGGTCTCAAATCTAACAATTTTACTTTGTCTTTTTTTTTTACAAAATAAGAAAATTGTTCACCATGTTGTATTTGTCAGCCATTAAAAATTATTCTTTCTTAAATAATTTTGGGAACATTTCGTTTTGAGCGGCTCTACTTGGTTTATTTTAACACCTTGCTATAAAATTAATTTTTTTCGCTTTCTCCTATTTCTTTTTTTAATTGTTTAAATATCAAATCTAATTATTTCCTTTTTACACCGCTTAATCTGTAATTCTCTTAAAGATTTATACGTTAAAGGATTGACACGGTTTTTGGTGTTTTGTATTGCGTTACCAAAAGTTTATCTGTCGCAATCAAATAATTCAAAATTCCTTAATTATTTATAAGAAGTAACCATGAGAGTGGAGCTTTCAGTTAAGTATTCCATTTGTCAAATTTTTAGATTTCTCGGCGTGGAAATAATTTTTCTCGGTGAATCGGTTCCAGCAGGATTGCGTGTCCGTAGTACGGAAAATCCTGTAAGATAAATTGGCTACGCACCTGCGGTCTACGTGCACGCACATTTTATATAACCTCACTTTGTCAATCTAATATGAACAATCCAGAACGACAATATTAAAATTGCTCCATTTTTTAAAAAAATTGACAAATAGAATATGGCAATATTTGGCCCAAAACTCCGGATTCAAAATTAAAACTTTAGAAATTTATGAGTTTTGAATTATTTTATATTTTACTTTTTTGTTGTTACCTGCTTAGAACCCGACGATGTTCATAAAGTTCTTCATTTTATGTTTTATAATAAAGACTCGTTTAACTCTACGGGAACAAATGGTACTAAATTAAACACTTGGCCATAAACTCAAATTATATATGAAACAGCCGCTGCTCCTACACTATAAATATTTTAATTTATGTGCAGAGTAGTTTCCGGAATATAATTCATTCCGTACAGCTGCTGCACGAATTCCCTTGTGTACCTGGAATGTTATATTTGAGATTTGCGAGTTGTAAAATTGTCTGCCTTAGCGAGGCTTACGATTAGAACATATTGCGTCCCTTACATTCTATGAAGTCCGCTGCCTTCCTATTAATGGATTATAATTTCTAAATTGGATTAAGAGCTCGGGCGAGATCACGCGGTCGAAACTGGCGCTACTGGTGGCAGTTTCGATGCCTGCCTTACTTGCGATACGTTTAGCCTTTACGGCATAAATTGTGGGGGGTTTAGCTTCAGCTTATAGTGGATGACTTTCTGTAACTAGAGTAGAGGATATTTAATTCGAATATGCCTAGTTTATAATATGCATTGACACAATAATTCTGTCATTTCTAGGGTGATTTAGTAAATTAAAAGATTAAAAATTAAATGCTTCATGTACGTTAAATTTATTTTCACCGAGAAGAGAATTAGAGAAATTTAAATGTAAGAAACTTCTGTATTTTGAGAGACGAGGTTTTCATAAAAATAAGTTTTTGTACACTTATCCAATTTTCAGGACTATTAGTTTATACCATATAATTATTTCGTGCGGTATCCATTGAATAGTTTAACTGATGCTATAAGCCTTGCAGGGCACCTGACAAATACATGCAAATTGCGTTTAGGTCTTCATCGGTAACTGCTGAGTAATTTAAAGAGAATATACCTAAGTATCAATTTGAGGTATAATTAGTGTACCCATTTCTTTTACAGTTTGTAGTGTCCCGTGTACAGATACTGTTTGTTTTCCTTACGGATATCTTTTCTTTATCTGTCGGTTCTGTATTTAGTGGTAAGAAAATTGTAGTAATTTTAATCGTAATCTGAAATGTAAGCGTTTCAAATTTCATTCCATATGCTCATGTTTTAATCCCCGTACTGGTAAATAAAGGTTCTATTGCAATTAGCTACATTTCCTGATTATCCACATGGTTATGTTCAGGTTTTATTAAAATAGTACTTTTAGAGAAGCGAACACTATTAGTATTTCACAACTAGAACAAGTCGCTGGGTTATGATTTTTAACGTTTTTTCTCTGTTTTATAAATGTTGTTCAAAATTAGGACGTAATTACAATGTAATCGTACGTTTATCGATAAAAGTTCTAAATTTAACTCGTATTTTGTCTCAATACAGAAAAAATTAACCTTTTAGATCTTTTTTATTTTTCAAAACATTAAAATTGCAAATTTCAATAACTGTTGCCATTCCTAAAACGAAGATTAAGGTCAATATTATTTTATTCCTCTGTTCATTCTAGAGGTTATGTAGTCTAATATATTTTAAAACCTGTAACAATTAACCAAATTTGGCGCACAATCGTAATTTTTAAATATTTATGCCGTTACAAGTTTACCAATATGTTTCGAGAGAAGTTTATTGAAACTAATGCAAATCGGTGAAATCTTTTTTTCCATGCTCACGTATGTATATAGAGTAGTTATTTGGCTCAAATTAAGTTAAATATGTGTACAGGTTTGTACTGCAAGTGTAACTTAATTTTCTCGGAATTACAAGATGACGTCAACTGCGATTGCACTGGTCTGGATTTATGACTGTTCCAAGTAAACTACGCATGTTTTGATTCAGTTTGTTCCTTTATTGCACCAAACTTGCTAAATATGATTTTTTTGTCTTTCTTTCGTCGATCACTAATTATATTTACGACAGGTTCGTTGTAGAATGAAATCTGCCCACTTCGTTGATCAGTGAATGCTGGACGTTCCCATTCAGACTACGTTGTCGCTAAATGGCGTATTGTTATTAGTTTCCAGAGAGTAGTATTTTTTTATGGCAGTGGGACTAACTTGTTGGTTGCTGTGTACCGAATCGATATATGCCTTGCACTCCGCCGAGCGTAGCTGTTGGGGACTATGTATGTTTGACGGTGTTTCATTGTTTATTTTCGAAATTTATGTCTCTGGAATGAACCCGAAGCAACAGGAAATTAATGACCGTTGACCAACTAATTTTTTGAGCAAAAAAATCTAGACTGGTTTTTAAGACTCACTTGTACTAAAATACATGAAATATGACTAAAATAAATGGATTCAATTAAACATAATACAATGAAAAAAAAGTAGAATAAATTTAATTCTAGCCTTTAATGTAGTGGAAGCAACACTAAACTTTTATAAATAGTTCTTAGTCCCGACATATACGACGTTTGACGAAAATAATGGGATTTGTTATTGATGTTTCTTTTTGGAAAACTATATATAGATATAAAGATCCTGTAGAATTTAACGAAATAAATATTTATCAATGACGTTAGTAAAATTTGGAGTAATTTAAAACTCAAGGGGGTACAATTTCATAATTCAGAGTATTATGCGAAACTGGACAACGGGTTTGACTGTTGTCTTTTTCTTAAAACAAGAATATAAGTGTCTTAGTAGCTTGTGGGCAATAATTTTACTTACATCGCGACACCAACTTAATATACTGCAATTTTGTTGATTAGAAGTCAAAAGAATCGTAGTTTTCGAATGCAGAGGGCGTTGTAATAAATTTGCATCTGTATTTGTCGGTGCGCTTTACTTTCTATGCATGAATCGTAATATTTTCATATCTAATTATTCACGTATTGAAGGAAAAGGTTCGTTTAGTCTCTTTACATCTGTCACATTTGGATCTGGTACAAACATTATTACGTTATTCCATTTTTCTGTGTAAGGAAATGTCAATAGTGCGGAAAAAGAGGTAGTTTTTAACGTTTCGAGGAAATGTGTTAAGAATCAGAGCTGGAACGAGTCCGTACAGTACCAAATGAAATAAACCTACCAAATTCATCTTATTTCAGGGCCTGCTATCATTAATGCGTGTCCATGTGTCGTCCCCCCTAATGGCTCTCCGTTGTTGGAACGCTAGTAGACATCTTTCTCAACAACATATTAAAATATTGAACCTGTCTCTTATAATTTGTTAGGAGCGACATAAGAAATACGGCTATTTTCGTGACGCAGGTCCCTAGAGTGAGATGTTGTCACGTAAAACCGTTACAGACTGGCAGCTATAAAAGTGACCCACTATTTTCCAGTTGGGGATAAAACTTTGACGGACATCAAATTTGGAGAATATTTTCAGCGACGCAGTAGTTGGTTTGGGGTAAGAACTATTCCGCTACACTATTGCGCATGTCAACGTTATAAAGTATTACCAAGGGTTGCGATGTAGGTGTTATCTGTACTAGGATTCTGAAATTTTGTTCCTAGTATCTTGTCGACCCCATCGTTTTTATGGTTATCAAAAGGTAACCATGATGACCTTCAGCAAATAAGAGCAAAGAAATGCTTCCTCAAGTGACCAGTCAATAGAACCCCTTGCTGAAGGTCATCTGCATGCACATAAGATGTGACAGTGCCTCGTGAATTTGATTCGACGGCACTAGAAAGAGCTTCAAGGCATGGCATAAGTATAAACGTGTGGCACTGTGCAGGTACATGCAACGCCTCTTTTGCCCGTGAAGTCCTCCTGCATGCAAGCAGCACAAACCTTTACTCCGTAATCCGCGCCATTTCTATATAATTTCCAGGCGTAAATCTAGTTTCTTTCATATCTCAAATCTTTTAAGTCTTACCTTGTCTCTTGGCATATGATTTGTAACGCTCTTTTCGTATATTACTTAATGACATAATAGTCTAAGGAAGTAGAAATTATTTCACCGGAATCTCAACCGGATTATATAGATATTTTAGAAGAAAAGCAAGAATGGAAAAATGTTGACCGGACCAGGGACTCTAACCCCGGACCTCCAGTTTTCCGGGCGGGATCTCTAACAACTGAGCTAATCCAAGTCGACGTCCAAGGACCGATTCAAGATCCCTCTATTCCCGTAAACCTATAAATACACTAGTAGACATTTTTTCATTCTTGTCTTTCTTCTAAAATATCTATACGCTCCTGATTGCGCTTCCGGCATTTCTATTTCCTTAGACCACAATTCAATGCACCTTTGATCAATTTACGTAATGTCAGTTCTTTACGTATTATCTAAAATTAGGGTTTGAAGAATGTCTTTCTTCTAAAACATTAGTTTCAGAAAACTAATTGTATTTGCCCTGGGATAAAACTCTGGAAAAGCGGCACAAACGTATTTAATGTTTATAGTACCGATACCATTATTATAAAATATGCACATTCAAAGTAAATCAGTTTCCTTCAACCAAAAAAAAGGAAACTTAATACAACAAATCTTCTAGGTCATTCGACACCACTACAATCGCGAGCAGCTTGCGTCCCGCGTGACGTCGTGCACAGAAGACGACCAAATTACGTTCGACAACTTCCACCTTGCTTCACGGTAGAATCGGCTCCCATTTATAAATATAGTGCAAAAAATACAAATTGTGGAGCGTTCACATCGAAGGACGTGGCATATTTATCCTTAGTTAGACCAATTTTGGAATACGGGGTGGCTTGTTGGGATCCCTATAGAAAAAAATCAAGTAGAATCATTAGAGAAAGTTCAGAAAAGGGCTGCTAATTTTGTGCGAGTAGGGCCGAGACATAGGAATGAAAAAGTAGAACAGATAGGTTGGGAGGTATTGTTAGAAAGGAGGGAGAAATCAAGGCGGCATTTGCTATTCAAAGCTTATACGGGGCGAAAACCATGGATTGGAATTAGCTCGAAAAAGCAAAGGCCCAGTTATATAGGTAGATGGAATCATCAATTCAAAGTGAAATGTAGAAAGCAAAAAACAGATTTTGGCAAATTCTCATTCCTAAATAGGAAATCCTCTTCAGGAAAATAAATTCAGGACAAATCTAAAAAACCGTGTGAAGTGGGTATTTAGAATAATATAAATGTATATTCGAATTTAAAAATTAAAGTGGAATGTTAAGATAATATAATTCTTGTAGTGTTTGTTTTTTCTTTCAGGCCTATAGAAATTTTAAAGCACTGTGATTAGTTTTCTTTAGATTAGGAGTATTTATGTTTCAGGAATTTCATTTTGTATCTGCCACCGGACTTGCGCCCAATTGTAGACTATCATTAAATACAATGCAATACAAAACCCGAATGAAACTGTATACGTTAGATAACACAAATTACAGATGACTAGCGGGTCAAAACTCGTGACTTTAATCTAAATCGGCTTATATTGCCACTGATTGGTTTACTTAATATCCATATGCGCCTATTTAAGAAAAGAACACTAGGAATATTTCGAGTTAGTCTCGGATTTTTTTTGTCTAGAAGTCTGCTTACGTTTATTAACTTCTTAAAACAATTCGTGTATTAATTGCAAGCTCGGGACATTTTATTAGTTTGTCATTATGATTGTGCTCGTTGCCTTAGAATAATATTTTATCGTATATTATCTCATTGTGTATACTGTAAATATGCGCGGTGTAGATTTGCACGAGAATTCAATGGAACATACACGAATTTACAACCATTAATATAGCGTCACATATTTTCTGTTTCAATTCAATTTTCCTCAGTAACGTGAGCTGATAAAGTCCCTAGCAGAACATTAACCTGTTGTGTTTAAAGATCACTAAAAGCTGCTTGTGGCACAAGGAATTGTGTGCAGGTGCTTGGCAAACATTCAGAGCTCGTCGAGAGAAAACTCCAACTTCTCCTCATACGGTACACTTCCTGAACTGCAGTTGGAATTTACTGCTTTAAATGTAGAGAAAGGAAAGACTGGTGTGATTTGTATGCGTGACCTCCCTTGTTTTCTTTTTCTGTGTAAACTAAAAGAGAGCCATTCGGTTTTTGCGGCACGCTTTTAGTCTGACCATTACATTTCTTCAGATCCCAATAGAATTTCTGTTAGAACGATTGTTTTGTGTTTCGTTTGAATGTAATTTGAACTACTTTTAAAGTTTTTATAATTTGTATTATGAAAACTTCGTATTATTTTTATAAATTGTCCCCTATTTTGCAATTAATCCTCCGGAGCCCAACCCTCCCATTTATTATTTGTATTTACTTGTTAATCTACAATTGAGTGTAAACCCGGCGGTAGATACATAATTAAATTTACTTATATACACAAGACTTAAAATAAACCATGGTTTATGAAATGTCTAAACCCTGAAAGAAAGAAAAACCTTACAATAAATACACCTTATCACTTCACTTTATTAACATTTAACTTTGACTATGCCTTAATATGAATTTATATTATTGAGGAAAGTCACTTCGCACGTTCCTGAGATTTATCCTAAATTTAATTTCCTGAACAGGATTTCCCCCACCGGTAAATATTTCCAGTAGTTGGTCGTTTTTAGGAATGAAAATTTGCCACATCTGTTTTCTACATTTTACTTTGATTTTATGATCTCGTCGACCTATTTCAGTTGGCTTTTGCATTTCCAATCCATGGTTTTTGCCCCGTATAAGGTTTGAATAACAAATGCAGCCTTGCTTTCTCCCTACTTTGTGGTGATAATTCCCATACCTGTGACTGCCAACCTAGCACGAAATTAGCAGCTCTAAACTGAACGTCCGATAATAATTCTATTTGATTATTTTCCTATAGGGATCCCAAAAAGTCCCAATTGGTCTAAGATTAAATATGCCAAATCATTTGATTCCCTTTATCTTGCTCATTACGAATTCCACGCATATCAGGCCGTGAAATACGCCTGTTCCGCCCACCAAAGTCTTGAAATACGTTCCTAGATATTTGCAGCTCCTTGTCCCTTGGAATTAGTTTCCCATCTAATCTTAGTTTGTCAGTTATGTATAGAAGAGGAAAATATTCTGTTAACAAAATTGAATCTATGATACTCCATCTGAAAACAATCAGCGGCGTTTATATTCTTCGGAGCGTGCACTGATCTAGTTTTCCGTCCTAAGTAATATAAGAAAACCTATTCATACGTAAAGTTTAAATCTTCTGAAGAATAAAAACTACCCATTTTCCCATGTATATTCTGTCCTGTAACAGTACTCTAGTTATATATTTCGTCTTCTCAGAAATTCCATCCCGCACGCGACAAAATTGTTCAATTTCTTACCGGCTGCTGACACGCGTGAATGAATGTGGAATTTGTCTTTCCAGGGACTTTCGCGCCCCACGCGGGAAGGAATGTCTTGTAATTTAGGGGGACAAATACTTTCGCGCCCGATTACTTGCACTGGCTTTCCTGCCACTGACCTTGGCGCGTGGGAAAGAACTCTTATACAGGCCGTGACAGTGCACTCGTGCAGGAGCAGGACCTTATTGGTTGAGCTCAGGCAAATCCTGGAAAAATGTGATATCTAGGGTTGCAAATTCTCTTGCAGGTCGCTTCGTCACCACCCGTAAAAATTAAAAATTTTAGACCTCTTGGTTTTTTTCCTCTCCCAGAGATTCTGGCTGCTAGTAGCTTCTACATTATGTAAGAAAATAAAAAAAATTTAACATTCTTTATTAATTGCAACAAGACGTAAGAAATAAAGAACATACGAATGAAAATAATTTTCAACACAAACTTGTATATTTTTTATTAGATTTGACCTGCTCCACTATTACATTTTTAAGTACATTATTTTAAATTTGGCAGTAATTTAAATTTACTGTAGAATACTTCAAACTGCATCTTTAGAAACTGTTTCTTTCAGCAGTCGATTGAATCTTCATCAACGAGAATAACTCTTCCGTTAACATTATGCCCTGATAAAGAAAAAAATGTACTCGTACATCTTTACATTGTTTGGATAAAAAATTCGTTTTTATTTTTCCGTTCCAATTTTGGCATTAATTCTGTTTATTTGTAAAATTATTTTTATTGCAACATATTGATCCAACAAATGTGCGACTTCACAAAAAAATGAAGTTTTTTTCGGTTTCTGGATTTTCCTCTTGAAAACATTATTATTTGAATGTCCATCGTTTCAAATAATCTGTCAGTTTTATAAGACTTTTTCTATAGTTTTTCTCTCTGAAATTATTCCAATTATGGTTTTAACATCGATATAACTGGGATAAATAAAAAAATGAACTTTCGTCTTTTTCTTAAATGTACTGTGAATTGAATTTTTCATCTGGAACTTCTATAACTCTTTTCTCTCTTCTATTTTAAAGTATGTGAAAGCAAAACGCTGTCTAAATGTAATGGTCTGTGGTTTTTCTCCAAAAAGCCTCTAAATATTATTACAGTTTAAAAAAAGTGATAGTCCTCATGAACATGTGCTAAAGAACGAATGCTTCTTGATGCAGTTTTATTACTGAAATGTAATTCAATAAATAAGTAATCTAACGTTAAATATTAACAAACAATTCAGCCAATTTGTCAGAATTTTTTTTATATACATTTAATACCAATGGTACGTTTCGTCCTTATTTGTGGACAGGTAAAATTTAAATAAATAACTTTATCTAAGAGTGTGTGTTTTTCGTATAAAATTTTTTGCTGGGAAATTGGCTGTATATATTTATTATAACATATAAAATTCTTATGTAGGCCTAATAAAGGATGACGTAATCTGTTTATTTCATAGTTTATTACATGTTTGCTATACATTATACAAAAAGCCCTTAGAGCCTCCAATAATTTTAAAACCTGTAATAACGATAGCCATCTCGTTTTTTAAGAAAGAGTAATTTTTATACTTTATTAAAAAATCGTAAAAAAATTATTTTTCGATTCTGACTGTATAATTAAAAAGTAACTACATCATTTAAAAATTATTTAAACAGTGCCACATTATAAGTTGGATATTAACAGGTTGCATCGTATTATGTAAAATGCGAGGAGGGTTATCCTATTTGTTCAATTTCTACTCCAATTTCCTTTTTCAATTTCCATAACGTTGTCGTTGGACAACATAAACATTAGTGTTGTCGCCCCAAAATAGAATAAATTTTTTAAAAAATTTACTTAATTTTCTTTTGTATACAAAAATTGACAGACCTCCGAAAATGAGGTAACATCATTGATCCTTTATTATACGTCTTGTACACATCAGACTTACCATCCTCAAGAGAAATACACAAAGTGCATTTGCTGATGTTACAACTATGTTGTCCCCTCATACAGACCCCTGACATCGCAACACAGGATGTTCAATATCCTCTATAACTGAGACTTGGCTGGAGATATGAAAAATAAAAGTAAATGGATTGAAATAATCCTATATAAGATTTACCCTTAAAAAGGGACATTGCCTTACAGTCAGACTCAATCGAGCAGAAATTACAGAAGCTGAAAAATATCTTGGTCTTCACTTAGACACAAATCTTAAATGGGGGAAACATCTATAAAAAGAGAGCACATAGACTTGAAACTAAAGGAGTAAATTGGTTGATTGGACGCAAATTAAAAATTATCATTAGCAAACAAATTATTCGTATATAAATCGATGAGAAAACATACGGAGTTGAACTGTGGGGATGTGCAGACATTTTAGATTTATTATTATTCAATCCATTAGTCCTCGGTTGAGGAAATAGGATACGTCAAATATAATATTACAAGAAGTATACAAAATTTTACAATTAAGAATTGAAGGACAAAAAGAGGAAAGATAAAGTTCAATCTTCAATTTTCAGTCGACGGAGGAGGCAGCAGAAGATCGTACGTAGGTTCCCGTCGAACATGAAAAAGAAAATAAGTCAGCAGTTAAATTATAGTAGAATATAGTTCTAAAATAATAGAAGAATTTGATAAGACACCAGCAAACTGTTTTAGTCCTTCATATCTACGAAATCTTTCAGTGAATAATCCGCTCCATTCATTAAGAGATTTACAACTCTTTATAAATACTTTCTGATCCTTTAAAGCTTTTATTTCTTCCGAGAGGGTATTGTATAGATTTATACTGGAATAGTGAATGCTTGTTTCAAAAAGATTTAGACGATGTTTTTCAACAGGGAGCTGAGAGAGATTTCTTGTTGTACGAATCGCTTGAACCGTTTAGATCATATAGATCGATGTTGCCCCATACAAATTTTTATAATTTCTAGAATATACGTACAAGGCAAGGTTAAAATTTCAAGTTTGCAAAACAAAGGCTTGTAAGTGGTATTGTACGCCGCACCAGATACTATTTGCTTTTGTAGTTTAAAAATGTGAAGCGCGTGAAGCGAATGACTCCAGTTTGCAATACCGTATCACATGACAAAATGAAAATATGCATGGTACATCATTTTTGATGTAGCTATGTCGGCTTCCCGAGCTAACACTCGTAATGTAAAGCAAATTTTGCTGAGTTTTCCCGATAGTTTTTTAATGCGGTGATTCTATTTCAAATTGTCAATCAGCAGACCAAGAAAAGGCGCGTGCTCTGAAATGTTTTCCAAGTTAGGAGATAAACTGTTTGTTTACTGTGAAGTTTACGATTTTGGTTTTCTCTAGGTTAAGACAAAATTTGTTTGCAGTGAACCAAAGATGGAGACGGCACATCGCAGTATCAACTTTCACGCATAAAGTTTCCGAGTCAGTGGCTGTCCGTGATGACCAAATTTGTGTCGTCAGCGTAGAGGACTGATTTTAAGGTGATCTAAATAATTAGGTAAATCGTTAATGTGAATGATGGAAAGTAAAAAAGGTCCCAAAATTGAGCCCTGAGGGACACCGCAGGTAATTGTTTCCGATTCTGACAGATACTCATTTCATTCCGTGTTTTCAATCGCAACTTTTTGGCGTCTGTTTTGCAAGTACGAAGCCAATAAAGAAAGGGGAACTCCTCTGATTCCGTAGAAATGTAATTTTCTGAGTAGAATATTATGATCTAGAAAATCAAACGCTTTCGAGAGGTCGGCAAAAAATGCTAGTCATTTTAAGTCTTTCATCAAGTGCGTCATGAATACTTTGAACGAAGTCGTAGGTAGGTTTTCCCCTAATAAAACCATGTTGCGATGTGGAAATAAGTTTGAATTTTGTAAGAAAATCTGTAATTCTGATAAGTAATGCTTTCTCAAGAATTTTTAAGAATACTGGTAAGAGGGAAATAGGTTGATAATTGGAGACGTCTGTTGTAGAACCCTTCTTGTGTAACGGTATAACTTTCGCGTCTTTCAGAGCATCAGGAAATATACCGGAGGAAAAGCACAAGTTAATTATGAACGGCATTGGAATTACAATTTCATTACAGCAATGTTTAATGATCTTACTGTTGTTTCCGTATAAGTCACAAGCATTCCAAGTTTTCAGATTGCTATTATGCACCTAGTGCAATCTAAGATATTTCACATGATAGCAAATGCTCCCTGGTATGTATCCAACTGTAGCTTACATACTGACCTCAACATTCCAGATGTTGAAGACGTCATCAAAGATAAAATTCGCAAACATCATACAAAGCTTGAAACCCGTCCGAATGGACTATTAGAATCGTTACTACAGCTTCTGCACAACCGAAGACGAGAGATGCTACTATAGAAACTGAGGTGGCGTTGTTGGACCTTAACATCTCCACAAGCAACTTAGACGTTGTACATGCCATAAAATTAGCTTAAAGATAGTTTATAATTTGGTTGTTAAATAAATTAAGAATTATTTCCATCACATTATTTTGTAATTTAAAAACGTTTTCCGCTAATACTCTATTTCTCGCCGCCATACTCTGTTTTTGTGGAACTTCAAGTTAAATTGTACTTATAGCTCTGAAGCAACACAACCTTCAGAGTTGTAATAGCTTGTAATAGTTAATATAGAATTAACCAATATATATATATATATGGCAGTCTGTTTTAAGTCCGATGGCAGACAGTTTCCGTGATGGGCGTGACTTTGAATCATCCAATCAGAACACTTGGCATGGTGGGAAGGGCCAAGCAGTGTTTTCGAAAATCTGTATCGCTAGGGGTGTGACATCGTAAGCTCAAACATTGCTTCGCTGTGTATCGACAAACCCTCCGGACACGCTCGGACTATAGGGCCTTTTAGAAGACATAGCGCCATTCTGTAGGAGAGCTTGGATTATCGAACCAGTGAAATCTATCTCGCCCCTGTGAGGGAAAAATCTTTTTAATATTCCTACGAGACGTGTTTGTGTTGGATGTGAAGTCGTCTGGGAGGTATTGGAGCTGTGTCACGACCTAAGTCGAAGCTACGTACAGATTGCTTTCCTTTTGCCTATAAGGACGCAGCCAAGGTCGTACGAGCCTGACATAACCAAGCCTTAGCAATGTAAATGGCTCTCGTGTCCTCACTTGCTTTCCAATAGGAGGGGCAAAGCGCACTTTGCTGGCAGGGCATCTCTTTAATTAGTTCCGACGGAAGAAATCTTGCTTGTATATATGTCCAAGTCAAAATTAGAAATCGGTGAAATTATTTATCGTCGGAAATTTACTATCATGACGCAGCGCTGGACACTCGCTACTCTACATTCTTATTCAATGGAATGCATGTTAATAATAAAGCATTATCTTTGAGAATTAGGGATTTTAAAACAGTTTTTTCATGAATCTCGTTAAGTCCCGCAGACCATTTAATGAATTTCCTAAATTAAATTTCGATGTACCTCGCTCTACCTTCCGCATCCCCCCTTTTCAATTCCCTTCCTATGCTATTAAAGGGGAGTTGCCTGTTTCAGGATCACCCTCATGTAGCCTGTTAACCCCAAAAAATTAATTTTATTATCAAATGTAATCAATATGCCTCATTAAGGCCACTTTTCGTATTACATGTCTTAAACTCCCAGTTATTAATATTATAAAGTTATTTAGTACTTGTCTCTAATTGTAGTCCTGCGTCCTTGTATTTCATTGTAGATTCGTTAGTGTCGGAAGAGGTGTGTAGCGATTTGCTTTGCAGTCATAAATTGTAGTTGCATAATATTAAATATTATTTCAAGTGATAATCAATTGATAAATTAATATTTATTAAATAGAAATTCAAACCCTTTTTACGCATATACTCGTGTAAACACAAGTTACGATTTCTGGACATAAATTATTTATTGTTGTGAGGTTTACGTTTTTTTTCTTTCACGACAGAGATTCATTATATTTTTAAGATCCATTCTTCTCTTGGTTTTTATACTAATCTGATATAAAATTAACAACTGCCAAAAGTCGTATTCTTTTAATATTCTTTAACACATTAGATCAATTTTTCTCAATACTTTGTGACTTTATCAGAACAATACGTGATAACTGACAACTCTAACCAAAAATATTTATTAAATTATAAATTTAAATTTAGTTACGAGATATAAAAACTTTTCTTGCGTGGATGCAAATCTGTACATTTACAAAATAGAGGTACAAAAAATTAAAATTTAGTGTCCCAGGCTTGATCCAATGACTGTAACCTAAACCAAGAAATTTATTAATGTACATTTGTGCTCGAGGAATTCACAAAATTGTGACCGAAACGTATGTATTATGTTTAATCACAAAAACAATTCCAACTTATTTATTTTTGTTTTATTAGTTCTATTATGCAGTGAAAATATTATATGATAACATATATTATAATAACTACTTTTATATTCGTGAATTGAATAATCCTCAAAACATGTCTAATGGAATTAATAAAAATAGGCGTCATAAACCTAACTCTATTTTTGTTTCATGAAATGGGGTACATGAAGAACTTAATTTTATCGTTGTGAATTTAGAATATGAGATGATGTAAATGATGAAACCTGCTCAATAACCGTCAATATATTAGTTTAGTAAAATCCGGGACTCGTGATATTACCGAAAATATTACTAAAACTATTATAATTACAATGGAAGTAGCCGCTGTTGTTCAAGATAATTCCTTACCACCGTGGTAAATACTCCTGTAATGAAGGTATTATAAAAACCTTTAATTGGAATGAATAAAAATTAAGTCTAATCCCACAATTCCGATTCGGTTATGGATTTAAAACGACGGATTTGATTGTAATTATGGCGTAATGATTTACATGTTCGATTGACTTGTTACTTGGAATCTCGTGTAAATACTAGTAGTATTATTTCCTGAAACCCATTGCTATGTCGAACGTTTGTGATAAAAATTAATGTAGCCTATGTCCCGCCGTATTTTCGTTTGTTAATTACAAAATGAGACGGCGTAGCCTTTCAAACGGTTAACTTTTAATTTTCGTTGGAATATAAACGTTGTAGGTATTTATTCTATAGTTTTCTTTTTGCACTTTTAATATCCAACTAGGGGTTAGTGGAGAATATCTTCGTATCAACTAATATATTATTGTTTAGAATTTCCGAAGTTTTCGCTTGGAAGAGTCCCGCATTTTTTTCAATATAAACAATTGTCTTTAACGACGCATAAGTCATTCGACGATTTTGATTTTTCACTTAACTATATTTGTGCCTATTCGTCAATATAGTTATAGTGGGAAGTACACATTATGTACTATCTTGACGCATCCGGCCAGCAGGCGAAATTTAAGATCATTGAAGATTTATGTTAAACAATATTGAACGTTGTTAGAAATCTACTATTTTTGTATTTTCTGATTTAGTTTGATCGGACTAGTAAGTACCCAGTTGACAACAGGAGCTGGAGACAACAGGACGTTGTACCTGGGGCTATTGTGAGAATCCACATAGTGGAGGCTTTGTTTGTGTTCCGTGATTTAGTTCGCAGGTTCTGTTTGCGGTTGCCGTAACTACACACATGGGAACATCGTGCGTGTATGTGTGCAGGCACATAGCCACGTTGTGACGTAGCAATCCGAATGCCTGGGATGCACGAGTTAGAAGCTATGACGAACATTCTGACGGTAAAACTGCCGCAGGAGTGACGGCTTGCAATCGCAAGTTGTCGGAATTACTCCCGGTACGAACTACGTGAAACTATGCATATTCGGTCTTTCAAAGATGTGAAGATATTTTGTATGTAGTAGGAATGTTTTACTTACAACCTATTACCGCCGCTAACTTAAAATCCTATGTACGCAGTAAATTTGAAGCTTAAGGTTTTAATCATGACTGTATAAAACAAATGTTAAATATATCAAATCCGACCGTTCTTCATTCGAAAAATAGTGTGTAATACGGTTAATTGTTTAGAATTCTCCCTCCACTTGTTGCCCATTGTCAAATATATTAATTTATAATAAAAGATTTTTTGGTTTTAACTGTTATTAAATGAAAAATTCAAAAACATACGTAACTTGAAAAGAATTCTCACTTTAATTTATTTCGTCAGTCATTGCAATTGACTAGAAATCTATTATAATATAATGAATTAAAAATCTTACCTATTGTCCTTTCATCATCCTTCGATATTTCACGAAGCGAGTGTTCCAGGATATAATTCGCCATTATGAATAGCGGAATAGATACTAACGGTTGCTGTATTGCGCGCAACCTATATGGCGGTTTTCCGTGTACTATCTCTAATTTAATAGACTTGTGCATTTTTAACTAATTACTTCCACGTTTGTGCTAAGTGTGTCTCGCCCCATTCCGGCCCCCAATGTATTCTCCAGGTTTTTAAGCATATAAATATACAGTTCGGGGAGCTTTAGCTGGTATTTTATCAACACGATGCGCAGTCCACATTTCATGTGCCCAATTGTAGTGGAGGGGGATTGACAAGGAGCTCACTTTAACTCCAATTTATGTAAACGCAACTCGGTAATGTAAAATCAATTCGGAAACATTGGTGCTAGGAAATATATTGCTGGCAGTTCGGGATGTGTTGTACGTCAAGAAAATCATCCGTAAAATGTATATAATAAGTATATACTTATATATATAAGTATAATGTATATAATAAGTATCGGGTTGTCGCAGATCGAAGGAATACATTGAATGTTTTAACAGTTCCCTTGAGGGGGAAGTTCCTTCTCAAAAGACAATCCTCTTCACCTACTGCGCGTCTAAACATACCACGTAAAATCTCATGAACTGTACAAAATTTCGTTGCAATTGCTTCACGAGTTTAGATTTATTTTAATAATATACAGATATACTTCCTTTCTTATTTTATTAATTTTAAAGGTGCGATAGTTTTGGAAACGATATGTTTCATGTGCGCTCTTGCTGATTTAATTGTTCTGTATTTTTTTTTGCTTCCTGGTATGATCTAACATTCTTAGAAATATCATCAGTCTACCACTCCGACTAGATAATATGTATATATATTCTTTGCCATGGAGACACGGTTTCACAAAAATGCAGGTTAACATGAACTTTCTAGTAAATGTTGACGTTAAGCTTCAATCGATTCTGTATTGTCTTTGATTTTTTATTCTTCTGAATTTGTAGAATTCATTTCTCACGCTTCTAAGTTGGTTCATAAAGGTCACTAAAAAAGATATACAAATTCCAGGAGTAGAAACTGAAAATGAAACGTGCAAATAACGTCTTTTACCATTAGTTTTACTTTAATTCTGATATCTAGTTACTAATTAGCTAAATTAGCTCAATGACACATCCTTTAGTTTTCATTGTTGTCCTACGATTTTATTTCACTGACGCAGCGGGCTCTATTTTGTAATTTATCACTCATACTAATTCAAATGGTTTCCTTCGCTTCAGTCTTCTGAGCAGGCATTTGTCAGAGAGCTGAAGAACTTGTGTTTTTTCATCTCGGACAAACATTTCTTCGTGCTTGCCCGTAAATCTGTTAATTTCTTCTTTGACAGTTGTAATGCCAAGGTCTTTATGGATATTAGCGTTTCTAATGTACCATGGGGCATTCACCATAACACGTAAAACTTTATTTTGATATTTCTTTATTTGGTTAAGATTTTCTTCTGCACATCCCCATAGTTGTATCCCATAAGACCAGGTTGGTTTAATAATTTGGTTATACACCAAAGATATATTCTTCTGCCGAAATAGTGATATTTTCTGGCAGTTTATTATTTAGAATTCTCCAGTCTTCAATGCGTGATTTTAATTTGTCTTAAAGACAAGTTATGAAATTGTACTGAAGTATCTTCTAATGTTCCATGAACATAGGGTTTCTTGGCGTTGAATTTGCAAGAAATGTTCTTCAGAGTGTGAATTTCGACGATGAGCGTCTGTCTTTATCTTCCGATGAAGTCAAATTCCTTAGTGGAGATTTTGTCTAAGTGGCTCCAATTCTCTTTCATATTTATTAAATCTCATTTATATGACTGATGATCAAACAACATTAAAGTATGTTACGCTCTTCATATAACTAGAAAATTTTAGTTACATATTTATGCTTATAATTTCCAAAATAGGATATTAATTTACAGCTATATACAATCATGTAACTATTACCAACAGAGGTCTCGTAGAACTTCGAGCTCATTTCTTTGGAAGCAGCTGATCGTGACACTAAACGATACCCAGGTTAACAGGAATATTATTTTAATGGTTGCCCACTTTTTTCATTGGAAGTATTGATAGCCAGGCCTCGAAGTCCAAGGTTTCACAGTTTGATTTGCGTGGCTAACGTTATGTAGGGTCAGACATCAGTCAAAGCTTTGAAACTGTTCTGTCATTTGTTCCACTCGAGGGCCTTCTAAGGTCAGCCCTGCTACAAAGAATTTCTCGAAGAATTGTAATGTTTTCTTCTAAGAACCTGATCGTTCTTTCCAATCTAGTAAACAAACTCGTACGTCACATAGTTACACTACTGTGAATCGGACTTCGCCAGGCTCTGCGTCTATATGATTTACACGCGATGCTCGTACTTTACATTCGGTGGCTAAAGAAATGTGTAATCACAAAATTCCAGTCCGGTAGCGACGGCCGTCAACCTATATTTGATGGTTCCATGGAACAGCGTGTAGTAGTCTCATTATTAGAGTATCAAACTAGAGAATCGCTAATTTCTTATTGAATTTATGCATCGTGCTGCGTTTTGAACTCCCGGCTATTTATTTTTTATAGTCCATCGCTCAGACTCGGCAAAGAATCAGCTGTTTGTCTCGCTATTTTGCTGATGCGCCTCACTAGCATCAGCAAATCCGCAATGTCAACACGTCTCGTGTTTACACGGATGCACGTCAAGCTTGTTTGTCAACTTAGTGTTACCTAAAATTTTCATGACATGGTTGCTTGCTTCGAGAGTGAACCTCAGCATCTTCCTCGTCAAGTTGCTGATTTTGTACTTCATTATTCCGCATCACGTTGATTTTTTTTACGGGAGTTTGGTGACAAAACTGCGTTGGAATTGCGCCTTAAGGTTTCTTGTCCGTTTAAGTCTAGACATTATTCGTGTGGATAATATAGTATAAAAAAGGCAATTACTCAACTTCATTCCGAATTCAAGGAAAATACACTCGATGAATGTATTAATATACTTTTTTATTCTATTGAGTGTTGCAAAACTCCAGTTCTCAACGAAGACGAACCTATAAGAAGTTGAATAGTCTACTTTCAGACCACCGAAACTGGATCAAATGATAATTGGATGATAACCGATGATAATTCTGTGCGCATATCTGTAGCGAGTTGATAAATACGAATTCATCCTTGTAGCCATTTGTTCATAAATGTTGTCTTTCGACTGGACTCTGGAAAGAATGATTATGGATGTTTTTAATTGCTGGAAGATTTTATAAAATTACGTAAATATTAAAAATGTCACTCTGCTAAAATCATAATGTTCTGATGTAACAATTTAATTAAATCAAAACTATAATAAACTTTGTCATATTTTCTGGCTTGTTGATGGGTCTCTAAAGCGGAACAGTTTCTATTAAACACAATGAAAACTTATAAAACATTGAACACACAAAATTTTGAATGAGGTAAAATCATAACCTTTTTTTGAGATTGAGTGCTTTGTACAGTTAACTAGGACTTCAGATTGTTATTACGATGTATAGCATAGAGTAAATCTGAAATATGGATCTTACTTCGGTCAGCTGAGTGAAGCTATCATTTCTCCAGAACGATGTCCTTTTTTGCCTTTAGTCCCATCTATAGTCATTAGCCGAAAGTGATAAACTCCGTAGTTGGTTACTCAGTCTGTGTTCTTCGCATCCGAATATACTCTCAGAATTTAAGTTTTCTGAGCCCACTTATAATTTGTTTCTCCTGGAGTTTATATTCCCCTATAATCTAATTTTATTAGCGACTAGGTGAGGCTGCCAGTCATTGACAGAAAACTGTTTTTAAATTATTAACATTCTTTACTACTACGACGTTTCGTCCATGCGTTTGGGCATCATCAGGTAAATAAATAATTTTCTACATAAATTACTCCAGCAGAGAATTTAAAAAAAATTGCACCGACAAAATTTCATTAAAATAAAAACTGTAGCATATATTTAATTACTTGATGTGCAATATGACCATATTTAACTAAATTTAATGTCAATACGGTTTGCCAAAATGTAAAATATGAAAAATATTAGGCAAATTCTCAGGGATAGAATCAAATTCTTTACATCAATAATCTGACGATCTAAATAAATAAACAAAATTATCAATATGTTGCGTTTTCTAATGCCATCTATTAGTTCTCTTCAACATTTAATTTTATTTTCGTAAACCAAATGGCAGTTTTAAATTTAATTTAAAATAAAATTGGTTGTATTGCTCATAAAATAAATGTTTTATTTTAATGAATCTTTCACTATTCAAATTTATAATTTCGTTTTAAAATTTTTGTCTGTAGTAACGTTGGTAAATATTATGCACCTGAAGAAGCCCAAAAATCTAGACTAAACATCGCAGTAGTAAGAGAAAATAAATAAATTAAGAGTTGCCACATTAGCTGTTTGACGTATTTATGTATTTTTAGATTTCTCCTCGGATATTTAATTTGATATTTTTATTTTTAAAGCTATGTTCGTAGCAACGAATTGGATAGTAATTGTAGATCAATAGCCATTTTGTAGTGGTATGTTCCGCCTTAGTATATAACTTAATAAAGTTATTTTGGTGGTTTTTGATAAGTGCTAGCCTTGATAATCTGGAAACAGTATCATGAAAAATTTGATGACGAAATATGAACATTAATCCTAATCTGTTCAATTGTTTTTTGTTACTTCCCGTTAAACTAGTTGTATATTTATTTAAATTATCAAATTTTTTATATGTTCCCAGACTTTTAATTTACTCTTCTGTAGTGTAATGCCAAATACTAACGGTCGGATTTTTTGTTACCGTTAGGGCAAGAAGTATTTTCCGATAAAATAGTGTGATTCTGAATTTCAGAGACACCTAAAAATAGCTGTCTATACTGTATGTTATAAGTCAAGGTAGACTGATTTATTTGGTGGAGTAAAATTTCTTAGTTAAATGGAAAAAACTAAAGTTTTGTGTTGGCTACGTTATGCTTAGTTGCCTTAAAATTTCCCCTCTGTTCAATTTCTTAACTGAATTGAGTGTCGGTTACATTTCTACTTGGAAACGTGTAGTCACGTAGTAGTTAAAATGGAACTTTATGCTTACTGTCGTATGAAGTAAGTTTTCGACCCACGACGTCATTCATTTCACGCTTAAGCTGGAACATTTTTACTGGCACACTCTTGCCTCTGTGAATTTAGTTCGTATTTAAATTTTTTATGTGATAGGCTCACATTGTGTAATAAGAGATTATGTTAGGAGCATATAAATAATGTGACAAGCTAGAAATGGCAGTATAGCTCGTGTATGAGGAACATTAACGCTCCAAAAAATGTAAATATTGGAGAATTACGCTTTATGCAGGAACGAGCTGAGATGGACACAGCGAAATCGTTGGTTAGGAGTTGTTAGTCGGCAAGGTCGTGTGTGGGATTGCCACTTCCATATTATAGGCGCGTTTCCTGTCTGGAGCGTCAGATTTGTATTCGTGCTGTCACGCAACGTAACGCAACGCATCGCTCCTGTCAAGGATGGCACATGTGACTCATCCCGGCTAACATACTTCTACCCACATCATAATAAATTACATTACATTAAATTAAATTACTTACCTCGGTTGAATGTAAATTTGCATAAAAAAAGTCCCTCTTCACATGAAGTACTGCCGCGATTTCCTTTGAACTCAATTCCATTAAGCATGGTGGAATGCATTATAGAAAATCGGACCAGTGCTAAGATTTTGGGTTCCGATACTTGTATATTTCGGATAAAAAACCGTAAAATTCATGTGGTCTTAGGAATAATTGTTATAATTAGGTTATGACTATATCCCATTATCAGCAAAGATTTAATAATTAAACGGACAAAAATACAGCTACAGATTCTCCTTTAATTTAGGACTTCATCAGGTGTATAATGGATTGGGATTATTATAAACAATTTCCAGACATTGCCAAATTCTTCTATTAATAGGCATAAGTTTGATGCTACACACAATTAATTTGAAATATATGAGAAGCCGGTTGTAACCGAAAAAACTACTTAATTTGTGTGTAAAGTAATTAATTATTAGTTATTATAGCCCCATGTTGACGGATGCCAATTTTAATAAAATGGGAAATGAGGGGATTAATTTACTTATGATTAATCAATTAAGCCGCAGCTGGATGACAATTGTGATAATCAGCGTTTAACTTAAATGGTCAAAGGATAAATTTAAGGTTCGAAGGAAAAACTAAAGATTATTTAATGACTTTAAATTTAACGACAAAATTAAGATTAGATTTACAAACAATAAGACACTTAAACGAATGATTTACAAATGAAGACTGTAGAGCATTAAGAATTATATACTGAAACTCGTTAAAATCAGGTCACCTGTGGGGTGAACCAAATGAAGTAGTTTCTGTGGCATATAGGTCTGGCAATGTGAACTTCAGAAATTTTATGTCAACGATACCGACAGAAGACTGCAGCTGTTTTCTCTGGTGTCGCAAGCACGTTCTGCTTCGGGTTGACAAATTAGCAGGAGCCTCTCGTTGACTGCGATGGAATGATGTGGTTGCATGGATGACGCTTTGGGCCAAAATAGTGGAAACTTCTACTAAAATTTCTAAATTTCCTCAGTACTCAAGAGCTCACCTCTGCTCACGCCGGCGGCCTGGAGTTTAATTGAACCTATTTGCACCAAACGTCTGTCCATTTCGCCTCGCATGGCCCCGAATTTCCACCAATTGGCTGCAATTTCAGATAGCAACCAATGTTGGTATTTATAAAATTGCAACCAATGGGAAATTTTTTAGCCGCGGGATGTTTTGCATTAGTTACACAGCTATTTCAAATTATTTACACAGATTCAGACTTGACGGCAGCAAATTTTTTTGAATTAGGAACATATGCGATTTATTTAAGCCCTATTCCGTATTGTATGAAGAAAGGTTGGTCTCATTGTCCAAGGGAAGGTGTAGCGCTGATCCTCGGGAAGGCACACACACAAAAATACTTCGCAGGCCTTACAAATTTTCCACGCGCAATTTTTAATGTATTATATTCAAATTAATTTTTTTGCTGATATTATTAGTTGAATTTGGCAGTGTATGAAAATTATTTACAACTAAGCTGCTTGCCCGAGGTTTCCGGAAACATTTTTGATTTAGCCCGCGACCTTATTTAATTCGACAATCTCTGATCAACATCTGATTTAACTGGCATCGAGCGCGTTACGTTTTGAAAATTTACCTATTCATGCCTATCTTTCCCTACGAAATGTTTTAAATCATAGTAGTTCTTACAGAGTCAAGAAATATTCATGTAGATTAAATAAGCACTCTACCTTAAGAGGTCAAAATATCCCGGTGCCTTGTTGAGGGGAAAATATTAGCTATACTGTAATAGATTATCTAACTTGAAATTATTTAGTCAATTTAATCGTATAAAAAATAATAATGGTGAATTTTTCATATTCAACTATTACTAATTGCTCTCTCCTGTCCAGCAACAATGTGGACGTTACTTTTATTCGTTCAAAATATGCCTTGCATTTAATATCGTTCACGAGGAGGAGAAAACTTGAATACTTTAAACTTAGTTGAGCATTTTATAATAAGACAGCAACTAGGAACAAGTTGCAAGGCGTTTTAAATATATTTGGCAATTTATATAAAACATTTCATAATAAATTTATCAGAAAGATAAATGCCAATCATATATGCTATTTTGATGGAGATAAATTAAAACTTCAATTTAGTTATATTAAAAACTTTTGTCGGAGTCGTTCATGAGATTTACTTGTTTTATTTAGCGTTTAGTGTGCTTCACTCTGGAAAGTGGATGCCAGAAATAGGTTTTTCTAAACAATGACATGATTAACGTACAACTTTGCAGAATGTGTATTTGTCTTTGGACATGTAAGATTTACGAAAGCGTGGCAGCGAGGACAATTGGTTTGTGCCTTTGGCTTAGCCCCGGATCTCAATCTTCCTATTCCCATTGCTCTACTCGTTCCTCAACAAATGTTAAATTTTATAGAGCGGCTTTCTTATGTTATTCTTCGCAACACTTTTGAGGTACGCTTATTAGTTCTTAAATTTAAATGCATCTTGGTTGGTGAAAAAGCAATTACAACCATCTAACTCTTATATTTATATTGCGTTGAAATTTCGTTCACTCGTGAAGGTCTACGTTGTATGTTAGAGATAATGTATCTGTTTAAATTCTCTGTTCTCCGCAGGTGTTCTTACTGTGGCAGTAGTTTACGGCGTTCACACGGTAATACATAAATCACTGACGTAACAAAGAGTAGTAGTTGTCTGCGTACAACTTTTTGAAGTTTAATTGGAGGACTTAATTCATTTTTGTTTATTAGAGTTCAGTTAATGTATGGCTGATGTGTATAGGTAATATATATATATATATATATATATATATATATATATATATATATATAAAAGAAATGCCTAATAGTTACTTGAAATTTGGGAGGAACTGACGAATTGTTGTCTTTGTACTTCATTATATAATTAGCAGATTTTCTTAATTTGTCATTGATCTACACGATTTAGTATGGGTTGGGTGTATGAAAAATGTGTTTAGGAGTATTTGCTGTGTTAATGTGGTGAGTGAATGTAAGTTAGTAGAGTTCCACAGACGGGTTGAGTAACGAGTGACATTCATAGACTTAATTTAATCTAGTGTCGAGGACTCTGGCTTAGTGTGTTTAACGTTCTTTATTTCACAATAAAGTTCTAGTCATTTCAGAAATAGACATCTTCTTTTCTGAAATTAATGGTTTTATATACTCTTAGTTTTCTACTGTGTTGTATAGCAGCTTGAAGCATTAGGTACTACTGTTGCAATCCTATAATATATTATAATGTTTTATGTGCCGTTTAAATTAATAGAACAGATATAATAAATAAGGAAGTTTAAAGTTTTATAATATATTTAACAAACGACAAATAAACTTGTCTTCCTGAAAGGTGCATTTCATAAAATCGATTTACAGTTAAAATTAAATATTGTTAAGATAAGCTGATTCTTTGTCAAAGGGGATGGGGGGCTCAAACGCCTTGTATTTATTATTTCAAACACTAATTGTTCGTGGCGATGACCACAGTGGCATTTATCTGACTGATTTGAGGGATTTATGCTTCATTTGTACTTTACCAACGACGTAGGTAGATCTGGCCGGAATCTTTAAATTCGTTTAAGTAACCCCCCGCCCTTCAATTTTTTCAGGAACGGGATACCTCGTTGCTGCTGCCATCCTGGTGTTTGCTCAACTTTATGGAGATTTAATCTCCTTTTCATCAATTTCTCGTTCTAAATCCTCCAAAAACTCCTTAATAACAACCACCACTCTACAACGAACTCCCTCAATCTCCTCGAAACCTCGGATTTCCCCTTCCCGATCAAAATTTTGGCCAATAAGAACAAATCTTATATTTGAGTGTTCTCAATAGGTTAACACGTCTCGCCCAAAGTCACGAAAACTCACGCACCAGGCCATTCCACGTTCTGTGGGATAATTACCAGACTTGCCAAAATGTTGGGATAGAAGCTTATATACCACATTATTTGACACTCACGTTATTCCAATGCGGTTTCTTATTCCTTCAAGGGGCCTCCTCGAATTTGTAGCTCGGAAAAAATTATTTGACAATATTATGCAATTAAACTGAAAGAAAAAACCTTTAATAATTTAGTAAACGTGTACACTACAAAATTATTAATATTAGTGGAAGTATTTACCATCAACTATTGCTTTCTTTGAAACTGTGACAACAGCTTTAAACGTGTATTATGAATTAAATGAGTTTCCCGGATCACTTTATTTACAAGAAAATGTTAGATAAGAAACTTATGCTCATTGAAACCTCGTTTCCCGTAAGGATGGACAGACGGAAAACGACCATTCTATTGTTTCCGACGATATAGCTTTTAAACGATATTATTTTTTTCTTTAAGCTCGGCAGTATTTTGTAGCAACCTTTGCAATATTTTAGTTATCTTGAGTGATGTACACACGTGTTTTGTTTTCTTACCGAGCGTCTTGTGTGAGATTAAGGCGTAATGGCGGATAGATTTATCGTAAATGTTTTTTACTTGATTTTATCCTGAATGCACCACTTATATTTTTCCAGAAACGGCATGTTACTACAGGCAGGTGAGACGTAGTGTCCTACAATTTGAGCGAATAAAACTAGAACCAGTGATTGGAATCACATCTGTGAAGGAGGGAAGAAAACGAAGTAAGCAGTTCTATTTGTTCATTGTGCGTGACCAAGGACTGACAGACGAGGAGAAAAATTAAAAGTAATTATCAATTTTGCTGTTGATGTCACTCATTTTCGCAGTTACGCACGGTTAGTTGGCAGTGGTTACTATAATTACGCATTTCATTGGCAGCTGGGCGTATTAAGCTAGTCTGCTTAACGATTCATCAGGGCCTCTTCTCCAGCACTGATGAAAAAATAAGCGCTGTAAATTGCCACATTAAAGGCCGAGAACTGCTTCGCTCTTATTCACGAACAACGGTCGAGCAAAGAGTTTCCTCATATAACACGGATTATCTCGTCTCCCTTTAATAATAGGTCATTTTAATGTTTCAGAGGCAAAATTTTGTACTCCGTAAAATTTCAAGATTTTTCATTTGATATGATTACAGTAGTATAAAAATGTATTTTTAGACGTTTTTAAATAAAGAATAAAGTAAAGAAATTCAAATATCGGAATTATGAAATTAATATAAAAGTGCCATAGCACACGGTCACATAGGATTTCATGGAATTTACGAGACCACACATTTTTAAAGATCACGCGAGGACTGGAATATGAATTTTTTTTGTGCGACCGAGGATTCTCGCTAGAGGTGAAACTAGTTTCCTTAAGATATCTCAAAACTACGTTTTTTGGAGGTTTACCAAGATCATAAAATAAAACAATGGATACAGTGACCGATCAGTGCTACAAAAGGCAAGGTCGGTTCCGTGAGCCGGAAAATTGATTCCATTGGAGTTTAGGAATTAAGTTAATAGAAGGTCTTGAGAAAACTGAGAGAATGGGAGGAAATGGCAGCAAATTACTTCATAAAAATCAAACGCAAAAACTATCAAAGTTTGCTGAGAGAAAAAAGAACATTAGTATAATGAAAGGAGAAGAATACCAGAACATTATAGGGCAAAAAAAATTATATCCATACTGAAGGAGACTGGAACTGATAGATACGAACAGCACAGCACAATCAATTTAGTATCTTATGCATGCAAAATATTAACGAAAATAGTATTTAGGAGGATGGAACGACGAATAGAATGAGTTTGGTTTTAGGTAGAATGTAGGGACAAGAGAACCAATATTGACTTTGCGTCGTTTTAGAAAACAGGATAAGAAAAAACAGGCTTACGTTCATTGCATTTGCAGATTTAGAAAAAAACTTTAATAATGTGAACTGGAAAACAGTATTAAGGATTTTGGAGAACACGGGAATAAAATATCCACAAAGAAGGCTTATCCATAAACCCTACAGAGGGCAGTCAGCAGTAATTAGAATTGAAGTTCAAGAAAAGAAACCAAAAATTAAGAAAGAAGTAAGGCAAGGACGCTCTTTAACTTATACATAGAATAAGCGATAAAGAAAGTTAAAACGGAATATGGAAAAGGAATCGTACTGAAAGGAGCAGAAATAAAAAAAACCTTCTGTTTGCTGATTTTGCTGTAATAGGGGAGTCAGAAGACTTGGAAACCATAAAAAATGACATGAACGCGGTACTGGAGAAACAGTTTAATATGAGGATTAATACAGGAAAAACCAAGGTAATGAAGTGTAGTATGGGAAAAAGTGGAATGACAAAGGGTGTTAGATTGGGAACAATATGGAGGACGTTGACCAAGAGAAGGGATAGATTAATTGGCCATGATTTAAGACCTGAGGGTCTTGTAAAATGAGCATAAGAGGGAAGTTTGTGGGGTAAGAACAGAAGTGGGAGAACAAGGATGAAATACGCTATTAAGATTAGCAACGATGTGTAGGATGTGGTATTTATGAGGAAATTAAATGGCTTGCGAAAAATAGGGTAGCGTGGAGGGTTGCATCAGACCAGTCAGGACTGAATACCAGTACAACAATGAATCCATTAACAAGCTAATATGGAAATGGTAAAACTAATATCCTCAATAGAAAATGCCGTTATAACATGTTTGAGACAATTTGCCTTGAACATTGTTAAAACATAAGATAAATCCATTAATTTTCATTGAAATTAACGGCAAAGCACTTCCTTCCTTGGTAATTTTACGTCTAATAAGTAAATTTATGAAGCTGATGAAAATGTTTAAAGTCTAGATCAATGTAGCCATACTTTGACTAAACATTTGTGGACTTTCACAATTAAAATTGAAGTAAAACCTACACGAGATACCTGGAAAATATACCATTTGTTTTACCTTTTATGTAGTAATAGTGTTATTGATCAAACTGTAAATGTAAATAATCTGATGATAAAATGTACCTTTTTAGTTACCACCGACGATCGTTTTATAATTGCGTTCTTTGAATAATAATTAGTTTCAAATTCGACTTGTAATGAAGAGGAGTTCATTAAAAAACGGTCTTCGATATTGCCTGGCAAAAAGTTTAATTGTTATTTATAATGTTTACGTAGTACGGATTTAATAATTGTTGTTGCCCCAGTGACAACTAAATTTTCTGTATTTTGTGTAATACTACTGCTTTAAACACTGTTTTGTTGGAAGTTTCAGTATCTGTTCCATTAAAGAAATGTTTCACAAAAAATCGGAGAGGTGTAGCTATAGTTCTTTTCAAATGGGAACCGATTCAACATTAAAGTCGTGGAAAAAATTCTTGCAATATTGTAACATCATTGTCCACGCAGCTGCGTTGAAATAAGGGTTTGTCATTCGTTATTAATTTGGCACTTATGGCAATGCTAGTTTATTTCTCTGATCTCATTTGCTGAAACACAAAAGCACTCCCATTAGAAGTCTTCGTTTTGCATTAGTTTTTAAATACCATTTGTTGAACTTTAAGGGTAATGTGTAATGACTACTGTAATTCTTTCAATGAAAAATTGCTCTAAGAGTGGGAAGTTTCGACCCTTTTATTTGAAGTAGTATTGTTCGTACATATAAAATAATTTATTTTCAGTCTTCAATTTTTTATTCTCTTCCAAGATTTATAACGCACATATAATCGCCTTTTACAGGCGATCTATTTGAGTTGAATATGACCAGGTCTTTGATGACTAATACAGTACATCGTCTTTAGGTATTGTCTGGTCGGAGAGCCCTCGGGGAAGTGCCTACGTAGAATTTTAGACCTATGTTAACGTACCCGTCCGTAGAAATGGAGGACTAAATTTAGAATGGACAATTTTGTCATGACGTCCTTTGGCTATAGTTCCACATTTAGCCTGCTTTACAGCACGAATTAATTGAGAGGGATGGAGAGTCCTTTCATCCGCACAAGTCTAATCGGATTAACCCAATTAATGTAAATTCAGCGTTATTAAATTTTGCAATATTTACCTCTATCCGTTAATGCAGTGTTGTACATTCAAATTGGTTTTCTTGAGGTTGTCAACGCTAATCTGTTATTGGAGCGGATTTTTAGTTGAATTTTTTTTTCAGCTAGTTAATTTTAGAACCCGGCATAGAATGGAGGCAAATTATTACATTTGGTATTTGAAGAACCATAGTCTAAGTAAATTGCGCACTATACATACATAGTAAAATTTTATTCCTGCCCTCACGACGTCTTTGGTTTTCTGTAAAGCGCTGTATTCCTTTTCAGATTGAAACTTTTACAGCTGATCGAACCACTTTGGTAAACTACTGAAAGGTTTAGTTTTCTATTTTGTACTCTCTTAACCTTTTAATAGAAATTCCTATTAATTTTAAATCATCTAATATATTTTACAAAATATTTATAAGTGAATTAGGAAGCACCTTACCTACAAGTAAGGAATTAGGAGTTATGGTTTTCAATTATCTTGTTTATTTAACAGAACCCTAGTACCTGTTGACTTAATCGTATATTTTAGTGAAATTTCTTTTGATTGCTTCGAAGGGAATTCGTTCTGCGATTAATTTTCTTGTTGTGATATTCAGTTCTAAGACTAGTCTGATGTAACCTTTTATGCCAACCTATCTTGCGCTAGCCAGTTCATTTCCGCATAACTACCACAGCCTCCCTATTTTGCTTAGCGTATTTCATCCTTGGCCTCCCTCTTCTGTTCTTACCTCACACACTTCTTGCTTAGAACTTCCTCGTTAGCGATTCTATACACCCATCTCTCTCCTGTAGCACCACATTTCAAAGGCTCCTATTCTTTTCCTTTCTGCAACTCCTCCTGACCACGCTTCTTAATTTTCTTACTAGTCAATAATTAATCTGTTTGGAACCTAAGGATAAGTCACAATGAAATAACCCTATTTCTAGGTTTCCCCTTCACGTGTAATTAATGCATCCGTTGGTAAAACCGAAGTGAGCAATTACCATACATTAGAAGTCTGTTCACGAGCTGTAAATTTCTTGGTAGTGTGTTCTTGTGCGTTGAAGACTATTGGAGAATTTTCTCGTGGTATTTTCTGATCTAATGGAACGTCAGTTTTTCGAATGTTCGATCTTGCGTGTAATGGTGTGCACCACAGCCGATCTGATGCGACCTAAATTGCCAGATTCCCCCTCAGTGTTCCTGAGAGACTTGTCTGTAATTGCGCCATAGTTCCCTTGCTACTGCATTCATTCTCTACCAGGTTGGTATTACCTATGGATTATGTATGAATGTCAAGTCCAGCCTGGAGCTTTATTAATATATTTAAATAATAGTTGCTTGATTAAATTAAGTTTTTAAATATCTTAGATTTGCACAAGCCTTTCCATGTTAAATCAAACGTCTGATTCTTGGGACTCGTAGTTTCTGCACTTTGTGATTTATAGAATGAAATGCTGTTTAGTTCTTGATGAATGTCCTGCTACTCGTTGTTATCCTTTGTACTCTATTTTGTTGCTATTAAAAATTAAACGTACCATCGTCTTACGTTTGCTATTGTTTCTGGTATTTCAAAAAATTACAAAAGCCCGCATGAAATTTAGCAGCACGGAATCTATATAAAAGGCGTGTATCAGTAGGACGGTCGGTGGACTCGAAAATTCACTATCGTGACGCTTCGTCGGTCACGGTCACGATTTGAGACTAATTTGTTAAAATTCACGGAACCCTACCTTACCATGGCACTACGATTCCTAGGCTGAATATAAATATCCTTTCATCCCTAAAAAAATATAAAATTGAGATTCCTTGCATCCCTTATCCTTCCTTGGCCTTGGGCTTCCGAAAATTGATTAAATTCCATTAAACATTCACTAAATGCGGTTGTGGTTCTTAATTTTCTATGGAAATTGAGAATATGAAGTTTAATGCTTGAAAATTATTATTTGGGTGTTCTGTCGCCTGATTTACATAAGAAATATTTGCAACACGAGTCGAAAGAGAATTAGATATACGTACTTCTTTTTATATTGACATACTACATAACTAGGATCACCAGAGAATATAGGCAACCCAGGGAGTGAGTTATCTTGTTCCAGACCTACTTTACTGCCGCGAAATTCTTCAAATTTAAAGTATGGTTTTTAAAATAAATCTAATATCTCTAAACATACTAGATCTGTATCACAATATTATGGAAAATTTTTAATATTATGAGTGCAATATTTAAATTGCAACTTAGAATTTTATAACTTTCACAATCGATTTTAATCTTTCATAATAGACAATAAATGTAATTATGCCATATTGGATACCCCATTCTGAATTTTACGGTTTTAACTTCACATTTCAATTAGCAACCCCTGAGATCGTAAAATAGTATGAAGCGGCAAGAGTCGATTTTGACCATCTTTCAGATCAAATTACTCCACTCAGCCTGTTTTTCTTAATACTTGTCTGACTTAGATTTAATTTTCCATTGCATACATTTATCTCCAAAGCCGTTTGGAAACACTTAAACAATATTATCCCTGTATGAAGTCCATCGCGGTCATCAACCTTCTTCGGCGACGAAACAAATTCAGTTTTCAGGAATATTTAACGGGCTGTATATTATTGGTAAGAAACAAGGCTGAGGTCCATATAATTTCGAACAATAAAATGTTATAGTATTAAGATAATGAAGTTGCAATTTCCAGGGTAACTAAGCTTTTCAAACGGGAGCCGCTCTCAAGTTCAGCGAATGAGAGCAGAGCAATATATACAAATGTTTGGACAAGTGAATAATGGATGACAATAAATACCCGCAACTGCGTTGACAATTTTATTGGTTGGCAATAGTCAAATCGGCTCCCATTTGAAAAGTATTATAGTGCTGAATTTATGTGGGGGGAAAACCTAATCTCGGTGTGAAAATTGAGAAACCCACACACTTGTGCTTGAATTTTTGTCTGTTGATTTTTCATCCATCCGTGACATAAACAGCTACAATACGAGACGTTGATTTCAATCTTTCTTCGTGCCTCGATACTTTATTTCAAATAGCAACTAATTTTCAGGTTCATCTCAACAAAAGGATCTATATGCTGTTAAAACGTGAATATACTGATTTAAATTTAAGGGAAAAGTCGGCGTTTTTTGCGGGAAACAACTGGAATGTTTTCTTATTATCCACTACCCTAAGTCTGATAATTTTATGGGTAAACGAGAAAAACATACGGTGTACAGGGGATATTTTGCGTTTGATCTGCACCGTCTACGCTGTCTGGCCTGAAATGGCAAGAAGAGATGTCTGGTACATCGAGGTCAGCGGCAAGTATCCATATATCTGTCTTTGGTCACTCCAACACTAAGGAGGTCGCGTTTATTTTAAGCTTTCAGCACTATAAAAGTGTTTTATATGTAAGTGTGCGTCTTCCGTATAAAGCTTACAAGCTTGGCGAATTGCTTAGCCGTAATCCCAGAAAATTTCGTAACAATTTATTATTTTACTGCTCCTTTGTAAATGCTTAAAAAACTTTCTAAATATAATGGTGTGTTCTAACAGTCTCGGTAAACGTAATATTATAAGTATAAAGAATGGCTAAAAGTCGGAGAATTTTTATTATAAAAAGTTTCGTCCTCAACTTTCGGGATCTCTTAAGTTCATTGATTAGTCTCCTTAATATTTCTTGTTGCTACCGCAACATCCGGGGTCAGAAATTATTTTATTTTTGACTTCTGGCCATTATGTGTGTCATTTAAAATATTTTGATTATTTAAAAACATTTCGGGTATTAATTTTGCGATTATCATTGCTGGAAAAATGTTTTTAAAAGAAATTTCAATTAATAAATACTAGATAAATTATTTGGCAACTAGTTTTCATTTATAATAAATTAAATTTCGTTAATGGTAAAACTGCCAAATATTGCAATCAGTTTAATTAAATTATAATAGAATCCAAAACTAAAATATTTATTTAAGTTTTGATTATATAGTAGAAGACTAAAAATCGGTCATTAAGTTTAAAATTCCTGGGGAATGTTTTGAAATATTTCTCGAATGTCCCACAAAATTGAAAGAATTTTTTTGGTAAAAGGGTGATCCTCAACAAGCTAGTAATAACATAAGAAGGGAATTGAAAATGAGCATGTGGAAGGTAGAGCAAGGTTGACAAGGGCTCTCGGACTAGTTTAAGGATCCTATCCGATGATTAGCCTAAAAGAGATGCAGGGGAAAACCCCAGAAAGCCTGCATCAGGTAGGTCGGGCAATGGGTACTATTATTCTCAGGCCCTTCCGAATGACGGGGGAGATGTCTACTTCATATTTACTGCTATTTTTGTATTAATTTATTTGATTGATAGAATTTAAATGCTAATATTTTAAGAATTGTTAATTTAAATTTTAAGTGAAACAAACCGAGAAACAAATTTTTCTTATTCCGTAAACATACTCATTGGTGCCAATAAATTTTAATTGTAAAGAGAAAATAATTGCGTTCTTTGACACAAAGGTGTTGTTTCAACCTGAAGCCCTTCATCGGTTTCCTGTGCAACCTTAAGAGTCCCAACCAAATCCTCTTGTTCTTGCAAATTCCTACTTTTCGCGCCTGTTGTCCGTTTTTTAAAATTTTGCGATATAATTTGGAATACGTCTCTCATGACTTAATTTTTAAATTCTATCGTAATTTTAGTTTGCTGTATTTAAGGTCTCTGCAAAAATACGTAAAGTAATCTGATTAACGGCCACTGTTGTTTCGGAGGTCTCTTTGAAATTTTCGGATAATGTTATTAATCTTTCAGATATTCCATATCAGCTTTCATGTTCATACTTTTTACGTGTATTCGGTAACTATCAACTTACAAAATTAATTTTTAGATTTAAATGTTTTGTGGGTCCATCTTCTTTCTACAAATTTTTTGTTCCATGGCATAAAATTTCGCTCTTGCCTTACTTGCATTTCAAGTTTATGTAATCAAAAAATTTTAATCGTCAGTAGTTGCATCTTATTGGAAACAATATGCAGAAATTTTTTGAAGTAATGTAAAATATGTGGAACGTTGGAAACAATTTCTACTTGGGATCAAATTAAGATTATGGAAGACCCTATTTTAGATTGTTGGAATTAATCTCCAACAATCTAGAAATTTCTTCTGAGTAACTTTTTCCAAAATGCTTCCAAGCCTTGGTGATTTTTTAAATAAAGAATAAAAAGCGCAAATTGAGATTTATTTAAATTATACATTTATATAGATTGTTATATGGAGATACTAAAGAAAGTTATACGGTTAAATAGTTTCTTGTTGTACATGTTTGAAACTTTCTTGCACACAATTTAGGAATGAATTAACTCAGGGCTCATTCAGACCTCTTAATGAAATTTAATTTCCGTCAGCAGTAAAATATTAACTTTCATTTCTAATATTTTTTGATCTGATTGCACTGCAAATTAATGAGTAAACAGCATAAAAAGAAATATTAAATTTAAAAAGAAAATTTAGTACATCACGACTTGGGTTCCTTTAATTGGAAACTCTTCAGAAGCCGTAAAAATTACTATAAATAGTTTCAAGAGATATATAGTACATTCAAAATTTCATTAGTTTTTCTCTTGAAACCAATTATAATAATATTTTCATTTCTCCTCGAGAGGTTCTAGGAAAGAAACACAACGTTATGATTATTTTGTTAACCTTTTATCACATTAAGGCCCCATTTTCTTGCACACAATTTAGGAATGAATAAATTCTGGGCTCATTCAGACCTTTACACTGTCTTTTTTTTTATAACGTTGTTGTGCGTGCGTATATTTTATACGCTCGTAATCGTTTGACGAACATGTGTGCAAGCAGAGATGTTCGTGTTGTCCTACGTAATAGTATCCAGAGTGAGACATTCGATTTGCATGTACTTAGCATGTGAAAAGTGCCATACATAATGAGCTCTTATAATAGTATTCTGTTCCATTGTTAGCGGCCGTGAAACATTCAAGGTGAACCTAACAAACTAAATCGTGTCAACACATAGCTCTGTGGTAATTTATTCTGCCACTTATTGGCGTACTTTCGTGAAATTTCGTTTTGAAGAAATATCGCGTGGAAGTTGGTCTCAGACTCTTGGGCTGGGTTTACCTAATATCTTTGCTAATATCAGTTTGTCAGGATCTACCTGATGTAGATTTTCTAGGGTTTTGCCGCATCTCTTTTAGGTGAAACCGGGTAGGATCCTTGAACTATAGCCAGGGGGCCCTAATCAACCCTTGGCTACCTTGCTCTACGTCCACGTACCCCCATTTAAATTCCTTTCCTATTCTAATAAAGGGGAGTTTTCTGTTTCAGGATCCTCTCTTGTAGCCTGTTACCCACATCCCCCCTTAAAAATTTCCTTTCTATGGGAGCTGCAACTTTTTGGATCTAATCATGTAGCATGTTACCAAAAAAACTTCGATGTAAATAAGCCTTACTGTGTTCAATTAGGCATATAAATGAGCTGTCCAGTCTATGATTTTTTTGTCCTACACGTTCTGCTCTAAAGCTTTAACCAACCAACGTTTTTTTCCGTAGACTTGTTTATTCATACAGTTGTTTGAAGCTATACAACACTTACAATCAAAGATTCAGATTGTTAATAATGTATGTTTTTTTGTAATCTCCTGACAAGGTTTGCTGTAAGATGATACTTTGCCAACCACACATACAATGTGCCTTGTTCGTTTAAGGTAAATAAGCGCTTTTGAATAGTCGTAAGATTTACTTACATGGGTAAAATGTTTTTGTCGGAATAATTGTTACAATAACGTTCCTTCAATGCAATTTCATTATCAGATGGCATTTATTATGAGTACCTGTAACTTGCAGCAATTTTCAGATTTACCTCGAGTTGGAAAACGAGTAGTTTGATAATATTTAATAGCCAATTGTTAATATATTATTGCTAATCGTCAAAATATTTAGCGGCTTCTCTAACATTGACTCTTCTCTTTAGCTCTTCTATATATTCCTTCGTAGCTCTCCCTCACCCTCAGAACATCGACATTTTTTGTTCATCCTCGGTTTGGGCGACCTTTCGATCATCGTCAAACAATTCCTTCTTATGAAATGGCCAATCTTTCTCGTTAATATATCTTTTAATAACTTTATCACTTCTCCTACTCTCTTTAAAACCTAATTTCTAATCTTATCTGATTCATGTTTCTTGGTAAGTTGTTTGTAATGTGCATTTACGTGGTTACGACAAGGGAACCTAGCCGGCAGTTTGCCTCAGGCGACCAGACCCCTTGTTTTCTTACTTTCTTTTTATCTACCATATTAATTCTAAAATTTTCTTTAAGCCTTTTTAAAGGTATAATTATGTAATTTTAGTGTTTTAATAAATAATTTATTTAAACCTAATTTATTTTAAATTTTATATTCCAAATTTAAAATTTGAAACTTTTTCAGTAAAATCAGGATTTTTGTCTAAATAATGGATAGCGACTACGTTATTATGGTTTACAGAAACTTTTAAGGTTGACTGCTATAAAACGTTCTAATGTTCTGTACGGGTGTAGGCTAACAAGCTGGAGGAAGCAGCTTTTATTCTACAGCTTAGAAGTGGAAGAATAATTACTACAAAATTGCTGCGTAGAACTTCAGCTTAGTGTTATTTTATTACTTCTAAACACTACAAGGGAGGAATAATTTTTCTTGGTAACTTGATCCTTTGGTGCGGGAGTGACGACCTTCCCCAGTGCCTTTGGACTCCTCTCCTTTGTCCCTCGGGAGCGGGCAATCGATGAGATGAGCTTCGGCTTTTCCAGAAGGGCCCGATTACCTCCGAGGACTGCTTCAACGTTGCTCGGGGAAGTTCCGTCCCAACTCTGTGTTCTTCAGTGTTATCCGTTCTGTTCTTCCAAGGAAGAATTCAAACTGAGAAATAAAAATCGAAAGTCGGGATATCACGTCTGCCAAAGGGCTGTAAAAGCATACACATCACTTTAGTAGTAAGACATGGGTAAAATTGATTTCATTTAAAAAGTTGGTGCTTTGAACAAGTTATGCTCATAATTCGTGTTAACTTAGCTGCTGTATGCTAGCCGTAAGCAAATCCGAAAAATACCGCCCCCAAACTATTTTACAATTTATTGAAGATATCTTTTAACCGAAGGTAATAGTTTTTTTGACATGCAATACAGTATTTATTCATCGAATAAATAATTGACATGAATACTTAAAAGAATTGTAAAGTCCAGTGACATTAAATTTAAAAGCGAGAGACAAGAACAGCGTTAACCAGAAAAATGGCATAAAATAAGAAATGGTTATATTGAAAATTAAATATATTTAAAACAAAATGTGAAGTTCAAAAATAAATATAAACAATATTTCAAAGTTTATCATGAATGATTTTTTAAATTATTAATAAAACGGTTAGAGTTGCGTTAGTCATATTATTTTGCAATTCATATTCAATAGCTACCATGGAAAACCCATTAAAACTATTTTGAGTAGTCTTGGATCTGAAATAATTCATTATTTTTAATTTAGAAAAGCTTTCTTAGTTGATAGCAACTGTTGTTGGCAGCGTTCGTAACATTATTATAGTAATGCTAAAGTTTGGTCTAAGTTTAAGGAAGTTGTGAGTAAATTTCTTTCTTTGTTAAGTGATGAAACAACGCTTATTCTAGAGCATTTTGGCGAAGTTTTAGAGATTTCTTTTTGCGCTGTTGTTTAGGCTGTTTTATCACTCCTAAATTTTGCCGCCGTAGCCAGTCGCACATCATGCCTAACGCTCAGGGTCGGCCCTCGTGCTACAGCATAGCCGTAGAAACATTTTAAACGTGACTAGACAAAGCAGGTAAATGGTCTCGGGAAGTACAGGTACAAATTTATGACATGCGGGTCATAATTGCATGGTTGTTCGAGGCAAGTCTGATAGTGTAACTATTTTCCGTGTTATGTTTCCCTGTTATTGCTTTCGACCTTGAAACCGTTCTATTATGACGGTGAAATTGGTAGATCCAGATATGGTGGAGAAGTTGACTAGAATTCGGTTCAGCATCGAAAATGGTCAACGAAAAAGTTGTCAGTGCCTTAACAACTAGGATTCTTATGAAGTCATTCAGAATTCCGTATGAATTTTTATAGTACTGCTGGATAGTTGCGAAATTTCTACATAGTAGGTTACAATAATATGCGGATCGTTTATTTGAATGTATTTCTTGATAAATTTGTTTTCAGTGCCCCAAAACAATTTAATCTTTATGAATTCTCGCCTTTATAGGATATTTATAGATTTCAGAAGAGAAATTTGCATATTTATAAATAGTGAAATTTGGATCTTTGTATTTATAGGAATACGTTCAGAATTCGACAAATTTTAATTAAGTTTGACAGAAAAGGACTGTGAAATCAATACGCACGTCAAATTTTTTAATAATGCTATAGAACAAGACCGAAAAGCTGATTTCAGAGCGATGTAGTTTCTCACAACAGTGGCTCAAGTTATGTTGAAATATTAATAGAATAGAATACAAAAATCCTAATTTTTTTTCAAAGACTTTAACTTTTAAATTTCATTGAAACCCCTAGTCAACGATAACTTCTATTTATTAAAAATTATGTTCAGTAGCAATTAAAAACTGTCGAAGCTTCAAAACTTTCTCAAAATTCTCCATTTAGGATTTATGGATGCATAAACGGAAATTTGCTACAGTATTATTATTATTATTATTATTGCTAACACTGCATTCCTTTCCCTTCCGCGTAAACTCTTTAAAATTACCTTTGTATGCTATTAAAGGAGAGTTGCTATTTATTAGATCATCTTCGTGTAATCTTTCACCATTCGTATGGGTGCGAAACGTGGACGATAGGAGTTGAAAGTAGAAATAGAATAAGAAAGCTTTCGGAATGTGGTGCTATAGGAGAATGATGAAAATCAGATGGGTGGATTTCTAAGTTGAATACGGGAAGAGACAATTTGGAGGACTTTGACCAAAGGGAGGGATAGATTAACAGGCTATGTTTTGAGACTTGAGGGTCTTGTAAAAAGTGCGGGGTAAGAACAAGGAGAGGGAGGCTAAGTAGATTAGGGAAAAGTGGGATGTGGTAGTTTGTAGAAATGTAAAGGCTTGCGCATCATACGTTAGCATGGTCTTAAGAGTGATTACCACCACAACAAACAATTGAAAATTGTCGATTCCAAGGATACGAATTTTTGGAGTATCCTGAAAATATGAAGCGCAGTGTGGCTCGTACGTTGAAAATACTCTAGGAAAATTTTAAATTTCTTTGAATTAGTGTAATTTATATTCAAATACTTGATTCTCAATTCATCTGTAAATCAATTTTCCGTCGATAGCAATTTTTGTAAAGACTGAAAGTACTGTATTTTTCTCATTAAATTTAATTTTAATTCTGATTGTTTTAGGACCCTTGCGATTGGTATAGGAGATTCTACATTTTGAGTTGTAATACTTTTGAATTACATATTCCTAAAATTATGCAGGAATTTGGCTCTGTGACCTGGATTCGCAAGGGGAATTCCTTATCGCAAAGTCATCGTTCCGACGCCTTATCAGCGCTCCAGATTAGGACAGCAAAACACTCTGGAGATATTCTCCCACTCAAAATAGTTGCTCATGTTGCGTAATGTGGTGTGTGGTTACTGTAGATTAAATTTTCTGTTGCAGAGTGGCGTCCCCGGGCTGCGCTGAAAATCTTTCTGTACCAGGAGGCACGTAAAAGTAAGTCAACGCTTAATATACCAATAAACGGATAAACAATGGGAAGCGAAATAATTTATTTACAATATTCCGACAATCATACAAGGTAACTGTAGTAAAGGGCAGGAAATTTTCTGGGTGAGAATCTACCCCGTTGTTAATTAAGAGACTGGCAAAGCCAGGCAAGGTCCGCCCTCGCCGGAAATGGTAACAATCGTAGCCCTGCGTTGCCTAGATAATTAAATTTATTTATAGCTGGAATGCTTGGACTCGTCTGTCGGAGATGTAAAGGAAAACATTGCTAAAACGCATACCTGCCTGATTAACCGACTGCAGATTCTATTGAAAATATACCATAGCACTTCGCATAGTATTCAGAAACTTCAAATTTATGACGGAATTTTAATACTTTATTCGCCAAGTAGTCATAATTAACAAGTGCCAAACATCTCTTTCATGTAACGTAGTATCCGACTAATTTCTTTTGGGAGGAAAATGATAAAAGTGCTCAGATATGAGAGATTCAAGATTGCAGAAAATGTCAACAAGGTCGAAATGGATATTTAATATTTTCATACTATTTTAAATTTGTTCAAAACTATAAAATTAAGGTGGACGCTAATTTGATTCGAATAGTTCTCATTCTCCGAAACTGTTAATAATAAATTTTTCTTACACAAGCATTATGGCAAATTTATGATGGCATGACGTTTTTCGCATAATTATAGCAAAACAAATGGGGCAGCGATATTTGGATTTGGAAGTTAAAAACATTTCTTTTATCCCGATTTTTAGTTTTCCAATAAGCCGGCCATTATTTAATTCTTGAACACAAACATTTGATAATAGATCAGATTTAAGGCTCCTCGTCGTTGTCTGTTTCTATGACATTCCCACACTTGTACATTAGAACTTAAATCCTAAGAAAAAATTGTAAAACAATAGTTTAATTAAATATTTTGACAAAGTGCATTACGTTTAGTACACCCCTGAGCAATACTGTCGGTTATTGAAGTGCTAAGTTTTCACTTGGCATAAATCTCCAACGATTTTGGCAGTGTCCTGTTTTAGGAACACGCGGCGGAGGTGACTGCTTCATGGACCCTCAAGGCTGCATCTCTCGAGAGACGTCCGATTTTGGGCGCTTTATAAACTTTTCTCATCCTAAAATCCGCTTGCATTTTCCAAAACTGAGAAAATTGTACAAAAACTCGTCAGTTACCGTCGTGGTGTGGACAATCCCTATCTAGACCGTTACCTTAAGGCGGTGACCTCGATGAAGGACACACAATTTACCTGCTGAGGGCCTGCCTCAAATGACACTACTGTCAATAAATTGCGGTCTCTTAACCCAATGATACTTCATACGTCAATTTTTCAGTTTTCATTGCAATTTTCCGTATCTACTCCAATGATCAACGTGCTAAGTTGTATACATACACTAAATGGCCAACTTATGGACCACTCATCAAATTACTGTTAGGCACATTTTGCTTACTACTGCAAGAATTATTCTGGGCATCGATTCTATACGATTTTGGCCATGGATTCTATGCGATTTTGGCCACGTTAGGAGGAATTTGAGGCCATGTCTGTTGAACTGCGCTCTCAAATTCCTTAAGATGTGAGCTTACTGGATCCAGCTGACTTATGGCCCATTCAACATCTTCTCACAAATTCTCAATGGGATTGAGATCTGGTGATTGTGCAACGAAGCAAGGTAAATTCTGAATCATGATCTTCGAACGATTGCTGCATTTTCCTGCTTGAAGTGTCCATCTCTGCCAGGGTACATCTTTAACATATCAGGATATACTTGATCTGCAATAATACTTAAACTGTCTTGGGAATTTGAAATCGCGATTCCAGTCATCTACAATCTAATCCTTGAGCGCCTTAGTGAACTGAAGTCTTCTCTTGTTCAAGGCAGACGCTAAAACCTTTCGAACAGGTCGTCGGCTTCTATAACCCATAGTTCGCCGAGCCATTCATGGTTAGTCCTTGATTAATATTCTTCACTATTAGACGTACTGTTTCTCTTCTGCTGTACTGGATTATCTCCTTTCAGCTAGAGTATCGAGTAGTCTGTGACGACCACAAGGCCTGACGTTGAGACTAGGTTTTTTGCTTGGTAGTCCATTATCTGTAAACATGCTGCTTTCGAACACTTCACAAGTGCAACCGTTTTGCTGATAGTGGTCAATCGCAACGATCATCCTGCGTTCAAAGTCTGTTAAATCACGTCTTTTGCTCATATCTTCGCAAACAACACAGTACAACTGATGATTAACTTCTCCTACTTTCCCATTAATAGCTATCTGTAAAAATTCGTTCCACAATAACAGAACATTTTTAAGGTGCAATTTAGGTACTTATTTACCGACACTGACTTTATATAGCACTTACACTTGTGTTCTGTCATTTACATTTAGCAAGGGCAGCAGCCCCTAGGACTAGACTCAATTAGCTATGCATATACCGCCAGTATAATAAAAATTGCTGCCCACGGCTGTCGCAAATTTCTTTGATATAGTGTAAAGTTCATCCCACTTTTTAACTGTGTATAACACAGTGCTGCCATTTACAATTTATTTTACGTTCTAACAATTACGAAGCAATAAATTTATGACCTTTGTGAAATTTACGTTACAAATTTGATGAGAAATGACGACTATAGTTTGATACATTTCGCGTTGTAACAGCATACAGAGTGATGTAATTGGCATAAGCAGATTTCGTCAGAAGGAACGCCACTTCCTGGCTTTTTGCGTGAAAGTTCCGGATCGAAGGCAATTGGCTTAGTCTAAGTGCTGCACTAAATGAGGCTAAGGTTCGGTGAGGATAAGATTTTCTTCGAAAGTACGACGTAACACCCGACGGCGTTAGTTTTAAAATAATTGTTTCATTTCTTTTCTTTTTTAAAAAAACGAATCTTTGAGTAGCAACTCCCGTTAAAATTTTATACATTTGAGACGATGGAGAATAATTTCATATATATAGTAATACGTAATATTTATTTTTCCGGATATGGACCCCTGGCCAGTTTTACTGAAAATCAATTCTTTCCTACGTTTTTTAAATTCATTTTCGTATTATTTCACTTCTTTTATTTCATTTAAAGGAGTATTCAAAAGCATCGCCAGCCTTCCTCTTATTTAATTTAAACTGAAGATTGGTACTACAATTACGATACCGTACTACAATTAATATAATATTCAGAGCTCAAACATAATTTTCTGACTAAGTTTAAATCAATAAAATGACGACTATCGTTTAATTGATATATACAGAGCTGTTTTCTTTCTTCGATGATTACACGATTGACTTGGGTAATCGTTTTTCTTTTTCATTAATGATATAATCATGTTTCCCGAATCTTTGATCTAGTCACGCTTTCAGTATTTTGATTAAAATATGACCATTCCTTCCCATCGACAAAATTTAATCTTACTGTCTCGAAACTAATGTAAAGAAATTGCGAAAGTAACAGTACTTTTTGCATTAATGTAATTTTGTACTCAAACCAGTGGTAAAAGGTCAAGTCGAAATCTACAGATCTCAGATTGGATGATCTGTTTAGATTTGTTACATTTTAGAGAAGTCAATTAGCTGGCGCAGGTTGCAAATTGCCATCTGCTTTTCATCATCCCAAACCGTTCTATGTATTGAAACACGTTCCGAGTATCTCGGATCTTAGTGAATTTCGCGGAGGTGCGCGCATTTAGATGATAGTTGCGTCAGCTGGGCGAAGGCCTGAGTCATCGTGAGGTGTTTTTACCTGTGACTACAATCTTGCCAGCTACCTTCGTCATCCTGGGAAGAAATTTCGACTTGCAACACTCAAGGAATAAAGGTCAAGTACGTTAATTTCTTTAAAATATCAATACAAATCTAACTTTAATTAAATTTTGGTGTTTCCTTACTTGAATAATAGCATTACCTCATTAGAAATTTATTAAGCATTCGTAATCTCATTTTAATATAAAATCCTCGTCCCAATAGAATTTACTAATTATTCGTATCCTCTTCTGAATCAGTCATAGAACCCACTAGGTAAACAAATTCGTCAATTTATATTAATATTCATTGCCAAATGAGAATAATTTATTTTTCGAAATAAATTAAATGTTCTTAAGGTCCTTTAAGCCGGAACTTTTCATGTATTAAGGGGTCTCTGAACTGCACTCAAACGATGTCTACATTAAATTTGTAATTTATAAATGAAATATTTTATTCGGACTTATTTGACAATTAACATTTATCTTTCTATGCCAATTTTGAATTAATTTATTCGTATTATAATAGAGTAAACTGATCGGTGGTTGATCCGGGAGAGGGAAGAAAAAATGCAATATTTTTTAAGAAAATGAATATATTTTGTGGGACATTTGATATTATGAAAAATAAAAACTAATTTCGTGATTTCAATTAATTCATCTAAAGTGTATCGTTTTTCCTTGAAGATGCAAAACTTGTTTAAAAATATACTGAACAATACCATGATTTGCCCTTCGCAGTTATATTGGGATAATCCCAATATTTTTAGCTTCATAGAAAACATTTCGGTTCTCTGTCTATTCTTTTTATAAATCGTACAGATATGAAATCTCTCACGCAGACAAAGAGTTACCCTTCACTTAACAATAGAAATATGTACTTTCGGAGTACAGTGGTTATATTGTTTATAATTAAGTACGCGATCTTCATTCTAATTACGTGATGTTAATTATTGTTAAATAAATATTTACGCAAAACAATAGTAGTAATACAAAAAAAATCTTTAGAGTTGTTCTAATTATTATACTAATTAAATATGAATTTTATAAAACTGCCCCCATGGCAGTTGTATAAAGCATAACCTATACGATCCTTCTCGATTATGGCGGAGCTTACTGTCGTGACGTTTTCTGCAACACTGGCCCAGGGTGAAACACGATAATTAGGTAGTTAGGAGAAATTCGCTGGGGAAACCTTCCTCTCTAATTATAATTGTATAATAAAAGTGAGCGCCAACTACTAGAGTGATGTGCAAAATATGCGGTTAGTCTATTACCCATAGTTTATTATAGTGAATAGTAACATTTATCGTTATAAATGTTAAATGCATAAATAAATTCGAAACATAATTTTAAGTCGCCTGTTCAAATTTTCGCTAACTCTAAACGCTTTCTTTAATACGATATTGTGTGGTAGTTATATTTCAATTGGAAACGGAAGTCTCTATGGATTTATCAATGTCAACGAAAATACTTATTAATCCGAAGAATGGCAAAGTCTGAAATTAAATATATATAATTGAATATAAAGAAATAAACTTGGCAAGTTGTAGGTATTTATTGATTTGTGTTTAGGTATGTATATTTAATTTAATTTTTTTTTGTAGAAAGAACTGAGGAGGTCCCGAAAGTTGGGATCGATCGGATTCAAATTAAATTATTTCATTTCAGATTTTTGTGCCATTCTTTGCAATTTATTTTTAATATTAAGTCATATTAATTTATTTAGAAAATAAGTTTTTTGTGCATTTACCTATTCTCAAATTAATTTTCCTACTTACTGACCGTTTCCTGGATATTTCTAAACGGACGTTATTATTTTATAGTAATTAATTTTATTTGAAAGCTGTACGTTATTAATTTTGTGAACTACATCGAGGACATCTCCCGATTCTCTTTTTGTCTGCTACTGATCCATTTTCACGGAAAGGGACGGTTAATATTGTTGTCCACGAATTATTAGGCACGGCTACATCTGAATAATTCAGACGAAATGCAATGCTACAGACGCCGTGTGACAGACATTTCAATGAGCATAACGTGGTTGTCGATAATACCAGTGCTAGTCTATACAAATAATTAAACTACAATTTACAGATATTTATTTCGATAAGTTTCGACTTCTCTGTACTTACGAGTAACTTCCTCTGACGTGTATATTCTTCGATCGACTCCGGTTTACGCCATAGTTGTTGTCCGTAGAATTAATCTTGTACGTTATAATAGATTATCTTTCACATCTTATTTTCTTGTGACTGTGTTGATAACAAGAACTACACGAGACGTGAAACAATAGCTATTATATTTCTGACGTATCCGAAAATGACAGCAGATTGATTGTCCGATATGCTTTCAGTGAGTTGTTGTTGGTGGAAACTGGCGGTACTCGTTATAAGTCAATGGAGTATGGGCTCGTCAGTAAGTTATTATAGTTAATGTACATAAAATATTTTAAGATTTTGTCGTTTACGTATTTTATATTTTGCCATTCAAAGAATCTCTGATGTTTAAGAACAACAGATACGGCACTTGTTTTTGTTTTCCAGAGCAACTTTCGAACTTCAGAATTGTCGGATTCCTTTCTGTAATTTGTAAAACATTTTACTTAGTTAATACTTTGATTACCGTTTCTTCCTTGTATGCTAAAATATACTCGTCGCTATATAATAGGATATTACTTGTATGTAATATATTTCAGACTCGTGAGAAATTACTGTACGGTTGGAAACAATTTCCATTACTTTAATATTACAAATGCCTCTTACAAGAACGCAGTCTGTTTTTCAGTTGAAATGTATCTGATAAAGCTTCCTCGGTGTGCAGAAACCAGCTGGGTTTGTTGTCTTCAAATTTTTTTATGGTGCTGTGAAGAAATCTATCTTCCAGCTGTTTCATAATAATAATAATAATAATCATATTCCGTAGATCCTGTAAAGAAGCTAAGCTTCAAGGATGTGGAATGGGTCAGGGTGTACATTTATTACATTATTTTATTGTATAAAAGAAAATATACTAATAAAAAATATTTGTATTATAAACTATTATAAATTACTCTTCTCCGATTCTTCTATAAATTCCTTTATTGAATAGAAGGAGTGGCTAAGCAAAAATGAGCGTAATTCAGTGTTAAATTTACCTTGATTATCGGACAACTGTTTAATTCTGTGCGGCAGTCTGTTGAAGATGGATATCCCTGAATAATGCACACCTTTCTGTGCAATTGACAATGTTTTACATTTTTTATACAGATTATTTTTGTTCCTTGTATTGAAGGGATGAATATCAGAATTATTCAAAAATAAGTGCCTATTTGTGATTAAAAATAACATCAATGAATAAATGTATTGGCATGTCAAAGTGAAAATACCGAACTTTTTGAACAGAGTTCTGCAAGAAGTTCGTGAGGTAACCTGACATATTGCTCTAATAACAGGTTTTGACTAATAAAAATCTTATCTATGTCTACTGAGTTGCCCCAAAATATAATACCATATGATAAAATAGAATGAAAATATGCAAAGTATACTAATTTTCTTGTTTTTAAATCACTGAAGGTGGACATTGCTCTGACAGCATATGTAGCTGAGCTGAGTTTCTTAAGTAATTGATTAATCTGATCAGTCCAATTTAATTTATTATTTACTAAGAGACCTAAGAATTTAACAGAGGAAGTTTCATTTACATTTTTGCTGTCGTATTTAAGTGTTATAGATTGTAAAGTTGTGTTGAGTGTGTGAAATTGCATGAAATGTGTTTTGTCACAGTTATTTGTTAGTCCGTTCGCATTAAACCATGTTAGCAGGTTAGTTAAATTATTGTTGCTTGCCTCTTCTAGTGTGTCTTTGTTACTTTTTACTATTACACTAGTATCATCTGCAAAGAGGATAGCTTTAGAAGTTGAATCTATGGTATTAGGAAGATCATTTATATATATAAGGAATAATAATGGCCCTAATACTGATCCCTGTGGGACCCCAGTTTTAATAATTCCCCAATCTGATTTATGTATTTCACCTGTGCACGAGTCTTTTAATACTACTCTTTGCATTCTATTTTGTAAGTACGAATTAAACCAAGAAAATGAAGTTCCTGTTATTCCATAGTACCTCAGTTTTTCTAGCAATATGCTATGGTCTACACAATCAAAAGCTTTACTTAAGTCACAGAATATACCTAATGGGCGATTTTTTTTATTTAATTCTTCTATTATGTCGTCTAAAAGAGTAAAGATTGCTTTCTCGGTTGAATATCCTTTTCTAAACCCAAACTGTGAATCGGTGAGTAAATTATGTTTGTTCAGATGTTTTATAAGTCTGTTGTATACTACTCTTTCAAAAATTTTTGATAATACTGGCAACAGTGATATGGGGCGATAATTTGATATCTTCTTTATTCCCCTGTTTGTACAGTGGAGTGACTAAAGCACATTTGAGCTTATCTGGGAAGACTCCAGAAAGAAGTGAATGATTACAAATGTAACTAATTACTGAGCTAATGCTACCTGTTATTTGTTTGAGTATAATGCTTGAGATACCATCATGCCCTGATGAATGTTTATTTTTTAGAGTTTATTATTTTTTTAATTTCGGTATTTTCCATTGATTTATTTGTATTCATCCCGATTTTCTTTGCAATGGTTAAAAAGTGATCATTAAATTTATTTGTACATTCATCTGTTTTGAATTTACCTAACTGTGGCTGTGTCAGTTCTTTATTTTCTTTATTTGTTTCTTTTTTAATTATTTTCCAAATAGTTTTAATCTTATTAACAGAGTTGTCTACTGATTTCTTAATATGCACACATTTTGCAGCTTTTATGACCTTATATAGTGACTATAACGACACATTTTACGTTATGGGATGTATAAAGATGGTTTTTAAATAATCAGAATCCCCTGAATATTTTTGAGGAAAAATTATAAATACTTCTCGAGAGTACACGATCTGCGTTTGCAATGTTCTAAGAATGATGATATTGATAGTATTGGGGAATTTAATAATGGTAAGAGAGTGAATATAACGAATTTAGTAGCTGCAGATCAGACTGTCGCTCGTGGTTTTTTCATATAAGTTGATGAGAAATCAGAAAAAAAATCATATTAAACCTCTAACGTCCCTAAATGCGCTTAATGTGATGGATGTTGTAATAGGACAGGAACTAACATTACGAGAATGAGATTAAACTACACGAGAGAAAAGTGGATTAAAACAGATGTCACTGTCTCGGCAAACATTACACGTGTTATAGCTCTGAATTACGTGAGTACATGTTCCAAAATGCTGGTGGGCTGCTCGTATGTTTTAATATCCTTTGTGTGTGTTGACTTTTAAAATTGGAAAATAAGTAAATCCTCAGTTTTTATGTGCGTCGCTGCCGGGAACTAGTATTTAATTAAACACCGCCCTTTGTTTGCGCTGCGTTTATTCTTTTGACACCTACCACAGTTCATTTTAAGATTATTGAACGAAACTGGAACACCTGTCACCGTTTTATTAAGACATTTTCGGTCTGTCAAATTCACACAACAATGAAATAAGATATGCGAAATGAAGTCGAGTCCTTTTGTACAACAGATTCGTCATTTAACTATTAATCGTATAGCTTTGTATTATCGAACCAACTTATTTTGAAATAAATATTTAAAAATGTTTGTCAAAGAGCAAAACCGCTACTTGGTGTAAATTTGCTTTGATCAGGCGAATGTAATAGAAAAATAATTTAGTAATAATGTATATTCTATCATCTATCAGCTGTATGTATTATCTTGTCCTAGCTTGTAATAAAAACGTATTGTGCTGAATTTGCTCGGTCAAAGTTCCAATATAACGTAATGGATTAAATTAATTTATTTTACTTGGACGATTCAGCTACATGGCATACGTAGTGCTTATGTACATGTAAAATTATATTTATACGTATCTTCGGGCATAAACGGAGTGCTCGTGTCTAAAAAAATCGTTTTAGATAATTATTTGATTACGGACTCAATCGAAAAATTTCAGTTGAACGTAGTTATAATTTTTTTTTGAAAGCATAGGAACTGTAAACAGTCGTGAGTAATAATACAGTTCCACCTTTCAGTAGTTTATCCTATGACTGACTGATTAATACTATATTAAATTACCAAATAGGATAATCATCTGCGAACTTGTGCTTGTCGTGTCTCTCATTTTATTACTTCTGTATTTCTACATAGCAACATTATGCAAATAGGGAATCGTACATCAGAATCGCGTTGTCTCCGCCTCCTCTCAGACACACTCAATAAGGCCTGCTGAGAACTATGCTTAATATTGTGTGGAAGTCTTTTGTGTATTCGCATATACCGCCGAAGTATATTTATCAATGTATTGCAATCTGTCAAGAAAATAGAAAAGGAAATCGTTAATTTTCATTGTCACACATACAATTACCGTAAAATTATTTTATTATCATACACTTTGTTAGGAAGCCTGATCCGAATTTTCTAAAGTTTGAAATGTCATTTTCATAACAACGAAGTTCCATTTCTATTAGTCTCGATTTTACAATCAATTAAAATCGATATCATAATCCTGATAATTCCGGTCTCAATGGAGCAACTAATTGGCAGTAAAAGGTGGACTATTTTAATTAAATATTTATATTTAACCCACTATCAAGAGTTTTATGAAAGTAATCTAATATGCAATGACTTACGATTGGCTAAATGCACTGTATAATTGTATAAATAATATACGGAAAGTTTTAACTATTTTAATGTTCCATGATTTTAAGACACTGTTTTTGTTCCTTTGACGCTTTTGTTGGATTCCATGTTATTCATTCCACATATAATTCATTAGCTTCGTTATTCGTACACTCCTGGAAATTTAGTTTTAATTTTGTACCCATTGGCACAACATTTGTCCACTTCGAACTCCGAAACTTTGCCACGATTTTTTCCTTAAACGATTTCTAGGCTTGAAAGGTCCGATGTCTGCAAATTTCACCATTCCTTCTGCATAGACATTCCATCAGATGCATCGGAAATAGTCAACATACGGATGACATTTTGAAGGGGATTGGTTAAATAGTTTGCTTGCGTCACGAAAGCCTCTGTTTATCTGAATGAGCATTTACTCTCAAATTATTCATTAACCCAGAAAAAGAAAATGGTTGCAGTGCGACTCGAGCAGTTTAAATATTGATTGTGCAAGAAAAGCATGTGGTTGATATTGATTCGCGTTCAGAGTTACTTTTCATATTCTAATATATACTAAACTTTCCTTTTGATTAGTTTGCTTTGATCGGATTATGGACGTCACTCGCTTGTGGGGCTGTGGTCTGATACTGTGATAAAATCATCTGAGTATGTATCAGCAAGTTAGTCTTTAAATAAATGTATACCAGATTGTCAGGTCTAATGTCTTTCCGTTTTTTAGTAATTATGTTGATATTTGAGCCTGTGCGTTTCACACCGTTTGGGACTTGGCTTCTCCATTCTCCAGTCCTCAAGCTGAATTCTCTGTTGGTTTTCGTGTGATTTCTTCAATTTATGGTGGTTATTTGTGGTGTTCGTGCTAAGCGGTCAAGGTTTAGGCTTCGTATGTGTGTTGCAGATTCGGGCTCCAGTTAAATTTTTAATATCGTTGCCTGGCAGAGAGCTCACTGGAAAGTTTCGTAATAAGCTTGTACTTCGGCTCGTTCTTTGTTTCAAGAGATTCCTCGTTAAACTTGTACGTTGCGTCATTATGAAGCATAAGGAGGATTGCTAATTTGCAGAGATATCGTTGTAAAGTAAAGAGTGGGTCGCGCTTTTGGATTTTCCTTAGTCGTCTAACTCGCGTCTATGTCGGTGCTACGTTTGAAGTATACTTTTTGTCAATAGTTAACTGTATTATATTGCAAGATAATTTCTCACAGATATTCTGTTCCAGACTTGTTGACACGCACAATTCTAGTGTCGCAAGATTTTGTCAGTTATTATTGAAGGGATCTCTGGACTTATCTTTGACTTTAACTAAATTATGAACTGTTGTACTTACTGTATTACAGAAAAAAATGTTGGCCTTAGTTAAATAAATATTTTCACTCATGTGAACACATTGAACCTTTAACACGACCAAGATTCTTGGTTCATTTGTCTAGATTGTTCTATATTTTCTTGTTCTCATTGAATTACTGTAATTATTCATTAATTGTACATATATTCTTAGATTTAATTGATGTTATTTACGAATAAATTAAAAGGATCTTCTAAAGATTAGTACTGAATTCATGGCTTTTTACTGTTTTGTGTGATTGTTTCACCTAATAATGTGAGCTGTTTTGCTAAATGGCTGAACGGGTCACCGACCTTGGTATCGATTGTGGCACGCGCCACAGCTACTTAAAATCCTAGCACTGCCCGTTTAAAATCAAAAGGAAATTTGTTCCAGTTGCACAGTCAAAGTTCATGAGCAGAAATGATATCTCTGAAATGTTCGGTATTTTTATTATTTATCCGTACTTTTAGGGAGCATTGATTCGAATTTCGCTATTACGTTTTTATTTGAACTGTTAAACGTGAAGAAGACCGTATTAAAATAATGGTTTCCGCTTTTTATTATAAAATCCATTACTTGTATCGGTTGGAAAACTACTTTCAGTTTTTTTAAAGGAGGGGGTCAATAAAATGAAACGGTTGTTAATTAGCAACCACGTGGTTATCATTAAATCTGGTAACGTATATTTTTACCTAGTATTACATTAATTGAATTCTTTCTCTGACTGGTTTTCTTGAGCTGATTAATTATTGGAAATAATAGGCGAAACAGCAATGATGTAAGTTTGTGTGAGAGCTCTACAACAGGAATTTCTCCCCAGATTGATTGCGGGCATTACATTTGGCGATGCCTCGAACTCTGTGGGTTTTTATGGGTTTTCGCATGCCGGGGCATACGGTTAGTTGTCCGCTTATCTCATTGGATCAGTCGACCAACTGCCTCCTAAAACTGGTGAAGACACCGAGAATGAAATGCTGCAACCGCAAAGAAAACTCTTCTTCAGTCATCCTACCGGAAGCAGATTTTCTAGGGTTTTCCCTACCTCTCTTTTAGGTGAAACACAGGGTAGGATCCTTAAATTGTAGCCCGGGGGCCCTAGTCAACCCTTGGCTATCTTACTCTACCTTCCACATCCTCCCTTTTCAATTCCGTTCCTATTCTATTAAAGGGGAGTTGCCGATTTCAGGATCATCTTCATGTAGCCTGTTACTAATTGGAAATTTAAAACCATTTACTTTCACACCGGTTTAATGTACCTCAAATTAGCCTTGAACTCGTGCCTTGAGGGTCAGAAACTTTGGATTGGGTGACCACACACGAGCAGATTTCATCGGCAGATCTGATCGGCCGACCAATCGCCGGATTGGAGCGCAGATATTTGTCTGAACGATCAAATCTGCGTTGCGTTTACACGTACAGATCAGATCTATCTTCAAGCCCTGAAATACAGATTTATCTGCGTATTTCAAAGATTCCGTATCAAATTTGTTACAGCTATGCCAACCCTTCTTTTGAATTTAAGCATATTAGGAGTTTTATAACGTCAATTGTTGGTTGTTGTCGTGAGCAATAAGCCAGAGTAGGTTGTTTTTGTTATTATTACAATTACAAAATATAGCTTGATGTCGACAACGGATATATAAAAATATTATTTAAACTATTCTACTGAATCTTTAAAAAAATAGCTTCTTAATGTTGGTAATTTCTGATTATTATAATAATAAAGTAGTCCTTTGACTTGTTTATTAGCTAAGATAGTATCTTACGTACGAAATCTGTGCAGATTCTGGTGTACGCAATACATTTGTCCTCTGCTAGCGGATATCTGTTTACTATTTTAGCGATGGCAAGACAATGTGGGTCAATAATGGTTGCCGTACTTAGTGTGTGAGGTTGTAAAGTACTTTATTTTACCATGGAACCTGTTAGAATTTGTAATTTTCGAAATACAATAATATATATTAACTATACATTTTACTTTTTAAGTAAATACTAGTCATGATTTTTCTTCAATTTTTAGTTGTAAAGCAGACGTTTTCAGAAATTTAAATTACACAACGTGTGATTTCTTTCAAAATTGTGAAAAGTTACCAATACAAACAGATTTATAATTGAGAAGTAAGAATAGAGTAGCTGTTCATAGTTACATGACACGATTTAAAAATTTTGTCTATAATTACGAAAGCAAAGAACTACTTTATTATAACAAATTATCAGAGCTTACCAACACAATAATAAGCTATTTTTTAATGATTCAGTGGAATAGTTTAAATAATAAAATTTTATATTTAGTTGTTGACATCAAGCTATATTATGTTTTGTAATTTTAATAATAACCAATTCTGGCTTATTTTTCACCACAATTGACACTATAAAACTTCTATAATACCTCAATTCAAATGGAAGGTTAGCGTAGCTGTAACAAATTTGACACGGAATCTTTGTAATACGCAGATTAATCTTTATTTGGCTGATTTTCAGCGTTTAACGACCGTCAATTGGACAGATCTGTGATCTGTACGTGAAGATGCAACGCAGATTTGATCGATCAGACCTTCCGCAGATATTTGTTCGTGTGTGGTCACCCGTTGTTAATGTGGAGCAACAGCGAACAGCATTTTACTCTAGATGATTCGTATGTGCTCACTCTAGTGTGACCTCATCCGTTCACTGATGTTACGAGCACACCGTACCTTTACAGTCCGACGTCGCCGTTTAGTCACAGAAAAGTATTTCCTATAGGCGTGACTTCTCCTTCCCACATAAATTATTTTTCTTGTATCGGACTATTGTTATAAGTCTGGTCAATCTGTCCTCTCTACAGATTCTAAGTACACCAAGGAAATGCACAAATTTTCTGCATTATCTCCTTTCTTATGCATTCCATTTCAACCATTAGAATAATTTAAGTAAAATGGAAAGCAATACCGTTCGAAACGTTAGATTTTTCTTCTCTTTCAGTCAATTTCCTCCACTGTAGACTGCAAAATAGCTTATAGTTACCCATTGTCTCAACACAAATATGGTAAGAAAATGTTACTAGGAGAATAAAGTCGACAAGCTTTTAAGATTTTACTAGGGGGCGGGGGACATAACAGGCTACACAAGAGAGAACCAGAAACTGACAACTTCCTTCTAATAACCTACGGAGAGAATTGAAAACTGATGATGCGGAAGGGAAAAAAAGGCCTCCGGCTATAGTTAAAGTATCCTGAAAAAGTTGTTGAGCAAATTTTAAAACTTGCATGAGATACGTCCGGCTATTGTAGATCTTTTAGAGAAAACGAATATAATCTATAAAAATCATTCAAATATTACTTATTGAAGCCAGACAAGACTAGACTTAGAGCTTTGAAAGTTTAGCTGAGTCATTAAGAATTTAATTCACTTACAAAATATGAAATAATTCCAGAGAATATGTAGGTAAGAGCAGAAGTCTAACGAAAACGAGTCAGATGCAGAATACACAGTATATGGAGGAAATAAATTTAAGGTCATTAGTCCTATCGACACCAATAGTGATTTTCTTTCCTCTTTTCTAACTGACTAATTTGTTCAGAATTCAGGCGCCAGATCGGTGTGAAGAGCATGTTACTTTATCGCGCAATTTTATTCATATTTAACACTAATTACTTCTATTTATCTCTATATAAGAACAAGTTTTAAGATTCAGCGATCTTTTAGTGTCAATTTGAACAACTCTCGTGGAAAATTTCTTATTAATTATTTATTTTATCCCTATAGAAATTCTTACATCTGGTTTCAATGCACTTTTCACTTTTTGAATGTGTGTATTGGTCTGGAATAGTTAAATTCGTTGTTCACTCACCTGCAAACCAGTGGTAATATTAACAATTTTCTTATGGCATCGTTTTTTTGCATCAATAAATTCAACGTTATTAATGGATTAACTCATGGATGGTGAATCCTTTTTATTTTCTTTTTTTCATACGACGCCTCGTCAAATTGATTTGATGTAGTTTGAGCAGTGATTTTGATGGTTGTATTATGCGTGGCAGGGGGATGGAAACGCTGACCACGGCAGTGCCTCGCTTGTGGCATTGTTCTCGTGTGCATTGTGCGACCAGAACACGGGCTCCGCGTCCGAAGAGCCTCGCAAATTTCCTCCGCCGAATAGCGTCAATGAAATCAAAGCACCCCCCCTCCCCCGTTACTTCCCCCCCCTCACAAGACTTCGACCTTTGCAGATCTGATCGGAAAAATCGTATTTCGTCGGCGACGATAACTAAAATGAAGCGTGTGTTATGGAGTGTAACGAATTCTCCGTGTTGCATTTTGCCACAGAGGCAATGAAAAACCGGAGCAATCGTTTCTGTTCTTGTAACTGGTATGAGAATTATGAAATTGCTTTGTTCTCATTAAAGACGCTAATTTAAGTTTTGTGTGTAAGAGCTGTGATTTTTAGTTTGACGTTGGCTTTTATTAACATTAATTTTCACTCAATTGTTTTGCTTAGAAAAATTACACGATTTAATTGAAACTCGTTTTAAATATCAAAATAACGGACGGATTCTGTTCAATATTGTAAAAATGTCTCTTAATAGTGCTATTTCAATCATATTCTTATTTTGACTTACATTTTCTCATTGTAGCATCCCTGTCACTGTACGTACTTAAAAATATTTATAAATAAGCATAACCAGTATGTCAACTTTCTTATTTAATATTCCTGTCGTTAACTTTCAAACTGAGGTTTAAATTAGAATGGATAGAAATACATAAACAAGAAGAGAATTTTGCTTCCTCGATTGCGCCCAGAGATAGTTACGGCCGAAATGTGTTATTTAATGCCAACTTCAATCATCAATCATACCTGGATTGTTATCAGTTTGAAGCCTTTCCTTATTTACGATATAATTTAAATGGCATGAACGTAGTCCTGGAGAAAGAGTTCAATATGAGGATTAGTAGAGGGAAAACCCATGTAATGGAGTGTAGTCTGGGAAACAGTGGAATAACAAAGGGCGTTAGATTGGGAAACTATATTTTGAAGGAAGTTACAGAATTCTGCTACTTGCAGCGCAATAACTAGTAAAAATAAAGAGTAGGAAAGCACAGGCAAGGTAAGATTTCGCGAAAAGAGGAATACAAGTGTGAATATTAGGAAATCGTTGTTAAAAATGTTCGTATGGAGTGTGGCGTTATATGGATGCGAAACGTGAACGGTAGAAGTTTCAGAAAGGAAAAGAAGCCTTTGAAATGTGGTCCTGCAGGAGAATGCTGAAAATCATGAGTGGATTGGGTAACTAACCAGGTAGTTCTATAATGAATAGGGGACGAGCGAACAATATTGAGGACGTTGACCAAGAGAAGGGATAGATTAATAGGCCACGTTTTAAGATTAGTAAGTAAGGGAAGTGTGTGGGGTAAGAACAGAAGAGGGAGGAATACGCTAAGCAGATTAGGGAGGATGTGGTGGTTATGCGGAAATGAAAAGGCTTGCGCAAGATATGTTGATGTGGAGGGTCTTGGGACTAAATACCACAACAATTCAAGTTTAAATTAACATTCTGTCATATTTATGGACGAAGATTTATAATCGTGTAATATTAAAGTATCAAATGTATATTTATATCAGGGTACTCACGTGGGTTGCTTGATCTCATGTTTTGGGACAGTTAAAAAAAGTTTCGGTCGAAACTAGTGTCAACTTAATGTGTACTCCTGGCGAAATGATTCCTCAAGTGGCAACTGCGGTTGTACCTTCCATCCATTTTTGTGGACACTGCTTTGCTTTAGTTCTGTGGTAATTTATTTCAATATATCTCTTCTGTGGTATCGACATGGTTATAGTTCTATACACGTTTCCTCATGGCAAGTAACTTTTGTGAAATTATGGCGACTTTTCCTCTATGAACCAGAGTATTTTGCCGCATTTCACTTATTTGCTCTTCACTGTTCAACTAAATACTATTTTAATTAATGTATACGTCAATTGAGGATATTTAACGTCTTTTAGATATTTATTAGTTTTGACAGCAATTTTATGACACCGTGTATAGAAGTTGGCCAGTCGTGAGATGAGGCAAACGCGCAGGGCATCGAAGGTCGGGAGATAACATTTGGTGAACCACCTCCATAGACACTCGAGCCATATGGAACAATGTTGTGGAGGTCAGTTCCGCCATGCGAGTTCCGTGATCCTGTAGCAACAGGTATTCGACAAGATTATTAGGTATTTTAAGAAAATGTTGGGCGTTTCGCTATAGCGGTTAAATTGCTGATGATTCAGCCTCTGAAATAGCTACACGAAATGTTGCCTTATGTTTGAAAATCTAGACTCCTGCTGAAGCAATGACGGAATGTTATTCATTGCTCTTTTCTATGAATATAAATTTAATTTATTTTTCCCGCAAATGTGCATTTTTCTTATACTATCAGGGAAATCCCGAACTGTGCTAGTTTCAATCAATCTTAACAGCTGGTTGGTGTGGTCTTGTATGAATACACAAATCACACTTCAATATAATGAGCTGTTTACTATTTATAAATGATATAATTTAAAAACGTTTTTTGCAACAAAAACCAGGAGCTAATTCTTAAACTCGTGTTATGTTTATTCTTTCTTGATCTCTTCTTTTATACTGGTTATTGCCAATGTTCTACTGCTATTGCTGACACTGTTGCTTCTTTGGCGTTGTGATAGGAAATTGAACAATAAATCTTGAACAAACCGTTACTTCTAAAATTAAACCCATTAAAGTCTATCACTGACTGTAGATAAGAGGAAAACGTGCACTATATTTTTTTTCAACGTATCTTTTCTGATATCTGCAATTACTAATAAATAAGGTTATAGTCGGAACGCGTATTGCAAGTTATTGACTGAAATATCGTAATGTAATTGCCAAGCGGCTGTGTCCTCGTTTCGTGACCTAGGAATGACGATGGCATAAATTTAGTATGTTGTTCTGAGAATGCTCTGTTTATTTGATCCGTGGAACGCCAAAGCCAAGGGTACGCAGTTCCACAAATTAATAAACGTCTGCAGCGAACTGTTCCACTGTTACACACTTGAAGGATGTGATCTAAATTAAACTTGGAATCCTTCGCTCTTTTAGAAGCCTTCTAAATCTTTCAAATGCACAGAAGTTTCAAGAACTCCTTGTATCGGCTGGTTAAAAGCACAGAAATAATTACACGCTTTCCCTTAAAGTATTTCAACTTGACATACATTCTGATAGACAAATAATAATTATGAATTATATTGTTGTTTGGCCGTGTCAGACCATTTGCTTGAACGCTTAATATTTTATTCCAGCGAATAATTACTCTACCTAATTTGAACTATTATGCGAAATTAATTAAATGTCTTCCACGAATTACTAAGTTGTAATTGATGCTAACGAACTTAGTTTCACTATACCATCAACTTTTTAAACAAACTAATGACACTTTGGTATTCTTCTTTTCGCATTATAAATTAATGGGACGACCAAAAGATAATTTTGTCATTATATTCTAAAAGTATTCGTGAAGTTTTAGTTTTTACTAACTATTATGTATTTATACAGGGTGTTTCAAAAATAATATACGTATTACAAAGTATTATTTTATCAAAACTATCAATCGCCGCGCCTCGACTCGTCTATTGGAGAAACGAATACATAAGTCTAGTTTATATTAATAGTCTCTAGATGTGTGTAAAGTTTCATATTCGTATGTCTTAAAGTTTAATAAATATATGCATTCAAAATACATATATTATTTTTGAAACGCCCTGTAAATAATTCCTGCCTTTGTCGAACCGTTTGAACATGAGAATTTAAAATACATGGCTGTACAGATTTCAGCGAGTTATTTGTATTTCTACTTTCTGGAAGTATAAAATAGGCCATGTGGTTATTCGAGTTCTATGTCGATTTTAACACTAAACCTACCGATGTATACTTATTCCTACCACAGTGGACCAAGTGACCCGTCTTTGAAATGTTATATTACTATGTATAGCGAAAAATATATCATTCGGCACAATTTGGTGTTCTTTAGCTAATTGGAATAAAAACACTAATCTAGTCTGATGCAATAGTGAGTTTTGAATCGCTATTCTGGTCTAATGCAATAGTGGGTTTTGAATCGCTACTCTGGTCTAATGCAATAGTGGGTTTTGAATCGCTACTCTGGTCTAATGCAATAGTGGGTTTTGAATCGCTACTCTGGTCTAATGCAATAGTGGGTTTTGAATCGCTACTCTGGTCTAATGCAATAGTGGGTTTTGAATCGCTACTCTGGTCTAATGCAATAGTGGGTTTTGAATCATTAATCTACACTCAAACACCTCGTTTTTCCTCTATTAATCTTAATGTTTTTTTTCCAAGACCACGTTCTTGTCATTTATTATTTTTTCCAAGTCTTCTTACAATATCATCGACAAAGCGTAGGGGTTTTATTTCTTCTCCTATCAGTAAGATTCATTTTCCATATTCCTTTTTAACTTTCATCGTCGCCTGTACTATATATATGTTAAACAGCACAGCTGATAGACTGCATCCTTGCCTTACTCTTAACTCACATTCTATTTAACGTTCAATCTGCCTAATACTATTTTCTTTAATATTTTGCACCCATGGGATACTAAACAAATTGTCCTATGCTGTTCGCATCTATCAACCCCAGTCTTATTCTTTATGGCTCTAATTGTTGTTACTAAAATATTCTGGTATTTTTTGATTAGAGTACAGAAATAAGTTGAGAATGTCGGAAAATTTGAGGAATTGATATTGAAATTTCAGTTCCGCATAAAGAAACGTGACAGTTATGCGACAAGCTATTCCTGACCACTGTTAGATTTCCGAAAACATTGCACAAAAGCACTATAAAAGAAACCGCGACACTTCATACTACTTGACAGCAGACTGAACAGACGAGAATCAGGAAGATTTCCATCTGTTGGTACACATTCGATTCGAAGATGACGCCAAACTTCAACGATAAAGTTTGACTCGGTTAAACTTTTGTTGATCAACTTTATTGGAACAAAGGTTCTCACTAGGTTTATCATACAACTTTTGGTGATCAACTAAAATCGGTCAACTGAACTTGACTCGTGAGAACGCGGCTTTATCGGATGCCAAAGGTCTTCTACCCCATTACATACACCTCCAAAAATAGATGGTGCCTCGGCATGTGAGCATCTTGAACAATACCGAATAGAGTACGAGGAATTCCCAACGTAGTCAGATGAGCCTTGCAGTCAAGGTGGAGAGAAATACCTGTGAGTGAACTCCCACAGGCTTTCCTCATGCCTATCCACATGAACGAGCTTTTTTTACGTTTACAAGGTTTGTACTATTACTCTCAGACAGAAAACTACGACTAATCTTTAATTTAAATTGAATAAATTATCGACCAATTAGCTCACATAGGCGCTGCGGGAGTTTTCTTGCAGGCGCTTCATCTGATTGTTGGGAATGCCTCGCACTCTCTCTGGTTTTTAGTTTTATCAAAGTTCTCACATGCCGAGACACCTTCACCTATTTTAGGTGGTATATGTACTGCCGTCGAAGATCAGTCGGCCAACTGCCTCCTGAAACTGGTGGAGACATGAAGACGGGAATGCTGCGACCCCACAGCAAACTCGTCTCCCGTCATTCGGAAGGGCGTGAGAATAGTATCCATTGCCCGACCTACCTGATGCAGGTTTTCTAGGGTTTTGCCTGCATCTCTTTAGGGGAAACACCGGGTAGGATCCTTAAACCATAACCCGGGGGCCCTAGTTAACCCTTGGCTACCTTGCTCTACCTTACGCATCCCCCCTTTTCAATTCCCTTCCTATGCTATTAAAGGGGAGTTGCCTGCTTCAGAAATACCCTCATGTAGCCTTTTATAAAAAAAATCGACCAATTAGACCATACATTTTTCATTTAATTCATCGACGTCTCGTGACTACGTTTGGGACTTCATTAAACATTGAGGAAACAAATTAAATAATTTACGACCGATTTTTACAGGCAGTTTTTAATCGGTCGGAAATTATTTAATTTGTTATTTAATAGACTTTAATCGATTTAATAATTATGAGAAAACGTTGGAAGAATTTAATAAAAAAAATTATGCTCTAATTGTTTAATTTATTCTAATTAATTTTTGTGAAAATAGAAGTTTTCTTTAATTTAATTTAGCTTAAATTGTAATTTAAATTCTCTTTTAAAAGTTAAATTTAGGACACTGTGTCCTCGGTTTGACAAGAAACAATTTTCAGTTTTAGCTCTTGTGTTTGTTTTATTGAAACGATGCCAGAAATATCTGAAGGATGCCTTTGGTGTTTGTTTTGGGTTTTAGACATCTGATTTCTGCCCTTATGATTTGTGTTTGAGCGTTTGGAAAGAGTATGTAAATGTGTCTGCGGGAACTGGCGCTCATCAAAGGCATCTTTCTCTGCTGTCATGGAAGTCTGAGCTGTTAGTTCTTTCCCATCAACTCCGTTCGATTTGCAATCGATCTTCTGCACTCGAAGTGTGTTGTCATGCAAATTATTATGAAAATATTTGGGCGTACTCGTATTCATAGTTCTCGTCTATTACTGAGAAATGAGTCTACAGACGTGAAATGTGCGACCTGTATTTGCCGATAATGTGATGTATTACAGTATATTACACATTCTCATGTAAAACTAGTAACCAAATGGTGGTTTGAATAAAGCGTTAATATATGATGTAGCACGAATGTTTCGTCAAATTAAACTATTTTGATGAATTTACAGTTAGTCTCTATACTGTTGTTTGTTCACTAACACAATGGGTACATAGCCTGTTCACTTTGTGTAATCTTGTCAGATGTTTCTCTCTGCATTGTGAAGCGTTATTTAACAATGTCCCCCGACGTAACTCTCGGTATTCATTTGAACCTGCTTAATCGCCGGTAACACCCGTTTCTACCAGTTTCCTCAAGAAAAAACTGCCTCCTGCACTTCAAAGATGTTAATCTCTGCTCGCTTAACCTGCAGGATTGATATAAGTTCAAGAAATAGACTGATTGGACCGTACCGGGACTTCTGAACACTTGTGTCAATAAGGTCAGTGTTGGAAAAATATTTTTCTTAGCCAGATAGGCGTGTTACTGAAATAATTCCCGTTGGAACGTCTAATTTTTTGTTCAAAACGTTGAACATGATTGCTTATTGACCCACTGTTAGTTCCCTTTCTTTATTTTTCTTTTAATGAACTGTATTTTATTCAATGCCTTACAACTGTTTAGTTATATAAAGGGCTTTGTTTCACGAATGTTATTTCATCATGCTGAGAAAGTATTAAGAACTATATCATACTATTGATTAATCGATTGTTTTTTAAGGGTTTCATTTTATGCATTTGTTTCATAATATAGACAGCAGTTCAACGCATTTTTATAGTTTTTGTTTATTTACAATTCGTGTATTTCTTCAAAGCCTTCTATTTTATTCATCTGTAAGAAACTAAATTCCTCTGCAAACCCGTCCAGTAACAAATTTTCAATCTTTCTCGGGCCAATGATTTAATCACACCTTAATCACAATTTTTTTAATTTTAATTAAAATGCTGCCCTGTAGTATGGATATTTTCGTGGTGAATTATTGGGTATCAAAATTGTAAGAAGTTGCGAACTACAATTTTGACTAAACATAACCAGCAGTAATGCAAACTGTTGGCTGTGCTTTCGCGAGAAATTTTGATTTAATATTATGCGCATTCGATAACTCTTGGAAGTTTAGATTTGGCAATTTCGCGTGCCAAATGCGAATGACACGACTAATTGCCCCGGCGTTAGGAAATCGTCCCTGTCTCATTACCAGGAAATTTGGAACGCTATATTTCAGATCAGATGTCATTATGTCGTCGTTCAATCGCGTTGGATTGCTTCTTGGAAACACTTCCAGTGGCGTGTTCATACTATAATTTCAAGCAATAACCATAAACGATTGATAAATAGAGGTCCTGTTTAAAATTTATTTGACGTTTAGACTATCCTTGTCACAGTAGCCAGTTATAAATATTGTTAACTGTACTCCAGTGGCCCGCGGAATCGATTGATTCCAGTTTTACTGTTCGTCGTCGGCCATTGCAGATTTATTTGGTAATAAGTGGAGTGAAGTTTCCTGTCGTCTGCTTTAACGTCCTTTCTGAGACGCGTCCACACCTTATTCTCTCAGTACAATGCCGTCACTTTGTCAAGGGTTTCGGTAGCGAACAGAATAATGATCAAAACATCGCAAATAGAAAACTAAAAATATGTTGCAGTTTTAAATTAAATTCAAACATTTCTCAAATATCTCAACTGTTCAGTTTTAGGAGGTAAAACCGAATCAGATGAGTGGAAACTTAGTCCCAGCTATTTTGCAAGATATTATCTTTCACTGCATTTAACAATTTCTTACTCATGCATGCTACCTCGATGCAAGAAATGTTTTGTCTAGTGTTTGGTCCCCAAAGGCTTTTTATAAGTCTTTCTGGTAAATGATAAAAGTACATAATAAATTCATTGAACAAATTATTTTTGAAACCAGGAGCTTAGATATTTACCTGTCCAGAAAAAGATGGCAAATTTTAAACACTTAATATTTTTGAAGATTACCATGTACAGTAATTATTTGACATGTATATTGTTTTCAAACTGACCAGTTATTTCTTTATTTCTACAAACATTCCATTTTTCAAAATTTATTACTTCTCCATGTAGAAATTATCAGCGTCTTTTGGAAAATCCTGTAAGATATTGTTTTCTGTAAGATGAATATAGTAGGTTTTCCCAAACTATTTATTCAATGGAACACTTGGTAAAATCGGCCATTCTAACGGAACACTTGGCTTAGTTTTTAGGATGGGTGATTCCTAGTTATAAAAGTAAAACAAGATTTAATTTAGTAAATATTTTTAAATGTAGACCTGTAATATAATATAAATAAAGTATTTAGTGACTATGATGTTGGGTTATTGAATTGCATATGTTGTTGATATGAAGCACATTATTTGTAAATTGAATTCTAACATACGGTGTGGCGTCTACCCAGTTTCTGTACTTTGACTTCTTTGCAGCATTATAAGAATAATCCAGCTTCCCGTAAATAGGTTGTAGAAAATTGAAGTAAAACAATAACAGTTTGTTTTGATAATTTGGGGTAGTCTTCTAACTCGCCCGGAAATCACATAAGGGCTGATTGTATTTTCCTTTCACTGATTAAATAAATTAGATTTTCATGGTCACTTGCACCTATTCCTACAGGTTTAGCTGACACAGAAAATTGATTCGGAACCCAGGAATCATCTTTACTAGTTTTTGGAAAATACTGCAAAATGGTTGATTTCAAGTTGTGTAGATGTTCTAGTAATATTTTGGAAACTCCAAATACTTAAAAATTTAATTCATTCAAACATACATGTACGACAAGAAAACAATTAAGATGGTTTGATTCAACTCATGAATTCCCAAAATTGTACCTGTTTTTACCAAAAGATTTCATTTTATCTCTTGTATTAAAAATTATAAGACTTTCTCCTTGTAGCGATAACTTCATTGCACTTGGTTAAAATACCTGACATATGCGAGCTTAATGAACCATGAAGAAATTTGTCAAACTTCAACAAAATGTGATCCGGAATTATTTTGTGCCTTCAAGAAGAGTTCAAAAAGTCTTAATAGTGCTTTTCCTCTGGATAGCCATCTCACATTAGTTTGTAATAAGTGTTTTGTGTTCACTAACCATGTTATCGCACAAAATTTTAAATAATCTGGTTTGAAGTGGCCACTAAAATTTTCTTGCAGACTTCCACTTGAGAACCGCTACATTGAACGATCCTGATAGACTGCAATTATGTGCCGATGAATTAAAAACTCACAAACGAAAGTGTATAAAATTGGATCATTTTTTGTTCATAGCTGCTCATTAACAAGTAAACTAAAATATTAACTGTGTAAATCTCGGCTATGGTAATCTGTACCTGACTCGTACTGGAGTCTGGTTGACAACACGTCCACACATGTTCATTGTTACTCATGTTTCCAACGAATAGGGTTTCTTTGTTTCGCAACTTTGTGATTCGATTTTCTCCCGATGCAAACTGAGTTTTCGTCTTACGAACTGATTAAGTGGCATTTTAACATAATATAATACATAGTGCAGGTAGAATCACTCAAATTTTTGCGGAACACCAATTCAGGCCCGGCGGAACACAGTTTTGGAAACCCGCTAATATTATACAAAAACTAAATTTCAATTTTTTTTATTAAAATAATTAAATATTCAATTTGCGACCACTAAACAATGGATGGAGTTTACTGAGTTTGTAATAGAAAGAAGAAATGGCGGACACTGTATTAGTTATATTCTCTAGAATTATCCCCCTGCCCAATGGCGGCCACACCGTATGCATAAATAAATGTTCGAGTCTTTCTCCAGTTCCACGGACTGTTGTATGAGTTCTCTTACTCGGCATTGAAGAGGCTGGATGCGGTGCAGATTTACTCTGTGTAGACGTGAATCATGATCCGCCTATAGATTTACTAACACGCAGAGGCAACATCAACTCGCCGTTGCGTCCGGTACTCTGAAGAGGCCAAACAATATTAGTCAAAGTACTTAGCAAAGTCTCTGATATAGCAATGCAGTGCAATACTGGATCGCAGGAACGTATGTATATAATCGGTCAGCTTGCAGTAAAGCAATAGTGATTTTCAGAAAAAGAATCTCGGAACACAAATTTACACACAATGGCGCGAACAAACGTCATTTGGGGGCTTAATGAAAACATCAAATCATTAGTCGTATTAAATTGATAATTCTTGGATTAGTCTTTTGAAACTTGAAAACCCTCTGAGTTTATTGTACAAACACTTGTGATAATATTTTCTCGAAGTTTATTTTTTAGAGTAGTATTTTCAAGATTGGAAGATACAATGAATGATTCTGGGTTCATCAACCGATAAAGAGAAATGAACGTGCCAGTAAACTAGTATAAACTTAAAATTTTATTTAGCAACCTCAAATGCTATTTTAGCCCTAAGTGATTGATATTACAATGTTTTATAAACCGGGAACTTTTCATTTCGTTCCATTATATTGTAGCGTAGTAGAACCGGCGTCCAATTTTTTTTATTATTTACGGGAACTTAAATAACAAATATTCCGGCATGAGCAAGTCGCTTGCCAGGAAGAAGGGGTTTTTCCGCGCGCCGTCTTGGCGGCTCGGAATCAACACAAAGGAACTGCGGCTGACACTTGGACCATAAAGCTCGGATACCTCGTCGCCGGTTTCGGAATGTCCTAATCTGCCTGGGAATTTGGTGATCAAGGTGATGGCGAGAGGATATTGAAGGAGAGTGGTGGAGAAAGAGATTGCTGGTGATACAAGGTGGTGGTGAAAGGAGATTGGCAGCAGAGAAATTACGGCGAGAGCAGATTTGTGAGGTGGCAGCGGAGAGGTGGACCATGCTTTGATCAGTCCAGGAAGCAGGGAAGAAAGGTCTTAACAACAAGGGAAGAAAGAGGAAAAAGCGAAGTTTCCTCAATTTGCCAACACGACTTCGTACTATTGTCGACCGGCCGCTTCAAGTTCCACAACACGGAAATTACAGCGAGACGCCTATGAAAACAACTCAGGTTCGTCAACGAACAGAAAATCTGCTACACGTAGTCACCCAAACTGAGATCTTTAATACAATCCCATTTTAATTAATTATTTTTGTACATAATATATACACGCACGACCTATATTAAAATGGTTTACAATTAATAAATGTATATATTTAAATCCAATTATTAAATTCATTAATTAATATTCCCCCATCATTTACAATATTCGGGTTTTCATTAGTTTCTAGACATTTACCGTTGCCCTATAATTTTTATCAGCGTCGTTGTGCTTGACGTCGGTATATTTAAATCTTCGTCCCATAACTTTGAACCTTCTTCGCTTGGTCAGATTCTCGGATGCTCTCGCCGTTGAATAACGAGGACGACGTTAAGTGGCTGACTCGAGCTTTCTGCTTTGCAAAATATCAAGTAGACTGTCCAGTGTGAGCAAGTGTCAAATCCGAGAGTGCATCTTTGTGCAGGTCTATTTCTGTTGAATGCAATGTTTGCCCTGGTGCGACTCTCAACACTGCGACAGCTGCTCTAACTCGCGGAAAGCGCCTTTGTGTCGTAATTAAACGTGGTCACGGGAAGAATACCCCTCTCTGCAACATTTTCCCGTGAATTACAATGCGAGCGCAGGACCGGTATAAATATTTATCTTTGGTACGCCCACAGCTATAATTAGCTCAGGTAAACAGAAACTGTTATCTCCTTCCTACCAAGTGGATTGTTTTTGTCTCATTTGCTGCTCTAAATTGCTCATCCACGAGTGCACCGTTTCACTTAATCATACATATTGATACGAAAGCTGTTGAAGATACGTCGGCTTTTGTTGTTTTATCTGAAAATATGAATGGCAAATTATTCCGCTCAGCAGGCGTTAACAGTATTCTGAAACTTGATTAAAGTTTTTCACGTATACAGAGTATTCCATTGCAATAAATAAACAAATAAATAGCAGTAGTGTGTTGTAGGAATTGGTAAAGGGAATTTGATTTGAAATAGAGTAACAGAAGTACTAACGTTCTGAACACCCATAAGTATAAATTATTCATAATCATAATTTTACAAAGCACCATTCTTATGTCAGATTTCATTCGTTCTGTATAATTCGTCTTTCTTTAATTTTCAGCACCCAATTTACTTTATAATGTTTATATTATATTCAATAGGTAATTTATATATATTATTTGATTTTGAAATTTAAATAGCTGAGTACCTAAAGTCTTTCCTAGCTACGAAACTATACGCGATTTTTTTCTAGGTACGAGACTTAACGCGATTTTTTTTCTAGGTACGAGACTTAACGCGATTTTTTTTCTAGGTACGAGACTTAACGCATTTTTTTTCTAGGTACGAGACATTACGCGATTTTTTTCTAGGTACGAGACTTAACGCGATTTTTTTTCTAGGTACGAGACTTAACGCGATTTTTTTTCTAGGTACGAGACTTAACGCGATTTTTTTTCTAGGTACGAGACTTAACGCGATTTTTTTTTCTAGGTACGAGACTTAACGCGATTTTTTTTCTAGGTACGAGACTTAACGCGATTTTTTTTCTAGGTACGAGACTTAACGCGATTTTTTTTCTAGGTACGAGACTTAACGCGATTTTTTTTCTAGGTACGAGACTTAACGCGATTTTTTTTCTAGGTACGAGACTTAACGCGATTTTTTTTCTAGGTACGAGACTTAACGCGATTTTTTTTCTAGGTACGAGACTTAACGCGATTTTTTTTCTAGGTACGAGACTTAACGCGATTTTTTTTCTAGGTACGAGACTTTACGCGATCTATTTAAGTATAACGAGTCGTATATAGTGGCCTAAATATTTATTTAAAAATTTTAGATAGGTATTTTTTATAGAGAAGTGTATTTAATGTATTTGGACTTTTGCTCTTTATGTGAAAGATATTGTAATATAGTGTTTGCTAGTTTGTATGCGCGACACTGGACACCCGAGACGTGATAATGAACGCCTGTGAGATAAATGCCAGCAGCTGGTGTCCCAGTTGGGAAGTTTAAATAGCACATGCTTCTATAGCTACGAGTATTTCATTTTATGGAGAGGACTGTTCGATAAATGCTCCACCAAAGTGACCTAGTTTTCTCAGTAATTAAACCTCCTCCGCGAAAGTCAAGACGCAAAATGAGGGAAATGTCAATATTGGTTCTCATTTACTTCTGAAGTTTGTTTTGGGAAAAGTTGTATTTACTCCCGTTCCCGTGTGTCGTATAAGACATTTCGGGTTTCATTAGTTCACCCACGTGAACTTCAATTCGTCGCACGAAATTCTCCCGAGGTTAACTTCTGTTTAATTATTTGTAACGGCATGTTTTTAATTTAGACAATTCACGACATTTAAAATAGACTTTCAGTTAAAGAAGTCCGAAAAGTTGTGATTGTTTTGAATAGTTAAGTAGTAATTAGTCGAGGCTTAGAACGCTTTGTTAATGTTCAGTTCTCTTAATTTGAGTTTATTCGACCATTATTTAAGAAACTTGCAAAATTTTTATAACCACCACCACCATGTACGTCGCAACACTTCTCAACTGGAAGATGAATAGAGAAGTTACAGAGCAGAAAAGTTTCTGCGATGTGATAGTCGATGCATGCGTAATGTTTAATGCGTATTTACGTAAATGAGAGTCGCAAGCTTTTAGGAAGATGAAGTTCGTTGTCTGTTAATCGATATAGTGGTCTGCAGCACTTCACTGGAGTATCGGAAATTGTTTCAGCTCGTCCTGAGACTCGCAGGAAGTTTTCTGAGTAAAGTGAACCATTCTAGGCGGAGGAGAAATCTACTCTTACGGATCTGCAGAGGGCGTCTCTCAACCCTTGTTCCGATACGGTTTTTTTTCAATCGTATGGAAGAATCTTTTCTGCTCTTTGCTAAACTTTTGGAGAGCTACTGACATCCACGAATTACTGCTTTCACACACCTTTAATATCCTGATTGTGTGGAAGGGCGGATAATAGAATTCCTGTGTTGATATTTAATATATAAATACATTTGATATTTAAATAAGAAATTAAACCACGGAAGATGGTTCTAGTAATCGTTGAAAACCGTTTCTGTAGATTAAGACGTGTCTTATTCATTTTTCATAATCCCTGCTTTTTTTTTTGGTTAACAGGCTACTTGAGGGTGATCCTGAAACAGGCAACTCCCCTTTAATAGCATAGGAAGGGAATTGAAAAGGGGGGATGCGGAAGGTAGAGCAAGGTAGCCAAGGGTTAACTAGGGCCCCCGGGCTATGGTTTAAGGATCCTACCCGGTGTTTCACCTAAAGAGATGCAGGGAAAACCCTAGAAAACCTGCATCAGGTAGGTCGGGCATTGGGAACTATTCTCACGCCCTTCCGAATGACGGGAGACGAGTCTGCTGTGGGGTCGCAGCATTCCCTTCTCCGTGTCTCCACCAGTTTCAGGAGGCAGTTGGCCGACTGATCCAATGGGATTAGCGGACAACTCTTGCCATATGCCCAAGGTCTTTGACCCCAGTACATATACCTCCTAAAATAGGTGAAGGTGTCTCGGCATATGAGAACTTTGATAAAAAATACCCAGAGAGAGTGCGAGGCATTCCCGACATGATCAGGTGAGCCCCGCAGTCACTCTGGGCTGAAGCGCCTGCGAGAAAACTCCCGCAGCGCCCATTTAATATAATGCCTGGTTGCTACGGAGATATTTTATGTACAAATCGGACATTTTCTCAAACTGCGAGTTAATATGGACTGTTGCAGTGTATACCACTGATTTAGTCATTGTTTTACTTCGCGTATTGCTACGGTTTAACATTGATTCTGCACAAAGTTGAAAAGTTAATTTAATCCTATTTTCATTTAGTTGGCCTATCACATTAAAATTGAGTTTTGTGGATTAGGATGTTGCAAGACTGGACAAAATAATATCGTCGGAACAAATAGAGTTAAAAAAAGGAGACAGGATTGTACTTTCCAATTGTAGCCTTCTCTTCCGGAGTAATTTTATTCTAATGAATGCCTTTCTGTACGAATTCTTTACGCTTCGCTTTAAAATGTTTCTCTTTTTAATACATGCACAAAACTTTCACGCATCGTTTACTGATTTGCAGGTCTACTTTACTTTCGTTCTAGATTTAGCTAGAAAAACCGACTTGAATTACGAAAGAAATTTATATACTTCAAATGAAATATAGAACACACAAACCGGACGTAGGTAAATATTTAAAAAAGTCAATAACATATTGGAACAAGTGGAAAACAATTTTCAATGTTTAACAATTACTTAAACAATGTGGTTTTACATAATTTAATCTATACTTTTATTTCTTTCTAATTAAATATAATATTCGAAAATAGTAAAAAAAGTGCGGATTTGTCAAAGGCCTAAAGTAATTTTATTTATAAATAATTTTGAATCTACCGCCAGTATGTATTAAATTTGAAATAATTTATTTGTACGCTAATTCTCAAATGCTATCAGAACGGAATTTTAAAGTTTCTTCTGTATTTATTAGTGGTCGTTTGCTCCTTTAACTTCAATATTTTTGGTATTGTCACTGGCATCGTTACTTGCTACATTTCGGGTACGCAAATTTAAATTTTCAGCCGAACTATTGTTTAACTGTGTTTCATACAGTGCGACTAGTCTGAAATCGAGACTATAACGAGATTTTTTCGCTTCACGACCCTAAATGTTGGTGAAAGCGATTGCCTTATCTAATCAGTTCCGTCGTGTCTGTACATACGCAGCTGGTTGTAGCACGATCCATTTATTGTCGCGAGGAAAAATTATTTTATTGGCACCAGTATGTGCGCCTTAAACTTTCCTCAAGTTAATTGCTTAAGGGGGGTAGGTAGATACAGCAAACATCCTTAATAGTTTTAAGAATTTATTTACATCGGAACTATTAATTTAGTAGAAATTAAAAATTTTAAGTTTTTAAAAAAAGTTTTCTTTTAAATCTCTAATATTGTCGATCAAATTTTTTATCTTCAAATATTGTAGTTGCATTATTTATAGTATCTTGCTGTAGTACTATAACTTAAACCAATAATATAGTTCAATCTGTCGAATATTACAAAATTCACAATTGTTATTTTTATGTTTTGAAATTCATTATTAAATAGTCTTATTGGTCTCACTAATGATAATGAAAATGGTAGGGTCTCTAGACGCTGATGTGTGGAATATAAACTGAAAATCTGAGTAATAACCGTATGCTTTTGGCCATTTATTGTATTTATTTATAATACATGTATAACAGTACAATGTTTTTTAACAATGTTAAGGGCCTTCTGGTTAGAAATACAAAAAGGCACAAGGGTGCAATGCGCCACTTTTAATCGTCCAAAGTGCCACGTTTGGCGCATGCTTCACGGTTTGGCCACATCTGGTCAAAATAGTTCTTTTCATATAGTCTACAAGTTGACTGTTTTCACTTACGTCATATAATACTGGCTTAGTTTATCACCGACTCGGTCTATTTTAACACATTAATTCATTTCCTTATGTTTATCTTTCCTAATCTTGTCAATTATTTTTTGCACATGTCATACACATTCCTATTTAGTGACAGAGACACTTGGATAATAAGGTTTGACATCTGGTTATGTTCTGGTGTAGTAGTAGGCTATTCAATCACGCATAATTTAATAACTAGTGCTTATATCGAAGTGAATTTTTTCTAAATTAAGCTTTAGTTGTAAGTTTTATATATGAATAAAAAGTATAATTTTAATTTACCCTGAAATGTGTATCTGCCCCCTTACCGTAAAAATGGAGAAACGTAACTGCCTGTTTTAGATATAAAATGAGACAGTGATTGAAGAGTATGATAGCCCTATTAAATCAAATATATCTTTAAAATGTAAAATACCTCGCTCAAATTACACGTCATAGTAGTTCGTTCCATTGTAAGAATTAGTACGGGGCCACAATTCGAGAATATTTTGATTATCGTGATCTCTTGTAGCTGCGATTTTCCAATTGCTCGACACAATAGACTTGATGGGCTGGATTAAACCCACCCTACTACTTTAATTCCGTAATTGGGGTTATAGTCCTGGCAGGGGCCACTGCCTGTACAGTTTACCATTAGGTTTTGAAATTTGGTTGGGTAATTCTTTTCCGTAGCTTATTTTTGACAAAATTTGGGCCAAAGAATTTTTTTTTCACCTACTCGAGAAAGACGTTAACCTACAATATAGTTCTATTAAATCAAATCCATCTTAAAAGAAAAACGTTTACAAGCTGCAGTCGTAAACGGTGTCGCCTATTTACAGTAACAGCATTGAAGTAATATAATAATTCTTTTTAATTTTTTTATTTTGTCTACTTTTAATTTTGTTTGTTCCGAAACGTCTGTAAATAAATTAATGTAGAAAACTGTTACTGCAAGTGGTTTTATTGTTTTAAAGACTCGCCTGTTTAATTCCTCGTTGTGGAAACGCCTCTTACAATTGCAGGTATTGTTCCCGAGTCTCTCCCTTCATCGGAACGAAACTCCTCCACCTCCTCGTCCGTCTTGCTATGACATTATTTCCCCCCTTTTAGCGTTTTACATTATGCGTTAATGCTCGGTTTTCATCAACCGTTTCAAACAAAGGCTTAGCGAATTTTCTATAGAAACCGAGACAATATGCTATAAACATAAACCGAACTGAGCAGACATGCCGTATAGAAATATTACAAGCGATACTTCATGGTTTTGCTATGAAAAGGATTTTGCGTCGGTTACAATTATACTTACTCAAGCCCTGCTGTTAATCTCAGACTGAGCATACCAAGTATTTTCTTAATAAATTTTGTATAAGATACTATATAAAAAAGAACTAATTTTGTAATTGATTTAATAATAATTATATCGTTAACTCGTTTAACTTTACAGATATTTTTCATTATACATCACTGACGCATTTTTTTCAAAGCCGTTAAGGTTAAATAGAAATTTTTCATAATAATAATAAATCTTAAATTTGGTTGAATATTAGAATTTACCGATCAATTGTCTGTAAATTTGTTTTCGTTCCCTAAGTTTATGGTAACTTCATATGATTAGAGAAATTAACATTTTGTTTAGTTTTCATTAATTTTTAGTGCTGGAAATGTATGTAGTTATTATGGTTTTCATAGTGTCTGTAATTAAATGTAGACGATTCGGTTTTTGGGCTAGAAGTTTGTTTACTTTTACCTTAAATTGGGAGAGGTATTTGATCCTTTATCCATTTTTTCAACTTATAGGGAAAACAAATATATTTAAGCATCCCGTTTCACACTACCAAATACAGTGATCATTTTCACACTTTAAATTAATTATCTGCGTACTCATTTGCATCATATCTTGAAATTGTTCTTAAAACAGGATCTCTGCGTTGTGGATAGGACGTTGTCGTGCACAAATTGCTGACAATTAGGAATTCCAGACTGTCCCGTTTACTCGTTTCCCTACTGAAAAAAAATTCGGTGTTTCATGAATATACTAGAAACTTTTCCCTTTTTTAATGTTCCTTTGATTAGTTTTTAGAGAAGTCACGTACAGAGCTCGGTCGAAGCAACATTTCAGCTGCTAGCTCACACACAATATGCCATTCAGGAATTTCCGTTCAGTTTCCTCATCCCATCCGTCGATTATTAGCAACTGTACTGCCAGTCAACAATGAATCCCGATCTTTTGTTGCTGTAACCAATATACTCTACCTTTTTAATATTCTAAAGGACAACCCCGGACAAGTATTAACGCAGTTACAGCAACACTTCAGGAATTCTCTCATGGAAACTATTTTCAAATTAAAATCTCTTCATAAAATGAAATACACCCTTAATGAGTAAAAATTTCGTATGGGAACTTTGAAGTGAATAACAAATATTTATGCGTATATAAATTTTCAACACGAGCAAGAATGCTTAAATAGTGTCACATTTCCATTTTGTTTGTAATTTATTATTTTATGTTCATTTATTGCAATAAATTTTAAGTCTGAAAGCGTATATGGTAGTTTCGAATCGTCCAGACGGTAACTGATGTTCAAAGATTATTTATGACCTGACCAAGTGTATTTTGAAACCTTGGACTTGAGCTGTCGTTAGTTTGAACACGTGGTTGACGTGGCCTTCCAAGAATTTCTAGGTAGACCTGCCAACTATGTTAAGGAACGGACCGAGAAAACACCACGTGAAAAGTACATTGGCTTATGTGGAAGAACTTGGCGAACGTTGTCTAGTCGCCTTCTCCACTACTTCACCATTTCGTTTTCTCTGTTAATGTGAGATTATGTACGTGGTCCATTGCACAGCGTCTTTGAAGTCTGGACACAAGAATACGTATTTTCTGTAAATTAAATTGATAGGCATTTTATTCAATTTACATTTTACAGAACTTACATCGCTTACTATAAAACAGTTGATGCACATTGCAAAATTTAAGGGAACGAGATGTAATAAATTAACATTGTAGTCAGTTTTAGGACAGTCGTTCTTGTGAGCAATCAAGTGTTTCTCGACGTCAACTTTTAAACCAAGAAAATATATTTTTGACTTCATTTTCAGACTTATTGACAATAGAGATAATATCACGGATGGTTTATTGATAAATTATTCCAGATTTATCGTTCATTGCTTCAGGTTGCTTATGAAGATAATTATAAGATAATCCAAGTGTCCTTAACAACGCGATATCACAAAACTGATAATTATAGTTTTTTCGATTGAGGCAGTTCAGTGATTACGAAAAATTCAGATAAAAGAAAACTGCCAATAAGGCCAATGAAAGAGATTTTTAGATCGGCAATAAATTAACGTACAACAAAGTTTTAACATACTAAATTCCTGGATTCCTTTTTGCTTAAAAATAAAATCGAACATTAAAAAAAGTGACTTGGATGCTTTGTAAAAGACTGAATCTGAACCTTCTTTTTCATTTAATAAAATTTTTTGTTTTGGCTACTCGGAAGGTTGGATTTCTCTTCAGTTTTTCGTAATGTTCTTTACTTTAGATGCCTAGCAATTTGATAAGTTTTCTTTGCAAGTGATCTGTTTTATAGATAAATTTATTCGATTGCATTGGGCAGAGCCCAGCGACAATTTTAGGAATATATATAATGAATAACGTATTCCATGCATAAATACAAGGACATAAAATAAATAAGGGGAAAAGTTTAATTATTCTTGTAAAACCTTGATTTACATGTATTCTATTTAAACAGCAAACTTGCGTTAACCACTTCCAATAGTTTTCAATTTTGAATGTTAAATTTTTTTAGTTTACTTTGAAGCTTGATATGTTTGAAGAATATTATTTTACATCAATTGGTGAATTTCTCGTGGGTTCAATCTTAATGTATTACATCTCGCCGTGCCTCTTTTGTAGCCTGTTCATATCTTAATCTGTAGCAAGGCGCAACCTTAATTATGCTAGAGTTTTGCACTTCATATAGGCCTACATAAGACTACTTTTGAGATTGGAAGTTATCACTGGTAAGTGTTCTTCCATGCTGTGTGCGAGAAGGGACTTCTCGCGACAATGACGTTATTGCAAGCCCAAACTTGGTCTGCAAGATAAGGAGCGACGCCACTTTCGGCTGTGGAACAATGTATCGCAATAGTCCTGTCCAAAACTCTCGCAGGAATACAAGTCACGGGAGCTGTAGCATCGGAGGAGGACATTTCATTTGAATTAATTTTAGCAACTGCATGTTAAAACCGACCATCCGGACGGTGGTTTGAACAATGGAGTCTGTGTAATACATATAATGCACAGGATCATGAAATGAAAACAACGCAAGATGATAAAATCCAAAAAAGTAGTATTGCTGGAATCTAATAAGAATTACTTGTGCATGTTTACAAGTAGGAAGTAACACCGTTCGAAGGAGGAAGTTCTGGAAAAAATTAAGGCGAGAAGAAAATGAAGAATAAAGAAGATCCTACATTTGGGACACAATAGGAAGAGTGTCGCATCCTGATGTGTCCATTCCATAGTCATTTATTTTGTAGATTTAGAATGAAAACTTGTGTATCAACTAGGTTTTAAAAAACTAAGATATTCCTCGTACAGCTTCTCGGCTTCTCGTAATGCGTCTACCAGCTTTAATTAGGTTATACACTTGTGGGGGCACTGTCTGTATGTGTTGTGGAATCATCTGCAGACTTTCGGACCCAGTTTAGACGCTAATTCACTTACCAGCTTTATGAAACACTGTTTCTGTATCACATTACGTGTTAAATTACATTCTCTGGGAAGGCGTGATAGAAGTTACCTAGGTAAACTAAAAAATTTTCAGTGGCGTGCCACTGTCAATGGTTTATTTTAAATCAAAGAAGTCGTTTTTTTATTAATTTGACTAAAAATTCGAAATTTTTTTGTACGTATTGAAACTAGCCGTTTACCCGGTTCGTAAGAGAAACTAACGTTTTCGAGTAAAGTGCGCAAGTAATTATTGCAAACGTTTCGAATCCTGTTATCAGCTACTTATCAATATTAAAACATGAAATAATTTATATAAATACAAAATTGACGACCATAAATAATTATAAAAACATATAAACATGTTCCGTATCAATCAGAAACAGTGTTGTTGGCAGAAAGTTTTTGAACGTTTGGTTTGTCCAGTATAAAAATGAAGAATAATTACATTGTGTTGTAGACGTCTGAGAACGGTTTTTTACTGACGTGATAGGCTGTGATGTCGTTTATATATAGGAAATGATACTCCGCGCCGCTAAGCTAAATGGGTATTTTTCTCGAGGAAGCTAAATTATTTATCCTAAAAGCAATGCCTTAGGATAGTATAAGAAATTTCATAAATAATGGAGTTGAAAAACTATTAGGTCCACAAGTGTTATTGCAGTGTTATACCAGGAACTTTCTACCTAATACGACCATAGTTCTCTGCTCATCCCTTAATGTTTTCTTTAACCCCAAGAGTCGTCTTTTCGACTTTAGGACGCTTAAAATGAGCCCGTTATTTTTTAAAATGTCCCATTATCCACTTGGTTGTACTATAAAATACCCTTTATTAGTGACCAAATTCATCTAAAAGATGTATTCAGTTCAGTTTATTCAAAATTACATTTTTAAATTTTAACTCTGAACTGACGAGTTGGTTTATTTTATATACATAGATTGTGGTATACCCAGTTCGGTTGTAATTTGAATGGGAAAAAAATGATAGAAGCGAACATCCTGTATATTTTTTAGACTGTAAATATATTTATATTCCTCGCTCATGTGCACAGGAATATGGTTCGCGATTTAATTCGGCTGTTAAATTGGATGGTACTTGAGTCGTTAGGGAAAGTTTTGGACCTTACATATTATAAAGTATCATCTGTTGGATTGCGTTGTATTGAAATTTCACGGATATCTTTTTGAATTGTTCCAATATTCTAAAGAAGACAAACGTAGGTATTGATAGAAAAATTGATAAAATCCAGATTCGAGCAGTTGCAAAATATTAAATTAAAAATGTTTAATTCAGACTTGTATATTAAGAAGATCCATTAAACATTAAGAAATATTCGGCGTCTATTTCTACGATTATATAAGACAGCAATGAAATATAAAACGTGACAACCTCCATTTTGACGCAAGTTCGCAGAAAAGAGTAAAATACTCAATGCCGTATTATTGGAACATAGCCGATTTAAGGAACTCTTTATTTACAAATGTAGGGATTTTCATAAAGATTTGCGAATGAGAAAGCTATTATCGATTCCACTGTTCGCCAGAAACCCTAATGTACATCTCTCAGCAATGTATTTCAACAGAGCTTTTCAGAGTTTCATTACGTTACAATTGGTGAAATCATTGGACCGATGCGGGCGGAAGGCGAAAGCTGTTTTGGGGGTACGCAAGGTCTAGCTCTCACAGGAGAATATTATTTATAATTATTGGAACGATTCGAGTAAACCAGTAAGATGAACCTTCAATATTTTTACAAAGTTTATTTTCCACCACGACAGTGCAACCGGCTCACACGTCTCCACTTGTTGCTTCTAAGCTCCACGAATTAATGTTCGATTTACTGCTACGTGCAGTATTTTCTCCAGATTCCGCTTCAAATAATTACGGTTATTGAATATTACGACGTCGGTGAAATTTGCTTTGAAGCAGAGTTTCAGAAATAACTTTTACTGAAATCATAAAACAGTTAGTCACGGGTAGGGTATGTAGGTTTAAAAGGAGACTACGTGAGAACGGAAAATTAGATCAATGTTCTACTTCTTTCGTAGGCCGATCACTTTCGGAAACCACTGTTGTAGCTCCCCAAAATCTTAATTTATTCGATGAAGTCCTAAACATTTCCAAGCTACCCGAATGAAATGAATTGGTTACTTGCGTCTTACATATCCAAATCTGTAATTTTAAAAAGATTTTCTCGAAAACTCGAAAACCTGTCGAAAAATTAAGGTATTCACTGAACCATTCTGTGGAGAGCTCACGAAACTTGTTAATTAAGGTGTTAGATTTGATTATGAATATCGATGGCAATTTATACGTATAACACTAATCCACTTAAGACGTGTATTATACTATTTAACTTTCACAGAGGAGACCGCAATAAAATGGTTGACGGTAAAGATGAAAAGTGAAGAAAGTCAAAATAAAGACTCTACGAATATCTGCGTCCGTTTAACACTTCGGCGTAAACTGAACTAATAGCAAGATTTTGGGGAAGTAACAGTAAAAATGGAATGAAAATAGATATATCAAATTATACGGTTTTTAAAATAATTATTCATTAAAATCGGAATTAGAATAATGTTGTATAAACTATTTTTTATGGAAATGTCCTGATGAAGTCCTCACCAGTGATCAGACCCCTGTTACCCCCACATTGAGGTCAATTGGCTGGCATCGTTTTAGTATTTTGTTTTCTGAATTGCAGTAATAGTGGTGTAAGAGGGTTGGTATTGATTGCCTGTGTTGTATCGTTTATTAGCCCCAAGTATGTAATTTCAACAACGGTTTCGTCATGTTTCGTCATGTTTTTGAACGAGTGTTCTCGTCCTCGCTCTTCAGTCCTATACTTGTAGATTCATCCCGTGCCGACTTTGGATGATGTCATACCATTTCTTCGCGAGACAAGTCGAATCCTGCGGAAGGCAGCTGCATTATACACTTGCAAGTAATGCACGTATATCCTCTATATTTTCCCCACTTTCAGCCAGTTTATCGCCGCTCTCAAAGGCTTGCCAGCGTAAAGGTGGATTCCACTTGCAGTCAGATAAATTAAAATTGTGATGCTCTAGGACAGTCTTTTCAATGAAAGTAATTTTTTTTCCAAGCTGTAGTCCTCGTGCGGATTTTCATGTCGTATTTGTATAGATCGATATTAGCGAGTTGTAGTCGTAGAGGAGGTGAGGGGAGATCGTGGTCCTGCGTACGAGAGCTGCGTGAAGCTGGAGAGGGGCAGAGGACCGACATCTCCGCTCCTCGCCAGTCACGTGCTGTTTGTGGGAGAGAACACTGTGATAACGCCAATGTCTCGACTCGGCAGCTCCAAGGTAATTCCTCACATTCGGAAACGTCAAACAATTCCTGGCCACGGTAGGGTAACTTGGCAAAGTTCTCGACGAGGATTTGCCGTCCGTTTGATATCTAATTTGGGTTTGAAAATTTGCGACGATGTTGGTTTAAATATAGATGCATAGTTTTCTGGGTTTTTCGTAAACACACCAATGCCATTTTTCTGTCGGACACATTTGGTTGTCCCTTTTATTCTGGAGAATCACAGCGCAGTCTGAGTACAAACACTTGTAACTTAGTTTTTTTGCATGTATCCGAACTCTCATTGAAAATCCCACGCAGCAGTAGAAATAATCCCCCTACGCCTTTTCTTGCCTACTCCGAGTCAATGAAGAGGTTTTTCACTGAATTATTGACGAGGTCTAACCAAGCAAAATAAATCCATGTTTAACACTTTCTGCATTTTTATTCCTTTTAAACGTAAATTTCGTCTGTATTTTTCAGTCGCTCCAGAAAAATGAATTTTATATTACGTAAAATTTCGTAAGGAATGTTTGTGAAATCATTTCTTGTAATATTCTAAATTGTAATAAAATTTCTTGTATTGGTTTTCCTCACCGTTAGGATCAATTTAAAAAAAATCGAATGAAAGTCTTATACCGCGCTATAAATGACGCTCTCAAATTCATACTTCTGGAAATATTTGATTCAGTAAGGAATTGACTACACCAAATGATACCCTCTGCATGCCTTATCATCCCTATCACTCCGTCGGTGTAGGCATTTATCCAGTTGCGTGTGAATTATCTTCAACGTTATTTAACTGTAATATAATCGGAATCCCTTTTTCTTTCGCAAGCTGTACAATTTATTTAGAAAACAAAAAATTTTATTTTGAGAAATTTTTAAGGTTCCAGCTTGTAATGGCTATTTTTTTATAAATTGTAAAAATCTTCCTTAATATTGCAATAATACGATTAATGTAACGAAAAATTCAATAGGCTATATTGTAGTGACTGTTTAAAAATAAATCAGTAAACATCCTATTTAGTGGAAAATTTAAATTTAATGAGTAGACTATAGTTATTACGTCGCTGCGTTCCTTTTATTGGAACCTCTTTAGATGAAATAATCTCAAAGTAAAAATGAAATTATAATTTACAAAAATTAAATGTACAAGCCGTCAGATATTTTATGGAACATTGCTTGAAAAATAAAACGAAACAAAGTTGTATTAATTATATGCTCAGTGCACAAACATTGCGGCCAAAATGACGTATTTTTTACTTTCAAAGGTGAACAGTGGAAAAAATTCGTCACATTGAGCAATATAAAAGTTCATAATAAGCAATCATACAAACATTGTTTTTTGACTAAGTTTACAATAAATAGACTGCCAATAAGTCAACATAATTTATATTATATGCGGACTTATTGGCAGTAATTTGATTTAATAAGCAATCAAATTTGGTTTATATTCTTTATCGTTCTTCACATTAATGACTCAATTATTTGTGGTGATTCCTTTTATTTAGAATAATTTCATTTTACATCTTAACTTGTAACTTTTTTTATTTACTATTATTGAAATAAAAATTTTCACTGGGCTGAATAATTTCGAAGTCTTATTTCATATATAAATTTGTTTGCCTGAAATGGTAATTTTATTTTTAATATTTTTGACATGTAAATTATTTAAGAATATTTGAAAACATCGCATACGATGGTTATCAAGAAAGTCAATATGTTTCTACTGTGTTTTTTAATTAATTTATTACTGGGATTTTAACTGGTAAGTTGTTTATATCGTATTTAATTTTCATCAATATAAATTTGATGTATATGTAAATAAACTACCAAGGACGAGAATTAAATAGGAGATTAACTATATTAACAGAAACTTTATAAAATAGAACGAGTTAACAAATTTAGATATAACGACGTTTGTATGCGAGATTTGTTTCTTAATCAAATTGCTCTTAATTAAAATTGACAATGTCGGAGCCATCTGAATCAGATGCAAAGAACTTATCGAAACGTCGAATATCTAAATCTGTTAATTAGTTCTTTCGATTTTGTAAGGTTTGTCTGTTAAATAAGGTCGTGTTATAAGTTCCACAGAGATTAATTTTTACGTTACTATTTTGTCAAGTTTAAATTTAAGATAATTTTGATCACTTGCGTGTCTTTTGACTAACTAGGTTGTTTACTACCTTATTTATAATTCAGTAAGTTTTGAACTAAAGTATAATTCAGAGTGGAATGGTAATCAAATCCCGAACCTCCCCTTGGTACAGTGAGCTCTACACAAACCGAGCTAGTAGATTCCTCGTTAGGTGTGAGATTTCTCCATTCTTTGTATATATCTAAATACAGACTTGCCTACAATTTACTGATTCATACTCTTACACGCTTACCAAGGGACGTTCCTACTTAGATTCCCGGTCCGGTCAAGATTTTTTGTATCCTGGTGTTTTAATTTAAGTCTCTTTGGGTAAGCTTTATGAAAAACATTTGTGTTCTTGTAAGTTTTGGACAAGTCTCCAATTCATCATAATTTGGTTTCGTATTTTTTAAACTGAAGTTTAATATTCACGCAGTAAATAGAGAGTTGAAAACCACCTATCAACCTAAGAAATTGTCATTAATTTCTCATGTCTTCAGTGAAGAATTATTTTATCAGAGTGACTGATTACATTGAAGGGCAGTAATTTACAAATCTGTAATTCAATTACTTTAGTAGTCTTAGTTTAATTTCTTGAGTTCAGTTATTTTGTTCTTGAACTCTTGTTGCGTCTTTTCTATAACATTCGCTTTCAATAGCCTTTCACTCTACTTGAAAATTTTTCTGGTATTGAGATATTGGATACTCACTTCCAAATGCCTCGTTTTATTTAAATGTAGTAATAACCGTAATTAACTGTAAGTCATCTGCGACGGTACGGGTATCAACTTGGCGAGTAAATTGCTATTTCAAGCAAAGGCTTTATATATTTGCAAGAATAATTTCTTGGCACTTTAAGGTGTATGTCTTGACTCTTGAATTAGTAAGTGAAACTGTTAAAGCCGAGAAAGTCCTGAATTATGCAAATGCGTCGCAACGGATCCGCCTTTACAGATGAGTGTTTATCATCTTAAAAGCAGAGAAAAGGGTACCTTCGTGGGATGGGGTGAAAATGGAAAAAAAGTGCAATTAAATTTGGGAATTACTTTTCCATCAATCGAAATCGAAATGACTCTTTCGTTACATTTTACGGGTGCTTTTAAGCAATATTTCAGTATATTAATTCATAAATTTGTTACAGAAAGTACTTCGCTATTTAAATGCAATTTAATTGACTGTAATATAAATTTAGGGTTTTGTATGTACTGAATAGCAAGTCTTTCTATATCTATATTAATTTAAGTGATTAAATTTAAAAATCGTAACTTGTGCAGTCGGCTTGGTTTTCGGATTACTGCGATGAACTGTGAAACCTCATAAAATTATGAACATTATGACCTGATTGAGTAACTTTTGCTTTCAACTTTTACTCTATTATCTTATGATTTTATCTGACTTATAACAATTCTACTTATCTCGACATCGATTTTAGGTGTTTTCACACTCGGTTATTCTTTTCATAAGTCATTATCTCGTTTCTCATCGAGTAAAAACACTCGTATCCAAATATTTAAGTGTGGCCGCCTATAACTGAAGCCAGCCAGAAGGTAAACAACCCCCTTTGAACACCTGCTATTTACACCTTGACGTCCAGTACAGTACTTTTTTATCGTTTTCCTGCTCTGCGGCTCAACATCATCCCGAAAATAATTTCTTTTTAAATGGATTTAAACTGAAATCGTAAAGTTTTTCATTCCATGAAGTTGGCAACTCTAAATATTATTTTGTAACAAGTAATATATTTATATATACTAGTTGAGTACCCGTACTTATTTGTGCTAGTGCGTTTCTGAAGAATACAATTAGCGCTGCCTTCAATCATTTAACTCTGAATTAAAAATCCTGCGCGCAGATGGTTTCAAGCCTGAAGAATGGATCAATGTGCACCGCCTAAAACAAATATGAAAAAGTAATGAAATCCTCCGGAATAAAGTAGAAATAAATAGCAATGATTTTTAATACATTTACAATTTTCACTTGAAATTCTTCAGTTTTTACACACATTGAAATCCATTAAATTATAATGTTCAATTTTTCAGTATTTAACACTTAAAAATAAACCATTCAGAAAACAACTTGACAATTTCCATAATTCTCTTGAAACTATTTCGTCAATTTTTGCTATTGAAAACTATTAATTAATTGATAATTAAAACGTGTTCTTATATCACCCTTTGATAAGTCCTGAAGTTCTTACTCGGGCAAAAGTAGCTTGAAAGCATGGGCCGTGGTTGTTAAATGTGTTGATAAATATGGAGGTTCTTAATAAAACGTAAATATACAAAGTTATATATTCAAAAATTTCTTTCGTAACGTCCTAGATGTTATAATTTTTTGTAGGGCATAATTGATCAAATGTGAAAGTAACAGAATTTAAACAAATAGCTACCATATTTTGCACTATTTGGTGGATTTCCATTAATTCTGCCGCTTATGTGACATTCTTACGTATCCTGATTTTTTTAAAACTATAATTCCTTCCATTTTTGAGTTAAGGGTTTCTCACCTCCCACCCCAATGATTTTTTTCTTAGGATTTTTAAGACAATGTATCACGTATTTGGCTATTTAATTTTCTATTAAGAGTATACTAAAACATAGAAACCAAACCTGTAATCAATTGTAAATATAAAATTAAAATTTCCTATTCCAAGTATTTGCATACAAAACAATGTACAACTGCAGAAAATGTCGTCAGATGGGCGACAGAAATAAGAACGGCAATCAGTGTGCGTCAGTACAGTCTGCGACTACAGCTTTACTCGTACTCTCAACCATTTCGAATAATGGAAGAAATGGTTTTAGTATTAAACGTTTTCAAGAACTGGGTTATAAGTTAAAATATTCATTATTGTTCTCCCCTTAGAAGATATATAATCAAATTCAATAATTTTGTAGTTGAAATCGGGAACTACAACTTCAGGCAAGGCCAGCAGAGACATGTTCATTGTTTGGGTACTTACCTGTTTATAACATTCCCGGTATTAAATTACACATCATAGGTACAGTTACAATTACCACGCATATGTGTACGGTGTATTTATGTATACTGTTAATGAACACTGCTAGACGAAACTATACAATGCCATTAGTGCCGTAACATTGATGTCCAAATATTCTAATGAGCTGATGAATCCGTAATCGTTATTGAGTATTAATCCAAAACAGCGCACACTTAATTTGGTAACTGTAGTAGATATTCTGTGTAATTTAGACTGTTTAGTGCAGAAGCATTAAAACATTTTAATTTGCAATATTTCGGTCTTTAACTTCCGTATTAAATGCGATCTGTTTTAGTACAAGCTTATATTTTAGAAGCTATCCAAATATATCGTTAACTCTGTAGTTTTGTTTGCTTGACACAGAGGTCCATGCCAATAATAATGATCCATAATGGAGTGTAATTTGTAAATGGAGGGACGTATAACATCACGGCTTGTCACTTTTTAAAATATTGGCGTATCAGTAATTCTCGCGTAAAGTGAATTATTCACGTCCACGCGTGTCCCTTGTTTGCTCTATAATGTAGCGTCCACATAATTTTCTCGGCGTTTCATCTAGATAAATTATTTAGACTACACTAAAAGTGACAGTAATAGTGGTCTGTTACGTCAAAAGTCCCTGAATACAGAATGACTGCTAGAGGTTCCTTTTAGTAAACAGCACTTGACGGTAGCTTTATTATATAGTTGGAATTTTTCGAAAAATCAACTGAACACCTGAGATCCTATTCATTCCTCGACTGAAAACAGGATACGACATTACATGAAATTACTAATAAGAAAGTTATGTTAACCTAAAATTAACAGTATTCAGAAGTTTATGTATATTTCTGATTGTTTAATGACATAAATAATAAAACCAAAATTAGAAGTTTACAACTGCACGACTCAAAACCGCCCCAGAAATTTTTCACTTGCACCATATATCTAATAATGCACTGTAATATTTACATATTACACTTCTTAATACCGTATCGTTTTCTACTGTGTTGACAGAAAAGTCGCTTAATGTTACCGAGAGAGAAATATATTATTTGCAGAGTATGCTTGTAAGTCGTAAATAAATAATTCCGAAGAAAGACAAGAATGGAAAAATGTTGACCGGACCCAGGTCTCGATCCCAGGACCTCCCAATTTCCGGGTGGGCACTCTACCACCGAGATAGTCCGAGTCGACGTCTTTAGGATCAATTCAACATCTCTCTGTCCCTTTAAATCTAAACTATACTCGACTACAATTTACTAATCACATTCTTCACAACCTAGTTTTTCCTTTTAATTAGTTATACGCTATTACCTGAGCTTCAATTGGAGCATTTCTATTTCCTTTTACTTGAATTGCATGCTTCAATTTACACAATGTCCATTCTTCATTGAATTCCTTAAAATTAGGCTGTGAAAAATGTGATTAGTCGTGGGTCCGGTCGACATTTATCCATTCTTGTCTCTCTTCTAAATAAACTATATACTCGTACCTGAGATTCATTGAAGCATTTCTCATCCTTAAATGCAAAGAAAGACAAATGAAAACACAAATTGAACAAAATAATATCAAAGTTGGGGCAGAGCAACTCAAAACGTGAGAAAAAAGACAGATTGACAAGTCACTTCTCGGAGCAGAACGACGAGAAAAGTGAAAACTCAAACAATAAGAGGAATCAAAACTAAACAAATATTGCCCGTCATGAAATTGATTATTTTAAAAAGCAACATTAACCACTATTTCAGGATAGATAATTCTCGGAGGAAAATCAAGAAGCTTCTGTACTGAGTAAAACGAGCTATTTAATAAATGATTCTTAAACTGGTTGACATAATTTTTATTACTGCCCCTTACCTCTAGAAGCAGACAATTGTATAAAATTAATCCTTAGGAAAGCTTCCGTAATGTATGTTTAAGGAATCAGGCTTGTTTTTTTTAGTTTTTTTTTCATATTGATATTCATCTTACTCAAAATGCAAATGTAGTAAACTCTTAGAAAATTTGTAATGAAATTAAAATTTAAAAAAACTACTACTTTATTTAGTTCTTATTTCTCGACTATATAAGATCGGACCTTATTTATTAATATTATATCTAAAATTTCGTTTGTTATATTTATTAAATATTCTGATAAATTTAATTATAAACATTTCCACAAATTTTAGCGATTAGGTTTCAAATATTATCTCGGTTACAACAGGCGTGACCATGCTTTTTAAAATTGAGAATTATTTGATAAAATATTAATTTTTTTGTAATCTAATAATTGATAATTGAAATTCATAGAATATAATTTATCAAAATTCAAAATCGGTGAAGACATTTTAAACACTTAAGAATTATGAAGGTCTAATCGTTTCTTCTTTTTGAGCTAACGAATGGAGTTTTAAATTAGGGATGTTATAATCGTATTGTTAATAATTAATCTTATTGGTTGGGCATTATGTATATGTATTTTTTCTGTTCGCACCGTGAAAGTTACTTTCGAAAATACATCATTTCTCCTTCCATAATTAAAGGAAATTTGTAATACAATGAATTATAACTACTGTGGCCGAAACATGTTTTTGAATGATTTAATGCTCGTACTCCGAACTCTTTTCAGTCTTACAAACGTTGAGAAATGCGAAAATCTGAACACATTCTGTCTCTGTAAAAGCAATTTTTCTTTTTAATATTTGCTACTTTCACTTATTTAATTATTAGAATTCGTAATACTTGACATTATAGCCCTTTTCAATTTGTAAAACTTTTGCAGTACAGTTACATACGTAAACATGTTACCTATTTATCGTAAAGTCATTTACGATCATTTCTTTTAGAAATGTATTCCTGTTAATCAGTATTTTATGTAGTACCTCTTTCCGACGGAGTTGACAAATCGGTGATACATTGTTTTAATAAAACGAAAAAATCCTCAGCCGTAAAGATCTTTGCCGTAGAGGAAATTGGACGTAAATTACTCTATGATATACGACACTGCTAAGAAATTTTAATTAAAACTAAGCTTCAGTACAAATGACACATTCTGGGGGAATGACTAAGGAAGTGGTGCATACTCGCAAATAATATATCACAAAAATGTGTATAAAATTTCAGAATTACTAATAAAACGTATACAATGTCTGTTTTACTTCAGGTAAATGTTCTTTCCTTTATACGTATAATTTAGGAAGTAATAAAGCCCTACTTGTGTGGATGTGACACTGAGAAATAGGTATGTCAGTAATGTACGTTATTAGTTCTTCTGAAGTTAATTTTTTCAAATTTCAATGACCCCAGGATGACTTTGAGTCGATTGTATATTTCAGAATATTTTACCTCTTCTACTCCTTTTAAAGCCACCAGAATTCCTTGTAAGTAAAAATCTCTTCGTTGCTTAGCAACGATCAGAATATTCTACATTTTTATCTTTGCATATGTAAACAGTAGAGTGTTTCAAACTATCACTTTTCACGAAACGTGCATCTCTTTTCGTCAAATAAGTATTGGCGAATAATTATAATTTTGAACCTTTTTTTTCAATTTACAACATAGTTTTGACTTAAAAATTTACAATAAATAAAAAAACTGCCGATAATTCATAATATAAATTTAGCACTATTTATTCAAAAGAGACGTTTCGTCTCCAGTTTGAGACTTCCTCAGGCGTCCTACAAACATATTACAAGAAATTAAGTATGGTTCTATGTTATAATTTTATAATTTATATATAAAAACAATGTCACACATACCACGAAGATTTAATATCGGCAAAGAACGAAGAAACCGATGTTTGACATTATTAATATTTTTATATATAAATTAAAAAATTGTAACATAGAACCCATATTTAATTTCTCGTCATATTAAGTTTGTAGTACGCCTGAGGAACTCTCAAAATGGAGACGAAACATCGCTTTTGAGTAAATAGTGATAAATTTATATTCCTTTTCAATTTACATTTGGATTCCATAAAGTAAATATTTAAACACGGAATAATTCATTTTAGATTCAGAAAGCTACACAGATTCCATAATTAAATTTCTGCACAATTCTAAATCTACGTCTATTATTCAATTCGTTTTTGTTTAAACGAAAAGTTCCTTATTCTTAAACAACTTAAATTAATCCGATTTTTCAAGTTCTTAATTAACAAAGGATGCGCTCTAGTTACGTTCACTGAGGGATATGAAATCTGCTTTACTCTTGTATCCTATGGAAGGATTGAGCAATTTCTGCTTTCGTGGAGGAAAATTTACCAAGGCTATCCGTAACAAAGATGAACGTTGCATTTAGCTTCCAACATATAATTAGAATTTTAAAAGATCTGTGTAGTGTATAATTGCACGGAAATGAAACGTGCGAAACGTACAGGTAAGATAAAGCGTTCGAAATACGAATTGTAGATGATTGAGGTTTTTAAGTGAAATCACCGTGTTAGATAAGTAACCAAATTAGAGTATATAATGGTACATAATAAAAAAGGATGTATATTTGCATATTTTTCACAGAACATCTCAACGTGTGGAGCGATTTCAATATAACCTGGTACAGACTCTTAATAATCCAAGAGAAACACTAAGGGATTGATAAACCCCTATGACTAACTTGTCTGATACTATAATTAAAGGATGAGTTCGTCAGCATCCATAAGACTGTAACGTCAGAATACAGGGAAATCCACTATATTGAATTCGAGCAGTATGACGGGACAATTTGTGAACATCCTGCTGCTTACATTTGATAAATTACATCTTGATATACAAACTTCGAGAAATATTAGAGGGTAATAAAAATAGACCACATGCCATTACAGTTTCATAGATTTGTTGCCGATTCCAAAGACTAGAGTTAATTTAAAGTGAGAATTCTTGAAACTTGGACGGCTTTTTCAATTTTGTTTTTTGTAATAGTAGAAGCTAAATACGGGAAAAATTTCCAATCATTATAAGTTAATAAACTTGTTTTACAATGGGTAAATACTGACGAAATATCACTTGAAAATTTCAACAATTTTCACTACATGACACATTTATTTTCTAATAAGTCGGCAAAGTATTATTTTTCATATTTTTTTCACACCGTGAGCCATGATTTATTCTTCAAGCCTAGTCCTCTGCGTTCGCAGAATTCTAAATTTCAGGGCTTCGCAACGCGTTAAAAATTAACTGGACGCTAAATTTCGTGTTCTGCATAAACTCATTTTGAATGGTTAATTTGTGATTGCTGTGGCAAGATTGACGGAATTAGAAAATGGCGTGGGTACTGGGAGTTTTGCGACACCATTAAGGTACTGGGAAAATGTTTTTTTGCTTCTTTAACGTATTTTTCAGCTCGTGTGTCTCTTCCATAGGAGGGTAGACCGGGAGAATGCCGCCAACTTAAGGAAATTTAAATTTTTTTCATTATCAAAAAATGTGTTTACTTACCTGGTAAATATATTGAATATTGATCACAACCTTAAGTATCTTTATAATTTTTATCGTTACTTTAACTGTACAGGATACCAGTATCAAATTTCAATTTTTAAACCTTTGCGCTGTGGCTGGATTACTCAAGGTACCGGGGTAATGCCGCCAGTCTATTTAACTATATACTAAGAAGGAACAGTGTAGTAACAAATTAATATAAACCCATGAAAAATTGCAGTGTATTAGTATTATTTGAGATTGAATTTATCTAAATTAAGTCAGTTACTATATACAAAAATAGCAAATATAATTGGCTGGTGATCCCGCGCCGTTGCTTTCAGAATGCACTTATTTCAAAAGACTTTCCAGAAAAAGGTTGTTTCTATTTTAATGCCTCTTCCTCTCTTTTGGCTACTTTGTTTTCCAAAATAATCTTCATTGCAGTGCCTATTAAAATGTGTCTTCCTCTTCGAATTTTGTTCCACTTTACTGAAGCAAATTGTGAAATGAGGGAAAACCTTTCTATCCGTTGAAGAAAGAATCTGTCAGGCTTTGACTCCTTAACTTTTCCCTTTGAGGAACAGGGCACGCCTAGTAATCCATCTTCAGCGTTAATTAAAACTTCTCTAGCTGTAGGCCTATTACGTTGAATGGCGTCTTCAGTTATGGTTGGCCACCATGGTGGAGTTACCCTTGAAAGTATGGCGTCATAACCCTGAGTGGACAAGATTGAAGAAGTGCCTATTTAAAAAACAAACGAAAGAGATCAACACAATACATTAAAATGTAGGCTAAAACATGCAGTTTAACTATAAAACAACTAAAATATGTAATATAGGATGGAAGAGTAGATACAGCGACTGATTTGAAGCACGAAAATAAGATTATATTTGTTGAAAACGATGTTATTGCACTAGAAAAAACACACAGCACAGCTACTGGAGGCAGTGTTGAGTATTATCCGTAAGAGTTCAGGCCCAGTCATGACGTTTATGCTACTTTAATTTTCCAAGCAATCGTGGGTGGCGCCATTTCTCAGGGTTGCGGGATTCTCCCGGTCTACCCCAATACAGGGAGAATTTTTAACTCCATTGAAGTATGTGGGATATTTTCACTCTCAATGCACGGGGACGTTTTATTTTTCTAATGTACCATGAGATTCCTTGACTCTATTAAAGTATTGCGAGCCATCGTGCTGGTTATCATGAAATAAAGATTCAATCACGGAACGTAAGCGTGACAAGGTAAATGATAAAAAAAGAACACTATTCCGTTTAAATTGAATGTTGACTAAGAGATTGTAAGTTTCTGATACTTCTTAGTACCTGGGTAATGCCGGAACCCAGCTAGTAAAGAAACAAAAATGACGAAACTTTTTACTAATATATAATTAAATATGCTTAAGGACGTACTATATTCTAATAAATTAGTAGTTAGTATTTCTTAAGTATTTCCTGAAGATTATTTAAACTCTCGGTATTCATCTACTTATATGAAGTTTTTTGAGTGATATCTAAATTTAGGAGTCGATGGTTTTGGCAGACATTTTATTTTTTAACTATTTTCACTAATTTATGTGTAATAAATCAATAACTCTCCGACCGTTTTCCCTTCTTTTGCATTTCCAATTGATGGTACTTACCGTATTTTATGTCAGGAAAACAATTTCTATTTCTGTTCACAAAATTTTTTGTTCGACTTTCCCCAACATATCGGAATTTAAATAAATTTCACTTCCAAATATTTAGTAGTACCTCCGTGTAACTGTATCATTATAGCCTCTTAAACGCTCTTTTTTATCTTCGTGTAGTAAACAATATTCTATATAGTTAATTTTCACCATGTTATACACCGCTTGATTATGAATTAAATATTTAGTTAGTTTTCGATTGCCCCTTATTCTTCCCGTTCTTCAATCGCGGTGTATGTGATACAGGTACTTTTCCTGGAATTCAATTAAAACTGTGCCAAAGTCGTGGATTCATTGCATTGGAACAATTTGGTGGTCTTTATTGGAGGAAGGACATTACATCACCCCTACCATTGGCTATTCGCCAGCCCACAATAGTTTCGGGGCGAATGAGTTTCAACAATTGGTGAATCGTCTCCGTTGAAATCTGGTCACAATTCCCAATTGTTTAGAGGATTCAGAGTTCCAAGCCTGTGTAATTGTTTGAAGATGTACAAAGTTTATATCCGAATAGTTTCATGAAACAGTGTTTCAGCGGCATAAAAGACCATGCGCAAAATTACTTATTACTTAATGCTTATGAGCGTACAAATTGAAACAAAAAATCCCGTTTTTGTCATCGTCCGTTGTAATTTGTGTGTGTGATATGAAAACATTTCATACTGATGTTTTCAATTGTAATGAAAAGATACTCTACAATTGAGAACGAGTTTTAATTAGCCAAATGTTGTTCCAGTGAAAGCTAATCAGCAGTTATTTAATTCTCTCCGTAACATGGAGATTTTTCAGAATATAAAAAAGTTATAAATTCAGTCCCCTTTGTGTTTGTTTAGCGGCTCGGTTATTAATTAGTATATTTTATTGCAATAGTTTTTTCCCTACTTTAAGTTACTGCCACGCATACTTACCGAAATCAGTATCCCTAAATTAAAATTGGCTCATTTATTTCTATAAATTAGAAAACGGTGGTCTTTCCTGGCAGCAGCAGAACAGTTTATCTGATAAATAAGAATAGTTACTAAAAGAAAGGGCACAATAAAATCATTTTTCGGTCTGTTGAAGTTCCGGTTTTCACTTCAGTTACTAGCAATACTAAATTTATATTTTTGTCTAATTCCATTTACAGGTACATTTTTTAGTTATTGATCAAAATAATGCAAGAAGCTTGTCAACCCTCGACTCCTTTATCGTAATTCCACCTATAGTTTACAGTATTTCAAATTTAAGTAACACGTTAATTTATTTTATATTTTAAATTGCTTTCTGATCAAACATTATGTTCATGACAATACTCGGTCGCACACTGGAACTGCAACAAAGACGCGCCTGCAACGTTTTTTGATGGGAAGTGTCTGAACACACGCCGTACAGCAGGACTTCGCTATCTCTCTTTGCTCATAAGAAACTACAGTATTTTAGCAAAGCCAACGAGCTGTAGCGTAGATTTGGCTGAAAGCACAGGTGGCTGTTTTATGATTGGCTATTGGAAAGTTTGTACTATGTTACGACAAATGCCTCAGTTGGAGTGGAGACTATGTAGAGAAGTTACTGGAAGGTGTTGCTAAAGGTTGCAAATAAGAGATTATTTTCACCTAGATATAATTTCGCGATCTATCGGGGGAAAAATAGCCCTAATCAATAATAATGGCCATATGATAGAAAAATAAAATTCAGTGCATAAGGAATATTTCACAATTTGATTTTATAAGCTAAAGTCGTTCCAATATTAGGACCACGTTACGTAACTACTATTGCAGTCCCGTAATTGTCGCGATTCTAATGCTAGTCGAAACGTCGTATTTGTAATAAAATTTGGAGAAAAAATCATTAAACTCAATTTGTGAAATGAGGTCATTATTGAGTACTTAATTATAGAATTTCGTAACTTTAAATTTAATACATAAATTAACCAGAAGTTTGAATTTTAAATAGCGGTAAAAGACTGGTGAAATGACGACATAGTTTCATCAATAGCACATGTTAGAAAATTTAATTTGAAAAAGGTATGTTATATTGATACATTTTCAATCGTTTCTAAATTTTCGATTTGAAGTGGTTTGCTGATAGGTCCCAGCGATTGTCATTATTTATGTCAAGGTCGATGATTAACATTGAATCGTGATTAATGTCAATGTAGGTATAAACACATCAATCAATACTACTTTGCGTGTAGTTCAGCACATCTTAATTTATTACGTAACGGATTAGCGTGCTTACTCGTTTTTAAATCTTTGACTACTGTATTTTGTGCATGTAATGGACTGTGCTACCAAAACAAGTATTTTATAAGCAGATTAAGCTGAAGCGTCTAATTTTAGGCAACAAACTTCCAAGTTAATTGCTTGTAGCGTTCATTAACAAAGACGGTCGTTATGTCTCACAAAAGGGGTTCGATTTACAGCAGGAATTTATCTTTGGCCAAGAATGGTCCATTATACAGGGATCTAAAAGTCACGCACATCGAAATAAACGTGTCTGTAAGTAGTTTTTATGAATTATTTATATTGACCACCAGTGGTATTGCCAGCAACAATGTAGGGGGCATCTAAATTTGTACTGGTCACATGACGTCTGTAGTATTGCGGAACTCACAATTTCGTTAACATGTTATCCTAAGAGCAACGAGAGTTTAACATTATTCTGCCAGTCGTAAAGACCCATATCTAACCATTCTACCGTAACCAGGTTTATTGACGGATCAGTTGCAGACCAATATAAATATAAGAATTTGCGATATCTCTGTAATGTTGTCTCGCGGTAGTCTTCGGGTTTGCCTTTGGCTTGAGGTACTTTTAGATCATTTCTTTATTTTAACTAGTTAATTCGTATTTTCAAACCTCAAATTACAATTCGGTCCAGGCACGTCGATACTATCTAAGAATTATAAAATCAATTGCATGAGATAAAGAAAAGACATATTCGATATTTTTTTAATTAGTACTGAACAATAAGTATATTGAAACGTAATTGTAATAGAAAGCAGGGGAATAAGCTTGTAAGGGACACAGCTGAGTCACAAAGTGAAATGGAAGTGCATTTATTTAAATTTCCAACATGTTATCTGTAATTACCATACCGTGGTGTAAGAAAGTCGGAAAGTGTAGTTTTATGGGAATACCGGTAGTTTTGTTTCACCTGCTACATCCATGGACTTAAGTTTTTTTTTCGACAAATCGGACGACGTCATTCCTTTTCCTAAAACGTGGCTGACCAATATATTTTTCTTTCTTTATATATAGAAACATGATATTTTTTTTAGTTTTCGAATTGCGTAAGAAGTTGTGTCGCCTCTGCGAATCCAGATTTAGCAAGATTGCTTAATATGTAACGGAAACTATGTGTGTGAACATCTTCACTGGCTTGGCATCTGTGTTCTAACCGCGTCGCCGCAGAAATAGCACAGTGTAAACTTTGAACTTACACGAGATATTCCAGTAAGTGAGTTTCAGAAAAGAGCTAGTGATTTTAAGCAATAAAATTGTGAAATGGTAGCACTTTTCAAAATTTTAAAAAGATGAAAAAAATTTTAAATTTCTTATGAGAACTTCAGACACAATTTTATTTAAAACATTCTGATTTGTTAGGTGTATTGCAACGTCTATCCCTATAACACTGAAGTCTGCTGCAAAGGGGGCTGGAGAAGTTTGTCTTAGGGAAACTGGAGCTGTTTCATTTGCTTTAAAGTCTAATTTAATGAACGGGAAGAAAAATCAAATTATTAAAGTGTCTGCCCAGTATTTGACGCTACATCCACTAGAATTTCCATAAATATCAGCTCGCCAGGAGATCTGAACAATTGATTGGAAAACACTTTCCTACAAGCTTTACTCGGCCTCATATATTTCCATTTTGTGCAATGACAATGTTATTTGTGGCAATGTGTGCAGTTCCATTGGAAAGCATTTTTAAATTTGCAAAAAAAGAGGAATTATTTGTAGGGCCAACATTTTTTCGATAGAAATGAAGTTGAGTCTAGTTCCGATGGGCGAGAAAGAAATAATGTTAATTTACAATAGTCTTACCATTTACTAAGTAAATGTTTTGATACGATTGCCATATGACACGAGTAGCGCACCTTCCATTGGCAGATCTCCAGAATTTGCTCATCGAAGTCTTCGAGCCATAGTCCAAAACAAATTGATAGCAAGATTTATTAGTAACATACATTTTGATGAGTTCCTTGTTGAATGTGATTTTAAGGTCGTGATGAGTGTGGTTATTGGCGAATCGAAGTGCGTTGGATATATCACTCGCCATCTGAAGTATAAAGTTACATCCCTATTTTCATTTGTTTCTCCATAAAATAACTTTAAATGTGCATTACAATTTAATCTCGAATATTTTTAGGCCAGTGAAAGCTCACTTTATTTAATCGTGTAACCAAATTGGTTGTAAAATTAGTTTTGTTACTCATCTTCTTGCTAGCATGTAATTAAATTGTTTTGAAGCGTTTTATATTGTTAAGGTAATTATTTTAAGCAGTTTAATAAAGCTTATAAAAAACGTAGCATCACTCCGTGTTGGTAATAACGTTACCAGTAAACATTTCTGAGACATGAAATGCAATTTGAGGTTTGTCTTCACAGCAGATTTAATGACTTCTGAGGAAATCGGTTCAGTCGAAAAATAGGAGGGCTGTTTTTAAAGTGAGTTCCGTTTTAATGTTTTACCGCTGAAGCGATGCAGTTGTGATTTTGTGCGTGCGCGTCACTGAAGTCGGTGGGACGCGGTCAATATAGGAAATACAACATTTTCTTCAATTTTTTCCATATTTTCAGTGGTGCTGATCGTTGCTCCTGTTCGTAAGAGTTATGTTTATTAATTTTAGGATTCTCTCCTGCCTTTTCTTGAGCAGTCACTGATGAAGTCATCAAATAATAGACTACGTAGTTTTGTCACACAAGACTGATGGAACGTAAGGTTATCTATATAATAGTATAATTCGTTCAACCTCACAGTCTGAAATCTCCGCGTATGCTGAATATTGATGAGTTTATGAAGCACGACCGCACGGCGTCAACACATTGATAAATATCCACACCGCTCCGTAATATTGTTCAACAGAAATCTAAAAATTTAAATATTTTATCTCTACTTCAATATCAATAGTCAACTCGGCAAACTGTCAATGTATTGATCAATTTTACCCCGAATAGGGCAATAGTACCCCGAATAGGACAATAGTACCCCGAATAGGACAATAGTACCCCGAATAGGACAATAGTACCCCGAATAGGACAATAGTACCCCGAATAGGACAATAGTACCCCGAATAGGACAATAGTACCCCGAATAGGACAATAGTACCCGAATAGGACAATAGTACCCCGAATAGGACAATAGTACCCCGAATAGGACAATAGTACCCGAATAGGACAATAGTACCCCGAATAGGACAATAGTACCCCGAATAGGACAATAGTACCCCGAATAGGACAATAGTACCCCGAATAGGACAATAGTACCCCGAATAGGACAATAGTACCCCGAATAGGACAATAGTACCCCGAATAGGACAATAGTACCCCGAATAGGACAATAGTACCCCGAATAGGACAATAGTACCCCGAATAGGACAATAGTACCCGAATAGGACAATAGTACCCCGAATAGGACAATAGTACCCCGAATAGGACAATAGTACCCCGAATAGGACAATAGTACCCCGAATAGGACAATAGTACCCCGAATAGGACAATAGTACCCCGAATAGGACAATAGTACCCGAATAGGACAATAGTACCCCGAATAGGACAATAGTACCCCGAATAGGACAATAGTACCCCGAATAGGACAATAGTACCCCGAATAGGACAATAGTACCCCGAATAGGACAATAGTACCCCGAATAGGACAATATTTTGACCGTGTGAGGTCGGTTTTAGCATTTGCCTTTTCTTAGAGCGTTTTTGGAATGTTCTAAACAAACTAACGACCCGCAGACTATGAAGTAAGATCTGTTGTTCATTTCTTGAATGCTAGGAATGTTACGCCAGCAAACAAAATAATTGAGAAGTGTATGGACGTGGGACAATGAGTAATTGAATGTAGATTAGTCAGTTAAATGAAGGTCGTGAAAATGTGCACGATCAGCCGCTCATGAATCTGTAATCACAGTCTGGCTCTTTCTTTGATGAAGGCATACAAAAATTAGTATTCTGAATAATGGCGATGACAGTGGAGTAGTAGTGTGAGGTGTAGGTAACGATTAACAATACAGTATATTGGAAATGTTATTTTTAAATAAATATCCGTTTCAACTTTAAACGAGTATAGTCGCAGGGAAATGAGTCGTAAACTATGTAAATATAAATAATTTACTAATATCCATGAAACAAATGTGAGAAAATGGAAAAAAAATCAGTTCACGAGTATGTGGTACACGAAATGACATTCTTAAAGAAAAATTAAAGCTTTACATGATCTTATTTAATTATTTCAGTTCTCATGTGATCCTATGTGATGTTAAAGTACATGGACACGCAGTTATCGAAGAAGAATAAAATTAGGACCGCTATTACAATTCAGAGCGTCGATATCTCAAAACTTAAATCGAAAAAATCCATCCTGGAAACTTGATGCTTATCGCAGTCGTGACCTCGCCATGGCTATATCATACGAATGTTGATAAACTGTTTGTAGAACATGGTTGTGGTGACGCGTGCAGCAAGGGTTTCCCCCTAGATTTGATAGTACGTGCTCGGATCGGCCGCAAATGAAAGCACTTAGCGGTCCGTCGCTAACGAAAGACTCCTTGGCGCACGGACACCGACTGTTTACATCGTGTCCGTCGCGTCACGGCTGGAAATACACGCGCAGACTTCCGATTTTGCTAGCTGCTTGCTGCTTGCGAGCTCTGTATAAATAACCTTCGTTAGGCCCTGTTGTTGCCCTTTCCGACTCGACTCGACTCTACTCGAACCTAGTTGCACGCGCTTCCTCGTCTCGCTTTCCTGGTTCGTTACCGGACGTGCATGGCCTGATTACGATGCTCGTTGCCCGGGAAGTCGTCTTAACCACGCGGTCTTACTTAGCGCGCTCAAAAAATCATAGTCTGTTTCCTCTTTCGTTCATTGCAAAATCACGCCTATTCTTAGATACCAGGACTCCCAACTTTTCTGCATAGCAAGTCAAATGACATTCCTCAAATTATAACAAGTTGTTTATGCTAATAATTAAGTTCAGACGTCGACATCAGTCAATAACTAACCTCAAACTCTATTCACACACAACAGTGACGTGACAAAGCAGTGACGGGTCCGTAAATTTAAATTAGTGCTTTTAATGTGTAACTTTGATAATTCAGATAGTGTATATCAAAGAGCATTTCTTGGGCTCGGCTAACGTCTGGATTTACAAAAGAAGTCAGTTTTATAAATTTCTATTTCTGGCCAAAATAGTCTTGCCAAAATACTTCAGAAGTAGAGACTTCTTTCGTTTAAAATTGGTAAACTCTCGCGTTCTCCAATCGTCTTCAAACACTGTATCCTACTGATTCTTCCAACTGCCTGACTATTTGCTTTCCTTTCAAGACTCCTGTCTGGCCACTTCACACCTTCGCCACTACTACGCGACTGCCTCATTTTTTGTCACCACAATATCTTTCATCAATGGCCATGCTAAAATTGCCGCCTTACCTCTCGAAAGTTCTAGACCTTTCGGAGAACAAGTGAATGACTGCAAATAAAACCAGGCAAATGTTTTGACAGTCATACACAAATACAGTCTGGTGTACTTTTGCGAAGTATCCTTTTTGTGCATCTATTACTTTTGTAGTTTGAATTTATTCACTATTTAACCCTTTTGTATTTTCTTTATCGAATATGGAAGGAAACAAAAGAAAACAAAATATGAACGTAGGATAATTTATTCAAGAGTATTAAATTTTTAAATGACCGATTTTTAATTTATACTAGCTGGGGACCCGGCTTTGTTCAGGACTTTTTATTTATATTATCCCGGTACATTATTTCATTCTCGGTCAACACATAACTAAACAGACATCGAAAACGTCACAATATGAATCTCAAATATACTCCCAGTATATCGAGAGTCCAAAATACTCCCGGTACAATAGCAGTATTCTAACAACCACTTAATGGCTAAATTTTTACTTAAATCGCATATTAAAGGTCCTAATGTAACACAGTAACTCGCTTTACACAGATAGAAACTCGATAGTTTACTTTTTATTTTCATATTAGCAAATACTAAATTTTAAAATTTACCTGTTGCGAGAGATGAAACCAATTTATGCATATATATTGCCGACATACCAAAGTTCATTTTTTCTCAGCCTGCTGCGACAGTAGTTTGTAAGTGGGATAAATGACGTAGGAGCGCGTAATAGGACTTATAAGTCGCAGTTGGTTTACACGCCGGCTTTCGCGTGGCAGTTCCAAGAAATCTTACCGTAGAATTAATATTTTTATTTATATTCATGTCTTCTGCTTTGGATCGAAATTAAATATTAAGGGATATATAAATTAAATCTCCTTTCTTTTAAACCCTTAAAATTTTCATTGAAATCCGTTCAGCCGTTTCGGAGCCTATTCGAGACAAACATATAGACAGACAGACACTTTAATTTTATTTATTGGTATCTATGTTAATGGTGAAATCCCTAGGTTTTATCAGTCACCATTGTGATATATATATATATATATATATATATTTGACCAATGAGTGTACGTAAGATTGAAATCATGTTAAAGCCAAATTTGTTTTTATATTGTAAAAATTCCATAATGTTTTGTAATGTTCCAAATAATTTGTTTTTAAATTTGTTAATGACTATGGCATATGCCGAAAGCTTATGAAAAATTGGATAAATTTGAAATAAAAATTAATAGTTTTGATTCATTAAATGGTGTGACTGATAAAATTAGGGATTTCACAATTATCATATACATTTGAACGTTTGACGTTTGTGGGATCCAAGTAGCAAAATTTTTTCATGGTTTCATGAACTTTTTTCCTAACAAAAGTTACTAGTTAAATATAAAATTTGTACTGATTCTGAAACTAGGTTTGTAGCTAAGCGAAGAAAACTATTTTTAGGTTTAATAAATATACATCAAATCAGTCAATGAGTCAGAACCTTCTACATTATTCAACACATTAGATACGTTAAAAGGTTACTTCCACGATGTTCGGAACTTCCTCGGGTAGAACGATGCATAATCAAAGTTCTTCTAGTGTTAACTAGACATAATTTTTTACAACAAATTTTGATCCACTATTTCTAATTAAAATGTGTACTTGCATCAATAAAACTCATTTAAGTTTGATTTTGCTGTATACTTTAACCAAATTAATTCAAAAGTAAATTTATAATTTGAAACGGCATTATTAAATTTGTAATTTATTCCTTTTTCCTTTCTAATTTGGAGAGAAATTTGACTAACTTTTTACTTGGAAGACACTATCTTGGGCGAAACGTTGTAATGTATCTTCATGTGTTAAATAATATAATGGTGTTCTGATCTTTGGCTTTTTGATGTTTAATTTTATAAAAGTCAAATTAATTAAAATATTTATTTTATTCAATTACGACATGTTGCACTTAAGATATAAATAATCGAATTTTTTCAACAAATGGATATGACAGAAAATTTTTAATTAATCACCGTACCAAATACGTTAGTTTTCAGTGTAGAATTACCGTATATTTTTTATTTATTTATAATTAAATGTCTGAAAAATATCTAATTTAGAAATAATTTGACAGTTCGTAGACTGTGAAAGTAGTCTGGATAATACTACAAACTAGTGCCTTTTCTGGCAAAAGTTAAAGTGTAATCTAAGTATTTTGCGTTTCGTTTGTTCCTTAAATCGTAAAGTATAGGAATTTTTCCGCTTCCGCGATTGTAATGGCCCTTAAATCTCCAACCTACTGACGTTTATCACATTCGCTTGCCTTTCAGTCGACACGGAGTCAAAATTTACTGCCAGCTTTCGGGTTATCAGTCCACTTGCTACTTTAAATTGTCTTGTTTTAAAATATTAGTATATCTTTAACGTTGGGCCGTTCGAATGTAGGATGCATGGCTGGAGTTTCAGGGAACTACGGAGATGCTAAGACGGAAGTGGAAACAGTCTCGGCCTGCATTCTCATCATAATATAATTAAGGATTATGCAATACGGTTGTTGACGTGGAAAATGTCCGTATTTTCTCAATTTTTCCGTGTATTGAAATGCGATATGCAACATGAAACTGTCTCATTTAAATTGAATTACCATTAATTTCCATTAAACTGAGAGAAAAATTTCTGACGTGACAGTAACAATACGTAAGCAGTTGCTAAAATTCCAGGGTATTTTGAACTGTCAATTTAAATTAATCGACTGATAAATCTTCTAAAAATAAAGCCAAGGTCATTTGATATCTGGTTTGTATCCGTTTATTTTATCGTCTTTGGAACTACGGTAACTTTAAATCTCGTGATTTACTAACAGTTGGTAAATGAAGTCTCCTGCCGAGGTAAAATGGAGTTTTCAAGCATATATAGATAAATTATTCACCTGATTGTTCTCTGTGAAGTAAAAAGGACCGTACCTCGTGAAACTAGATTTCTACTTTTAAAAAGTACTGAAATGATGAGTTTATTTTAGTTTACATAAGAGATGAATTATATTTATAAAAATCGGAATCCATTAAATTTACAATATACAATCATTGAATCAATTTTAATTTACAAACCCTGGCCTTTTATTTTTATAATTAACATAAAATGCTTTACACTGTTTACACAAATTAAATTTCCTACCAGTTAACACGTGAGCTCTATTATGGGTTCTTCTTTTCGGGTCTTCTCATAGACACAGGGATACAGACACAAACCCTACACAGAATTGGCAGAACGAGGAAACCGGTAAAAAGTGACAGAGTATTTACAGATTTTCAGCTTAGCCCGGAACTTACCGCTTTTCATAGATGATTTACTGGTCCCAACCGAATCCTTTAACTTGGACAATTAACACCTTGCTTATTTAGTATTCTTCTTTGCCGCCACGGAGAAGAGCAAGCATTCCGTTCATTATACAAATGTTCTCTTACTTTATAACTTCTTACTCTTTAATGTCCACTGCGCGGAAATCAATTTTCGTCCCTTTTTAACAATTTTTCCCCACTTTTGATTTCCTTCGGTTGGGGATCCTCTCCATTCAATAGTATTTTATCCTTTGTCTTTTGGAAGAGCCGTTCATCCCCCCTCCACCGATGTTTTGGGGAAAAATTGTCTGCTCACAGCCAGATCGCCGAATCAAAGACTTTAGAAAACCCAGTCCAGCGCCAAACTGTCTAGGATTTATTACCCTGTCTGTAACCTCCTTCAATATCTCTCATGCAACCTGGCTTTGATTTTGTACCGCAGAATTCCGTGTTTAGTTGTTTTACCATTACAGTAGATTGTTCTCTAACATCAGGTTAAACGCTAAATGGATATGAATTTTTAAAATAGGACGATTGTATTGTAAAGTTTCTTAATATGATTTATCTAAGAAATGTATCTTGTGTGGTACTATTTATTCATTACTGCAGGTGTGTAGTTTTATGTCAGAGAAATGTTTTCAACGCGGCTTACGTCAATTCAAAAATAAAATATGCATACGAACGAGAAGTAGCTAAAAATTCTTTGTCCGTGTGTAGGTATGAAGGTATGGGCGTGACGTCAGTAATAACCTCGCCGTACGACAAACGGCGGCAGCGTTTCCGGAATGCTGATGAGTTGAGAATTGGGAGGTAGTGTTCGAACTCGATCCACTTTGCAGGTATCGCTAGGCGCCTCGTTAGCCTTTTGTGTTGGACGGACGTATGTGTTGTGTACAAAGTCGACGCCAAAATATGAAAATAGCTCTCTGGCACTCACAACTTGTTTAACACCAAAGGGCGCTCCCCCTCCCCCCTCTCCCCCTGCCCCCCTCGCACGCTCTAACCTTTTTCCTCTTTCATCAGACTGTTTGGTGCTCCGACTCCCGCGTACAGAGGCAAACCATTCAGCACTTCCAATTGCAAGATAATTTTTTTACTTGACAGCGGAGCCTATTTCCTTTAGATCTGCGATGTTTGGGAAGTAATTAAATTCTCGTGATCGATTAAATCTGACAACCAGAGGGGAAACAACGAGAGTTCATAACATCTGTAATGTCTATTTCAGTTTTATTTTCTCCCTTTCACTTGGTCATATGTTACACTGAGTACATTTGTCCACAAAATTCTTCTTGGACTGTTAGAACAGTATCGGTTTTATATAGACGTGAATTTCGTACAAAAACAAAATTCATTCTAATATTAAGAGCATGTTTCCACTCACCAGTGAACAAAATGGCGAGCAAGTAAGCTTTCAAAAGTTTATATTTGGGTCAGTCCAAGCCAAGTGGTCCAGGGAAAAGGAAATTGGTTGCAGCACCATCATAGAAAAAAATATTTTTGCAGTTCACAACTCATTTTGTTTTATTTATATTGTGTTATATTTATATTGTGTTCGGTTCAAAAATGGCCGCCGCTTTTGTTGTAGCGCGCACGTCGTTATTCGCGTTTGCAGGCATCTACGAATTTCTAAATTATCCACGACTGTGTTCACGTATCCTTTTCAAATAAACTGCATCGTGTTCGGTACATTCAGGCTTACAACTTAAATCCATAGTTACTAATCTATTATTATTTTTTCATGTACTGTGTACACGAAATTGTCGGTTCCAAATGAAGAAATTCAATTTTCGTAGGCTTATTTCCTCAAGAAGAAACCTTTTTAGAACCTTAATTTCCATGCTTTTACATATAAATATGTAATTATTCTATATAAATTATCAATGGTAACTGACGTTCCCTTTACAAAAAACACCCATTTAAAAATGGTATTTTTCAAATTTTTTCAATGTTTGAGACGCTATATCTCTGTTGGGCATGTAGATAAAAATCTGAAACTTGTTTAAATAATAGGTCTTGATAGTATCTTACTACGATGTAAATAAGAACTTTGAGATTTAACTCAAAGATAGTATAAAAAATTGTTAAACATAGCAAGATCATTTGTTTTATACCACAATCAGAAACTGTCAGTATACGTCATCATCAACAGAAAGTGAACTTCATTAAATTGCAAGAGTTGTATTATGAATGAAGAATGAAAAGAATCACGTTTAGGAGTTGCCTGAAATTCAGCACGGTGACCGGACGCACTTTCCATAACAAAATCAAACATTATAAGAAATAATCACTACAGTTAAATCCAGACTAAAAACCAATTGTAGGTTAAAAGGAATTTTACAGTTATTAATTCACAGCTAATTTAGTTTAAAGAAATAGTTTCTAATTATACATTATAATATTTTTGAATTTAATTACCTATTTTGAAATTTATATTACGTATAATATTATGTTGTTCTCGAAATAGTTTTCTTAGTTTAAAATGTCTAAATATTTGAAGTATTATATTGATATACCCACTTATCCTACACGTGGAAATCCAGCATTTCTTGCTATGTTTAACAAGTTTTTATACTATGTTTGAGTTAAATCTCAAAGTTCGTAGTAAGATACTATAAAGACCTATTATGCGAACATGTTTCAGATTTTTATCTATATGCCCAACAGAGATATAGCGTCTCAAACAAAAAAAATATAAAATACCATTTTTAAATGGGTGTAATTTGTAAAGGGAACGTTGGTTACCATTGATAATTTATATAGAGTAACTACATATTTATATGTAAAAGCATGGAAATTGAGGTTCTAAAACTGTTTCTTCTTGGGGAAATAAGCCTACGAAAATTGAATATTCTTCATTTGGAATCGACAACAGAGTACATGAAAAAATATTAGATTAGTAACTATGGATTTAAGTTGTAGGCCTGAATGTACCGAACACGGTGCAGTTTATTTGAAAAGGATACGTCAACACAGTCGTGGATAATATAGAAATTCGTATGTGCCTGCAAACGCGAAAAACGGCGATCGCGCTACAACAAAAGCGGCGGCCATTTCTGAAACTGACACTATTTAAATGAAACAAAAGGAGTTCTAAACTGCCAAAACATGAGGCAATTTACAAACAAAATTTTATTTCCCTGAGATATTGCGGTAACTACCTCTTGGTTGGCTTGGATTGACCCATTTGTGTCACTAGTTTCGGCTAACGCTTCTGCAGATCCATGGAAATTGAGTTATGTTGTTGTAAAATACATTATTTAATTTGTCGAGACTTGAAGATACTTCTGACTCACACCTCACTCCCTGGAACCACGTAACTGATTGCCATGAAAGTTTTCTCGCTTATTATTTTTCCCCTGTAGTTGTACCCATAGCTCAGCACCTGAATGAAAATAGGTTCAGTGTTTGTCTTAACTCTGTAATTTATTTTCGTGTTTTATATTCTCAAAGTCGTCGCAAGGAAGCTCCGCCGCCGATCCTGATTCGGAATCGATAACGGCAGACTAATACGTCTCGTAAATATTGAAACAGACTGCACAAGGTGTAATGACGCATTGACAAATTTCCTTCAGTGGTAGTTCGATTTCCATAATCTGTTTTCGATGCTTCCTAAGCGAATCAGGCTACGTAAATGGTAATTCAATTTGCAGGTGTTTGAAACCCAAGCATTTAGGGACGAAGACGCGCAGTTGGCTGCACGTGCTGAGGACCGATCGAACCTGTACCCCATTGTGGGGTCACAATTGCGGCCTCGTATTCAAGTTGCTTGTAAAAAAGACAATCGCTCTATGATTAGCTCCCTTTTCGCCGACGAAACGCTGCAACCCACCCTAAAGAAATTAAATTCTCTCTCCCGCACTGCTTAATTCATTTTGTTGAATTAAATCACGTTAATAAATAAATATATATAAGATGTGAAGTTCGTCATTTATTAAACTATTAGCAAGAATTTCCCAATAGTTATGGACTCGTAGAATATCTGTTACGAATAGCAAATATAAAATTATCCATAATTTAGAAACTGCTGTTCTTGGAAAATTTGACATAGCTTTAGATTTATTTCCATTAGTCCTCGATTGAGGAAATAGGATGCGTCGTACATTACAAATATATAATTTAAAGAACAACATAGGGTATATAATTAATTACAAATAAATAAAGTATATAGTCTAAAGCTATTAAAAACGCTACACTCGCACAAGAGAGCACAAACACACACGTAATGAGTTTTCACTACTTGGAGCTGCGCGACCTGGAAACTGGCCTTTCGTAGTAGCTCCAGGCAATACATGTAACAAACAAAAGAGCAGAAAAAACTGTACAGAAAGTTTAAAGTTGTGTAGTAGGTGGTTTTACAAGGCAACACATTAAACACTTTTGCAGGAACCACAATCTTAAATATTAGGAGGACGGTTAAGAAAATCCTGTACAGAGTAAAACGCGCCACTTAATAGAATAGTTTTACTCTGATTCACAAAACTTTTGTAGTTACTGTTTACCTCCTGGAGCAGTTTCTCCAACGCAACGTGTTGCATTAGTGTTCTGAGAGAATAACAAGCTGAACTTAGTTTCCCAGCAAGCAGATCTATATGGTCATTCCACTTTAATTTATCATCAATCCAGGAAACGCTGAAGCAATGGCTGATAAATTCTCTACGGGTTTATAACTAGCATCAGCACTAAACTGAACTAACTTAGGTTGATGAATAATTTATTCACGTTAAACCAAATATTACCAGAGTGCTGTGTACTTCATTAACCAGATTATCGAAGTTTTTATCTGTAATAACAATTTCTGTCAACCGCGTAGAGTATCGATTTTAGAGGATGTACTGGAATATCATTTATGTATAGAATAAAAAGTAAAGGCCCAAGAATTGATCCTTGAGGAACTCCACATGTTACAAATTAGGACTGCTACTTTCAAAAAGTATTTAAAAAGACTATCTTTATCTTGAACCAGTAATATTCTTACAATTCAGTACAGTGTGATATGATAAATACTTTTTAGCCTAAAATTCATAAAGTTTCATACACGACTAATTATTATACTGTTTACAAATATTATATTAGTTTGTCATGTTGTTTGTTAATTAGACTTCTTCTGTGTCACCGGGAATTTCAAGAGACCGGTTAACCCTAGAAAATATTGTTTATGTCCATTTATCATTTCCTTACAAGTACATGAAATAAATAAGTGAAAATTATTGGACTTTTTTTTAACATTTCAGATATCAAAATGGTTCAAGATCTAACATAATTCCTAATGAAGGTGTTGATGCCCAATATGCTGTCTGTTCTGGAAGAGGAAGCAGATATATATGAAGTGTTTCCACCTCATGTGGACACTAGCAGCATCCCCATCCAGGCTGACAGCCCAACAAAGAAACCCTCGCTGAAGACATACAACGAAGTTTATGGCCTGATACAGTCTGGTAGAAAACGTGAAGTTAAACAAATCATTCGTGAAAACGCCTGGCCAATAAACAGTACAATTCGCTCTCAATTATGGCCTATACTTTGTCAACAACATGGTTCAGACAAGTCGATGCAGGAAGGATTCTACTGGGAAATGGTAAACCAGCTGTTTGGCACAACAGGTAATACTCCCCCCCCCCCCTTTCATTTTATTTCTGCAGCCATAGAATCCATTGGCTTAGATGTTCTTGTTTAGTCACTCGACAAAAAATTGTAGTTATCACGATTTTTCTTATATTGCGATTACGAGTCGTACACTTCAGCGAGAAATTATAAAAGACTTTTCGAAATATATCGACGGCTATGATTAACAGTGATTTATTTGGACTATTTACCACACAATTAATTGTTTTGTTTGTTTGTAAATTAAAAAGTATAAAGAACTGTCAAAATTTAGTGATAAATAGCTCAATTATTTCCACTACCCTTCACACTTACGTCAGCTGAATTAAAATCGTCGTTAGAGCTGTAAGAATGACTTGACGTACTTCGCTAGTTTTTGCGGCCTTAAAGACATTCTTACAGCTCTTATGATTTTTCTTTACCTGATAAAAGGGTCAAACAATTTTGGAACATTGTGTGGTAATTTTCACTAAATTCGGTTCCTTTATTGGCTACTTCATTAGCTTTGTTAATGTTCAACTAACAAGTTTTCTTAAATTCAATAATGTATGCTCATAATTAAAATGTATATATGATTTTCGAAGATTATTTTAATAATTTAGTCCTCGAAAATACTTTTTATTTTTGGAAATATCCATTAATGAATTAATTGCCACAAAATTATAACCTGATTTTAAAAATTGATACATAAAAAAATTGTAATTAAATGAATTGAACAACTTTTGTCAGTATGTTTATTCATCTCTCTTCTCCGGACTTCCTCAGGCATAGAATTCAGCAATTCACTAGTGAAAATTGCCTGAGGAAGTCTCTGAAAGGGAGACGAAACGTCGCCCAAATTTTAACTTGGAAATAAATGTACTTAAAAGGCTGTTCAATTCATTAAATTTTTTGATTGTCAGATAAACCATTCGTGAATATATTGTTATTGGAATGTGATAAATTTTATCTCTTTAATTAGTTTATATTTATTTTTGGTATTGCATATGGATATCATTTGATTCATAACTGATTATTTATAAATATATTTTATTAATGTATTTGCAAACCGAAAAATTAATTTCACATTGCTGATTTTGGTTTCAGATCTTCCAGATAAGCCAATTCTTTTACCAACATTTGTTGAAAGCAGTCATTGCATTGCATATCATCTTACAAGAAAGGGTCGTGGGGTAGCTGATCGTGTTGTCTGTGTCTTGGGATATGCTTGCCCTGATATTACTTACTGTCCAGCTTTATACCCTATAACTGCCATTTTACTTCATTTTATGACTGGTAAGATTCTTGTTTTTCATTTCTTCATATCAAAGCAATCCATGTAATGAAAGTGATAATATTTGAAATTCAAACAAAAATCTTTCTTTTTTTTCATGACCAGTGTGAGAGGTATTAACAAAATTCTTTATTTGAAAGGCTCGAATATGCTTCAAATAAAAAAGAATTTTGTTAAAACCTCACACACATCTTGTTTTATTCCATTTCAACTTTGACCAGCCCTTATTGGAAACTAATTTCAATAAATTTTCTTCATTTGGAAGTTTACTCATAAAATTTTGTAAATGTTTGAACTGTAGAGTTGGAATTGCTCACAGTAACTTAATGTGAAAACCTTTGAGAATTTCAATACACAGCAATACTTCTTGAGATTGATATATATAAGTCTGGGAGGAATTGTTAAATATAAGATATTATTCACTCCCATTTCATCAAAGTTTTATGAAAATTTATTACAATATTTGTAGTTCACTTTAAGGTTAAACATAGTTCACTAACACTATCAATTTTTTTTGTATGTAAGAGCAGTATATTCGAGCAACTTCCAAATAATTTTTCTTTTCAGTATTGAAAATTTGTAAGTTTCATGTGCATATATTTCTCAGTTTTCAAATTCCAGAGTATTACCAGTGTTTCTTCTTTTAAAAATAGTATTGGTGTTATTGACTTCTTTCCACATACATTATAATTAATTTTTTTATATGATTATTCACTTAAACGTGCATGACAATACCCAACTTTTGTGTATTGCATGTGTTACAAGCTTTATAAATAGCTGTGAATCTAAAGAGATATAAAATAAGACTGATTTAGAATTTAAAATCAGATTGTCACATATGTCTTCTTAAAATATTTAACTGAGAATTTAAGTTGTCTAGTGAATTTGAGTAATGTTTATATGGCAGTCAAATTAATTAACAAGTTTTTATTGGAAAGGGGGATGGAGATCAGTGACTTAACTTGTATATATAGTGAGAGTTGCCAGGTTGGAAAGCAATAACATGTCTAATTTTATATACACATGCACATAAGTCAGGAAATGGCATTATCAAAATAATTAAAGCAAATAATGACAGGAAAGAAAGGGGGTGGCTTACCTGAAGTGTAAAACTTCCAAACACAATAATGGGTGCGGGGTTATCTTGAATGTTTTGATGCAAATGCCCCCTTAGTCAGAAGATAAGGAAGAATGTTGTGATGAAGGGGGTGCTTGCCTCAGAAGATACAATATTAGTATGGACAGGAAAGAGGGAAAGTTGGCTGAATTGCCTTAAATTGAGTGAGCATAGTAGGGATCATGTCAAATTTTCTTCATAGTCAGTTGTCGCAAGGCTTATTTTGGTTTTCTTGTGGGAGAACATCTGTAATAGTCAGTGTGCCAATATATTATAACTCAATAAAAAAAGTGACTTTGTATGACAATGGGTGAATTTGTTGTTTGGAGAGAACTAATTAACTGTCGGTGTGTTCATTTGAAATACAATAAATTTGGAATTTCTCCCAGGTCAGTTAGATATCTCTTGGATAAGAAAACTGTGGACGAGAGGATATGGTGGTTAATTTCAAACTTGCCAACCCTAGGTCTGTAATATACTCATAAAGTTGATTGATAGGATTACATGTATTTACACAAATGAAATAATAAGTCAGTCTTAGTATGTGTGTGTGTGGTTTGTATAGATTGTAACTTTGTCCAGATATACTCAAGAAAAAGCATTAAAATATAACTTTAAATTAAATATTCCAAACTAAATGCTCTTAAATTATAGGAATTGGTTAAAATATAAATTTCGTCCTTGTAGAAAAAATTCATTAAATACTGTACAGAGACTGGCTTGATTATAAAATTTTTACATTTATATCTAGTTTTGAATATAAGCTGAATAACAATAGTATCATGTTCAAATCCCTAATACTATTGCATAAATTACAAGATAAATGGTATCCATTAATCACTATGAACTGCATTTACTTGTGAAATTTAGCAAAGTCCATAGAGTAATAGATGAAAGTAAATAGTTTACCATTAATTTAATTTCAATTCTAATTTCACTAATTATAATGAAAAATATATTGCTCATTCAATATTTTATTTTAGTGACCATATTCTTCACTCCCACCTTTCTCTTCATTTTCAGTGTTTAATTCTACTCTTCACCCTTCATGAAACCAAGACAGATCTATTGTGTGTTTTCAGTAAGATTGGCCATAAATTGGCACACTTAATTTAGTTCTGGATTATTATAAATATTTTTGTAGAACAAGATTTTAAAATGTATGCTTTGGAGTAAAAATGAGTAATTTATGCAAGTTAAAATTTGATTTCTACTTAGTGTTGTGACATTTATCTGTATAATGCACTGATAGCATGTAATTTGTCACCTTTTCGCATGCAACAATTACACATTGGTAAGAAAATATTTTTGTTATGGTTCCATAGCATATATTACAAAACTTCTTAGTTTTTACAATTTATTGATAACTAATGTTAAGCTTTTATTAAAATTAATATTAAAGTACCTTTAACCATTTTATTCCAGAAGAAGAATGTTATAACTGTATGGCAAACCTAGTGTCTTCTAAAAACAAGGTATTCATTACTCAAACAAAACAGCTTTATGAAGTTACATGGAGAACTGTCATGCAGATTACAAAGAAACATGTCGTAAGTTTGTTTATAAATATTTTTTAGACCTTTTGTCATTATTTAAAATGTGAGTCTCTTCAGAACTGAAAATATCCCTGATTCATTTATTCAAATTGATTTGAATTCCCTTCATTACATTGATATTGCAGCTTGAAATTTCACTCTACAGCAGAGATCTTATTGAACAGTCCATGTGTGTTTTAAATGTTAACACTTAATTTTATTATAGAAATTATTTGAAATAGTGTTCCCATTTTTTGTATAGAAAAAGTAAGTGTAATTGTGTTGTAAATAAAATACAGCAATTAATGTGACTAATTTTAAATAAATTAAAATAGTGTCCAAAAGTTAGAATTTAATTACATAATCAAATTAATATGAAACAAAACATTTCATCCCCAAGTTTAGTGACCTCTGTTTCTATAAATAAATAATTAGATATAAATACATAAATATAGTTGATTTACAAAGAAATAAATTTAGTACATAATTTAAAAAAGGAGAGGGGATTAAAACAAAACTTGGCAGGACAATTTGGATTGTTAGCACATCCAGGCCTAAAATGAGGGAAAACAATGCCGACAATCAAATTGAAAAACTTTCATTGTTGTTACAACTTCTGTATACCATAAGAATTAAATTATAAGAGCATCAAGAATGCAATTTTGAATCATAACACTAAGTTGTGTATTGAATTTAAATATTGTGTATCTGTCTTTACATTTATTGAATTTATATTTGATCTACTATTATGCATTTTGCTCATAAACCATGGGTAATAACATTCTACATCTAAAATTTTATTCTTCTCCAATCTATCCTGTGATTATTCAAATACATATGCTTTCTTAATACATATTGTTGATCCAAAGGTTGTTTTAAATTTGCACAGAGTTACTTAATCTTGGTTTGAAGCGAAAGTTTAGTCTGACCAATATAACAGACTTTGCAGTTCAAACATTACATTTTATATTAATTGTACATATATATATATATATATATATATATATATATGTACAATTAATGAGGAAAGGAAAGAGAGGTAGAAAGTAGGTGACTTACCTGCGGTTCATAGACGGTAGGCACCTTGTGAAGTTTGGAGTTGTTAAAATTTTCGGAGGCACTGCACCCTTACGTAGACATTTCCAGTGATTGGCTAGCTAACTGTGAACCTGCTCAGTTGTCGGCTAGCTGATCACTAGAAATGTCTTCCCAACTTTCTGATGAAGGGGGCGATGCCTTCGAAAATTCAAGTACTCTAAACCTCACAAGGTGTCTACCATCTATGAACCTCAGGTAAGTCACCTTCTTTCTATCTGTCTGTCCTTTCCCTATTAATTGTTTTAATTAACATGACAATGTCATTTCCTGGCTCATATATAGGCACAAACAACTCTGAAATTGGTGGCTTATCTTAAGTGTACAGTTGGCAGGCACCACCCCCTTCATCAGAAGATTAGGAAAACATTCAGAGTGACCTTGGGCAGTCATACTAAAAGTCAGGATAGATGCAAAGAATTGGAGGCTGGCGAAATTCACACATGCAAGGCACATTAAGTCTGATATAAATATATCCACACATTAATACACACACAACCATACGCAAGCTAATACATTTACACACACACACACACATCTGAACACACATGTACTGAAATGGGTATGCATGCATATTTGTGAATTATGCCAATAAATATCAATTACGTTACATAAATGACAAAAGGTTGGGAATATAAAGAAAATATGCAAGAATTTTCTTATCCTTCAATTCCATCTTCGGTTAAAAATTGGAAAGAGAGTATTACCCAGAGGTCAATAATTATTAATCTCTTGAAAATTTTATCATCAAATTTAAAAAAATTAAGTTCAAAATTCAATTAATAATGGATATAATTTTCAATCGGGAAATATGTAATAATGTAATTTGTTAGAAAATAATCTCAAATTTGAATGCAGTTAATAACAAGTGTAATTATTCTAATGAATTAATGATATGTAACATTATATATAATTATCCTATGGTTGTAAAGTTTGATTTCATGAATTGTTTCAGAAATCTGCTGCCGTGCATCTTGCTCGTCATTGCCCAAGCTCTAGATCTGAAAGGATATATATGGATTGGCTGTGGTGGATTTTACAAGGAATTCCATTTAATCATCTTGTAAGAATCATTATGTACTCATATTAAAATTTCTTAAGAAATAACAACCATAATACGACTACAATTTTATATTGCGTTTACTTATAAAGAAACCTGTTGGTATTTTACACAATTATTCAAAAATAAATATTTTTATCATGTTTGTTACAATAATTGCATTATACAGTACAAAAGTTTATAAGTCTACACACTGTTTTAAGCAAATGTGGAGTTGGAAAATTGTCAATTGTACTGATAAATTTTTGTATAAGTACCTGCAGTTGTCAATTGGCCAAAGATAATATTAATGCAACATAACAGTATTGAATGATATGGTACTATTACCTTTTACTTACTCCATTAGTTTCTTAAGCTTATTCCTTAATTAAATAAATCTTCATACATTACATGATGTATTCATTTAATTTCCATATGTTTTTGTAAAATCTTAAGTTTTTTAATTGTAGAATTTAATTGTATTAAACAAGAATATTAGTATGCATTTGATTAATTATGTTATGTTCTCTTTCAGGTAAGAGTAATGGACTGCTTTTTCAATGAAGGAATTAAAGTACTGTACCGTGTTGCAATGGCCATCTTGTTGCTTTTCTATAAATATTCTGCTCCACAGAATTCAGAATGGATGAAGGAAATTTTAACAAATGGAATTGATTCTGCTCTGACAAAATTTTGCAGACAAATGCCGGTAAATTTTGTTCACATTACACGAAGTTATTTCTATTGAAATTTATAACTAATTTTATAGTTCATACTTATTATACCTTTCATCAAAAATATGTCATGAATTCGTTCAATGAATGGTGTACGATAGTAAATTCTAGTTGTTCAAAATTTCAATGAACAAATCATTCAAAAGTAGCCTTGGGGTGAATTTCTCAAAGATGGTATCTTTTAAAGCACATGTAATATCTGGCAGTTGACTTAAAACGGTGGGACTGGGCTTTTGAATTTTTCACCTGTGTTGTAAAGATACAGAGTATGCCCTTAATATATAATGATTTATGAAAGGTAAATTCTAGTTGAAATTTCTTGATTCATTGTCTTCTATGTCTAAGTATATCCATCACTCTTTAAACTCTTGGAATTAAAATGACATATGTACTGTCATAGACTACAATTTAAAATGTTTGTAGCAGTCATTGTTACCTTTATTTATTTTACTATTATTATTGATATATAGTCATAATATCGTTAAACGTAGGTAAAGGATAACTCTTTCGTTGATCATGAATTTTAATTAACTGAAACTGAAAGCAGTTTATATACTGCTAACTGGAAATTTTGCTTTACTTTCTTTGTTTCAAGAAATGGTGTACTGTTTTGTTTCCGATTTATTGATTTTCCATAATAGTACAACAGGATTATGAGCTTCCTCCCATTATTTGACAATCACATGAAGGAATGTTGAAAAATATTATGAGATGATAAGATATTTAAAGATTTTCAGTTTTAGCCAAATAGAATATATATATAGAAAGAAAGATAGCGTACATATTATTCAAAGAGTGAATTTCCTGCCTTTCTCCCTAATATTTCTATCTTTCTTTCTATCCAATTATCAAATGTGTGACTTTGTCACTTATAAATATATTTATTTATTTATTTAACTGTTTTAAAATTTGGTACGGCAGAGCAGTACTGTAAAATGATATTCATATCTCATGCGTACATTTATAAATTTTAGGAATTTGATACAATTTAATTTATTAAGTGTATGTTATTTTCAAAATATACACATTATATTGTGAGAAATTAACAAAACTGCATTAGGATTTTTATATATAATATTTATTTATTTTAAAGGTTACACCAGCTAAGGTGTTACGAGCAGCTTTTGGGGTGAGAGGACTTAGCTCAGCTTATATATCAAAAATTTTTCTCAGAACAGAAATGTTCTTAAAAAGCAAAGCTGTACAAAGCAGTTCCCGTCAGTTGGTGAGGTCTCGGTCAAGTGAAAATCTTCCAACAAGTCAATCACAAGTTAACATTCAGATGATGTCTCACACACTCACTATACGTGAGGTATGTATTTTACTAGAAACTAGAAGTAAATTTATTTTTTAAGAAATGGATTCTTTTGATTGAGCTTTATTGTATGGAATTATCCCAACCAACATTAGTCACACACACAGTATATATATATATATATATATATATATATATATATATATATATATATATATATATATATCTGAAACGCCCTATATTATTTACAATTTTATAATGGCATGCCATCATGATATACTAAATTATCTTCACTGTTACTTTTAAATTGTTTATTCTGGAATCCTTATTGGAAAAATAGCTTCCAGAGGTGAATATTACTTCCAACAAACTTCACTAAATTATCTTATATTTACATGAAAGTTAATTAAATGACAGTTGTTGTTGTTGTTGTTGTTGTGGTATTCGGTCCAAAGACTGGTCTGATGCAACACTCCATGATAACCTATTCTGTACAAGCCTTTTCATTTCCTCATAACTAGCACAACCAACATCCTCCCTAATCTGCTCATCGTATTCTATCCTTGGCCTTGCTCTTCTGTTCTTACCCCTCACACTTTCCTCTAATGCTAATTTTACAAGACCCTCGTGCCTTAAAACATGGCCTATTAATCTATCCCTTCTCTTGGTCCTAGTTCTCCATATTATTAGTTCTTCCTCTATTCTGTTTAGAACTTCCTTGTTAGTGATTCTATCCACCCATCTGATTTTCATCATTCTCCTATAGCACCACATTCCAAAGGCTTCTATTCTTTTCCTTTACGGAGCTCCTATTGTCCACGTTTCGCACCCATATAACGCCACCCTCCATACGAACATTTAACAAAGATTTCCTAATATTCACACTTATATTTCCTGTAAGTAAATTCCTCTTTTTCATGAAAGCCATCCTTGCCTGTATTATCCTACTCTTTGTGTACTATACTTCTATCATCCCTAGTTATTACATTTCCCAAGTAGCAGAATTCCTTAACTTCCATCAAAATATCCCTTCTCAATCTAACAACCTTTGTTATTCCACTCTTTCTGAAACATACATTCCATTACCTTGGTTTTCCCTCCACTAATCCTCATATTGAACTCTTTGTCAAGGGCTCTGTTCATGCTTTTTATTATTGTTTCAAAGTCTTCTTCGCATTTCCCTAATACTACAATATCATCGGCAAAGTACAAGGTTTTTATTTCTTCTCCTTGCAGTATGATTCATTTTCCATATTCTGTTTTAACATTCTTCATAGTCGGTTCTATATACAAGTTAGACAGCATGGGCGACAGACTACATCCTTGTCTTACTCATTTCTTGATTACTGCTTTCTTTACTTGATCTTCTATTCTAATTACTGCTGCCTGTTTTCTGTAGAGGTTATGTACAAGTCTCCTTTCTCAGTATTTTATTCCATGACAATTCATTGAAATTAATTTAATGATGTAATTAGTTGAAATATAATGAATCTGGAAGTGTTTGTGTAAACAGTTTTATAAAGTATGAGTTGGTTTCATATTTGAGAATTATAACTTTAACCAACATTAACTTTTTTAATTAGAGTTCATATAAATATTTAAAAACTGGATATGCATCTTACAGTTGCTATTTATTTCTGTATTTTTTTATGGAAGAGTTATCATTTATAACTGAAAAGGTTTCAAAAATTAAATTTGTTTGAATGAAAACTTCTTAGCATTTGAGTGTGTGTTGTTAGTAACAGTTAATAACACCATTGATGCTCGTACTAATACTCCACCAAGAATAAATAAGTTTTAATATACAAAACTGTTTTCCTGTATCTTGCTTTCACTCTTTTCTATCCTCTTTCAAAGCAAATTTCCTACAATACGACTGCTTTACCTGCTTTTACTTTTGTTTACGTGAAAAGGACAATGGGTATTTAATAATATTATTGAATTTAAATTGTGTTATACCTTAAAGTGATAAGGAGTTTAAGATAAGGAACTCATTAAGTTCTTTTTGATTGGTTTACTTGATAGGATCCAATTGTTAAAGAAATACAATGCAAAGAAAGTCGAACTGCTTCAATTAAATCTCAAATAGGAGTTAATTTGGAAGAAAGACTAGAATGGAAAAATCTCTACTGGACAATTTACACAATGTCCATTCTTCACAAAATTCCTAGACATTAGGTTGTGACGAATGTAATTGGTAAATTGTAGGCAAGCCTGGCTTAGGTTTACAGGAATGGAGGAATGTTGAATTGGTCCTTGTACATCGACTGATAAGTTCAGTCCTTGGGAACCCGTCCAGAAAACGGGATGTCCAGGATTCGAATTACAATGCATTTAATGGATATCTTCGAATTTATTTTCTGAAATTTGATAATCTCAAGGAAGTATATATAAAAATTTGATACTTTTCATCTAACTTTCTTTTGTTAATTTTCTAATTTTTTCCCTATTTTAAGAGTCTATATATAGACAGTTAACAAGTAAGGAAATTGCTTGGTGCATTTAATTTACACAATTTTCATATGATAAATTTTCTACTACTAGAAATAATACAAAAACTAATAAATATACTTAAAAATAACACAGTTATATTAATTGCCATCTAATTTTTCCCTTGGCTTGGATTTCTTCAAATAAATTACCAGTTATAATATTCATTTCATTTAGATTGGAGCTGCTTCATTGCACTTTTAAATTTGATAAGCAAGCTATTCCAATGTTAAGTTTAATCTACTAATTTTCTTGAATGTTTTTCCCTACTACAGCTAAAAAAAATTTCTTAAGTGTTATTGATTTTAACATTTTGTTTTGAATACAGTTCAATTGGCTGATATAATTAACCTTGTAATTTGTTTAATATTAGCTTAAAACAGGATATTCAGCCTTACCCCAATCTGCATTTGCTATCTAATTCCCACCCTTTTCTATATGTATGACAGTATTTCCAAAGTTTGATCTCAGTAAGGTTTGTTTCATTTTGAACTTGCCTAAATATTAGAAGCTCGATAATTAAATTATAACAGATTCATTTGCCAAAAATTGCTATGGAAGAGAGATTGTATAACTCTTATTACCATTAATTTGTATTTTATGTTCTTTCTCTCCAAGATTATCTTGATCAAAGTCTTCTGGTAATACAGATGTATCTGGTACAGTTTCCTGTTTCGCATATGATTGTCATCCTTGACAAGTATTACTCCGGTTGATTTGATTGTGTGCAAATCACTTTTAAATGTTGTGAACAGTCTAATTATAGTCTAATTAGTCTCTTGGATTAATTTTTGCAATGCAAGAGATAAGAAATTTTTATTTTTCTCTCTTTTCATTAAATTGTTCAACTTTTTTTTTAACCACAGTAGTATTTTTATACACACCAGTTACATTTAATTTATCCAACATGATATTGTGAGGTATTACATGAAGGCTTTGGCGAAGTCTGCAATAATTCAATATATTTTATCCTAATTAAATTCACAGGCAGTTAACTCTTGAAATAACTTTAAGTGCATGAAAGTAACCTGAAATAATGCAATTATGATCTTTTAATTCATTTCCTTTCTTCTGGATTAAATTAACCATTTTAATTCCTTTCCTAATGGAACCCTGTATTAAATGTTACTATTCTTTTACACTTCGAAGTTTGTAGAATACAAATGTTACAAATTAGCTGATATAACTAATAATATTATTAGTATTGGAGTTATTTTACAATAGATTTTAAAAACTTTATTTACTTCCTTCCATTACTCTGTTTGTGGTATTATTCAAATGTAAGGGAACTAAAATTTATGAGCTATAAGTTGGTGTTGGTTATTTCTTGCTGCTTCGAAGGGATCGCACTCTCCTGGTGCACGGGTTCCTTCTATGGGTGCTTACCCAATTTATAACATCAGATCACAAGTCCTAGACCAAGAGCAGGTATGTCACTGCATGTTTGGTTCAGAATAAATTTTCTTTCAGTGCATGGAGGTTTAAAGCAGTATGCAACAAAACTCTTCCAATATTGTAGCCTTGTGCTTGTATACATGTTAATTGAAATTGTTCATCTTATTTTGTTTATGTTGCTAATATTCAAATGAAAACTTAGCTGCTCTTCATTCTATTTCATCAACAGGTAGTGATTTGATTTACGTTATAGTTTCAATACTACTTTTATACCCTTTTCTCTTTTTATTGACGAATGAACTGTATTAGATTAAAGAATCTTTATGTTGTAGCTTGTATGTTTGTTGATTCATTTATATCATGCTATTTAATGAGCTGTAAGATGTAAATTTAATGTTTACCATTACAATTAAAACTAGCAATCATATATTTGACTGATGCCCATATCATACTGCCCCATAACTTATGCCTAATGAATCGTAAATTTGGCTTGCATTATTTAAACACTTTGTGTACATTTTATTCCAATAATTTTCTTGTGTATGTTATTTATAGGGTAGTATTTATAACTGTAGCATTGAACAATATAAATATAATTGTCTTATTATTGATGATCACACACAAAAGAAATTATTAACAATGATACTGATAAAGTAGACAAACTTGTATAGATCTTATCTGTTCTTCAATCAATTTCATGTTTTTGCTGTTTCAGTTAATCACTTTATGGTCCTGGTTACCTGTACGAATTACCATGTATCAGCCTGTTCTGTTATACACTACAGAGGAACATGGGTGTAGCCTTCGCACCTTTTATGTACGAGTGGAACAACATGAGCCTACAATTCTCATGATCAAAACTTGTAACAATGAGGTTTCTAAACATTTCTATTATGATATAATTAAAGTATACCAATTTAAAAATCTTATTGTAGAATATATAATGCAGAGGTTTTATATTTATCATATCAATTGCAAATTGATTGTTCATTTATTAGGAGGAAACTTATTGTAAAAGTTCACACTTTATCATATAATGTATTAGTATTATTAAATGGTTCTTCTATGCTTGAATAGTGCATGTCGCAGTGTTACCTGGGTATTTATTTATCCCAAGCTTATATTGGACTGGAAAGAAAGTAAATAGTATCTAAAAATTTAATATCAAAGAATTTTATTTACATGGAAATAAATGTTTATTTTGTTGTTATTCTAGTAGTTTTCAGACCTTAGACTAGTCTGATGCAATCCTCCATACTAACATATTCTGTTCAATCCTTTTCATTTCTACATCCATAATATTCCATAATCTGCTTACCCGCCTCACTCCTCTCCTTGCCCCCCTCCATCACTCCTCCCTTGCCCCCCTCCATCACTCCTCTCCTTGCCCCCTCTCCCTCACTCCTCCTCTCCTCCCCTCCTCTCCCTCCCCTCTCTCCCTCTCCTCTCCCTCCTCTCCTCCTCCCTCTCCCTCTCCTCCTCCCTCTCCCTCTCCTCCTCCTCCCTCTCCCTCTCCCTCCTCCTCTCCCTCCCTCCCTCCTCCCTCCTCTCCTCCTCCCCTCCTCCTCCTCTCCCTCCCTCCTCCTCTCCTCCTCCTCCTCTCCCTCCTCCCTCCTCTCCCTCCTCCTCCTCTCCTCCCTCCTCCCTCTCCCTCCTCCTCCCTCCCCCTCTCCTCCCTCTCCTCCTCCCTCTCCCTCCTCCTCCTCTCCCCCTCTCCTCCCTCTCTCCTCTCCCTTCCCCCCTCTCCCTCCTCCTCCTCTCCTCCCCCTCTCCCTCCCTCCTCCTCTCCTCTCCCCCTCCTCCCTCCTCCTCCTCTCCTCTCCCCCCTCCTCTCCTCCTCCTCTCCTCCCCCTCTCCCTCCTCCTCCTCTCCTCCCTCTCTCCCTCCTCTCCTCCCTCCCCCCCTCTCCCTCCTCCTCCTCTCCTCCTCCCTCTCCCCTCCTCCCTCCTCTCCTCCCCCTCTCTCCTCCCTCCTCTCCCCCTCCCCTCCTCCCTCCTCTCCTCCCCTCTCTCCCCCTCTCCTCCCTCCCTCCTCCTCTCCTCCCCTCTCCCCCTCCTCCTCTCCTCCCCCTCTCCCTCCTCCTCCTCTCCTCTCCCCCTCTCCCTCCTCCTCCTCCCTCTCCCCTCCTCCTCCCTCCTCTCCCTCCTCCCCTCTCCCTCCCCTCTCCTCCCCCTCCCCCCTCTCTCCCCTCCTCCTCTCCTCTCCCTCCTCTCCTCCCTCTCCCCTCCCTCCTCCCTCCTCTCTCCCCTCCTCTCCTCCTCCCTCCTCTCCCCTCTCCCCTCCTCCTCCTCTCCCTCCTCCCTCTCCTCCCTCCTCCTCTCCTCCCCCTCTCCCTCCCTCTCCTCCCTCCTCCCCCTCTCCCTCCTCCTCCTCCTCCTCTCCCCTCCTCCCCTCTCTCCTCCTCTCCTCCTCCCCCTCTCTCCTCCTCCTCTCCTCTCCTCCCCTCCCCTCCTCCCTCCTCCTCTCCTCCCCCCTCTCCTCCCTCCTCCTCTCCCCTCCCCTCCCTCTCTCCTCTCTCCTCCCCTCTCTCCTCCTCCTCCTCTCCTCCCCTCCTCTCCCTCCTCTCCTCTCCTCTCCTCCCCCTCTCCCTCCTCCTCCTCTCCTCCCTCCCTCTCCTCCTCCTCCTCTCCTCCCTCTCCTCTCTCCCTCCTCTCCCCTCCTCCTCCCTCCTCTCCTCCTCCCCTCTCTCCCTCACTCCTCCTCTCCTTGCCCCCCTCTCCCTCACTCCTCCTCTCCTTGCCCCCCTCTCCCTCACTCCTCCTCTCCTTGCCCCCCTCTCCCTCACTCCTCCTCTCCTTGCCCCCCTCTCCCTCGCTCCCTCCCTCCCTTCCTTCTTTTCTGCCCTTACCTCCACCTCTTCTGTCCTTACCCCATATACTTCCCTCTAATTCTAATTTTACAAGACAATTACATCTCAAAATGTGTCATCCATGTTTCACTTCCATATAATGCCACACTCCATACGGAAATTTTTAGTAATGATTTCCTTATGTTTATACTTGCGTTAACTGGAAGTTAATTCCTCTTTTTTGTGAAAGTAGTTCTTGCCTGTGCTGCCTCCTTACGCTTTATCTACTTTACTTCTACCATCCATAGTGATTATGCTGCTCAAGTGGCAAATTCCTTAACTTCCTATAAAATATCCCCTCCCAATATAATACTGTTAGAGTATAGTATAGGAAATATTGAAATAACAATCACCTTGGTTTTCCCTCTTTCTCCAGGACCACATTAATGCCACGTATTATGGTCTTGACATCTTTTTCTGACTCTCCTAATACTACAATATCAGCAAACATTAGGGTATTGTTTATTCATTCTCCTTACAGGAGATTCCTTTATAACCTTTCTTCATCGCCTGTTCTATATATATGTTAAACAGCATAGGCGATGGACTGCATCCCTGTCTTATTCCTTTCTTGATGCTCAGTTCTAATTACTGTTGAATGCCTTCTGTAGAGGTTGTGTATAAGCCTTCTTTCTTGATATTTTATTAATGTCCTCTTCAAAATCCATAATACTAAGTTCCAGTTCACATTATCTAAAGGGAAGTGTGTGGGGTAAGAACGAAACAGGGAGGAAAAGGATGGAATATGCTAAGCAGATTAGGGATGATGTGGGTTGGTAGTTATAATGAAATGAATAGGCTTGCACAAGATAGGTTAGCATGGAGGGTTGCATCAGACCAGTCTTAGGACTGAATACCACAACAACATGTACTTAGATTTCCCACTGACTTGGTAGAGGCTTTGCCCATTACATTTTAATGATGGTTGCTGTTTTCAGCAGAATATTTTTAAACTGTTGTGCTGAGATATGCTCAGTTCCATGATATATTTTTATTTCAACTCTGAATTCTTTCTCTGGTTTTGATCTAATGGTATATGACACTATCAGTATTAATGTTAACAATTGTGAAGATATTGATTAGTCTAAGTATCCTATAAATTCCCTTGATTTTGGCCATCTACCTCTTAGTATTTCTTAACATTTTGAAATTCCCTACTTCCCCTAAAGGGTTTTCTCCCTCAGTTTTAAGTAATCCTTGTAATAAGGTTGGTTAAAGGGTCTTAAATTTTTATGAATTAATTGCTTTTGAATATATTACTTTCATGAATGCAGATGGCAGTAATAGGATTCACAGAGATTATTAAGGTTGGCAATTAAGTTGTAAATTTTTTTTTATCAAACCAGTCATGCAGCAGTATATTATAGTGCTAAATATATTATCTTTACTTTGCTAATTTTTTTAAAGTTTTTGCAGAAAATTGTTTGTTACTGTACGAAAAATGTTATATTCAGAATATCATTTTAAGGTTTCTGTGTATTTTCAGGTATTTGGTGCTTATTGTTCATCTCGATGGTATGAAAGAAATGTAAAAGATGATAGAGGGAACAGACAAGCATATTTTGGCACTGGTGAAACTTTTCTCTTTAGTTTATTTCCAGAACGTGCAAAGTATCCATGGGTTGGAATGGATTGCACTAATGACAGTGCAAATCTTGATCACTCAGCGGAGTTATTTATGGCAGCAGATGCAAAAATGATCACCATAGGAGGAGGGTATGTTGATAATACTATTTAATTAAATTAATCTGAAAGAATAATTCAATAATTACTATTGTTGTTCATGCACACGCTTGTCAATTGAATTAAATTATAACACTACCTGTTTCAGGGAAGGTCAAGCTATTTGGATGGATGAAAACATTCGCTTTGGAAAAACTGATCGTTGTCTAACTTTCAACAACCCCCCTCTTTGTTCCAGTGGGGATTTCGAAATCAGAGTTTTAGAAGTGTATGGATTTTCTGGGGCTTAAAAAATGAATAAGCAATTCATTTTAGGAACTCTTGATCTCAGGTGTTGGATGATAAGTAAATCATCTGTAGTGTGCAAAGTGATTGCATTCCACATGAAGTGAGAACCTAGTACATACTTCTTATTCATAATAAGAAAATTATTTTGTAAATTGTACATTTTTGTTAGTCAAGAATTATTTCTTGTAATTTTTGTACTATATGTTTTAATTTAAATTATTTTACGACTGTTAACTGCTGTACATCGATCTGTAAAGAAATGTTGGTTATATCATAATGTTAAAAATGTTAATTCTTCATATGTTATAAATTGTAAATATCATCAAGGAGCAATAGTGAAATAATAGTTCATCACATATTTAGCTATAAATATTTTTTGTACATAGTATTTATTATTACAAACGGACTTTTCCAGAAGGTATTGGTGAATTGGAGTTATGTACAGTTTCTCCTACCAAACGCTGATAAAATGAGTTAAGTGAAAACATGATAACTTGTAAAATGCCAATGGGCATGTTACTTTAAAGGTTTAAATTAGCCACCAAGGCTTTATTTGATATCAAAGTAACACAGAATTCTAGCACATGGTTTCAATGTTTGATATGCTAATGCTCATCATGAAGTACTAAAATAAAAACATCAAAAGAATTGTGATTCAAGCCCAATTTTAAGCAGTTGATATGCCCTTTGTAAGTGATTTGATCCAACTTAGAACAAGACTTGAGAAAAATACCAGTAAATATTATTGTGAAATTAAATCTATCATAAAATTATGATTGAAAACTGTTAGTATTAGAACATTTATAATACAAATTTATTTTACTGTAGAAATATTTTGTACGACGATTTAAATTCCTGAAAAATAACTACATATTCACACATTCTGTTGTATTTAATGTATATAACAAACCAACAAGATTTGACTTGTGGGCCTAATTTCATTGCTTAAAACGTTGCACCTTTCCATAGTTCTAGTTTGTTTGTAGACGACTGACGATTAAAGCTTTAAGTGTTTGTTTAAAGCTTCTAGGCTTTAATGTGTGACTGATACAATGAAATTTGTCAAATGTTAATAATTGTCACTAGAATAAAACATTTTTACAAAATAGCAGTAAGTAGGAATTAATATAAAGTATTTGACTACACTAAAAGCATATCGTAATATTCTGTTGTTTCAGCACAGTTATTGTGATTTTGATGAATAAATTTGTTTGATCAGATGTGGAAATAAAAACAAGAAGTTGATATTTGGTCATTTTGATAGTGATCTAATTTTGCCTGCATTACTGCTCTTGTTTATATGAATGTTTTAATATTACTCACTACAGTGTGTCTTATATGTATGATTTCAATGAAAACTTTGATAAAGGCATTTTTCTAAGAATAGTGCTTGGAAATGTGGGAGATGTTAGATTTGCTTCTGTGTCATAAAATTAGATGTTGGTGTAACTTCATAAAGTCATAGTAGTCTCAAATGAGCAATATTTCAAACTAGAAAATTTATGGGGTTCTACCAAGTTTAATGATTATATAATACTGCCATAACTTGATCAATTTCACCTGAAATATTAATGGTTAACTTTAAACCAATATTTTATTTACACACAACACCAAAATGTTGCACATGGTGTAACACACAACTTGGTTTGAATTAATGTTAACACACATTGCAGTGTTCTTCATGCCGACTTTTCTGCAGTTGGTTCATTTTAGTCTCACTTCCATATCCTACTTGCTTCACGAGATTGTATGAATAGAATGTACCAGCTAATTGTAGAACACCGTAACTCTCAATTACTGTAGATATGATAAGGGAAGTAATGTGTGTAAAGTTGGTGTAACATTTTCTCCAACTCATTTGTTGCGTACCTATTATTATTGTTACTTACATAATTTTAGTACACAGAGATTTATTTGGTTTACTCTGTATGTTTCTAGTCCATAATGTTATTTTAACAATACAATAAATTTATTACGGTAAATATTGCATTTAAGACTTACATATACCATAATATGATTCTGTATAATAAACAAGCAAACAAATGTTATTTTTATTGTTAAGAGCTGCTTTTGATGAATGGTTAGATATATAAGGAAATTGTCTCCAATGAAATTCAATTAATATTAATTTTATTTGGCATCTAAAAAATGTTCAGATAGCCTTCCATATGTTCCTCTCTGTAGCCATGTAAGTTGAAATTCATTATTGATATATTTTACTTCCAATCTGAGTTTAAGATAAATAGAGCTTTAATTTAAATTGTGCTACCTGTAGACACATTAAATAATTATAATGGATGGAATAAAATTGATCATGTGTACAATACCACCTACAGTGCATACTAAACATTATTTCGTTGTATTGAGGAAATGTTATAGTACAATATTGATGTATATGTTAATAGTTTTGAGACCAAGTACACAATTGGAGATTATTTGATTTTGCATTTCTTTATATGATTAAAACTTTTGTAAGCAGTAATTGATTTTTCCTTTCCATATTTGTTCATTGTCCTTTAACAAAATTAAAAGATATACTAATTTATCAAATATACAAAATTGCCCATGGTAATTTTTCACTTTTTCAAGTCGCGTATAACTGCATTACATGATATGGATCTCTGAAAAATTATTAGATTTAAATATTTGCAATATTACAGATTTGAAATCAGACTGTCTAAATCAATTCCGAGATAATATTTTACACAGATTTAGTTTTAGTATGGGGATAATTTTTTGACCAAATGTTCTACACTGGTCATGTACAAAAACTACATTGCGTTTATTTTTAAAAATCTTTTATCCAATTACCAAATTATGATTACATGCACTTATTTTCATATCACTTTAGATTCTGTGGATATCTTATGTAAATTAAGAAAATTCTTTCTCCATTGCACACATTGCATTAAAATCTGAACTTTCAAGTCCTGCTCAATTTACTTTCATAGTTGTGTGTGCTCATTAGCTATTGAAACACACTGGAACCAAAAGCAATTTACTACAATGTGAATCTAAAATATTCTAATCATTTAGAACAGAATTAAAGTAAAGTCCTGAGCGTGCTATCAAATAATCCAGTAAATGTGTGTTTTTAATATTTTCTTTAAATTGTCTATAATTTACATAAAAAACTTCCAATTAAAATATTGGACAGATTTATACATTTGAGACTTTGGCTTTGATAATCTGAAAAAACTGACATAAGCTTCATTATTAATGAAATAGACCACAGGAAACTTCACTTGAAAGGTAAATCAGATTTATCATCTAATTAAGTGAAATTACATTTCTTATTGTGGAAAAAAAATCTGGAAAGCATACAAATTTAAATGTGTGGATCATTTTGAACTAAACGTCATACGGTGTAGGGATGGAAGGGTGCCATTTTAAAATCTTTCGAAAACTACCGGTAATAGTGCCTCTTAAATAGTTTTTCGGGTCACCGCTTATTTACACATTCACCATTATGCTTAATTTGAAGTTGACAACCGAACATCCGCATGGGGAATGAAGGAGTAAATAAGCTATATTAGTGTTTAATCCCAGTTTTAGACGTCGCGGAGGTTAACGGTGAAACTCGATGCCGTGACCAATAGAGTGTCAAATTAATTCGGGACTATTATAAATAAATACCAATTATGTTGTAGGCTTTCGACGATATATGTATTATAAAAATGATTGTTGAAAACGCGAGAGATGAAAATGTAAAGGTGCTTGAAGAATGAGATAGGAAGTGAAAAGCAACCAAAGAGGCTTGAATCCAAGAGAAATGCAGAGCGGTTGGATATTTCATGGTGAATGGGAAAATAGACACAGCTTATAAGAAAATCGAAGAAACTTTCGGATAGAGGAAAAATATTAGCAATAACATTAGGAGGGCGGATGGGAAGCTAATTCTCGATAAAGAAGAAAAAGCAGGACGACGGAAAGAATATCTAGAAGAGGAAAACTAGCTCAGACATTAATGGAAGAAGAGGTGGTGTATGATGATGTAGCGCAGTAGAACCCGCGACCAATTTTTTTTATTATTTACGGAAACTTAAATAACAAATATTCCGGCATGAGCAAGTCGCTGGCCAGGAAGGAGGAGTTTTTCCGCGCGCCGTCTTGGCGGCTCGGAATCTAAACAAAGAGACTGCGGCTGACACTTGAACCATAAAGCTTTGACACCTCGTCGCCGGTTTTGGAATGTGCTAATCTGCCTAGGAATTTGATGACCGGGTGGCGTGTGTTCCCCAAATGAAACAAGGGAGATAATTGGAGAATATCCATCCCTGCCACCTTAGTAATAGGTGTCGGATAAGTGGGGACAAGGTTTTAAAGAGGCTGGTGGAGACAATTTTAAGAGAGATTTTTGCAGGTGATACAAGGTGATGGCGAGAGGATATTGAAGGAGAGTGGTGGACATATTTCTGGTGATACAAGGTGGTGGCGAAAGGAGATTGGCAGCAGAGAAATTACGGCGAGAGCAGATTTGTGAGGTGGCAGCGGAGAGGTGGACCATGCTTTGATCAGTCCAGGAAGCAGGGAAGAAAGGTCTTAACAACAAGGGAAGAAAGAGGAAAAAACGGTGTTTCCTCAATTCCGGTCAGAGTTTGACAGGGCGCCGACAGACCTGAGGAATTGTAACATTCCAGCGGAGTTGTTGAGATCGTCAGGAGCAATATCATGTGTGTTCAGGATAGAATGTGAACTCTACGAAACAGGAAGATTTTAATAGAAATATAATTATACCTTGGGGCAGATAGATGCAAACAGCACGGGCCAATTAGTATCTCATGCATGCAAAATATTAACGAAAATAGTATATAGGAGAATAGAACGACAAATAAAAATAGAGTTCGGAGAAGATCATTTTGGTTTTAGGAATAATGTATGGACAAGAGAAGCAACATTGACTTTGCGTCAAATTTCAGAAGACAGGAAAAGAAAAAAAACAGCCCTACGTTCGTGTCATTCTTAGATTTAGAAAAAGACTTCGATAAGGTGAACACAGTATTAAGGATTTTGAAGAGACAGGAGTATAATATCGAGAAAGAAGGCAGTCAGCAGTAATTAGAATTGAAGGGCAAGAAAAGAAAGCAGAAATGATGAAAGGAGTAAGACAAAGATGCAGTCTGTCACCCATGTTGTTTAACTTATATATAGAACAGGCGATGAAGAAAGGTTATAAAGGAATATACTGTAAGGAGAATAAATAAATACCCTAATGTTTGCTGATATTGTAGTATTAGGAGAGTCAGAAGAAGACTTGGAAACCATAATAAATGGCATGAACGTGGCCCTGGAGGACGATTACAACATGAGGATTAATAGAGGGAAAATCAAATGGAAACAGTGGACTAACAAAAGGTGTTAGATTGGGAAGAGATATTTTGAGGGAAGTAAAGGAATTCTGCTACTTGGGTGGCATAATAGCTAGGGATGGGAGAAGTATAGTAGACATAAAGAGTAGCATAGCACAGGCTAGGAAGGTCTCTCGGAAAAAAGAGGAATTTACTTACGGGTAATATAAGTGTTAATATTAGGTAAACGTTGCTAAAAATGTTCGTATGGATTGTGGCGTTATATGGGTGCGAAACGTGGACGGTAGAACTTGCAGAAAGGAAAAGAATAGAAGCCTTTGAAATGTGGTGCTATAGGAGAATGCTGAATATGGAGAACGTTGACCAAGAGAAGGGATAGATTAATAGGCCACGTTTTGAGACATGAGGGTCTTATAAAATTAACATTAGAGGAAAGTTTGTGGGTTAGGTTGGAAGCAAAGGATACAATACAGTAAAGAGATTAGGGAGGGTGTGGGTTGCAGTTATGCGGATAGGAAAAGGCTTGCGCAAGTTAGGTTAGCAAGGAGGGCTACATCTGACCAGTCGTAGGGATGAAACCCATCACCTCAGCAACTACAACAAATCTAAAGTCAAACCAGATTTACAAATGGAATGACTTTTGGTCTCGTAGGCGAAGAGCTTAAAAGTTTCGTGTTTTCCTGTTATTCAGAGTGTGTCGCACTTTTCCGTGTGTCGACCCTTGTATGGGGAAAAGAGAAAAGATTAGCCGCAAGGGGCGTGTTGGGAGCGGACTTGTTCCCTGAGGAGCCGGATCTGCTCAGCTCTCACGTCGGCAACGTATAAAATCAAAATTGCAGGGGCGTAGGAATGGCGTTTCAGTCGTTTCTTCGATGGAAATCGATTCACTCAATATGATTGAAATGAGTTCGTTCTTGGCTGACATTTTGGCTTATTTTTTCTGTCAATGGCTTATCAGTTAATTTTAGTAAAACCAATTTTATACAATTACAAACAACCAATGCATCTTTACAATCTGTAAACCTAGTAAATAATATTAAATTAATATATGAAACTAAATTCATCAAATGTATATAACTTTCTGTAGACAATAAATTAAACTAAAAACTTTTTGGATGAAATGTATCCATAAACGACATTTGTTGCCCCAGAAATCATCTAATTCTTATACATGAAATTATAGGAGTTGTATGACGTTAGACGTAGTTTATTATGTTACAGTTCATTGAACTTGAGTAATTTTTTTTTTGCATAATGTCTTGGGTCGGATGGTTCTTTCATTCATGCTTATCCTCAGCATTTTACATGAAGGCGTCGGGGTCGTTTCACTGTGCGGTTGCCATTGGAGACGTCTCCTGCTCTTAATGACAGCCATTGTAAACTATTGTTCGTGGCTTCAAACTGTCTCCTGGGGAAAAGGGCTAGCTTGTAAGACAAGAAGTGCGCTCAGGACGACACGCACAAATGAATTGTCTGTAAATCTAAATGTATATGAACAATATATTTTATTTAAATTGTTAATTTACAGTATTAACTATAGAGAGAATAAACTATAGAGTGTATAAATGATGAAATCGCTCTTCAAGCAGATTTAGATAAAATATATCAATGGACAGAAATTAATAAGATGAAAATAAATCCATCTAAGAGTAAAACAATTATTTTTACTAAAAGGAAAATGGTCATACCCGGGGAATATAAAATAGGAAACGAAAAAGTGCTGCTTGTAGAAACGTGTAAATATCTAGGTGTAACTTTTAATAAGAAATTAAACTGGGGCGAACACGTAAAGTTAGTAGCGCGGAAGGGATGGAGTGAGTTACACTTCATAAACAGGACATTAAAGAAAAGTACAAGACAGTCCAAGGCTGCTGCTTACACTTCTCTAGTTAGACCTATGATAGAATACGGGGCAGCAAGATTAGCGGAACACATCAATGCTCTGGATAAAATTCAGAAACGGGCTGTGGTTTTGTGTGGGGGCGAAACTAAATGGGAAATACTCGGTGATAGGAGAAAAAGGACTAGACTTAGGGCACTGTACAAAGCTTACACGGACGAACCGGCCTTGTCAGAAATAAGGGAGCGGCTGACTATACCAAATTTCTTCTTTAAAAATGACCATAATTACAAAATACAGGAAAGGGAGCAAAGAACGGATGTTGGCAAATATTCCTTCGTTAACAGAGCGATAAGGGGCTGGAATGCTTTGCCTGCTAGGGTACTGGAGGCTTTCCTTAAGAATATAAATATTTTCAAAAATAAGTTACAAACCGTGAACTTATTTTGTAAAAAAAGGAAGGGAAATATTTTATAATTGTAATTGTAATTTTTCTTTTTCTGTAATTTATCTTTGTACTTAATTTACTAAATATGTTCTAATTTTATTATACTGCCACCGGGCAAATGCCCACCTGTAGTGATGTGAAATACAATACAATACAATATAGTAAGTAAATTTTAAACGCGTATGTCTTAAACGTGAGTAGTGAAATCGTCAAATGATGATTGCCTTGAAGTTTAACGGTTATTAGAGACCTCACCAAAACTCCACCATATGCCACGAAGGAGCTAACGCGACAAATAGGATACTGCAGAAATAGATCACAACTCAACACCCGCGACCCCACCATGGAAATGGGGATATGAAGAACAGTATTCGGCACACCGTTAACTGGGATGAAAAAGGTAAAGAACATTTGTCGAAGACTGAGATCCCGTAGGGTTATCTACGTAGACGCCTCAAAAAGAGTGGGCGGCGTCGATTGTGTCACTGTTACAGAAAACAGACTCTCTTCAACCAGCATCAACAATAAAGCTAGTGCAACAACAGCGGAACTTTTCGCCACATATATGGCTATAAAGATAAGCCAACATGGTCCTGTGGCCTATATAACATCATTTTGACAGACTCCATAAAGGCGTTAGAAACAATAAGCAAAAAATGCGGCGAGAAATAATTTTATCAATGAAAGACGGGACTGTCTAGTAAAGAAGAGCATATTACTGTGCTGGATCTCAGCGCCTGTAGGCATTGAGGAACACGACAGGGCAGATCATCTGGCGAAACTGGACATGTACAAGCAATGACTACAATAAGGGAATCCTCAATAAAGTAGAGGAAAAAAATGGAATCTAGAAACATCTAAGGACAGTCTGACTCTTTATAGTGGACAACATATGAAGTAATCCACTGTAAATTACAAGGAGTCAACAGGTAGTGGTGTCAAGAGCTAGAAGTGCACACACACAGGTAACGCACTCATTCCTATTTTCTAGGGCAGCCCAATCGATATGTGAGGGATGCACTGCGCTCCTTTCTCTGCATAGATAATGAATGCCACCATTGCGCAACTCACCGCGGAGGATCTCTACTCATCCCGAAGCTGTCCATGCTCTTTTGGAATTCCTCGTTGAAGCAAATTTGTTCAACGTTTTGAAATTATAAATGTTATTAATTAAAGATATGTAAAAGTTATCTGTACTTGGTAATGACATAGCTGTCGAAGTGACTTTAAACTTTAAATAAATAATAATAAAGTTCAATGGTAATGAATAAAATCTGTAGGTCACAATTTTCTGTCTTTTCTGTGTTTCAGGAGGATAGATCATTTAGGTTATTAGTCTATTTTGGTGTCCTTCCATTCGTTCAAAGTAGAGTGTCGTTAGTCTTTTGATTTCCTCAATGGGATGTTGAGATCCTTGTGTGTGTATTAGAAACAAACCATGGCGCGTTGGTGATTGTGCGTAGTATTATTGACTGTATTCTTTGAATTATTTTTCTATTCGATGGTTTCGTGAATCCCCACAATTCTATGCCGTAGGTCAATATGGGCTTAATGTTGCATTTGTATAATAAAATTTTGTTGTCTAAAGATAGTTTAGATTTTCTTCACATTAACCAAGACATTTCCCTAAATTTTAGATTTATTTACTGTCGTTTTTTGGACATGTTTTTACCAGTTTTTTGGTCTAGTTGTAAAACCAAAGTACTTTGATTCGTTCTTGATTGGAATCTGTATGTTATTTAAGTAGACCGGAGGGCACACTATACGTCTTGTGCTGAATGTAACTTGTGTTGATTTGCTCCCGTTTTTATATTTCTTGGTATAGTTAAGTATTAAATCCGAGTGGTTTTTCGGGTTTTGTGTTGAAATTACCGGGTCAGCATTTACAGATAATACGGCTGTATCATCCGCAAATGTTGCCATAGAAGTATTGTAGATCCGAAGCATAGACCAGGTAGAGCAACGGGCCCAACACACTACCCTGAGGCACCCCTGATTATAGCTAGAGTTGAATTTTACTTGGAAGAATCGTTCTGTCATATATGATCTCAGGAGGAGGTAGTATGACTTAGGGAAGGCTTTTATGATCTTGTATAGGAGTCCTTTGTGCTTATCAAAAGCCTGGGCAACATCTAAGGAGGCGGAGTTACATAGTTTCTTTTCTTATAGCTTTTTGTTGATGCTATTTATGATCCTATGTGATTGCTGTATTATCGAATGTTTTTCACGGAAACTAAATTGGCGGTCCGATATAATTGATGATAGTTACAGATCTGTTTTGGTTACTTTTATTAAGAGTCTTTCGAAAATTTTGGACAAGATAGGAAGGATACTGATTGGTCTATATGAGCTTATTTCATTTACTGGTCTTCCTGGTTTAGGAATCATGATGATTTTGGACGTTTCCAGCTGGTGGGATAGTATTAAAGCCTCAACATACTATTATATGTGATTGTTATTAGTACCACTGCTTTTCTTCGAAGTTCTTTTTTCCAGTAATTAGATCATGTCCAGGTGGGTTTATGTCTTTGTTTTCTTTAGTCGTTTCACGTTGGTAAGGTGCGTTTAAGAAACGTTTCTTTGATAGGTTGAATGCTTGTGTCTCGCAGGCATTTCCCCCCAGAGTGACTGCGGGTCTCACCTGGGTTTATTTTTATCAAAGTTCTCATATGCAGAGACACCTTCACCTATTTTAGCAGGTATATGTATTGGGGTCAAAGACGTTGGGCATATGGCAAGAGTTGTCCGCTGATCCCATTGGATCAGTCCTAAAACTGGTGGAGACACGTACAAAGGACTGCTGCGACCCCACAGAAAACTCGTCTCTTGTCATTTGGAAGGACGTGAGAATAGTACCCAATTCCCTGACCTACCTGATGCAGGTTTTCTAGGGTTTTCCCTGCATCCCTTTAGGTGAAACACCAGGTAGGATCCTTAAACCACAGCCCGGGGGCACTACTCAACACTTGGCAACCTTGATCTCTTTTCATTTCCCTTCCTATGCTATTAAAGGACAGTTGCCTGTTTCAGGATCATGTAGCCTGTTAACCCCCCAAAAAAAGGAACTCTTTGATGCCTTTACCGTTGTTGTTATTATGGAGTCCAAGAGGAACATTTCCGCCTTTTCTAATGAACAAAATGGCTACTGTTTACGGAATCGCAAACAAATTGTCATTAGGGCTTTTAAATCGACAGAATTTAATTCATTCACTCAGTAAACCGAAAAAGCTGCCAAACAAAAGAAGTAAGGTGTAACACATTTCGTAGGACAATTTTAATTAATATTTTTTATTCTAATTTAATAAATTTTTACTGTTTTTCAGAAAAATGTGTTTCTCTCAGCTTCATGATTTTTGTTACCAAAACCCTTCTGTGCCTCACAAATATAAAGTTATTGTCTTTATTCTAATCTAGATGCTAGTACCTTCAAATACGAATATTAGTTTTTTAATTGTTCAAGTAGTTCAGGTGAAAATTTTTTATAAGTGTTGAAAAGTGCCATTTTTTAAATTACCTTATGAAGCTATTAGAAAAAAAATCTCTCATTACAGTTTTATTCAATTTCAAAAATAATACTAACAATTGATAACAATGGTCAGCCCAACGTACACACGTAAAAAAGCTAAAATATATTCAAGTACGTAACACAAGGAACATTTTCAAAACTATCTAAATTTTTCAAATAATATTCAACAAATCTCAACCAAAAACAAGTTTACAAAAACAAAATTTTGTACCTTGCTACACAAATGTGTTGTTAACACTCATTTAAAAATTCAGCTCAGTAGCAATTAATTTACAGGAATTTCAAATTTCATTCCCCGTGTCCCGTAAATACGAATTAATTAAAAATGTGACTTGACATCTGTGAACCGTTCCCGAACTCTTCCTCATAGAAAACTTTCAAACTATGCGGTCAATGGACCTGGTTCCAGCAGTGCCAGTTTCAGGTATTTTATTCATGACCCCGGTTAAATTTAAATATATAATTATTACTTCTATAATTCTCCGTTTTAATAAAAGCTTCTCCCGATATTTTATTGTAACACTATCTGAATCCACTGCATGCTTATTAGTTTTCAAATATACCAACAGATCAGTATTGCATTTGAAACTATCTTTCAAGCTGGATTTTATAACGTTTAACAGGGTTTGGACTTATTTTAATTTAAATGATAGCAAGGAGAATAAATTATAAGAAAGTTTACAATTTTAAAACAACAAATGAAATAATAAACTTATGTCTCTGCTCTTTTAAAAGAAATGATACATTTTGGAAAATGAATTTACTTTATAAATTGAAAGGAAATGATTCTGTCTCTCAGGGGATGATGGCTTTAAATACCTGGTCAAACACTAATTAATGCTGGCTTTCAGTAGACGGATTTGTGCTTCGTTAAGTACATTACCCACAACGGCCCTCGTAGTTAACTGGGTGGAACCTTTGGAACCATTGGAGACATTGGAATGGCAGCTTCTGGAATTGGCTGCTACCACTGCCATTTGAAGTCTTCTTAACGCCTCGTCCTTGCGACCCCTTGGTTTTTCCGTCCGATCAACAGCCACTCTCCAATTCCCGTTCAACGACCGCTTTACAACTCCATCACTTCCCAACTAATTCCCTCCTCAATCTTTTACCAACTACAAAAACTGTGATTTCTCCTTCCCGATTCAAATTTTGGCCAATAGGAAACATTCTTGCATTTTCGAGTTCCCACGTGACACGCACTTTAGGTTACTGAACCTTCTGTGGGAACGTCTGAAACGTGACAAAATATTGAGACCGACGGTTATTCTATCAGATACATTTATGACGTTTGTTGGCCAGAGGCTTCTTAATCACTCAAAGGCTACTTCACTAGATCTTTTTATTTTGTGATGCCAGGTCATCGGGTCGTTACCTGAAGGGGCAACGAACACTCCTCAATTTTATATAAAAAACAGTTTAATAATTTAGAAAGTGTGTATACACTACAATTTATGATTAAAAATTCTATTTTTCACATTAGCTTCCGTAAGCCAAATGTATACTAGGTTACAATTTTGACATCCTATTTCATAAACCACATTTTTTCTTATCCTTCAGCTACATAATAAGTTGTTTTATTTTATTCCCAGGTGAAGACGCCAATCTAATTTCACTTATCCCATGGATTAACAAAAACCCGACTATTTCCTATGTGAATCATTTTACATACGTTATTTTTCTATGTGTTATTATGATAAATGGTAGCTGTAGGGATTGCTGGGGGTTACGATATCTGATGAATGGTCAACATTTTAAGTCTGACTGCAAACACGCTTTGACCAAATTATAGCGAAGAGGAATACTCCCTATTTAATTGATCGTTTAATATATAATATTCCGCCAATTAGCCGATAAGATATTCAGATATAGGCGGAGTTGCTGCGGAATTTCCAGGATTAGTCTGACGTCGTAAATACGCCTAGGATCGTGCCTAGAAGTAAAGTTAGAGGATTGAGGTTGGTCGGTCACCAAGGTGACGATCACCGGTGGAAACTTCCCCAGGTTCACCTCTTCCCATCGACCACGATCTTTAAAGATTATACAGGATTAGCGTAGACACGTCACGTGGAATGGTGTTTACAATTTACCTAGAAACCATACAATTGGCAAACAATTTAATATCATATTTTATAGCCATTGTTAAGTCATTTATGAATGCAAGGAACATAAGTGGTCCGGCCAGTCATTCACGCGAACTTTAAGTGAACGATCTTTCAAAAATTCTCGAGTCCACTTCAGTACCCGAAAATCTATACCTGTATTTTTTAACTCACATAATAATAGATCATGCGACATGACATCGAAGACTTTAGAAAAACCAATAATTATAGCGTGTATGGAAGCGACTTTATTTTAATTTATTCGTTATTCACCGGATAAATATTTTAACAATTGCAAAATAATTTGTTTCAGTTGAAAATAAATTCGGTGTCAACCGTATAATAACTTTCGACCATTCATTCATATTCATTATATATCATTATGTATATTTAAATTTTTAAATTGAAAACAAATATAAAGTTAAATTGTACAAAATTGTTAATTTAAAGATTAAAATGTATTGGTAATTGTAATTTTATATAAATCGCTAATGATTACTTTGATGATGCGACTATAAATAAAATGAAAAAAAAAATTGTGTGGGATACTTTAGACCATTCATTCATATTCATCAGTAACAAAAGTCACACAGATAACAATGAAAATATTATACCAGAAGTTACAATACATTATTTGAACACACATTTTTACATGTACCTGCCTACAAAAATTTCAATAATGAATTGTAACTTTTGTTTAGAGATTTTCGTGACGTTTTATGTATGAATTTCATTGCAGATGAATGGACAAAAGCTTCTTTGTTCTTGAAATGACGTACGCTTATTTGAAATATAGAGCATGATAATGTGATTTGCTTTATTTGTAAATTAGAAAGACTACTAAGTTAATATACATTTTCTTTTTTTATATATTTTTTATGTACATATGTTCAAAGTTGATAGGTATCACGCATTGGAATCCCTGAGAATCGTATTTTTTTTTGGCATCGGTAAATTCCGTTAGCAGTTTACGCGGCTGTTTGAATGAACCTAATTTGCTTTGCAAATTCTGTTTAACATGGATGAAGAATGCTGCGAATCTACCTTACGCCCGATAACGTTGTTTTCTGTAAACTTTGATTGTTTTTCCGAATAGAACGAGATCACTACACTTGTAAAGCGAGGCTTCATAATTACGCACGTATTCGAGCTTGTTTCAGACCACGACAAAGAAAAACAGTTTGTTCGCGAATAAACTTCCGATTAGCATATAAAACAGTGAATTTATACTTTGTCATCTTTTTAGTAACTAACCTAATTGTAGCATGGATATCAACCCGTATCTCACACAATATTTTTTGTCAACTTTTTTTATTTGATTTACAGTCGCATCAACAAAGTAGTCATTAGCGACTTATACACAATTACAATTACCAATAATTTTTGATCTTTAAATTAACAATTTTATACAATTTAACTTTTATTTATGTATTCAATGTAAAAATTTTAATATTGATACATAATAATAGTTTACAATTGACGGTACAATTCAGTTTTTATAAGATCTTTATTACATTTTCTTGTGAATTTTTCCCTTTCACAAACTCGTTTAAATCATTTTCTTCTAAAGTTTCTTTCCTCTCATCGTCAAATATCGGCCAGTTCTATAACAGGTGTTCAAGTGAAATATGGTAGGGGGTCTTCTGTTATAATGTAAGTAATTTTTGTATGTCCAGTACTTATTCTCGATAATTTTATTTAGTCTCTTCTCTTGACTTTTTGGTTATCTTTTAATGCATAGAAGTCGTTTGTTTCATGATGGATTTTGCTGATTTTAAATGACTTCTATATTGTATTCCGTAACTGTGTGCTTTTATCCGTAATTTTTTAAATCCATTTGTGATTTCTGTCAGCTGGTTTTTGGAAAATTTTGCACAGAGGGTCATTATAGTGTTGTAGTGATTTAATATCTGGCAGAGATTACTCTAATTGGTCCAGAAAGGGACGTATCTGGATGATACTTGGTGCAGGATTGATACCTGCAGGGGATTACATGTCTAATTAATGGTGTTAATTATTTAATGAATTTAATAATTAAGGTTTAATATGTACATTTATTAAATGAAAACACAGTAATCTGAAATGGGTCCGGTGAGAATATAACAATTTATAATATAAAGTTATTAAAAGGGAATGATTCTAAAGTTCTCAGGGGTAATTATTGTTTTGGTGACCACGTGCAGCAGATATTCCGTTCGTTGACGAACCTGCGTTGTTTTCATATGCGTCTTGTTGCAGATGCGACTGGAACTTCCTTGTTGTTGAACTCTGAAGCGGCAGGTAGACAATAGCACAAAGTCGTTCCTCGTTGTTAACGCCTTCTCTTTCCGCAGCCTCCTCGACTGATCAGTCCGTAATTTACACCTGCGTTCCAACTGCACTCGTCAATCGTCCACTGCACAAACTCTCGCCACCAATCTGTGTCACCATCGATCTCTACATCCCTCAAATTCACTCTCTACCACCAGTCGCCTACCAATCTGCCTAATTCATTATCCACCACCAATATCCTCTCAAAATGTCTCCACCTGCCTCTTTTAAAACTTCGTCCCCAATTGTGTGACACCTATCACCAAGGTGGCAGGGATGGATATTCTCCAATAATATCCCTAGTTACATTTGGCGAACACACGCTATCCGGTCACCAAATTTTCAGGCAGATTAGGAAATTCCGAAACTGGCGACGGGGTGTCTTAGCTTTATAGCCCAAGTGTCAACCGCTGTCTCTTTGTTTTGATTCCGCACCGCCAAGTCGGCGCCCGGAAAACCCCATTCTTCCTGGCCAACGATATGCTCATGCCGAAATATTTATGCAATTTAAAATTCCATAAATAGGAAAAAATTGGACCGGGTTCTACTGCACTACAATGAGTTGGGGAGAGTTATGATTTCAATGCGCATTTGACACATAGGGTGGGTTCTTGAGCTTCCATGAAGATGCTACCTAGAGGCAAATTTTCTTATCTTTAAATATGGATGATAAATTAAGAGATTGCACAGTTTTAGTTTGTAATGTTCAAGTATTAATTTTTTGCATAACAATATATCTGCAATCTTTCGTTTTAATCTGTTAGTTAATAAGAAGACACTTGACCTGTGTTTGTACCGGTTAGTGACTGTCTTCGACTATTCAAATTTTCAGATGCCACTGAATCGTCAGTAAGCCGTTAAGTCGTTCCTATTTTTGAGATGCTGGCGCTAGTAACGGGAGTTACTACAAGTTTAGATGCACGCGCTGATAGAGAACCATCTGGAAAGCCATTGTTTTACTTGAAAGCAGCAAAGTAATTCAACTGCCATCTTTTTCCAAAAAATCTTTTCAAGTGGTGGATGACTAGCTAAAGCCTCAAATGTAGTACTACATAATTATGATCGATAAACGGATAGGAAATTTCAACCTATTAAATACAAGTAGTTGATTGCTTTTATATAACTTTCAGTACACGGCGACCAAATCATTCAATCATACATTAAAATAGATTTAGTAATAAATATAATGTTATAATAGTAAATGAAGTTTTAAAATAGTTTTCTACTAATAAATCCGAGCATCTGAGAATATACGTGCTACTTACATGAGGTTCAAAGCTCATTCAACAATAAAATGCTACTGGCCAATTACTATTTTGGATTTTATGACCGACATTAAAAAAATTGTTAGAGCTCACGGAATGTTATTAAATATCAAAGAAAAAATTCTCTACAATTGTTAAAGTACTTAACTGATTAATTTAATCAATTCCGTTTGTATATATTTCTCTCTCAAGATTTTATTAATTATTCACTGACTGTTGCAATTTTAGGGGAACAAAACTTTGGTAACTCGTTGTAGAAACAGATTGCTCGTTAGGAGCTCGCAAAGTTTCTCCTTGAGGCGGAGCAGCTTTCATGAACCCACACAGTCTTCAGTGTGTGCCAATATTGAAGCTAATTTCTCAGATCATCACAGTCTGGGATTATCCTAACTTTGGAATAATTAAATTTCCCGGAACATAAACGTAAAGGCGCTTCAGCTAGATAGTACAAGTATTTAAAATAACTTGTATGTTGCCGGTATTTCAAACGGGAATGACGTTAATTAATTTTTTTTAATTTTGTCTACGGAGTAGGCTATTGATAGAATAAGGCTTGAATTTTTTAACGCGTTACGTATAAGTAATTTCTCCTGTATATTTTTTCCGGTCTTATAAACAACCTTTTTAACCTACATAAGTACATAATAAATTTCACAAAAGATAGTAAATAGTTATATACTATTGGTCCAAGGCTCCAGAAATGAAACGTGAGAATTGAATATTAAGTGACTCGGGAATTTTTCATAATTCTATAAATATTATACCTTACAGTTAATCGTTTATAATGAAAAATAATAATTAAAAATTTGAGCATTGTTTGACTTAAATTAAACTTCAATCATTAGAAGATGGTAAATAGTCATAATATTTATATTCTAAGGTTAAAAATTACATATAATATGTAAGTTAAAATTCTGTGTAACGTTACTTCCGTTGCTTTCGAGGCTTTCTCAGACATTACATTGTTAAATAAATAAATTATGTATGATCCAAATGTACAAAGTTTAAGTAAAAAAAATTACACGTCCTCTATTAACTTTCAATGTCGGAATGACTGATGTATAACATATTATTATTTAATCTTTTTGTTACTTCTTAGTCCTATCTATGAGATTTACGTAACTGAAATTTTGCAAAAGAAGTGAAATTAATTTAAATAAAATACAAAAATGGCCAAATGCTAGAAATGGAATAATTTCATTTAAATACGTTTCGTTTCCCAACTTTCGCGTCATCTTCTTTCTTCAATTAAAAATATTACAAAATTTCATGTTGCTGCTGCAACATTTACGTGGCCCATACATAAAAGATTAATAAGATGATTATGCCTTTATCTGAAAACTCCTTGAGATTCCGATTTTTGATTCTTTATCAGCAATTTTTTTTTGGTTACATGCATTTAATAACTTTTAGATACACAAGTCATCATGGGTTTAAAAATTAGATTAGAATTTATTATTAATTCAGAACCAAATTTAATATGGGTGATGTTTTTGTATTTTGTCCTCACAGGTTTTTAATCCGCTGGAATTCATATAATAAAAGTACTTGATAATTTTTAAATAAATTTAATTTGAAAACCTGAGCTTTGGGCTTTATGGTAAAATTTTCATCAACTACTAATATGCAATCATAAATATGGAAATATTGACTAAAAGCTCCGGTTTTAAAAATTAATATTAGTTTTTAGAATTATTAAGTAGTTGTAGCCTGATTATTTAAATAGAGATGAAGAAGAAAATTTTTGGAGAAATGAAAAAATATAAAAATCATATACCATTTGTGGTGTGCGTTTGCAACCACATATTTATGAAAAACAATTATGCCCATTATAATTGTTTATTAAGTATTATTAATTTATTAAGTACTTGTAGCCTGATTATTTAAATAGAGATGAAGAAGAAAATTTTTGGAGAAATGAAAAAATATAAAAATCATATACCATTTGTGGTGTGCGTTTGCAACCACATATTTATGAAAAACAATTATGCCCATTATAATTGTTTATTAATTTTTTTATTTTTGTTTATATACAGTAATAATCTTAAGAAGCGGACTAAGCTGCTTACCCAGCCTACGGAAGAGCAGTATTGAACTTGACTGGTTAATTTTAACATACAAATGAGATTATACATTCAGCCAGACGAGAGACGGGAATCCAGTACCATTACCACCAATGGCCCTGGGGTCCTAAAAATTGTAAATTATGAGCAACTGCACATCCCTTGCTATAATAAGCAGGAATGGGTGTTTACGTGGAAAAAGTCAGAGTAACCGCCGGACTAAATGAAAATAATAGGTCCAGCTAGCAACACTTTTCATACCCGAAGGGTCTGTGACATCTGACCTGCATCTCCAAACCAAAGGGCTTGACAGACAAGGTCACCATGAACCTTTTCAACGCCCCAGACAGACGAAGGCGGAGCAAAATAAATAAAAGATGGAACTGAGGAGATTTTAGACCACTTATTATTTTTATTTGGAGTTTATTGGAGATTATCGCTACGTTCAGAGAGGATCGAGTGTGCAGCATTTCTGAGTATTTGGCAATTATCTGGAGGATTCTCTTCATCACATAGCTGGTTTTTGACAAACGATACAACGAATGGTTGTTTTCAGCGACCGCAGATGACGAGGACCACGAGATGCGCCGATATCCAGATCCAACTGATTTACAATAGAGTGGGGATGTACAAAGTAACGTTTTTCGCCCCCAGCTATTTTGAATGTTAATTTAAAAAAAATAGATGCGAAGTTATGTTTTTACCCCACTAGTATCCTAGATAAAATTATTGTTCTCCGTTGAGCTTAGCAAGCGACCGGCCCAAATTTAAATGAATAAATTATTTTTTGTAATTTAATGTATTACAATTAATTTAATTTGTTTTAACAAACAAGTATCAAAATTTTAAATGTATAAAATTGTATTTCCGTTTTTTATTAAAATTTAAATACTTTTTTATTAATATTAAATATTACCAAACCGCATAACACATTCATATAAAATTTATTATTCTTGAAGACAAATCTCAAGTGAAATTTCAAAGCCCGATACCCGACCTGAACAATTTAGGAGTGTTATATATTAATAATTACCATTGGATGAATATGAATGTAACGGTCACACATATCTGCTCGGACTTTAGCGGTGCGGAGTCAAAAGAAAGGAGACAATATTGGAGCCAGGGGTAATAAAACCCAGACATCACTGCGCGCTTGGGGTGTTTCCAAACTATGGTGGGATTTTGTGGCATCGGGTGCTGTTTTTCACCAAAAATCGTGGGGGAGAGGGGCAAATGTTCCTCCCAGGGAAGAGTAACCATAAATGCGATAGTTTAATATCCATCCCAGCCACCATCAGCATATGAACTAAACAAGTGGGGAAGAGGCATTAAAAAGGCTTGCAGAGAGATTTTCGGGCCGGATGATTGCTATTTAAGCGAGGGAGATTGTGAGACGAGAGCGATGGATAGGATGAGATTGAGGCAGATTGAAGAGACGAGCAGATGATGGACATTATTGAACAGGTAACCCGACGAGACGAGGATAAATTTGGAAAGTCCTGAGCCAGGAAGAATAGCAGCGGCGACTCTGATTTGGATCGAGCACGACCCAAATTGGAGGAAATTGCAACGAGGAAGACGATCGAAGGTCCTTTATGATGGCACGTTAATTACCCCTGTAACTTTTTGCTGATTTCCAATACTGCAGGTCCGAGTAGATTTTGTTTGAAATATTTTGTTCTGTGAGAAGGCCCATATCATACATAGAGATCGAGAATTGTTACTTTTAAGAAATTAATTTGGATAATTTTTTATGTAAATATATATGTAGTGTTTAAATAAGAAAGAATTGCCGGCTTAAAGTTTAAATATTAGAAAATTGTAATATTGGTTTAAATTTGTTTAGGATAAAGTAATTTTTTTAAAAAATTAAACAATTGATGACATTTTACGGACCTTTATTATAAATTTTACTTGTAACAACGTTTCGGCATGTTTTTATGTCTTCTTCAGGTTTTTTTCCTCCCTGTAGAGGAAAATGTACAGAAAATTAACCCTAGGGCGGTGAAATTGAAACTTACCACAACAATGTCAAACCATAACAAAAATTTCATGAGAAGTCCAACAATATGGTGGAGATCCGAGACAACAAGTGACACTTCAACTCCTTTCCCACACGTAATTATTGCCAGACTGAATGTTGGCCACTCCAGTGGCAATGGAGTGACAAAGAGTAACGGGAAGCCTCACATCTCAAATATTTAAGTAACAAGAGGGAAATGAATTATACATAACACTAGTTGTAATGAACACAGTCGAACTGAAACAATACATTAAAAATTATATATAAGAATAAAAAAATTATTATATATATTATATATTAATATTTCACTAAATTAAAAAATATCCCCCCTATTCATCTCACCGGGTTTCGAAACTATAAAAAAATATTTAGTAGTTTCATTATTTAAATTTATACTTACAAAAGTCTTTTGGGAACGAAACACAAAGAGGTTAGAATTTATTTATTCGACGACTCTTGTATATATTTCAGTTATCGGGAAGGTATACCTTCTTGTCATCTTAAATAGTGAACAACTGATTAAAGTAATTATTGAACATGTTTGTCATTTTCGGAATTAATTAAAAAGGTCCATCCAGGTTGCAGTTCCTGCCCTGTCTCCCGAAATTATTGCACGTTTTATTTTCTTTCCAGAAAGCAAGCTACGCTTGCTCAACCACTCACTCACACACACATACAATAAAATGCAACAGGAGAGGAGTGAAGTTGGTGAAAGGGAGCGGTGCTAACATTAACCGCGAAAGCTGACAAAATTTGAAAGCGCTTTCAGCTCAATTGCAATCGCGCCTGCTGCCCAAAACTACCTGGTCTGCACTCTTTAAAAGTTGGCGACATGTGCAACACTCTGATAGGAGTCTGAAAAAGTAAAATGGCCAGCGTGGAACTGGGAATTTCCAACGACCAACTACTCTTCGAAAAATCAGAACCCAGTAGAATATTCATTACAAATAAGACAGAATATTTCATATTTTAATAATTGCGTTATTGCCTGAGGGGTTGGTAGAAGTTGAAGGAGCTATAGTTACTGCGGACCAGGAACAAACAGCAGAAGTCTGGAAGGAAATAATTGAGGAAAGAACTGAAGAAGTAAGTATGAATTCATTCAGTCGTTTACATGTTGTGTAAGCTCTAGATTGTGCTGAATACATAAGACAATCTTGTGTGATTATTTACAATAAATAGCTATTTTTGGACTCAAGCGCTGGTCTATGCATCTGGAGAAGTTTGATAATAAATAGAGTTACGAAACTACGAAATGGAGTCTCAAGGGCTTCTAGATCTTTAAATTTATTGTAATATTAATTCTCGGAATTAACTTTGTTCCTGCATAGACGTTCACGGAAAATTCTCCATTATTTGTGTTAATAAACAAATCCTCATTACATGTCGTCAATGGCAGGATTTTCTAAAAGATTTCTTTGAAAGAGAAGTCTGTGCTGCTTTATGAAAATGAGATATATATTTTATGGTGGTTCGCCACCATAAAAATTTATATAAAATATTATTATTCAGGAAACTAATTCGAAAAGCGACTTTTTATCCGAGTGCTAACCCAACTCAGTGACAATGAATGACGTCATCTCGAACTATTAGACTAGGTTCGAAAATTGCTTCACTATAATATATAATACATAAATCATAAATCTTATCTTGGTGGTTGAAATGGGTCTCTGTTAATAAATAAACAACTATAGAAAAAAATGTTAAAAAACTAATATTGACCTATAGATGTTTTCCCGGTGTAGTTGATGAACGAAGTGTTCTCGGGATTCCACTCGGGTATAGACGTTAATTTGCCACAACGTTTCGAAGACTGTCACCGTCATCTTCTTCAGATGAACTTCAAACTGATAATACTCGATGACAGCACTTTCTTGTCCCATAATTACCATAATAATGAAACAATTAGAGAGAAAAGTTTTTGTCTGTAGATTTAAACATTTACTTAATTTAATTAATAAGAACAGGAAAGAGAGATAGAAAGTAGGTGACTTACCTGAGTTTCACAGATGGCCGACTGATCGTCGGCTAGCCAATTATTGGAAATGTCTTCCTAACTTTTTGATGAAAATTTAAAGAACTCCAAACCTTACAAGGGGACTGCCATTTGTGAACCTCGGTTAAGTCACCTACTTTGTATCTCTTTTTAGTGTTCTTATTAATTGTTTTAATCAATCTGGCAATGCCATTTCCTGACGTATGATATATAGTAAGAATGGATATCTGGTTAGTTGCTTACTTGATGAGACCGTGTTCTAAACTTTTATGGAAGCGGCACGTACGTCATATACTTGATTCTTTCATACATTTCTGTTATCGGGGAGGAATATCTACTATAAATCTTGAATAATGAAGAAGTGGTTAACAACATTAATATTAAAACAGTTTTTATACATGTTTCTTATTTAGGAAATAATTAAAAAGATATACTTGGTTTTAACTTGTGGCATTGGTTACGGACCCGCGGTCGCGTGATCATTCGTGGCCAACACTTACCAAAAGCCGGAACATTCAGGGACTCTTGGATGCCGCTCGTTCTGTGGCGCTGAATGGACCATCCCTCTCGCCGTCTTTACCACAAGTGTCCGTCTATGAGAATCCAGAGACTACGGTAAACGTTTTCTCCCTTCCTCTCTACTTTTTTTCATCCTCTTATTGGCCAGCCTATGACTAAACCCAATATCCCCTCCTTAGCCCTTTCTCAGAAAGGGGGCCAAAATAGACTTGTTTGTCCCTTTACGGGATTTTCCAGCGTCCCTCTTTGTCCCGAAAGTTCCAACTCTTGGCTTTGTGCTGGCCACAAATGAAATATTTATAAATAATATTATAATGCACCATAAACTGAGTATTGTTTGCAACACAAATATTTCTGCAGAATAGGGAAATTATGAAATATCACAGCAAAGTTATTAATATAAAATTTACCGTATATGTTGATAATGCACAGAATAAAAAATCATTTGCATGAAGTTCCAATTCGTCAGCTCTGCGTGCTGAGTTTTCACCAGGCCGTGGTTTGTGTCCACGTACGAATCCTTCGTACGCAATTGGTTAGCTGGGATTGGGCCATTTATTGGATCACCTTCATGCAGTATGTCACCATAGAAAAGGACAAACTCAGTTCTCAGCTTCTGCTATGCAAACTTACAACCAACAATTTTGAGATTCTTTCTAAGTCCAAACTTATAAAAAATATTCACCCACAACTGCACATGTTTCTACGCACCGAATGCAACGGAAAGTTAAGTTCGCGACATTATACACGGCGTGTTTACATGCGCAGTAGGAAAAGGAGAAGGGGAGCATTGTCGTTTGAGGAGGTACTACCCCTCCGAGTGGCCAAGCGAAACGCTATCATTGTTAAGAACGGGATATGGAAACTGCGACGACATCTAACAAACGCCATTATTGTTATCTATTATATTTTACGGGTGCGTTTCTTGACGTACAATATATCCTGAACTAACAGCAATATACTTCCTAACGCCAATATTTTCCGAATTTCTTTAACACTACCAACTTGTCTTAACAAATAGTGGAGTAAAGGTGAGCTGATGTCTACCCCCGCTACAATAAGGGCGGAGTTGTCCACTACGCATCGTCGTCACACACGATTAACTAATTCTCCTGAACTGTGTGTGCCTGGCGGTGCTATCTCGTCGCAATGACTTATCAACGAATTGAATTTTTAAAATTTGATGAATCAACCGAAGGAGCTTTCTCTCGCGGGCATTTCTCCTCAAAGTGATGATGGGGCTTACCCTCAAGTATGCCTCGTTCCTCTTTAATGTCAAGTCATTTTATATCATTTAGGAGGTGTATGCACTGGGGACGGAGACCTTGGGTATACGGTAAGAGTTGTCCGATGATCCCATTGGCCAGCTATGGCAGCTACCTCCCAAAACCCTATACAACACCGGGTAGGATCAGTAAACTATAGCCAGGGAACCCTTGGCTGCCTTACTTTACCTTCCACATTCCCCTTTTCAATTCCCTTCCTATTCTATTCAAGAGGAATTGTCGTTTTCAGGATCACCGTCATGAAGCCTATTTCCCCTAATCCAAAAAATAAAATTTGATTACAGATGATTTTAGCCAATATAATTCGTATTATCTCTTCTCGAATTTCAGTATTTAAATTAATCAGTTCTGTCGTTGAAAAATAAAAATTTGAACTCTAAGTAGTGTGAATAATACCACATTACAATTAAATTAAGGAATATTTCATTCAGCCGCAATTCATCATAGTTTCTTCTTAATTTCACAGTAAATAATTCATTTGACATACATAAAATTGTCATTCAAATTTGGGAAATCTTCAAATTAATTTTAAATTGAATATATATATATATATATATATATACTTTAATGATTAAAAATAATATATCAAAGTGAAACATATGAATTAATGCTAAACATTGTTTAGTTATGTGGTAATGCTTGTAATTTACAGATAAAAATATTTTCTTAGAGTTCCTATCCTCTAGTAATCAAAGACCCTGATAATGGATCCAATTATAAAATAAGAGTCACCTCGGAAATGTTTCGCATAAAATGCAACCATAAAAGAGAATACGATTGCCTTTAACAACATCTATAAATTTTTACTACAGAATCTCTGACATATGTCGCCATTATTTTTATATCTTTGAATCTTAAGTTTCCTTTTTAACCCCCAGTTTATCTAATACTTATGCTTGACAAAAGTCAATTGGCAGGCTAAAACGTTGCAACTTCATAAATTTCAATAAAATATCAATCTGTTTTAGTTTGTAGTCATAGCCAAATTTCTTTCAAATTATCACAAGACATTAACATACATTCCTTTATAAATAAACACCAAGATAATCACTATATTGTTCAATACATTACATAGATACGTTACAATTATAGCGCATTTCTTTCATTTGATTAAATTATCGTACTTATTTTTTAAATATATGTTTAACGTAAATTACCGTATTAATTGTACGTCTGCTTAAAGCACAGTTAAGGAATTCCTGAAGAAACTTCGTAGAGGGACACTTTTGGGTTATAATTGAAAAATAAAGGATCGTGGATGTAAACGTGGTAGAATGAACCGGACTTTGCTTCCAATATGGTGGCAGATATCCTTTTCTGGTAATACATTGGAATTTTCTTTACTGGTTGTTTTACGACGTTAAGCTTATTAATTTTTTTATAAAACTTTCCTTTCGAGTTTCCATACCGAAACACGGAAGCCTCAGAGTAGAATCTCATGTGGGAGCAGTGGAAAATATATTTATTTTGTTAGCTCATTTTCTTTTCTATATATTTTTTCTTTTGATTTATTTTCTTAAAATACATGTTGAATTTTTAAATTATTATTTAATTTGATTTTTTATTTGTGGTAATAATACTACATAAGTAAATATATTCCCAATCATTTATTAGATTTTCTCCATTTATATGCTAAGGTGTGACCCACAACGTTTCGTTTAAAATTTTGAAATCTCTTCAGGTAATAGATGTATAATCAAATTTATTCAGGTGCAAAATTCTTTTGCTTTTGGATCTCTAATTTTTTTAATTGAAATATATGTATTTGTATCCAAACAAAAAGTTTTACGCCAGATGAAATTTGTTTGTATATACTCTTACCTAAAAGATCGAAAACTTGTCCACGAAACGTTGTAACGTATGTATGTAATGTATTGAATAATATTGTAGGTTTCGAACTTATTGGCGGTTTTGGTGTTTGTTTGTTAATTTTATAATTTTCAGATTAAGTGATATATTGGACATTTCTTTACGTTCAATTGCAAAGTAAGTGGGCTACAGCATACCGTTTCGTAACTGAATATTTATACAACATAGGTTAAAGATTAGAGATGAAATAAATTCTTTATTTAAATTACTATTTATATTTATCGACCTTCCATTGGTAAAAGAAGTATTAACTGCTTTAATGAAAACATAACTAGGTTCAAGAAGCGATTTATTACGTGCCGGACCAAATTGGCTCCGTTAATAACTCAAAACGAAAAACAAATTTGGTTTCGTCAAAGTGATAAACTTGCAAGACATAAAGAAAATTAAAGTCAAGAGCTGCAAGTACTCCCCTTAAAAATGGGCGACGTAATAGAAATTGAGTGGGCGAATAACAGCATGCGCGAAAACCAATATCCCGATAACGACTCCCAGACCGTTCCGAACAACGGCTGACGCACAATAAATACGTTGTTTCACACGAAGGGTATTATCATTGAAATGAAATACATATTTTATGCTTAATCAAATCAGAGACCGGAATATACTGGTTTTTTCTATTACAATCAATGGATATGGGAAGCCTTCAGCATCAAAAACAAAACCGTACAGTACTGCGAATTGCGGTTAAGCGTCCGTTGGCAACTAATGTATTCCTCAGAAATGATCATATATATAAAATTCATTTTATTGTCATCAAAAAATAAACATTACTTTACGTTTACGTCAATACTACGCGCTTACTACCATAACCAGTATGTTTTGTAATTTATATTTCAGTTGCCAATATAGCTGCAATTAAAGTTTCTATAAACTTGTAAATGATTGGAGTTTTTTATTAATTATTTAATTAATTTAAGTTTATAATTTAATGTATATATATTTATTTAAAGAAAAACACAATAATTTGAATGGGGTCCTACTCGAAGATTACAAGTATAAAATAAATAATTAAAAGGGACGATTTTAAAGTTCTCAGGGGTAAATTATTAGTTGGGTAACCACGTGCAGCAGTTTCCGTTCACTAAACGAACCTGTTTTGTTCACTTGTGCGTCTTGGTGTTGATTAACGGGCGACTGGACTTCCTACTCTCCTTGTTCTGGATGATCCTGAAGCTGCTAGTTAATTGAGGAAAACTCGAGCCTTTTCCTCCTTCTTTCTTTGTTGTTTTCTTCGGATTGTAACACTCAAATCCTTTGCTGCTATCTCGAATGCCTCACACCATGCTACTGCTTCTTCCAATGCTTCATAATCTCCTCTACCTGTCAATCCTTGCATTATACTGACTATTTTTCCACCCTTCACCTTCGCAGCTCACATCTGTATATTTCCCTTCCAAGGGATCTCGCGTGACGATTGTCTGCCAACCATCGTGAAGCCTCAGTGAGGCACGGGAGTTTTTTTTGATGAAACAGGTATGTGTCCCTAGGAAATTCCGAAAGGTGAACGCTCTCTCAGCCAAAAACAAATCTACCGTTATAAGCACGCAGACGGCCGCCTTCTCGGCGCCGGGAAAAATGCCTTTTACCTGGCCAGCGAATGTTCTTTCTGAAATTTTTATATAATTTAAAATTCCATAAATAGGAATAATAATTGGATAGAGCAACAAATGAAGTAAAAATACATGTATATTTTAAGATATGAAAATAGAAAATTATTTATCTGGATTGATAATGACAAGTATAGTTTTTCAATCGTCGCAATTTAATATTAGCAGGCTTCTCAAATCAGGAAAATTAACTCTACATAGTGTGGTTGTCTTAGTCACTGATATACTATAGCTTTGATAATTTTCTCCAGAGATGTTTACGTCTGGTAACATGAACTATGGGCAGCAAGTCAGAAAATGATCTCACTCTCTCAATAATTATACTTACCCGACTTCCGTGACTTAAAAAAGAATAAACCTGTGAAATTGGTCAAATAACATTAATAAAATAAATGATTTGAATATATTAACAAAATAAAAATTTACACTATGAATCGTTTCTTTTCTGAAACGTCTTTATTTACGGACCAAATATATAAATTTTAGAGACCCAAAAATATTTTATTTCCTGAAATATCTGTATTTATTTAAAAATTTGTGGAGAAAATTATAATTATGGATTAATATTCTAAGAAATAAATTATATTCAGATTTTTATATTTTATATTTATACCTGTTTCTAAATAGATACATCAGATTAATTTCCATTATATTGATACGTTGTAATTTTTATTAAACTATACTGGAAAAATTTGTCTGGTTTATTCTATTATCAGATCTCACTCAATAATAAACAGAAATTAGTTTCCAGCCAATTTTGTTTGAATATGATTCATTTTGCTCGGTTCCGCTTAAAACTAGTGTGATTGAAATTATATGGAAATTGGGATTTCCACGTGGAGGCAGGCGCCGATACCATTGAAATACATTGTGATTGTTCGGCAACACTGTTGTCCCGACATTCATTTTAAGCGTTCGAAGTGCCGCTTTCAAGGTCACCCCCTTGACGGGAAATAACAGTCAAGTGCAATCTAATTTTAATCGGACTATAGGTATGATATGCTGGATTTTTCAACGATGACACGTAGTATACTGCCGTCCAAAGGAGAAAGGCAGTAAGTCTAAAAATGTTTTCCAGAAATTAAGGGATGAATTTTTTTCTTTGAGCTTCGACATTTACAAAATCCCCTCATCTCTTTGAAAATGGTATTATCAGTACCAAGAAAAATGAATTTGTCTTTATAAATTAATTATAATTTTCAAAAGACAAAAATCTTTTCTTACTGCCTTTCTACTTTGGACGGCATGTAGTAGTCTAATTGTTTTGAAAAGTCATGTTTATCAGTAGCGTGGTCTGTGATTGTGGAAATCCTCGTGACGGATCGAGGGTCACGTCACGATTTGTACGAGTTAACTATCCAATAAAATATTTTCACATTAGAGACCATTTTAGTGTAAAAAACAAAAACTATTTATGTTAATTATTATAAAAAATTACAACCATCTCTCAAAGTATGACAATTATAATAATTTTGTAAGCAATCCTTTTCGCAATTAACAATTTTGCCAAGTAAATTTTATAGGCAAGGTCCTCGAAGGGGACGAAGCGTTAATTTTTTAAGTAATTATATAAATAGTTTTATGGCTCAATGCCATTTATTTATAATGTTAAAATATTTATTTTGTTTAACAGACTACATGAGGGTGATCCTGATATAGGAAACTCCCTTTCAATAGTATAGGAAAGGAATTAAAAAGGGGGGATGTGGAAGGTAGAACCAGGTAGCCAAGGATTGACTAGGGATTGACTAAGGATTCTACCCGATGTTTCACCTAAAGAGATGAAGGGAAAACTGTATAAAACCTGCATTAGATAGGTCGGGCATTGGGTTCTATTCTCACGCCCTTCCGAATAACGGGAGACGATTTCACTGTGGGGTCGCAGAATTCCTTTCTCCTATATCTCACTTACTTTTACGAGGCAGTTGGCCGACTGATCCAATGGGATCTTGCATTACCCCGAAGGTCTTCGACCCCAGTACATATAGGTGAAGGTGTCTCGACATGTGAGAACTTTGGAAACTAGAGAGAGTACGAGGCATTCGGGGCAGTCAGGTGAACCCCGCAGTCACTCTGGGGAAAAGCGCCTGCGAGAGAAAACTCCCACAGCCAATCCTCCGTTCTCTTCCCCATTAATTGTCAACTGTTGTTTTATTATTACGAAGTAAATTTGCAATTACAACTATACAATATAAATATTATTTTATTAATGTACAGCTGTGCTGTACCACAGTGTACTAAATAAAACACACTATACTAACAATATTGGAGACTTAGTGCCAGACTTCTTCGTTATGGTTAATTGTATACAAAATTATAGAACAGAAATATCATTTTACAATTTGATTATTTGCCATGAAAAATTAATTTTCTGTTTTGAATTTTTTTAAAGAAAGGGGATAGTTTAATAAAGTGCTTAGTGCCTTGTTTTATAAAATTATACAAAGATTTATTTTATTGGAAATAGTTTGAAGGTTAATCTTTTACCATATAGTAATAGTTTATTCATAAATATAATAGTATTTAATAATGTTTTACGTTGCGTTCTTTTAGTATGTTAATTACCAATGTGTAATTTTGACTGCCAATAACTATTTTATCTAAAACACACTATTAAGGAATTTTAAGGGGATGGTAATAAAATATCGATAAAGAAGGCTTATACATAACTTCTACAGAAGGCACTCAGCAGTAATTAGAATTGAAGAGTGAGAAAAGAAAGCATAAATCAAGAAAGAAGTAAGACAAGGATGCAGTCTGTCGCCCATGAACTTTAGCTTATTTATAGAACAGGAAATGAAGAAAGTTGAAAAGGAATGTGGAGAAGGAATCGTACTGAAAAATGAATAACTAAACTCCCTACGCTTTGCCGATGGTATTGTAGTATTAGGGGAGTCAGGAGAAGACTTGGAAACCATAATAAATGGCATGAACGTGGCCCTAAAGAAAAAATTCAGTATCTAGAAAAGAAAAGAAATCATAAATAAAGGAGTAAGTCTGTTACGCATGCTGTTTAATTTATTTATAGAACAGGTGATGAAGAAATAAAAAACGAAATATGGAAAAGGAAGGATATTGAAAGAAGAAGAAATAAAAACTATGGGAGTCAGAAGTCTTGGAGAACATAATAAATGTCATGAACGTGGCCCTGGAGGAAGAGTACAACATGAGGATTAATAGAGGGAAAATCAAGGTAATGGAGTGTAGTATGGGAAACAGTGGACTAACAAAAGGTGTTAGATTGGGAAGGGATATTTTGACGGAAGTAAAGGAATTCTGCTACTTGGGCGGCATAATAACTAGGGAATGGGAGAAGTATAGTAGACATAAAGAGTAGGATTGCACAGGCTAGGAAGGTCTCTCGGAAAAAAGGGGAATTTACTTACGGGTAATATAAGTGTTAATAATAGGTAATCGTTGCTAAAAATGCTCGTATGGAGCTTGGCGTTATACGGGTGCGATACGTGGACGATAGGAGTTTCAAACATAAAAGAATAGAAGCTTTCGTAATGTGGAGATATAGGAGAATGCTGAAAGTCAGATGGGTGGATAGAATCACTAACGAGGAAGGTCTAAGCAGAATGGGGGAAGACAGAACAATATGGAGGACGTTGACCAAGAGAAGGGATAGAATAAAAGGCCACGTTTTAAGACATGAGGGTCTTATAAAATTAGCATTAGAGGGAATTGTGTAGGGTAAGAACAGAAAAGGAAGGCCAAGGCTGGAATGCACTTAAGAGATTAGAAAGGGTGTGTGATGTGTAGTTACTCGGAAATGTAAAAGGCTTGTGCAAGATAGGTTAGCATCTAGGGGGGCATCAGACCAGTCGTAGGACTGAATACCACAACACGAGTTGTTTTATTTCTTATTTACCCTGAGAATGAATCGGTTCTATATTCCTGGCTGATTTGGGACCAAATAAAAGGTTACCATCTAAATTTCTCCCGCCATTTTCGTCACCTATATTTTTGAGTAATCAAAAGTTATGCACCTGCTAAGGATCAACACGTAAAATAACTTTAAGAGGAATTACTAAATTTTGTCTAGGAATGTTGAATCACAAACTCGCAAAGTTTTCAAGACTTTCCCATTTCATTTAAAGCAACAAACTGATGAAAATGCAAATTCTGTGTGAAATGCTTGTGTGTGCTCCTGGCAGACTGTTATATCACGCTACACTTTCCACCCCTCACATCTGCAGCGGGCCCCAAGGCAACATTTGCAGAAGCACAACACAACCATTCCACACTTCACAGAGACCTGATAAATTATAATTCCGCTCACAGCGCTAATCGTGGTTCATCATTTTTGTAAGCCTATTTCGGGAAAAACTGTATTACGTACAAACCACGATGATTGCAGCTTTCCGAAAATTCCGGAATTGAAAAATTGGAAAATATAACTGTTTACTTCCTCGAGAATCTCTGAATTCATTAAACGACAAACATTTTGCCCTGTTTATTAATTAATTCGACTGCGATGTACTGTTCCGCACTCATTACAAATATTCTTAACTTTCGTACAGTTTCTCAAGTCAAACATTTCAATTATCATGCATTCTAAAATGATCAATTTCACTACCAAAATATTGTGGGCTGTGTAATGATTCATCAACTGGTCAATTTGTTCCTTTAGCTGCATTGGCTATGGCAGTCATACTGTATAATCACAGGCTTATTTCTTACGGCAGAAATATTTTTCCCCCTTCACAAGTGAAATTTATCAAATTTATTCTTATTTTAAAAGGCAGGAGTGTTCGCGATTAATGTTTAACGGATAAATAAAACAATTTGGTTTAATAATTCAGCAAATAAATTTAATTACCATTTAATAAATATAAATACGTTGTTTAATCCAACTTTGTGGACTTTTTCAGGTAACTCTACACAAATAATAAAATCAGTTCTCGCGGAAATAGCTCTTTGAATTTTGCCATAAAAACGAAAGTACGGTATTATTTATAATCGCTTCACGTCAACTAGCACTTGGTGAGAATACACGCCCCCTCTCTATTGCTGCCAAAATTACGCTTATAACAGCACAGTAAGTGGTATGAATGGTATAGGAACGTCTGATTGGACTTTTATCTCGCAGTTGGTTTTCACGCCGCCTTTAGCACTGCAATTCAATGGGTTTATAAATATTTACGTTAATATCTTCTGGCTCCGGCAAGATATCAAAATGAAACATACACGAATGTTTAAGTTAGAGTTCCTGTTTAAATACCTGAATTTCTCGTTGAAATCCGTTGAGCCGCTTTGGAGCATAAACAGACCAAGAGTATAGCAAACCGAATTCATTTTTTTGGAGATTAAAACGCATGTATGCCAAGAAACATTCCCGTAGAACTAATATTAATATTATTCTCGAAATTTAATATGCATCAATATTTATGTTTTTAAACCCTTAAAAATATAATTGAGCCGTTCTGAGCCTATTCGAGACAAACATATAGACAGAGAGTCGGACAGACACTTCAATTTTATTTATTGGTACAGATTAAACTTATTGTCAGAAAAAAATTGTTTGAATATTTAACGGAAATATTTTAGATATTACCGTTTAGGTAAATATTAAAAGGAAACTTTAACAAAATTGTCAGAAGGGGTATTATTTATTAATTTTTTTAAAACTTAAAACTAAAACGGCAAATGTCGTCAAGCACTCACGACTTCTCAATACAAAAATGCTTTTTTAATTTAATGGTTGAAAATAAATAATAGTATTGACGTGAATAGAAAAAAATAGAACCGGGAATCGAACCCAATTGAGTATACCGGAAAACACCTTAAGTTCGTCCTCAAACAATCACAAAGTAATTAGTGAACGAAGGCTTTGCAGCTTTACCCGAGTGGAAATTCGAGAACTATTTATGAATCAGAAAGTAATAAACAATGATCATCATTTGATTAATCTTCGGTGAGCTTTCGTCCTTAAGGACATAATCATCCCAGTTGACGGAAAGTGATGATAAGGTGAACATGTCTGGAAGGAAGAAATCTCCCCGAAGATTTTAAACAAATGATGAACATTGTATATTACTTTGTGATGGCTTTAGGACGAATTAAAGGATTTTTGACAAATAATATTGAAAATACTGTTAATTGTTTTTGCTTCATGAATAATTTATTTTATTTCGAAACACATTTTAATTGAATTAGTTTTCAATTGTCATCGCAAGATTGATGGGATTAAAAGAGGGTGAATTTATTACTTTCTTTGGGTTAAATCTCAAAGTTCAAATATATATCGTAGTTTGCTACTATAAAGACTTATTATTTAAGATTGTTTATCTACATGCCCAAACGAGATATAGCGTCTCAAACATTGAAAAATCCCAATTTTAAAGGGGTGTAATTTGTAAAGGGAACGTCAGTTACCATTGATAATTTATATAGAGTAACTACATCTTTATGTGCACGGGAGTTATTGAGGTTCGAGAACTGTTTCTTCTTGTGGAAATTAGCCTACGAAAGCGGAATTTTCTTCATTTGGAATCAACAACTTCGTGGGACACAGAGTTTGAGAAAAAATAATATTAAGTTAGTAATTATGGGTTTAAAATGTAGGCCTAAATGTACTGAACACGATGCAGTTTATTTGAAAAGGATACGTCAACACAGTCGTGGATAATTTAGAAATTCGTAGATATCTGCAAACGCGAAAAACGGCGTGCGCGCTTCAACACAAGCGTCGGCCATTTTTACCGAACACAATATAAATGAAACAAAATTAGTTGCGAACTCCCAAAACACGAGGCAGCACAAGCAAAATGTTAATTTTTTCTTAGATTCTGCGGCAACCAATTTCCTGGACCATTTGGCTTGGATTCACCGTATTGTAAGGTACAGAGCGTAGTTTTCGTCGCGGGTATTCCTGACTCCTACAGTGTACCGCGACAATTTTATAATTCCATTAACGTACGGGAGACATTTTCACTCTCTCAATGCACCAAAGATGTTTTTACAATTTTTAAGGTAGCGTGCTTATTTAATGCAACAGCAGATTGGCTCGATTGATGGACTAATAAAAATACGTACGTGGGAAACGCCGGGCACCAAGGTATATATACTTAGCTGCTGTTCAGTATTTGCGCGGTGGCAGCTACATACAAAGTAAGTACATATGATACAATTACAAAAAAATATATACAATTTACACTCAGGAAAAATTTTGTAGTGTCTTATGAGGTTCTGACCTGAAAAAGAAAAGTCAGGAGTGACTCAAAAATCACTTCACTGCACTTCACTGATTCTAAAAAACTGCTGACTTAGTTTCCTTAGCCTATTCCTAAACTGATTTACGCTACCCGGAAAAGTCGTCGGTATTTCTGCAGGTAAGGAATTCCAATCGCGAATTGATCTATTTCCAAAGAAAATTTTCCTACTTCTGTGCGTTGCCCTTTTTCTTTAATTTTGAACGTTTGATCATTTTTAGAGGTATATAATTTGGCGTCGTAAGATGATTTGTTATTTCTTTCCAGGCCCTGTGGTTCACCCTTATAAGCTTTATATATGACGCACAAGCTCGCATGTTTCCTTCTATTACTAAGTGCTTCAAATTCTCGTGAGGATTGTTCGCGAATCGACCCCAAACATCTTTTCAGCCCGTTTTTGTATTTTTTCCAACGCCTTGTTCATTTCGATATGGATCCCAGAATGTTACCGCAGATTGTAAAACTGGCCTGACCAGCGTTTTGTAAGCAGAAATCTTCATCTTTCTCGTGCTTTTCCTCACAAGACCCTGTTTAGAAAGTGAATCTCCCTCCACTCTTTACCTGACAGGGACCTCCGTCACTTCATTACCTCAATCGTGATCCCAAGATATTTACATTTTTTTGACCCGTTACTACTTCGTTTCCCATTTTATATCCAGCTGGAGGGACATTTCTCTTTTTTTTTTTTTGTAAAAACGATTGTCTTACTCTTCGTTGCATTTTATTTCTAACTGACCATTGGTAAATTTTGTCTAAGTCAGTCTGCATCCTCAACGTTTAAAATTTCCCTACAAAGCATACAATCATCGGCAAAAAATTTGATCTGTGATTTTATACCGATTTTTAAGTCATTTATGAATGCAAGGAACATCTCTTTGCAATTTTATATATTCAGAGTTTGAAAGTTTTATATTTGCAACTGAAGAGGATTGAAAGAAAGGAACGTCATGCTAGTTAGTATGTTCTAATATTTAATTTATAAAAAAATATTTCTGAAAATTTGGTCGGTGTATTCATTTACAATTTAATAAAATCAGATAAATATAACTATTGGAATTGCTGGGAACTTATTTGCTAGATACTTGTGCTATCATCATGGCACTTTATTGGCAAATTAGCAACCGTATGGGGAAATACTCCAAAGTCGATAAAGAAAATGGAGTTGTGGTCACCATCTGAATAGTTAAATCCATCAGGAAGTCGCATATTTTTTGTTTATATATATCCATGTCTTTGTTGTGATTTGGTTCGAACGACGTCACGGGCGTCATTGTTGTTATAAAAATTTCGTACGGTTGAGTCCCGGAGATTAGTCGTTTGCGAAGTGTGGTGGGTTGTCAAACGGACAGCCGGAGTGTGAAATCGCTTGTAGGTGGTGTGCCTCTGCAGATCAATACGGCGACGCAGCATCCCGCCGCAACACACGCTGACCGCGGTACCCTCGACCTCAAAAACACTTCAAATACCTTCAATTTGCTTAAACGGTTCAGTCAAATTATATGTCTCACACGAGAGCGAAAGAAACCACTGCGTATCTTTCTTATGACAAGCGCTCATAAATTATTTTTGGAAGTACTTTCCTGATAACGTTGATCATTAACACACCTCCTTTAAAACTTAACGCAGGAGGCGTAACGTAATTTCACCAGACAATTAAAAAACTGCTAATCGTCTCGTCATTGTAACAGTTTCACGCGATTGAAATGGAACGTCTTTCACATCGTCTGTAACCGATATCTCCGATTGCCTTTTAAGATCTGTAGGCAGAAATATATCATAAATAACCAATTAAGTCAGATGCAAATCGATGCTCCTACTTAAACCTGAATTTCATCCACGAACTTAATAGATTTATTATCAAAAAGTAAATAGTTTCATATTTTAAATGTATAAAATGAAGCAAAACATTTGAAGGAAATAGTGACACAAATATATGAATTAAACGATTTTCTTAGTGTAACTGAACGGTTACACTAAGAATAACTGAAGAGAAATATTTGTCTCAAAAATACATAGTAATTATGTAGCCCGTGAAACATATTAAAAATATTTGGAGGTAAATGATGAAACATAACGTAACAAATGATACGGTAACCGAAAGACAAGTTCTCAAGAGTACAGTGTCGACAGTAGCGCCACCAATAGTCGCTCATGAACATTCTGAAATTTTACTTCCCACTAGATGTGAAACGTTTTCGACAAATAGGTTAAAAATGATCAAAAATAAATAAATGATACTGCATGATACAGGCCTTATAAATTTTCAATCTGTCCACCCAATCGAGAGTCCAATTCTGCTGCCTACATTCAACCCATCACACGACGAATGACTGTGGGAACAACCCAGTTTCTGTGGCAGTGTTGGAACACCTGCGCTGTCATTCATGTAACCCAACAAATGAAATGACCGTAGTAGTCTGCGTCTGTACTGTCAGGTCAGCGGCCTGTACTCGGCCAATCCATCAAGTAATTTCACTAGGTGATTAAAAAACTGTTAATCGCTCCGTCATTGAAACAGTTTCACTCGTCTTAAATGGAACGTCTTTGACACAATCAGTGACCAATATCAGCGATTCTGTAGGGAACAAATAAATATGGATGTTAGACGCAAATCGCTGTTCCTACTTGAACCTGGAATTTCGTCCATGATCCAAAAATAAATATTTTCATTATTAAATATATATAAAATCAAGCAATAAAATGGTGGTACAAATACACGGATTAAACGATCTTGCTCCATTCAGTTACACTAATAATAACTGAAGATAAATAGTTGTCTCAAAAATACATAGTCCACGAAACATATTAAAATTATTTGTAAGTAAATGGCGAAACATAACGTAACATATGATACGGTAACCGAAAGACAAGTTCTCAAATGTATTTCGACATTGCTTGGGTAAAGTGTGGACAGTGGCGCCACCAACTGTATCTCATGAAAATTCTGAAATTTTACTTCCCACTAGATGGGAAACGTTTTTAAAAAAATATGTAAAATGGTCAAAATTAAATAAATGATACTGGATGTTAAAGACAGTGTTTCGTTTAGAGTGCTTATAAATGTGCAATGTGTCCACCCTTCGACACAAATATAATCGAGTCCAATTCTGCCTACATTCAACCCATCACACGACGAATGACTGTGGGAACAACCCAAAGTTTCTGTGGAAGAGTTGGAACACATGCGCTATCATTCATGTAACCCCACAAGTGAAATGACCGTAGCGGTCTATGGAGTAGCATCAGGTCAGCGGTCTATACTCGACCAATCCATCAAAATTTGGAGGGGCGCCATCTCGTTGAAAGATGAAGTCCTTACTACCTGTTTCAGGTTGTTGCACTACGGTCGGTGGCGCCCTTGTCGGCGGATTTCCACCACATCACGTTAAAAATCTTTGAACACTTGCCTTTCACATACTGTATTATTTGTTAAGTTGGCGATTTACCATTACCAATAATTATCACGAATTAATAATTTCACAGTGGCTCCCTTCTTTGGATTGTTAGCGGGAGTCGACAAAAAATCTATTTTAAAGGAATCATTGTTACGGGAACTTGGTAGTGAAAAAACTATGATAAAACATTGACACAAGGAGATGTGTTCTGTTCACTTCAAGATATGTAGCATACTGTAATATTGGCGGAGCGTTCGTGAAAGAAACGTCCCCAACTTCGAGAATGTAGTCGTGGTGTTGGAAGAAGGAATAGTTTAAGAAAGAAGTGTAGGATAGTAATTGGGGTTGGTGATTCCTGGACAATAAGGCTCAGAGACGGAAAATATAACGAGCAAGACAACTCTCGAAGTAAAAGTAAAGCTAGTCGTATTGAAATAAAACTGGATGAGACCAACAACGACCTAGTTTTGATATGGCGATGAAATTACGAGGGCTGTATTTAAAATAAAAACCAATATTTAATTAAACATAACAGGCCATTGTTGTAGACATTTTATCGTTAATCATTACTTTACGCCTCACACAACTCCTACACATAGTCACCGGCGTTACTCAGGTTCTTGTCACCTCGGGAAACCAAAGAAATATGCCACTTTCAATGAAACCCAAGTCTGCACTTCCAGTTTCACATCATCATAGTTAATAATTAATGCTCCAAAAAGTTTTTACAAGTAAAATAAACGTAAAGAGATGAAAACTGCAGGGCGTGGTTAAAAGGACATTGCCGTTGACTGCGAAAAGCCGTTCATAAGAATATGATGATTTATTTTAAGTATGATAGCAGCGTTACTCCATATTTCCTCCTAGGGAAGTTCTCACTAACGATAGTACAAAGGTTGCTGAGCTATTCGAAGTTTTGTTGTGTCCGGTGTGAACACTCGCAAATTGTAAGACATGTCTTTTATTTTAAACCATCGATATTCAACGATAATATTCTAACTCAGAGACAGTCAGGTAAGAGGTGGGAATTCCCCGTCGCCAGAGTGCCTGGTTGAAAACGTGTCTGTCAAAGGTTTAGTCTTATATTGCGGAAGGAACGTTCATCCTTAAAAATTTCCCAAGGACTCTATTCTCTTTTTCTATATATATATATATATATATATATATGTTTGTATATCTAACATTTGATGAAGGACACATAAAGATTGGTGAACACACGTTACGTGGGTTGCGATTTCCCTTGGAGAAGGGGGAAATAATAAGTTTAGCTGGGAGGTGAGAAGACGAAAAATGAGCAGAGTTGTTCAAGCTGTTGAAAGGGTGAGGAAGGAGAGTGGTTCAAGACGTTCAAAGGGCGAGAAAACAGTGTTGCTTGGAGGTGAATGGCAACAGGAAGCTAGGAAGTAGGAGACAAGATAGAAATGAACAATTAATAACTCAATTTTGATCGAGAGTTGAAAGGGAGGATGACAGAGGTAAGCATTGTTGCCTTTAAGTAAGAACGAAGAGCGAACAAGGAAGGTCAGAATTTCTGACTTGGTTGTAAATGAAAAGAAGCGGTAGTAGTTGTTTGTTCGAGTTAGAAGGAGGAAAACAGGGTTTTCGCAATCTTCAGGTCCAGAGCCCTTATTCCGTCAGCCGAAGGCAAATCAACAACACTTGAAAGGAAGCCGGAGAGTGAGGGAGGAAAACTCTACTACGAGAAACTTCCGGAATTGCCTAGAAGATGAAACAGGATCATCACGAACGTGAAATCTCTGCTTCACGTTACCTTAATAATTAACTCAGAAAATTCCTTTGAAATTCAAATAATTGTCCCCTTTAATTAATATCTATCATTGTAATAGTGCGCAGGACCCATTAAATAAATTGTTTTCTTAATATAAATAAAATTATTATTATTTTTAAAAGTACAAATATTTTGTTAAATAATTTTAAATAATAACCCCTACATCATTTACAATATAAATAAAACTATGGCCAAAAATCAGCAAATAAAATTAATTAGCATTTGATTAATAGAAATATAAAGTTTCATCCAACTTTGTGGACTTCTTCAGTTTTGAATCCATGTCAGAATACAACGTCAGGAAAATTATGCTTGAAACTCCGATAATACTTTGAATCTGAATGTCAGAAGTGCCCTTACTCAGACATTCAAACTGGCTGGACTTCAAATCTGATCTTGAGACGAACAGAGAAATTCCGAACTGAAAAGTTTCGTATCACCGCAGGTCTCAAGACGACGTTTTGAGATCGGAAAAGTTTTAGTGCAAGTGGAAATGTTCCGTGAGTTAACGAAAAAAACTTATATCTTTGGTCTGCAAAACGGTCACCTCCCCTCATAAGCGAATCTTAGTTTCCTTCCTTATTTTCTTATACGGAAGACGAGGAAGTACATCACAGGAAATTAAAATATAAATTTTAGCTAATAAATCAAATAATAAAAAGTGGAAAACAATAAATGAGGCACGAAAAATGGTTTGACGAAGAAAATTGAGAAATGTTTATTACTAGGGTGGTTTATGCTTGATATGCAAAACCCGTCTTTTTCGAAGCTTGGTTTTGTAGAAACAGATAATTATGAAAAGTTTCATAAGTATTGGTATTCCATAATTTGTTTGAAATATTAAAGGAAATTGAAGCGGCAGACATATTTTTACAAATTAATTAGTAAATATTTCCACCGATAAATGCTGAATAATTCGTAGTTTTAACAAGCTGTCAGATCAGACCCAACGTAATTCTGCAGCAAATATTATTCCCGCCAACAGAATTGTGAAATATGATCCCAAAATCTCTGAGTAGGATGCCACAAAAAACAACACAATTCACGTGATGATTTTTATGAGGAATGGCGTGATTTTTCGTATCGCTGCATTACGCCGCGAGTCCAATAAAGGCCAAATCTCCTGTGCCTGTTATTAACCAGGGGAAGGGGGGAGAGGGGAAATGCGAGGGGATGGGATACCTGAAAACCGATTAAAACAGCGTTAAGCGTATTAACAGACGCGGAAATATGTTTCACACACGAGTTGGCCTGAAAATCAGTATTTTGATGGTACTTCAATGTCCATTAAATATTTTCACTGCCTTGATACAAACTAACTTTTATGAACTGCTGCTACACGATATTCGATCCTAATCACTGTGTTTGAAAAAATTAGCAAAATCACCTTCTGTTTTAGGAAACATATTTATCCGTATTTAAAATTACCCTGGTATGCTTGAATACCATAACTGCGAGCAATTGAAGCTTGGAGTTCAATTGCAGGATTTAATTGTTCTTTAAAAATTCTCTTACAACGTATTTCCCAGAAGTCCAGAACAATTAATCGACCAACAACTAAATGACTGATAGAATTAGTAATTAGTAACAGTTTCTGGTATCGTAATTACAAATTGAAAGTTTAACAGATTATGCTGTATATGAAAGACAAAGAGTTAAAGTTGTTTTCTTTAGAATGAATACAAATGTTGTATGCGTAATATCTTCGTCACATGGCACAAATATATTCAGCAATTCTGAGACATATTATTTATAATTTTATTGAGAATTTCAATTAAATATGGTGTAGACGTTAAATACGAACCTGGTATAAGCGTTGTGTACATAAGACCCGCCTAGTGTAAAAGAATTTCACTATTAAAATATGGAAAAATGGCCTCTATTGGCAGATTCATAGTGTCATTATCGATGTTATAAGAGTCTAATATCAATCCTTAATACTGTCACCGTTGTCTTTTATGTCGGGATAGGTCAAACTTGTAAATGTTCATTTTTAAAGAATTTATATGTATATTTTGAAGAACACAGGAATAAAATATCGAGAAATAAGACTTATACATAACCTCTACGGAAGGCATTCAGCAGTAATTAGAATTGAAGATCAAGAAAAGAAAGTAGAAATCAAGGAAGGAGTAAGACAAGGATGCAGTCTGTCGCCCGTGCTGTTTAACTTATATATATAGAACAGGCGATGAAGAAAGTTAAAACGGAATATGGAAAAGGAATCACACTAAAAGGAGAAGAAATAAAAATCCTACGCTTTGCCGACGATATTGTAGTATTAGGCGAGTCAGAAGAAGACTTGGAAACAATAATAAATGACATGAACGTGATCCTGGAGAAAGAGTTCAATATGAGTATTAATAGGGGAGAAACAAGGTAATGCAGTGTAGTATGGGAAACAGTGGAATAACAAAGGGTGTTAGGTTGGGAAAAGATATTTTGATGGAATTTAAGGAATTCTGCTACTTGGGAAGCATAACAACTAGGGATGGTAGAAGTATAGTAGACATAAAGAGTAGGAAATCTCAGGAAAGGAAGGTTTTCGCGAAACAGAGGAATTTACTTACGAGTAATATAAGTGTGAATGTTGCCACATCTCAGAACATCTCGAGTCCCACACGACGCAACCATTTTTATTTGTTTACTTTATTTACTTTGTTTGCCTTTAATTTACAGTATTTTTTATTTGCAGAATGTTCTGCTTCTGGAATATTCCATGTATGTATAAATTGTACTGGATTCCGAATCGGAGTCAGAGTTACGCAGTACGAGCTTTGTACAGCACTTCGCCGTTAAATAAACATCTATAACCTATACGTGTGAGTGTGTGTTATTCAATCTCACGATCCTTCAGAAACGTGTCAGTATTAGGAAATTGTTGCTAAATATTTTCGTTATATGGCGTTATATTGGTGCGAAACATGGATGGCAGGAGTTTCAGAAAGGAAAACACCATGAAGAATAAGAGAATATAAAAAAGTTAGAAGAACGTTGACGAAGAGAAAGGATAGATTAATAGGCCTCGTTTTGAGACATTAGCATTGTAGGAAAGTGTGGGGGTAAGAACAGAAAAGGGAGGCAAGGGTGGAATACACTAATCGGATTAGAGACGGTTTGGTAGTTGTGTGAAAATGAAAAGTTTTGCGGAAGTTAGGTTAGCATGGAGGATTGCATAAGACCACTCTTAGAACTGAGTACCACACAAATAATATGTCTATAATTTTAAATATAATAGAAGTCCTTATAATTCCTATATTGGATAGATTAATTGGCCACGTTTAAAGGCACGATGGTCTAGTAAAATTAGCATTAGAGGGAAGTGTGTGGTGAAAGAACAGAAGACGAAGACCAATGTTAGAATACGCTAAGCAGATTAAAGTTGTACTAGTTATGGGGAAATGAAAAGGCTTGCGCAAAATGGGATTGCATTTAGGGTTGCATCAGACTAGTCTTAGAAAACTGAATAGCACAACAACACGTCCTTAAATATGCTGGGCTTTTTATTTCTTTTAATGTGTGGCGATATTTTAGGTCTCTTACGTTACATCGAATTAACATCAGCGAAGACCAAAATTGGTTATTCTGCCCTATTAAGGGCGGTTCTCCGTGTTCTTATAAGTACGTCCTACTCCCACCCCTCCGCCTACTAGGGGAGTCTCATCCCAAAATTGTCTGATACCCAAACCGAATTTACACGAACAAAAATATTGATTGGAATTGTTTCACAGGTTTAAGAGTGTGTGAGGAATTCTTTGTAACTCCCTTTCACCTTTCCTCCTAGGAGGTTAACTTTTACTCCATCGATGCGGAATGTCACAATGAAACTCAGCGACCTACTATAACTTCTGACTCGACACCAATCTCGGTAGCAATAGCATTAATTTGGTGTCCCTCTCCAATCCCATCCCTACAGGTATCCTTTTTGGCGTAGTGTGTTGAAATCGGTGACTAAAACCATCAAGAGTGGCACAGTGAATCTGAGCGACCCGCTAAAGTATTTATTCGATGTAAACGCTGACCGTTTTCGTATATTTATATGCGTTACCCCTTCCATCATCCACATCCACCGGGGTGCTGGAGTACTCTTAAACCCGTTTTTCATTTGGACAGAGGCAATCTGCGGTTGGAGTCTGATTAAACGAATGACGTTGCCGAAACGAGTATTCCATGCATTAATTAATTTACGATGATAATCATGTGTAATAAGACCCACTGAAATAAGTTTTATTTCGTAACAAAATAACTTTCGAAAAATGTCTCATCAGGATATTGGTCTATTGGACAAACATCAATATCGATAACAACCTCTCGAGAAAACGTCGATCGGGATACTGTCGTTGGGAAATCGTCAATCGGGCAATTGTCTGTTGGAAAAATTACCAGATCCCATCCAGAATATCGGAGTAACGGTAAGAAGAGCTGTTGTGATTTGAGGTTTTGCGCTACGGATGGAATACCAAAACTGTACTTAATGTAATCACACGAGAAAAAACCGAAATCCGTAGAAGCCGTTCCTTGTGGTGCCACTGGAGTAGCGTCAGGTCAGTGGTCACACCGTGACCTATCTAGTGAACTGGCTGCTTCTTGTTCAGGTAATCTCGTAAATAAATGTGGAGGGGCAGCATCTTGTCGACAGATCAGATTCAAGTTGTTTCATGAGTTACAATGCCATAAATTTAAGTAACTACAGCCGCGGCTTGCAAAATAAACTTTCTGCACCACGTTCAAGATGACTTTGACAGTTTACATTTTACGTACTGTGTAATTGGTTACGTTGCGTTTATCCATTTACCTATAACGTTTTTGAAAATCATTGTTATTATTTAGAACTGGGTAATTATAAGATTAATTAATTTTTAACGGTTATATAAAATATGTTATTACTTGTTAAAAGAGCCTGTTGGATATGTTAGACATCAAATCTTCGTTGAGGCTGTTAAATATGTAATATATTGAAATTGCGTTATGAAAGTCTGAAGAACTGTGAAGTATTTTTTGATTGTGCGTGGTATGTTTTGTGACGTTCAGCTCTACACCCTTCAGCGGACAATCAAACAGACCTTTCTTCACACAATACGGAAGAGGGTTCGATATAGTAGACTGTATTTTTACCCGAATGTTGGCCACACTATATGCATAAATAAATGCTCGAGGCTGTAGTGGGGCTCTTTCTCTAGTTCCACAAGCTACTTTCTGGTGTGGTCTGTACGAGTTCTCGCGCTGAGAAATGAAGCGGCTAAATGCGGTGCAAATTCCTTTGCGGGTAGATGTGGATGCGGCTATAGCTTTACGAACACGAAGCTGCAGCACTAACTCGCTGAATGTCCCAACAATAGTTGTCAAAGCACTTAGAAAATTCTCAGACATAATTTATCGCCAAATATATAGTGGTCGCGGTGTAATACTGCTTCGCAGGAACATATGCCTATAATCGGTCAGCTTGCGGCAAAGGAATAAGATTTTAGAAAGGAATCTCAGACTAATGGATTTTACAGACAATGGATATTAGTCTTTCAAATTAATGGCAGATTCGTCCGTAATTCAAGAAACATTTACTTCTGTCGTGCAGGTATAAAGTAATTTCTCTCTTCCAGAATTCCTCGTGGACGCAGGAAAATAGCAAGCTGTACCTATCCTCCCTCCCACAGGGTGTTATTCGGCAGCAGAAACTTGAGATTTCGCACAGAAACCAGTCTTCCGTCTTAGGGAGGTCGTTCACGTCTTAGCAGAGTTTTGGCTGGGATATCGTAATTTCGCTATGCAGCTTTTGTATTGGTTTCTAATAATTATAGAAAGGGTCTTCTTTATTTTCTTAAATTACTCCTCCTTACATCTTTCGACCGAACACTGATTGCATTTAGTTCCTTCTAACTTCAAAACCACACCGTGGCATTTCTTCTATCCCTAAGTCCTCTTCCTCCTAAATTTCGAGCAACGGTACTCCTTTTCTCCTCTTCCTTTCAACTGCAAACACACACATCCATTTCCGCTCTCCTGACCCTTCTGTCCCAACTACAGAAACACATGAATTAATTGTTTATGTTCCATTACACACTGACAATTTTAACGCCTTGTCACCTCCAAGTCAATATCTCCTCTTCTCTACGGAAAAACACCACCATCGTGACGTGTCTTCACCAATTGTCATTAATATTCTTGCCATGCACGGGATCCGCACTTACGAAGTAAGGGGTCGGCTTTGAGAAAATTTCAGGGTTAACGTCCCATGGTGATCAAACATCTCTAATCCCCTGTGCCTAGCAACCAGAAACATTTCTTTGCGACAGTCTGCACCTTTTCAATCCTGGCATTTCCACCTCTTTTCGGCCAATCTCCAAACATTCCTATTTAATTTTGTGAATTTAACTAGTTCTAAAATGCGAATTGAATTGGGAAGACCTCCTACTGCGTCCCGTGGTTATGTAACCATAAGATTCATCGAAAAATATTAGGAAAATAATAAATGAGTATTGGTGACTGATTGTAAGGGGTTTCTTATACTATCTTGAATAATATGAAAATCATTCTTATTTTAAACTAAAAAATTTGTATTATTGTAATGTCATATTTATTTTTGATGATAATTATTAATGTATATATAATGTCTTTCTAGAGGTGTAATATGAAAATAGTACAAATACCATTCGTCAAGCTGTTTCTGAAAATGAACTGATTTTTATTTTAAAAGAGTATTCAACAGAAACCATTAATAATTCAGCATCATGATCGGACAGAACATTTAACGATGAATTAGTAACGTTGCAAGTTCAGAACAAAAATTTGTGTTACCCAATTTGTGTGAACTTATATGTTAAAAAATAGTAACTAAAATTTCTGAACCAAAAAAAACTAACATGAAGTGGGACAAGTTATCGTTTACACCGGGATGCGGTCGATGTTCTCCATTTATCATAGATAAGAAAGAAATGCCGGCTTTTACGATTGACACAGGGACTCTGCCAGAGTTAATGACTTTATAATGAGGCTTCGGAAAATGCATTAGTGCTTCCAATAGACACAAAATCATAAAATCTTAAAATCATAGCTTCTATTCGAACTGTAAACCATATACATCAATTCCTTCAACGCAGATACAAAGCTATATCTTTGCGAATAAATTAACAAGTTTACAAAATAAATTCGTTTAAGTTTGGATGGAAAATCTATTTTTATTTTCATTAAGAGTTCAATTTAGAATGTCAAAATTAATAATGACACTTCAATAGTTTAGTGCAATTTATGGCAGCTTTGCACTTCTGCTCTAGTTATTGGAAACTTTATTACAGATGGTCGATGCTTAATTGAGATTCATATCGGTTATGGCTTCCACAAATATTGCATACCTACCCCAAGTAAATAATAGGATAAATCAATAGTTGACGGGAGCCTTTGAAAGGCCATAGTTTCAATTGACAATGGTTCTATAAAACCTATTACTAAATGTGATTAATGATTACCAAATATTGGGTATATTTAAGACTAACATCCAGAGTTACAGATATTACTTTATTTATATATAAAAAATAAAAATGTTTCTAATAAAACTGGGTTTATTTATTACTATCATTAATTATTTCATTAATTGCCCCACGCCTGATGGAAGCCAATTGTTATCAAAGTTATTACATTTAGTAATAATAAGGGACAAATTTATGTAGGATCCAAAATGAAAAGAACAAATTAAATTAATGATTTTGAATATAATAACAATAAAATGGATATTTGACAGGAGAATTGAAATAAATGATTTACAAATGAAGACGGTAGGGCAAGAATAATTTTACACTTAAAATCTTTAAAATGAGTTCATCTGTGGGGCGTTACAAAGTTTCTTTGGCAAATAGGACTGTCATTGTGAACTTTAGGAGTTCTATGTCAACGATACCGACAGAAGATTGCAGCTGTTTTATTTTGTGGCTGCTGTACGGTCTGCTTCAGGTTGACAAATTTGGACGCGTCAGCTAAGACGATCCGCTTCTCGTTGTCTGCGTCAGTATCATCTGGTTGCATGGATCACATCTTGGGCCTAAAAATTATCGAAAGTTGTGCCAAAATATTACATCTTCTAAGAAATAAAGAGCGCAGCTCTGCTCTCGCCAGTGGCCCAAAATTTAATGACCCTCTCTGCACCAAACTTCTGTCCATTTCACCTCGTATGGTCCCTGAATTTTCCTCCTTCTTTTTCCAAAAGCCAGTCAGGTGCATTTTCAAATATCATCCATTGGTTGTAATTTACAAAATTGTAGCCAATAGAAAAATTTATAGCCGCCGGATGTGAGTGTCTTCACATATGTTACGCAGTATGCAGTTTCTAATTATCTACGTGTACCTTCCGACTGCGTCCACGAGGATTCTGGAAGAGAGAAATTACTTTATACCTGCACGATGCTACACGAGAGAAGATTAAAACATGTCATAAATGTAATGATAAATGAAACCTCTGCTCCCGTTGTTGCCACACAGTAATTAACCTAGAGCTAGGTCGTTTATAATTATATACTTAATTTCCCTTTAATTCCTAATTTTGTTGATAATGATAATTAATGTAGGCTCCAACAAGAAAATTCGGTTTTAATATATGAATAAATATTTAAGTTTAAGAAACCATGTAAATTTAGTTAACTACTAACTAATCAATCTTCCACATCGATTTATTTACGTCATATTCATCTTAAAATTGATAGAAAATGAAGATAAAGCCTAATATTAAATATACAATAATGTACTTGTTATTATAATTAATTTTGATTACACTAATTGTAACATTTGATAATTTTCAAAATTATGTACCCAATATTTTCATTATTGTACATTTAATTTTCTGTTTCGTACTGTTTTTCAAAAATTACAAGATTAATGTGTTTCTTTGAGTTAAATTTGTAACAAAAAAATTAAACGAGTTTTGTTAAGTACATTGTACAATAGTGCATTTTAAAGGGTCATAGAATGTAAAGAACTAAGAAATCACAAAAAATTGTTAATAGCTTTATTTTATCTGCAGGTATACTGAAACGTTGATTTCTTTATAACTCACATTTTGAGTAAACTATTATTGGACGTAAGAAGAAAATTATTAAATATGTCTTGATTACAATTCTGGGTGCTATAGAGTAAGTGAGATTCCTGATCGTCCGGGTGAAGTGTTGAGAACTGCTGGCAAGTATGCAAATACTCCCAGCAGCTTCACTGTGCATATCTAACGAAGACCTTACAAATGCTAATATCTGCCAGCAGGAGAACTTCGATGCTGAGGATATTTATCTATTGAAGCGTTTCCCACAAGAGGAATGTTGAGCTAACTTTGGAACAGATCTTAATACCTGCGGGTAATATCAGGCACATGAGCGATGCTTGCCAATTTCGCCACAGACTCGAATTATATTACAGCGGAACACCGGAGACAGAGACAACGAAAATCTGTGGTTGCAGCCTGATTAAACGGGTGACGTTGCTGTCACGGATGTACCTTGTAACGGCATTCAGAACAAACTGTTCAGAAGAACGCTGTGAAATAATTTTCACGCGGATTAGGTGATTTTATGGTTTAAAATATGCGAGTGGATTTTGACAGATATTTTTATTGGTTGCAAAAAATTGCAGGAGATAACATACAGCATTTGGAAGAATATAATGTGTAAACTGGGTATAAGCTAAAAAATTAATATGCTATTAACTATTATTACTTATAATTAATATTAAACAATTTATAAGTTAATATAATGAATTGTGGAGCCAAAGAGATTCTTGTTCCCACAGATTAATGAACTCTTAAGCAATAAAAAATTTAGTAGTAAGATAAATTAAACAGCCATTTATAACTCAACTTGAACGGCGTTTCAGTACTTTTCTTGTACTTTCATCAGGTGGTTTGTGCTATATTTTCTGTGGTAAAGGTTTAATAAAGGAGTAATATAAGAAATATAATTAATCAATGAGCTGACACAGAAAATTTTATAGGATTTTATTTTAACGTCCGTTTTTAATAATCTATATTCTATGTATCTAAACAAATTGACCAAATTTGGAACACGTGTACCTCGGGGCTTGAAGCTACCCATAGTCTTTACAATTTTTAAAAATAAATACGCTAAAGGTACATATGTAAAATAAGTGAAAAAGAATAACGTAAAAGGTTTCGTGTGCCATACATGTATCGACACCTCGCAATTTGCATGTGGAATTGCCTATATTCTTGATCTATAATTATATATATTTTTTAAATTATAAACATATTTTATTTATGTAGGGACAAAAGAAGCAATTTATAAACATAACCAATTATATTATATAAAAAGGTTAAACAGACGTATAGAAATCAAGTGATAGACTGCAAAGAGAACCCAGACGCAGATGTAAACTCCGACCTTAATCTGTTCTGAAGAAAGGAATTGGAACAAAAAGATGGGAATTAACTGAAACAACAGGAGGTGCTTCAGAGTTTCAAAGATAATGCCAAGAAAAGATTGATAGAGACAGGAGAAAGAAACAATTTAGAAGAGAAATGGGCACTCTTGAAGGAAGAAATTACTAGATCAGGCAAAGAAAAAATAGGAAGAATAACTCAGACGAATAAGAAAGCGTGGATTACAAAAGAAACAATTAAGAGGATTGACGAAAGGTGTAAATATAAAAACGCGAGAGATGAAAATGTAAAGAGCTGTACAGACGCTTGAACAATGAGATAGATAGGAAGTGCAAATCAGCTAAAGATTCTTGGCTACAATAGAAATGCAAGGCAGTAGAAGATTTCATGGAAAAAGGGAATATAGACACGGCTTATAGGAAAATTAAAGAAACATTCGGAGAAAGGAATAATATTAATACTAACATCAGGAGAGCGGATGGGAAGCCAATTATGAATAAAGAAGAAAAAGCAGAAATATGGAAGGAATATCTAGAAGAGCTGTATCGTGGTGGAAATGTAGATCAGTCAGTCATAGAAGAAGAAGAGGAGGAGGTGGATTATGAAGACTTGGGGGACAAAATTTGAAGGTCAGAAATTGATAGAGCGGTGACAGACCTCAGGAATTGATAACATTCCAGCAGAGTTGATAAGATCATCGGACGAAGAAGCAATATCGTGGCTGTTCAGGATACTTTGCGAAATATACGAAACAGGATGAATACCAGGAGATTTTAGTAACAACATAATTACATCCATACCGAATAGGGCTGGGGCTGACAGATGAGGACAGCACAGGACAATTAGTTTAGTATCTCATGCATACAAAATATTAACAAAAATAGTAGTCTAATTTTATTTACAAGACAGGATAAGAAAACAACGGCCTACGTTCTTGGCATTTGTAGTTTTAGAAAAAGTTTGAAAATATGAACTGGAACACACTTAAGGATTTTGAAGGACACAGGAATAAAATATCGAGAAATAAGGCTTACACATAACCTCTACAGAAGGCAGTCAGCTGTAATTAGAATTGAACATCAAGAAAATAAAGCAGAAATCAAGAAAGGAGTAAGACAAGGATGCAGTCTGTCGCCCATGCTATTTAACTTATATATAAAACAGGAAATCAAGAAAGTTAAAACGGAATATAGAAAAAAAATCATACAGGAAGGAGAAGGAATAAAACCCCTACGCTTTGCCAACGATATATTAGTATTAGGAGAGTCAAAAGAAGACTTGGAAACCATAATAAATGGCAGGAACGTGGTCATGGTGGTAGAGTTCAATATGAGGATTAATAGAGGGAAAACTAAGGTAATGGAGTGTAGGTTGAGATACAGTGGAATAAGAAAGGATATTAGATTGGGAAGGGATATTTTGACGGAAGTTAAGGAATTCTGCTACTTGGGAAGCGTAATAACTGGGAATGGTCGAAGTATAGTAAACTTAAAGAGTAGGATAGCACAGGAAAGGGAGGCTTTCGCGTAAAAGAGATATTTACTTACGGATAATTAAGTGTGAATATTAGTAGGAAATCGTTGCTAAAAATTTCGTATGGAACGTGGCGTTATATGGGTGCGAAACGTGGACGATAGGAGCTCCATAAAGGAAAAGAATAGAAGCCTTTGGAATGTGGTGCTATAGGAGAATGATGAAAGTCAGATGGGTGGATAGAATCACTAACAAGGAAGTTCTAAACAGAATAGAGGAAGAACGAATAATATGGAGAACGTTGACCAAGAGAAGGGATATGATAATGGGCCACGTTTTGTTGCAATATTAGCATTAGAGAGAACAGAAGAGGGAGGCCAAGGATGGATACGCTAAGAAGATTAGGGAGGATGTAGGATGTGGTAGTTATGCGTAAATGCTTAATGAAGATGGGTTAGCATGGAAGGTTGAATCAAACCAGTCTTAGGACTGAATACCACAACAACAAACATATTGTGTCGTTCGTAACCTATCGTTGGAAAGATGAAAATGGTAAATAGCAGCACAGACGCTTGAAAAATGAGATAGATAGGAAGTGGTAAGCAGCTAAAGAACCTTGTATCCAAGAGAAATGCAAACCGGACGAAGATTTCGTGGTAAATGGTAAAATAGACGCAGCTCCTAGGAAAATCAAAGAGACATTCCGAAACAAGAGAAAAATATGAGCAAGAACGTCTGGAAGAAGAAAAGGCAGAAAGATGGACGGAATATCTAGAAGAGCAGTATCATGGTGGGAATGTAGATCAGTGAGTGATAGAAGAAGAAGACGAGGTGGATGATAATGAGTTGAGGGACCAAATTTTACGTTCGGAGTTTGATAGGGGCATGGCTGAAAGACCTGAGTTATTGTAAAGCGCCAGAAATTGATAACATTCCAGTGGCCAAATAAAAACCCTATTTGTGCCGATGATATTGTAGTACTTATTTTAGACGATAAAGCACATATTGTATACCTGTATACCTGATAACGCACCCCCAGGCGCTCACCTTATCAGAGAGGGGGAACTCGTCCACTCGGAAAAAGTCATAAAATATCTGTTCGCTTTCTGCCTCATAACAAGCTATTAGGAAAGATATAAATGGTTCATATTCTTTTGGAAGTACAACTATAGTCTGTTAGCTACTCGTCATAAATGTCCCTGAGTGTAAAAAGATGGTATGGAATTCCCTAATGACTATAAGTGTTAAAGGAACGTTAAAAAGAAAACTAAATATTAATATCTTAAATTTAAATTATTTCATTTTTTTACTGAAATTTTAATTTAGGTCACATTAACAACTGGGTCTGTAGCGACCACACATTTACATTACATTTAATTACGTATGTATAGTAGTTTATTACTTAATGAACTTTACACTTTGGTACGTTGTTGATTCCCAGGACATCTTCTCTGTTGGTCTTTCCTGCTGCAGTCATGCATAATGCGACTTGCTGTTATCTGCACATTAGATGCTTCGCATATTTGTGGGGGAGGGAAGGTGCCTACTTAAGATGTGGATATGTCTTGTCTTGGTATTCCCCGTTAGAATTCTTCTGACGGTTGTACAAGTCTTTCATATCTTCATGTGTTTTCCCTGCTTCTATCTTTCTCCCTCGTATATTCTGTTTTTTGGATTTCCTTACTTTTTTCGGTCGATACTTCATTACGTGAATTCCTGGCACTAGGGCGTCATATTAATTTGGCACGTTAAGCTGTGAGGATTAACAATTGTGTTCAGCCTCAGTATCACGTAATTCAAAGCTGGCTTTATTTATAAAGGTTCTCGATTTCAGAGTGAATTGGAAATATTTCTGGGGAACATTCGAGCTGTTAATAAATCTGAAAACTGTGGCACATGCCTTAATGGAAGCGATTTTTCCGTAAACGTTAGTAGAATGTAAAAGAGAACTCCGTGGAAATGAAACGGAACTATTTTCTGCGCGGCCTCATAATAAAACACATATATCTCTATCTTATTGCCAGTTCTGGCGTTGGCAAGCTGTGTGATATATTTGTGGTTCTGGTCGAGACGTGAGATGCGTGTTGTCCGCTGTTTCTGAAGGACCACGGAAATACGTTCCAGACTGCAACCTCCCGGTGTAATTACTTTATTTAATGCTATCTTAAATTCAGAAAATGGAAACTTAATGGAACTGCCTTATAATTATAAATATTTCTCAATTCTCAATATATAAAATCTACCTATTGCCATAGTAGAGAGGGGAACCGTAAAAGTATTAGCAGTCAAAAAAATCACAACACATAATTATCAATTCAATACTTTATCTGACAGTATATAATATAAAAATAATGTATTAAATCTGCCTCGTTGTTAGTTTTTTAATTTTAAATATTGAACATTACAACGTTTCGTCTCTCATTTGAGACTTTTTAGGTAAAAATTTAGCTGTACATGGGAACTCACTCCATGAACAATCATTTTGGCCGAAGGACTCATGGAGTGAGTTTTTTTTTGGTTAACAGGCTACATGAGGGTGATCCTGAAACAGGCAACTCCCCTTTAATAGCATAGGAAGGGAATTGAAAAGGGGGGATGCGGAAGGTAGAGCAAGGTAGCCAAGGGTTAACTAGGGCCCCCGGGCTATGGTTTAAGGATCCTACCCGGTGTTTCACCTAAAGAGATGCAGGGAAAACCCTAGAAAACCTGCATCAGGTAGGTCGGGCATTGGGTACTATTCTCACGCCCTTCCGAATGACGGGAGACGAGTTTGCTGTGGGGACGCAGCATTCCCTTCTCCGTGTCTCCACCAGTTTCAGGAGGCAGTTGGCCGACTGATCCAATGGGATCAGCGGACAGCTCTTGCCATATGCCCAAGGTCTTTGACCCCGGTACATATACCTCCTAAAATAGGTGAAGGTGTCTCGGCATATGAGAACTTTGATAAAAAATACCCAGAGAGAGTGCGAGGCATTCCCGACATGATCAGGTGAGCCCCGCAGTCACTCTGGGCTGAAGCGCCTGCGAGAAAACTCCCGCAACGCCCTTGATCCCTTGTTTCATGGAGTGAGGTTCCATGGACAGCTAAATTTTTTCCTAAAGAAGTTTCAACTGAGAGACGAAACGGTTTAGTGTTTAATATTTAAATTCAAACAACTGACAAAGAGGCTGATTTAACTCATTTACCATGTTGTTGTGGTATTCAGTATTAAGACTGGTCTGATGCCACCCTCCATGCTAACCCATCTTGCGCAAGCCTTTCCATTTATCATCCCACATCCTCTATACTCTGCTTACCGTTACCATCGTTGGCCTCCCTCTTCTGTTCTTACCCCACACACTTCGCTCTAATGCTAATTTTACAAGACCCTAGTGCCTTAAAACGTGGCTTATTAATCTATCCCTTCTCTTCGTCAACGTCCTCCATATTGTTCGCTTTCCTCTTATTTTGTTTAGAACTTCCTCGTTGCTTCTTCTATCCACCAATCTGATTTTCAGCATTCGCCTATAGCACCACATTTCAAACGCTTCTATTCTTTTCCTTTCCGGAGCTCCTATCGTCCACGTTTCGCAACGATTTCCTAATATTCACACTTATATTTCACGTAAGTAAATTCCTCTGTTTCGCGAAAGCCTTCCTTGGCTGTGCTATCCTACTCTTTATGTCTACTATACTTCTACCATCCCTAGTTATTACGCTTCCCAAATTCCTTCAAAATATCCCTTCGCAAATTAACACCCTTTGTTATTCCACTGATTCACATACTACACTTCATTACCTTTGTTTTCCCTCTATTAATCCTCATATTACTCTCTTTCTCCATGACCATAATTATCAATATTTATAAAGAGGACATTTAGTCATTATCGTAAATTTATGGGATAGTTAAACGCGTAAATAGAATAATTATTCTCGCACTTATAGTTTAAATGAATGAGAACGGTCAAAACAGGTACTTTAATTGTAATTAAATTAATTTAATTACACGTTTTGGTCAGAATATGGATTTTCATTAGGGTTATTCAATGTGAAGTGGTCAGGTGGTTTCTGGTCGACAATTTCTAACTGTTTGTGAATGTTCAGAAATGTCGCCAATGAACATTAGTAATGTTTTACGCTCTCTGTTGCAAAACATACAGAAATATAGTCATTATACATTAAAGTTTACTCAAAAATTTCAGCAATTTTGAGATGTAATACTTCTGGCAATATTTTTTAGATACATTATATATTTTATTATAAGACAATGAACATTGGTAATGTTTTACGTTCTCTATTGCTAAAATTACAGAAATATAGTCATTTTTATGAATCCGTACTGTAAAATTTTACCATACGTCTCAGGACTTTGAGCAATTTTGAGATTTAATATCTCTGTGTTTATTTTCTTATAAAACACGGTACTTGGCTGTCTTTTACAACATTTTATTCTCTTTTAACCGTAAAGAACAAATAAAATGTATGAACAAATTTCAGTTACATAATTTGAAGCATAGTCGGCCGAAAAAATTAGGCGGTGAAAAAGAATTTTAATTTTGGCTTTTTATATCTCTGGAAGTAAAGGCACGAAAAATGTGAAATTGTGCACATAATAACTTAACATCAGAAGGTATTTGACGGCATAATTTCATTTACCTGCTGCTCTCCAGTGAGTAAAAAATTGATGATTTTGGCAAAAACGCCAAAAATTAGGAATTTACAGTCTTCTTTTATGAAAAATATCTTACAGAATTTCGTTTAAATAATTTTTTTTAACAAAAGAGTATGTTTTTAACCCTCTAAAATGTGGCCACGTTCTTTCATCGTGGTCATCGGATGACTACAATATTACAAAAGTCCTATTATCTATAGCAAGTAGGGTTTAAGCAGCAATGACTTGAGGAATTGGGAAGCCGAATTTAATTCAATGGCGATGAGTGAACAAATATTTTTTACCTGCAGATTATCAAATATTTCTGAAGAAGTATACATAAATAATTTATATATAGGTAAATAAAAAAGAAACCAAAGTAATATTTAAACAAAAATTCAATTTTGTCTGTGAATTGTCGTTTAGATTCTTGTTTACATTAGTAAGTGACAAAATAGATATTGAGTGAAATATTGTATATGAATAACCTTCACATGAAATCACTGAATAATTATTTCTCATTTCATTGCGAGGTTATAACCCAACTTATGAATTTTTAACGTTTACAAAGCATAAAATATTTGTCACCTGTAAACGTTTCTAAGCGTAATTTCCCCATAACGGTATAATTTTTTTACTTTATTGTTTTATATTAGGTCAACAATGAAAACTAAAGGATGTCATAGGGCTAATTTAGCTAATAAGTAACTAGATATAAGAATTAACATAGGAAAACTTATGGAGGTGGAATTTAGTGCGTAAAAATCGCACACGCCGTAAAGATTTTCCACCTGCCCACGGTGAAAAATTTGTTTGTACAACCACTAAATAATCACATTTACAGTCGGAAATATTTTTTAAAATTGAAACACTACGTTTCGACCCAAATTTGGGACGTTATCGGGTGTTATACATTATTACTTAGAAAAAATTAGACCTAATAATAAGGCAGTCGTATATAAAATTTCTATGTTGATCATACATTTGGACTCTTAATAATGAATTAAAAATTACATGGATTGACTACAACAACAGTTAAAGCCGAAAAGTATAAAATAGGGATGAATCGTAGTGTCAAAGTTACAATAAAAGTTAATTTATAAATCAATTATCGGCTGTTCTTCCAGAAATTGAATGGAAGTAATTATTAACATGGTACGAAAAAAAATTATTTAGTTGAATCGACGTTTCGTCACCATATTTGGGTGATGTTGAAAGCATTTCGGTTGTAGGCAGTCAAGTTTGGATTTTTATACATTAACCACCTTTTTTTCATCACAATTTCAAAATTTAACATTATCTGAGGATGTCCTAAATACGGTGACGAAACGTTGATTCAACTAATTAAATCCTTTGTCTGTATCTGGTCGTTAAATAATTTTTTTAAAACTTATTCGAATTTGCATGTTTTAGTAGTTGCTTAATGTATTCAATTAATTGTTTATTTATATAATGAGAACAATGTTTTTGTGTATTTCTTCGATGTTGAACGTGTTTATAAATTATAAGGAAACTCGGATTAATTTACTGAAACACTCCGAGCCTAGTTTAGAATTTTAGTTAAAATATACGCATATGTGTGTCAAATCTAAAGCTTTCGTAGGTCTATAACGTCACCGAGGAATGAGAGAGACAAGTAATTCAAGGAGTTTCTGCATATTTAATGGCGCCAAATACAGAAATTTTTAGTTTACTTTCTTCTAGTATTTATTCAAGACTCCTACTGTCATAATAATTCATTTTCCGGGCTAATATAAATACCCGGGAAAAGACTGCTACCAATTTGTTATTAAATATCATCTGATAAAAAATAATTGATTGAGTTTTATTCACTATTTATCCAGTTCTTTGCTAAAATGCCTCTTCAATATTACAAATATATTAACAAATAAATTATATATTTGTTTGAAAAGGAATAATCATAAGATATTGGTGGAATACAAATGCAGAACTATGCAAGGCAATGAGTAAAATGCTAAGTAATTTATCTCAATAATTCCTCCATTCTATTTTTTACGGCAAATAATAGCAAAGAAAATAGTAAATAGGTCTGAAAATTGCTCAGAGCCCAAATAAAACCTGATCCCTCGTTCTCTCCATCTTAAATTTACTGCCCCCGACGTAACATAAAATCCAGATATCCAGACCCAATATCGAACCAACGTCTTCCGGAGTTGAACTCGCTTTGCTTCCTTCCTTCCTCAAGCGTCAGCAGTAATTTAACCGTTCTACCCCCACCCCCCACCACACACCCCTCTACCGTCACCACCACGTTTTTATCCTTCTCAGAACTATTACGGGGCGTTCATTTCAATCACAAGCCAGGTATTAGAGATTTCACTGCACGAAAGAAATTGAGTTATCTGAAGAACAACAAACTTTTTACTAGCGATCAAATCTAAATAGAATTAAAATAGTATCTGACTTTCGCGCTGATTTTGATTACTTCTCACAAGGATTCTTTAGAACTGATTTAGATTTTTTCAACGTTTTTTTACGGGGCCGTACGAAGCTTTTCAGAGGAATGAAACAGGCATCAGTCAACTTGAGACAAATTTGGGAGCGTTCCAAAAAGGATTTAAATTTATGGGGCCGCGAGTTTATTCCGTTTACAGCAAAAAAAGGCTGTTGTAAAAATAACATTGAAAAAATACTTAAATAATCACCTGCCTTTTGAAAAGTATATAATTTAAAATACAAGATGGAGGTTAAAATTGTCCAATTGCTTATTTTGATCTATATGGGAAAATGTCCTAAATGTGTGACGGAAATACTAACTGTGAAGGAGAACAAACTTTTATTGAATCAAGTGGCAGGAGCCTTATTTTTAGTTAATTCTCCTATCTATTTGAAAATAATATTAATTAGCTGGGTGCCCGGGAATTTATTTATAATATACTGCTGCAGTGTTAAATAATATCTCCACACCTAGGGAGTAAACTACAACTGAACCAGGATTGATGATAACTCCGGCATAATTACTCATACAATACTATAAATCTAGGTTTCATTGACTTTAAATAAGTATAGAACCAGGTACGTTAAAAATGGTGAAAATACTCCCGGTACTCTTAGAGAGACCCTGGGTTTGACACCAATCTCGGTTGTTTTCGTATTATAATTATCTAAAGTTTCATCCTGTACGCCTACACTCTGCGAATGTCAGAATTAAATTCAATGACTACCGTAACCCCTGCATGGACACTAGTGTCTGTCCATTTTGCATTATTTCTATGAAAAGCCCTTAAGCACCCCTTCATTGCATCAGGGGTTGAAATTTGATTTTGTCAATTATTTTACGCTATATAATCATAAATAATGAAACTACGTCAGGGTATACACATTATATCAAGCTACTCATACCGAAGAGAATATATGTCAAGCGGAATATAATACTCAAATTTAACTAATGATATTTTTAATTACGTAATAAATATGCAAAATGTTTTATACGCCGTAGGGCAGATGATTGAGATAAATTATATAAATACCAGGATCACACACACACACCTAATTATATTTTTCGAAAATATTCCTGTTTTCGTCTTCCTCCGGCTCTCTAGCTAGTAATAAGGCCCCAGCCACCTCTATTACTGTTCTCCATGCCTCCCTATCAGCGGCCTTTCTTCTCCATCCTCGCATCCCCAAAATAAGGCGAGCATCTTCTTGTATTATATCGCTCGAGGTTTTCGTCTTTATCGTCCTTCTTCAAATCTATTATTTAATAGTGTTTTTGGTTTACAATAAATAAAAAGACGGTCAAAAAATCAGCATATAAATTTATTAGTGTTTATTCAAAAGAGAAGTTTTGTCTCCATATTGAGACTTCCTCAGGCGTACTACAAACATAATATTACAAGAAATAAAATATGGGTTCTATCTTACAATTTATTAATTTATATATAAAAAATATGTTTCAAAATTTATGAATTTAGGAATTTCTCCCCCCTTCCACGCCATGATCAACTCTCCTCCTTTCCACCTCGCCTTCTCAACTCCGAATATATTTCGGCTTCTCGCCTCCCAGCTAAACTCGTACATCCTTTCTCCAAGTGAAAACGCTATTCCACGTGATGTTTGTTCCACCAATAGTCACGAGTCCTTCATCCAGCGCGGGAAATTTTCCATGACACAGGGAACAGTGCCCTTCGGAAATTTTGAAGGGTGAATATTCCTTCAGCAAAACAAACTTAATATTATAAATCCACTAGCAGGCACGTCTCCCGTCCGGCAGCCTGGTGTCGGGAAATTCCACTTTTACCTGCCTGTCGCCAGTTAGAATGCTTTACTTAATTTTTAGATCCTTTAAAATTCTAAAAGTTTGAACAAAATTAGGTATGGATCCTAATGCGCTAGAGCTTATAAGATCGTGAATGCCTAGCAAAAACTGATTACTACCTTTTTGGACCAGGTACATGTATCTAAACTCATTATTTCACGTTTATCATACTGAAGAGATAGTTAAAGTACCTGATCAAAAACATAATTGACCGTTTCTGTGTATTTTTCTGTATATATGAGCTTATTTAAGGTATCAGTATATTTCTTGACTTACTGAAGATGCAGTCATCACGGTGGTTATGACGTCATTAAGTTGGGGGCTTCAATAGGTAAATTTTCAAAAATGTGACGCTCGCTGATGATTTAAACACGTGCTGACAAGGAGATTACCTTAGAATTAAATACTGTAACGAGCTAATGTAAATGAATTCCCCCGGGCATCGATTATAACTGTACACCCGAAGAAGTTCTAAATAGAAATGAGCGTTTGATTACTTCTTATAAAATTGTTTTGGCCTATTTAATAATAAAATTATATAATCTCTATAGTGAAAAACTTGGAATTTCCCCTAAAGTATGAAGATTTAAATTAAATACTGAGAATACCTTCTTCCATAAACGATGTCGCAATAATTTAGTTTCTCTTCACCCCTCTTATTTTTCCATTTAGGTGTCCTTTCTTTAATTTTCTCTTTGTTTGGAACTAATTAGAAGTTAAACATTTTATGCATTGAAATCAGTTCATTAGATAAATTTGTAAGATACCGGTTTTAATTAATTAAGAAGTATCAAAGATTTCGTATCTTTGATTCCGCGAGCAGACGTTTCTGTTTCTTCCATTTAATGGCTACGACTTTAATCAAAATAAATGCATAGGCGTGGCCAGATGTAAGCACAGGAAATTACTTATAAACAGGATTACGACCTTTCATAATGAATTAAAAGTCATGATGGCCTCCAGTGAGCTGTAAGGTTTTGGAAGCGTGACGAATCACGTGATATTAAGACGTTGTTCTTTCGACTCGTGTTCTTGTCACTCTGATTTATTTCTCATCCAGATTAAAGAACATATCCCCATTTCCGAAACATATCTTGGGAAAATGGCAAAATGAAGAGTTCGTCAATATCACGCAGTCCTATTCCAACGGAAGTCGATAACAACAACTTTGATCATGAGTCAAAGTCGGGCAATCATTTTAACACAAACCTTTGTCGCAATTAACTTATTATTATTTATTTCCTAAATTTTTTCAGATTTAATTTATTTAACCTGGTCTCATTGAATTTTGCTAAGAGAATTTTTCATTTAAAAACGCTGTAAAGTATATATTTACACTCAGTTTTCAGTTCCGCAGAATAAACTGTAATTCCTAGTTTTATTTCAGACGGAAAATATTTCTCAGAGGCTGCTTCTGTCTTATCACACAGTTGGATTAAAGTAGAAAAATTATTTTTAATCTCTAACCATGATGAATTCTTCATGAGCAACCATAAAAAGAGCAGGTCGGAAAGGCGTGGGACGAGTAACGAGAGCCGCATCTACCGGATGACGGTTTCCCTACAGTTGTTCCTTTCATCACATTTAGGTGAATTAGTGGATTTAATTTATCCAATTTGCTCCTCTATTATGTTATTAAAGGGAAGAATCCATAAATGTACGACACTCATATCGCCTCTCATTAAAAATTGTAACTCCGTCTTTACACATTACAGCACTAGGACTATCTTTATATATAGTTGACATCAAAATTAAAAAATTAAAAATGTGTTTGTGTTATTTATATTTTTTAACGAAATTAAATCAAGACGTGTAATTTGAATAATTTATTTTTAACGTAATTTTTGACACTTTAAATGTCTATTCTTCTGTCTGCAGTTAAAATACTTAAAGGACATAATTTATATCTCCTTTTTTCTCTCACCTCCCATCATTCGGAAGGGCGTTATAATAGTATTCAGAAGCCCGACCTACCTGATGCAGGGTTTCTAAGATTTCCCCTGCATCTTTTTTAGGTGCAACACCAGGTAAGATCCTTAAACTATAACCCAGGGGCCCTATTTCCACCCTTGGCTACCTCCTTCTATTTTCCTCATCCCTCCTTATCCTATTTTATTAAAGGAGACTTGCCTGTTTCATGTAGCCTGTTACCTCCATAAAACTGATGAAGTTCTAAATTTTAAGACAAAGTACAGCAGTAAAATATCTGAGTAGTCTCTAAAAGTGGTCATTTGATATCCTTATATTTTCATAAGTATTGCAAGGGTCAGGAATATTCTGAACTTAATAGATGGACGGGATGAATTAATAGTTTCCGTTGATAACAAATTATGTTATAACTTGCGTTATTAACTTAAGAATTAAATGCTATGTTCAATTTTCAAGAATATTTCTGAATCCTCTTTCGTTGGATTCAGTTGTAATAAATCGTCATTATTCCACCGGAAAAAATTATATCTGGTATATTTCATTTTAAAGTTGTCCGTTGATGATTAAACAAACATTTGAAAGTCAGTAATGATGTTGGCTTTAACAGCTGACGTATGGGTAATAGAAATAAAATATAAGTGAACCTGCGGACATCTGCCTGATTTCATGTTGCCCTAAAGTCATTAACAATACAACAGCTCAGTATGGATTAAATTATTTTTTTCTCTGAATTCAACGCAAAACAAGACATTTTAAATGTACCATAAAACCACTTAAATTTTATTAAATCGTTTATTTAATTTAGCTGTGAAATGAGCTTTCGGCTGTCGCCATTATCAACCTTTATTGTCAAAATAAAAACATTTACATCATGAAACGAGTATTTTAAAAGTATAAACAGTTAAAGGAAATAATGACGATTTTATTACATAAACCGACGTTTCGATACCTCTTCAATGTTAACAATTATATCTTCTAACAAAATGTAAATTACCAATCAAATACAGGGGTTAACAATTAGCTCACACTTTAGCACTGACTATTTCTTCCGAGGTTAATGTAATAAAGCAGACATAAAACATCTATTAATATACAGTTATTATTTATGTCTAAAATAATTAATTGTCCTGCATTAATTATTAGAAACACGAATCAAACTTCAGAATTTAATAAACTGTGGTGATTAATCTAAATTTCTTTATTTAAATCATTGGAAATATCAGTCACAACAAAAATTTAAAATATTTGCAAATTTACCAAGAGGCCCTTTCGTTCCTAACTTAAATAAAATCTTGATTATAGGTTTCACTTCTATTGTATGCGACTTCTTAGCTGTTCTCTAGTCCCTTGAGACAATTTCAGAATTAAATTTAACGATAAGGTAAATCAATTTTCAAAAAATAAACTATTATATTAATTGAATGCAGACCCGAGATTGTATCAGTTAAAAATTAAACGCTTAAGTTTTCTTCAAGCATTTAGTTAAAAATGTAAAAATTAACGTTTGTGGTTCTAATAACAATAGATACATCCCTATTTAACGGTCAAACCTTACAAACCTAATTAACAAATTTAGATAGGCCAAAGTTTTAATGCGAGCGTAGTATTTTCTCCAAATGGCTCTTAATAAATTGTCAATTTACTTAATAAATTGAAGAACAAAAAAACAACCTTCGACGGTCACAATTGTTTTCTAAAAATTAATTTATTATAAAGATGGCTTTCGGCAGTTTAAACTATCATATTCATCATATCAGTAGCACATAGGTCGGCTCTGTTGTCTAGTTGCTAACGGCACAGACTCATATTACAGAGGTCTCGGGTTCGATTCCTGGCTAGGTCCTGGGTGTTTGCGAGTGCTTCCAAGTACCCTTACTGAGTTTATCCGACCGAGTAATAGAAAATTAGATACCTAAATAGCAAGCCGCTAATGACCTCATTGGTTAGTACGACTATATACCGAATTAAAAAAATAGCACACAAATAAAATTTAAAAATACAATAAATACGAAAAGTTTTTTATTTGTGTCTTTAAAAAAATTAAGACTATAATTGTATCACATAGTTCATTGATGGATTTGTGTACTATTGTTTATATTTAGGATGAATATAGCAGTTTAAACTCCCGAAAGATACCGTTATAATAAATTAATTCTTAGAAAACGATTGTGAAGGTCATAGGTTTTTTAATTATTCTTCAATATCAACATTAAACGGTTAAGCAACCCAATGCACTAATATATATGTATAATAAAGATTATTTCGCCTTCTATTATTCAAATATAAAATTTAGATGTTAAAGAATATAAACTAAATATACAGAATAAGTGAAAATGTTGGACCCGATTTCATAACTTTATTCTGTGAAATCCATTGAACATATAATGTGAGAAATGTGCTACGAAAGGCAAACACTCAAAGTTTTCATAAGTCATATTACACGCGTAACACGACACACATCAAGTCGATACTCCATCTCCTGCCAATCTTTGTGTACTGTTCACTTTGGGAGAATCGTGTAGGTGTTCCACTTTATTTGGATTAGAAGTTCCCCAAATCCTTACGTTGTGTCTATTCACTTTCCCGGAAAGGTGAAAAGTCGATTCATCACTGAAAATTACCCTTTCGGAGAACCCATCCTCATCCATTAATGCGAGAAAATCAGCACAGAAGGACGCCCGAACACCATAATCTGCGCCTTTTAAGGTTTGTACCAGATGTAAGTGGTAGGGTTTCATTTGTAAACGTTTCCGCTAAATCCGACATACAGTTTTATGTGGAAGTTCAAGTTCCTTCGCTGCCTGGTAGGTTGACATCTCCAGTCACCGCCATTTTCTTTAACTGCTACCAGCGCACTCGTAGCGGTAGAAAATGAAACCACGCGGGAGGGAAACTAGACTGCGAGAGTTTGCCTTTCTTTGCGCATTTCTCACAGTACGATACGTCAATTAGATTTCACAGAATAAATTTATGAAATCGGGTTCATCATTTTGACTTATCCTGTACAATATAAATAATCTAAAAGATAAACAAAATTGTTCTCAATTAATTATTGAATATTATTTTATATTTCAGTATTAAAATAAAAGTGTTTTATTTTCGAATTATTAGAAACGTGGGATTAATATAAATTAATACAAGTAAGTCTCAATTAAAAATCTATTTTAAATAATTTAAGTTTGCAGAATTTTGTAATTTAAATTTGACTAGAAAGGCAATTCAGTATTCTAATACATTTCATTACTGTCGTCGTCAAATTAGTAGAGCTTTGAATTTGAAGCTACACTGCTCCAATTTGATTGGTCTACGTTATTGTAAAAGGTCTCATTTTTCGCAGAATGTAATTTCATTTTATGATATATAAATAAAAGATATTTTAAACCATTTTATGCTTGCGTTTCAATGAAATAACTGAAAAAAAGTCAGGTTTGTTTGTCTTTCTTTCATATAGCTCGACTTTGACAACTCATAGAATTCAAACTGTTGCTTTAAATGGTCTGAAAATTTAGCAAAAGACAGTGCAAACCCTTCCAAATATATTCGCAAAGTTTTAATCATCGGTGTTTCTTATGTTTTTAACACTAATTAATTAGTGGACCTCTACTGACTATCGGACAATGCGTCGCTGAAGAGTGGGACAAAGTTTTTATTGTAGCGGTTGAAAGTCAAAAATATCAAATATATGCTTAATTTATGTAGGAATGCTACAAATTTTTGTACGATTTTTTAAAAACTGTAGGAAGAAAGGAATGGCTTAATGGAGCGGTAGGGTAAAGTAGGGTGGCAACCCTGACGGCTGGACGAGTGGCGACCATTCTCCGCTGCGTTTCCTCGTTGTTTTCCTTTAAATGGCATAACACATACTGCTGTTGTCTACGCTAGTGCTCGCACATATCTCCAAATAAAACCATTACTGATCACGGAAAAAATATGATCCTTAATGCCGTTAATTATTTTCGATCGTCTTTAGAAAGTAGTGGTGAAAAACACTATCCTGTTTATTCCAAAGTCAGTGAGTGTTTACGATATGTGGCCGAGAATAAGAAAATGTAAATTCCTCATTACCGCCCGAAAAATGAAGACGGGCAAGTACTGAGTTCAGCGGATTTCCCGATTAGAAATAGACGGTTTTACACTTGGAATTTTGCGAAGAAAAGTTCACGGATTTTATTTGAAGAAAAAGTTTTCAACAATGATAAAATTGAAAGAGAGCTACTCCGATTTTCCAGAAATGAGTTTATCACCTTTAACAAGATACATGAGAAAGAAAGCAAAAATTCAATAATTATAGACATAATAAGCATACGTGTATGCTTTAGAAGTAGAGTATTTAAGATTTTACTGACGAGTGTGGAAAGACACATTTTTAAGGCTGCCAAAGGAGGTCAGCAACTGGAACTTTTTCTAGTCAGTATTAAGCAGTATGAGTAATATGTCATTTCCAGGAAAACGACCAGGGAAAGTCAGAGTCAGGCCAGCGGGCAGGGGTGCCACCCTACTTTGCCCTTCCTTCCTTTCTCCCTACATTTTTTAAAAAAATCGTACAAAATTTCGTAGAGTTGCTACATCAATGAAGCTTATATTTTATATTTATGTCTTTCAACCGCTACAAACAAGCTTTGTGCCATCTTCTGTGATGCGCTGTCCAAGAGTTAGTAGAGGTCCACTAATTTATTAATTTAAAAAAATGTAAGACACGCAGATAAGTCAAACTTTGCGGATAGCTTTGGAAGGGTTTTCACTGTCGTTTGCTAAATTTTCAAACCATTTAAACCCACCATTTCAAATCTATGAGTTGTCAGAGTCGAGCTATAGGAAAGAAAGACAAGAAACGTGTTTCAGTTTTTTCTCCAAACCGCATCTATAAAATGTTTTTAAAAAGTTTTATTTATATATTATAAAATGGCATTAAATACTGCGTGAAATGACACCTTTTACAATAACGTAGGTCAATCCGAATGGGGACAGTTGAGCTTCAAATTCAGGGGTCTACTGTTTTGACGACGACAGTAGTTGTTATCTTCTAATTATGTTTGTTTCTCAATTTTGATAAACCTCATTATGTAGATTTGTATTATTAGTAGTAATAAAAGTAACAATATTTACCACATACTGAAAAGGTGGAACTCAGGATTATTTTTTTAAAACAAATATTCTGTAAGAAACTTGTAGGATAATAGTACTGAGTGCGTCATGGCGCGTTATGTAAATTTCAAAGCCCTTAGAGGCTGAGCTGGCTGTTACGTAAAAGCACCACCCTAATGCCCCCCCCCCCCCGTCTTCTTCTACTAACAACAAATGACAAATGAAGCCGTCCTTCGGCACCTTGGATGGCCAAAATTGGCTGGCCAAATGGTCAGCTAGATAGCGTGCTCGTTGAGCTGAGCTGTCTGAAGCAGGAAGCGACGATAATGGCAACTCGCAAGGTCAGAGGTCACCTAAGACAAGGTCCCGCACTCGTTCAGCACGCGCAATTAGCGAATCACTCAAGTTGGACTCGTCTCAAGCATGTGCTGCAGGTCCGTGCGCTCACTTTAATCTTATTAAGCTGTTCATTCACGGGTTGGACGATTTGTTTTGATGAGTTAATCTCGAGGACTGCGATCCCCATCCTTGCAGCGCGTAGCCCTACAGAGAGACGGACACTGAAAATAATAACTATATTACTAGTTATAATATGAAGATAATGGAAATTAATCAGCGAAGCAACATTCTAATTTTAAGTATAACTACCTGAACTGCCCGGGGTTCCTCGGGCAAGTTATGAAATGGAAAATAATTTTAAAGTCAGAAAACTATGTTGAAACATAACGACAAATAAAAAGACGGCCAAGTCAGCATATAAATTTATCACTATTTATTTAAAAGTTACATTTCGTTTCCTTTTTGAGACTTCCTCAGGCGTACTACAAACATAATATTACAAGAAATTAAATATGGGTTCTGTGTTACAATTTTTTATTTCTTATTATTAGACTGTGTATATATTATCCAATAATGGAAAACAACCGATTAAAAACAGTCTCACAAATTTATTATATCAACACGTTGATAGCTTTCGACGTTTGTCATATTCATTCTGTTCAAATGAAACAACTTGTGTAGTAATTACATGAACTCTTCTTATGTCATTAATTTAGTTTAGTATAAAAATTATTTGGTTGTTTTTTATTACTGAATTTTTAAATTTATATATAAAACAACATGGTTCAGAACTTGTAAATTTAGCAATTCATCATATTTACTCCTTGGCTCCCTCAGCCGAAACGATTATTGAATGCACATGTGAAGAATCACATGAATGAAATGTGAATGATGAATGGGGAGGGCGCTGCGGGAGTTTTCTCGCAGGCGCTTCAGCCCAGAGTGACTGCGGGGCTCACCTGATCATGTCGGGAATGCCTCGCACTCTTTCTGGGTACTTTTAATCAAAGTTCTCATATGCCGAGACACCTTCACCTATTTTAGGAGGTATATGTACCGGGGTCAAAGACCTTGGGCATATGGCAAGAGCTGTCCGCTGATCCCATTGGATCAGTCGGCAAACTGCCTCCTGAAACTGGTGGAGACACGGAGAAGGTAATGCTGCGTCCCCACACCAGACTCGTCTCCCGTCATTCGGAAGGGCGTGAGAATAGTACCCAATGCCCGACCTACCTGATGCAGGTTTTCTAGGGTTTTCCCCGCATCTCTTTAGGTGAAACACTGGGTAGGATCCTTAAACCATAGCCCGGGGGTTTAGTTAACCCTTGGCTACCTTGCTCTACCTTCCGCATCCCCCCTTTTCAATTCCCTTCCTATGCTATTAAAGGGGAGTGGCCTGTTTCAGGATCACCCTCATGTAGCCTGTTACCCCCCCAAAAAATGAAATGAAATGAATGTGAAGAACTTAACGTCTCCAGCCCCTGATGACTACGGCCGAAATGATGTAGTAACAATGAGTGCCTTCGGCACTTAAATTTTAACAATGGAGAAGAATATTAAAGCGTTAAACTACTACAGCAAAAAGTATCGTAAATATTGTTCTAATTATTAGTGTCATTTTTAACATTGCATGAGGGTTGCACTTGATATACAACATTTCACTCATAATTCTCGAGAAGTAATTCGTCTAAAATTTCCACAATTTGCCAATCGAAATTGTAATTATTAATATGTATGTGTTTGGACACAACTGTGTACGTTTGAATGTCTAATTTGATATTGTTTTTATGTTTTGTAATGCGAGTTTTTAAAGTTCTTTTAGTTTGTCCGATATAAAATGCGTTACAATCTAAACAATCAATTTCACAGATAACATTATGTCTTTCCAGAAAATTAATTTTGTCTTTAATATTTTGAACAAAATTTAAATTATTTATTTATTTGAAAACATCTACACCGTAATTATGAAACAAGTCAATTAGTTTATTTTGTATGTTAGCTATATAAGAAAAAATATGAAATTCATTTTTCTGTTATTAATCTTTTTAACAGATGAATTATTGTCGGAATACCTGATTTTATTCATTCTAATTTTGACATGTAACAGGCTACATGAGGGTGATCCTGAAACAGGCACCTCCCCTTTAATAGCATAGGAAGGGAATTGAAAAGGGGGGATGTGGAAGGTAGAGCGAGTTATGATGAAATTGATTGGATATGAATTTAGTAGCAAAAATCTTTTCGGCTGCTGGAGTCATGCAGTAAATATGATGAATTGCTAAATTTATAAGTTCTGAACCATGCTGTTTTATATATAAATTTAAAAATTCAATAAATGCATGTGTTCTTTGGCTTTGTCTAGTCTTTGTTCAAAGATGTATCGACGTGTTCATTTTTAATAAAAATGTTGATCTTATGTTAAATTGAATGAACAATTATTCATTTAACAGACATTAAATGAAAATATTAACAATAGGTCTGGGTGAGACAAGAAAATAAGCCCTTACTCGTTTCTGCACCTGAGGTGGAAATCCGCCAAAGTAACACCTGAAAAAACCGGAGGTTTGTTGACATTTCACATATATACAGTAATGTTGTTGGTAACATTTACTTAACTAAATACTTTTACCTGCGATTCATGTCACTATCAACAGTTATTATATATATTATACTGGTCTGATGCAACCCTCCATGATAACCTATCTTGCGCAAGTCTTTTCATTTCCTCATAACAAGCACACTCTACATCAATTCAATACTTTTATCTGACAGTATATAATATAAAAATAATGTATTAAATCAGCCTCGTTGTCAGTTTTTTAATTTTAAATATTGAACATTACAACGTTTCGTCCCTCATTTGAGACTTTTCAGGTAAAGATTTAGCTGTACATGGAAATTCACTCCATGAAGAATCCTTTTGGCCGAAGGACTCATGGAGTGAGTTTTTTTGGGGGTAACAGGCTACATGAGGGTGATCCTGAAACAGGCAACTCCCCTTTAATAGCATAGGAAGGGAATTGAAAGGGGGGGATGTGGAAGGTAGAGCAAGGTAGCCAAGGGTTAACTAAACCCCCGGGCTATGGTTTAAGGATCCTAACGAGTGTATCACCTAAAGAGATGCAGGGAAAACCCTAGAAAACCTGCATCAGGTAGGTCGGGCATTGGGTACTATTCAGACGGCCTTCCGAATGACGGGAGACGAGTTTGTTGTGGGGTCGCAGCATTACCTTCTCCGTGTCTCCACCAGTTTCAGGAGGCAGTTGGCCGACTGATCCAATGGGATTAGCGAACAACTCTTGCCATATGCCCAAGGTCTTTGACCCCAGTACATATACCACCTAAAATAGGTGAAGGTGTCTCGGCATATGAGAACTTTGATTAAATATACCCAGAGAGAGTGCGAGGCATTCCCGACATGATCAGGTGAGCCCCGCAGTCACTCTGGGCTGAAGCGCCTGCGAGAAAACTCCCGCAGCGCCTTCTCATGGAGTGAGGTTCCATGGACAGCTAAATTTTTTTCCTAAAGAAGTTTCAACTGAGAGACGAAACGGTTTAGTGTTTAATATTTAAATTCAAACAACTGACCAAGAGGCTGATTTAACTCATTTACCATGTTGTTGTTGTGGTATTCAGTATTAAGACTGGTCTGATGCCACCCTCCATGCTAACCCATCTTGCGCAAGCCTTTTCATTTATCATCCCACATCCTCTATACTCTGCTTAGCGTGTTCTATCCTTGGCCTCCCTCTTCTGTTCTTACCCCACACACTTCGCTCTAATGCTAATTTTACAAGACCCTCGTGCCTTAAAACGTGGCCTATTAATCTATTCCTTCTGTTAGTCAACGTCCTCCATATTGAACGTAGATTTTCCCGACGAAGATGCTGGATGAAGAGTTCTCGGGATTCCAGTCGGGTGTCTTCACCTGAAGATGATGGCGGTGTCAGCCATAGAAACGTTGTGGATTACAAACGACATCACCCGACTGGAATCGCGAGAACTCTTCATCCGTCCTCCATATTGTTCGCTTTTCCCCTATTCTGTTTAGAACTTCCTCCACCCATATGATTTTCAGCATTCGCCACATTTCAAAGGCTTCTATTCTTTTCCTTTCCGCAACTCCTATCGACCACGTTTCGCACCCATATAACGCCACGCTCCATACGAACATTTTTAGCAACGATTTCCTAATATTCACACTTATATTACCCGCAAATAAATTCCTCTTTTTAGCGAAAGCCTTCCTTGCCTGTGCTAACCTACTCTTTATGTCTACTATACGTCTATCCTCTCTAGTTATTACGCTTCCCAAGTAGCAGAATTCCTTAACTTCCTTCAAAATATCCCTTCCCAATCTAACCCCCTTTGTTAATCCACTGTTTCCAAAACTACACTCCATTACCTTGGTTTTCCCTCTATTAATCCTCATATTGAACTCTTTCTCCAGGACTCCATTCGTGCCATTTATCATGGTTTCCAAGTCTTCTTCTGATTCCCCTAATACTACAATATCGTCAGCAAAACGTAGGATTTTTATTTCTTCTCCTTTCAGTGTGATTCCTTTTCCATATTCCGTTTTAACTTTCTTCATCGCCTGTTCTATATATAGGGTAAACAATTATATATATTAGAAATGTTAATAATAAAAATGGTAATATATATATGAAGACTAATAAGGTGTAACTTTGGCTAATTTAGAAGAAAAAGTAATTTTTGTTAGTAGATTGATGAATGTCAAAGCAGAGTGGTTTTAAAGCTCGTAGGAACCACGTGGCAGTGATATATACGTAAGGTGTACTGGCTCTATGTTAGTTAAATGACGACTACCAATGTTGGTGGAAGAAATGTAAATTTGCTTTCTTGCTGTGCTAGATTTTGAAGCTGAGGAAAATTTGTTTTTCCTGTTTATTAATTATATTAGTCTTATTAAGAATTGAAATAACTCTTAGATATTTCACGTCTATGAATTTTCCTATGTTAGTTTTATTATTGATCTGATGAAATTGATCTACGAGTCTGCATTATTTCCCTTGACACATAAATTGGTGTTTGTATGTGGTTCTTTGATTGTTGCCAACGATGTTTACCCAGCAAATCAAACATGGAACTATTTGAGAGTGACACGCAGCTGGACCCACTCTAAAATCAATGCCAGATAATTGGGGTGCCAGAGAGACGGGCTGGCTCTCCATTAGGCGAGACAACTCAATGGGCTCGAGCCACAGGGACACAGCGGTTGTCAATTCGGAGAGGTCCACGCGAAATTGCATTTGGAATGGATGAGAGTTGTGGCAACTCAACACGCGTCACCCGCGCCATGTTGATGGTCCTTCAAAAGTTGCAGCCCGTATCGGTAAATGGTGCTGCCACCTCCATCATCCTCAGTGTCAAGACATATTCAGGGCGTAGCTTTCCACTTCACCCTTCACCATGGCTGACTTCAACTTATCATCAGTTTAGAGCTGTGAAAACTAGGATGCTTTATTACATTAAAACAAAATAGTTGTGGTGTTCATTGGTTACACCATCAAAATATTGTTGTACAATCAAACGAACAATAATACTAATAATGTATTTAGTTTGAATAGAAATATAACTCAAATTAAGTTATAGTGGAAAAAATATAAATTTACGATATCAATTTAATCATTAGCTCAGTCGGTAAAAGCAAAAATAATAATCTACGCAGCTTCTTAAATGGCTGCTCCTGGGAACGCGGGTGACGAACGATATAGTTGAAAATTAAATTCGCGAATCAGACGAGAATGGTTTGTGTGGAAAAACCGAGGTAAATTGCCGTTACCGGATGTTAACGCCTGATGACGTCGTTCTTCGTTTTTGTTCGTATGCTGGGTCACGTCTTCTTCATATTAGGATTCTCTAGTGCCTCTCCTTCAGATCAAATGTTGTCTTTTTATTTTCTGTACTCCCACCAAATAAATTTCCTTTCTTAAACGTGCAAAAACTAAATTTTATACATGTCGCCTTGTTCTGCCACTGCTTCGTCTCTCCCTAGCGTCTCTCTCAGGCAGCCTCTCTGCAACAACTGTCTAATCTAATCTCTTCCAGGCCATCAACAATGTTGCAGCCAACAATGTTGCAGACGGTGACGTTTTCCCGCCGACATTCCCGCCTACTCAGCCCCACCAAGCTTCCGTCTTGTCTTCCGTCCTGTATACGTAAATAACAAAAACTAAATTATTTTTGCTTTACCCGACTGTAAGGGTCATGAATCACCACATAGTAATAATATACTGATATTTAACAAAATTTAATTGAAACATTCTCAGATAACAGAATCAACTGACGTCGTTGAATATCTTTCTTTATTTTTCCTCCATGGCTCTACAGCCCATTGGGGGCCTGGGCCTACCGAGTTGACTGCGGACTGTCATCTTGCATGACATATTCCAAATTTGGAGTGACACGTGGTCAGCGTATCGATCCTCCAAAAGTTTTATCCCCGGTCTTCGCGACCATGACGACACAAACATCCAAACCCATGCCAGGATCCGAACCCGGGACTTCTGGGTTGTGAGGCAGCAACGCTAGCCGCTACACCACAGGAGGTCGACTTTTTTTATACCACATCATATCTGAACATCAATCGTTACTCGTGATAGTATAAGTAACAAGCAAAATGAATAGATATCACCAGAAAAATAGTTCATAGAACATTAACAGCTTTCAGCATTAAGAGTGCAGTGTTCGTTTTAGGATTATTGGTTTTACAATTAACATTAAATGAATACACACTATTAAATTTCACTTTGGGGTCAACCTAATGAATGTATCATAATCCGGTTCATTTTCATATACATTATCAAAATTCGTGTAATCAAACTATAAATTAAAATTATTTACAATCATTCTGTTCCTAATTAAATTAATAAAAAAACATATTTACTATCCTCATTTTTAAACTGGCTGTGACTAGCCGCATGAACTTACAGGATGACCGCGGTGGTTAGGAAAATTACACCAAAATACATGTCAAAACTTAAATAAAAACCATACGGATCAGTTAACTTTATCCCCATAAAATTATACAAAGGAAAATAATTTCAGTACCCACAATTATGAAAGTATCTAAAAATCCCCGAAATTACCTCGACAGCAAGAGAACATTGGTATTTAATCTGGTTGGGCTGAGATGTTTTCTTCTCCGTCTTAGATGCTCATATGCTGATGGTGGAGGAAGACGATGAAGCCAGGACCCTAGTGCCGTCATTTCTGATGACCTCTGGATTCCCGGACTGATGGAATCGGCAACTAATTGCTGAAGTAGAGGTGGATTGCTGGCTTCCACCTCGAATCTCCTGACAGCAACGTTCTACTGCCCAGGAGAATGCTCACTGTCCAAACTCCAGAGAGCTCTTCTCTCCTCTGCTTCTCTGCACCAACTCTCCTGACACCATCTTTTCCGTCACCGCGTCATTTTACCTTCCCACCTGGACCATCCATCACAATTTCTAACTTTAGGAAGAACACACCCCTAGCTGCCCGCGAATTTAGACAATAATTGCCATTTTGTCTCTTGGCTGGGAGAAATAATTTATGCGGGGGCACGTCCTTCCAGGTCTGCGAAAGATTTCGCACCTCTTTGTCCTAAAAGATTTCGCACTTAGGGTGCTATAAGCCTCGGGCCGACGTTCCCACGTTGTATTACACACCCCGCATAAAATGGAACAAGCAACGTATATTCCATACGGCCTGCCGGATACTATAAAGGAATCTAACTATCTATTTTAATAACTACTTGATATATAATATCCACTAAATACGGTTTACTACATGATATATCAAGGATCTCATGGACTAACAATCATTGATGTTCTTTACATAGGGGAGAAAATATTTCTTAAAATAAGCCCTTCATAGAGATTTCTGGTCTCGCATGGGCAACGATATAATAAGCCGTTCTCAGTTATGCGCTATTCTTAGTGGTACATTCTCGACCTTTACCAATGGTTTGAAATAAATTCATATTTGGCCACTTGTGTGGTCTAGTGGCTAGCGTCACAGTCTCTGGACAAGTGTCTTCCCTGACTGAGTATACCCGACAAAGAAAAGTAAATAAGTTACCTAATCAGCAAGTCGCTATTGACCTCGATGTTGGTGCGTCTATAAAAGGAGAATAAAAATAAATACATTTATATTTGGAATTATTTTTATAAATTTTGGCTAGTTATTATATTATACAAGATGACAAATTGTTTTAAAATAAAATTTACTTGGAAATATTATTCATCAAATAATGAAATAAATTAGAATGAGAGTATATAGAAGATTATTCGGCAGGTGGGAAACAGGATATTTCGCACTTATGAAGGAAAGGGTAAATTTTGGGAACCTTCCACTGGGACGGATAAACATCGTTTATACCCTGCATCTGGCGAGCAAAGCATGTTTTTTCGTGACAGTCTGGTTGGTGCCTTTCTAATCTTTGACTTTCTGCATCATCTCTGCCAGTCTCCAAATATTCATATTTAATTTTCTGCATTTAATTCGCATTAAAATACGAATAAAATTAAGGGGGTGTGTCCGCGCTACAGGACTTTGAATAAATTGCTGGGCATGTGCCATATCAGAAACCCGGCACAATTATAATCGTAAAAGGATTGTTCTAATAAACTAAGAACAGTGTTTGGAGTCATTGTACAGCCGCAATAATAATTTGCTAACTGGAAAAATGTTTTATTGTAGTATTCGGTCCTTAGACTGGTCTGATGCAACCCTCCGTGCTAACCTATCCTGCGAAATCCTTTTCATTTCTACATAACTACCATATCCTCGCTGATAATTTGGAAAAATATTTTTGAAAAATATTAGTTTGTAATCCCGAGGCTCAAAATTGGGACCAGACAATTTCATTAGCTTGTCAATTCATACGCTGGGTGTTTATGAATTTAGTTCCTAGTGTACGTGAGGTCTGATTAACGGGTAAGACGGGTCTCTTAGAAGACGTCATGATGTCTGAATAGTGGCGTCGAAAACCGTATTTGCAGGCCCATCTAGACTTCTCAGGGAAATATCACTCATTTCCCATTTTCCGTTTAATTTCTGATCTTAGGTTGTTCTCATTTCTGCCTTAGAATGTTTCACTTCTGACTTCAGAATAAGATTCATGGTGTTTTCAGCTTCAAGAGGTAATGAAAAACTTCCTCTCTGCTCAGCAGAGGCTTTCCGACTCACCCTTGCTTCTTTCCCGGGAGTATTCTCACACTACGTTATTTTCTCCACCAAACACTTTTTCATAGAGCCACTCCGTCCACTGTTAACATACTATCCTAGACAGAGATAGTTTTTCGCCATGAGTGAACGAACCTTCTTTAAAAAATTCTCACATTTTCATTTCACGGGTTCGTCTACTGTGTCAAGCCCGTTCCGAACATAATGCCAAAATCTACAAGAATCTTTTCATATTCCGGGGCTTAAATTTCATATGATACTTATAATATCTAAAAGAATTATAAAATTCATTATAGCGTACATTTATCATCCCAGACCAAACCAATATTCAGAAAGAAACAAATACTCCCAGTCAACAAAAATAATAATTTTCACTGCTACAACAGACGAAAGATTGATAAAATTCACTGGTTGAATTAGAGGCTGAGGATGCGTCAGTTAAACTACCAAAAATATAAACATTCAAAATGTCATAATAATATGAAATGGGCAATATTTTTTAACTTAGTGGACAGGACCATTTTATTCTCTGACCAGACACACAATTCTACGCATTTTTCTATTATCACTGACAATCTCTTAGCCAATTCTTATCTTATCCACTTTATTAACTCTAATATTCGTAGTAAACTCAAGAAATTATCGAATTCATCAACCAACGTTCCCAAGCAGAACACACCTAATATCCTGTTTTTAATGGTCAACATTTTGACACAACAAAATTATTTCGCCAATTCAACATTGGCATCATCTACAAATCTATTAATTATCTCTGTTGTTTTGTCAATAATGGTAAAGATCCCTTACCTTAGGAAGATACTCACTTCGTAGTGCAATGATTGTGTAGCGTAGTTGGACTCCTCCCTAATTTTATTGGAATTTTTAGGTTATTTAATGATCTAAAGGTTGAGTAAGAACATAACGGCGACAGGCAGGTAAGAAGTATTTTCTCCCGGCGCCAGGCTGCCGAACGAGGTACATGCCTGTCTGCGGATTTATAATACAGGGTTATATTGCTGAAAGAACATTCGCCCTTCAAAATTGTCTAAGGACACTATTCCTTGTTTTACGGTATATTTCCCGCGCTGGACGAAGGACTCATGAGGATTGGCGAAACAAACATCACGTGGAATAGCGTTTTCCCTTGGAGAAGGGATGAACGAGTTTATCTGGGAGACGAAAAGCCGAAAAATATGGAGAATGGTTCTAGACGTTGAGAAGGCGAGGAAGCATAAGAGGAGTGTTAAAGACGTTGAGAATGTGACGAGGCAGAGGAGGTGTGAATTGGTGCTTCTTAATGAGAAGGTATTGAGGACAAGGAAGCCGAGAGATAAACATTCTGTCATTACCAAACATAACCTTTTTAATTATCACAACTTTAAATAGACAGATGTAAAAATCTTTGACGTTCAGAACTACTATAAATGTAGACTCATTTCATTAGACTATGTCTAATGTTTCTATTGATATTGAAAATGATTGTGAATCGTTAAGTGATACATTTATTGTTATTTATTTAGTGTCATATACAGGTTTGAGGTAACCTTAATAAATTCTCTCTTTGTATTCACTTGCTAAGGTCTACCAATTGGCAGAAGAATTAGTGCCAAAAAGTTCTACTCACTCACACTTTATTCTGTGCAAGAATATCTGAGTATCATTTTTTAAAAAGCTCAAATTTTGCTAAAACATTACTAAATAATTTATACTTCCAAAAATAAATTTTTCTGACATTAAGTAAATTAATAGATAATAATACGGCCACATATATCAGCAAACAAATTTTATTAACATTTAACTAATATAAATATAACCTTTCATCCAATTTTGTGATCTACTTTAGGTAACTGGAGACAAAAATTCTTAAGTCAATATTAAATTTGATCACATATTTTTTTTACAATATGAAGTACGTTTTTCAATAAAGTAAAATGAACAACAGACTTAGATTTTTAAATGGATAAATTAATTAAATTGTGAGTAATTTTGTTTCGCGGACTATGTCAATTAAATTTATTTGCTGGCATATTTGGCTGTATATTTATTTATTAATATATATTTTATTATATTTATAATAAGTATAAATTTGACAAGGTTTTCTCGGTAGCACAACCGGTCGAAAATACAGTAATTAAACGACGTTTCGACAGCAGTCAATTCTATCATCGTCTGTCGAAACTTCGTTCGATTATAACTATCAATTTATACAATTTGTTTACTTATTCGACTCTCTCTATAAAGAGATTTTTGAACCGAATAATAAGTAAATAAATTTCAACAGTTCTGTTCTCTGGTTTATTTCTTCGCTAATTTGAAAGGACCCTTGTTAAATTATACGAAGTTATCACAGAATTTTCATCTACTGCGTCAATCACCTTTGCGTTATTTTCTGTAAATGGTTTTATATGTCCTTCCAATTTAAAACAATTCAACTTCATGCGTAAACGCCAGATTTCTTTATCTGTCTGTGCCACTAATGGCAAAAATAGTTGATTGTAAACTTTTGAAATTTGACTGGCTCTAAAAGAAGATTGTTGAAGCTTATACGGACTAATGAAGACTTAGGAAAAGGGATGATGACTAACAACAAGACTATCCAAGTTGGTGGGGCACGTACTTCAGACACAGAAGGTTTATTCATGGTGCTACGACAGAGATAAATCACGAAGAGAGATATTTCTAAATTTTTCCTGGAATCGAATTTTGGGTTAATCCTCATCTCATTATTAAATAAAAATATTGAAAACGTCTAAAAATGGCATTTACTTTTTAATCGCGCTGATAATGAGAATTTCGAATTGATTTTGCGTTGAAAATGGAAATAGTTAAGTAAAACATCATCTTCCTATTATCAATTATCTTAACTAAGTTTAATTCATTCGGGAGATAAAGATAATACAGAGTCAGAGCACTTAAAGAAATTCCGGTTTAAATTTGTATGAAATGAATATTTTCAAAGTTCCTCGCATAAATTTAGAATTTTCTACTGCAACATGCAACGCTGTAGGCTACAGTAAAAATTCCAGGTTTGCAACTAAAATGAAGTCGCACTTCTTCCAACGTCATATGCATTGCAAACCAGGACCAAGGTAATTAGATTTCCGTTGCTAATGGTATGGTGCGTTTTGCAGGAATGACTTAAAAAGGGCGCTCTGAATGTGTCCCTTCGGCGCAGTTAATGCGTTCTTTTCTTTTTTGGGTTCGCCTTCTTAATGGAGCGCGGCTAACGAGATTATTGGTGCAGAAAGGTTAAGCACGCTGAATTGGTAACCCTGCAAGAAGGGAAAATTAATTCGAGGGACGCTGGTAACGAAATTTTGTTCTTAAGTATTGCAAAAAAACGTTTTTTTCACGGTGGACTTACTTTTTGTCAGCTACTCAACCGTAAATAAATATGGCAATAAATTATTGGTAACATGAATTCTTGGAAGCAGGAAACACTGTTTAGAAAATTGATTTAAACAAATTTGAACGTAATTATAAAGATTATTATAAGCTAATAATTAAGGAACAGAGTTGAAATTGTCAATGAATATATTTGTACCTTCTTCTTTTGTTGAGGTGCTACGACAACTTCTGTGATGTCTTGGCCTGATGCACAACGTGTCTCCACTAATTTCTGTTCTGGATCTTAGACGTCCACTTTATAATTCCGAGACTCCTAAAGCCTGCGTCACACTTATGTGCAACGGAATTAATTGGTGCGGGTGTTGACGTCACAATTTAGCGGGTGCGGAACGTTTAATATCTGAATGATTCACAAAATTATAACAACTAGATCATTTTATTGTTTCATAACGCAATCAGAAACTGTGTTAAAATATCAGAATTTATCATCGTCAGCAGAAAGTGAATTTCACCAAGAGTTGTATCTTCCACTCTTCAAAGTAAAGACACAGTTTCACGTGTATTTATGAAAACCAGTAATGAACAACAAAAAAGTACATATATTTTGACAATTCCCCAGGAGAAAGGACTTCATTACAAAATAATGCAAAGTTTAGGACCCAAAAAAAATATATATTGAAGAAACATACTCGCTTGCAATTCACCAAGGTGACCAGACGCACTTTTAATAACGAAATTAAACATCATGACATTAAAAAACTAATTACTTGTCAAAACACTTTTTACAGTTTTGCATTAATTAACTATTTCAAGGAAATAATGTCATTTTACGTGATTGTTATTTAAATTTATTTTTATTATTTCTGTTTTTCATTACGCTTTTAGAATTAAACATTACATAATAATGCAATAATATTTATCACAAATAGTTATATAATATATGACGTTGCTATCAAAATAGTTTTCTTAGTTTAGCGTGTCTAAATAATGAAAGTATTATATTGATATTTCCTACAGGGGTAAATCAAGCATTTCTTGCTATATTTAATAAATTCTTATACCAACTTTGGATTAAATCTCAAAGTTGAAATTTATACTGTAGTTTGATACCATAAAAACCCAAAAATTGTAGAAGTTCAGATTTTTATATGCATACTTTGAAACAAACTGAAAAATCCCACTGTAAAAGGTGTAATTTGTAAATGGTACGTTACTCACAACTGATAATATATATGAAGTAACTACGCCATTATGTGTAAAAGCACGAAAATTATTGAGGCTCGCAAACTCTTTCTTATTGAAGAAATAAGCCTACGAAAATTACATTTTCTTCATTGGAATGGACAATATCGTGTTACACAGCGAAAATGAAAAAATATTATTAGGCACGTAAATAGAGATATCATTTGCCGGCTCAAATGTACTGAACACGGTACGGTTGACTTGAAAAGAATTCAACAACACAGTTCTGAATAATTTAGAAAATCGTCGATACCTGTGAACGCGAGAAATGGCGAGTGCCCTGCACCAAAAGAGTTTTTTTAACAGACACAATATAAACTAAACAAAATTAGTTTTGAACTTAAAAAACACGAGGGAATGCACCAACAAAATATTAATTTTTTCTGAGAATCTGAGCAACCAAGTTCCTTTTTCCTGGACCACTTGGCACAGAGACTCGAATACGACTTTCAACTTTGTTTTCTAATTTTTTAAATGTTACGTTTTGGTATTCATTTCTGCCTTAATCAGGCCGTAATTCTTGAAAGAATTTACATACTGTTTAATAAATACTACAAAATTTTGAAATAACCCATGTTGAAATTAATAAATCCACATTATCAAATTATAATTTTAAAATCCACATGTTAAGTTTACCAATGATGCTACTTTATTGCTTGATTAAGATTATAAAATTGATAATGTTACAATAGTAAGACCTTCCCTCATCCAATTATCGCCGGACGTGTTGCGTTTCCCCGCAGCATTGTGCGGATACTGTGGGACGGGAAAACGCATCCGCCCCGCAACCGTCGCAATTTAAGTACACGTGTTGTCTGACACGCAGCGGGCTACCTGCACGCGCAAACCTAATATCAATAGTACTTGTCTCTTCATCTGGTCTTTGGTCTGCCTTGTATTTTAGTTGAAAGGGGTATATTGTTATAAACCTCTTTTTGCATTTCTTTCATCGCTCATTCTGTGTAGATGTCCAAACCGACTTAATCTGAGGGATTTCTTGTGATTCGCTATATTTATGTATTGAATTATTTGATCTAATTCATCATTTGTTCGTATAATACAGTTTCCACGTGAGAGTTTAACTGCACCATAAATCGTTCGCAAGACCTTCCTTTCAAATATTTGCAATCTTTTTATGTTCTCCTTTTCAATGTCGAAGTATCAGCTGCATACTGTCGTCGTCAAAATAGTAGAGCCCTGAATTTGAAGCCTCACTGTGCCCATTCGGATTGACCTACGTTATTGTAAAAGTTCTCATTGTTTGCAGACTTTAATGCCATTTTATGATATGTAAATGTAATTTTTTTTAAAGAATTTTAAACATTCGTTTTGGCGAAGAAACGGAAAAAGTCAGGGTGTTTTTGTTTTTCTTTCATATAGCTCGAATTTGACAACTCATAGATTTCAAACTGTTGTTTTAAATGGTCTAAGAATTTAGTAAAAGGAAGTGCAAACCGTTCCAAACCTATCCGAAAAGTTTGTATCTTCTGTGTGTCTTATGGTTTTTTAAATTAATCAATTAGTGGAACTTTACTAACTCTTGAATATCGTATCGCAGGATAGTGGGGCAAAAGTTATTCTTGTAGCGGTTAAAAGTCATAAATATAAAATATAAGCTTCATTGATGTAGCAACGCTTCGAAATTTTATACGATTTTTTATAGAGTGCTGGGAGTAAGGAAAGGTTTATTTGGAGCGATTAAAAAATTGTACAACATTTTGTAGCGTTGCTACATCAATGAAGCTTATATTTTATATTTATGACTTTTAACCGCTACAAGAAAAACTTTGTCCCACTCTTCTGCTATGCACTTTCCAAGAGTTAGTAGAGGTCCAGTAATTAATTAATTAAAAATAACATAAGACACAGGTGAATAAAGTGGATAGGTTTGGAATTTTTGCACATCTATTGATACACTTTCAGATCATTTAAAACAACAGTTTGAAATCTATAAGTTGTCAAAGTCGAGCTTTATAAAAGAATGACACAAACACCCTGACGTTTTTCAGTTTATTCTTCAAAACGCAGGTGCAAAATGCTTTAAAACATCATAAAATATCATATCATTAAATATCATAAAATATGTTAAAATTCTGCAAACAATGAGAAATTTTACAATAACGTAGGTCAATCCGAATGGACACAGTGAGGCTTCAATTTTGGCGACGACAGTAGGTGACTATTGCTCTTATTACCGACGTATACAATTTCAATTTTACCTTTTTGGATATTATCTTGCTCTGTAAGCACACCTATTTTCTGCACCTTCTCCTCTCTAACTTCTTCTATGAAGTGTTACCATTAAGAATTGTTCCTAGGTATCTGTACGAGGTTACGTCTTGGCATGTGATGTCATCAATCGTATCTGTGATACGGAATTGTTCCAATAATTTGAATTTTTATCATAAACTATCATGAGTATACCTATGATGGCCTTTTGTTTTACTAAGCAGGTCTATCTTTGTTCATGAAGCTCTAGAAATTGTCTGAAATGATCTATAGGTAGCAAGGAATAATAAAATATATTGAATTAAGCAGAGATATTAAAGTGTAGTAATACTGAAAGAGCTTTTATAAATACGCTAAAAATGATAGAACGCAATATTTACCTGTTTTACGTGGTTCTGTTGTCCTAAACAGCTATAATTTTTATTTCTTACTCAAAGAAATTATCTATGTAGGATAATTGCCCACTAAAATTATAATTTTGTACGTTGTTGTAATTCTTTCGAATTTGGATGAAGTCCTGCAATGACTATTCGCAGATTTGAATTATCTCGAGGCCTGAGGGACACAATGATCTAACTAAGCAGCCTGACCTTGGCAACCATGACGGCCGAAGTACTTGAGTGACAAGGATGCACTCTCGTTGTAGAATCATTCAGGGAAATAGGTGGTTGCCCATTACACTACTGGATGCTTTGAACATGAGTAAGCACGTCCGTCTGATAAGATATTCATGGTAACGTCCTCGCAAAATGGAGTTTATTAGCACTCTAAACCCAAACATCAAAATAAACTAGTAATGGTTTACAAGTAGTGGCCTTCAAGAGTATAACTTTTCTCTCTCCAAAGCGTTACTTGTATTTAGTTAATAATACCGACGGCTGTTCAATATGTGTTTATGCGCAGCGCATAAATTAAAATACGGAGAATTTCTTTTTCTTTATATCCTTGATAATAAATTTGCTATGACAGTATGTATTTCTTCTTCTTCTCATGACGGTCTTCCGTTAATAAAAACAGTTGGAATGAAATGTCCATGTACAATAAACCGTTTCATCCTCACGCACACACCGTTAAGCTCAACAAACAACCTTCTTTCTGCGCTCAGAGACAATCAGGACATACAATAGTTCCATTGTGCTTGGAATTTCCCTAAAATGATTTAGTGTCACAAATGTATGTCACCTTCATTATAATTTTTTCCCTGTTTTAAACATTGGGCACTATTTTTAACTTTATATATATATATATATATATATATATATAAATATATAAATGCGATTGGGAACTACACCATTCGGCGTCTCTCGCATCCAAGCTTCTACCTCCTTTTATCTTTCCAATCTACATGTTGCATTATCTGTCCTTTATTGCTTTCATTCATTCCATGTAAGTTTATGTCTTCCTTTTTTCTTTCGTTTTGGGGTTTGCCAGTAAAATATGCTTAATGGCCACTGTTCCTCTAGCATTCGTCTCAAATTTCCATACCAATTCAACCACCTACCTTCTATTGAATCCAAGATATTTCCTGATGTATCCCCCATTCCTTCCGGAATGTATTAATTTCTTATCCTTTCTATTCTTGTCACACCACAGCTGCGTCTCCAGAAATACATTTCCATCGCTCTTAACATTTCTTCATTTTTCTTAGTTATTTCCCAAACCTCAGAACCATATAGTGCAATGCTCTCCACTATCGTTTTATAGATTCTCCTTTTCACCTTATTTTTTGTGTTTATTCCATATAATTGAGTGTAGCTGCCTTGTTGTAACTCTGCCCTTTGCTTCTCTGCTTTGGTTCCCCCTCGCTTCCTCCTTTACTAGAAATATTTCTCCTTAAGTATTTATATGTGACGCAGCACTTTACTACACTTCCGTCTTCCATTTCTAAATCTCTTCCTGTCCCTCCAACTACCATTATACGTCCTTCGACGTCGACTCGGATTAGCTCAGTTAGTAGAGCCCCGGCTAGATATCGTGAGGTCCTGGGTTCGAGTCGACATTTTTCCATTATTGGCTTTATTCAAAAGTTATTTGTAAGTCTCATTTCACATATACCTCATTCAATTTTCTTAGTATGTAGCATGCGTTATCTTCTTCTTCGGCGAATATAAACTGACCATCAGCAAAATTCAAAGTATACAGGGTTTCACCATTTTTGGGTATTACCATTGTGTGACAATTTTTTCTCTAATTTTTGAGTGCATCATTCAAACATATTTTAAAAAGCGTAGGTGCTTTACATCAGCCTTGTTTCAATCCTTTATTTACGTGGAATTCTGATGACTATGTTTCCAACTTTGACCCTGTTTAAATTTCCTGTATAAAATTTTTATGGCCTTTATATAAGTTCTTTTTATTTGCTGATTTTCCATCAGCGACCATAATTCCGTTAGAGGAACACTGTCATATGCTTTCTGTAAATATATGTAAATAAGATGGGTTTATGTGCTACAGATTTGTCCGTGACTGAAGATACATGACCTGCCTGCCCTAAAACTGCTTTGATCTTCAGATTCATACATCTCATGTTAGACTCCATTTTTCAGAATCTTGCCGTATATGCGGCCAACAGAGCTTAGGACAGTGATTCCTTGGTAATTGGTACATTCTGTTCGAGCACCTTTTTTTAAACATATTGCTGATAATACCTTTCTTAAAATGCCCAAGTATTTTCTGTCCAAAAAAACGTAAGTTAAACAATTTACAGAGAATTTTAAGAAGAATTGCAGTTCGATAGGCACTGCTCCAGGATTATCCAGATTATCAATTTTTACGTGACTTGAAGACTTTTTGAACTTCTTCAGATGTTATATGCTGGGAAATCTGTTACCACATATTCTTTAAATTACACTCCATCTTCTTGCAACAATTTTTCATAGTAATCTTTCCACTTATTTAGTGGTATGAGTAGATTTAACCTATTATTTTCATTTGATCTGATGTTTTTATTACTTTCCATGATTCTCCTGACTTTGTGTTACCCATGTAATTGTAATTTCCTCGCACTTTTTCCCAGATTTACTTTTTTTTGCTTTAACGATGACTTTATTTACTTCCCTACTTATCCTTAGATAATACTTTCGGTCTTCTGGGTCGTATATTCCTAGCCATTTCTGATAGCCACTCTTATTTTCCAGAGCTTTCATTTTTATATCGCAATTAGTTATCATAGTGGACGGAATAAGAAACATGACATATTCCCGTTGTAGTCAGTGTACAGGTATGTCCACCGCTGTTGTCGTATTTTACATAATATAAATATATTTTTTGATTGTTATAGCATATGGCTAAGGTGCAGTAGTTTATTCTAAAATTGAAAATATGCGCGGTGGTGGTTAATGAACAAATTTATACATATTAATAAACCTGCAAACCCATTTAATAACGCAGAAAGTGATGGAATGGGGTATTACGGAAGGGAGGTCAAAAGATTCAAGGGTTATCTATGGCCTGGGGGCTATATTTTAAGGTTGTCACCCGGATATTCACCTAAATATGATGCAGGGATAATCTCAGAGAAACCAGTATCAGGTAAATCAGGCGCTTGGTAATTGATCCACGTGTCAGGTGACTGGAGTAGGGAAGCAGCATGCCACAATCTGTATAGAAGGCAGCGCGCTCGTTTGCAACATGCCTTAAAATGTCTTAAGTGTGAAGTGTTAGGATAGAAGAACACGAAAAACAAGCTATTTATAACAGGGATAAATGGTAGATATAATTACAGTCCCGCGACAAATGACAGATATAAAAAGAATGATTCTGTTTGAAAAATATTTATAATCAGTCAAAGTATCTAACAGTAATGATGCAGTACAACATGAACACGTGACACAGGTTGTTTTAGTTACACCGGCTCCCGAGCTGTTCTGAAACACATTTCTCCGGGCAGCCGAAGCAACAAGCAAACAAAAAAGCATCTGTTGCAAAGTTGCGCCGAAGGCAATAAACCTGCCAGACTTCTGAGACATTTCCCTTGTCCTCCTCGGGTTATGTAACGCACGAACTGTAATACCTAGTGAAGTCTGGAAAACGCTTGAGACATCCCGTCAGTCTCCTAGAAACCCCCGCTTACATAATTTAGCTTAAAATACTTGCATATACCCTAGTATTCCCAACTATTTTTTTCCAATTAACAATATTCTCGATGTGAAGACATAGTTTAACATTTTTCATTAAAAAATTCCTTTTTCATCCCCCCGGAAGGGTCGTCACGTACCGTAGTGGCTGAAAATTATGCAACTTAACTTCTGATTAGACGTGTAACTTCTTTAAAAAATCGGTAAAAGTGAACAAGAACAACGTAAAAAATGTGAATATATTGTTACGCTGTAAGACCTTCCCCAATTTAATTAGTATTTTTCGATGAATCAAGTTCACAAAATTAAATAAGAATATTCTGAGACAGGTGTGGAAAATCAAGGCGTCAGACTTCGCGAAGAAATGTGATTGCTAGCTAGGTGCAGGGGATTAAAGGTGTTTGTCCACCAGGGGACGCTGACGCATGGAAGTTTCGTAAGATTTACCCCTTCGTATGTGCTTGGAGAAAAATTAATCACGATTGGTGTAGACACGTCACGTAGGGTGACGTTTTTCCATAGAGAAGGGGAAAGGAGAGATTGGCTAGGAGGTGGCTCCGTGGTGATTCTGAGGTTAGAAGGAAGAGTAAGAACGAGAGTAGGGAGGGACTTGGGAGGAACAGGATTTACGGAGATGGATTTGTCAGTGTACGTCAGTGGAAGAAGAAATAGAAATAGGAGAGAAGTATAAGTGTTCGTCGAAAGTTATAACGAAAAGCAATTTGAGAAGAGGAAAGAAGACGATTTAATTAATTAGTAAAAGGAAAACACAAAAGCTGCATAACGAAATATTGATATCCCAGCAAAAACTCTGCTGAGACATGAAGGACCTCGCTGAGACGGAATATTGGGTTTTCCTCGTCGTCCGACGATGTGAAATTCCCTGAATAACACTTTGTAGGAGGAAGGATCGCTACAGCTTGCTACCTTCCTGCCATGTGCATGCACTAGAGTCCCAGTCGCCGAATAATAATAACAGGTACGCCATAATAACCTAGATCTCTGCTACCTCTTGTTACCCACAGTAATGTACTCTGAAAAATCTCATTTATTGTTGATTCAATATTTAAATTTTACTTTAAATAATGCAATTTTTTGGTAATATATATCGCGTAGTACTAAAAGAGGAATTTGGGTTTTAATATTTAAAAAAATTAAAATAAAATAAAAACCCCTGTAAATTTTTTAACAATTAAATAAGAGACAAAGTCTCAGTTTATTTTACAATGTATATAAATGTTCTTTGTATCCGACCTTCGTCACACAGAACAAAAAAAAATTAGTAATCAAATTCTGCTCATACCCGACCCTGCGTATCAAGAGTGACGGCAAAAACGCCTGCTGCGATGCTGTGACAAAACTCTTCGAGGTTTTATGATAGAGGTGTAACCAAGATAATCTTAATTTAACCCCCGAAGAAAAAATCCCTAGGCGTCAAGTCCTGCAATCGCGGTGGCCACTGGATTAGCGCCAGGTTAGCCGCCTCATTACGGCCTATCCAACGACGTGGCTACGCCTTATTCACGTAATCTCTTAAACAATTATGGAAATGTTAAGTGTACCCCAAAGAATTGAGATATGAAATCTCAAATATCAATTTCAGGTTGTTCCAGGAGCCACATAACAACTACGGTCGGTGGTAGTTTTACAAAGCAACTTTTAAGCACCACGTTCGAGAAGCATATGAGATATTTTCTGTAACGTATCTTAGGCTTTATTCAGCTATTTATCTAAACTGATTTGTTTTAACGTTCACCTTCATAATACTTCGTGAACAAAGTTATATAATCAATTACTTTTCCATCTTTGCTTTTTATTTCTTCTTACATATTGTCCACAGTTGTGGGTCTAATTTCGATTTAATTAATACCTAAATTAACATGTAAATATTAATGTGCAAATAAAAACATTTAGAAAGTAATTACAAATCCTTCGTGTACAAATACTTTTAAGTGACCTATAATATTTAAAGCCTAAATTCAATTTTCGAAAATAAATATTTAAATTTGAATTTAATATTGAATACATCTCTGGAAATAACGCACACTTTTGACAAGTTGTCTCCAAATTTTATTATTTCTTAAAATTTCAAGATTCAAGTTTTTTATTCATGGTAATTTTTATTTTCACGTAATTGTATAGTAATTTTTTGATTTCACGTTTATACAAAAATTATTTACTGTAAAGTTTTTAAATATTCAGATTTGTAGAAACATAGGTTTTTTAATTTAATTAAATTTCCCTTGATATGTCGGTTGGTTTTTTATTATTGGTTTTAATTTCATTCATTGTTTATGTATATTTTATTACAAATTATTTGGTCTCCAATATTGATATTGCATTTTTAAATGTGTCAGATAATTTTCTAATCATGTTTCAAGTGTCCTTCTATTTACCACACGAAAGAACTCATTTATTCCTTACGATATATATTCGTCGTGCGTTCAATTTGGTGCGCATTTCATTGTCCTTGAAAGAAATTCCGCGCACTTCTCGTTAAGTTACTCTCGTTTTGGAATCAGCATCGTTTTTAATTTCTAGCGTGGATTCCCAGGAATTCCATAGCTTGAAATTGAATATCCAGTTGAATAACGTCGTGAAAAAGCAGTGTCTTTATAACTGCGCATTAGAGCGAGAAAAGTAAAAGTGCTCAAAACATTGCCGTATCATATTTCTCGCTTCGGAACGGTTAATTAATTGAAGATACTTTTCGTGCTGCCCATCTGCGGTTTTTGTGGTTTCCATAGTTACCTTTTCAGTGTGTTGATAGTGATTTCAATTCAGGTGTACTAAAACTTTTGTTACATTCGGTTAGATCTGCAACGTCTTTTTCGTCGGGTCGTTAACAAAAAAAATATTAAAAATATACAAATATTTCCATTTATATTTCACTCATCTTACGTATCGACAAAAATTAATGTAAATAAAAACATTGGATATCAAATAAAATTATAAATGTAGCATATTACGGATGGCTTCATTCGCCCCAGAGCATTGGCAAAATAATCGTTACAGTAGGGACTTACATAATTAACTTAGTAACAGTTTGTTTTGACTGGTGTTATGAGGCACAAAAATTAAAAAAAAACATTACAAACTAATTACTATTATTTAAAGAAACGCGCAACGGTCTACTATTTGATTGAATTAAAAATAGATTCTGACAGTTTGGAGACTAATTTTTATTCATCATAATTTATCAAGTAATATTTCACAGAGGGACTGCAGAAAATGAAATCTCCCAACCAGGTCATCTATTAAGGAAAAATATAATTAATAAGCATCTACTTATAAATTTAGACTAATTTTTCTACTAACAAATATTGATAGTTTGTGAAATCTACAAAACTGGAAGAATCCCAGAAGATTTTAGTAAAAACATAATTATACCCACACCGAAGATACAAACAGAGTAGGAAAGTTAGTTTAGTATTTCATGAGTGAAAAATATTAACGAAAATAGTATATAGGAGGATGGAACGTCAAATATAATGCAAGTTAGGAGAAGATCAGTTTGGTTTTAGGAAGAATGTAGGGACAAGAGAAGCAATATTGACTTTGCGACTAATTTTAGAGGCAAGTATTAGAAGTATTAGAAGATTTATAAAAAGCCTTTGATAATGTGAACTGGAACACACTATTAAGGATTTTGAAGAGGACAGGAATAAAATATCGAAAAAAAGAGGCTTATACATAACCTCTACAAAAGGCAGTCGCCAGTAATTAGAATAGAAGATAAAGGAAAGAAAACCGTAATCAAGAAAGGAGTAATACAAGGATGCAAGTCTGTCGCCCAAGATGTTTAATTTATTTATAGAACAGACGATTAAGAAAGTTAAAAATGAATAGGTGAAGGGAATAAAAATGCAAGAAGATGAAATATGGTATTGTGGTATTAGGGGATTCGAAAGAAAACTTGGAAACCATAATAAACGGCATGAACGTGATCCTGTACGAAGAGTTAAATATGGGGATTAATGGTGGGGAAACCAAACTAATTGAGAGTAGTATGGGAAACAGTGAAATAACAAAAGGAGTTAGATTTGGAAGGGATATTTTGACGGAAGTCAAAGATGGTAGAAGTATAGTAGACATAGTACAGGCAAGGAAGGCTTTCGCGAAAAACAGGAATTTACTTACGGGTAATATAAGTGTGAATATTAGGAATTCGTTGCTAAAAATTTTCGTATGGAGCGTGGAGTTAATTAGAATTTAAGTGTAAGAAATGAAAGCAAAAATCAAGAATCAATGCTTCTGTCGCCCATTCTGTTTAACTTATACAAAGAACAGGTGATGAAGAAATTTAAAAGGGAATATAGAAAACGAATCACATTGCAAGGAGAAGAAATAAGAACCCTAAGGTTTACCGATGATATTGTAGTATTGGGGGAGTCAGAAGAAGACATGGAAACATAATAAATGGCATGATCGTGGTCCTGTAGGAAGAGTACAACATGAGGATCAATAGATGAGAAGCCAAGGTGATGTAGTGTACAATGGGAAATAGTGGAATAATAAAGAATGGGAGGGGATATTTTGAAGGACGTTAAGGAATTCTGCTCCTTGGGCAGCATAATAATCAGGGATGGCAGAAGTATAGTAGACATAAAGAGTAGAATAGCACAGGCAAGGAAGGCTTTCCCAAAAAAGATGAATTTACTTATGGCTAATATGCATAAGAATATATGGAAATCATTATAAAAATGTTGGTATGGAGTGTGGAGTAGTATGGGTGCGAAACGTCGACGATAGGAGTTGCTGAAAAGAAAAGAATAGAAGCGTTTGAAATGTGGTGCTATAGAAGAAAGCTAAAAATCAGATGGATGGATAGAATAACCAACCAGCAAGTCTATGCAGAATAAGAGAAGGGGAAAAGGAAGGAGGACTTTACATAAGAGAAGGGATATTATAATTGGTCACGTTTTGAAACATGAGGATCTTGTAAAATTATCATTGGAGGACAGTATGTGGGGTAAGAACAGAAGAGGGAGGTCAAGAATGGAATACGCTAAGGAGATTAGGTTGGATGAGGGATCAGATAAGTATGTAGATATGCAAAGGCATGGAATGGAGGGTTGCATCAGACCAGTCTAAGGACTGAAACAGACAACAACAACACGAAGGCACGTAAATTTAATTAAAGGCCATGTTGGTTTGATTTAAAAATTGTATTGATTTTATTAAAAAGCATGTTTTAATATTGATAAAAGAAAATAGAGGTCTTTATTATAGCATAATTTTGGTCGAAAGTTTCTTTGTGAAAATTTTTAACGTTTTTAACACAAAAATTGATATTAAAGACGTATTTAAATTTATTGAGGGAGGATAAAAAACAAGCGGGATCTAATACATCAGTGTCAAAAAATGAAAACAAGTCTTACTAAATTTATTCCTTCACAAATAATCTTCTAACTAGTCGATTTAAACTTTCACCATGATTTCGGAAATATGGATGGGGAGCGGTTTTAGTAGTTGTAAAAAATAGGAGAAGTTTATTGCTGGAATGTGGCATCAACTGTGTTGTTGAGGTGAGACGAACGAACCGTACGTATAGATAACGTATGACTTTTTTTGATAGAATAATGTAGCAATGATTGAGTAACACAAAGGTAGTTGTTTTTGTAAGCGTCGCAATAAAACAAAAATAACTATTTAATTTTTCATACAAAGTTGTATGTATGCTGTATCTGTACACGATAAATACAATATTCATATTATTAATATTAAATCGATTAACATCTGCTATTAAATAACAAATTAAATCATTTCCGACCGATTTTTACAGACAGTTTTTATTTTTTATTTAAACGACGTTTCGGCGCATATTCAGCCTTCTTCAGGTTTATAATCTGTGAAATACATATTTCAATTTTAAAATACTTATATATAGCACATATATATAAAGGAATAAACTAACAACTCACCAAATTATTGTTGAAATCCAATTATCAAAAACTATGAAATTGTTGTAATCGTTAATTTCTGCAGCCTCGGACCTCACTTTGATATGTGCTATACATAAGTATATAAGTATTTTCAAATTGAAATATGTATTTCACCTGAAGAAGGCGCGAATATGCGCCGAAACGTCGTTTGAATAAAAAATAAAAACTGTCTGTAAAAATCGGTCGGAAATTATTTAATATTCATATTATCATTATTGGTATTGCATTTTTGAAATCGATTCATCAAGGTTACCCGAGAGGGGAATATACTTCATTGTTTGTATCATGCTAACCAGTGCGTACAACATAACAACAGTAATAAACAAAGCTGCTGGCGCCCACATGGGTAATTATAAAATGTTAATATGGTGAAACTAGTTGAAAAATTACTTGGGTATCCATTTTAATAATTTATTTAAAGAGATCCTGCCCTACAGTTAGATATTACGTAAATGCTTTTCGCTAGCAAAGGTTGTCAAACCTTGCTGGCGTTAACGTAATTATATATCATGGTATATTTTGACTGTTACGAATTATTTCGAAGGAGTTAATACTGATATATTGTCTCGAATGGCAGCGGAAGTTGTGTTTAGTTAGTGATCTTCAGTGTTAAAAATTGAATTGTATTGGGATAAAATTTTTCCTATGTTAATCAGTCACATAAGCAAAACTTAATTTTAATTTTGATTTCAAATTTATTCATCAGGAGCTTTAGGCATTGCCATAGTCATTACAAAATTTATATACTTTTTTTGAAACATTGCAATTTTTTTTATAAATTTCTTGTAATATTTCGAAAATAAAGTATATAATATTTGTAGATGACCATGACAAGGCCGAAAGCTCCTGATGAATAAATTTGAAATTATTGTTTTTGTTATAAATGTGGCTGATTAACATAATGAAAAATTATTATCAAACTTGGTAAAAATCAGCCTTTTAATTTTTATTTAATAAATTACTTTCTTGAAATTTATGTGGACTATCGTCGCGATCTCTGATTTGAGTAAGTGGAGACAGAATACTTCAAGATTAACATCGTCGAGATTAGTTATAGTTTTAGTTCTAATTAGGACAACGGCAAACTTTGCGCCACATCGGCTAATTAACTACTGACTTGTTACTCAGTCAACCAATGAGATTTTTCTGATCTAAATATGAAATTGATGAATTGCTGACAGCGTACTACATCGATATCAAATCCATCACTTTATTACTGACAACGGTTTCAGCACGTTTTCACGAGAAGCACGTTGGCATTTAGTATTACTCTTGTTCAGTGTAACTTTTCATTACCGTCAAATTTTTCATTAACCCGCGATACAGTTTTACAACTTTTATATTATGTGGTTTAGACTCCAGAGCTACTAAACAAGTTATAAAACTACTGTATTTAACCTACAAAAGTTTCCAGATATTTCCACGCGATATAAATTTGAGGAAAAGAAGCTAAACTATGCGAAATAAAATTAAAACTGCCAGGTCGCTATTAACGCGCCACGCTTCAGTGTCGTATTATTTTATTTACTACTATGGTTTCAGGCAGTCTGGCTGCTGTTAAATAATTCCATGTTGCATGTAATATAAGCTGGGTGGAATATGTGGACGGGATTCGGGAATTTCATTTCCTAGAGGTATTAGGTTGGGGTCGGAAATTGAGGAAGCAACAGAATTTTCCTGTGTTATTGACGTTCTCGGCAAATAGTCGTGAACGCAGATTTATTCATTAAAACCGGACCGGCCAGCTTTTTCTTTACCAACTGATAAATTTTGCTATAAAAAATGAAGCCTTCTTGCACCTTACATGTGAAATACAATTCCGTCCGTCCTGCAGGAACGTGACACATGAGTTTGAAAGAAAACAGCTTCCTACTTTTACTTGAAATGTTTCGATCCAGTTACACCAAGAGACACAGAATTCGCAAACGTGAATAGCGTAACTTGTGTCGATGTGGAATATTTGTATTTTTGCATTTTATATTGTTGAAGTGAAAAGAACTTTCATCAAACCTTGTACACGTAGTTTCCTGAGCAAACAAAAATTTTTACCCGTCATGTTCAAGACACAATCACTAATTCAGGTGAACTCGGGAGCTTTCGTGAAGAAGAAGTTTCTTAATATGTCATTAATCAATACAACATAAATCCGCATAGGAAATATGTCAGTTACTTCGGATGTTGCTGCAAGAAAATTGGATCACGGAACTGTGACGGCGGAATTCCCTGAATTCAGAGATTAAGTAAAAAAAAATCGAAGTTAATTTCGGTGATAGGAATATTTTAAGGATAACATATATTGAATAATTATAGTAATAAATAACAATGAAACTATAAAAATCAATTTGAAGTTGTCTACCACCCGTAATATTGATTAATACATTATTTTTCTTGTTGTTGTGGTATTCAGGCCTAAGACTGGTTTAATACAACCCTCCTTGCGCAAGCCTTTTCATTTCCACATAATTCGCACATCCCACAATCTTCTTTAACTTCTTAGCGTAGTCCATCCTTAGCCTCCATATTCTGTTCTTACCTCACACATTTCCCTCTGCAGCCAATTTTACAAGACCCTCATGTATTAAAACGTGACCTATTAACCTATCCCTCCTCTTTGTCAACGTCATCCATATTGTTCGCTCTTCTCCTATTCAGTTACGAACTTCCTTGTTAGTTATTATATCCACCCATCTGATTTTCAGCATTCTCCTATAGCACCACATTTCATAGTCTTCTATTCTTTTCCTTTCTGCGTCTCCTATCGTCCACGTTTCGCAACCATATAACGCCACACTCAATACGAATATCTTTAGCAACGATTTCCTAATTTTCACATTTATAATACCCGTAAGTAAATTCCTCTATTTTGCGAAAGCCTTCCTTGCCTTTGCTATCCTACTCTTAATGTCTACTATACTTCTACCATCCCTAGTTATTACGCTTCCCAAGTTGCAGAATTCTTTAACTTCCGTCAAAATATGCCTTCCCAGCCTAACAGCCTTTCTTATTCCACTGTTTCCCAAACTACACTCCATTACCTTGGTTTTCTCTCTATTAATCCTCATATTGAACTCTACCTCCATGACCACGTTCCTGCCATTTATTATGGTTTCCAAGTCTTCTTTTGACTCTCCTAATACTAATATATCGTCGGCAAAGCGTAGGTGTTTTATTCCTTCTCCTTCCTGTATGATTCCTTTTCTATATTCCGTTTTAACTTTCTTGATTTCCTGTTTTATATATAAGTTAAACAGCATGGGCGACAGACTGCATCCTTAGCTTACTCCTTTCTTGATTTCTGCTTTATTTTCTTGATGTTCAATTCTAATTACAGCTGACTGACTTCTGTATAGGTTATGTGTAAGCCTTATTTCTCGATATTTTATTCCTGTGTCCTTCAAAATCCTTAAGTGTGTTCCAGTTTATATTTTCAAACTTTTTCTAAAACTACAAATGCCAAGAACGTAGGCCGTTGTTTTCTTATCCTGTCTTGTAAATAAAATTAGACTACTATTTTTGTTAATTTTTTGTATGCATGAGATACTAAACTAATTGTCCTGTGCTGTCCGCATCTGTCAGCCCCACGGACTCCCCAGGACCACGTTCATGCCATTTGTAATGGTTTCCAAATCTTCTTCTGACTCCCCTAATACTACAATACCAAAGGCAAAGCGTAGGGTTTTTATTTCTTCTCCTTCCAGTATGATTCCTTTTCCTTATTCAGTTTTAACTTGCTTTATCGCCTGTTCTATATATAAATTATATTTATAATCTTTTAATCCGTGTACGTTCCAATTTAATATCATCGTTAATAATTTATTTATTTTTCTCTGACATTTCAGCTGGCTTTTCTAATCTTTCATTATCAGTAATATCTTTGTATAATAATGTTTTCAATTTAATGGCATATTATAAAAGCCTAATTGGTCATTACATATCAAGTGGTCCGTTGACCATCATGGATTTTGATGGCATTTTAAGTGAGCATTCACACATGTCCTCAATGAACATTGGTAAACTTTCTCAGGCTATAATGTAATACTTGAGGAGATTCTGTAATTTGTTTAAATCCATATGGGAACCTTTTATGCCATGACTGTGAAAATTCAACGACTTTGAGCACTAAAATCAAATACTCCGTTGAAAGTTTTGGAGAAGTTTATTTTTATTAATTACAAGAGTAAGTAGCCGGTGAATGAGCTACACTACATTGAAAACATAATAATCCTACTCTTGATGTCTACTATACTTCTACCATCCCTAGTTATTACGCTTCCCAAGTAGCAGAATTCCTTAACTTCCGTCAAAATATCCCTTCTCAATCTAACATCCTTTGTTATTCCACTGTTTCCCATACTACACTCCATTACCTTGGTTTTACCCCTATTAATTATTTTAGTACACAAGGAATAATTAATGTTCATCAGTGCTACCTCTTTCAAATCTCTGCTTTTGAATAATAATTATAATTCCTATAGTTTTCGAAGATACAAAAATAAATTTTCCAAAGGTAAAAAAATAATATAAAAATTCTTTAGAATATAAATAAAATAATGAAATTAATCTGACTTAGTATTATAAATAAAATATACTGAATGGCAAAAAGTCAGAAATAGAAAAATTTTAATTTAAAGCAATACAAAGGTTTCAATAAATCTTTATTTAAATAACTAAAGAGGACCCAAAAGTTGGGAACGAAACGTCTTTTCATAAATTAAAATTGTTCTATTTATGACCTTTGGCATTTCATTACATTTTGTTTAAAAAATGATTTAATGACGTCTTGTCCTAATTGTGGACATTTTCAGGTAAGTATTAGACTAATTTATGTACTGCAGTATTGTAAATAATTTCTGTAAAACGTCAAGTTAGTACATTAATTTTCGGGTGCAATAGGCAGTGCACCCAGACCTTTGAAATTTTTCTCAACATTATGTAGTAAGATAATATTAATTTTTGCAGATATTAATTGAAGAACATCCCAACGTGTAATTACTGCAAGCCCCTATTTATTTCCTAGATTAAGATAAGACAAATTACAAATTTCTACAACGTAAATGTTCTGAACAAGAAATTATCAATCGATCAGGTTTAATCTTTAATTAACATTTAAAAAATAGAAATCACAAAAAAATAATGCTATGTGTGAGATTTAAAAAAATGAATTAATTATTTTCATTTTAGTTTCCCTACTATCATACCGGCGAAAAAAATCAGTGTATTAAGTAAATAAATAGTAATAGTTACTCATAAACCGGAGGCGAAAAAATCAGTGTAATAAGTAAATAAATAATAATAGTTACAATATAACTAATTAAAATCCACTTAATACGTTAAAATATGTTTGTTGGCGTGATATTTATGCGTGTAAAATTGAAAGATAATTTGATACACATATTCATACAAGCCCGCCAGAAACACATTAGGGAACGGGGAGAGACCCATACGATAATACAAATTATAATTAGATAATATGGGATTGTGTCTTCATACGTAAGTTTGTGACGTTACTTATAATTTATACTGAAAACAGAAATCCACAATATTTAATTGCACGCAATGTGCTTTTATTTGCCGAAGTTCTGTTGGGATGACATTTCATCAATTATATTCTGCAGCACAAGTTCCATTAATATACGGAAGAAAACATTTAATTAAATTCGTGTGCTTGTATACTTTAGTTTGATTTAGAACCGCCTTTTAACGTGACACATTTCACGGAACCAGGGCAACTCTACGCTATCCAATTATGTCCTGTACTTCAGTAAATACTAATGGGTGATAAAGAGACAATAGGCAAGATTTTTAAACATTATAATTTATTGAATTTGTCGTCAATTACAAACAGTGGAGAAATAATTCATAATAAACGCTCGAGAACGTTGTTTCTGTGTGGATTTATAATTTCAAAGATCGAAAATGTAACATACTAAATTTAGTACCACGTATATTATATTTATTATAGGAAATGATTAGTGACAGTTTCCCCTAGTGGATAATAATAATTTTGTATCTAATTTCTGCAGTCCTTTTCGTTCATCTTTACTATCACTATTTTATGTGATGACTATGTATTATCGCGTCCCAATTTATGCCGCATATGGAACTTCAGTCACGGTAATGCTTCTCTCTCAACAATGTTCCTTCTTTTAAATTTCCATTATCAGCTTTTCATATTTTTCAGAAAAACATTAAGTGCTACGCAGTGTTTTATTTTCTGACCTTTCGAATTTTCTTTGTAGATTACAAAGTTACACATATTTATTTTTGAGCTATACCGAGATTATCTTCAATGTTTTACGTTAGTTTATTGTTCCCTTTATTAGAAAAAATTCACGGCTCATTTGTTCCGTTGAGGAATATCTTACAAGATCACCGATTTAATTTGCGTGGTTAATAGGCATAGATAAGATTTTTATTAGTCAAAAACGTGTTATTATTATGAAGGAATTGGGAATAAGAGGATGGAGGAGGAAGGTGAAAGATAGAAGTGAGGCAGGCTCTAGCCCTACAAGGGCTGATACGTCATCTTGATACTGCAGTTTGCAGACTGATAACTGACAAACATACGCTCGTTTCATATTTCAAAATTCTCGGAAACTATTGTAAAACCTGCGGATCGTAGCAGAACTATCTACTTTGATTCTGTTGCATAATAGATAAGATACGTTGCGTAATTTTCCAAGAATTTTTAGTTCGACGCTGACCCTAAGGTAACATTTATGTCCAAAAAGTCGAGGATATTCCATATAAAACAAGTAACTGGAGCCGTTACGTCGCCTATCTGCAGGCTTATGGCGTTACAGCAACAGCGGGAGTCGTAATGAAGAGATTAATCCAGCGTGCCACTCGTTTGGAGCGCTTGTCTGCGATTTTCCAGAATTACAGGGGGAGCGACTGGTTCGCGGGACATTTGGGTCAAGCTAATTGAAGGCTCTGAAAGATGCACAGAATCTAGTTCACAGGGCTCTTGTTGACTGATGGAGAGCATATCTCAGCATGGTGGCCCAAGGAGATGCGTGTGTTGCGTCCATCAGCATGATCTAGCACAACTCCAGCTAAAATCAAATAGGAAATTATATGTTTCAAATTAATAATAATAATAATCATATTCCGTAGATCCTGTAAAGAAGCTAAGCTTCAAGGATGTGGAATGAGTCATGGTGTGTACATTTATTACATTACTTTATTATACAAAAGATAAATATACTTATAACAAATGTTTGTATCCAAATAGAAAGGCGATTCCAACATTACAATCTAATTACTCGTCTCCGATTCTTCTATAAATTCCTTTACTGAATAGAAGGAGTGGCTAAGCAAAAATGAGGATAATTCAGACTTAAATTTACCTTGGTTATCGGACAACTGTTTAAATCTATGAGGCAGTCTGTTGAAGATGGATATCCCATAATAATGCACACCTTTCTGTGCAATTGACAATGTTTTACATTTTTTGTTCAGATTATTTTTGTTCCTTGTATTGAAGGGATAAATGTCAGAATTATTAAAAAATAAATGCCTATTTGTGATTAAAAATAACATAAATGAATAAATGTATTGGCACGTCAAAGTGGAAATACCTATCTTTTTGAACAGAGTTCTGCAAGAAGTTCGTGAGTTAAACCTGACATATTGCTCTAATAACACGTTTTTGACTAATAAAAATCTTATCTATGCCTGCTGAGTTGCCCCAAAATATAATACAATATGATAAAACAGAATGGAAATATGCAAAGTATACTAATTTTCGTGTTTTTAGATCACTGAAGGTGGACATTGCTCTTACAGCATATGTAGCTGAGCTGAGTTTCTTAAGTAATTGATTAATCTGATCAGTCCAATTTAATTTATTATTTACTAAGAGACCTAAGAATTTAACAGAGGAAGTTTCATTTACATTTTTGCTGTCGTATTTAAGTGTTATAGATTGTAAAGTTGTGTTGTGTGTGTGTGAAATTGCATGAAATCTGTTTTGTCACAGTTATTTGTTAGTCCGTTCACATTAAACCATGTTAGCAGGTTAGTTAAATTATTGTTACTTGCCTCTTCTAGTGTGTCTTTGTTACTTTTTACTATTACACTAGTATCGTCTGCAAAGAGGATAGCTTTAGAAGTTGAATCTATGGTATTAGGAAGATCATTTATATACATAAGAAATAATAATGGCCCTAATACTGATCCCTGTGGGACCCCATTAGATAGACAAAACCACCATATTGATTATTAAATTAGGGTGAAAACCAAACCTCCGTTCATCCCATACCCAGAAACGATTCCCAAAGAAAAGCAATAAGCTTTCAACTGCACACGGTTAAAGCTAACCATCGTAATCCAAACTGTTGACACGTTCATTAACAGTTAACAGTCGGTTAAACCCTAGAACATTGTCGCCCCATGTCCAAGCTCTGTGTCTTCCCAAAGACATTAATCTCCGCTGGCTTGGTAGGCAAACACATTCACTGCATCTAAATCTATTGTGTATTTGCTCTAAAGTAATAATTATCAGAAGACTCAATGAATAAACTATTATTTATGAATTGTTATAATTTATAATAAATTAAATATGTGTAGGATATATAAACCCCAGTCATGGCAAGAACGAATCGTTTGTCCCATCATTAAGAAAGGGGATAAACTCTACTGCAGCAATTACAGACCAACCACACTGCTTAACGTAGCTTACAAAATATTTTCTATTGTATTAAATAACCAGCTGACAGGATATATAGAAGTTAATGGAAGATTTCAATTGGGCTTTTGTCCAAATAGGTCGATAGTATATTCATTATCAGACAAACTTTCGATAAATGCCATGAATACAAAATAAATTTACGTAACATAATAATAGATTATTCACAAGCCTTTGATTCAGTCAATAGAAATAAGATAATAAAATCCTGCAGCAGTGTGGTATTCCAAAAAAACTAGTAAGATTAATAGCTTTAACGCTACAAAATAACACAGCTTAAGTCGAATTTAATAATAAACTTAGCGAGAAGTTGAAAACAGAATCTGCAAAGGTGATCCACTCTCTTTAACCTTGTAATCAACAGGATCATCAAAAATCCAGACATAAGAGGTAATATTTCAAACAGTGCATCGCATATGCAGACGACATCCTAATAACAGCGAACGTAAAATCGATAACCGAAACTTTCCAACAACTCCGAAATGAGTCTATCCAACATGGACTCATTATAAACACGAGAAAAATAAAATAACTAAGATGCGCGAAAAACCGAAAAAACACAGAAAATATTAACTTACACAATGACCCCGTAGAATGGCTAAAAACATTTAAATACTTGGGAACTATAGTAAACAATAATTGCTGAAAATCAGATGGATGGATAGAATCAAAAACGAGGATGTTCTAAACAGAATAGGGTCAAAATCGAACAATATGGAGGACGTAGACCAAGAGAAGGAATAGAATAATAGGCCACGTTTTAAGGCACGAGGGTCTTGTAAATTAGCATTAGAGGCAAGTGTGTGCGGTAAGAACAGAAGAGGTAGGCCAAGGACGAAAGTAGAATAGGGAGGATGTGGGTTGTGCTAGTTATAATGAAATGAAAAAACTTGCGCAAGATAGGTTAGCATAGAGGGTTGCATCAGACCAGTCTTAGGACTGAATACTACAACAACGAGGAAATAGGATATTTCATACATTATAAATAACAAATCATTATAAGAGCTAAATAGGGTACATAATTAATTGCAAACAATTTTCAAACAAATAAAATAAAAAGAATATAGTGCAAAGTCATTAAATCACTTCACGTACACAACAGAGCACAAAGACACACCGAGAAACGCAAACACACGCAATGGAGTTTTCATTACTTGGAGCTGCGCGACCAGGAAACTGTTCTTCCGTAGTAGCTCCAGGCAATACATCAAACAAACTAAACAAGAGAGTAGGAAAAACTGTACAGAAAGTTTAAAGCCATTTAGTAGGTGATTTTACAAAGGGACCCTAATTTTCAATATTAGGGGGACGATTCAGAAACTACTGTATAGAGTAAAACGCGTCATTTAATATAATAGTTTCACGAAACTTTTGTAGTTATTGTTTTTAACCTCTGGAGGAAGGTTGCTGTATAAAATTATCCCGGAATTGTGAATACTTTTCTGGTGAAGAGCATGGCGGTGCTTGTCCACGTTACCTTACAGCTGAACGATTTCTGGTCGCGTATTCATGAAAATAATTTATTTTCCGCTTCACAAACTTTAATATTTCATGAATATATACGCTTGGTAAAGTAAGTATTTGCAAACTTTTGAAGAAAGGTTTGCAACTCTATCTAGAATTCGTACTGGAAAGGCTGAAGCGTTGTCTGAAAAATTTTCTACGGGTCTATTACTAGCATCAGCACTAAACTGAACTATCTTAGTCTTATCTAGGTTAAGGGATAATTTATTCACGTTAAACCAAACATTTAGCCCGTCCAGAGTGCTGTCTACTTTCTTAACCAGATTATCGAAGTTTTTATCTGCAGTAAGTTTATTTGTATCATTTTTAGACAAATGTAGAGTAATTATACAAATTTTGTGCATTAGGAGATACTCTGACTCTTTTAAACTACACTCTTATTTAAAGACGAATCGAATGAGGAATCCATTCACCGAACCTCGAGAGCGGAAATTTGAGCCGTCCGTTGACAGATAATTTGATTCCAGCAATCAAAATTCACACTCTATTTTGGCCAAAAGTGAGTTGCTTCATTTTGAAGCGAAGTTGTCTGTTCCATTTCCTGTTAGTATTTGCCCAGAGCAGAGTTCCAGTATTTGCGCAGAGTCTCGTTTCACGAGGCTAATAAGGCCGTCGTTCCTGCAGCTAGTAAATGCTGTAGTTAACGCCCCAGTAGCGTTAAACAGCTCATTAGGAACACTACCAGGCACTACCCCTCAAACCCTCAAACCGTTGGTCATCTTACGTTACAAACCTGCTCAAAACAAGTATCTTTTAGTAATTATTTTACTTTTTTCCTTAAAGTAGATTCAAATTGTATGTTACAACTCCTTTGTAAGAAACGTGGGGATAAAATAAATAATCTACAGCTAAATTAATTTAATTTAAGAATCATAACTTCATTAAAACAAATTTTAAATGTTGATCAGTTATAATTTCTAATTTTCGATTCCAGTTTCCCTACATTAGCATTTCAATGTTCTAGACCCGGGTTTCCCAAACTGTGCCCAGAATAGGTGTTTCGAAAAAAGTTACGATTGTTTAGATCTATACTATGGATTTTAATATACTGTTATAATACCACTTAATCAGTTCGAAAGACGAATATTCCGTTTGCATATAACGCGAGAAAGTGGAATAATTTCCCAAAACTTACATTGTTTCTAGTTTGTTTTGGAATCGACTCAACAACGTTGCGATTCAAAGAAACCCTGTTCATTGTTTCCGTAGGAAACGTGGGTAACAATGAACAAGTGTGGGCGTGTTCAATCAACTAGAATCCTGTACGAGTGAGATAGACATTGCCATAGCCCAGAAACATGCAGATAATATTTTATTTAACTTGATAATGAGCAGCTATGGCCTACAAATGACGGACCTTTGTTTGTGGAATGTAATTCAACAGCGCATAATTGTTGTCTCAATCTCATCTAGTGCAGCGGTTCTCAAGCGGAAGTCCGCAGGAAAATTTAGTAGTTAATTTTTTTTAAAAAAAACTAAACATTTGCTCTCAAAAGTATCTATTATTGTACGTATTTCTGAAGCTTTCAACGTATTGTCATAATTAACCATTCAAAAACTGTCTCCTTATTTAAGGTGTTAAATTTCGTCTTTTGAGACATATTAATTATTTCTTGTTAGGTTGGCTCACAAAGCAGCAATACAAACTAAGTGGAGCGAATGAGGATCTGAAAGTGTTTTTAGAAAAAAATCCACAAATTTTAAAAAAATGTTATGAATGAAGACGTAAATTACGTAAAATCAAAACCACTTCAATCTTGATTAAATTTAATTTTGTTCGATGAAATAGATAGTGAACAAACCCAAAGCACTTTTATTACCTAGCGAAGTGAGATGGCTGTACAGAGTAAAAGCACTATTGAGACATTCTGAACTTCGAAGTTGATTGTTGATCATCTTGAAGGCACAAAACAATTGAGGACAATATTTTTTTAAGTTTTTACAAATCCTGCATAATTGATAAAACTTGCATATCTGGCAGATATTTTTACGAAGTGCAATTAACTTTTCATTACAAGGAACAAGTATTACCATTTTTAATACGCAAGATAAAATTACACCTTTTGATAAAAAACCAATTTCGGTTTTCATTAGTGGAACGAAATGATTATAATAGTTTTCCTAGCTTACATGATTGTTTGAATTAAATTAAAATTAAAAATGCTTTTTCAATACCTACACAGTTTAAAATCAACTCTTTTGCAATATTTTCCGAAAAATAATAAGAACGATTCCTGGGTTCAGAATCCATTTTCCGTGACAGCTTGTGACTGCGAAAATCTAATTTGATTTAATCAGTGACTAATCTCAAACAAAAATACTAATATTTCTGGTCGAGTTTGTCATAAACGTATCCAAATATTTCAAAACAAGCTAATATTGTTTTATTTCAGTTTTCTATAACCGAGGGGGATTTATTATTATGCTGCAATGAAGTCGAAGTGCAGTGACAGGCAGATATTAGAATTCAAAATACAAATATTTTGCATTATTATAAAATTCAAGGACCCAAAATCATCAGTCATTAAGTGCTTTATTTATAAATATTTTTATGCTCATATTATACATAAGTTTCACATTTAAAAATACTTACTAAATAATATTTTTTTAATTTTACAATTAGGATTACGCAATCTAAAAATTAGCCCATGGATCCGCTAAAATGTCCGATTTTGCGAAGTGTTCCATTGGGAAACCCTGTTCTATACCTTTATTGTTATGTAATGCGTGTTGCATTCGCGAACGGTGGCTTAATTTTTGTGACGAGTAATGTACAATTTTTTTAAATTTAGGTAACACCCACTAAGAGATACCAACTCTCAAATAATATATATATATATATATATATATATATATTAACGTTTTAAAACGAATGGTGCGTATGAATGTGTTTGATAATGTTTTTAATAACAATTCCATCCTCTAATGATAGCTGAAGACTGATTTTACCAATCTGTCATATGTACAATTCGTTTTCTCCTTACCACATCGTTGAGAGAAAAAGAGGTTTTATCCGACGCATTTCAGCCACTGAACGGAGAGGGAAAAATTCCCAGCGGTGAGGGCTTTTAAAATCGTATTAAAATTATCTTCCAGTCAAAGGCAAAGCTGCTCTTCGTCTTCAGACATTTGAAATGACTGATTTAAACTACGAACATTATGTTCTTTGGGCACTTTCAGATTTCATTGGAAATTTACACACCTCGCCTTTCTCTGAGAAACATCTTGTTTATAACGATGCCTTGATACAATAGTTTCACTGTGGAATTACTGAGATTATCAAACAAACCTGTGTATAATAAAATTAAAAGTCACGTCTTATTATTAGATATTACCTAATCAACTACTATTACAAACATTTTATTGTCAGGAATATTTAATACAGAAAAATGAGATTTTTAACTATCAAATCAATGTTCATAATATTAATTTCCAGGTACATAATGTTAATGAAATCATCTGCTCCATATTTTCCCTATCCAGCCTGTGGTACTTGGTCTTGTGTGCTCGACTTATCTGGGCATGATTTAGCATCTCCTTATCTTCTGACATTCACGGCGGTTTCCATTGCATAGCAGCGAACCCAAAATACCTCCTGCTTCCGTGAACTGAAGAGGTTTTGTTATTTTTTCCAGCAATATTTCGCTTCCTACGAAGACTCTTGTGTCGCACAATAGTAGATACATGTTTGTTCCTTTGCAGATCGTTTGTGAAGGAAAATGTAAAGCAAAACGGCAACACGTTGAGTCTGGCATCACTTCATCCGTGACTCTAATCCGTTTTCATACTATTCATACTTGAATGAGTCTAACAGCGTAATTATTAGTGGACTAAAGCTTTCCCGTTGTAGTTGATGCAGAAATAGTTCTCGTGTTATCACTCGGGTACAGCTGCGGTTCGACGTTTTGACGACCACGTGTTCTGTCGTCATCTTCTGGCGAAGTGAAATATTCAAAAATAAATAGTACAGAATAATGACGATAGAAAGATGTGTTATATCATTCATGAGGACCTCTTCAGGCGTTATAACAAATTATTACAAATCTAAAAAGTCTTCCAATATAATTATTTTTTAGTTCTACTCTTTTTTCAAAATATAAAATAGAAACTTATTGACATGTTTGATAATTACAGTTAAGATAAATAAGGAAATGACCTTTTACAGACATAAGCTTTTTGTTACATTTTCATGTAAACCGACGCTTCGGTTAAAAATTGTGTGAATTAAAATAATCTACATGAAAAATAAAAAGTGTATCTCTGTCTAGCTGTTGTCATCTCATGTAAATTACTTTAATTCACTGCCTGTTAAATGTCGTTTTCATTAATTATCTTAATATATAAAACATACGTGAGACATCTCTTAATGATAATTATAGTATTCGTCTTTTTTTAATTTTAATTTAAATTATTAAAGAGAAAATTAGAATTTCAGACAAACACTATGTTACACACGAAAATTTACCTTTTTAATCGTAAATATTGTTACATCAGCGAAACAAAACGCCCATTAAAAACACGTATCAATAAATTAAGAAACAATTCTAAATTCAGCGTTCAAAAGTATATCATCGTGACCAATAATACTTATGTAAATAATTATAATTTTTATTGGTAGAAAAGTTAAAATTTTCGATGTAGTGTGTAATTATCCTTCTGGATCGATAATTGAGACGTTACATATCAGATGCAATAAGAATGATAGCAATAATTTTAATTTATGATTACTTATTGATATTAACATTTTTATCATTCATTGTAATTAATTTTTCCATTGTCCATTTTTTGATCTTGAAGAATACTCTCTGCAAAGTGAATTTGTAGCAATTATTTCGGTTGTAATGTTTGTGCGACAAGCACAAAATTTATCCGTTTATAGCTTATGAAATAAATTGTAAGTAATGTTTAATACATTTTCATATAATTGTATTATATATTTAATGTTGGTAAAACCTGGCATTCTTGGTATTTATCGATTAATGATAGTTTATTATCGTACCTGAAAAAGTTCGAATGACACGTCATCATTTTGTCATTATCATTTACTAAGTAAATTTCGTTAAATTTTAATGTTTTTTATGACTTATTAGGTTGTTGAACTCATTTCTTTTCAACTAGCTGTAACCACGACTCGGTTCTCGTGGAAATAGCTCTTTTTATTTTGCCCTAAGAACGAAATTACGGTATTATATATTTACGATCGCTTCACGTCAAACCTTAAAACTCGCAGTTGGCTTTGAACAGGTCTAACTTTCTTACGTTTTCAATAATAGATGAAGTGAGAATTCTTATCCTCCCTCCACTCTCTCTCTCTTGATGCACAAAACTTACCTTATAATAAAACTGTAAGTGGAATGTATGCATATAGGACACGCCCTAATATGACTTTAACTCGCAGTTGGTTTCGAGGCGGCATTCATAATTTTTCATTTTTACGAATCATTCATCTGGAACTATGAAGATATCGAAATGAAACATACATCATAATTTTAGTCAAAATTCTTGTTTCAATCTCTGAAATTTTCATTGGAATCTGTTCAGGCCGTTTCGGAGTGTACGCAGATGAAAACTATACGCAAAATGCATTCACTTTTAGAGATTTGAACGTGCGAATAACAATAAAACTTTGCCGTAGAATGTTTTGTATTAACATGTTCTGAAATATATCAAAATTAAACACGCACGAATACGTATGTTAAATCGCCGTTTTTTAAACCCTTACATCTTCATTGAAATCCGCTGAACAGTTTCGAAGCCTATTCGACACAAACATATGGTTTAGATTAAGTCAGATTATTGTAACTGTGAATATGTTCATGTTTGTTTCGACACTGCAGATTTTCCTTAAATTGGATCCACTTCATATGGATACGAAGCGTGTCTTGATAATGAAGATTCAAATAGTCAAAGATTTTATACGAAAGACATAAACCTGAGCAGTGTATTTTATACGTGTTCTTCCCTAGATGAATAAATTATGGATGTAGACCGCAGTGTCTAAAACTGTGAAGGAACAAGAATCTAAAAATGTTTAATTCGGGTTTTCGAGTACAATAATTAACGAAAATTCTCTTAGGAATACAGATACATTTTGGGATACTTCTTTCAATTTGTTTATCGTGTTCAAGATCTGTAAACTGAGATAGAAATTCATCCTACATCCCATGCTTCTTTAATAAAGAAGCTATAAACTGGGTCATCCTTGTGAACTTTTTCAATGTATTCTCCAAAAGTAAAGCTGTTTTAATATTATCTAATGATAAATCAGTCTCAATTAAGCACTGAAAAATATCCGATTAAAGAACCAGGTAATTTGAGAAAGGATCAATCAATACGGAAAAAAGTATTTGGTTGCTTGATCATATCAGAAAAAAAATATTTTGTTGGCGAGTTCTCTTACATTTTGGTAATTTAGAAATTTCTCTCAGCACCGAGTCGCCTCATAATTTTCAAATAAACTGAATTGTGTTGAGTACACTCTGAAATACATACAAATCTCTATTTACTTGCCTAAATTATTTAAGACAACGTTATTGATATAAAATGAAGAAAATTTAATTTTTTATGCTGATTCCTATACAACGGAACAGTTTCTTAGTCTCAATATATCTTTGTGCTTATATATTTTAAATTATGGGGGATATAATTAATTATTTAATTTATTTAAGTTTTGGATGTTTTATATATATATATATATATATATATATACATTTATTAAAAGAAAACAATAATTTTAAATGGGTCCGGCGAGAAGATAACAAGTAGAAATATAAATAATTTAAAGGGGATGATTTTTAAAGTCCTCTGGGTTATTCTTAATTGGGTATCCACGTGCAGCAATTGCCGTTCACTGAACGAACCTGTATTGTTCGCCTGTGCTTCTTGGTGCAGGTTAACGGGCGTCTGGACTTATTTCTCTCCTTTGTTCTGTAAATTCTGATAAATTGAGGAAAACTGAGCCTTTTCCTCCTTCTTCCTTTGTTGTTTACATGGAATACCAACACTTCAATCCTTCGCTATTTTCTTAAAGTTTCACACCATGCTGCTACTTTGTCCAGCAATGAATACACACTACATACTCTCCTCTACCTGTCAATCCTTACATTATACTGAACATTTCTCCGCCATTCACCTTCCTAGGTCACCTCCGTATCTCCGCCCCCTCCAAGGGATAAAACTCTCTCACGTGACGGTTGTCTACCAATCATCAGAATTATTATTATTACTTAGCTGCTAATGCTTTTTTGCCCGGTGGCAGCTATATTCAAAGAAACCATAAATACAATTACAAAAAGTTTACACCAAGGATGAATTTTGAAGTGTGGATTTTGATCTGAAAAAGAAAAGAAAGGAGTCAGAAAAAAATCACTTCACTGCAACACACTATTATCACTTCACTGGTTCTAAAAAAATACAACTCACTTAAGTTTTCTTAGCCTATTCCTAAACTGATTTACGCTACCCGGAAAAGTCGTCAGTATTTCTGCAGGAAAGGAATTCCAATCGCGTATCGACCTATTTACTAATGAAAATTTTCCTACTTCTGTGCGTTGCCCTTTTTCTTTAATTTTGAACGAGTGGTCATTTTTAGAAATATAATTCGGCGCCGTAAGATGGTTTGTTATTTCTTTCCAGGCCCTGTGGTTCGCCCTTATAAGCTTTATATATTGCGCACAACCTCACATGTTTCCTTCTATTACTGAGAATTTCTAAATTCTCGTGAAGATTGTTCGCGAATCGACCCCCAAACATTTTTTCAGCCCGTTTTTGTATTTTTTCCAACGCTAGGGTGAGGTCTTTTCGATATGGATCCCAGCACGTTATGAATATTCTAAAATTGGCCTGACCAGCGTTTTGTAAGCAGAAATCTTGTTTTTTCTCGTGCTTTTCCTCAAGACCCTGTGAAGCAGCAGCAGCGCCCTCCATCCTTCACCTGCCAGGGACCTGTTCACCTCATTACCCCAATTTAAATCTTTAGTAATAGTGATCCCAAGGTATTTACAGTTATTTGACTCAGCTACAACTTCGTTCCCCATTTTATATCTAGTGGGATGGACATTTCTCATTTTTGTAAAAACGACTGCCTTACTCTTCGTTGCATTCATTTGCATTTTATTTCTAACTGACCATTGGTAAATTTTGTCCAAATCAGTCTGCAGAATCTGTGCATCCTCAACGTTTACGATCTCCATATAAACCATAGAATCATCGGCAAAAGTCTGATCTGTGATTTTATACCGATTGTTAACTCATTTATGAATGCAAGGAGTTCTCCGTCACGCGCAGGAGATTTTTGATGATGATACAGGTATGTGTGCCTCGGAAAATCCGAAAGGTGAACGCTCTTTTAGTGAAAAACAAGCTTACCATTAACCCCAGACTCAGGTACATCTTTCCAGCCGTCAACTCGGCGACATACTCTTGCCGAAATTTTGATAATTTAAAATTCTATAAATACGAATAAAAATTGGGTTCTACTGCGCTGCAATAAATAAGATTTTCGTAACTTTATATACAATCGATGGTAGATAGTATACTGGTTTCAAGATGCCCCCAATTAAAAATATGAGTTTTCTCTTCAGTTCCAATGTAATATAAAAATTTTAAAATAATATACTTGAAACGCTTCCAAAGAATCGAACCTCAGCATGTACTTCAAGATTGAATTGGACGTAAGTATGAAGTTCTTGAAATAGAGTAAAGATGGATGATTTTCGCATGCCGGATAAGTTTTCACAGCAAAAATGACTGCCATTTTTAACCGGACAAAACTAAATTAAAAAATAAATAGTTTTGAACTACTAAAACGTAAGGAAATGCAACAACAAACTACGATTTTTTCATATATTTTCAAGAAACCGCTTCTGTACGGCTTTATATTGATTTACCCAAAACTAAGTGGAATTTTCTTTTTAATTTACGTGAACGCTATTACATTAATCCGTTAAGTACTTTAATTATTCCGAATTACAGGTCTTACCAAATTTTCATTTGCACCTTATTGAGTAAAGCCTCAGTCCAAGGATAATGCACACATGTTTTACCACCCCATGGCACCAAAGCAATCAATTAACAACAAATGAATCAACAACAGGAGGAAAAATCAATTAATTGGTAATTTGGTATTCAAAAAAAAGGACACTCCACCTCGTACAACGGGAAAATTTGCTCATTTGCAAGCACAAACATTCAACTAACAGCTTAAAATTGGGAAACGTTGAGAACACTGAATTCTTGTAATTGGAGAGATATGCCTGATGGTATTTCTGAAATTGGGCCCTCGCAGAGGGTGAATAAGTAAAATAGTTTAGCAAGTTAGAGCAGAGAGAGGCTGAGAACGTAATCCATATTTATTTGAAATTTGCCTGGCAATCAGCACTCGTGCTCTAGCTCCGTGTCCGTGATTTAACTCAATACTCTGTCTGCTCCCGTATTAACTTCCACTGGGAAACCTCAGAACCTCGGGTTATATTGGGGTATTGTTTTATAGGACTTATAAATATTTGAATATGTGCTTCCTCATGCACGAAATAATTTCATTCAGTTCAGTCTCACAGATAAAGAAAGTTCGTCTTTCAACAGAACTGCAGCACAAAAGAAAACTTTATTATTTTTAAATTTTTTGAACGTTTGATATTCATACTAATACAGTTACTACCATTTCTTGTTTACATGCAATTGAGTTACTCCCATCCATGCTGTAAATTCCAAATTATAGGCTGATTTTATAAAATTTCTTCAGTGCGTCCAGACTTTATAAGTACGAATTGAAGATTCCCACAGTCTGTAGTGTGGTGATTCATGACCCTTACAGTCGGGTAAAGCAAAAATAATTTAGTTGTTGTTATTTACGTATACAGGACGGAAGACGAGAATGGCTTGGTGGGGCCGAGTAGGCGGGAAATGTCGGCGGGAAAACGTCACCGTCTGCAACATTGTTGATGGCCTGGAAGAGATTAGATTGGACAGTTGTTGCAGAGAGGCTGCCGGAGAGAGACGCTAGGGAGAGACGAAGCAGTGGCAGAACAAGGCGACATGTATAAAATTTAGTTTCTGCACATTTAAGAAAGGAGATTCATTTGGAGGGAGTACAGAAAATAAAAAGACAACATTTGATCTGAAGGAGAGGCACTAGAGAATCTTAATATGAAGAAGACGTGACCCAGCAAAAGAACAACCGGCATACGAACAAAAACGAAGAACGACGTCATCTGGTAACGGCATTTTACCCGGCTTTTCCACACAAACCATTCGCGTCTGATTCGCGATTTTAATTTTCAACTATATCGTTCGTCACCCGCGTTCCCGGGAGCAGCCATTTAAGAAGCTGCGTAGAGTATTATTTTTGCTTTTACCGACTGAGCTAATGATTAAATTGATATCGTAAATTTATATGGTTTTCCACTATAACTTAATTTGAGTTATTTTTCTATTCAAATTAAATCCATTATTACTATTATTATTGTTTGTTTGATTGTACAACAATATTTTGATGGTGTAACCAACGAACACCACAGTAGTTTCACGCCTAGTTTTAAGAGGAGTTTATTTTATCCTTTATTTGTCATGCACAGAAACTTTTCAACGACGTTTTTCTCCCCCTTTCCATCCAGAATAATGTATACAATTCTCTAAATAAATTTTAATTCGCCTCACATTAAATTACGTATTACACATCTAATAATTTGTAATGCATTACAGTTCTTAAAAACACTTTGTCAGGTTTTGAAAGGATTTTAACATTAAAAGATACAAGTTCAAACCAGCTGTTTCTCTCTCTCGCCAATCACGGAGAGTCGTGGACAAATTTCGCTGGCAAAATTTTTAGAAAATTTGATAGCGTGATGAAAATTATATTTTAAACAATGAAACAAACCATACAAATAATTTATTTGACTTGACATCATTCTCTTTGTTCACAATGTGTAGCATAATCTAACTGTATCTGCTGCAGACACACAAATGCTTCTGTATAGAAATGTGTATACACCTCTTAACCTTTGACTATGTCCACTATAAATTGAATTGTTGTTTCTTGTCATGGGATATATGTTATATGTAAGAGAATGTGGGCAGATTATTGTAACGGACAACCAAGATGTAAATGCACGAAAAACAGTCTGTATATGAATTTATGCGCTGAAGGTACTTCAAGGTTGAATGTTTGCTCCTTTTTGTGTCTTTGAACTAGACAGATCTCACGTGAATTTGCTCCTGTTGACTGGATAATCATCCTCATGGCTGTGATGTCAAGTCTTCTAAAACCGGGAGGCAAACCTTAGCTCCAACGATGCCGTTCAGATCTTTGTGGATTTTATATTTCTGTGGTTCATCAGAAATGCGCCAGATTTCCTAATTTTAACTCCGAAAAAATAACTCAAGTAATATGTTTCATTCACAGTACTGGGACAAAATTTTAAGGTCGGAGTTCGACATGGCGCTGACAGATCTGAGCAACGGTAACGCGCCAGGAATTGATAACATTCCAGTGGAGTTGATAATATCATCGGTCGAAGAAGAAATATCATGGCTGTTGAAGGTGGTTTTCAAAATATAGCAACCAAGATTAAAACCAGAATAGTTTATGAACAATATAATTCACCCTATACCGAAGGAGACTGGGGATGATAGATGCGAACAACACAGAACAATTAGTTTAGTATCTCATGCAGGAAAAAATATTAACGAAAATAGTGTATGGGAAGATGGAACAGAATTCGAGTTATGATAAGATCAGTTTGGCTGTGCATGTACTTTTAAGAGACAGGATGAGAAAAAAATAGGCCTACGTTCATGGAATTTGTATATTTAGAAAAAGACTTTGATGATGTGAACAGGAACACCCTATTAAATATTTTTAAAAGCACAGGAATAAAATATCGAGGCAGAAGGCTTATACATAACCTCTACAGAAAGCAGTCAGCTGTAATTAGAATTGAAGATCAAGAAAAGAAAGCATAAATCAAGAAAGGAGTTAGACAAGGATGCAGTCTGTCGCCCATGCTGTTTAACTTATATATAGAACAGGTGATGAAGAAAGTTAAAAGGTAATATTGAAAAGGATTCATACATCAAGGAAACGAAATAAAAACCCTACGCTTTGCCGTCGATATTGTAGTGTTACGGAAGTCAGAATAAGATTCGGAGAACATAATAAATGGCATGAACGTGATCATGGATGAAGAGTACAACATGAGGATTAATAAAGGGAAAACCAAAGTAATAGAGTGTAGTATGGGAAAACGTGGACTAACAAATGTTGTTGGATCGGGAAGACAGTTAAGTAATTCTGCTACTTGGACAGGAAAATAATTAGGGATGGTACAAGTATAGTAGATACAAAGAGTAGGATAGCACAGGCAAGGAATGCTTTAGCAAAAAAGAGGAATTTATTTACGGCTAATATTGGTATGAATATAAGGAAATCATTATTAAAAACGTTCGTATGGAGTGAGGCGTAATAAGGGAGCGAAACGTGGACGATAGGAGTTGCAGACAGAAAAAGAACAGAGCTTTCGAAATATGGTGCTATAGGAGATGGGTGATCAGATGGGTACATAGGGTAACTAACCAATAAGTTATAAACGGAATAGGGGAAGAGAGAACAATTTGGAGAAGGGATAGATTATAGGCCATGTTTTGAGAGATGAGGGACTTGTAAAATCAGCGTTAGAGGGAAATGTGTTGGGTAAGAACAGAAGAGGAACGCCGAGGTTGGAATACGCTAAGCAGATTAGGGAGGATGTAGTAGTGATAAAGAAACGGAAAGGCTTCCGCAGGATAGGTTAGCAAGGAGGGTTGCATCACACTAGTCTTAGGACGGATTACCACAAGAAACAATAGTTCTGGATGAGACTTTCGAAATGTATATTAGATATTGTTAACCACATTGAATAACTCTATTCGGCGTATGCAATGGAGTTAAACTCCAATTTGCTTTTTCATCTTTACTTTGAAATATTTGTTCTGCAACCACAAAAGTATTTATAAATTAAAATGGGACTAATATATAATTAAACAGTGCGAAATACTCAGTGCAATCTGCTATACGTTAAGAGTATTAGTTTTGGAGACTGATGTTAATATTTCAAAATAATCTGCCATGCATATTTTCATTTTGCGGTGTTTTACGGTCTAGTAAACTTGGGGTTTTCCAATCACACGTAGCAATTATTCAAGCTACAGAAGCTTCTGCAGGAATTTGAGTTGTAAACCTGTTCCGAAACTTAGGTATTTTAACCTTATCCAGCCTTTATACACTTGAAATATTAAAGCTCGATTGGGGTAACGTCGGTACATTTGTTATAAACAGCACAAATCATTTGCACAACACGAGACATCGTTCACAAATAGGAGCACAGAAACATCGCCTTATACTCTGTGAAATCAGCGATCGTTAATCCTGCGTAACCATACATAACATTTTCCCAACTGATATAGAGTCATAAGGACTCAGAATTTATTTATAAAACATTGTAAAACATAGTTAATTAATTGACCTTTTTATACAGTTAAAACCTTCCTCCAAAGGCCTAAATATACCTTAGCTTCCTAGAATTCCATAATAGGGGAAAATACGTATAATCCTGTCTGTCTATAGAATTATACTGCTGTGCTATTTCTTCCTTCCATATACGACGTGCATCGATGCAAGAATTGCTGCTGAAGGTGACGCCGCTGCACGAAAGGCAAGATCAGGGTTTATTAATATTTTGCATAATGTTTAATCATTTTTATAATGTTGAACTGTAAATAGCTAATGTATAATTATATTGATGTGTCATTTCAAATTTTAGTTATAAAAATTCATTACGATATGGAGTGTAATATTATGCTAATCCGTCTGCTGGTCCCGCGACTGTTGGCGTTGGACCAGAAACGGATTCGGGGAAAAAAACATTTCAACGCATTATCCAGCAATGTTTTGGCGTAGCCTTCAAGACTTTTTGCGCGGACTCGTAACCGTCGTTGAAACTTGGATCCACCAATACACTCCAGAGACCATTCATTCATTAGTTTTGGTTCCCACTGACATTTTTGCTCTAAGATCCTCAAGAACTGAGGGGGAAGCCGGTGCGCCTATTAACAAAATCCCCCTTGGGAAAACGAAAATATATATTTAGCCCGCGAAATCACGCCATCTCGAGTGTGCGTTGGCCTGGGACGTGGACAGACGGGCTGTCGGGGCCTCCGGATGATAGATCGGAGGCCTCACGCACCCCGAGGTACCAATTTCCCCGAAGGACGGAATTGGTCGGCCGCGCGCATAGCTCCTTTAGAATCAGGGTCGCCCCGCAGGGAGGAGTTGCACTTGCCATGAAATGGTCCTTGAAACTAGTCAGCTCCAGAGAACCAGAGTGAGCTTACAAGTTATGTCTAGATCCAGTGATGTCAGAAGCTTATGACGAAACTAGAAGTGCGAGAGCTAACACACCCCAGAGGTCCCTAAACCCAATGCCGGCACCACGCCCGGAACCCCCGATGCTGCACCAGCCCCCACACTTCCGACACCTTAGTCACGAGTGACTCGATGTCCGCTTTGAGTCAATCTCAGTTACTGCCACAGGCAGGACGGGAAGCCTGCTTCCCAAATTAACCCCATGGATAACCCCACGACCCCCATTCATCGTACCAAAAGAACTATGTGGTTGAACACGGGCGCCGCGAGAAACCATCCCTTGCCTTCAAGGAATAGAGGCTATGACTTCGCTTTCATCCTCCCCAACACCAAGACTAGCCCTGGGGGGAAACCCCATTGGGTCAGTATAGGCGTTACCATAGCCTCCAAAAGGATAGCTACTAAACCACAGAAGCAAACAGACTCCGCGACATGACCCCCAAAACGGCCAGCCATAATCAGTGGTCAATGGTCCCACTGAGTGATAGTTACTATCGCGATTTACCCGCACACTTCAGAGACAACAAAACATGGACAAAAGCTGGTGAAATGGTACCGAAAAAGAGCGAAGACCGTTTTGTACTCTGGGAAAGGTGATAGCCACTGTCTTTTGCGATTCTCAGGGTATAATATTCATAGATTTATTGGAAAAGGGCACAACCATAACTGAGCTCAATTACACTACTCTGTTGAATGGCTTGAAACGGGCGCTGATTGGCAAACGACCAAGAAAGTGCCGTTTCACCAGGACAATGAGGCAGCGCATGCAGCAACAGTCTCAGTGGCGAAAGTGTGCGACTTGGGATTCAAATTCGTTTCTCATCCACCCTACACACCAGACATAACACTAAAAATTTCTTCTTGATCCCGAACCTGCTTGGTAGGAAGAAATTTTCATTAAATGATCGAAACCGTGACGGACTATTTCGCAGAATTTGACAAAACATATTTCTGTGACTATTTAATAAAATTGGGAACTCGCTGGGCCAAGTGTATAGCCAAGGAAGGAGACTATGCTGATAAATAAAGTAAGTTATATTAAAATTATCTTTTTACAAGAAATTAAAAAACGGCGAAAAAGTCAACATTAAATACATCAATATTTATTCACGAAAGTCTCGTTTCCTCTCCGTTTCGACACTTCCTCAGGCTTACTACAAAAATAATATTACAATAAATTAAATATGAGTTCTATGTCTCAACTTTTTAATTTATACATATAAAAAACATGGTTAAAAATTACAAATTTAGCAATACATCATATTTACTCCATGACTACCTCAGCCGGAAAGATTAATGAATTTACATGTTTATTATGTTATAAAGGTTTAAATTTAACGTCTATTGTATACAATGAAACAATTGATGACCATTACGGATCTTTATTATAAAATTTACTTGTAACAACGTTTCGGCATGATTTTTATGCCTTCTTCAGGTTATTTCCTCCCACAAAAATGTCAAAACGTAACAAACAGTTACATCAAAAGTCCAACAATATGGTAGAGATCCGAGGCAAAAAGTAACACTTCAACTTCTTTCGCACAATCAGTTATTGACAGACAATAAAAAACATGCCGAAACGTTGCTCCAATAAATTATATAATAAAGGTCTGTAAAAGGTCATCAGTTGTTTAATTTATTATGTTATATTACTATGTCCCATTAAGGAACATAAAAACAACATCAAATTAGATATTCAAAAGTGCAGAGTTGTGTCCCAACACAAACATGTTAATAATCACAATTTCGATAGGCAAAATGTGGAAACTTTAGACGAGGAAAATAATTACTTCTCAGTAATTATGAGCGAAATGTTGTATATCATGTGCAACCCTCATTCAATCAATGTTAAAAATGACAGTAGTAGGTTAACGCTTTAATATTCTACTCCATTGTTAAAATTTAACTGCCGTAGCCACTCACTGTTACTACATCATTTTGGCAGTAACAGTCGCTGGACGTGGTCCATGCGCGACGCCAAATTCTTCACATGTAAATTCTCTAATTGGGGAAACTGCTCCAGGAGTAATGAAATATTTAAGTTGCAAAAGCGTGCAATTAGAATACTTTCTAGCACGAATTCTAGATCGAGTTGCAAACCTTTCTTCAAAAGTTTGCAAATACTTACTTTACCAAGCGTATATATTTATGAAATATTAAAGTTTGTAAAGCGGAACACTAATTTGTTTCAAACAAATGGCGAGTTTCATGAATACGCGACCAGAAATCGTTCAGCTCTAAGGTCGGACAAGCATCGCCTTGCTCTACACCAGAAAAGTATTCACAATACCGGGATAATTTTATACAACAGCCTTCCGCCAGAGGTTAAAAATAGTACCTACAAAAGCTTCGTGAAGCAGAGTAAAACTATTCTTTTAAATGGCGCGTTTTGCTCGGTACAGGATTTTCTTAATCGTCCTTCTAGTATTTAAATCAAGGTTCCTGCAAAAAGTGTTGAATGAGCTGCTGCCAACTTGTAAAATAGCACACACCACATATCTTTAAAATTTCTATTCAGTTTTTTCTGCTCTTTTGTTTGTTTGTTTGATGTATTGCCTGGAGCTACTTAGGAAGGACAGTTTCCTGGTCGCAGAGCTCCAAGTAGTTAAAACTCCATTGCGTGTTCCTCAGTGTGTGCTTGTTTGGGTTTCCCAGTTTGTGTATGTGTGATATCGTGTGTTCGTGTTGTGTTTATATTGACTTTTGTCTATATACATTTTCTTTTATTAATTTATTTTAAGGTTATTTGTCTTTAATTATGTACTTTACTTTGTTCATTTTTAATTTTTAATGTATGACGTACCCTATTTCCTCAATCGAGGATTAATGAAACAACAATAAATCTAAATCAATAATCTTTCCGGCTGAAGAAGTCAAGGAGTAAATATGATGTATTTCTAGGTTTTATCCATGTTGTTTTATATATAAATTTAAAAAATTGTAACATAGAAGTCATATTTAATTTATTGTAATATTATGTTTGTAGTAAGCCTGAGGAAGTCTCAAAAAGTGGAAATGAATCGTCGCTTTTGTGAATAAATAGTGATATGATATTTGGGGCGTCTTTTTATTCGTCGGGAAACTAATGTTGTAATGTTGTTGTTTTAGTAGAGTTATGAAAGTGTCGGGGTGTGGTGACTTTTCGTATGCAAGGGATGTAAAGAGGTGCGTGATTTGCCGCCGTGCCGGAGCGAGTAATATTAGGGAAGATGCTCGTGAGCGGGCCTGGATGCGTATCCCGGGCTGTCTGCGCAGTGCGGGGCAGCATCGATCGCGCCGTGCGCACGCGTGGTGCGTCGTGCGTCGTGGCCGAGGACGAGGACGAGGACGAGGAAGAGGAAGAGGCGCCAGCATCTGCGACTGCGGCAGTGGCGGGCCGGACTCCCACCCGAGCGCTGGTTCCTCGCAGCGGCGGAGCGGCGGCGGCGCTAGGTAAGTCACGTGCACTACTGTGCTGCGCTCTCACACACACATATGTATTTTTGTTTTTCCGTCAATTAAATAAACCCGCGAATCTCCTCGGACAAGTCGTCAATTTTAATTTCTACTTTTAAGGTTACGTCCGATGTGCAATGTTGTAACTTACATCTTGATAAGACTTTTCCTTTTACACGTGCTTCGTGGTACAGCAAAATTTAAACTTCCGGGCGTCATCTATCCTGATAACATTACGAACGTTTCCCCATTTACTACGTAACTAACTTTTCATCCCTTCAATTTATTATAATCTTCAAAATTTTACGTGTACTGCCAAGGGCAGATTCCCCTCTCTCGAAATGAGGAACAATACATCATTTACCACCCAATTGAACAGATTTACTGCCAAAAATATTTATTACTTTCTTTATATGTATTTAATTTACAAATGGCCAGTTTTCCAGGATGGTATATATCTATATATTAAATTACATTAAATTATTATACTTTAAATAAATTGGTCGGACGTGTACACTATATTACAATACATAAATTGATGGGTATACTTTTTATAATTGTAATATAGTGCATTCGTCCGACCAATTTATTTAAAGTAATTATAATAATTTATTGTACCTTGGTGTCATTAGCACGACTACTGCATTTTTACGTCACATATTTACATCGCTTTAATTGGTAGCCATAGTTTGTTGCCGAGCTTCAGGTTATTAATGAATTTTATTGTGTCAATAATGGAATTATTATATATAAATTCAAGAATAGTATTTATGTGATCTGCAATGTAAAACAATGAAATTATACCTGAAAGTAGATATTAATAACAAAGACAAACTATAACAACATTTCGCTCTAGTTTATTGCTTATGGATTGACGATCTTCACTTAACTATATTCACTAGTTACTTCAGACTGATTGTACATTTTCTGTCCCTAGAGGACTTGGTACAAACGCTCCGGTTCAATTATTCTCCTGCAACACTTTTAAGCGGATGCCTGATAGAATCCTTAAACTATAGCCCGGGGTCCGTACCCTTGGTTGCCTTACTCCTCCTTTTATATCCCTTCCTACGTTGTTAAATTCAAGTTGTCACTAAGTTACCTTCATTTAGAATGTCAGTCCCAAAAAAAAGCCAAATTTCGTTTTTTTCGCAGTCTAGGCTTTATTTTTGAATAAAAAAGTGATCTGTCGTCCCGTACCGAGTCCAATGTGTCATTATATCCTGAATTCCGTAATAATTCTGCCATGTAAATCAAATTGCTCGGGTATCAGTTGCACGCCAGTGTAATTATTTATGGGTAATAAGTTTTCATAATGTTAACATTATGCATTATAACCCGCCACAGTTACTCGTACTTCTTAAAGTTAATAACATGTAGCGGCCAAGGACTCGGTTAAAAAAGGACAAAAAGATGTGTAAACAAAATGACTTGCACATGAATAATACACTACGTTGTTAGAGAATGAAGGCTTTCTCGATGAATTTATTGAACGTGATGTTCTTGGGTTTGAACCCGGGTTGAATACACTACTTGTCAGGTTATTAATTTTTAATTTAATAAATATTGTAATTAAATAATCTTGTAATAGCCAGTGGCATCCTTAAATAATTGATTACTTGGAATCTTTCGATCTACATTTGGCCATTTTCACCAATGCCTTCACTTATCTAAGTATCGTTAAAAGACCAGTAATCATTACTGTGGGATTTAAGTTAAAGAGGTATAACAGAAATTAGAAAATAATTCTTATCGAAGGAGAATAAGTAATCGAGTAAAGAAACGGAAAAGATGAAATAGGGAGGTCCGGGGTTCGAGTCCCTGGTTCGGTTGACATTTTTCCATTCTTGCTCTCTTCTAAAATAAACATAAATTGGAAAATAATTCATAACGAAGGAGAATATGTAATCTAGTAAAGAAGCGGAAAAGATTACGTGAAAGTATCAAGAATAATTACGAAAACAACGTTTCGAGTAGTAGACAAACTCTGTTCTTCTTCACTCTAGAAGGTAATTCAGTGTATAGAGGCGCAAGGAAATAATTGACTATTTATCAATGTCGGGATCATCTCTTATGTCATAGCAGAATTAAAATATTTTTCTGACATAACGTTTAATATTAAATGAATAAAAATACGGCCAAATAAGTCAGCAATTAAATTTAATAGAATTTATTTGATGACATTTGGCTGTATTTTTATTATTATTAATAATAAAAATGCAACGATCCTCCAACTTTGTGGACTTACCTGAAACGTTGTATTTATATTAAATACTAATTAAATTTATTTTCTGACTTATTTGGACGTATTTTTACTTATTTATTATATCAGAATTATTTATGTGTTGACAGTTTGCATAAAAGTTCGTAAATCAACGATGGAAATTAAGTCATGTTTACTTTATTCGCGACCACCATATATAGATTCATCTCTACTAAATAAATGGACACAGCTAATTAGTTCCGTCGTAAACAACGACCGCTGATAATTTTTATTGTTATAGTTATTGGAAAAAAATACATTTTATATACATTTTATATTAATATGCCTATACGCCTTACAGATCATATAGCAAAACTTTTAATTTAAATTCGTCCTTTTTAAAAGCTCAGGAGCAATTTAAAAGGATTTAATTCTAAATTAATAAATTATTACTTTCTTCAGAAAAAATGTGTTTTTCTTAGTTTCATGATTTCGACTACCAAAAACCTTCTATGCGTCACAAATATTAAGATATTGTCTTCATTCTTTTTGTACATAATATTCATGACCTTTAAATGCTGGTATTAGTTTCCTAATTTTTAATTGGTTTAGGTGAAACAAATTTTTAAAGTGATGAAAACTGCCAATTTTTAAGTAACCTTATGAAGCTCTTAGTAAAATATTATTTTCTCCCCACAGTTTTATCAATTTCAAAAACAATACTGACAATTGATAACAATGGTCAATCCTACACATGAATGTAAGAAAGCTCAAATATATTAAAATGCATAACGCAAGGAACATTTTCAAAACTACCAAAGTTTTGAAACTAATTTTCAAAATATCTCAACAAAAATCAAATTTACAGAAACAAAATTTTGTGCACTGTTACATATGTGTTGTTAACACAGAGTTGAAAATTTCAGCTCAGTAGTTTTTCATTTACAGGAATTTCAGTCCCCGTATGCCTGAACTCCAATTTAATCATAAATTATTGCGTTTCCATAATGGCAGCACTTTTCAGCCCTTTTTGCCATTACCAAAAGAGTTTCGTTGTCCTGTGAATTCTGATCCCGAAGGCCGGATACTCCGACATTTCCGGGCTTTATGAATTTTCAGAGTATCTCCTCTCCGGTGGTATTTCGACGTGCCGTTTGAAGTTCGTGGTTATCGCTTACGAATGTTCCCGGGCTGCAATGTCATTTTCCTGATAAAAGTCAAAACGAGAATAAATTAACAGTGGCAACCACACGCTGGGACTATATATTTGCTAAAGTTGGCTTCTGTGTACGATCATAGAATAACTAATGATACTGTTAACTAATTAGATAAGGAAGTAGGAAATTAAGAGATAAAATAAATACCACACGACGTTTCTTCTTTTGTTAGTTGCTTCAAAATCGTGACACACGCAAGTTCAACACACCACAAAAATGAGAGTAAATATAATATTTAAAAGCAGGGAAGTTATCCCAACAATAACGAATTATAGCTACTGTTCAGTTTGGACGTTAATTAAACTGTTGTTATATTTACTATAACGCAATTTGAAAATAATTCTGGAACGGTAAATGGCATCAACATGTAAAGTATTAGAATTTTGCAAAATATTAGTGTTTAAAATTGATTATATGTTATGGTGACCGAAGATTGTATATCAACGGGAAGTTTTAATTCGTACATGTGTTATTATATATGGGTTTTAAAGCACCTTTTGTTTTTACCAAAGAGTAAGACTAACAATAAGAACAAAAAATGTCGTTAAACTTTGAAATTCAGATGAAAATATTTGTTAAATAACCAAATTCGTTGTGTTGTAAGTATAATGACAGGATGGAAAATATTTAAAGTATAATGATAATGATCTTAAATTGAAATGTGAAATTGTAAGGCTATATAAATAATAATAATTGAAGATATTAAATTAAAACTCAATTCGAATATTTTTAAAATATTTTAAAAATATTTCAGTAGTAATTATACTCACTTATGTATGTATCTATTTTGTTTTTTCATTCTCGAATTAATTTTATTTATTTATTTTTTACTTGCGTATTCATAATTTTTAATTTCTGTGTTTGTTACATGTTCATGAGTTGTTCTTACATTTTCGAGTGTACGTGTGTGTCTTTGTTTCACATTCATGTATTTTTGTGTTATGTGCTTCATTGTTCTGTTTTTTTATTAATAAACAAATTGTGTGTTTATAAAAATTTGTAATAGATAAAGATTTGATATTCTTTAAAAATTTTGAACTAACTTGTGATGCAAAAATGTTCATTAAGGGAGGACGATGAGAAATTTGTATTGATGGGGGCGAGTATGAGTAGGGTATTATATTGTGTTCAGTCTCATGTCGGTGTCATGGATAATTAAAGGATACTCAAAATTGAATTTTGTAATACTGTTAGTAAGCACTAAGGTGAGCTATTTATTTATAATTCCGGTGATAAAGAACAAGAAAGAAAGGGCGAAGAAAAATATAGTTTTAATTATGTTGAAGAACAGGGTGAATGTGTTTAAAATATATTCTTGATTAAATGCCGAGAATTTAAGCCCGGCATATTGTTTTTCTATATTCTTTAAACCATGGGTAATTCAAAAGAGGAAGGTAAGGCACTGATGAACATTTAATTATTTCTTATGCACTAAATTAATTAATAGTGGGAACAGCAAGGTAATGGAGTGTAGTACGGGAAACAATGGAATAACAAAGGCTGTTAGATTGGGAAGGGAAATTTTGAAGAAAGTTAAGGAATGCTGCTACTTGGGCAGCATATAACAAGGAATGATAGAAGTATAGTAGAAGTATAGCTCAGGTAAGTCTTTTGCAAACCATGGGAATTTACTTACGGGAAATATGTCTGAATATTAGGAAATCATTGCTGAAAATGTTCCTGTATAATGTGTCGTTATATGGGTGCTAAACGTGGACGGAAGGAGTTGGAGAAAGGAAAAGAATAGAGACCTTTGAAATGTGGTGCTATTGAAAAATGCTGAAAATCAGAATCGTTAGTAAGAGGAAGCTCTAAGGAGAATAGGGGAAGAGCGAACAATATGAAGGACGTTGACCAAGCGAAGGTATAAATTAATAGATCATGTTTAGAGGGTCTTGTAAAATTAGCATTAGAGGGAAGTGTGTGGGATAAGAACAGAAGAGAGAGGCGAAGCAGATTAGGGAGAATGTGAGGTGTGGTAGTTATACGGTAATGAAAAGGCTTTCGCAAGATTGTCCAGTTACAATCAAAACTCCTGAGAATCAGAGATTACCCTTCTTTCAATGTATTTTATGTTTACCGTAGGTTTCTTTGAGTAGACTTGTGGTTACTATGTAAAAGAGAAAATTGTTTTAATAAATAGCAGTAATAGCCAAATGAAATAAATTAACGATCAGTTACAGACAAAGTTTTTATTTAGCTGATTCGAAATTTCGTCACCATATTTGAGAATTCCTCAGGTAATGCCACTTAAAAAATTATCCAAAAAAATTAAATATAATAGTAATTATAAAATAATTTTAATCAACTGTAAATTGCTATAGTTATTTTTAAATTTTGCATTAGTCTTTTATAATTAATTTATTGAATATGTTCTCCGGGCGTGATTTATGAATACTTAAAATTTTCAGTTGTCTTATTATAATAAGTGGCAGCGTGTGCATGTTCATAAGTAATTAAGCTTGCGATATGAGATAAATTTGGTTTTTTGTGGTGGTGGTAGTAGTAGACCGAAGACTGACATGTTTATTTTGCGGTAAGTTAATGCGTGGAGCAGCAGGCAGATCCCACCAGGGAAAAACAAATACTCTGACTTAGAGGTGTTTCATTTGGGCGACCTGTGTAATATGAGCGGACGACCTAACTCCTTCCTAAGCAAGAAACCTCCGTAAATTAAACCTAAATCCTACAACTTCCCAGTGGAGGTACAGTCGCCACATGATTAGCATAGCGCTGAATATTCTTGTTATTATAATTGATATAACTAAAATGTAAAACTATGGATAATTTTTAAAAAATCAAAAATCGAGTGAAAATATATTTAGAAATGGCATTTGTTAAGACGATCATTAGATATAGATTTGGTACGAATTTATTTATTAGTTCTTTAATACGGAAAAAGTCGAAGAATAATAAATAACGAAAGATAACAAACACAACAATGAAGTATGTTATATGAAAATTCACAAGTGAAGAATAAAGCCGTCACACACAAAAAATAAGAACAACACATGTAAAGATATAACAAACACGAAATAATAAATACGGAAAAAAAGTCTAAAATTGTTAATTTGAAAATGGGAAAATCCAATAAAATGGAGAAATATATAATGGTAAAAGACATACATAAGAGAAAGAAGAAAACGCTACATAAATGTTTCATAATTTAAAAGCATTCAAATCGATTCCAATTAATTTTACTATTCCTACTATTTAACTATTATTCATAGTCTCGCAACCACACATTTACTGAAATTACATAGAACTGGATCAACAACAAATTCACAGACAAACCAATTTTTTTATTTTATTCATAGAAAGTTTCCTCCTCTCATTTGTCACTTTCTTCAGGATTTTTAATTTTGAAGTGTATGGGCATTAATTTTAATATTTTGAAGAAATTTACCCGATGATGTCTCAAATATGAGGACGAAACATTGTGCAAATAAAATAAAAACTTCGTTTGTCAGTGAATTGATTGTTAATTTAATTCGTTTGAAAAACAGACGTGAAGTGATATACTACTGACCGTTATGAAAGTCAAAGTTACTTTCGTCGCCATATTTGGGACTTCCTCAGGTATTGTTACTCTCCGGGCATCATGTTTGAATCCTTAAAATTTCAATTGTCATATTATAAAAGGTGGCAGCCTGTGTTCACAAGTGAAACTATGCAGAATTTTTGAAAATCGAAACTCGAGTGGGAAATATATTTAGAAATGGTAGCATTTTTTTAAGACGAACATTAGATATAGATTTAAGAGCAGTGATAGCAGTCACGTCTGATCATTTATGAAATAGGGGAGAGAAAGAAAAGAAAATATTTTTTATGAGATAAATATTTAGTAGGTTACTCAGATCTTGTTAATGTTACTAACGAGAAACGACGAAAGGTAGATATAAATAATTTCCTTTTAATGACGTTCAAAACTTTCTCTTCAGGTAGAAGAGTTTAAAACGAACTCTATGATTTATTTCATTTTAAAGGCAGAGAATTGAAAGTCGGAATATCTTTTTTCGTTTTATTCCAAAGGTAGATTTTTCCTAGAACTTTCTTCAATTATGTGTTGCCTTCATTATTCTATATCTAACTCCTTTATCTAGTCTCTTTTCCTCTTCACTTCCACCTCTCAATGACGCACAAATACCATTAAGTTTTACTTATTTTCGTTCCCTTGTTGTGTATACATATAGATAGATTTATTGGATTTCATTGTTTGGTGCCAACCTTTAAAAAAAGGAAATATTAATTAATAAAAGTAATAAAAAGCTCCATTACCCCTAAAAAAACTATACAAATTTATATAAATAAATATGAACTGTTAATGGAATCCTATTGCTCTCTGCCCTTCTTTCATTTTCCCTCCCCCGCATTTCTCTGGGATGATAAAGGTCCATGCTCCTCCTCAGCTTATTAGTTTATTTTCCACTTCAATCAACCTTAATATCAGAGTGTTGTTTATACAATTAATTCCTAGTATTAGTTATTCATCATTTTTTAAAATTGTTTTATACTTCGTGCGATCCTGCTGTGGTCCAGTGGCTAGCGTCTCTACCTCACAACACAGAGGTCCCGGGTTCAAATCCTGGTATGGGCATGTATAATTTTGCCATCATGGTCACGCAAAGTGGGATTAGGACTGCTGGACAATCGATACATTGACCACGTTACACTACAAATTCAGAATGTGTCATGCAAGATGAGAGTCCGCAGTCGATCCGGTAGGCCAAGACCCTCAGTGGGCTGTAGAGTCAAGGAGAGAAGAAGAAGGGAACGTAGATTTACGTATTTGGCTCATTTACAAATGTCTGTTTTTTGAATTTTTTTATAATCACTGGCTAATTCTCGTTCCATTTCCCACGAAGTTTCTTACATTTCTTCCCCAAATACTCGAAAATTCGTTCATGTCACCAATATTTTTCTCATTTCTCACCGACACTTTCACGTGTCAATAAACGACCTGATGACTTGATGTATCATCGTGTGTGAAGTGGGTTTAAAGGACGTTTCTTTTGAGTACCAATGTAATGTGAGAGAGTAGCGTATGGTTGAATCGCTACAAGGCTCTGAAACCTTGATGGGCAACGTCTCGGTTCCCTGACTTTTCAAGAGGGAAAAAAATCATTTTGTTGTAAACCACCCATCAATGCTAGCCCAATTGTTTACTGGTTACAGAAGTGTAGATGTCTCGGTATACTTTAATAAGTAATATGTGAGTTATTGCGCAGTATTACAACAGATTGTCTCGGCTGTTATGACTTCTAAATTCAAACGTTTTTATTGCACCGGTAGTAAAATGGCAGACTATCAACCAACTGAACAGCATTTACGGCATTGCGTGCTGCTTCATTTTAGTTCAGGTGTTAATGCAACGGCTGCAAAAAAGAAAATTTGTGGTGTTTATGGAGACGCATTGAGAAATCTGTAAGTGATTTAACGGTGATTTTGACTTGTCTGATAGAGTGAAGTGGACGCCCTGTAGAGTTTGATAATGACGCTTTTAAATCACTGGTGGATACTTATCCCAAGCGAAGTATCCAGGAAATAGTAAACACTCTTTAGGCTTCTTGGTCAACAGTCCAAATACATCTTCAAGAAATCGGGAATTATTGGTAAAAGGGCCAGCTCTGGTCAACAGAAAAGGGATAATGTTGCAACACGATAATGCCAGGCCGCATGCAGCAAGATTAGCACAAGAAACATCAGACAGTTAAACTGGGAGGTTTTACCACATCCCCCATATTCCCCAGACATAGCACCATCCGATTTTCATTTATACAGATCCATGGAACACTCCCTAAGGAATAAAGATTTAAAAGTAAGGATGACGTGCGAGATTACCTGGAACATTATTTTTCTGCTAAGGACAAAAAATTCCGAACAGGGGATTGAAACTCAACCACAAATATGGCAAAAGGTCTTAGATAACGACGGATATTATGTAATTGATTTTCAATAAAATTAAATGTAAATAAACTCGTTCTTACAGTCGCCTCTGAAATAATTGGTAACTTATGGGTAACCCCTTTATTGTTACACTTAACAGTTAATCAGTGTATGTGGGCGTCGGTCTGATAATGTGAGGTGACGTCTAATTACTTCACTAATTAGCGTTCGCAGTCTGCTAATGCTTTGTCTTTCCCATAACACGAGTTACCTGGACTCTATCGTATGTATTGTGGTTCCGATTAGTTAACGTAAACGTGTATACGATATTTCAATCCCCATCACAGTCTTGCACTTCAAATAAGATGACATTTCAGCTAAATTAAATCTGTTTACTTCCAAAGAAAATTTTTACTTCTCAGGGGACTGTAAGCTTTATAAAATGAACGGAAATATGAAAGCGGCAAGTCAACTCTGGCACATATCCAGTACAATCACGTGACTTCCTAACTGTACAACTATGAATTGTGTCCCATTCCATAGGCCTGAATTTGACAATAAAAATACTCAAGACTTCGCGCAGAATTAGCTCTTTTTATTTTGCCCCAAAACGAAAGTACTGAATCATTTATTTACGATCGCTTCACAGCAAACCTTATAGTTCGTAGTTGATTTTGAACAATAGATGGAGTGCGAATGCTCTCTCTCACACACACATGCTGCGAAAATTAGACTTAAAATACCGCAATAAGTGGGGTTAATGTTATAGGAGCGCCTTTGTAGGACATTTAACTCGCAGTTGGTTTTCACGCCGCCTTTCGCGCGGTAATTCAATGGATTTATAAATAATTAATATTAATATTTTCTGAACTCTACAAGATATCGAAATGAAACATACCCGAAAATTCCTGTCTCAATCCTTGAAATTTTCAATGAAATCTGTCAAACCGTTTCGAAGAATAAGCACATAAAGAGTATAGATAACCCGCATCCACTTTTAGAGATTTGAACGCACGATTGTAAATAAACCTTTCCCGTAGAATATTTTATATTAATGTGTTTTGCAATATATCTAAATGAAACACGAACGAATTCTTAAGTAAATTCTCGTGTTTTCAAACCCTCAAATTTTCATTGAAATTCGTTGAGCCGTTTCGGAGCTTACTTGAGACAAACATACGGACAGATAGGTAGACAATGAGACAGACTGTCACTTTATTTATCGGTATAGATAAACATGGACTATCTGCACTAACCCGAGCTTACCTGACTGACATCCAGAAATCACATATTTATTCTAACTGCGTTAAATTACAGTCATTGGATTGACATTGTGTGTCCATCGTACAAGTTTTCTCAATCATTTATCAAATAAGTGAAAGTATATTTCGCATACCGTGTAATAAACGGTAATAGTTTTTGTCAACAATCCTGCAAACCAGTACAGACTACGAAACTAAATATTTACTTAAATATTATCCATGAAATTACTGATACATCTCTTTCTTTTCTTGATCATCTATAGTATAAATTAAATAGACGAATCATCGCCGTCACCTAACAGGAAAATTACTTATAAAAAGTACCCTGGCACTGACAAGTAATAAATTTTTAATTCTGTATTTTTTATTTAATTTTTCTCACAGTTTAGACAACATTTTAAATGTCCTGTCAGTTCCAGAGTTTGTTTCGCTTAGGATATCTTCGTTACGCCTAAAATCTCTATTAATTAAAATTCGAGAACAAAAGTATATCCGAAAAAAACAATTTTCTAAATACAATATAGACCGAGTAAAATTGTTTTGAGAATAATGAATCCTAAATAATTAAAAAAACGTTATGCACGTCTATTACAAAAGTTTTAAGTAAAAGCCATGGGTAAATTTAATCAGCCTTTCAAATCACTTTAAAATTGTAACGTATTAAACAGAATTTAAGAAATAAATATATATCCTGGAATACCATTTTACATTATAAATTTCATTACTCTTCCAGTAAAACCGTTTTATTTCATTTTATTCTTTTTCCCGAATCTTTACCTTTTCGGGCATTCAAGAAAAATAAAGTAATGGAGGAAAATAATTCTTTAAAATTAACTTACTAAGAAGGATTACAAACATCAATTTTAATTACCAAAGGCTCATTAATTGTTTTTAATTTAAAGTGAAGGAAAGGTTATTCTAATCAAAGCTCGATTATATTTAAATGAAAATTTATTCGTATAAGTATATGAAAACGATGTAATGTATATCACAATGAATGCAAAGTTCATAAATAGAAATAATATATTTTTTAAATCTTGAAGTAACAAATATAATAATTTCCTATTATTGTTTCAATTGAATATATTTTAGGATCAATATGAAAATTTTAATTTTGTAAATATGAATGCTATTAATATAATTATGTTGTGAGGAATCGCATTAAATTTACTTACACTTCTGTATTTACAAATTCTCTTCCAGATGTTTTTATCATTGGGAAATAATATTTTATATGATGATATATATATATATTAGAAGTCTGAACAATAAAAAACAGTACTTCGTTGGCTACACTGACATATTGATATTTATTGCATTTCGGTTATGGCCATCATGAAATTTGTATTTTAAATATTATAAAAAATTATGTCATATAAAAAATTTGTTGGTATCAACTAATCCATGAATTAATACATAAAAATTGTACATCTTCAAATAAATTTATTTGATTATTTAAATGTTTTTCTGTTGTCAGTGTCGTTGTTTTATATCTCAATTTACTATTGTTCGAAATTATTCCACATATTTTCACTTAATTATTCATCGACAAAATTAAAATTTAGTTTGATTGACTAGAGCAAAAATAAACTTTGTAACTTATAATATTGTAGTGTTAATTTTTCAGCTTGACGCTTAAGCTTGCAACACTTTTCATTATTTTGGTATGCATCAATGAGCGGTAGAGATTCTTGGAAAGTCTTTCTGCTGAGTGTTAAAAAACCGTATGGAATTTTTGCAACAATTTCGGCGTTGCGACTCGGAAAGTATGTCCATGTCAGCTAATTTGAGTCACGTAGGCTGTGAAATTTCCACTCGCGTTATCAGTTCCCGACGGGAAGTTGTAATTATCGTTACGTGTTTGAATATTCTCACGATGTTTATATTTTTAATCGTAAGCAAGTTTTTTATTGTTCTCGAATATTACTGCGTGTCAGAATTGTGCCCATTGTTCACTTTTAAATCTGCGCGTTCGTGGAACAAAAGCTCGAGCAATATATCGCAATATATGTACCGCCACACACGAGTATTGTTTCGCAGCTAGAATCAGAAGCAATTACGAATGCGCGCCGTCTAAAATGAGTTCCGACGAACAAAGCCCCGTGTCCTTGTAAGACGCAACTGGGTAATAGTTTCCTATCATCGCACAGCTGTTATTGACACGGCCTGAATAATACTTCCCGTTTGTCGAGCCCCCGACGTTGCCGCGATTAAAATATCTACTACATTTATCTCTTAAAGGTGCAATTTCTTGATAAATTATGGCCGACAGAAAACTTTTGCGATGAATAATGCAGGCGAAGGCTTAGAAGTTGTCACATGATGGGAATAAAGCAGCAACTCCGCTCAAACCGCTTCAATGAGAACGCCGAAAGAGGAGTTGTAGGTGAAACTCGCTGAAGGGTATTTCATCATGTCAACGCATAGCAAAAAAATTACGTAAAGGCAAGTCCATTCACATCTCTTCCGTACTGAAGCTAAATTGCAATACTTGAACCTTTTTTTAAAATGTCGTTTTTCAGTGATATTTTAATAAATTTATTAGTAGTATGATTTTATGTATCGATAAAATAAATCTCCCAGACAATATAGTATAAAATTAATTAATATTATTATTTACGTCTGTTCTATAATGGAATAAAATGGCCTGAATCTAAACATATAATACTTCTTCTCTACCATATGGTAGACCTTATCAAGTGCACGATGCGAAAGAAATTGACAAGGTTACCTTCTTATAACGTCAATGACAGCCTGTAAAGATATCACCTACAAAACAAAAGATCATAGGTTTGTCAAAATGACTCACAATCATTTTTGACATTAATTGAAAAATTGTGAAATATCTACTATTAATAATTTCAGAAATAAGTCTACATTTGTAATTGGTTTCAACATCAAGGATTTTTAGTTCGGTCTTTTTAAATTGATATTATATTTTATATATAATAAAGAAAGCTTATACATAACCTCTACAGAAGGTGGTCAACAGTAAATATAAATGAAAATCAAGAAAAGAAAGAAGAAATCAAAAAAGGAGTAAGATAAGGGCGCAGTCTGTAACCCATGCTGTTTAACTTATATATAGAACAAGCGACGAAGAAAGTTAAAATGAAATATGGAAAAAGAATGATACTGCAAGGAGAAGAAATAAAAACCCTACGCTTTACCGATGACAATGTAGTATTAGGAAAGTCAGAAGAAGAATTGGAAACCATAATAAATGGCATGAACGTGGTCGTGGAGAAAAAGCTCAATATAAGGATTAATTGACGGAAAACCAAGGTAATGGAGAGTAGTATGGGAAACAGTGGAATAACAAAGGGTGTTAGATTGGGAAGCGATGTTTTGACGGACGTTAAGGAATTCTGCTACTTGGAAAGCGTAATAAGTAGGGATGATCAAAGTATAGTAGACATAAAGAGTAGGATAGCACAGGCAAGGAAGGCTTTCGCGAAAAAGAGGTATTTACTTACGGATAATATAAGTGTGAATATAAAAAATCGTTGGAGAAAGGAAAAGAATAGAAGCCTTTCAAATGTAGTGCTGTAGGATAATGCTGAAAATCAGACGGGTGGATAGTATCACTAACGAGGAAGTACTAAGCAGAAAGGGGAAGAGCGAACAATATGGAGGTCGTTGACCAAGAAAAGGGAAAAGGCCACATTTTAAGACATGAGGTTCTTGTAAAATAAGCATTAGAGGGAAGTGTGTGGGGTAAGAACAGAAGAGGAAGGCCAAGGATGGAAAGCGGTAAGTAGATTAGGGTGGATGTGGAATGTGCTAGCTATGCGGAAATGAAAAGGCTTTGGCAAGATATGTTAGCATGGAGGGTTGCTTCAGATCAGTCTTAGGACAATACCACAACAACAACTCTTAAACACATTTTTTTCTAATTTCTCAATAAATAATGAGTTAATGGTTAAAAAATTGAAGTAATTTTTCTTAAAATAGTGTAAATTAAATTTCTCCCTGTACTAGAGTTAAGTTTGACGGATGCTAAGCGTGTTACATTTTCAATTTGAAAGACATATTCGTGATTCTTACTGTATACCTGTCACTCCGACTCGGATAAGGCACCCCCAGGTGCTCACCAGATCAGATAGGAGGCACTCGGCCACTCGAAAAGAGCCATAAAATGTCTCTTCACGTTCGTGGCTCATATCAAACTATTAGAGAATATATAAATTGTTCATATTCTCTGGCAACTACAACTATAGTCTGTTAGCTACTCAGCAGAAATGTCCCCGAGTGCAAGGAGATCGCGTAGAAGTGCCTAATTACTATAATTGTTAAAGGGACGTCAAAAATACTTTTAAAAAATCATTCTCGTCTCAGTTGGAGAGATTTGAAATCGATATAGCACAATTGTGGGACAGATTTCTGGACGAGGCTCTCGTGATGAAGATCCAGCTTTCCCTGTCACGTAGTCGCAGACAGTCACAATACAGCAACTTGTTACGTAATTAGTGTACGACCTCACGGGCAAATCTGTAGTTTGACGTGTTTCTCGGGAATGCGCACAAATATAATCAGTCCTCTCCTTTAGTTACGCCAATTTAACTTTGAAAGTTGAGCGCAACGAAATGGCATCTCGTAGCTCGCAGCCACGTCGTCATAGTAACTAGTTCACGCAGCGCGGTGACAAACGGAACTGTAGATGGGGTCACGATGTCTCTGGAATCCGAACGTTTCCCTGAGCTTTCTAGTAATTCGTGGCCTCGTTTCGCAATGACTCGTAAAATACAGAAATTGTGATTATTCCTTGCGTTCGCGTCTCTTCCGAAGGGATTGGAATGTCGCTCACTCCTTCCTGTCCGTGTCATTCCGGCTTCGACTGCAAGCTAATAGCTTATCCGATAACGGCCTTTGCTGCCTTGTTGCATCATCCTTGGCCTTTCTTTAGACAGCAGGCTTGCTGCAAACTATAGCCAAAATCCTATAAGCTCTGTATCACAGCTTCATACCATGTTAATAACTCCATTGTGGGTTCCTTGTGATTACGAGATTAATGTTCATTTACTTCGGCGTCCTCCACCCTCACGAGCTCGTAATACACTGTTACCTAAAACAATTGGATAAACTCTAGCAAAATAGATTCAATCGGGTATCCTATCGTGATGCTAGGAAATATAATTACTTTTTTCTTAACGGTTTATTTATTTGTTGCATCCACTAGTCCTATCAAATACAGAATTAGGTTTTAAAAATGATCAATTACTAAATATTAAAATTTACCTGAGGCGAAAAATAAAACTTATTTTCGTATACATCGTATCGACGATCCAAAGAGGTTTATTATTTCTCAAGGAGTTAGTGCTCTGCCAACGATAAATTCATTACGACGAGAAATGCTTATAATTTATATATATAGTATTAGGGATCGTATGTATGAGAAACCAGCATGAAATTCAGGAGATCTCGATGCGTTACTGGACATGAAACCTTAACGTAAATTGTTTTTTTAAAAATATATATAACCTTTGTATATTTAAAGAAACAAGGCTCATGGGCAGCTCCGGTCCCTGGGGAACACGTGTGCCAAACAAACACCTATAGCGGTGACATTCATACTGACGCACTGACAAAGGATTTTTAGACGTATAGATCTAACGTATTGGCTGTTTGACGTTTATAGTTTTAATATATACATGTATACAAGAAAAATTTTCGTTAGCTTTATCGGACTGCCTTTCACACTGATAGTAACAAGATTCAAAATATACGACCCAAAACGGTAATTACTGAATTAAAACGTTCGAGAACTTTCGGTATTTAGGTAATATTCATACCAAACTCAACACAAATAATGAAACGTACAATAAACATGTATCAGTAAAAACAGTGTGTCAAAGCCCTAGCCATTTCATCACACTTGCTGATGATAACAATACGAAAATATTACAGGCAGCTCATAAAACAAACCGAAAATTAAGTAAATGAGAAATTTGCTAGTAAACGGTTAAGTGAAAGTTCAGGTAGATTGCAAATGTTTGTAAAGTAAATATAAATTAATTATGATCACTAGGTTTCACAAATAACAAAACACTTTCGCACTCATTTGGAAGCGGGAAGATATCGATAATTAATGTTGAACATTGTTATATAAGAATAGAAAGCACTAGTTTAATTCGCGAGGAAATAAGTATAAATTGAGCTTAGCGCAAGAAAGTGGACTTTAATTGTTTACAAATCGACTGATAAATTTATGAACTGACTTATACGAACCTCGCAGGTTTGTAGGCTTCGGTGAACTTGTTAATAATTTTCAAATTTTTAATGTCGTTAATATTTAGTATTTTTTTTGTTTACATGCTGCATGAGGGTGATTCTGAAACAGGCAACTCCCCTTTAATAGCGTTGGAAGGGAATTGAAAAGGTGGATGTTGAAGGTAGAGCAAGGTAGCCAAGGGGCTATAGTTTAAGGATCATACCCGGTGTTTCACCTAAAGAGATGCAGGGAAACCCCTAGAAAACATGAATCAGACACGTTTTTTTGGTACTATTCTCACGCCCTTCCGAATGACGGGAGATGAGTGTGCTGTAGGGTCGCAGCATTCTCTTCTCCCTGTGTCTCCACCAGCTTTAGGAGGCAGTTTTCCGACTGATCCAATAGGATCAGGAAACTCAAATTTAAAAATGACCACGTTGTTCTGTAGGCGAAACAGCGAGAGAAAATCTCAAGCCTCCACGTACAGAATGATATTAGATAAATGACATTTTCTGTAGGACGCGAAATCTAAGTCCACTAAGAGTTAGGTAAATTTGAGACAATTAGGGCGTAAATTAAATTAAAGGTATTTTTTGCTTAATTTAAAATAATGTTTTTTTTAAAATAATTTTATAAGCACATTTTGACCAAAATTTCCTGTAAACATTTAAGGAAATATATGTATAAAATATACTTTTAATGTAAAATTTTGAGAATGATTAAAAATCCAAGAGGATATGATTACACAAATATCAATTTCAAAATCAGTCTTGGTAAACTTATATTCCTTAAAAAATAATTATTTAATTTTTTATGTCTCCCGGAAATATTCCGTAACAATGGATATTGATGTCGTAAAGGCGAAGACAATGATTGCTATCGCAGTTTCTGCTTCCGAGTTCTTTCACAAAGAAATCGTAAGACACTCAATGATTTTCGGAGCGGTGTAAACCATTCTGGCCAACCGTACTTTCGATATAGCATCATGCAACGGTTAAGATAAGAAACCCCTCGACGTTGAGTGGAGGGTGGCGCTGATGCCTTCGAATATCTTTAAGAAAAGCATTATAACTGTGAAGATTTACAAGTAGAGTTGGTGGTGTATCTGGAGCGTCGGCGTTGACAAGTACGCGACCGCGCATAGACAAGATGGTTTCTGCATTCCAGGGTATTACCGCGTGCCATATCGGCAAGGTGAACCACCTCCACCTCGCAACTGCCGCGCTGCGATAATCACACACAACGTCGAGAACTCAACTCAAATAATGTGTTAGAAATCGTATAGTAATAAATTTAAAGAACTTAAAATTTAACACCATAACTCACCAAATTTCTGTGTTCATTGGCAACGTAATGCTGCTTAGATCTCTCTATTTCGATTTATTTTATTCTATTCCTCATTTACTGTGAATTAGCAGTTCTTTTCTAAAACTGTCTGATAAGTGAGCTTTCCAGTTTATAGAAATGCACCGCACACAATTTGTCAATGAACTAAATTCATATAATTTTCACTAAAGCTCTAGGTGTATTCTATTAGACTCTAATTCTACTGTTATTTGGTTCTCGTAGTAAATAATTTCTTTCTTCAGTTTTGCTTTAAAGTTTGGAGGAAGAGGACTTAGTCAATGTACGTTTAAAGTGGAATAAGAAGTAGAAAAGTGACACGTCTAAGTGTTAGTTGAGAGAGTAATTTAAGAACAGAAAAGAAGAATCTTTGAATAATTATTAGAAAATAAACACAAAAGCTGCTTAACGATGTTACGATATCCCAGCCAAAGCCCTGCTGAGATGTGAACGTCCCCGCCGAAACCAACGACTAGTTTTTCCTCGTCGTTCGAAGGGGTGAAATCTCCTGTTTTCCGCCTGCCGAATAACACACTGTGGGAGGAAGGGTTGCTACAGATTTCTGCCTACCTGCATCCACAGAAATTCCAGGTAGGAAGAAACTTCTTTGTACCTGCACGAGAGTCCCAGTGACCGAACAAAGAATAAAAACAGGGAGATCTCTGCTGCCCTTTGTTACCACACAGATAACTCACATATATAAAAGTACCCTGATCTAAGCCATTGTTAATTCAATATTTAAATTTCTCCTCAGATCCCACATTCGTTAGTAATCTAGATAGTGCAGGACCAAACAATCATTTTGTGTTAACGGGAATAAATAATTTAAAATAAAACAATTAAATTTTTTAGTATTTAAATAATTAACTCCAACCTTTCCATTTTACTTTCAAAGAAAACCTATAAAATTTAGCATACTTCTTAAGAATCGTGCGTGAAACTTGGATAAATTGTAAAAACCAAACTACCCTGAATTAAACAGATATTATTGATCAAATTGCTTAAAATTAAATAAATGTATTAGCCAATAAGTCCTAACATGTAAATTCATTAATTGTCAAGTTCAAGCAATATATCGTCATTGGAAATATTCAGAAAAAATTAAACCACCCTCCGATTCTTCCCTAGACATCACGTGAAACGTAATATTAATTCGAGATTTTCATACCGAATGTGATGAATATGTTGGATGTGAATTTTTTCTGTTTTATGTGAAATTTGAATAAAAAAGCTACATAGCTCAACACATTAGATACGGTGCAACGTTTATCGCACATTTTTGAGACATGATCAGATAATAAGATCCGTATTAAAATTTACTACGGTGGTTAACCATAGAGAAAACATTTTAATAACAGATTAGTTGGAAATATTTTTGATAAAATATTAAGTTTTGTTTAAGTTATATATTTTAGCTAAATTAATACAAAACGGAAATTTAAACATTTTTCTGACTTTAATTTTAAAAATAATTAAATCAAATTTCTGCCATATAAGTCAGCAAATAAATTTAATTAGTATTTGATACATCAAATCGTTTCATCCAACTTTGTGGACTTCTCAGGTGAATTGTTAAATGGATGAACTAATTACATTGAGAATAAGTCCCTGACTATCTCCAGCGATGGTTGTGGGCTAAATGATGTTAATTAAATATATAGATAAATAATATATTAATAAAATACTAATTAAATTTATTTGCTGACTTATTTTGCCGTATTTTTATTTATTTACTAGGTATGGCCGCGAATTCAGTCGTCCTAAAAATGAAACAATAAGTACAGAAATTTAATAAAGTTCAATTCATAGAATATATCAAAAGTACGGTATCATTTATTTATTATCGCTTCAGGGCAAACCTCATAACTCGCAGTTTGTTTTGAACATGTACCGCTTTCACACGTTTCGGAGCCAATTCGATACATACTTCCAGACAGACAAAAACTGAAATTATATATTGATTTTATTTGCTTACAAAAATGATCTATTACTAAATATTAAAATTTACCTGACACGACAGACAAAACCAATTTACGTACACATCGAATCGATGAACGAAAGAAGTTTAGTCTTTATCAGGGAGTTAGCTCTCTGCCCTCAATAGGTTAATTACGGCGCGAATCCTCCCGTAACAATAGACGGAGTGAGAAGACTTATAACTCGCAGTTGTTTTTCACGCCGTCTTTCGTGTGGAAATTAAATGGATTTTTAAATATTTACATTAATATCTTATGAACTCTGTAAGGTATCTAAATTAAACACAGACGAAAATTTAATTAAAATTAAATGAATGTATTAGCCAATAAGTCCTAACATGTAAATTCATTAATTGTCAATTTCAAGCAATACATCAACATTGAAAAATTTCAGAAAGACACTCAATGATTTTCGGAGCGGTGTAAACCATTCTGGCCAACCGTACTTTCGATATAGCATCATGCAACGGTTAAGATAAGAAACCCCTTGTCGTTGAGTGGAGGGTGGCGCTGATGCCTCGTAGAGGGTGAATCTCCTTCGAATATCTTTACGAAAGGCATTATAACTCTGAAGATTTATAAGTAGAGTTGGTCGTGTATCTGGAGCGTCTGTTTCAATCCTCTGACACTTTTTATTAAAATCCGTTAAATCAACCCGAATTCACCTTTTGGAGAAACCTTCCCGTAAAATTAATATTTATTTTATATTGTGTTAATATTTTGAGCAATATATCGAAATGAAATATGCACGAATATTTAACATAAAATTCCTGTTTTTAAACCCTCAAATTTTGATTGAAATCAGTTGAGCCGTTTCGGAACCCATTCGTGACATACATACAGACAGACAATTCAATTTTATTTATTGGTATATGTTACAAAACGGGGAATTTGGGGATGTAACTAACACCGGAAGAAATATAATTGTTGACCTTTTTGCCTGACGAAATCCTAAAATTGTCGACGAAACGTGGCAACGTATCTAATATGCTAATTACTTTTTTCTGACTTATTTTCTGTTTTAGTGTTTTTTTCCTATTTTTGTCGTTTTTAACTTGAAGTAATAAGGTTCTTATAGACGAAACGAAAGCTTTAATTGAGATGCAGCGTTACCAGCTTTATAATAACGGGATGCTGACCAATTTAAATGCTGTTAACTACCGTTTTACGATTCTTTACAACAACAGTGAGTGTAATTGAATTTCAATTCTCATAAAATGTCGTACAGACAGGAAAAAAAGATACGTAAACGTTCTGCGCCTGCAAAACATTTACTTTATTTGTATAGACGAGGTGATTCTGAATAAGCTTCTTACTGCGAATCAGATTGAGACATGGAGTTTGGGAAGCTGCGCCCGTGCAAGAAGTTCGTTCTGCAACCAACGGAAAGACGTGTATCGAGAGGCCAACCTAACTGATGAAGGTTTCTCAGTGTTCCGGCCTGAAACATGTATATGCAAATTCCGGGTAAGATGCAAAGCTTAATAGCGAAAGCCAAATTCCTTACAACTCGAAGCCTGACACTTGTTGCTTACGTTTTGTCACATTTATGTAAAGCGGAACTGTATCTTGTATTTGTGGTAATTGTTACTCCACGGGTAACCTTGTTCTCCCTTCCAACATTCTATGCTATTGCATGGAAATATTCACGATGCCAAGGTTCTTCATGCAAAAACATTATAGTGAACTGCATATGATGAAAACAAATTTAAAATTAATATCGAAACCTGTGAATAACGTCGTGGAAAGTCCGTTGAAAGAATCAAACTTGTGTCAGTGAAGCAGTGGATGTTACTGTTTTTTTTGCGAGGGCAGGTGAAAATCTTCTAAAGACACTATCTCAGGGTCCGCACTGGATAGTAGTGTGGGATTCTACCCACTAAAAACACCTCCCTTTCCAACGATGACTGTGTATCTTCCTGTGGGACCGTCGTTAGACATTACTTCACAGGAAGCAGTCGTAGCGTCAAGCTCTCTCTGTCTCCTTTAAACACTATTATTTCTCTCTTTTTCGTAATTTCTTAATCTTTGAATTACTGTAGAGGCATATGCGCTTACTTTATTCCAGGTATTAGGTGAGAGCAGCATATTGGGTACCAAATTATCTGGTGTTATTGAGGTTCCAATATCACTTTCTAATGCTCGTCTCCCATATGAAAATCTCGAGCAACTGAAAAACACGTGTTCTGGTGTCTCATTAACTCCACATTCAGGGCAAGCAGGTGAATTATCTATGGCAAACCTGTAGAAGTATGCCCTGAAGCAGCCGTGACCGGTCAAGAGTTGAGTAAGATAATAATTCACTTCTCCGTGTTTCCGATCAATCCAGTCTTTAATTGATCTTATTAACCTATGGGTCCATCGGCTGGATGTTACTGTTGGAACTGCAGATTTGAACGATTGTTGTTGTTCAAATTTCGAGTTGAAGGACCTTGTATCGCTAGTTTTACAGGTCATAAGAAGGCCAGTTCTGACCAAGGGCAGCTGCAACACAGCTGGCTAACTGACACGTCATAACATGTGCAAGAGTGACCAGAAAAGTGGCTTTTAAAATCTGAGACATAAAGCCGCTAGATGCGTACAAGTTTTCGTTTGGCCTCAAACTGTATTAATAATTAATAAACAATTCTTGGGTTTCCACCCGGGTTAAATGGAGTTTAAGCCACGACGTTTCGATGGCGTACTCTGCCATCGTTCATTTGAGAATGATGGCAGAATACGCCATCGAAACGTCGTGGCTTAAACTCCATTTAACCCGGGTGGAAACCCAAGAATTGTTTATTCAGAATATACACCGGGAAAACCTTCGATCTGTATTAATAATGTTCATTAAAATTGGGGCGTTTTTCTAGGGTCAATTGACCCAGAGGTCCACCGCGCGACTAATTCCGATTTTGATTAAATTTAGGTAGTTTGCACTATGAACATGTACAAACTTTCAGTTAGAAATATGCATTTTTGGATGACTCATGGGATTTTTCGTCGAAGTCTGCGGTTCGTCGGAGATGACGTCGTTTCAAATGGGCGAATTTTCAGCTTAATTTTGTGGTCGTTATTAGAAAATAGACCCTGAAAAATCGTTTCCAAAATAGATTACTAAAATAATAACAAATATTTAAATAAATTTAATCCATGGCAACTATGAACCCACAATGAAAGCGAAAATAATTATGCCAATTTTTTATCGTATTTACAAAGAATCCTTCTAGGCTAAATAAAGTACTACGGTACTCATATTTTTTAGTTCGCATGTCTACAAGTCATAAAATTTACAGCTTTACAGACAATATACTTTGGTGAATTTGGTGCAGCGTACCTGGCGCCAAAGACAAAAACGCCAAAAATTAGCTTTCTTAGAGGTATAAATCGTTCATGATGACACCAAATACCGTTTTGTACCGTCAGAAAAATCAAGAGTTTTTTAATAAGAAACTTACGTTTTGTTTCGGTATCTCGACGGATAAAGTCTAAAATTTTCGATCAAACTCCACTGTAGTGCGCTGTCTGCAAATATCGCCTCATCGTGTTTCATTGTGAAATAATCGCTCGAATAATGTGCTCTTCGGGAATATTTCACTTTAGACGCATGACGTATATATAAATTAAAAGTAAACTTATTTTGATCAATCACCTGTTGAAGTTTAAAAGTGGCACTTTAGAAACGACGTCGTCCCCGACGAACCTCAGACTTCGACGAAAAAGCCCGCATCTCAGCCAGAAATGCATATTTCGAACTGAAAATTTGCCGAATGTCCATCTGAGGCTTCATAGTACAAACTGTCCAAATTTCATCAAAATCGGAAATGGTCGCGCAGGGATCGTTCCTCAAATCACTTTACATGCAATGACCGTCGAATTTGTTTTCAAAAAATGGAAAATCTGGTCTAAATAACAAATTATAATACTAAGTATAACGGCCACATAAGGCAGTAAATAAATTAAATAATTTAATCAATATAAATTAATCGTTTCGTCCAACTTTGTGGACTTCTTCAGGTAAATTTTTTAATGGACGAACTAATTACATTGGAAATTATTTAGCGTCCGACGGTTATGGCCAAAATCCAAATTACTCCCAACGGAACTAGGCCACCCATACAAAAATTTACCCGAAGAAGTCAACAAATTTGATTTAAACTTTGTATTTACATTAATTAAATACCAATCACATTTATTTGGTGCATTATTTTGCCGTATTTTCATTTATATAATAATAAACTTTTTAAACACAAGGTCACGTTTTAAGACATAAGGGTATTGTAAAATTAGCATTAGAGGGAAGTGTGTGGGGTAATAACAGAAGAGGGATGCCAAGGATGGAATGCACTAAGCAGGTTAGGGAGGATGAGGGGTGGTAGTTACGCGGAAATGAAAAAGTTAGCGCAAGATAGGTTCACATGGAGAGTTGAATCAGTCCAGTCTTAGCACTGAATTCCACAACATCAACAATAAACGTAACGACAGAAAAATTGTTTGAATAAATTCTTTACATTTTTAATTATTTATATAGGATTTATTGTCTTGTTTATTATTAATTCGTTATTATTTTTATCAATCACTTATTTACCAATTGTACTAAATAATGCGAAAGTTTTTTTAAAAAATCTAAGTGTCATGAACTTTTAAATAAACCAATAATTATTTTATTGATAAAAATTTAAATAAAATAAATTAAGAACCGGGTTTACACTGTTTTTATTTACATTAAACGACGTTTCGTGATCACATTTGGCACTTCTTCAGGTGTTACTACAAAATATTTTTTACGTTAGAATCTATTTAAATATTGGAATATTAATAACATTGGTAATAATATTGAATATTCATGATAAAAGACCAAATGTGCAAAAATACAAGGGCATCTTCAACCGAAATGTGATACAAGAATACAGGTCAACAATGTAATGTGGACAGTTAAACCTGGTGACGTAACGTCGTTTAATGTACATAAAAATAGTCTCTGTAAATATGGTAATTAATTTATTTCATTTCATTATTTGAGTATCGGAGGTTATTTGATTTACTATTAAATAATTTAATCAATTCACAGAGCTATTTATCATTAAATTAAAAAATTTAGTATACAAATATGATAAAATCACAATAATTGTCTGTCATTTACCTTCAAGAGCAAAATTAGATTTGATGCAAAATTTAAGGCCGGGCATCAAATTATAATAGTGAATAAAAAACTCATTTATACCAATAACAAATAAATGGCTTTGAGACCGAAAAATATATATCCTATTTGAAACAAGACTTTGGCGTTCCAACTTCAGAAATTTCTAACGTTATATTTAATTAAATATTGATTAAAATTAATTTTGTAATTTAAAACGCAACTACCTTAAATCATTTTCTTGATCTGCCACACTTGTGTATAATATTTCGAAATTACGTTAATTGGAAATTAATTGCAAAGATTTCTGATAGTTTTAATATTTTTTGACTCAAGGTCATTTTTATTATTATTATAATTATAAAGGTCAGTTGTTTCTTTCATTTATAAATAATTTAGATAAAATAATGTTTCTGGTTTTCTTTCCACCGGAAAAAAAATTAAATCAGCATTAAAATTCCGGAATACCTGATATCAGAGTCATATCCAAGTCATTCGTAAATTCTGATATACTTCCTAACGACGTCCAAGTTTGAATTTTATAGTGAACAGCTTTTAAATTTTATCAAAAAACTTAAATCGAAATCCCCTTAAATGAATTATTTTTGAATAAGTACTTGTATAGAAAATTTAGTAAACGTTTTTAATTTTGCCTGATAAACCATGTAATGATTGTTGAAAATTATATAATTTTTAAACAAAAATTATTTCTCTTATCACCACAACGGACCAGTATTTTCATCTGTACCCCATTATTATGAAAGAACCAGAAATCTTTAAAAGAACTTAATAAAACATTTTTGGTTCAACACTGACTTTTTTATTCTTTGCTAACAGTGTGATCTGTTTTTTATTTATTGGAGTTCCTTTCCAGTTTTAATTAAAACTCATGAGCTTGTGAGTGCAATAGTTTCACTTTTGAATGGACCGTTAGAATTAATACAAATAGAGGAATGATGGTTTGTTGTGTTGGGAGATTCTGGAATTCCCTTCAGCACTTGTCAACGTAAAAGCAAACTCATTTTGTGTGCCCGTTTAAGTAAGAAGGCTTACTCCCGAGACATTTGGCGTACGTGACCTGCGCCCAAGGGGCAAGGGAAGCAGCAGCAGCAGCAGCTTTGCGATGCGATGTGATGCGATGAGACGTGGGCAGAACGTCAAGGAAGACACTGCTTCGTGGAGGAAGTCCTTGAGCACGCATTAACCCGTACAGCAACACATATACACACGTTCAATTCACTGCATTGCGTGCAGCCATACATTATTCAAGGTTCCCTAGGAAATTAAAGGCTAGAGTTGTCCTTGATACTCCACTACACTTCCTCTATTTATATTAATGCTGGCACACGCTTCTATTAAGTGCGTGGTTGGTGTGTAACGGACCGTTAAAATGGAATTTTAATCTAAATAAATAAATCACAACGGAAATTAGCTTTATCATGACTGAAATACATTCAGTGGCACCTCGTGTGCGGCAGCACGTAAATACATTCAGGAAGAATTTATTTTTCTTAATTTTAATAACGTTGATCATAAATTTGTTTTAACAGTCTGAATTCCCGCTTTGATTTCGAAGATTTTAAACTGCCCACCCAACGAGCAGCACACTTCTTTGTTCCTCTCCCACCAATGTCTACCTATGTGATGAGCTCAGTACTCCGTTTCACCCCCTTGCAGTCTCCGGTAGGCTCATCAAAGTGTGCTCAGCGGCATTGCGGACATAAAACCGTGCCAAATTTATGGATTGTTTCTAAAATAATTTTCATTTCTGTACGAAGGAATAAAGGCAAGAAAGGCTTTCGCGACGAAGAAGAATTTACGTACGGCTATCATAAGTATGAATATTAGGAAATAATTACTAAAACTGTTCGTAATGAAGCGTGGCGTTATACAGGAGCGAACCGTGGAGGATAGGAGTTGCAGAAAGGAAAAGAATAGAATATGGTGCTATAGGCGAATGCTGAAAATCAGATGGTGGATAAAATAACTAACGAGGAAGTTCTAAACAGAATAGGGGAAGAGCGAACAATATGGAGGACGTTGACCAAGAGAAGGGATAGATTAATAGGTCACGTTTGAAGACATGAGGGTCTTGTAAAATTAGTATTAGAGGAAAGTGTGTTGGGTAAGAACAGGGGATAAGGATGGAATACGCTATGAAGATTATGGAGGATGTGGTATTTACGCCGAAATGAAAAGACTTGCCCAATATAGTTTAGCATTGAGGGTTGCATCACACCAGTCTTAGGACTCAGTACCACAAAAACATGATAGATATTAGAGACGTAGGTTTTCTCGGTGTAGCTGTTGAATGATGTGTTGTCGAGATTCCACTCGGGTATCAACGTTAGTTTCCCTCAACGTTTCAACGGCTGTCACTGCCATTTTCTTCAGGGGAAATGCAGTTCCTGTCAGATGTGACCTTATAGGCCCAAATAAGAGGTTTCGAAGCTGGAGCTCCTGGTGCGTAGGTGGTAGGGCAAACAAACGTCGATACCTGAGTGGAATTTCGAGAACACTTCGTTCAATGACTAAGAAATAGAAAATTGAACACGATTCCTTTTCTACGTTTATAACACTCTTCATAAAATATTACCACCGATCAGCAGTGGTCTCTCGTGAGATTTTTTAAAGGTTGGTGATGCATCACCCTTTTCTAAAATTGATCTACAACACCGTAAATCTGAGTCTCTGAATTCGTACCTTAATGTTTTCACACATTTCCCCCGATAACTGTGCCGTTATTTATTTAGTTTTCTCTGCCACGACAGTCTCAAATAAAAACGTGTTTTAGGAGAGCTAGGAATTTAGCGTTCCGTCAATTTATTTAAAACGCGTTGTGTACCTAGAAGTTTAAAAATACAGAGCGCCACAGATTTGAAGTATGAATTATAGTTCACTGTATAAAACAAGTGTAAAAGGGTAACTAAATCGGCCAACTCTGAAGCAGTGTCACGTGTTCACCTGAGATTGTACGCCCTCAGGGAGCAGTACACAAGGAAAATAGGGGATCCTTTGCCAGGATTTTGATGTAGCAGAGTCTGGCCTTGACTTTGCTATCGAAGCTGGTTTGGAACGTGAAAGATAAATGAGATATAATTCTTATTTCGAAGGAATTTAAAGATTCAAGGAACGATTAGGACGGTTTTGGTAGTATGAGTGAGTTTGTCTGAGTCTGATCAGGTAAGAATCGGAAGGTTGAAGTGTTTACCAGCTAAACACAGATATGCAGTTTAGATATGTATATAATTATAGACACTATTACACACTGTAAGAAAGTAGGAAAGGAATGGAAGACTGTGAGATTATAACTTTAACAGGAAAGCCGACGAAACCTGCTGGCAAGTTGTACGTTCTCGACTTCCCTGTGAGGCTTTTAAAACATGTGCTAGATGCAAACGTCTTACGTAATGCGTCCATCCACAAAGGCAAATAACCTATGTGGTATCCGCGATAACGACGATTCTTTACAGTATAAAAAAGTATTAATTGTGTGAAATGTTGGTAATTGTTTTAAATTCGACCTTGACACTTCTAAAATAATTTTTTTAATTATAATGATTTTAAATTATTTTTAAATTATTAATAAATATTCTACATTAAAAATACATATAATTAGATTCTCAAGAAATCTCGCTTGAAATTATTTTGTAAATTTTTGCAATAATAATATACACACATTTCAAAAAATACACTAACAAAGAAATCTCGCTTAAAATTCTCCGTCAGGATTTTATCAGCCCTTGATATATCTTTTAGTTAGTACTGCAGGATATAATTGCGCAAAAGTCGTGTTTGAAATATGCCGTTGCTCCGTGAAATATGTCATGTTAAAAGGCAGTTCTAATTAATACGAATTCTACAGACGTATAAAAAAATAGAAGTATGTTTTTTATCATGACGTTTTTCAGCTGTTTATATCGCAGGATAGAAAATAGACAAGTAGCAGTGCTATTGTGCGCAAATAAATATTGCAAATTTGCCTGTATACTGTATGTCTCAGTGCTTGGTGACATAAGAAATTACGCGTAAGCCTTTCACTATGATTCTTACCACACTTTTTCTAGGGGTATCTTGAATTCCTTCCGCTAAGCGTTTTTCCTTGGGAATTGAGTATGTGTAACAAGTTTTGTTGGAATTTTTCCACGCGTTTAAAGAATATACAAACAAATATCCAAAAAAAACAACGATTTATCCATTTTTATAGTGTTTCTTATTTTATTTTCATTTCTAATATTGTGTTGGTAGATAACAGCGTACTTTCTGGGAGGACAATGAAATTTCTTTATGAGTTGGTATAACAAACATTAAAACAGATCTTTGTTATATTACGAGTTAATCTACTGTCCTTCATTAGGATATTGCATTAAAACTCCACAGAAATTAATAGGACCTCACCACGTCATAAATCTTTTCTTGATATATTGGAATAGGTTCGTTGTGAAAGTTATGCAATGTTCCAGTCTACAGATTATCAGTTTTTCCATAATTGCTAATCCTTTTAATCCAATATCGGCTTAATTTATTTTTAAACTGTAAAGATAAAACATTATTGTAAATACAAACATAATGTGCAATAAAACATTTTTACTATAAAACTTGAGGCAGTTAATGGCGTTTCTGGACTATAAAAGCGACTGGCGAAATGAATTATCTTCCCATTGTCGGTACCTTTTTTTTCCGACTTGCAAGCTCCGACGAACTAGAAGAAAGTAGCAGAAGAAAAAGAGCCCTGAGCACTGAAGCAACTTCCCGAGATATAAGCTTTTTCCATTATGCATAAGAAACGAAATTTAAAATATTCACAACTCAATTCCCTGCATACAATAACAATCCGAAAGGGAAGGAAAGGGGAAAATGAGCGTCCGTGCGTAAGAGCGGCAGAAGTTCTCGGAGTCGCGAAATTTGACTCTAAATTGCCGCTACGTCACTGGGGAAATTGACCTAATCTCATCGCATATGAGACATATTCCACAATTCCTAAAGGAGAAATTTTACTTGCGACCAGATGCTTTCCCCAAAGTCTCTACAAATTAGTTCCACGCATCTGCAAGGTAGCTTGGGATCCGTCGTCACCGTCTCCAATCAATATTTGCTACCGTATCATCCGAAAAAGTAACGAAAGTTATTCGAGATGGAAAAGCAAAACACGTTGAGAGAATCTCTGTGACGAACACCCCCTTAGCTTTCAGGTCATCAGCCGACTCAAACGTTCTCAGATCTGTAAATGGAGGCGTCATCATCACGCCATTTTCAAAAAATCATACCAGACTATAGAATAATAAATGTATTCTAATGGCAGATTTCCCCAAATAACGAAAATATATTATTTTAAGTGAAAGGCTGTTGATAAATATTTTTCTTCAACAATTGTAAATGCCTTGGAGGTATATACTGTCCCAGAGTCTGAGACGTTCCGCGACCGTCGACCTCTGACAGCCAGACAACTTGAGACATGTTTCAGCGTGTCGGATGATGACAGATGGGATTATGTATTGTTCCATTGTGAGACGCGCCAAGTAGTACTGCTGATGCTCCAAGTTCAATTCAGACGGCACCGTGCAGGAATTAAATTCTTTCGGAAATAAGGTGTATTGCTCTTTTATTTTTTCACCAAACAAATAGAAAATATAATCGAAACATTATGAACTAATCCTCGTAAAATTGAAAAAACTTATTAAAGAACGAAGGTTTTCCCGGCGTATATGCTGAATAAAGTATTCTCGGGTTTCCGTCCTGGTTAGGTTGCGAATAAGGCGCGACGTTTCGACGGCTGATAGCCTTGCCGTCATCATAAGCTTGAAGATGACGTCGAAACGTCGCGCCTTATTCGCAACCTAACCAGGACGGAAACCCGAGAATACTTTATTCATTGAAAAAACTTGTTTTCTTCCGCTCGTGATTCATTAAGATAAATGTTTAAATTTCTTTCAGTGTTGATTGGATGTACCCAAAAATCTCGAGAATTCTTGTCTTTCATCAACACACAAAAACATGTAACAACTGCCACGGTCCACCTCGGTTTATATAATGAGGTTGTTTGCTTGAGACAACTTCTGTCTGCTCGAAAAAGTTGCCAGACGACACTTTGCCTGGCTTCGGACAGTTTTTCTGTCGTCCGGCAAGTTGTCCCCGACAGGCCTTAAAGTCTAAATAATTGATTTTTCGGTTCCCCAAAATTTTCTTTCCATACTTGATACCAGAAGGATGCCTTGTGACAACGGAAATTCACGTGAATGTACTACTGTGACGCATCGCCGATCACGGCCAAGGCTTAGACATTCCCCCCAATGCAGCGCATTTATGTAATCTGAGTGTAACTATAATCATTTCTTTTATATTTGAAAACATGATTGCTTTGCTTAGCATGAATCTTTCAATCATCCCCCATACCAAACCGATAATATTAATTTATAGAAATGATTTTGCAGTAAAAATTAGTCCCCTGTGTTACCTAAAGGGAGTTGGAAGATCTTATCTTGCCAATTTTAAATTACTGATTTTTAGGTATTTTTTTTCTCGAAAACTGGTATAGATACAGCACTGAAAGTTTCACATAGAATTTCTAAACTTGTGTGTGGAGGCAGAATAAATGATTTACTGTGTTTATAATTCGAATTATTAATTTATTTACAGAGATGGAAAATTTTAGATGTATTTTATCCATAATTAATACTTTTAATAATTTTTTCTGCTTCCACACATGTACCATAAGGTATAAAAAACTGTGAATATTTAAGTGCCGTATCTACTGCGGTTTCCGAGAAAAGGTACATATTTTAACGTTGACAAGTCTCAATTTATAAAAATCTGCTGGCTATTAAAAAAAATTTATGGAAACTTTATCGTCTAAATATATCATTAACTTTGTTAATAAAATAATATTACAATATGGGTAAAGTTCTTCTTATTCCTATTGCCCGCATTCGGGTCTTTGCCTACCAGGACGACTGCGGACTGTCGTCTTACATGACACATTCCGAATATGGAGTGACACGTGGTCAGCGTATCGACCCCAGTCTCCGTCACCATGACAACACAAACATCCAAGCCCATGCCAGGATTCGAACCCGATACCTCTGGGTTGTGAGACAGCAACTAGACGCTAGCCACTACACCACAGAAGGGCGGCATGGGAAATGTTAATCGGAATAATATTTTTTAATAGGATGAATTTAAAAAGTTACATTAATTCGAATAACTTAAAGTTCACGATAAATATTCAAAGAAAACACAAAGTTTCTTTCCTGTATTTAGGGCTACTTCAAGTGTTATATATTATGATTTAACACACTCAAAGTTATTTTAAATACTAAAATATCTTCCGTATATTTACAACATAGTTTTCTGACTTTAAAATTTATTCAAAAGTGACGTTTCGTTTCATTTTTGAGATTTCTTCAGGCATAGAATTTATCAAATCATATTACGACTGAGGAAGTCTCACAAAGGAGACAAAACGTCGCTTTTGAATAAATACTGAAAAATTAATATGCTGACTTATTGGCCGCCTTTTTATTTATTTCCGTATAATGTGTAATTTAAATATCCTTAAATAACTTATATGCCCGAAACTGTGATTATTAAATTTTTAGTGCCAAATTTAATTAATTCAACTATTATATTTATCCCATATTTAATTCTTTATTCTGTTTTTGTTGTAGTATTCAGTCCTAATATTGGTCTGATGCAAATTTTTTCATTTCCTTATAACTAGCACAGCCCACATTCTCCCTAGTCTGCTTAACGCAATCCATCCTTAGCCTCTCTCTTCTGTTATTACCCCACACACTTCCCTCTAATGATAATTTCACAAGACCCTCGTGTCTTAAAACCTGCCCTATTAATCTATTCCTTCTCTTGGTCAACGTCCTCCATATTGTTCGCTTTTCCCCTATTCTGTTTAGAACTTCCTCGTTTGTGATTCTATCCACTCACCCATTTCATTTTCAGAATTCTCCCATATCACCACATTTCAAAGGCGTCTATTCTTTTCCTTTCTCCAACTCTTATCGTCCACGTGTCGCAACCCATATAACGCCACGCTCCATACGAACATTTTTAGCAACGATTTCCTAAAATTCACACTTATATTACCCGTAAGTAAATCCCTCTTTTTCGAGAAAGTCTTCCTTGCCTGTGCTAGCCTACTCTTTATGTCTACTATACTTCTAGTTATTACGCTTCTCAAGGAGAATAATTCCTTAATTTTCGTCTAAATATCCCTTTACAATCTAACAGCCTTTGTTATTCCACTATTTACCATACTACACTCCATTACCTTGGATTTACCTCTATTAATCCTCATATTGAACTGTTTCTCCCGTACCCCGTTCATGCCATTTGTTATGGTTTCCAAGTCTTCGTCTGATTCCCCTAATACCAAAATATCGTCTGCAAAGCGTAAGGTTTTTATTTCTTCTCCTTGCAGTATGATTCCTTTTCCATATTCCGTTTTAACTTTCTTCTTCGCCTGTTCTTATTATGCTATATAAAGTAAAGGTTTTGGTTTTGCTCTGGAATTCCGTCAGGGTATTGGAAATAAAGGAGTTAAAATGAGGAATTTGCTGATTAAGTGTCACATATTCTCAAACATAAAACCCATTTTCACTTCTATTTGTGCTGATATTATTAAGGATTGCTATTGGGGAAGTCGGAATAAATTAATTAAAAGTCGTCATACATTTTCATTAACAGACTTTTGTCCTTACATTTAGATCTCTTCAGGTATTAAATTAGAGCCATCTCTGGGATGTATGTCGAAAACTATTCTACAGAATTAAAAATCAATACCAGATAGTTTGTTTTCTATAGTTTGGAATATTTTGTATCCGATTAAATGAGTAATAAATCATTTTTAATTACATTGTGCACGAAAATTAAGTGATTTTATGATTATTTGCATTTATATAATATTACCGGAATTTATTGTATTAATCAATACCAATCTCTTGTGTAATTTGTTGCACCTGAGGAAGATTAAAAAACGTTTTGTTATTTTAAATGAGTTAAGCCAACATCTTTGTCAGTTTTTTTAAATTTAGATATTAATTATTACAATGTTTTCGTCTCTCATTTGAGAGTTCTTGAGGTAAAAATTTAGCGGTACATGGAACCTCACTCCACGACTCCTTTGGCCGAAGAATATTTAATTTTTTTTAAAAAAACTGACAAAGAGGTTGATTTAACTAATTTATTGTATGTTAACTGTCAGATAAACAATTTAATTTGTTGTGTTATTTTGTTTTATTAAACTGTTTCTTAATTTTTGGGACATTTTAACGGTTTCAATGAGGTCAAATATTAATATCGTGATACACGGCTCGAGAAATATTTTAGTGGTAGATAATTTGAATATTTTCTTCGTTTTTAAGGTTCAGTTAATAATTGATAATAAATACTCTTCAGATCGTCTTAATTTTTTATGTTTATGAAAGCTTGTCAGACTCTTGATATTTTTTAGAAAATTTATTTAATTCACTATAATTGACCATCTAGCTGAATTTAGATTAAACTTTAGAGTATGTTGTATGTCATCGTACCTGTCTCTAGTGTTTCGTTGCATCGCAGGAACTACATTAACGATCCAGGTTTAAGTTTCTTTCTTCAATTACGTTTCGCCCGCCCTCGCGTTTGTTTCTTGTGAGATTTCCACGTCGTCTTAGAAAGGAATCCCAGAAGTGGCTCCTCCAGGGCAGACAATATAATTCCATTGCGCAGAACTGCCAAGTCATCTAGGAGGCCGCTTCTCTCATACATTTTTATTTTCCCAGAGACTTTCTAGCTTTTCAGTTTTTATGACATTTGTCAAATGTTGGTATGAATAATTTATATTATGCCGCCTCCGCTTTCCCTCCCAGGCTCGTCTCCCGTTCTGGACGCTGTGTTCATGCATTTATAAATTTGTCATTTTCCCCCCGTTGCATATATGCTTCCAGAGGTTTTATACACGACCTGCTTACTTCTGACACTGTCTGTGGCACGCTAGGAACTTACTCTCGCAGATCAGGATGGTGAATAGACCACAGCTGTCACCTGCCAAGTATAACGGAATTGAGATTACTCTGCAGAGCTTGCGGCGACGATCACAAGCAGTCACAAGAAAGTCTGAATTATTACTGAATCGACAGTAGGGCATTCAGCGTGATATTTGAGTAAATAACTAGTTGCTTATAATGATCTTTGTAGTGTTAAGGAGCATAACAACTCTATCCAAAGCTAGTGATTCCCTCAACTTACAACTGCGTCGTACTCCTTTCGTGTGTCGTGGCAAACATAAATATTTTCCACCCCTGTTTCCTTCTTATATCTTCCATATACTTCTGGGAACTAGTTGAATGGAATTTTAGTGTCTACTTGCCTCATTCTTGGAATCTGTTAACGTTGGAATTTGCCGGCCGCCTGTTTTGTGTCGAAATGGAAGCCGTTACAGATAAATTTTTCAGTTTGTCGGAGATATTTTCATGTAGAAGCAATTATTAAGCAGTTTACTACACTATATCTATTCTTTTATGTTTTCGTGACTGTTTGCTAATATTTTTGCTCGTTGTTGAACTATATTTTACAAATAACATGATTTATATTGGGTGGGAAATTAATTGAATTTATTAATACTGCAATTGAGTAGCACTCGGTGGCAGTTACGAAAAATAAACTTAAAAATAAAATATGTTATAGATAATAATTACACTAATATAATATAAATTAAATTAAATTCTAACAAAAAAGATAAAAAAGTACCCATTATTCATATATTGTTTCGTCGCACTACACTACACTTCACTACACTTGCACTTCACTACACTTCCTAATTCTTCCCTGAAACACGTTACTATTGGCAGGGAATGTTTCGAAAACTTCTGCAGGTAAATTGTTCCAATCCCTTACAGTCCGATTTAAAAATGAAAATTTCCCAACGTCAGTTTTAAAGCTACACTGCCCAATTTTACAATGATGATCCCCTCTACTGAAATAATTTACTTCTAAAAACTTTGATGCAATATCTTCCCAGGATTGTTGGCCTACGTACGCTTTAAAAAGAGCCCCGAGACGTAAATTTTGTCGTCGTTTTTCTAACATATCCCACCCTAATTGACGAACCTTCTCGTTTCCGTGACCAGGACACCGGTTAACAAATTTTGCCGCCCCCCTCTGTACCCTTTCCAGTGCCTCGACCTGATATTTTCGGAACGGATCCCAACAAATACAGCCGTATTCTAGTACTGGACGCACGAGAGATTTGTATGCAAGTTCCCGTGTTTCACAGTTTGCTTTTTTTAAAATCCGCATGACGAAATGAAGTGCTTTCCATGCTTTCCTAGTCACATGGTCTATTTGATATTCCCAACCCATATTACTGCTCAAGTATATACCCAAATACTTACAGTTACTTTCTTGTACTATTTCATTACCGCTGAGCTTATAATTAAGTACTATTTCTACGCGACGCCTACAAAAGCTTATTGCCTTGCTCTTGTTACAATTTATTTTCATTTTATTAACAAGTGCCCAATCTATTATTGTGTCTAAATCTTTTTGTAGAAGTTCTTCATCGATCACAGTTTTTATTTTCCGATATATTACGCAGTCGTCAGCAAAAAGACGCACCTGAGAATTAATGCCTGAAGCTAAGTCATTTACGTAGACTAGAAATAATAAGGGACCAATAACGGAACCCTGTGGCACACCCGATTTAGCTTTCGCAACTGAGGATAATTCGTTCCCTACTTTAACCATTTGCTGTCGGTCTCGTAAAAATTCTCTAATCCATAAAACTACTCGTCTATCAATCCCAATTTTGGACATTTTTTGTAACAATATGTCATGAGGTACAAGATCGAAAGCCTTTGCAAAATCTATGATGACCGCATCCACTCTTCCTCCTCTGTCAACCTCATCGACAATGTCCTGGTACAAGGAAACGACTTGGCTCTCACATGAGTAACCTTCTCGAAATCCATGTTGCCCCCTGAAAAACCAGCCGTTATTATCAAGCTCCTTACGGATGTACTCTACAATAAGGTGCTCCATCAGCTTACAAACAACCGACGTAAGACTTATCGGTCTATAATTATTCACGTCACTAAGAATACTTCCCACGGCTCCTTCAGTGTCCATTGTATTACGATATTGCAAATTCCATTATTTATGCAGTATTTGTTCTATAGTCACTCTTTGTGAAAAAGCTATTTTTTACATTGTTATTACGACTTAGAATACTTTTATTGATATTAAAACTAACGTAGTTGATCTGTGAAAAAGACTGACGCGCTTGTTTCATTTGATTATTTTTCACCTCTAAGAATCTTCTGAAATGTTTATTGAGACAAAGAATATTTTCTTGCATATCTGTGCGTCTTAATCACAAAAACCTCCCTGAAATGATAAGGTAAAATACAAAACTAAAAATAGAGGAAATTCAATTTGAAAATCATGAATAACTTGCTGCTGTGAAATGATTGAACAATCATTGTTCAGTCACAGTCTTAGAAAAAAACTGCAATCCACGTATGACTATGAAAATAAGATAGGTTTGGCCCAGTAAAAGAAATATTTTCCTATCGTAGTATAAGCATACAACCAAACCATGGGAAGTGAGAGTTTCTTCCGCGAGAATCGTACGCAATATTACGGCAAACAGTAAAATTGTGGCACAAACTACAATATTTTTTATTGATATTGCAATTGTTAATAGTTTTATTTTTTTTAAATTATACAAAAGAAATAAAGCCAAGCACGATCAGCTGAGCTCCAGAATTCAAGAGGCAAGTCAGCGGATAGATCGTTATTCTTCTAGGAGAAATCATGACTGTAAGCAAGAATTTTCCGCAAAAAAGGGCATTTCCGATGATGCACGTCTTACTAAAATTGTAAACAGTCAGTTTATTCTCGACGGTACGTTTAGGAGATGCGGAAATTGTAGTTCACTGGTTGCAAAGTACATCTACATACCAAACCATGCTTTAGAAAAATTAATTTGAATTTATATATATAGTAATAATAATGTAATTATGTTAAAAAATAATTTTCTGTGACAATAAACCGTAAAAAATATTATGTGCATAGTCCGAACTTTGTCACTAAAAGATCCTTGGGCACTGGTATTGCCATCAGTTAGTAATGGTCAAACACATCTGCTCGGGCTTTGGCAGTATGGAATCAAAAGAAAGAAGGCAGCATTTGAGACAGGGGCTAATAAAACTCAGATTTCACGTCGCGCCTTGGGTGTTTCCCAATTTTGGTGAGAGTTGGTGGCATCGGGTGATGTATTTCCCCAGTAGAACCATAAATGTTATTGGTGGATATCCATCCCTACTACTTTGGTGTTATAAACTAAAGAAGTGAGGAGGAAATATTAAAAGGGTTGGCAGAGAGATTTTGACACAGATTTTTAGAGAAGAGATTTTGGACAGTTTTTCAAGAGCTGTGAGACGGGAGAGATTGCAAAAGATATTTGGAAGAATAGCAGCTGTGATCTGGAGAGAGGACGACCCAATTAGGAGGAAGGAGATGGAATCTGCACTAAGTCGACAGGGTAATTACCCCTGTGACTCTTTACTGATTTTCTGTACTGCCAGGTCCGAGTAGATTTGTGTAAAATATTTTGTTCTATGAGAAGACCCATACTATGCGACCCTGAGGTTAAATATAGAATTGTTTAATTATAATAATTTAATTTGTATCATTTTTGTAAATATATATATATATATATATATATATGTAATTTTAATTTAAGAAAGAATATCCGGCATAAAGATCGAAATACCAAAATTATAATTATTAATGTAAATATATTTATAGACCAAATAAATTGTCTTGTTATTTTTATTACAAAATATTATTATTTATATATCAATATTCAATATAAATAATCAATATTCCCTCCTATTCATTTCAAGCAAATTTTTAGAGCAAGGCCAACCTGCCAAAATGTTGAGTGTATTATGGTGACTGTCGTTAGGTCGACAAAAGGATGATAACTAGTTTTGGTCATGGCTGCATGATAAATTCTTTTTTTGGGTGGTTAACAGGCTACATGAGGGTGATCCTGAAACAGGCAACTCCCCTTTAATAGCATAGGAAGGGAATTGAAAAGGGGGACACGAAAGGTAGAGCAACGTAGCCCAGGGTTAACTAGGGTCTCCGGGCTATGGTTTAAGGACCCTACCCGGTGTTTCATCTAAAGAGACGCAGGGAAAACCCTAGAAAACCTGCAGCAGGTAGGTCGAGCATTGGGTACTATTCTCACGCCCTTCCGAATGACGAGAGACGAGTTTTTGTGGGGTTACCAGTTTTAGGAGGCAATTGGCCGACTAATCCAATGGGAATCAGCGGATAACTCTTGCCATATGCCCAAGGTCTTCGACTCCAGAGCATATACCTCCTAAAATAGGTGAAGGGGTCTCGGCATGTGAAAACTGATAAAAGAAAACCAGGGAGAGTACGAGGCATTCCCGAAATAATTAGGTGAGCCCCGCAGTCACTCTGGGGGTAAATGCCTGCGAGAGTAACTGCCACAGACACCTCTTCATGATAAATTCAAATTCGGCTTGGATTTAAAATTATCGGCTAGCAACACGTCTGCTATATTCAATTGTAACCCATCGCCTGTTTGTGGGGCCACCATATTTGTCGGAAGAAGTTTGTAGGCGTTAGTTGCCAATAATAAGAAGTGGCTAGTTGGCTCATGGACCCATAAATATGCCAAACTCTCAGCTCCAACTAACCCCTACCCGGTTTATTTTGTATGCGTTTCCCAACTTTTTGGTGTTTAGGAATAATTTACTGTGGTAACTATTTTTGCACGGTCACAATCTAAACGTGGCCGCAAAAAAGTGCATTCAGCAATTTTAATGATTAATGATACACTAGAAAAAATGATTATGTGGGAAAAGTAGCAGCAAAGACTGGTGTGTAAGAAAACTTATAAAGCCAATAAAAGAAAGATTGTTAAGTGTGGTCAACGAGTAGAAGAGCTGAGAGCTCAACAGGCGATGAGTCAGAATGTATCAGTTTCCCAGCAAACCAGATAACGAACTTGAAGGAGAACAGACAATCTGTCATACATACTTTTCACCGCCCCTTTACAAATCAAAGAAGAGTCGATAAAGAAGAGGGGCTGGCAATGATTTGATGAAGTTCACGATACGTTCTGTGTGGGAGAGTTCGTTATCGTCGGTTACATGCCCAGGAAAATACCCTGGGAAGATCACAACCATTGATAAGGATGAGTTCTTGGTGACAACAATGAAACAAATTCGACAACTTTGGAGACGACCGGAACAAACAGACGAAATGTCGTATAACAAGAAATGTGTTAAATCCGTCTTGAAACAAACGACTTCCACGTAATAAAGCAAAACAAAAAAGTCAAAAGAAGAGAACAAATGATCCTATCAAGAGTAAGAACCGGACACACAAAGTTGACACATCTGTACATCATAACAAAAGATCCCCCATCGATTTGTGATCAGTGCAATATACAGATCACAGATCACCTGTTGAAATACTGTCTAAAATTTGAAAAAGGGAGGAAAGAAATTTTAAAAGAAAATGATCTTAACCAGCTTACAAAAGGGAAAAAGGCACAGGAAAATTTAATAAAATTCTTTAAAAAACGATTTATACCTTAAAATGTAGCTTTTAGTATATATTCTTTTAGGTACATTTAAGGTTAGCACTGAAAATATTAATGTTAAGTAAAAATGTACAAAATTATTAATTAAGTCCAAAAATGTAACGGATATTGTAATTTCGCATAAGTCGCTAATGACGTTTTTGTTTATGCGACTATAAATAAATTAATTAAAAAAGTGTTGTGAAAAATCTGTAGTTTTAGTCATGATTTTACGATATCCACCTCTTTACAGCGTGTCTATGTGCTGACTGAGTCTAGCATTATCATGATGGAAATTTGTTTGATTATTTTACTGCTTAATTTCCACTTTTGTAATCAGTTTTCTTTAGTTAAATCATTTACTTGAGTTTTGTCATTTTATTGTAGCCTACCTACCTTTAAATTAGTCCTCATTTATGCTCCTAACACAGGCTATACATTTTATATACTTTTCCGGTCAAAAGCTTGAAATGGTGAGGGGAAAAATTGGCTTCGTACACGAGTGCCAACATACCCCACGCTCTGTGATAACTAGTCCCAACATGGAGCGCGTAAGAAACATTTTTTAAGGAGAATATATTTTGGAACAAATATCAATGGTCTTAGAGACATCATGTGTATTTTACACTGTTCAATTTGTTATATCTTATTTAAACAAAATTAGAAACACCATAAAACTAGCCAACTAGCACCAGTCTCCCTTTTACTATAGTTGAGCCGAAAATTATACATATATTTTTTTACAAAAGTATAATCAAAAATCTAAATAGAAAAATTTAAATGAAATGTTTTAGTGGGAAGAATATAATACAAGCCGCTGTCGGTCACAACTTACAGCCACGAGGTCAAGTAAATGGCCTTTGGAACAGTTACAAACAAATTTTCTCTTTTCCGTCCGGATGATGATAAAAACATTAATTGTAAGAAATAAAAAATAGAATACTTATTACGATAAATGACCTTGTCTTGATTTTCTTGCACGTAATAATTGCTAAAAATAAATATTACTCCTTGTTTTCCTTCATGCATGGATTTTTGGTTAATTATAATTTAATTACAGTTTTTCACGTCGATGACCATACTGAAAATTCGACCCTGAACTTCGCCGAAACAAGTTCTGCGGTGCTCAATTATTGGCTGTTATGAGAGCAACCAACGAATAACTGGTTCTGTAACATTTATCAGCTTTCCCCTAAAGTGATTACCTGCAGAAGGAAAACAGAGGTGTGTAATCAACTTAAACGGCGAACGTTTGAAAGTGCTACTCGCTCAAGTGTAAACACATCAGTCTCTTCCCCCTAGCAGGGAATTTGTTTTAATGAACCGGGACAGGGGAAGGTTTGCCAAGTATATATGGCTAAAATGTCGGGAAAGGACATTCGCCTCTTCACGGCGTAACAAGCAAGCCTCGTTTAATTATATTCCCAGGCGCCGAATCAAGGAACAACGAGTTCAAAAATCTTTTAAAAATGTATGCCTATAAGAAGCGACCTGAAAATCTCGTTCCGAAGCCATTTCCTGCATATCAACATTTCTTGGTAAACCTGATATTCAAATTATACTTTACACAACTCCAAAAATAACCAAAGCTTCATTAAAAATCAACTTCTTTAATTGAGTTCTCTTACTTTCCCGTTTTCCCAGAAACGGCAAATAAAACTGAAAGAATATATATGAGATCATTTCAGTATGTCCAATATTTCAGTTTTAACAACACAAATCAAAGTTAAAAATTTGTTGTCATATTTTCTATAGTCCTGATAGTTAATCGATCGACTCAACTCCATCGCAATTTCAAGAATGACTTGTTAACGACAATTTGATTGAGTTTTAATACTGTTCTATTAATAATTAAATGAGTACATATCAGTCATATTCAACGACCATTAATAAATATTTTTATAATTTGAGAACATGAAACATCGTGTCTGGCTCTTGGTTTATCATAATATTATAAACATTTCCTCAGTCTGACTATGAAGATTACATGTTAGGTTTCCACATAATACATATACAGAATCGTTGTAAATAATTAATACAAAATACTATTTTATAAAAAAATATCTCTTAATCTTATTACAGAAATAGGACGTAAAGATTAAATATTAGTTATATCACAACTAATAGTTCTATTTAATATTGAAGATTATATATATATGTGTGTGTGTGTTGCATATTAAAACTATCAATTCAGGAGATGATAACGGCATACAGCCGAAAACGCTTTCGTCAACTAAATTATATAAACCCTTGTAGAGATCAACAGTGTTTAATTTGTGACTAATTTAAACCGGGGATATTTATTGAATTAAGAGAAATAAAAACAAATAATTTTTGAAGGCATCAAGGTATAAGATGTTACGGAAACCATTAGAAATTTTTATTAATATAAAACATAAAGCCACTGAGCTAAATGTATACTAACTAAATAATGGCATAGCCAATTAATATAAAAAATTAAGTTAAATTAATATCTTTCTCATAAAAGAGCCAAGAACCAATTTGACACGTATAATAAACTTTGTAAGGTTTTCAAAATGTCTTGGTGTTATTTGAATTCCACCAACATTCGGCAAATAAAAAGATCACTTAATTAGCGTATGGAAGAATATAGTCCAATTTCAAACTTCCCACCAATATCAGAAACATCAACGTATGACTAAAAGTTGACTTTTTAATTAATACAGTACTACCCTTTAAATATAAATAAACACACTAACAAGAGCGAATACCCTTCATTTAAAAGTTTGTCGTTCTCCATAATTAAAAATCTTTGCATTAGCCGTCATACAGATGACACAATTCTCGTGACCTAGGCTGACGACACCGCGATATTATCCTCATACAGTCGATACAATCCTACAAAAATCATTTTAATAGCCTTGCTCAACGTTTGGCCGATATACGTAAATCCTTTTTATTTTTTTGTTAACAGTCTACATGAGGGTGATCCTGAAACAGGCAACTCCCCTTTAATAGCATAGGAAGGGAATTGAAATGGGGGATGCGGAAGGTAGAGCAAGGTAGCCAAGGGTTGACTAGGGCCCCCGGGCTATGGTTTAAGGATCCTGCCCGGTGTTTCACCTTAAGAGATGCAGGGAAAACCATAGAAAACCTGCATCAGATATGTCAGGCATTGGGTACTATTCTCACGCCCTTCCGAATGACGGGAGACGAGTCTGCTGTGGGGTCGCAGCATTCCCTTCTCCGTGTCTCCACAAGTTTCAGGAGTCAGTTGGCCGACTGATCCAATGGGATCAGTGGACAACTCTTGCCATATGCCCAAGGTCTTTGACCCCAGTACATATACCTCCTAAAGTAGGTGAAGGTGTCTCAATCCTAATAAATCAGTGCTAATAAATGTTTCCACCAGGAATTCAACTGCACAAATGACTCAATACACCCTTACAAAACCAACGAAGTCAAATACCTTGGTCTGCTTGGTCTGTTTAGAGTCCCTAAACGTTCATCAAAAGTACATTTAACGTAAAAAATTGATCATATCGAAAATAAACTTCGCCAAATTAATTGACTACTTCGTCTAAATACTAAATAGAAAGCCGGAAGCTAAATACTCATATATAGGCCCATATGTATGTATGCGATGCACAAAGCCTTTGAATTTAAAAATTATTCAACGTCTCCAGTTGAAAATCTTTAGTACCAACTAAAAACGTACCCTGCTTTGGGAGCAACAAAACAACCCATGAAAATCTACAATGGAAGAAGAAATATACAGACTCGGCAATAATTATCTTTCCAAATATCCTAGAATTATCTTAAGTTGTAGTGACCCAAACATAAAGAGAATAATTTTATTATGCATATTTTCACCCTTTAATGGCATAAGATATAATATTTTTGGGTAATATGTCAGGGAAAGACAAAGTTTTTAAAGTACAGGAAGAAGTTGTGATAATATTACGTCTGGTTCCCACCAAAAACCTCTGGCATGGGGCTCTTCAAGAAAATGGGGATACTCTTACTTGCCGGTATATTCAATCACGGACTAATTACAGTCATCTATCCCACAAACTCAGATGTGCATAGCTTTGATACCAGAGATAAAATTAAGGAAGGGAACTCTAGCTATAAAACAAAAGGGTGTTCATTATAATGCTATTAGCATATTTAATAAACTACCAGCCTCTATTAAACACTTAAAAATGTATACGAACAACTTCAACAGCTGAACTAACCTTTAACTTAGCCACTCCTACTATGTTGAATAATTCATGGAGTTGAGTGTATCTTAGTATAGAACTTACTCTGGACATAGTACATTGTTGAGACATTAATTTCTTAGTATCAGATATTAATAATACTTATCAATATTATGTATAAGGTAAAAATTATATTTGTTGTCTTCTCTGTAGTACTGAACCAAAGTTGAGTGTAATGATTGTGACAAAGTTCATATAGGGCAGACTAAGAGTGTTGAAAACTTGATTAAAGGAACACAGGATGAATTACAAACTACCACTCGGTTATCACTAAGCATATTTTCTTTATTGATCATAACTTTAAATATGCTTGATGTTGAAAACAATTACAAATTACTTATTTCTCAAATTATTAACATTTGATTACTTCACAATTTTTCAATTAATGTCAAAAATGATTGTGATTCGTAAAGCAAAACCAATGATCTTTTGTTACATAGGTGATATATTTTACTGGTTGTTATCCACTTGATAAGGGCTAGAGGAAACGTTGTGTCTTTCAGATAAGTATTTATATGTTGTCTGTTTAGATTCAGGCCATTTTATTTCATAGTTTAAAAATTATAGAACAGACGTAGCTTATTTTATGTAATTAAGCAAATGTTATTGTAAATTAAACATAATCATATGAATGTAAATAGTTAATTCTTCTTCTTCCAATGGCTCAACAGCCCTCTTGAGGGCCTAGGCCTACCGAGGCGGCTGCGGACTGTCATAGAGAGTTAATAGTAATCACAACAATTTACGTTACAATCTATGACTCGTTCCACAACCCTGAAGTTGTGCTTCTCTATGGGGTCAGCGGAATAAGATTTAATACTAATACTGGACAACTGGATCAAAGAGATCTCTCATCTAGCAAAAGATCTTACAGCAAGAGGAAGTGCCAACAGATCTGTGAATTTGGTTGTAAATTTTACTGTACTACTTATTTCATTCATATATCACTGGCCTCAATGTAATTACATACATCTAATTTGCTTATGTTCAAAATGAGCAGATTGTATATTTCTAAAATAAGAAAAAATACAAGTATGTCCAAACAATTTAATTATATCTATCAATTACAAATCTACGTACTAAGAAAAAATCAAGCACCATGATATAGTTTATTATCTCTCTTGCTGTTACTATAATACATTGAAACAAACAAAAACGTCACTAATGCCCGACCTACCTGATGCAGGTTTTCTAGGGTTTTCCCTGCATCTCTTTAGGTGAAACACCGGGTAGGATCCTTAAACCACAGCCGAGTATTTCTAAAATAGAAAAATACCAGTAGGTCCAAACAATTTAATTATATCTATCAATTACAAATCTACGTACTAATAAAAAATCAAGCACCATGGTATAGTTTATTATCTCTTTTGCTGTTACTATAATACATTGGAACAAACAAAAATGTCACTTAATACCTGCATCAACTAACATATGTCCAATATCAAAATTCCCATTGATAAATAATCTGATGACTCCAAACGTGTCATCAATTTGTGACATAGTTGAATATATGTTAAGAACAGGTGGCATTCCAAACTTTATCCGAAATGTTTCATTTTATGTCCACAGCACTGCAATTAGCTTACAAAATGATGCAGTGGATCTCAAAAATGGCAACTCCTATGCTAATTCCTTTGCTTTGATGTTATCTTTGCGTTTAAGTTTGTTTTATGTTTACTTTTTGAGTTCCTCACCTGGTTTTGGTGGTGTGTCGCTCTTGTGGCTCTAGATATTTTGAATCACCTGACGCAAGCAACAAGGATTGCAGAACCGTTTTGTGGTGTTCACATCATCACTTTATTTTGTCTGTCAACTGGCTCCTTCATTTATCTAATGAGTATTCATTTACAAAGACAATGGGGTCATGTTAGTATGCGCATAGTTGTGTAGCTGAAATTAAGACCGTATGCATTCCACCTTGGACGAGGACGGTTAATAATTCAGCAGTTGTCCTTGACTGCCATGCTGAAGATTTCTCTGTTCTGTCGTAAAACGCCGTCAGTCCTGTGAGAGAGTTCTCCAATTGCAAACAGCGAGGAAATAGAGCACTGAAGGGAAAGGGGTTGGACTCCCACTGGCTATTTGTCCACCAATAAAACGAGTCAACTGATATCGACTTCTGCGACCTTGCCTCCTTGCCTCCTTCCCTCCTTCCTCCGACAGCCATTAATGACGAAATCTCCAGACTTTCTTTATTTCTCTTTTGTTCTTTTTATCGTTTCCTGTGAAAGGGACCTTCCTTAAGCTGTCGAGATTTTAAGGCTTTGTTTTCCGACGGACTTTGGTTTCACTCATAAATAAGAAAGTCGTGACGACTAAAGTTCGGCAAAAATTGTACACTGACATTCCCGCAGGAAAAATTCACTTTGTTCCAACTTCCCTTCCACGAATATTTAATCCAATTATCTGTATTTGAGTCCAAGGGCGAGCCAGCTTTGAGATTTTTCAATAGGTATGAATTTATTAAAGCAGAGTAAGGATGGTTCATACAATACGTAAAACTGATTCATACCCTATATATTGTTTATATGTCAACCTAAATATCATTAATAAAGCATTGAACATTTATGTTAGAATAGCGTACGTCGCTAATTTATTGTCCATACTTATTGAGATTTAATTTTTTGCTATGCCCACGACTTCGTTCGTTCACGCGGAAATAGTTTTTTATTTAGCCCTAAAAACAAAACAAAGAAACAGAATTTTGGTAAAGTTGAATTAATGGGATATATAAAAAGTACGGTATTAATTATTTATGATCACTGCAGGGCAAACCATAAAATTCGCAGTTGATTTTGAACATACGTTTCGGAGCCAATAAATATGAGGATCAGAAAGGCCTGTGGGAGTTTTCTCTCGCAGGCGTTTCTCCCCAGTTTGACTGCGGGGCTCACCTGACTGTTGGGAATGCCTCGTACTCTCTCTGGTTATATCAAAGTTCTCACAAGCTTAGGCACTTTCACCTATTTTAGGAGGTGTATGTACTGGGGTCTAATACCTTGGGCATACGCTAAGAGTTGTTCGCTAACCCATTGGATCAGTCGGTCAACTGCCTCCTAAAACTGGTGGAGACAAGAAGGAGGGAATGCTGTGGCCCCACGTAAGTTCGTGAGAATAGTACCCAATGCCCGACCTACCTAATGCAAGGTTTCCTAGGGTTTTCCCTATAAATCTTTAGGTGAAACACCGTGTAGGATCCTTAACCTATAGCCCGGGGGCACTAGTTAACCCTTGGCTACCTTCCTCTACCTTCCGCATCCCCCTTATCAATTCCCTTCCTATTCTATTAAAGTGGAGTTGCCTGTTTCAGGATCACCCTCATATAGCATGCCCAGACCCCAAAAAAAGAGCAATTAACAAATATTAAAATTTACGTGAGGCGACAAATAAAACCAATTTAACAAAGAAGTTTATTATTTCTCAGGGAGTTAGTTCTCTGTCATCAATAGGTTAATTACTGCGCGAATCCTACAGTAATAATAGATGGAGAGAGAATATTCCCCCCTCTCTCTCTTTCTCTTAATGCTGTCAAAAGTACGTTTATAACACAGTAAGTGGGACGAATAGTATAGTAACTCGCAGTTGGTTTTCACGCCGTGATTCGCGCGGCAATTCAATCGTTTTATAATTATTTACATTAATATCTTCTGAACTCTATAAACTATCGAAATGAATCATACTCTAAAATTTAAATTTAAATTCATGTTTCAATTTCTGAATTTTCATTGAAATCCTTTTTGCCATTTCGAAGCCTATTCGAGACAAGCACATAGTGACAGAGAGAGACAGCCACTTCAATTTTATTTATTGGTATACATGTACTTTGTATGTGATACATTGAAAGTTCCCATTGCTGGTTTATATGCAATTAGTGGGGTGCAAACGATCAGAAACGCGGTCTTTTACATCAAGAAAAGTGTAGGAAGGTCATGGCAGACTGTACGAGGAATTAAATCTTGAATTAGATAGTCTAAAGATAACAACTCAAGTATATGCCAGTTAATAGCTCATATGAGGAAAAGGCAGGATAAACAAAAAGGTTTTTGGACTAGAAACCACAAAACTATAACTTTGTGGAGGAGAGAAAATCCATCTAAACTACTTAACTGAATCAAAATGAAAAATAAAACTACAGACAGAAAATGAATGGTTTCAATTTCCTGATAATAAAGTATAGTCAACCCACACCAAGTGCTACAAAAAGTTATAGGTTTGCTTGGCCATTGAAGAAAAAAATCTTTTTTTGTGAATTCCCTTATTTTTCTGTCGTTTGACACTAATTATTTTAAATTTTCATTCTGTCCCGTTATTAAATGACGGTCATTTCTGCTGCAATCCGCGTTTCTATATTTTCTCAATTACTCAACACTTGAATGTCCTATAATTTCCAAATAAACTGCATTGTATTAGATCTCTATGTACGTTCATAATACTATTTTTCCTGCACTCCTTCTTTTTTATGGGTTGCATATGATGATTATCCATTTCTGGGCCTTAATATTTAGATATAAAATTGTAGTTACTTTATGTAAACTATGGAAAGTAACAAAATTGAGTTAGACTTATTTAAAATTTGAGTTATTAAATTTTTTTCAAAACTATTAGTTGACAGACGAGATAAGAATTGCACACATGAAAGACCTTTACAGTATGAAACTTCGGCATATATTTGGACTGTGAGTTTAAACTCAAAATTGATATAAAATTTGTGAAGTAGAGCTAAAAATTCTTGATTTATGCATGCGGAACAAGTGGGTGTATCAATACAATAGTTCAATAATTTAAACATGTTAAACCAAAAAGTATTTTTACTACGACATTTAGCATTATTAAACGTGCTAAACACTGCTACAGTATTGTATAATGTAAATTTAAAATACTGTAATGAAACATAAAAATGTTAAAAAACAAAATTAAAACAGTAATGAGGGTGGAGTATGATATGTAAAAATTGTTTGAAAAAATATTATAATTAGTGTTTAGCGACTAGTACTGATGGTAGGCACACTGATGCTATTTTTTTTAAAAAATCATCATTTTACTTCTTATATATATATATATATATATATATATATGGCTCTACAGTAGAAAACATTTCGGTTGTATTGAAATTTTAAGATTAAAGCTTTCAAAGGTCCAATAAATATATAATTATTTACAAATAAATTATTCTTGCAATGAAATAAATTAATTTTATAATAAGACATATTAAAGAGTGATTGAAACCGTCTGAGGTCGTTACGAAAACTAAGAATATTTTAAATAGTATAATTCAATGTTTTAAATTCTATTTAAAAAGAAAATACAAATATTCTAGAACGAGTAATTGTTCCTAATTAAGTGCATATCATCCTACATTGATCATATTTACCGCTAATTGAATTTGTAATAAATTACCAAATAAACAGAAATTCAAGTTATTCAATAATGATTGATAAATTGTTAATTAATTTTTTAATATTGGAAATCAATTAAATTTAAAAGCCTGTTATAACAAATGTTACGGGAACAAACGATTTTTTAAATACTAATAATAATAATAATTATAAACTTATTGAGCATAGGTAGAAGTAAAAATTATATCAATCGAGCTCAATAAATCCAACGATGAATTTATTATTCATTTCATTCCTAAAAATAAGTTGTGAACAGTGTGATTTAGTATGCTGTGGTCTATACAACGCAGAGAGAAATCTTGCATAGAACTGGAGAGTACGAGTATAGTTCAGTGGTTAGGTAAACTGCTAAGTAAGCGGCTATCCTGGTATCAATTCCTGGCCCAATGGAGATTTTTCCATCCTAATCTGTAAAAATTATTTTTTAAATGAAAAAGAAGTAGTAATATATTTTTCTGAGTACCAACCTCGCTTATAAATACATAATCAGGTTGCGTTTCTGGAAAGGCTCCAGAAAACCTGCCACATAAGCGGTGCATATTTGGAGAGGCTCATACTGTTAATTAAAATGCAAATCACCCACTTGTCGCTAGGAAGTCCCACATCCTGCGAGGATTTTTATGTGAGCTACGTTTATTCTGCCGCCTAATTGCAATGCGAGACAATTCAAAGGTTCCGTTCCCTTGAGGTGCTTTGAAATTCAGTTTACACGCCAAGTGACTTTAGGTAACAGTTTGTTCCATCGAAAAAAAAACACTTCAGAAACTAAAGGACAACTTTACCGGAAATTAATATAAAGAAAAGCTGCTTTAATTTAAGTTATAATTTCCTTATATACACAGTTTTGCTTTTAAAAAATAATCTATTCCTCTAATATTTTATTTCTAAGATATACTTGAATTACTTTACGAAAACTCATTCGTAACACCAGACTTAATTCAAGTAGCCAAAATAATTAGAACGCTTTTAATTTCTTTAAAAGATTTATTGACTTATATTGTCGAAAGAGTTTTTGGCATTTTCCACATTAGTCTTCAATAAGTCTAATCAAACAGATTATAGAATCCGTAATGAATATAGAAGGTGGGGAACTAATTATTTAAGTTATATTTAATTAATGGGGAAAATATATTTTTAAGGAGGAACACATAATAATGACAGAAATTAAATTATAATCGAAGTATACATTTATTTTAATAAGTATAAAATTTTATCAATGAAACTCGTAAAATCCAGAAGAAGAAAATAATTAATTTTCTTGACAACGGTAGAGCATTAATAATTTACGTACTGAAACTAATTAAAATCAGGTCACCTGTACGGTTAACCAAAAGAAGCTAATTTGCTATGGTAAACAGGCCTGGCAATATGAACATAAGAAATTTTATGTCAACCATATTGACCGAAGTCTGCAGTTGCTTTCTCTGGTGTAACCGCTCCGGTCTGCTGCAGTTTGACAATCTCAGACGTGGGGGCTAAGACGATTCTCGTTGACCGTATCGGATGATCAGGCTCGCATGCAGGGCGACTTTTGCCAAATAGTGGAAAATTCAAACAAAAATTTTACATCTGTTGAGGTCTCAAGAGCTCCACGCCAGCGGCCCGCAATTTAACGACCTCTCTGCCCCAAACTTCTTTCCATTTCACCTCTCGTGGACCCGAATTTTCCTCCTCCCTTTTCCAATAGCCAATCGACTGCAATTTCGAATGGTACCCATTGGTTGGTACTTACAAAATTGGAGCCAATAGAAAATGTTTAGCTGCCGGATGTAAACAAGTGTATTCGCGCATGTTTTTGCGTTTCGTTACGCAGTAGCCGTCTGCAATGATAAACACCTAGCTTCCAACTTGACGGGGGAAATTTTTTCTTGGATTAGTAGCGGATGCAATTTATTTAAGAGACTGTCACCCATTGTCAGTAAAAACATCTTCTACAAATCTGAAGAAAGACCCATTTCATTGTCCGAGGAAGGATGTAGCTGACTACGAACACACACACACAAAAAATCAGATCGTCAGACTTTTCCTCGCGTACTTTTACTGTATTACAAGTTGATACCTTAATGCTTTGATATTGTTAGAATATAAATAACGTCTGATATTAATGTAATACACATTGTTTAATAAACTTTTGATTATTATTAAAATACTGGTTTTTCATAATTGTTTTACAGAATTTATATATTAATGAGCTTTCAATTACTTAACGAAAGCATCTAACATTGTCATAATTTATAGCGAGAACTTAAAATTCATTTTTATGATAGAGAAATCCTCCGTTCTATTTTGGAACATTTTATTATAATTATTGCATACACAAATTAATTTAAAATACTTTATTTAAATGAAAATATTCATTTTTGGGTTAACAGGCTACAAGGGGTTGATCCTGAAACAGGCAACTCCCCTTTATTAATAGAGTTAACTTATGAAATAATGAAAATTACATCTGACCATGAGAAATAATAGCCATAAAATTAATTTGTGTGTGTAATTATTTCAACATTGTATTTTTAAATTTTAGTTAGGTCTGGCATTAAATTGTAACAGAAAAAAATAATATGTTTAATTAGCTAAAAACCCCTTCAAAAACAAATGTTGAATGAACTAATGAAATGAGTTTCATTTTACTGTTAACCTAATATTACATTAGTTAAATTGTTTAGCTATGGACAACAAATAAAACGATGCAATGAATATAAATATTTGGGAATAAAAATATCACAAAAGGGCACACTGGATGAGGCGATTCATGAAAGAAATGTACAGGGCAGGAAAGCGATAGCCATGCTAAATAGCGTTTTATGGGACAAAAGTAAAACAAAAAAACAAAGAATATACCATACAATTGTAAAAAATGTAATAATTTATGGCGCGGAAGTCGGGCCACAAAAAAGAACAAATGGCAAAAAAGTTAACAGCGACCGAAATGGATTTCTGGAGGAGGGCGGTAGGCAGATCAAAATTGGACAGGATACCAAACACAAAACTTAGAGAAATTATGGATGTGAAACACAACATAATTGATGACATAAGAGACAAACAACTGATCTGGTATGGACACGTACAAAGGATGCCAGAAACAAGACTACCGAAAAAAAATTCTACAATGGAAGCCGGAAGGAAGAAGGAAACAAGGCAGACCCAGAAAGAGTTGGATTAGTGGCATAAATGATGAAATCCGAGAAAGAGGAATAGAAGAAAATTATGGAAAGACAGAGAGGAGTGGCGTTTGGGAATCGAAAGAATCAAAACGTATATAACGATGTATATATATATATATATATATATATATATATATATATAAATTGTTCAGCTACTTTCTTTTCTGATTGTATAAGACCCGATTATCAATAAATATATCGGTACTTTTTCGGAATTAAAAACTGAATTTTTAACGGTAAAATACAAGCAATTTATTAATGAGCATGTACAAAGGTTTTAAATAATCTCTACATCCATGTTCAGACGTTGACAGGAATTTTAGATTTTTTACTTTTATCTTACGTACATTCCTTGTCACAAAAATTGAGCTACCATTCCCAAATACAACACGCAATACAAATTTGAACCATTTAATTTGTTTTACAAGGTTTCGTGATGTCAGAAGGTTGAGATCCTTTCATTGCAATGCGTGCGCCAGCTATTATTTTCTCTCCTTTACTATATAGGCATATACATCATAAATAAACAAGTTCTAAATTTAATTTCCTAAATAATGCTGTAGCTTATAACAAAACGAAGAATTGCGAGTCGCGAACTGCACAGCGTTGCTAACAATTTAAATCTGACTGTGAGGAAACATGTTAGTGAAATATATTAAATAATTTTTTTTTCTTTAAAGCAAGTGTGTTAAGTAGCAAAATTAAAGGGAAATATTTCCCTGTTTGCTAATTATTCTTTTATAATATTGAAAGGAGTAGCTTTGAACTTATTTATAATTAAGCCACCAAACAGTGCCATGAGGGCCAATTAAAAGTTCCATAAATATATTTTCATAAATGAAGCAGCCGAGTCCCTCCTAACTCCAACTCTGTCGGAGTTGAGCAGAAGTTCGTTAACTAGGAAAGCTCTAAATGCAATTCCAATCAAGCGAACTCTTAATAGAGGTCAATTGGATCCCGGGAGAAAGTCCATCAGTTATTGGGAACATCTCGAGGACCACGGAGCCAGGACCTATTTTCAGGTCGCACGGCAAGGTCGGAACCTTGTAGTGTCGACCAAAGCAACTTTATCACGGTTATCGCGTGAGGAAAAACTGGCAGGTCGGATTAGGAACGTGTTCCTCGACATCTGCTCACCAGACCATGTGGCTCAAATTATCGGATTGTTCATATTTGGTTATAGAATGTTAAGGACATTCGAAAGAAAAATAGAGCGTCTGAAACAAATAATATGCAGAACCGTTTTATAATTATTAACGGAATCATATGTTAGAATGTTAAAAATTTTCTTTTTCTTTTTATGATATTTTCCCGTCTAGTATAATACTGTTATGGCCATGCTAAGTTTCGAGAATTTTTCTTGTTGCCATTTAGGAAAAACGATCATTTCTTAATTGTGTCTAGACTATTCGACTTTCGTAAAATATTTTTCATTCCACACTAAACATGAGTGATTTCAACTCTCCTTTATAGCATGAGGGGGGGGGGGTAGGTAGCAAGGGTTAACAGGACCCCGACTATGGTTAAGGATCCTACCGTGCCCTAGTGCTAGATCAGATAGGTCGGGCTTTGGGTACTATTCTCACCCCTTCCGAATGACGGGAGACGAGTTTGATGTGGGGTCGCAGCATTCCCTTCTCCATGTCTCCATCAGTTTTAGGAGGCATTTGTCCGACAGATTCAATGGGATCAGTGGAAAACTCTTGCCTTATGCCCAAGGTCTTCCACCCCTCTTCCTAAAAGAGGTGATGGGGTCTCGGCATGTGAGAATTTTGATTAATCCAGAGAGAGTACGAGGCATTCCCGACATAATCAGGTGAGCCCTGCAGTCACTGTGGGGTGAAGTGCCTGTGAGAAGCTCTTACAGGCCTTTCCTGTTGTCACTAAAACTTGTTTTTTTTTTTTGGTTAACAGGCTACATGAGGGTGATCCTGAAACAGGCAACTCCCCTTTAATAGCATAGTAAGGGAATTGAAAAGGGGGGATGCGGAAGGTAGAGCAAGGTAGCCAAGGGTTAACTAGGGCCCCCGGGCTATGGTTTAAGGATCCTACCCGGTGTTTCACCTAAAGAGATGCAGGGAAAACCCTAGAAAACCTGCATCAGGTAGGTCGGGCATCGGGTACTATTCTCACGCCCTTCCGAATGACGGGAGACGAGTCTGCTGTGGGGTCGCAGCACTCCCTTCTCCGTGTCTCCACCAGTTTCAGGAGGCAGTTGGCCGACTGATCCAATGGGATCAGAACAACTCTTGCCATATGCCCAAGGTCTTTGACCCCGGTACATATACCTCCTAAAATAGGTGAAGGTGTCTCGGCATATGAGAACTTTGATAAAAAATACCCAGAGAGAGTGCGAGGCATTCCCGACATGATCAGGTGAGCCCCACAGTCACTCTGGGCTGAAGCGCCTGCGAGAAAACTCCCGCAGCGCCCTTCCCTGAAACTTGTTTTACTGGTTACGTATTTGTTATTTGATGTTCATGTTAGATGAGTGAGAATGAAACGAAATTGAGTGACAGTCTTTTGGTTTTATTAACAGTCAGTTGTACTGGTTACTGAAAGAAAAATTACAAAATTGGACATATCAGGAAGTCATGAACAAGACATAAGCACCCTTGTTCCATGTAATTCAAATAGTGATTTTTTTGCAGTTTCATATTGCATTTCTGTTAAAATTAAGTAATCTTGGCGTAAACATGATGGACTACAAAATAATATATATTTTTATTCAAAAGTGGGTCCAGAAAAGAATTTTCTACAACCAATAAAGATGTATTTACCAAATTGACGTTACAATTTATTTAAAAAGCAATGAATTCTAAAGAATTACTGGTAATAAATGCGCCAAAGAACAACAGCAGTGAGTTCGTGGTATATATTCCAGCAAACGACTCAGGTGGGCATATTTTTTGCTTCTGACCAACTCAGAAACGACAACAAAAATTGAAAGAGCGTATGAATATAATTAAATGTACTCTATAAGCCAAGTCACTGAAAAAAACTATACAAACCAAATGTGACTTTCTAGTAAAAAATAACTGACGTCATATTGATTGTATTATTAGGTACATTTTAACAGCCTGTTACTAAAATATGATTCCCCTTATCTCTATTTTAGCTAGTTAGTGAAAAAAAAATTCTCAAAGGATGTTCGCTGAGAGCAAGATATTTTTGTTTTAATTTAATATCCAACGCCAGAATTTCTCCATATTTTCATTCTGCATGTTATATATTAAGGAAATACGTATGATTTTTTATTCTTGTTTCCCATCACTTTAATATCTGAAAACCTTTGACGGTGCATCAGCGTGTAGGCGTCCAAACAAATAGTCCGAATTTGTGTTCCTCAGGGCCCAAAGCTGTCCATGATATTTAATTTTTTTAATATGCTGTAGTTGTATATGTGAAAAATGTGAAATCCTTAAACTGAAAGGCTTCATATCCCATACTCGCATCGAGATCTCCTAAATATTTCATGTCTAAACTAACCTATCTTTGGCAGAGAGATATTCCCTGAAAAATAATGAACTTGTTTGGACCGTGGAGACGATACTATATATACGTAAATTAGTGTCTTTCGCGTTAGGTACATTTTAATATTTAGTAATTGCTCATTTAAAAAAGCAAATAAAATATTATGCATTTGATTGTGACATTCATCATAGGTGAAATAAGTGAAAATGTCACCAAATCTCCGTTTAGTTTTTATTTTTGAAGGTGTTTTCCGCCTCTAGCAAAGTCTGTATTCAACCTGAAGAAACAAGTATGGCCTTATTCTCTTCATCTCACCGAGACCTACCAGTACATATCTTTATTTTCAAGGTGGACCAATCCTCACCACACAAAAAAATAAAAAAAACTCATTTGCGAAACCCCTCATACTTTAGGCTCCTTTGTTTGAAAACTGAGGATAAAAGAAAATTTCTATCAATTTTTATCAAGTGATCTTTCCCTCTGCAGCCACCGGAAATGGATCAAAATGATACCTCTCTGTAAAAGCTACCATTTTCATGATTTTCCCCATTTACGCAATATAGGATTTAAAATAGATTTGACAACAGAAGTAGACTCTATTGTATCCATAACTACTGTAATAAACTTATCTTTAGTTACATTCCTACTTCAATATTTACATGAACCCGAGAAACGCCAGGTACTTCAACTAGAAAGATATAATTTAAGTCCGTAAACCTAAATTTTTTATTTATATAACGGCCTAATATTTCCGAACATGTCTACCATTTTGAGGCTCTAAAAATAATTGGGTTAATATTTTCCAATTCATAAGCGAGTTAAAGTTTACGAAAGTTATTCCATTTTTATTTTATATTTTTCGTGGTATTCTATTATTACCCTTCACTTCGAAAATAATAAATAAAATAGAGGCCCCGGATTCTACTACCGTCTTGGGCATGGATGTTTGTGTTCCTGATGGTCTGGAAAACAGGGGTTGAGACTGAATGAGAATCGATACGCTGACCGCGTTCCATTACAGATTCCGAATGTTTCCTGGAAGATAACAGACCGCAGTCGTCCTTCAAGAGGAGCAGAGCCATGGGGAGAAAAGGGAAAGTCAGAATCTAGACGAAATCTATCATAATAATAATAATATAAAAATACATTGTGACTGTATATCTTCACAATATCAAGTAACCAACACTTGAATCTCGGACACCGAGCTGACATACCGAAGTAGCACCTGTGTTACTCGACCCAAGATCATGAAGGTTGAAACACTGAATTAACATGTGCAGTCGAAAAGAGAGTGCAGTCAGTTAGTACTGTGGTGTTCGTTGGTTACACCATCAAAAATATTGTTGTACAATCAAACGAATAATAATAATAATAATGTATTTAATTTGAATAGAAATATAACTCAAATTAAGTTATAGTGGAAAACATATAAATTTACGATATCAATTTAATCATTAGCTCAGTCGGTAAAAGCAAAAATAATCTACGCAGCTTCTTAAATGGCTGCTCCCGGGAACGCGGGTGACGAACGATATAGTTGAAAATTAAATTCGCGAATCAGACGAGAATGGTTTGTGTGGAAAAACCGAGGTAAATTGCCGTTACCGGATGTTAACGCCTGATGACGTCGTTCTTCGTTTTTGTTCGTATGCCGGTTGTTCCTTTCCTGGGTCACGTCTTCTTCATATTAAGATTCTCTAGCGCCTCTCCTTCAGATCAAATGTTGTCTTTTTATTTTCTGTACTTCCACCAAATGAATCTCCTTTCTTAAATGTGCAGAAACTAAATTTTATACATGTCGCCTTGTTCTGCCACTGCTTCGTCTCTCCCTAGCGTCTCTCTCAGGCAGCATCCCTGCACCAACTGTCCAATCTAATCTCTTCCAGGCCATCAACAATGTTGCAGCCAACAATGTTGCAGACGGTGACGTTTTCCCGCCGACATTTCCCGCCTACTCAGCCCCACCAAGCCATTCTCGTCTTCCGTCCTGTATATGTAAATAACAAAAACTAAATTATTTTTGCTTTACCCGACTGTAAGGGTCATGAATCACCACAGTACTGAGAAGTTAAGCAGGGAGTTGTGGTGGAGTCAGTAGAAGGTCAATCAGATGATCTAAAAAACTAAGTAATCCGAATTATGCAGACTTTGGTTACTTGATTGTGTAAATTTAAACGATGTTTATAAATAACATTTTCTTACACCTCCCAAAATTTAATTAGAGACAAAACAATTTTCTCCAGTTTAGTCAATACTTGTCGTGCTTCTTTACACCACCAGATTTAACTTATGACTGTTAGAGCATATAATTGCACGAATCGTGCGGAGGAATTTCTTAAGAAACCTTCCCTTCTACCAGAGTGGACTTCCGATGGAATCCCGGAGGATAATTTGACTTCTCGGCGACGAAATTCGACGAACGTATGTCCAATATTTTTATGGCGGTCTCCGAAGCGAATTCTGCGCCTTCTTCCGGAAATATGATTAAGCCGGCAATCCCGTGGGAGGCGGGATTTTATTGCTCATAAAAGAATCTTTGCAGGATGGAAATCTAAATATACAAAAATTTCTTCGTGAACAGGTCCCACACCTTTTGCGACGATATCGACAGCAATAACAAGAAGTGGGACATTTACAAATTATATATGTTATTAATTCTAAGACGAATGAATTTGACAATAAGAACAACACGATAATAATTAACAATTAATATTTTGAATGCATACTTAAGGTTATCAGTACGGTTTAATACATCAGTCAATAGAAAGTCTTTGTCTTCAAAATTAAAAACCAAATCCCTTTTTCAGATGATTACGTAAAACGTTGAGAATTCTTCCAGAATAAGTTAATTTATGAAACCAATTATATATCATCGCGTTATTATAAAATATTATAGTTAAAAATGAGTAGAAAAATATTAAAGATAAACTTAATATTTCGTACAAAGATAATTTTTGAATAGCTTTGAATGCAAAGCTTGTTACATCGGCCAAATAAAACGCTCTTTAAAAACTCGTAGCGATGAGCAGAAGAATAATGTTAAATTCAGAGTTCAAAATTATTTAGTCATATCCAAAAAGTTATTTAAATAACATTCTGAAAATTAAGTATAAATAAGTAAACAATACAGCCACATTGTCATCGAATTATTATATATTAATTTAAACATCTACGCCATTTTGCCTATATTTGCGGACTTCATCAGGTAACTAAACAAAAATTTACAGGAACAATTATAATTTTGAATACATAATATTTCGTTAAAATATAGAAAGGATAGTTTTCGGTCGAATAATAACCAAGTATTCTGCATTCAAAATTATAATTATTTTTCTAAATTTATGTTTTATTAGTACCCGATGAATTGTCTTATATGTATTAAATAAATACACAATAGTTTGCTGATAAATTGACAGTATTATTTGTTTATATTTCAAAGTCTATTTTGTCTGTCAAAATGACCAAATTTTAGATGATGAATGTGATGTGAGAGCATTTAACTTTGTATAAACCTTAAAGTAACACAAATATTAACGCTCTGTATAATACATAATTGAATAATACATCAAAATTTGAAGATAGTAGGTGTTTAGATCATCACTTGTAAACTTTGTCAACACTAAAGCCAGACTGAAATAATATGAACAACGGAAACAAGCAAACACGTGGATATGACATGGAAAACTATTTAATAAACCCTCATAAATAGAATTATTGTGTGATATGACTTGTTTTACAATTTAAGAAACATTTCAGAGACGACGAGAAGAGTTTTATTATGGTAACATAGTTTTCTGACTTTAAAATGTGAAATAAATAAAAAGGCGGCTAATAAGTCAGCATAGTCAAGGAATTCAAGGAGTAAATATGAAGAATTGCTCAATTTTATGCCTGAGGAAGTCTCTAAATGAATCGAAACGTCGCTTTTAAATAAATAGTGATTAAATTTATATGCTGACTTATTGACCTTTCCTTTTATTTATTTTAACTACTTTAAATTGATAAGTGAAATTTTCACAAGACATCGGCCATTAATGTGAAGGATCATAACTATAATTTCAACAAAATTTATTGTTGCTTATTATTATTAACTGTTTATTATTCAATGTGATAACAATGTTTGCTCCCGCCTGTCCTTCGCTATTCAACTGTAAACAGTTGTGTTATTTCCAAAGAACGCCTGTGCACTTTTCCGGCTTTGACTTTTGGTGACTGGGTGCATTCATTATTAACGATAAAAATTTCAATGTTACAAAGAGAAAGAAACAATTTTTATTAAATTAAATTTGATCAATTTGATTTAGAAACATAAAAATACATATTAATTTACAAAAATTATTTAAAATTGTGGGCCGGCTGCTTACTAACTCACCAAAGAATAAGAGTATCTATAATGGGATTAGGTGGGTATAAACAAAGCTTGGCATCGAAAATTTAGTATTACTCAAATAAGCCAGGGGCGAGAAACATAAATCGGGTACATCACCGCTTGTAGATCATGATACATGTCTTCTTCGGTCAGGCTGAGGACTCGCTCTTTCTCGGCGTCTCGTGCAATCAGCTATTGAAGCTGAATTTTCTCCACTAATAATAATATTGGAATGCCGTGTAATGGCATTATTGATTTAATTCATGTTATACTGTTGCGTCCACTACTCCTAATAATGTCCCAAAATCTACTTTCCATCTTCTTATATTAATTTATTCCCCGCCTTTTTCTGCCTGGTGGGGTTTGTGAACTTTCTCCGAGGTTTTTGATGACCCGAGATGCAGTCCGTCCCATCTTCATCTGTTCCAACACGTATTTATTGCAACGGATGTTTGCGAGTCCCAAACTCAGGCATTTGTACCAATGACTCACCTTCCATTCCACAAGTGGTGCTGATGAATTGGATATTAATTTAATATTAAGCAAACGAGATCATTACTTGCTTGCCGTTGGCCTGGCAAGCAGACTAGTGTTTCGTAATAACTGTAATATATAAAATTAATAAACGTTATGGGGAAATTGTTTTTCTTATAAATATGTGTGTGTGGTGCAAACACACACCATCGACTGATTGGATGAGTTGACTTCCTGAAATTCCAGAACAGTTTCTGGTAGGATGTGTTCTTGTTCCCAGCTGTGAGCACAGTTAATAAATAAGATACGTGACCTAGAAATGACTTGAGACATGTCTGCTGTTCCGCTTCCTGCCCGCGTGTCAACGCACGGGGACAAGAATGCGCGCGATCTGAATTTATTGGTGCGATGCTGTTGCGACGACCTCGTCCTTGGAGTGCAGTGACCTAAATGGCGACTGCGAGACAAAGCGACGCCCTTCGAACGCGGTCTTCCAGGAAGCCGGGCGTCAGTGCTAAGGTCGCTTCACCTTGAAGAGCAGCCATTATTATTTCATTGCCTAACCGTTGGCAATTGCTCTCTGGAGCGCCCGGGCCCCGTGTTGACCCACGAGGTTTTCCCAAGGACGTGGACAAAACGGCACAAGTGACTCTCAACTTTACAAGGCTGCTCACATTTGTTTTGTAGCTTACTGCTTTATTTAAAGGTGGTGATGGATGACGCCTGGTTAATTTCTACTACTGGGATACTCATCCCAGGTTTTACCCAAACGTTTCGAGGCTGCCAGTAGACAACAGACAGGAAATTCACACTTTTTTTACTTTTACATAGTTCAAATAAGTAAAGCAGACAATTAAATTTTAATTTAAATAATACAATTATAATTTCGTTACTAATGTAGACTCTTATCAGGCTTGTAAATACTGCCATATTTTGGCTAATATTTTCCGTTTTCTTTAACTTTCGATCCCACCGCTGCCACCATGAAATGTGTTTCCTGGCTAAAACTTGAGAAAGTCAAAATACGACGGATGTTGAAATTTATCTTATTTGCCAAGGACAAGAATTGATTAGACTGATAAAGAGTTGGACTTGGGAATTTATCCATTGTCTTCTCTTCTTCAGCGATCGAAGTAAGGAGAATTCAGGATAGATAATATGAACGATTCGGGACGTGAGGTTCTTTCATAAACCGTCCATGAACAGAATCAAAGACGCTAGAATGGTTTCGAAGATTAGAAACAGAATACTGAGCCGAAGAGAGCCTAGCCATGTTTCCAGAAAGGAAGTCCGAATATAGACTGACTTCTTGTTGCTAAAAACAATCTAAAATAAAGGCACGTATGGCCCTAAGGGGCCACTACAGTACTGCATCCGATATTATGCAAATGCATCTTTGAAACTGAACACGACCATAATTCTGTAAATGTTTAAAACAAGGCGCCATTGTTGTTAGACATTCTGTTATATTTCTAATGGTTTGGATACGTAAAGTTACGAAAAGGGAAAACATACGAACGCATTAAATTATACTGTAGATATAACAACAGTCATGGTCACGGAGACTTGGATGAAGACTGCTGAATGATCGCTACGCTGACCACGTATCACTGTACATTCGGAATGTGTCATGTAAGATGACAGTCCGCAGTCGACCGGTAGGCCAAGGCCGTCAGTGGGGTATAGAGCCAAGGAAGAAGAAGAAGTAGATATAACAGTACAAAGAGAACACGCAGTGGAACTTCAAACTGCAAAAGTTGATAAGTTTAGATTATTACATAGTTAGACCGCAGCATTTAAGTCAATTGTCAACTACGATATGTATATAACTTATTTAATATTGGAAAAAATGTTTTCTAGCGATACTCAGTCTTGAACACAATGAAACTGAATTGAAGGGTCGATGTTTAAGTGACTTATTCCCCAAATTTAATATGGCGGCATGGATACAGGAGACGTTCGACGCTAAATGAAGGAACGCATAATCTGAATGATTTGTAAATATTAGCCGTTTTTAATGACAATATAAAAGACAGATGCAATATATACACACCAGATTTGAGAAAATTTGATGCAGTCTGCCTATTGAATTCCGAAACAGGTTCGTAAACCTCCAGGATTCACTCGATACCCGACGTGTGAGACATTTGATTGGATGGGAGCGAATCTATTCTCCCCTGATGTAAATAGAAAGATTGCGCAGGTCCGGGTGACGTCATCATAGTCACAGTGCGATTGTGGTCGAGTGCAATCCAATAGTGACCACTGGTTCCATCCTAACGCCGAAAATATAGCAGATTTGATAAAGTACAGCCTAATTTGTGAGATAGAGATTGGCAAAATAAATATATACAGGTAAGTCTGTTATATCGGGATAGAAAAATCTCGACGTCCACTTGGTTTAATATATATTTTGTCATTTGTAAATAATGACGAAATAATTTCTAGGGAGAATTCTTGAAAATATTAATTTGTGTTTTATTTTTGAGTTTTTCATTTTCAATAAAAGTGAAAGCCTATCATTAATATCATGAATAAAGCGCACAAATACAAATCCAACGGCATATGGTACGACTTCTACACAACCGACGCCATGCATACAGAAGAATGGAAGCAGCCAAACTATGAACTGTTAAACGTATAAAAAGATATGCAATACATGGTTTTCACCACAAGTTCTGAAAAAAACAAGCGATTCCACCAGTCAGAGGAAGACGGTGTGTGTGAAATGAAAAATGCGAAATATACCACGCCATAAACTGTAAGAAAAGACAGTTGTCAATATTAAAGATAGATTTAGAATTGTAATAGTCTATCATTATAATATAATACATAGATTAGACTATGTGTACATTTCATGGGAGAATTCAAAACAACGACGTTACACCTAATTATTATTTTTCCTATGCGAGAGTTGGCGGATTTTATTAGTTTACTCCATTTATTTTATACAGTAAACCATAATTCATATTTTAAGAATCTTTTGTGGGCGCAGGATTTTAAGTTCCGACTACGCAACGTGTTTAAAATAAATTGACGTGGCTTTAAATTTTGTGTTCTTCAGAAATTCCGTTCACTAAATTGGATATACAAAGGACTATGTTAATAAGGTAAAACACTTCATATGCCAACAGTTCAAATTATTTGCAATAGCATTCGACTTTCGTCATATTCATCTGCCACTATTTATTAAACAATGAGTAATAACATAAATTTATACAATAACAATTATTTAAAACAACTATAGCTCGGACACCTGAGTCCTTTTAAGTATATTTTAAAACTTAACAAACTTCATTAAAATACATTTTCAAGCCTTCAAGACTCAACTTCGTTTGAAAGCACCTTATCGTATCACCATTTTTTAATCAATTTACACTTAATAGTCATTTTTAGTTTCGATACGGTGACCACGTGTCACTCCAAATTCGTAATGTGTCATCCACGATGACAGTCAGCAGTCGACTCGGTAGGCCCAGGCCCTCAATGGGCTGTAGTTGGTTCCTAAAATTATGCTGTGAAGAATATGATTTAAAAAATTGTAGGTGTAACTGAGGTCATGCCTGTACAATGAAAGGAGAAATCTTGTACGTAGCACGAAGTTGACTGGAATAATTCAGAAGGCAGAGCAATCACGTACGAATTCATGGTTCGAATTCAATTCCTCTGTCCGGTTGACATCTTCCCACCATGATCAATTATAAAGTATAATTATCATTAACTTCATATTCTTTAAATGGTTATTTTTGAGCGAGTTTTCGTTATTTTCACATTTATTTCCTTTTCGAAAAACGGCTACTGATATTTATTCAGAAAGCTCCTATGTTGGTTAGTTCCTGATATCTATTTCATTAACCTCGTATTTACTATGTTTTGGTAAAGTTCAAATCTGAAAACGAATACGATCTATTCAATTATTATTGCTCATAACGTTTAACAATTTAAAAAAATATATACAGCGTGTGATAAAAATCTTCAACGATGATATATTATATATTTTTATATTATCCAAAAATTAGTGGTATTCAGTCCTAAGATTGGTCATATGCAACCCTCCATGCTAACCTATACTGCGAAAGCCTTATCATAACCGCATAGCTGCCACATCCTCCATAATATGCTTAGTGTATTCCATCCTAGACCTCCATTTTCAGATCTTGCACCACACGCTTCCCTCTAAGGCTTATTTTATAAGACCCTCATATCTTGAAAATGTGGCCTATTAATCTATCCCTTCACTTGGTCAACGTCCTCCATATTGTTCACTCTTCCCCTATTCTGGTTAGAACTTCTTCGTTAGTTACTCTATCCACCCATCTGATTTTAAGCATGTTCTTATAGCACCATATTTAAAAGGCTTCTATTTTTTCCATTTCCGCACCCATATAACGCAACGCTCCATACGAACATTTTTACCAACCATTTCCAAATATTCACACTTATATTACCCGTAAGTAAGTTCCTCTTTTTAGCTAAAGCCTTTCTTGCCTGTGCTACTATACTTCTATCATCCCTAGTTATTACGCTTCCATTTAGCAGAATTCCTTAACTTCCGTCAAAATATCCCTTCCCAATCGAACACCCTGAATTATTCCACTGTTTCCCATACTACACTTCATTACCCTGGTTTTCCCTCTATTAATCCTTATATTCTACTATTTTTCCATAACCACGATCGCGTGTTCTATATATAAGTTAAACAGCATAGGCGACAGACTGCATCCTTGTCTTACTTCTTTCTTGATTTCTGCTTTCTCTTCTTGATCTTCAATTTTAATTACTGCTGCCTGCCTTATGTTGAAGTTATAGATAAGCCTTCTTTCTCGAGATTTTATTCCTGTGCTCTTCAAAATCCTTAATAGTGTGTTCCAGTTCACATTATCAAATACTTTTTCTAAATCTACAAATGTCATGAACGTAAGCCGGATTTTTCTTATCCTGTCTTCTAAAATTAGACACAAAGTCAATATTGCTCCTCTTGTTCCTAAAACCAGACTGATCTTCTCCTAACTCACGTTCTATTCTCCTATATACTATTTTCGTTAAAATAACGTAATTATAGTTTTATATATAATTGTTAAAATTATGTTTATTCAGGATATAATAAATATAAGTATTAACATTTCCCTGCTATATCTTTCTTAAAAACCGCTAGTAGTTATTCTCTGCCATTGAATTGCATGTTTCCTTATCAACAGAAAATACTTTTCGAAAACTCATTTTGTAAACAACAATTATATGATTTAAGTTGGGCGCTTCTTCGCTTATAAGCTAAGATAACATAAATCAATTTCACAATAACTCATTTAATTTCATCACGAGTTTATTCGCTTTCGAATCGAATAACAAGTAACGCAGGTAATATTTAAACACCATTTCCGACAGATTTGTTATTTTATTAAATTGTATTTTCGTAAATTCGTTCTGCTTCTGTATACAAACACAAAATACGAATATTTTAAAAAAAATATTGATGCTCGCACTTAAATTGGGAGTTTCCAATTAATATAGCAGATCGCAGCAAAATTAACGACTGTAGCAATAAACTCAATGCCTTTAATTAACGAGTTTACTTGGGAATTGCAGCAATATATATTTTTGTTTATTTAATCAATTATATGTTGTTTTTCCAGCTCGTATGATAAATATTACTTTGTGAGCCAAATCGATGATTTCTACAACAGAATTAGTAGTTAATTACTCTACGTATACTACGTTCACTTCATGATAGTTGTAATTTAATTATAAATTACGAAAGTAAATTCCTCATCTTTGCGGAATCCTTCCTTGCCTGTGCTATCCTACTCCAGGAACCATATTAATATTAATAATGAAATCCATTCAAAACATACAGCAGCTTTTTATTTCATTTAACATAATAAATAATATTGCTGTTTTGTTTTGGGGACCCATTGGGCCAATACTCGTTCCACCACCACGAGTATTCTTGCATAATTAAAAAATTTCATGAGTCTGAAGTAACAATTAGTATTTCATTCACAACCATCTATACACAGTTACCGTAATGAAATATTAAACAGATAACACGATCATACACTTCATTCTTCGTAAATGGGTTACTCAATTACAAAAAACTGTGATTAGAATTGAAAGTAAATGAAAGTAGAAATAAAGGAGTAAGACAAGGATGCAGTTTGTCACACATGCTGTTTAATGTATATATAGAGCAGGCGATGAATAAAGTTAAAACGGAATATGGAAAAGGAATCATAGTACAAGGAGAAGTAACAAAAACCTAACGCTTTTTCGATGATATTGTAGTATTAGAGAAATTAGAAGAAGACTTGGAAAACTTAAAAAAGGCATGAAAATGGTACTGGAGAAAGAGCTCAATGTGTGGATATATAGAAGGTAAACCGAGGTGATGGAGTGGGAAACAGTGGAATAACAAAAGGTTTTAGATTGGGAAGGGATATTTTAAAGGAGGTTAAGGAATTCTCCTACTTGAGAAACTTAATAACTAGATGTATAGTAGACATAAAGAGTAGGATAACACAGACAAGGAAGGCTGCCCGGCGAAAAATGAGGAATTTACTTACGGGTAATATAAGTGTGAATATTAGGAAATCATTTCTCAAAATGTTCGCAAAGAGTGTGGCATTATTTGGGAGCGAACGTGAACGGTAGGAGTTGCAGAAAAGAAATGAATAGACGCCATTAAAATGTGGTGCTATCGGAGAATGCGGAAAATCAGATGGGTGAATAGAATAATTAACGAGGAAGTTCTAAGCAGAATAGGGGAATAGCGAAAAATATGACGGACGTTGACCAAGAGATGGGATATATTAATAGGCCTCCTTTTTGAGTCATGAGGGTCTTGTAAAATTAGCATTAGAGGGAAGTTTGTTGAGTAAGAACAGGAAAGGGAGGCGAAGGATGGAATACGCTAATGAGATTATGGAGGGTGTTGGATGTGGTAGGTATACGAAAACGTAAAGGCTTGCGCAAGATAGGCTACGACCTGTCTTAGTGCTGAATACCACAACAACAGTTGATTAGGATATCGTAAAACCGTTGACATTAATGAGAGACAAAATATATTAATATTTTTATGATGCTCTAACATTTACTACATTTTGACTTGTCTAAGATACTGGGGACATACATGTTTGTGTCAGAGATTCTGTATTAAAAATCCATTGATGTAAGCACGATAGGGTTGGTCTTAACAGGATCTATGATTGTCTGGTATATATCATCTTTGTTTCTTATATCTTTGTACCTTATATTTTCCCTCTAGCTTTAGCTTGTCTGCAACCAGCTTTTAACGAATCCAACAGAGTGGTTCCAACATAACACAGATGACAAAAATATATATTTTAAACTATGATAAAGGTATTATATTTTATTAATAATAATAGAATTATATTATAAGACTGGAAGATTGAGTTTAGGAGGTTTTAAGAGGTACAATACCGCCAGACTGTGGAATATTATGCTTGTCGTTAAGAGACTGGGAGTCTACCGTGCTGATGCAACGCCGTATTCTGTGTCACATCCCACTTTGAATGTAATCTCCGCAAAACTTTCCGCTGCAACAAAGACAGCTGAGGCTGGCTGATATAGTAATACACTGCAAGATTGCGTGGCTTACAAACCAGATATAATTCTCTTTCAGCATTGCCGATTGAGCTTCGATACCGTTGCAATGTGAAAGGGGGATTGCATACAACGGAAAATAATTATCATTCAAATACCAACAACGGAGAGTAGGTAATTACTCCACTATGATTTCACACGCTTTTTTATGTTAATGTTATTACGTATTACTCTGAGCTATTCCTTGTCAAAGGGACAAATTCTAAAACTACATTCTCTGTCGGAAATTTGACTTGACTTGTGCAGTTACATACCTTCTGTTGATTACTATTTCAACATTTCCTGTTGACTTATTTTCTCTACACAGTTTGTTCAACATGTTAAAGATTATAGATCAAAGTTTAGAAATGTATTTCAAAAGCATTGAAGTGATCGCCAAACTAATTCGCCTGAGCACAAAGCACTAGGGGAAAATTTCGCTCAATCGTTGAACTCCTGATCTAAATTAAGAGAACCACGATTTGGCTGTCCGACTTTGTCTGGTAATTCAATACCCCATTGTAGTATTTATTTACTCAACAAGTGATTAAACCGTCAGTTAAGTCGTCATTTTTTTTTAAAAAAACCTACATTTTCACGCCCAATATCATCGAAATCGCATAGATGAACGCTATGGATATTTTTATTTAGGAGATTAATTGGAATGTGTCTGAATGAACATGTGTATAAATAGTAATTCAGACAACGCAGCTATCACATTTGCACAAAATATTATACACTTCATTTGTTCAATTGTCGAATTAGTCGACTAATAATACACGGAATATATCAGAACTCAGCAATTCCGAAATCTAAATGTCAGAACAATGCCTGCGATGCAGTAAACTTGCACGAGTATTAATGCATAGCTCAAATGCCACAGATTATTCAATTGACCAGGCTGAAAATTTGGAATTATATGTTTTTTTTGTGCGTGAGAGAAATCCAAAAGAATACCGGGAAACTAAATAAAAATCTGGGTCTCGACGACAGCGGGTCCAACTATAGCTAGGAACCATTAAGGAAACCCTATAATTATAAGAGCAAAAATATTAATAAAAATCGGTCAAGCCGTTTACGAGGATAAAAATTACGAACACACACGAACACGAAAGTTACGTACAAATATTTTCAATACAGTTCAAACTAATGTCATCCTAGTTTTACGTAGTAAAATAAGAGTAATAATTTTGCTATAAGGCCATTTGCTTGTCAGTGATTGACGAAGCAAGGAGGACATCAAAAACTGAGTAGTAAAGGCTAACAGATTTTTTCCAGATAATTGGTCGCCAACATTTTAATCGGTGTGGGAAAAAAGTTTCTGAAACGCGAGCAATTGGAAAGCCAGGAGAGATCTGATAAAGTAAAGGAAGGGATTGGGACGAGAAAGATGGGGCACAAATCAAACCAGTCAGAGACGCAAACGGAATCAAGATATCACTCTTATAAGCAAACCTTTATTCTGATTTCAAACTTTTTTGAATAAATGGAATAAATTTACGACCAATTACAGGCAATTTTTTATTTAATTATATTTAGTTATGTTAATAAAATAAAAGCGTTGTCTGTATTTGGTCGTAAATTTATTCGATTTAATTATTTTGAAAGACGGTCGTTCAATGATTTACTATTATAAATATTTAACTGTAATAAGTTGTACTCTTCGTAATAAGCCCCATCTTTGAGCTAACATGCTTTCAACATTTAATGTCATCGCAATTCTATTTCCTTTCCTTCTCGTAATTTTAGGAGACCTTTCGAAGCCTGCACAATTTCTTTGGGCACTTACAGCTAACTTTTACTCTCGTCCAATCAGCAGATCGAACTCAGATTTGCAAATTGCAGCATTGAATTGAAATGGTTTCTATCCTGCTCCATCGATTCCAACCGGGACCTTTTTCTCCTACCGGAAAACTGTGGGACAGACACAGCTGTGTAAACTCCATTGGCGAAACATGTTTTGTTGCTGGACCATTGTCCAATTCGCAGCACCGTGGAATCTGAAACGAATAAATATTTACATATTTGCTTTATTCCACGCGAAACGAAGAATCGTGTAAACATTTCAAAAGGAATGCATTTACTATTTTTAAAACAGTTGGAGATATTTTTAACACAGATAAAAACACGTCGGTCAAATTAGCTAATTTCATTTCTCGGTTTGAAATTGTAATATAATGAAATTCTTCAAGTTTTATATCCGTATTAGTTTTCCAAAATACGTGACTATAAAATACACAATAATGCGCAATGATGAAGAACGGCCTCAATGAATTTATTCAATGATCTTATTAACAATTCCATCAATGAAGAACGAATGAATAAAGTATTCTCGGGTTTTCACCCGGGTCAAGTTGCGATCAAAGCGCGACGTTTCGACGGCCGATAGCCCTACCGTTATCTTCAAGCTTTAAGGAGAACCACAATGTCTCATTTCTTTATTCCGGACCCTCTCAGCTGTTTTGTGTTAGTATAATGTATAACTTTACAGGGTAGGATCCTTAAACTATAGTCTGGGAGCCCTAGTGAACCGTTAGCTACCTTGCTCTACCTTCCACATCCCCCTTTTCAATTCCCTTCCTATGCTATTAAATGGGAGTTGCCTGTTTCTGAATCACCCTCATGTAGCCTGTTAACCAAAAATTCAACTTCCATGGCTGAAACTTGAAGGTTTCCAACATAAAGGGATGAAACGATGAGTTTTCTTTCAAGTTTTTATTGCAAACTTAACCTTTTATAATTTTAATTTTAATTCATTGATAGACTAAATTTATTCTGACCGTTGTTGGTCAAGTTTGACTATTGAGTAAATATTTTCCAACCGAGATATAATCACGTAAAACGTCCATAATTAAAAATATATATCAGAAGAAGACTTGGAAGCCATAATAAATGGCATAAACGTGGTCCTGGAGAAAGACTTCAGTATGAGGATTAATAAAGGAAAAAAACAAGGTGATGGAGTGTAGTATGGGAAACAGTGGGATAACAATGGGTGTTAGATTGCGAAGGGATGTTTTGAAGGAAGTTAAGGAATTCTGCTACTTGAGAAGCGTAATAACGAGGGATGGTGGAAGTATAGTAGACATAAAGAGTGGGATGGCACAGGCAAGGAAGGCTTTCGCGAAAAAGAGGGATTTACTGAAGTCTAATACAAGTGTTAATATTAGTAAATCATTGCTAAAAATGGCGTTAAACGGGTGTGAAACGTGGATGGTAAGAGTTGCATTAAGGAAAAGTATAGAAGTCCTTAAAAAATGTGGTTCTGTAGGAGAATGCTGAAAATCATATGGGTGGGTGTAACGAGGAAGTTCTAAGATGAATAGGACAAGAGCGAACAATATGAAGGACTTAGACCAGGATTAATAGGCCGCGTTTTGAGACTAGAGGGTCTTATAAAATTGTAGTAAGAACAGAAAAGGAAGGTCAAGGATAGATTACGCTAAGCAGATTAAGGAGGATGTTGGATGTGGTAAGTATGCGACAATGTAAATGCTTGCATGGAGGGTTACATCACTCTTAGAACTGAATAGTACAACATGTAAAAGATAGGAGACAGTATATTTATTTTACTTAACATCACAGAAAATAATCTGACTTAAGTCGGAAATACCGTTGATTTCCTCATTTAAGTTTCTTCGATCGGAATCCTCGTCGTTTACGTATGCGGGTCCCACTGCTGTCGTAATGAAGTTGTCGTGTTTTCAAAGAATCCCCACTGGTGCAACGTCGTGACTTGAAACACTCTCGCCATTCTACACTCTTCGTAATCCTGCCAATGCTCAGCTATTTATTTCTACTCTACAATTTTTTTCCCTATCAAGCTCTATTTGATTACTGACCTCATATCGTGGGTCTCGTTCCAGCATCGAACTGGTAGGTGAATATTTCACCCATTAAAAATGAAGCATCTTCAGTTTCGTTCAATCTTTCGTCCTCGTGTCACGTCTACCGTTGTAAAGTATTTAGTTTTCTGTCAGATCCTGATGCTGTTTTCAGAATCTTCACCAGGTTCAATTTCCTCTTGTTTGAAGTAGACTTCCTCTCGAGCGGTTTTTTGTACACATTTGTCATCCAAACCGCGCAACTTGTAATGTTTTTTCTCTATTATGATCATTATTGTAGAATGAAAGTGTAGGTTGGCAGATGGAGAGGAAAGAGAGGTATTTATGGAAGTTGAAGTATTGTTTCAAGGAGATGCATGATTTAAATTGAATATTCGTCTGAATTGACAAGCCAGTTGAGGAAAGGTTTTTTTTTTATTCGAGTTTAATCTTCACAAGCTTTGTAATGGGAATCGTATTACGCTACATGTTGAATAAATTATTGATAATGTAATGTACAAAGAGATTCTTCTCTAATAATGGGCGTAAGTACGCTGGCGATTAACAAGTATTCTGATATAATTTTTGATCTGGTGGAGTTATAATCGCCACGGTCACGTCATTACCTTGAAACCCCGCCCCCTCCCCCTCTTGGTGCGCAAATAGTGACGTCATTGTCTGTTACAACATGTATACACGTTCAAATGAAAATGCACACATACAAAAAAAATGAAATTATGAATTTTGCTTACAATTTCGGAGAAATAGTGCAGGTGCATTTGAGAACACGTCTTTAGAAATTATCTTTCAAGAAATAGTCATCTCATAACTTTACCGCGTTTATTTATCACAATTGAAAATCTCTTTAAAATAGCCCGAGTGGAACGGGAAAGGAGCAAATCTGTCCTTGTTATTTAAATATTAAATTCGCCCTTGTACCCCATAGTTATCAAGTTCCAAAAATTCCTCAAAAAGACTAACAAATTTGTGAAAAAAAAACAATATAAACAATCGAATAGTATTCACTGGTTCTTCGATTACATTAAAGAAGTAAGTCAATTTGTTTCGTCAATATAATTACAAATACCACAATGATAAAATCTTAAAGATTAATTTCAAAACTGTATTTGAAATGAATGAAAATCTTCAACTAAATTTGAAATATTGGTATGATTAAGTCTTTAAATAAATTTAAAATTTGTAAAGAATAAAGGAAAATCTTTTACTAATTGTCAAATATTTGAATGATTAAGTCTCTAAGTTGATTTTAAAGCTTTATAGAACGAAAAAAAATCTTTTTCTAAATTACAAACCACAAATTCTACAAAGTGATTACAAATTTGTATGAGATGAAGAAGAATCTTTTAGCAAACGATAAATGTTGAATGATAATATCTGTAAATTACAGTCTTTTTAATAAATTTTTATAATGATAATATATTTCAGACAAATGACGCTATTAATATTTGCGTAATGGGCGTTTCTTTTTCGTGGCGTGGAGGACTAGATAGTGACATCTACGTTTTTGGAATTAGTATTCCCCTTTAGCCACAATTAAAAATACGCAAAAGTATATATGATGGGGAATTATAAAATGAGAAAACAAATTAAAGTAAATAAAGATGCAAGTTAGAAGGGTTTAAACAGAACAACATAAATTTTAACATTTAAAAATATTATAATCGAGTTTTAATGTAACAAAATTCATTTTTTAACTCATTTGACCTTCACTGTTACTTTCGATAACAGGAGATAACAGGAAACTTCACTCTCTTCAGAAAAGCCATGAATTATTGTTTCAAATAAGTGAGGGAAAGAGGAAAATTAATATTTATAGTGTTTTGCACCCCGTTACATTTTAATAATTCCAGTTCTTTTTGTGAGGAATAGTTGTAAGAATCAACTATTTACAGATATTAACAAATTCATTTACTGAGTAGTATGCACCAATAGGATATTTTTTAATTTGTTAATAATGCATTCTAAGATTATTAGCTGTTTTTATTTAACTTCATCCCGAAATAAAGTTATTTATGGATGAAATTTGTAAGAAATAAGTGATTACCAGTTTCATATTCGCGGTTCTTATTAAATTTTTCAAATTTTAAGATTTATAAATATATGTGCTGGATAAAACTAATATTTCAAGCGTTTTATACATTAGTTTAGAAGTTGCTCGAAAATACTTTCCGCCTAGTATTCTGATAGCACTTTTATTAATCTTGAAAATTGCCAAGCTAAGACACAACAATGTAGTACGTGGTGAAGTTAAAAAATCGTTATATACCATTTTGAGACAGATTTTGTTCCATTTCTGAGAAACCATCTTTCTGGAGTAAGAAATCAATTTATTGGTGAGCATTCTATAGATAAATTGAAACTCTAAAATGGACTTATAATGTGCCATTTTCATAAATTTACAATATTGAATTGCATTATTGCATTCCTTTTAAGTTGAAAAGACTCAACCATTAAATTTTATTCATCTTTTTCCGGTTTTCATTCTCATAAAGTTCGGTCATTTGCAAATTTATTGTCACAGTGAATAGTAAAATGGTTGCGTAAAGAATAACTTGTTTTTATTTATTGGACATAAATCTCTTGTGGCATTTAGCTAATGCGGAAATTTTATTGAATACCGTAGCACACACAATTGGTTTTTTCCAGTAAATGTTCGTACTAAAAATAATAAACCTTATTGATTACAAGATCTGTTAATGTTTATTACCCGGCATGAGTGTACTTCCTCTCTAAAGACAATCGTAAATAACGCGGGCAGATTGTTACGACAGACAACCAAGTCTTGTATTAATTGAAAATCTGACGATACGTGAATTTTATGAACGAATCTGTTGTTGTTGTGGTATTCAGTCCTGAGTCTGGTCTGATGCAACCCTCCATGCTAACCTATTTTGCGCAAGCCTTTTCATTTTCTTGTACCTATGACACCCAACATCCAACCTAATATGCTTAGCGTTTTCCATCCTTGTCCTCCCTCTTCTGATCTTACCCCACACACTTCTCTCTAATGCTAATTTTACAGGACCCTCATGTCTTAAAACGTGGCGTATTAATCTATCCCTTCTCTTGGTCACGTCCTCCATATTGTTCGCTTTTCCCCTTTTCTGTTTAGAACTTCCTCGTTAGTGATTCTATCCAACCATCTGACTTTCAGCATTCGCCTATAGCACCACATTTCAAAGGCTTCTTATCTTTTCCTTTCCCCAACTCCTATCGTCCACGTTACGCACGCATACAACGCCACGCTCCTTAGGAACATTTTTAGCAACGATTTCCTAAGATTCATACTTATATTACCCATAAGTGAAATTCCTCTTTTTCGCCTTCCTTTCCTGTGCTATCATACCCTTTATGTCTACTATACTTCTACCATCCCTAGTTATTACGCTTCCGAATAGCAGAATTACTTAACGTCCGTCAAAATATCCCTTCCCAATCCAACACTCTTTGTTATTCCACTGTTTCCCATACTACACTCCATTACTTTGGTTTTCCCTGTATTAATCCTCATATTGAACTCTTTCTTCAGGACTACGTTCATGCCATTTATTATGGTTTCTAAGTATTTTTATGATTCCCCTAATATTTTTTGTATTCAAATTCTGCTTCCTATCTTCTGTAGAGGTTATGTATAAGCCTCCTTTTTCGATATTTTATTCTAGTGCTCTTTAAATTACTTAATAGCTTGTTCCAGTTTACATTATCAAACGCCTTTTATAAATCTACAAATGATATGAACGTAGGCCGTTTTTTTCTTGTCCAGTCTTCTAAAATTCTTCGCAAAGTTAATATTGCTTACATTCTTCGTAAAACCAAATTGATCGTTTCCTAACTCGCATTCTATTTGACGTTCCTTTCTCCTATATACTGTTTTAGTTAATATTTTGCATATAAGGGCGCTACGGGAGTTTTCTCGCAGGCGCTTCAGCCCAGAGTGACTGCGGGGCTCACCTGATTATGTCGGGGATGCCTCGCACTCTCTCTGGGTACTTTTTATCAAAGTTCTCAAATGCCGAGACACCTTCACCTATTTTAGAAGGTATATGTATCGGGGTCAAAGACCTTGGGCATATGGCAAGAGTTGTCCGCTGATCCCATTGGATCAGTCGGCCAACTGCCTCCTGAAACTGGTGGAGACACGGAGAAGGGAATGCTGCGTCCCCACAGCAGACTCGTCTCCCGTCATTCGGAAGGGCGTGAGAATAGTACCCAATGCCCGACGTACCTGATGCAGGTTTTCTAGGGTTTTCCCTGCATCTCTTTAGGTGAAACACCGGGTAGGATCCTTAAACCATAGCCCGGAGGCCCTAGTCAACCCTTGGCTACCTTGCTCTACCTTCCGCATCACATCCCCCCTTTTTCAATTCCCTTCCTATGCTATTAAAGGGGAGTTGCCTGTTTCAGGATCACCCTCATGTAGCCTGTTAACCAAAAAAAAAATATTTTGCATGCATGGGATACTAAACTAATTGCCCTGAGCTGTTCCCATCTATGTGCTGTTAGAATCTACCTCAGAAATTTATGAATGTGTTAGAGTTTGCAGTCTCCGTCCTCAAATTTGTTACTAAATACGCATATCGCCAAAAGTTTCAATCCCCTGAATATTTTCTTGAGAAACGACTTCAGTGAAGGTTCCTTTTAAAAATGTGGGGTAATAATTTTGACTAATGACTCAAATAATGGAAATGTTTGGAGATTGCAGTCCTTTGTGATGTTCCTCCATCCACGTCCCAGAAGGAAGTACTCTTAAATCCTCGGAGCCGAGTCCATCTTGGCATTTTAGATCTTCCGCCAATTACAATTTACCATTCTTAGGAATTTGTAAATTCACGGCACAATACCGATGCTTCTCCTGTCGCTTTATATGTCGTCCCCGTACAGCCTGATGCAGACTTATAAATGTTTCTGATACGAAATATCAACAATGCAGTGCTCCCATTCGATAATGAATTTAATTCCAATATCTAATAACTAAAATTAATTAGTGAAAGTAACTAACCGACGAAAATTAAACAATCCAAATTCAAATCCAGAGCACAACGATATATTACAGACTTTTTGATTGGTGCATTGGTTGAATTGGGAATTAAATTCCAGCTTGTTATCACACTTGAAGACAGATGATGGTCATTTAAGATTTTTAATTATTATTTTCCGTATCTCTTAATAATGCTTTGTGTGACAATTAGGGCTGAAATCTATTTGTGTTTTAATGTTGCTGCGTCGTTGTTGCAGCCTTCCATTCCGTGGAAAGTCTTTACCTGGACTGCCAACATTCCCGTGCGCGATTATCTCCACAATAATGTGGGTAGGAATCTGCAAGAATATGCATGTGACCCCGTTTTACAAGTACGTACTGAATGGAAATCTGAAAAAAAAAAGAGTTGCGACCCGGAGCTTCCTGAGGTGCGGAAATCGATGCAACACGCCACCGTCGCGTCGCCCGTAAAGATAGCGCCGCTTTAATGACTTGTGCTTATGCAAAAGTAATAAGCGAGACGAAGCAGCGTGGCCGGACAGAGATGGAGAAGAAACAACTTCTCATATGAATATTCCTCCACCATTTAAAAGTATAATCACTTATTAATCTGAGGCAAAGCGTCGTCGACGATTCCTGTGATTTTCCTTGGCAACACACTCGCTGTAAGGAAGGAACTTGACGTTAATACGCCTTTAAAGGGGATGTCACTCGCTGCCTTCAAAGCGTGCGTCGTCCATTCTGCTCAGTCAATATTTACGCTTACGTAAATCCCCTAATGACGTATCCTTACGAATGAAGTTAATAACACTACCTTGTCCATATCGATTAGGAAGTAATTATGTGGGGAAAACCACCACTTTATCAGTATGTAATTAAGAAATCTAATCTGCATACGCATTTGGTAATAGTTGCAGTTAGAATTTTATTTTCTCAAGTAAAATTCCCTTGGCAATGGTCATGTGACGTCATCTTAGATGACCGACTCTGAAATGTGACTAGTTTCCGACATAAGCCATTCTTTAGAAGCTATAACAGTTATGTGCAATCTATGTCCAAAAACTTTTCTCCCAATAGCCGCAAAAGTACCAATGACAAAAAACAGCGTACGTGTTGACTCTGTATTAAGAGTTTCAGCTTTACTTATATATGAAGTTTATTGACTGATTATATATTATAATCGATTTTAGGTAAGGAAACCCTTACGTAGTCTAAATGTTTTTTTGACATTTAATTCTTCTTCGGTTTCTATAGTCCATTGAGGGCCTGGGCCTACCAGGGCGACTGCGGACTGTCATCTTGTTTGACACATTGCGATTTTGTAGTGATACGTGGTCAGGGTGGCAATTTTCCAGCAGTCTTAATCCCGGTCTTCGCGACCATGACGACACAAACATCCAAGCCCATGCCAGGATTCGAACCGGGACCCGGGGTCCCTGGGCTGTGACGCAGCAACGCTAACCACTAGACCACAGGAGGTCGGCCGACATTCAATTACTTTGTTTAAATGCATCAGTCTTTTAACAGGAGCTATCGACCTAGTACTTGGCCTTAATCAGCTTTAAATATATTACACAGGGATTACCATTTTTCGACTTTAAAAATCACATTTGTTTAACACCATCGTGAATATTTAAAAGTAATTAAAATTAGGTACCTGTACTATTATTTAAACTATAATTATATTTTGACGTCTCATTCTTTCATTGGTCCTTCTAGCATTATTCAGGATCTCCGAACCGACGTGAGCGAATGCGTACAGGAGTTACTACTAAAATCTTGCCCCGCAGTCGTCCTCAGTTGTCGATTGGAGAGCGTTTCGTTTGACGTAGAGGATTAAGCCGACTGGCAGCAGCTCAGAAACATTCCTGCAAATAGGGCTCGTTAATGAGTCCTTTAATCAAACGTCCATGTACAACAATTACTACAAAAAGTTCAACAGAGAGGATATACTGTGATCCATAACTAAGACTAATCTTAAAAAGCCTCACTTCTTTTTCTATCTATACCAATAAATAAAATTGAAGTCTGTCTGTCTGTATGTTTGTCTCGAATAGACTTCGAAACGACTCAACGGATTTCAATGAAACTTTCAGGTTTCAAACACAGGATATTTAACTTGAATATTCGTGCATATTTCATTTCGATACATTTCAGAAAACGATGGGAAATAATATAGTATAAATATTAATTCTACAGGAAAATTTCTTCGTATACGTGCATTAGAGTCTCCAAACAGTGGAAGCGGGTTGTTCTGTTTATGCTCCGAAACGCCAAAATGGATTTCAATGAAAATTGCAGTGATTCAAACTGGAAGTTCCGTGTATTTCGATACCTTACAGAGTTCAGAAGATATTAATTAATGTAAATATTTATAAATCCATTTTATTGCCTATACCATTCATCCCATATAGTGTGTTATTGTAAGCCTAATTTTGGCAAAATATGAGACAAAGGAAGGGAGGGAGGACGAGAATTTTCCCTCCGTATATTGTTGCAACAGGATACGCGCCGTAATTAACCTCCCTGAAAAATAATAAACTTATTTGGATCGTCGATACGATGTGTACGTAAATTGGTTTTATTCGTCGCCTCAGGTAAACTTCAATATTTAATAATTGCCCGTTTTTATTGGCTCCGAAACGTGTGAAAGCGGGACCTGTTCAAAACCAACTGTGAGTTATAAGGTTTGCCCTGAAGCGATCATAAATAAGTGATACCTTACTTTTTATTTATTCAGTGAATTCTACTTTATCAAAATTCTGTACTTGTTTCGTTTCTAGGGAAAAATAAAAAGAACTATTTACGCGTGAACGAAGTCGCGGTCATAGGTAGTCTGTAAATTAATTTCCCCATACGCATGAAATTGTTCATATAGTTAAGCTCAAGTTATTTCTATTAATCTAAGATTTATATTTCTCCTCACATCAATATTTAAATTTATAAATTAACAGGTCCCAAAATTCTACTATATTACTCAACAGATTAGGTACGTTACAACGTTTCGTTCACTATTTACGACTTCTTCAAAGAAAAACATATATAATCAAATTTATTCTGGCGTTAAATTTTTGGAATCGATATAAACACATATATTTTAATTAAAAAATAGAGACTCAAAATTAATAACGAATTTTGTTTTTCACTGTACAATATAATAAATTTACCTGAAGAAGTTCCAAAAGTGTAGACGAAAGTTGTAACGTACCTAATGTGTTGAATAATCTAGTGTTTTTCTGATTTATTGGCCATGTTGATGTTTAGTGGTTACGCTCTAGTTTATTAATAGTTGCAGCCTCAAGGAATGACCTGATAGTAAGAATAGTAATGCAAATGCTCTCTCCTTAATAGAAATAGATTACGATGCGCCGCGAGCTATGCTTAACATTTTGTGCGTAACTCGTCTTCATCACCGGCACGTTACTCAAAATATGTACGTCGTAGAAGGAAATTGTAGAAGACATTTACTGTAATACGAAATCTCAGAATTGACTTAGTGACGTCATAGACTGCATTACCTTTCGCCTCACGAGGCAGACAGTTTCCAGTAAAGCCAAAGATTGCTACGTCGATGAATAATTTATCCTTTCCTTCGAATCTATAAGGAAGTTTTATGAATGACCTTTCTGGAGTCGAAGTCTATAGCTGCTTTTGTAAACGTACAATCCTTTTTTGCAGTGATTTATCAGAAGAAAAGTTTGTATAATATAACTGTGTTTCAGATTCTGCGATTATGAATAAGTTTAAATTTAATATGCGTGCACAAATTAACTCATCATAAAGTATAGTAATATATATTTATGAAAAGTTACGATGAACAATGCAGGCCAGCTTGCGAGTTGCAATTGTTGAGGAACTGACGCAACCCGGGCCAACAATGTGGTCTGGCGAGACGTTCAGTCGTCGTGGGGTGATTTGAGAAGCAGGTTGTGTCGGCGGGACGACGAGAGAATGACCACGCCCTGCAGATATAATTTTTTTTTCATGCTCTGATTGAAATTAAAATTAGTATAATCAATTTTTGGTGTTTTTATGAAAAATACCTGGCGCCCTAAAGGAATTGAGAAATCCTCGAATACAGAGGAACGACGGATCGGCTACAGTAGTTACCCTAAAGACACACGAAATCGTAATAAAAGTTTTAAGAAGTGTCCAATTTCACGGAAATATATACTTTATTGTGGAGCAGCCTGCTCATGAATGCATTAGTTTTAATATAAGCCTTTGTTTGGAACCTGATAGGAATTATTTATTCTGGCTATTGTGCTTTTAAAATTAGAAAGAACTTGGTTGTTTTTTCTCCACATGGGGAGCGACCTTAAAATCGCCTGTAAGAACGCAGCTAGTTGAGAAATTCGAACATTTCAACATTCGTCTACCAAAATAGCACGTTCTGGCTCTACTCGGCAGTTTTCCCAATCGTCGCTCTCTACAATGATTAACTAACTGTGCGAATTCCGGAACCGTTCGTTTCTGTACTACATTAACAAATTGATTCCACAAATAAATCTACACGAGGACATCCAGCTCAGATTAGTAATTGTGAATCCACGCTGTCCTGTTCTGAGCTATAAATCAAATTTACAAAGTGAGAGCGTAACCTCTAGAACAGTTTATTTTGATGTTTACCAAAAAAAACCAATGAGTCAGAATATAATTTTATTATTATTTAATTAATATAAATACGTTTCGTCACCCTTTTGAAACTTCAGCAGGCATACTACAAACTTAACATTACAATATATTAAATATGATACAATTTTTATATTTAGAAACATGGTTCAAAACTTACGAATTTAATAAGTTTTAGTAATTTGTATATTTTGAATCATGTTTTCATATATATAAAATTGTAACATAGAACCCAATTTTTAATCTCCTGTACTATTATGTTTCTATTATGCCTTATGAAGCCTCAAAAGGGAGGCGAAACGTCGTATTTATATTAATTAAATAGTAGCTAAATTATTTGCTGACTTATTGGTCGTATTTTTATTTATTATAAACTTGAAGTCAGAAAACTATGATTGAATTTACTTTGATGTTACTTATACTCATTAGTAACTGCTCATTAATTTTACAGAGAAAAAAATTCAGTTTTCAGTCTCGAAATATTACATTTAATTTTAATATCTTCTGAAACTTTCGATCGGCTAACATGATTAGTGCGAGAGAACGGTACATATATTAACGTTATTAAAATATTTTTGTAAGATTACACAGGATAACGAGAAGGTTCGAAGCGAGTATGATCAATACTATAGTCAACTTCAGCAGAAATTAACAGAAATAAATATGTTAAAACTCATAATTGTTATTTCTTCTTTAATATTATGGAACAGGTTTGTGTACACCTAAAGAAAAGAGATACAAAAAAGTAAAATTGCACACACAATGAATGAAATGGAATGCGGATAAGATTAAAATTATTACATCAGTCATTACAATGATTACTGAGTATATTGAATACGTAATCCAGAGTGCATTTATTTAATTAATTATTAATGTTTTCATACTTGATGAAACACACTAATTTCATTGTTTTCGGACTTTTTCAGGCGACACTAAATTAAACATACAAAAATTTAAATAATTTTAAGAATACAATACTACTTATACTTTAGTAACTTTAATAGCCGTATTATTGACCCAAAAATGTTACACACAGAAGAATGAAACCAAGAATTTGAACTTTACTATTAATAATTTATCGTCATAACTTAAAGTCTATTAAAGATTAATTGTGTGTTCTTGTCTTGAAATTTTAACTACTAAATTTATTTTCATCTGCTCATTTTGACTACTGTCCTGACTATAGAACAGTCTTTTATAATAATTTCTAATCCGCAGAATCTCGTTGTAAGTTCATATTACTTATACTTTTTATATTATATATTTTTTACATTTATTTCAATCAGAATTTATTTACCATTTTTATATTATAAAATTCACATCAAGAAAGAAATTTATATTAATGCATTTTTAATCTTTATCACCTCAAGAAGTTCCAAAGCAAGGAGTAATAATCCTATCCCAAATTCAAAATTCCTTAACTTTAAATATGTCCGGCTCGTTGTTATGAGAGACAAAAAAACTGATGACGTCATAATGAGTCTGGTAAACAAAATGTGTTCTCCCTTTCTCAGGGTTAATACGTGCTTTCACTTGTAAACAAATAAATTACTGCACTACCAAATTAATAAAGTTTACATAAATTTTAACAAAATAAATTAACCAACTTTAAATTTTCCAATACAGTCGACAAAATTTATAAATCAAATGTGTTTAATTGTGGTTAAGTGAAATTTACCCAGTCTTCATTGTTGTATGCTTCACAATCGATTTCTATGGATGTTATATATTCATCAATCGTCTCTCTCCTTATATTATCATTTCACAATCAGAAAACTTCGTTTTTATATCGTCCACCAGACGGTCCAGAGACGACCAAAGGTACATGAGCAAAGATGTTTATTATTTTTTATTTGTAGTCATACCACAAAAGGATTGCACGTGATTTGTTTACAAGTATGAAGAAAATAAATAAATAATTACATTAATGATTTCAACTTGATATATGTTATGCTGCCTGCATTGATCAATTTTAATATCACACTGAGTACAGAACGTTAGTCTAAGAAACAATAGCAATAACCATTTTTAAATAAAATTTACGGAAATTTTTCAATAAGTTTAACTATTGACTATAATGACAGGAAGTTTCACAGTCTGTTTGGATTAAATTTTAGTAATATAATTAGGTTGTAAATATTTCCGTCTCCACAATTGTAACTGTCTTTTTCAAATTTATGGAATCTAGTTGTCATTCAAACGAAACTTTTTTGTAATCTGCGAGTGAATACAAGTTCAGCACAAGGCAAATTGAAGACACGAAGTCTGGAAAGAAGCCAACGGAACGAACAGGGAACTGGTTACGTGGGGACCAGGTGCAGTTTTTAGCAGGTGCAACGACTTACAAACATTTCAAGTCAAGGTAACACCTAAAGTGAAACCAGAGAACCCTTCTACTGTTGGCAGTTAAATATATATAGCGTGCTTGGATAAACAATCTATTTCTGTCACTGTGTAGCTTCAATTAAACAGTCAAATAAATTTTTAAGTCTATTGATTTATTGTTTATTTATATTCTGTCGACTGTAATAATATGTAGTACGGGTATTTAAGAAATTCGTATAGGTAGGAGTCAATTTGTTAGCCTTAACTACTCGTTGCATTGGATTGATTTAGGGGCATACGCGAATCTGGATCAAAGTGCTCATTACAGATACAAGATCTGAATTATCTGTCTCTAAAACCTGGTGAAATATATGAGAAATGTGCTACATTTTTTACTAAGAATTTCCATTTAGTAATAGCGGTCGTAACTTTGCGATAGTTGCTGATGTAACGAGGATTAAGTCAAACATCAGCCGTCCCTTCATGACGTCTGCTGAATTGCTGAGCACACAAAGAGACGGTCAGGCCTCACGCAAATGTCAATGTTAGTCAGCATCATTGTCTATTGATCAAAGAGCGGTGGACAGATAAAAGCGATTGGGGAACGGAATACCTCTAATTGCACGTAAATATAGCGCGAGGTCCCAAATTTATTCCTTTAACTGCTGCGAGTCACGTTATGCTACTCTTCATTTTGACTTTGTTAATTTGACGAGACTGCTACAGCTGGTCAAGATGCAAAACAAAATCGTCATTAGATTCGTCAGTGTGATATAGATAGATTTATTGAGTGTTGCATCGGACAAAGACGTTGTTTATATTACAAAGAAAGAGAGCACAAAATATAAAAACAGATGATGAAGATCGAAAAAATTGTTCCATAACATCTTAAAAGATGTTAATTATTACTAACAATTATTAAAAACCTCCAAAACTATATATACCGTTTTCTCTGCATTTATCACCTCCCTTCACTCAGATCTAAATAATATAAATAATTTACAATTGTCCTCATATATTCATCAAATATACTTTAACGACAGAACAAATTTCAATGAAGACAATTCATACACTTTAAAAGCCCGGAGAAAATAGCTGTTCAAGGAAGTTTATTCTGAATTTGTACTAAAATCTTTTGCAAGCTATGTGACGTCACTGCCCAGATTTTTAATTTTGTAAAAAAATATCTTAATTTCAAGACAGAACACAAAATTGACAACATTATCTCTTGATAACTATAAAGAATTTAAAATTCCGCCATATTTAATTGCGCCAAGGAAAGATATTATTTTACTTGTGCTAGGCCCCAGTCACGTTTATATATTGTTGCTGTCTTAGCAACAAAAATGGCGTCGCATATGGCTACCTTCTAATGCGTCGAATTATGGCCTCTCAAATAAAATAGTATATAACTGGCAGTTTGAATAAATGGCCATATAAGACGTATACGCAGTAACAGTAAGTTGGCACGATAATTCTTTGCATTATACGTCAAGGAAAAGAATCATAAGTTACCAAATAAGAAATTTGTTTGTCAGAGTTTCAAAAAATATTTAGTGGAAAGCTATAAATCAATGGTCGGAGTTTACGAGTAGCATACAGCAGATTTTTTGCTTTTCTCTCATTTATCCCTGAAATACAATATATTCAAAAGTATTTTTTACTCATTGAAGGTAACGAGATAATTCTTAAATTTGAAGAATCTGCGGTTAGGTTTTATTCTCCTAAGTTGCCGGGGATATTTCTGACGCATGTAAGGTGACAGTATAATTTTTATTTCTTCTTAAAAATACCGGGAGTATTTTTGACACCATTAAGATATCGGTAGGTGCCTCGACTTCCATAGGATACCTGGAGAATTTTTAACTTCATTAAAGTACCAGGAATATTTTCATCCTCAAATGCTTTGGTAGTCTCTTAAGGTAACGTGCTTATTTAATAAACCAGGCATTTTTGTGACTGGGTTAAGACGCTATCAGTTATTTTCTCGGTTAATTCTAAGACAATACTTTATTCACAACATAGTTTCCTGACTTTAAAATTTACATTAAATAAAATGACGGCCAATAAATCAGCATATAATTTTATCACTATTTATTCAAAAGCGACGTTTCGTCTCCTTCTTGAGACTTCCTCAGGCGTACTACAAAAATAATATTACAAGAAATTAAATGTGGGTTCTATGTTACAATTTTTTAATTTGTATATAAAAACATAGTTCAAAACTTTCAAATTTAAGAATTCATCATATTTACTCGTCAGCCGAAAAGATTATTGAATATACATGTAAAGAATTTAGATTCGCGCGCGGACATCTCCAGCCCCTGGCGACTACGGCCGAAATGATGCGGTAACAATTAGTGCTTTCGACACTTAAATTACAACGGAGAAAAATATTAAAAAGTTAAAATACTACAACTAAAGAGTCTCGTAAATTTTGTTCAAATTATTTGTGTCATTTTTAACATTGATTTCATGAGGGTTGCACCTCATATACTCATTCACTCATAATTCTCTAGAAGTAATTATTTTCTTCGTCTAAAATTTCCACATTTTGCCAATCAAAATCGTAATTATTAAGATGTATGTGTTTGGACACAACTGTGTACTTTTGAATGTCTAATTTGATGTTTTACATGTTCTTTAATGCGTAGTTTTAAAGCTCTTTTAGTTTGTCCTATATATAATGCATTACAATCTCAACAATTAATTTTGTAGATAACATTATGTTTTCCGAGAAAATAATTTTGCCTTTAATATTTTGAACGAAGTTTAAATTATTTAATGATTTAAAAACATCTACACCGTAATTATTAAACAATTTAATATTGTATGTTATCTATACAAGCTAATATTAATAAATTCAGTTTTTTGTTATTAAACTTCTAAACAGATAAATTATTGTCGGAATACTTGATTTTATTCAATCTAATTTTGACATGTTTGTCAATTAACTTGATGGGGTATGGAATTTAGCAACAAAATATTGGTAACTTTATTTATATTTTCCCTGCAATATTTGTGATGTGACAAATTGACAGCCATATCTACCAGATTATGAACCATTGTTTTCTTTTGACTAATGGGGTGATTGGAAAGATAATTAAGAACTCTTCCCGAATATATAGATTTTTGATACGAATTGGTTTTAATTTATTTTATTTAAAACCTTTATCAGAACATCAAGAAAGTTAAGGAAGTTATTTTGTTCTATTTCATAAGTAAAAATTAAATGTTGATGATAACTATTGAAAATTTGGATTAAATTATCTAATTTAGTTTTTGGAATGATGAAAAAAATATCATCAACGTATCTGATGGATGTTAATGGTTTATAATCTAATAATGAGATACACAAGTCTTCAAAATCTCTCATCACAATCTCTGCAAAGAAAGGGGATAAAGGATTTCCCATTGGAGGTCAAATTATTCGGTGATAATAAGAATTATTAAATGAAAATAGTGATAAAATTATATGCAGTCTTAATTGCCGATTTTTTATTTATTGTAATAACTTATTCAGTGTACAAACTCGAAGAACCTTTCTTACGTAGAGGATTGCGCAACCAATATGGGTACAATATGGATTTAAATGATGACGAATGAAGTAATTTAATGATAGTCTTGAAATTTTTAGAACAGCTGATTATGGCCAGCGCTGAAAGCTCCTGATGGAAATGTAAATGAAGTAAAGTGTGAAGAAGAAAACAGGTTCTTTGAGTTTGTTAATTCTTAGGTAACCTCCTATCGGCAATAAAGGTGTCATGTTCCAAGCAAACAAATGTTTTTGATGCAAGTTAATACACGTGTTGACCGAGAGATTAGTGTAGAATTAAAACCTTTACCGATCTAATACAAATATATACCCGGCTAACGGCGGGTACTTAGCTACTTTCGTAATAAAGTAAAGTAATTTTCATAAGTCACATATATATTCCACTTGGCTTTTATTCATACAATTGCTATTATTATTATTACAAGAATTTCCTGTCGTAGGTATTTAATCTTCATTTGAATTGTTTTTTGTAGGTAGTCTATTCCAATTGAGAATTTCCCATTAAACATTTTAAATTCCCCCATTCAGTTACCCGTTGTCTCTTTTAAAACTCACAAGAATGGGTGCCTTTAGATTTGTTCTGGAAGAATCGTTCGCGACTCAAGCAAGTCCCACCGACTTTCAATCCTGAATAGGCAACGCTGGGCTAAGAACGTTGCCATTTCCGCCGGGGGATAACCTTGGCTCGCTTTGCCAGTCCCATAATAGCGGTAGATTTCCTCGCCCGCCAAACTTCCTGGCCGAGACTGCAGACATATCCACAAACCTGGAAGAAAAACGGAAGTTTCCAAAATCTCGAAACGGCTTATTAATTCATATCAGAAACAGGACCTGTGTATTTTCTCCAGAATGTGCCTAATTCACCCTCGTTTCAGTTATTTTGCATATAATTGCCAAATAATTTTTCATTGACTCTGTTGAATAAATGTATGCCTGAAGTCATCAAAAATTCTCAGAACTTAAGGGATTATATTTTTCCCACCAAAATATGAAATGAACTAATGTTTCAACAACTAAAAAGTAATAATGCAAAAAAAAATTAAATAAATATTCTTGACAAAGACAAACCAATACAGAAAATTATGTGATGACAACATACGGAAGAAAACAATGCAAGTAGAACATCAATAATTCTAGGGAAAGTAGGAAAAGCTCAGAAAAACATTTTGATTACTTAAAATAATGGAATAGTCATTTATGTCATAAAAAACATTAAGTTTTCACCAATTAACATTTAGTACTTCAGAATTAATAATTAATTAGACGAAACGGATTTATATGTCAGCATGCGATACGAAACAACGCATGTATGTCTTCATGAATGTTTTGGAACTTAACAAAAATCTAGAAGGTAATAAATGCATAAACTTAATTCCACAAATATCAAACGGGAAACGGTTTTTGTTAACAAAATCTATTAATTTTTTCTACAGAATCTTTGGCATGTATGATCTTCATACATATCTTATATATTTTTTTAAAAAAAATTATTTAATAATTGAATTGTTCCAATAGAAAATTGATTGATTTGTATACTATTATTCTTTGTATTTAGGATGAATATGGCAGCATAAGCCGCCGAAAGCTACCGTTTGAAATAAATAATTTTTTTTAAAACCCGGACCGTCAAATCTGTAATCAAGGTTAATGGTTTTACAATTCATTATCAGTTGTCAAATATATAATAATTTAATTTCGTATTTTATTCTGATTTTTCTTTCTTAATTTCATTATGTCAAATCACATCCGATTCAGTCACCCGCATAAGGAACATAAACCGCGTGATTATATAATATTGTTTCTGTGAAAATTTATTTCTAAAAGAATTTTGTTCATTAATATATTCATTTCTATCTCTAATTTTAAGTATGGCTAATAAAAACATCGATTGTATCATCAGGTTTAGGCTTACCTCAATAGTCTGTAATCAAAGTCAAGGTTCTTAAAGACTACTTTTTTATTTATATAAAAAATAAAGTGAGGGGTTGATTGTTAATTTCAGTAAATCAAGAATTTATTGAAATATTCAATATTTAGAAATATTACTCGGCAGTTCAGGCGTCAGTTCCGTAATTTTAAGTTTGAGTATATTTATTTAAAGCTGTGGTGCTGTAAATAATTCAAGTAAAATGTTATAATCTGAGAAAATGAAATGTATTGGTATCCGGTTATTGAGTAGTAGCTATCAGAATGTCAACATCTTCGAACCATGAACTTCTGCAACAAGGTCGAAGCAATTAACCGGTTCCGTGTATAGTTTGGCGGAAAACTGCCAGCCGTCTGTCAGATCCTTTAGTATGGAGTTTGATCTTAATTGGTAATTTACAATTCGCTAAGGCTCAGAACTTGGTCTAGAATCCAGCTCTGGTGTTTCCAAGCGCGGTCACGGAGCGTGTAGGTGTCAGCTTTCAGGGTTTTCTAGTCTGGACACCGGTACCGCTCAAAATAAAATCGCACCTCTCCTCACCACACCACGGAAAACATGGAGAATTTTCTTCACTTACTGTTTTTATGGCTACCTCTAAAAATTTAATGGCACCAAATTGTTCAATGGCTCGTAATCCGATACAGACTTTGCTTATGATAATATAGTAGTTGACCTTCCGTAATGGAGCTTCTTTTTTAACTACTCAAGCATTATTGTTAGTCCTGTTAGTTCTCTTTTAGCTACATAAACATTATTGTGACTCCTGAGTACCGGATATGCAAATATTGCAGATAATAGGTATGCCAGATCAATTAAAAATATCTCGATTTGTACGTTGGCTGACGACATTTGGGTACTTTCACACTTGTGACCGTTGCCGAGGTTAGAAAAAAATTATTTCTTTGGGTTAACAGGCTACATGACTTGTGCAAAGTTTTTATATTATAAGAGAGAGAGAGAGAGAGAGAGAGAGAGAGAGAGAGAGAGAGAGAGAGAGAGAGAGAAGAGTCTTTGGTTGTGGGACGGATTGCTGATTATTCTGTTGCGGTTAAATTTTTGTACCTGATATTGTGAAAAAGTATTATGCATACCAAATGGTATGTTAAATAAATATTATTTATTGGAAGTTGATGAAATGAATGTTGAAATATTGAATGAGAAACACAAAGGTATCAACCGTGAGTGTAGCATGGTTATAATTCAGATGACAATAAAATAACGTTCCAAACTTGTTTTAAAGTTCAAATATTTTAGTAAAGCCTTTTCATAAATGAGGAAATATTTTACAAAATAAATTATTGTAGCGAAGTTTAAGAATCGTAAAGTTTTGTTTGATAAATTACTGCATTATAATTATTATCAGGTTTGCTCCTTAGCTTGCCTAAACAAGGAACGAGGCAGGTGCTCAAAAAATTATTTCTCTGTTCAAGTAGCCCAAAATATGTGTGGTTAAGAAATATCTAATAGTAAGCCAAATTTATTTCATAAGGGATTTTGAAAGAAAAGTATTATATATATTAAATAATATGTTATTGGAAGTTGATGAAATTAATTTTGAATTATTGAATCTCATTACATCGATGAAATGAGAACCAGAATGGTATCAACCGTGGTTATAATTTGTATGAAAATAAAATAACGTTCTAAATTTGTTTTAAAGTTCAAATATTTCAGTAAAGCCTTTTCGTAAATGAGGAAATATTTTACAAGAGATATTACTGTAGCGAAGTTTAAGAATCGTAAAGTTTGGGCTTCATTATAATTATTATCAGCCTAAACAAGAAACTAGTATGGCGCTCAAAAAATTATTAATGCTCTGTTTAAGAAACCCAAAATGTGTGTGGTTCAAATATCTGATAGTAAGCCAAATTTATTTCAAAAGGGATTTTGAAAGACATGTACATTGTATGTACAGTTGGTATAACTCAAAATTTGTAACAAGCTTGGCCTGACGTCACCACTGAAGTGTAAAGACGTTACCACGCTCATCCTTAAAACTCTGAATTTTTACAAAATAGCGTTAAGAGAACGATAGTAACCCATATATTATATTCTGAGTTATATACTGCTACGGTTTCTTTTTTTAAGGGGGGGTACGTAAGCGTGATCCTGAAACAGGCAACTCCCCTTTTAAATAGCATAGGAAGGGAAATGAAAAGGGGGAAGTGGAACGTTGAGCAAGGTAGCCAAGGTGTGACTCTAAGGCCTCCAGGGTATATTTTAAGGATCCTACCCGATGTTTCACCTAAACATATGTAGGGAAAACCCTAGAAAACCTGCACGAGTTAGGTTGGGCTATTCTCACGCCCTTTCGAATGACGGGACGAGTTTGCTGTGGTTTCGTAGCATTCCCTTCTCCGTGTCTCCCCCAGTTTTAGGAGGCAGTTGGCCGACTCATCCAAAGGGATCAGCGGACAACTCTTACCGTATGCCCAAGGTCTTCGACCCGAGAACGATACATCATCTAAAATAGGTGAAGATGCATTGGCATGTAAGAACTTCGAAAAAACCAGAGAAAGTACGAGGCATTCCCAACATAGTCAAGTGAGCCTCGCAGTCAATCTGGAAAAGAAATCCCTGCAAGAGAAAACTCCCACAGGCCATTTACCTCCTACATACAGTCATGTTTTTATTATTTATTTATTTTTTGGTTAACAGGCTACACATGAGGGTAATCCTGAAACAGGCAACTCCCCTTCAGTATCATAGGAAGAGAATGTGAGGATTCCTGTTAGTTCAAAAAAGCCGGTTGCAACACTAGAATATTGTTCGCAACTGAAATGTTGTAGGTCTTTTAATATATCTATTGAATAAATTCATTCCTCCCTCAATGACTCTACAGCCCATTGAGGGCCTGGGCCTTCCGAGTCAACTGCGGACTGTCATCTTGCATGACACATTCCGATTTTGGAGCGACTCGTGGTCAGCGTATCGATCATCCAACACTCTCAATCCCCGTCTTAGCGACCATGACGACACAAACATCCAAGCTCATGCCAGGATTCGAACACGGGACCTTTGGGTTGTGAGGCAGAAACGCTAGCCAAAACACCACAGGAGGTCGGCACTGCATAAATAAGTATGCTATTAAATGGGAGTTGTTGCTTGTTTCAGGATCACCCTCGTGTAGCCAGTTAACCCAAAAAAAGTATAAAACCCAAAAACTTAATAACAAATATCCACTTAAAACATTGCCATTGAAATGATTAAAAATATAAAAACAGAAAAACATTACGGTCCGTCCCTCATCAGATGAACGTGATAATCATTGAAAAGGATGAGATCTTCATGATTATAATGTGATTACTGGGGGTATTGAATTTTAATTTAAATCATAAGCAATTATGTGAGATTTTAAAATACTTTGGGTCCATTAAGAATTACCACGACGGTAGGAGTTGCGGAAAGGAAAAGAATAGAGACCTTTGTAATATGGTGCTATAGGAGAATTCTGAAAATCAGTTGAGTGGATAGAATCACTAGCGAGGAAGTTCTAAACAGTATAGGGGAAGAGCGAAAAATATGGAAGACGTTGACCACATTTTGAGACAGGAGATATTTGTAAAATTAGCATTAGAGGGAAGTGTGTGGGGTAAGAACAGAAGAGGGAGGCCGACGGAAAGTAGATTATGGAGGATGTGGGATAGGCTAGTTTTGTGGAAATGAAAAGACTTGCGCAAGGTAGGTTAGCATGGAGAGTTGCATCAGCCGAGTCTTGAGACTGAATACCACAACAACACTTTATATTGCTTGACATTTGAGAAACTGCACGGCACTATGTCCACATTTTAAGTCAAGATAGGAGTGATAATTTACCACAAGTCCATTTTCAAAATTTATAAAATCTGTTGGTAATACGCTCTTCCATCTCTGGTTAGGTTCTATAAGATTTTGTACGCAAATATGAGAACATGCGAGCTTTATACCGATTTTGTAAACTGTTATTTAGGATCCCTTTATTGACTCTGATTTTCGGCTCGACATAAGAAGCTACGGTCTGATTCATAGTTTACAGATTTTGTGAAAATAAAGAATATAATAGTTTGGAGAAGTGTAGAGCGTCCAAAGCACGCGTAGGGAAGACCGCGGGCTCGGACACGCACGTGTGGCGTAATTACAGGATGCCGAGTCATTTGCTCATCTCGCGGAGAAGTCCTGGAGAAAGAGAGGGACCACGGGACGGGACGGGTCGAGTCTTCCCCCCCGAGCCGAGTCTCCGGGACAAATCCCAGCTCCTCTCATTATGCTGTTAACAGCAACAAGATCAACAACGTTCCTCCCTGATGCGCGAGTGCTCACATCTCATTTCAGCGCGGAACCTTTGACTGCTTCTCGTCACATGTTACGCTACTTAAAATTCAACAACTTCACCTCGGCTATTCCAACGTTTTAACGAGTTGCTTCCTAAATGGTAATTCCTTGTCTGCACGTTCTGGTAAATTCAATCCTTAAGTTTCCTTCCGATGACGACAAATGGTAACCAAATCTAAGAAGTCAAGAAAACTCAATCCAGCCCGGAAAGATGTGTCTCTCATTTACTGAATTATGTGCTTCCAAATAATAAAGTTTGTTATGACATACCGTGGAAGTATACGGCGCGGACAAGTACAAAAAATGTATCAAACTACAGAATTGTCCAGAGAAAACCACATCTAATATCGTCTACTCCGAGATAAGTTCCTTCCCTGCCTAAATACATTGAAATTAGAATTACTGACATATTTACATTGATGACGTACTTAATCTGGAAACTACCAAAAAATGTGTCCACGAGCCAATTTTGTAATAAATATATCCTAATAAGACAATAATTGGGGCCATATTAATAAACTGTCACCTCTTTAGATTAAAATATAAATTCTGTTGAAGAAAAATAAATTAAACAACTAATTGTGACAGCAATATATCTACAAATAAAAGATTAAACATCTTTGCTCAAATAGGAAAGGAGGTGTGTCGTCTCTGGCGATCAAACGTCGGTTATTGTAATGAAGTTTATCTGATTTGGACAAAAATATATGGAGAGATACAGGAAATACTTTGGTTGGGAAGCCTGTGACAGTGAATATTAAATAGCAATCATTTTCACAAAGTGTAAAAACATTTGATTTGGCCAGTGTGTCGATTGTGTTGGCTCATTCAAGCTTGTTCAAAATATATTTTTTAAAAAAGGTATGCAAGTAAAACCCTGAGAGGAAGAGTAGAAATTTTGTTTACGAGACTCTTTATGACGCATTATGACGTCACCGTAGTTTGTTTCTCATAACGAGCCGGACATATTTAAAGTTAAAGTAATTTTGAATTTGGGATGGAATTATTACAGTGGGAAGAGAGTTTGCATTGTGGAGTAGTTGCAGTGGAGACTCTTTGGAGGGGAAATTAGGATCGCTGGTAATAAAAATCCAACGGCAATAAATTGTAATTTTATGTTTGAGAACTTAAACACTGTTAATGTTCAACATTATTTCAAATAAATAGTAATTTATATGGAAAGTGAATTTTAATATTAATTAATCGTATCTACTTATATATATGAACTATGAGCGGAAGAATAATGAAACGCCAGTATATTTGTTGTTATATTTTCAAACAAGATAATTGAAGTTTGAATGCCTATTCATATTATCTGAAACGTTTAGTAAAGTAATTCAGTAAAATATAAGTTGTTGTTGTTGTCGTATTCAGTCCAAGGACTGGTCTGATGCAACCCTACATGATAACCTAACTAGCGCAAGCCTTTTCATTTCCGCATTACTACAACATCCTACACATGTTAAACATATTGAAAATTAGACTTATAAATTATCTGACGTGAAATTTAAGTCGAGGCACCATTAGTCAGGCTTGCCAAGTTAGCCTGGATAAAGAAAGAACGAGGCTGGCGCTTAATATATATTCACTGAAAAATTTATCAGCAATAAATATTATTAATAAATTACCATACATGTATGGTTGAACAAATTTCGCATAATAATAAGTGATTTTGAAGAATAGATGTAACTGTCAGTTCAGTTGGCACCTATTAAGTAATCAGGAGCTGACATCACGGGTACCAGAACCATAATAGACGCGCTGATTGAACACGGGCCAATTGATTAGTGTTAGTGAAATAATACATAATCCAGATATTATATGCCTGAGTTGAATTCTGTAGCGAGAAGATTCCAGTTTAAACAACTTATTCATGAATACTAAAAAGGGTGGTTAAACGGATATAAATAAAAACGGAAATATAGCGAGCGGATACACAATTCACAGACAAATACTGAATTTATTCAATACCTAAAATGTATTCTGCTCACACTTGAAATTTAATCCAGTAAATTTATTCAGGATAATTCTGCAAAAAAAGTAAAAAATATACATAAAATATAATGTAACAATATTATTATAAAAATAAATCATTCAAATCACAATAAATTTATTTAAAATTTGAATTAGGTAGTTAGGCATTTAATTAAATAAAGTATAGAGTTCAATAAATATATAAAAATTGAATTATAAAATAACATCTCATGAATAAATTAAGGAATGTATAAGGTTTTTCAAAAATTGCGGGTCGATGTTGAAATGGAATAAAACAAGCCGTGTCTGAAGTAGTAACAAAATTCTTATTTATTTGAAAGGGCAAAGATGGAAATTTCAACTAAAAAAATAGTTTTGTTAATACCTCACACATAGCTTGTTTTATTCCATTTCAAAATCAACCCACCCTTATTAAAAATCCCTATATATTAATGTTTAGCTATATATTTATAAATTATAAGAAATATTTTACTTTAACAAAATTAATTAAAAAAACGAAAATTTGAACAAGTTATTTTTAAAGAAAAATTGTTACATAATTTTTTCTGTTATTTTTACAATAGTTTGTTACTATAACTCAGAAATTTAGCAGATTAAGTCCCAAATGTGATAATTGAATAATTTTTTTTGTAAATTCGTTCTCTAATTAAATATAATTCTTTTGAAAAGCAGACGGAAGTGATATATTATTACAATAAATATTTTCGGTCTTCAATAATTTATTTCATGAAATTTGGAGGGAAACGTTTCACGAAATAAATTATATTCAGACTTATAATAATTTTTAATTGTACTTGAATATGTTCCGAAAGGGAAACGTTATATCGTGCAAGTTTTATTAAAATATTCTTAATTTTTTTTTCTATCATAAAATTTATTTCTCACAAATTCGGTTCAGCTATTCATTTATTTCAATGAAGTCAGTTCAAGAAATCACTGTCAATGAAATTTCACAAAGCGTCGGTTGTCTAAAATACTCAGAAACAATATTGATTAAAAAAACAATAGAGTTGGAGTAAACCAGACACTGAGTTATAAATAAGCCTATCGGTTTAGTAGCTCACAACTTCACGGGTGTCTGAATAACGAATTTTATGGCTTTTAAACGTGATCTTTGGTGGACGAGAAACGTTCTCCCTCGGTTTATCTAGACGGGAGTTTGTTTTAATTTCTGCGTGGTGGAAAGTTGCCCATTATCATCGACAGCAAACGGAAGTTATCTAAAGCAGAAATGTCGCTGGCAAAACACAATGGGAACAGACCTCAAAGGTTGACAGGAGCTAATTGGTTAACGTTTTCAGCGACTAGAAGGACGTGTCCAAAAGTTACGCAATCGCACAACCGTTACTGGGAGAACAGTTACATCACACCTACACCTCTGCATCTGTCCAACTGTATTATTGCTCCAGTGATAAAGCAAACCTTTATTTTAGCTACGTTCATCCCGCAAACCGTCAACACCAATCAATACGGAATTCAGATTACAAATATTTTCCCCCGCGTGAAATTGTGAAAAATATTAGCATTCACCTTCATATGGCAATAAAATGGTCGTTTCACAAATGTTATTTTTTTGGGGGGGGAGGGGGGTAACAGGCTACATGAGGGTGATCCTGAAACAGGCAACTCCCCTTTAATAGCATAGGAAGGGGATAAAAAAGGGGGAATTCGGAAGGTAGAGCAAGGTTATAATTTTTTATGGTTATTGATCTTAAACAAAATAAAATTGGCTGTGAGCAACACAACGCGTCGTATTTATATGGCGCAAAGTGTGCGCCGCACTTGCGAGATAATTGTTCTGTATCTGTTTTTAATTACTTCAAATATATTGTTACTTAAATAAAACGATAATTTAATTTACAAGTTACTCGCGCTAAACGGGCCAAATACATGGATTAACTACATTATTCTTATAAATGAAATTAATTGTTTATTTGAAAAGAAAATCAAATTTCGTACGTGTGTTTGTACGTAATGTCGTGCGTACAAATCTAAACACGTGGAGCACTTTCGACCAAATATTTGCACGCATTTTTTTGCGACTCGGAATTCAGCACTGTCGGCGTAACACACGGCTACCACCAATAGGGGCGGGGCTCAAGGGGATGGAAATTTTAAATAAGCAAAATGGACCGATATTTCTTTCGAATAAATAAAATGGCGTAAACGTGGTCCTGGAGGAAGAGTACAGTATGATGATTAATAGTGCGACAACCAAGGTAATGGAGTGCAGTACGGGAAACAGCGGAATAACAAAGGGTGTTAGATTGGGAACGGATATTTTGAAAGAGGTTAAGGAATTGTGCTACTTGGGCAGCGTAATAACCAGACATAATAGAAGTATGGTAAATATAAAGAGTAGGATAGCACAGGCAAGGAAGACTTTCATAAAAAGAGGAATTTATTTACGTGTAATATGAGTGCAAATATTAGGAAATCATTGATAAAAATGTTAGTATGGAGTGTGGCGTTATGTGTGGATGGTAGGAGTTGCAGAAAGGAAAAGAAAAAAAGCTGAAAATCAGGGGAAGATCGAACAATATGGAGGACGTTGACTAAGAGAAGTGATAGATTAAAAGGCCACGTTTTGACACATGATGGTCTTGTAAACTTAGCATTAGAGGGAATTGTGTGGCGTAAGGACAGAAGAGGGAGGTCAAGGATGCGATACGCTAAGCAGATTAGGGAGCATGTGGTAGTTATGAACTAGATAGGTTGGAACTGAATACCACAACAACAGTAAATACTTTTCGGGGCAGTTACTTTTATACTGTTTCCCACGACACTATTTGTATGCGTATTTATTGTAATAATAAAATAATTATATTTAGTTGGGGAACGATTTTACAAAAAAATTTATTCAATTATCATATTTGAGACTTAATCTGGTAAATTTCTGAGTTTTAGTAACCCAATATTGTACAAATAATTAGAAAATATAATGTAACAATTTTTCTTTAAACAGAACATATTCAAATTTCCGTTTTTTAATTAATTTACCCTAATGACATATATAACAGGATACATTATGGCCTTACGTAGCCTGTCTGTGTGCGTGCGGCGGCGGCGACGACGTTCGCGAGAAGCAAAATATATCATAACTTAAGTAAAATGTTAGTTATATTTAATCACTAATATCTCGGGATTTTCCGGTCACCCAGATATTATAACAATTACATAGCAAGTTTCCGGAATACCTTCAAGCTTCACGGTCTCTTGTTTTTTTTTTGGGTTTCCTGCCCAATTGAGGAAATATTGTAAAGAATCCTATCAACTATCAAGAGGCATTATTCAGATGGAAGAGAAACAAGTAATATGTCATACTGTTATCAGACCGGTCGCTTGTTCGAGCATGCAACACACTAAAAAAAGTCAGAATTGTTGAATTTCCATCTTTTAAATATCACTATTTTGTAACCAGGGAAACATGGAAATTGTTTCAGCAAAAGTGATGTATTTCAGTGTCATCATATTGTGTACATTTAGCTGCAACCGGACAAACCTCATATAGTAACTAATTAATAATAATTACAAAATACTCAACTTGAAATAAGTCATATTATTTTGTGGTTGATTGGTTTGAAATAATGATCAATCAGTTTCCCGGTGACATTCGCACGGAAAGAGGTGTAAAACGTTTTGATGAAACGTCAGTTAAGACCGTGAAGGACGTGAAGCCTTTGCGTAAGTGAGTGTCTTCAGCATTATTTTTATGTTTCCGCTTATGCGTTATATAAGGAATAATATCTCCCGCAGAGAAGTTCTTGGAAGCTTTTTATTTCACCGCCGCTTGATCAGTTATCTGCTCTCTCTATTGGATTATATTAGGCAGGCGAGAAGGGGAACGTGACAATTTGACGTGGGGGATAAAAACGTTTTTATATCCGAAGAATTTAAAATATACTTCAATAACAGCCAACCCTTTTTTAAGCCTTCTATTTATAGTATATCCGGAATTTTTTATGTATTGCCGATAGTACTTATCGTCTTACGTACGCTCGTATTTAAAATTTATCACGTACACAGAATAGATTTAAGACCTATTTATTATGAATTATGACACATTCCTGAATCAGTAGGATTTTAAAATTCTTCTACGACACAAGAAATTTCACGAAAACCAACTAAATTTAATATTTGCCAATTAACGCAAAACCTCTGGATAATTCTTCAAACATATTAATTATCTCAATACGGCAGACTTGATTATAATGATGATAATAATTTTTGTAGCAAGAAAGGACTCATTCACAGTTTATACAACTTTAGTCGCGTGAATTGAAGTATACTGACAAACTATTTTTAAGTCTAATAAGTTATTGGTGTGTGATTAATTAAAATATAACTTTCTGACTTTAAGTTTAAAATAAATAAAAAGACTGCCAATAAGTCAGCTAATAATTTCGGCCGTAACTGACGCGGGTGATTGTCAGCATCACCAATTTCCTCTCATGTAAACAGTTTATCCATTTGATAATTTACATGAAGAAGTCCACAAATTTGGATGAAACGTATTATTTGTCTTAATTAAACAGTAATAAAATTATTTGCTGACTTACTGGCGACTTTTTATTTTAATTGCCATGAAACATGATGTATATAGTCCATTTTTTAAAAAAAAGTACCGTTGGCGATTAGTTCATGTGAAGGGTTTGACTTTAAATCAACTAATCACATCGCTTGAAATGATGGACGGGCCAAGCAGCGTTGCCGAAAATGTGTACGGCGACCTCGAGAGCAGTTTAACATTGCTTTGCTCTGTGTCAGAAGCGCGTTCACGCGAAGAGACTTATAATTTAAAACGGATAATTGTGAATTTAAATATAATTTATACAGGTCAAAGTTATTTATTCTAGTTTCAAATATTCTTTGCCTTTCTCTTCAAACAACTTTTTGTGAATGCTATGAATAATCCTGGTTATTAGTTTTACAGCACCAGTAATTTATTTATATATATTTTTTAATGGGTAATTTTGTTGGACAATTTTATTATTTTTATTATTGCAAGTAGTATTTAACAACATTAGTGGAGGTTGTCGACGAATGTTTAAACTATAATTATTATACCAAAGTTCAAATTAGTCATGTTATTTAGAAGGTTTTACAAACCTTTTAAAAGATAGTTATATTTTTATTTATGAATAATGTAAAATTGGTATGGTTAATTTAATTTTGCATTTTAAATGTTTTTTATTAAATATGAAACGCTATTTTTATTATTAAACTCATTTAATGTTGGTTCGGGTTTAATTTCTCATAAATCATATTAATTTTATAAAAAAATTGTTTTTACTTTAATGTTTAATAATAAGGCAAATTTTATTACCTAAAGATACCGTGTTAAACACTTGATGGGTAATTTTTCATTAGTATTTAAATTTGTGAAATAATTACTAACAATCAGCTAATTTAACAATTTTCTGACTTAATTGACCATTATTATTATACCAGCTCTTTATCAATGATTTAAGCTGCACTGTTACAGCCTTTGTCTCTACTGAAACTGCAATCATAATACTCGAAGACTGAGTATCTTAATGTAAAATAAAAAGTACTATTGTTTGTCTCTTTCCATCAAAACTCTCTGAATGACCCAATATTATGCTACCTCAAGAATTACAACATCCCCAAGCCACTGGCTTTCACATCTGCGAGGGTTCTTTTCCTCTGGAACTCTTTCTAGCAGGTTTTGAATATCAACCAGCATCTTTGTTAACTCTCCACGGCCATAAGTATGTTTCCAACCACTTCGAACCCTTCCAGCCCCTGTTCTCCTTATAAATTCGGATTGTTTTCGGAACGCCTGTCGGAATTATTTATATACGTACATTACAGAAAGTTTTGATTGTACATAATTTTTATCCAACTTCTTCACCATTACATATTGTATGAGAAATAATCGCTTAGTTATAAGAATGAAGCAGACAATTTCATGCCATTAATAACCTTTGTGTAAGTATCGAATATTTAAATAAAACACACTTAATTTAATAATCTAATTTAAGATTTACATTAATTGAGCAATGAATATAATTTATGAAATTAAAGAATTTCCGACCGATTTTTACAGACAGTTTTTATTTTTAATTTAAACGACGTTTCGGCGCATATTCACGCCATCATCAGGCTTATAATACAATTATTTTTAACATCCAAAAACTATTAAATGTTGCAATCGTTAATTTCTTTGTACCAAAGTGAGGTCCGATGCAGCACTAAGAACTTATCTAGTCAACAGTTTTCATTGTAAACCTGAAGAAGGCCTGAATATGCACCGAAACGTCGTTTAAATTAAAAATAAAAACTGTCTGTGAAAATAGGTCAGAAGTTATTTAATTTTTTATTTAATAGCAGACGTTAATCGATTTAATAAATATAATATATGAATGCATTTGTCAACTTTGTTTATGAAGTGTGTTCCTCTGTTGCAGAACAAGACACTTGGATTCGCGGCTTGACCACAGTCATCGTAATCGGACTTGCAGCTGGAAAGTCTCATACGTAAGTTTGATGAAAATTTCTTGACGATCCTTAGGAGCCTGTGAAGTGTTGACGCTGAGCCCCTGAGTTAGCTGGCAACCTTCCTCGCAGCTCCGAGCTCCGCCAACAAAGGATGCGCAGGCGCAACTTATGAAAAAGTCTCCTGCCTCGAAGAGGATTTACGTTACACGATATGCGTTTTAGGAACTGACACTTCAAAGGGAATACCGCAGCCGCTGTCGCGTAAAGATGGTAGCGGTCGGTATTCACCCTTCGCCACCCTTTACAAACCACAAACCTAAATATTGAAAACTCCACCGTTTAGAAATCGCTGACGTATGTAACGCGTTTCGTATTGGGTTTCAAAATTGAAGGAAAGAATATTTTTCTCGAGTGTTATATCTAATATTTTCAAGTGGATAATATACATAAATTTCTATAATATAAAATTAGGTTGCATAAATTCAGGGCGGAATAATAACGAATTAAAAATCAAAATTAGTTTCAAACCCAACATTCTCCATTCACACTTTGATACATCCAGCTGTAGTACAATTTGTGATACTTTATTAAATAAGATTTTCATTTTATATATTCTGAACATCTCCAATTTATTGTTATATGTGTGACTTATATTCATTCAAAAATACTGTTCCTTATACAAGTAAATAGACTGTCAGTTATCGCGTCGCCACACTATTGTTTCTCAAATTTTATGAGAAAACAATATTTACAGCGCAATGTACTTTAATATTTTAATCTATAAAAAATAAATAAAATTGAAGTGTGTTTGTTAACCTGTCTCTCAATCTGACTGTCTATCCATATGTTTGTCTCGAATAGGGTCCTAAATGGCTCAACTGATTTCAATGAAAATTTGAGGGTATAAAAAAGTGAATATTTCATTTCTATAATGATATTAATATAATATAAATAAATAAACATATACATATTTAAATTATATGTGAAGGTTTTTTTTCTACATGTGCATAAAATCTCCAAATGAATGAGGGTTTCCTATCTGTTTATACTTTCAAACAATTTAACGTCTTTCAATGAAAATTGCAGGAATTTTAATCTTATTTTCGTGTATGTTTCATTTAGATATTTTGAAAAGTTAAAAATATATTTATATAAATATTTATAAATTCATTGAATTACAGCCCGAATTGATCTATTTTTGGGTAACAAGCTACATGAGGGTGTTCCTAAAATAGGCGACTTCCCTTTAATAGCATAGGAAGGGAATTGAAAAGGGAGGATGCGGAAGGTTGAGCAAGGTAACCAAGGGTTGACTACGGCTCCCGCAGTATAGTTTAAGGATCCTACCTGGTGTTTCACCTAAATAGATGCAAGGAAAACCCTAGAAAACTTGCATCAGATAGGTCTGACTTTGGGTACTATTCTCACGCCCTTCCGAATGACGGGAAACGAGTTTTCTGTGGGGTCGCAGCATTCCCTTCTCCCGGTTTTAGGGGGCAATTCGCCGACTGTTCCAATGGGATCACAGACAACTCTTGCCATATGCCCAAGATCTTCGTCCCAGTACATATACCTCCTAAAATAGGAGTAGGTGTCTCGGAATGTGAGAACTTGAGCCCCGCAGTCACTCTGGGGGAAATGCCTGCTCATTTTTATTTTTTATTGTTTTTTGGGTTAATAGGCTACATGAGGGTGATCCTGAAACAGGCAACTCCCCTTTAATAGCTTGGCTCCGAATCGTATGATAGTGGGACCTGTTCTAAACCAACTGCGAGTTATACGTTTTGGCCTGAAGCGATCATAAATAATGATACCGTACTTTTACATATTCTATTAATTCGACTTTATGGAAATTGTGTGCCTGTTGTTTCGCTTTTAGGGAAAAATAAAATGAACTATTTCTGCGCGAACGAAGTCGTGGGTGTTAGATGGTTGATAATAAATGAAGTGATAATCTTTTTTCTAATTCGGGTTTATAGTCTGACCAACCAACGAGGCTTGCTCTTTATGTACCTAATTTTCGATTTCTCTGCCGGGTAAACTCCGTAAAGGTACTTGAAAACACACGAAAACACCCAGACCGTAGGATTTGAGACGTTAGTCACTAGACCTCTTTGCTGCAGTTTCTTCTTCTCTTTTGGGTAGAAGGAAGAGTTTAATTTAGGAGAAACAATATAATGGCAGAAGAAGTTATTGAATTTCGTTCGAATTACAAAACAACAGGTTTTATTTTGTAAATTTATATAAAACAATTTAAACAGTTTGAAGTATTGTGAAAATTCAAATTTAAAAAAAATTAAAAATGTTATTTTACTCTCTGCGCGAAAATAAAACAAAATTAAACTTTGTAGTCTTGAAATTTTCTTATCTCACAGATGGTTGTTCCTGTATCCTAGAGCGACGTCTGTAAGATCACGACCTCTCCTTGGATTATTGCTAGGAAAATTTCCTAGAAATGATAATGTTCTGTGACGATTCACGGGCTGAGTTCTCTTGATGTCCGGGTAGCCTCTGTCGTCAAAACTATGAGCTTGTAAAGGTGTATTTTAAAACTACTGAATAAGATTAATTAGTCCAAACATGGGACAGCAGCGACACGTCCATTCACGATGAACTCAACAGATCGACAGTCGTCCGCAGTGATTTCCAGAGCCCACTGTGTAATCGACCAATAAAAACCTGTCTCTTTAAGCGGCGAAATAAATCAACATATTTAATTGAGTTCCCGTGCACTGAGAAGCGGATTTCTGTAATAGATTCCGAGCTGACGCAGCAATGAATATGACACAAAAAGGGAAAACTCAGTTCGTCATAATTATTCAATCTGTGCGTAATTTAACAAATTCTTCGCACAATCAAAATGTTGATAATTAAAACTTCGCTGTCAATTACGTATACATTGTCAGATATTGAAATACGACTTTATTCATTGTGAAATGTTTGTAACTGAAATATGAAATATACGAAGCAAATACTGTCTCTCTACAATTGATGCGACAGAATCATTGAACGTTTTGACTATGTATCAGTTCAAAATTCCAATGAATTATTACTTTTATTGTTTTATAATTTTTGGCCAGCGAGTTTACAGAATTATGAGACTGGACAAATTTAATGATGTTCTGCGGCCTAACCATCAATTGTGCCCAATCGTTTTCTAATTAAATTTACAATGGTAATATGTACTTTTGTTTCCGTTGTTAACTCGTTATATATGACATTAATGAATTCAGCTGCCAACTATCGTTAATTAATTCTTGCACATTTTAACGGTGGCCCATTCGTTGCTATCAGAGTCTTCTATTACAACATTATTAACCGTCTCATTTGTCCGTTATCTGAGCCGTTCTGTAACTTATACCATATCTTAGAAAGTGTTTCGGGGATTGCCATAAATATTAGCTATCAAGGATCGCCCTATCTTTGCCTTTCTTCAGCCATATTCGGTAACAATTGCTTTCGGGGTAAGGAAACGGGTTCATCGTCTCTCACAGTTTCTGACTACACTACTACCAGAAAATGACTTAAATTGCCTCAAAATATAATTAATTACTACAAGTCTTTGCTTACTTTTCTGACTTCGGTATACACACAAGTCATTAAGGGGGTTCAGCCCTCAAGAGAGATCCCGTAATTGCGTAAGTCATGGCACTTTATCAGAAATGCGTATCCTTATCTTCGTGTCATCCTCGCTGAGTAAATGTTATAGGCGTCTAGGGAACTTCAAACGTGAGCACTCCCCTCCGGAAACCACAAATCGAATCGCAACCAAGTTTCTCCCCGAAGGTCTTCCAATCTTCGCTGTGCCCTCGCCGCTTCCCTGTCTTCCTCCCTCTCCCTCCCCATTTCCTACGGGAAAGTGGCGTCTCGTGGCAAACTCCGACGCCTACCGTCGTTTCTCCCCTAAATCGCCTTTCTTCCAACAGATTTCAATGCATCAAAGAATGATGAAAGATCCCCCTGTGAAGTAAAGCTCGGGTCCACGTTGCAACGCAAACTGGGAGACGTATTCCGTCTGTCGTTTTAGTAACGCAGATGCTTAAAACTTCTATAAATCTCTGTTACTCTAACTTTTTGGTTAAATATGATCTTTAGCTCACATTATATATATTTAACACAAGAAAACGTCAGCAGGAAGAGTTTTATTCTTCCAGGTAATCTTTTGAAATCTTACGAATTCCAAAAATTTTGTTTTTATAATCGAAAAAAAAAATACATATGAGGTTCAAAATTCTAAACAAAACAACAATCCTAGCTTTAATAACAAAAATACATTATGGAGCTCGTACATATTTTAAAAATTGAAATAGCTTTACATTCTGTATTTCGACTATTTTTTTCTCTTTATTTAAAGTCGCATCGGCTACTATGGTTATTAGCGACTTGAGTTGGCTTTGGAACTTGTTATCTATATTTTCAGCGTGTGAAAACGCACACACAACATCCCCAGCATGCCCAAGCCAGGATCTGAATCCGGGACCTTTGTGATGCGAGGCAGCAACGCTAAGGAGGTCGGCATTTTGACTATTTATCTTTGTAATTTGTACACTTCAAAATTAAAAATATTTTTACTTTTAAACTGTAATAATATATAGCAAAAATTCCAGTATTTGACCGTAGTAAAATACATAAATTCGTCCTTAATATTTATTAATTATTATATGTGAGCTTGAGGCAACAATCATGGTGCAAAAAGTTGGATCAGATGTGTAGAACAAAGAAATGTATCCTTGCGAGCAATATTCCTCTGCTATGTGGCAACAAAGCCTCCCTATACGTGTATACGGCAGGTGACTACTGATATAAAATTGATTGTAGACAGCTACTTCAACGTTAAGCATTGCCATCTTCTTCCACAATTGTGTGAAATACCTTTCATTGAACAGTTGTACTCTTCTAATGGAAATTTATAGGCAACATATCTATTTCGTACCTAATAAATGTTATCCCGTAGCAATGCGCAATAGAATTTTTAATCACTATTTTCTTTATAATACTCCTCAGAGAAACCTTTCTTAAATCTATTCACCGTGGAAGCAGATATTTTATATTTGAAACAGTTACTTATTGCATTGATCACTTAAAAGGTCCAAGTGACTAATTGAAGTATTCACTTTGCGGCATTAGTTTTCTTTTGATATGAAAGACAATTGAAGGTATATCATTATGACGAGAGGTAACTTAAGATCGAGTTTTAAAAAAGATCAATTAATAAATGACGGATTAATCTTTATTATTTATCGCACCATATCGAGTATTCGAACCCAGGGAGGAAACAAATTGTAAAACCAAAATTTGTGAAATAATGAGACCTATATTGAGATTAGTGTATTTTTACTTTCAGTTTTACTGGCTTATTATGTACCGACCAAACAATATGTTTGTAATTAACAAATACTTTTCTGTACTTCCAGATTTTAAATTTAATATGAGTGATATGTGCTTTATTGATGTTCCCTTTCCAATCACCAATGTTTGTAAATAAATATATTGATTCTTTCGATAATTGAGAATAATTGGGATCCAATATTTTTAAAAATGGGATTCGTGTTTAATTTAAAATGCATTTTATAAAACTATGTAATTCTTTAAATACAGATTATTACTTTTTGAAAGCCCCAGATTTTCAAAATTATGCGTTATAAAATTTTTAAGTTAGTTTCTTATTACAATGGCTACTAATAAACAAAATTGCGTATGGAATACAAGGCATCAAACTTTATATTATTATGATGATGATTTAAATACAATTTTAAATTATTATTATTATTAGCAACTAACTAACATCAGTTACTTCAAATTTATTATTATTATTTTAAAAAATAGCTTTAAAATTGTTCACTGCAATGCATCATCAAAGGACTTTTCTATTATACTAGAATGGGCATATTCTGTGGCACGTAAAGAAACATTAGTATACAGGGTTTCCAAGCAATAATTTCCCAGTTATAGAACTTTAAGTGTTGTAGAATGTTGTTCCGAGATCACAATTGAGAGTAACTCAAATAGTTTTAGATAATCTATGCGAGTGTGAAAAGCATCTTTTTGGTTATTTACCGCAGCGTAAACTCTTGGAGAGGACGAAACAACGTCACCTAACTCAAGGCTAGATTTTTTTTGGATTAACAGGCTACATGAGGGTGATCCTGAAACAGGCAACTCCCCTTTAATAGCATAGGAAGGGAATTGAAAAGGGGGGATGCGGAAGGTAGAGGAAGGTAGCCAAGGGTTGACTAGGGCCCCTGGGCTATAGTTTAAGGTTCCTACCCGGTGTTTAACCTAAAGAAATGCAGGAAAAACCCTAGAAAACCTGCATCAGGTAGGTCGGGAATTGGGTACTATTCTCAGGCCCTTCCGAATGACGGGAGACGAGTTTGCTGTGGGATCGCAGCATTCCCTTCTCCATGTCTCCACCACTTTCAGGAGGCAGTTGGCCGACTGATCCAATGGGATCAGCAGATAACTCTTGCCATATGTCCAAGATCTTCGACATGTACCTCCTAAAATAGGTAAAGGTTTCTGGGCATGTGAGAACTTTAAAAAACCCAGAGAGAGTACGAGGTATTCCCGACATAATCAGGAGAGCGCAGATCACTCTGGGGTGAAGTGCCTGCGAAGAGAAAACTCGTTTTCGCATAGAGAAGATTATCATCACTGCCATTTATAATTAGCGTGCGGGAAATACTATGATTCGAAAGAAGAAATACACCATGCCACAACAAGTCGCAGATTAAATCTGTAGTATTTTCAGACCAAACTAACAACGAAACATAATTCCTTTTACGTTACTTCATCCAAGCCGACAAAGTCCAAGGTGATACTTGTAGATATCGTTAGTGAATATCTAACCATGAATATTTTTAGTCTTATTTCGCGTCACATCATCTGATCTCGCAACAATTTTGCAATGGCTTTGTTTATTTGATTTCATCAGGACAAACATTTATCAAGTTATAGCAGGCAAATATCATCTTGTTGCATCAGCGGGTTTCCCGCGGGTATGCGTTGAGTCTGCTTTCATTCATTAACAACTCGATCGATGGTGCTCAACGCCTGAGATTACAATCACGGATGAACGGGTGATTGAGTCCTTAAAGTACGACAACAACATGGATGAGTTTTCAGAATTAGGAAAGCAAAATCTAATGTCTCTGCTGACATCTTCAGAATATATTCCGTGAGTCGCCATCCAGACGAATACTCTTAGACGTCAATCTCTTTGCAATATCGCCAGTGTAATCCCTCCGCTAATACCCACCATTTGAGTTGAACGCCAGCTCTTCGTGTCTGTTTACCATTTGTCAGGGCAAAGCCGTTCTCTCTATATGCACACGTCATTCCACGCTCTACACAGAGTAATCTAGTGATTAATGACTCTTCCGCCAACCGCTCCAGTTACTTTCTGGCTATTCTATAGACAGCATCAGCATTACCCAAAATTCGATAGCTCTTTGCTATAACAACATACTCTGTAGGTTGTCTAGTTTCCATTTTGTCTATTCTGTACAGCCTTTTTCATGACTTGAGAACTCAAATATTCCTGAATAGAAGACCATAATAAGCTATATACTTATGAATTAATATATAAAATGGGGAAAACGTCACAAAAAATTTATTAGTTAAGAAAGGAATCAACTCTAAATATACAAAATGACAGGTTGTTTCATTCATGTTTTGGATCTTTATCATATATACAAGTTGAAAAATTGTAATTGTAACGAATGCCTAAACAATTTAATTTTTATATAAACATTAGTTATATTATCATACGATATTTTTGAAATAATAAACTGTAAAAACACCTATAATTCAGAAGGATTAATAAATATATTGATTTCGGTTAAAAACGCGCCGTTTCGTCCTTTATTTTGCGACCTCATTTGGGCATAAACTATAAAAATGTAAAGGAAAAAAGAAAATTATTTACAAAAACAAGAAATTGAAGTGGAAGAATTTTGGCGTGCAAGTTGCACTTGCGTTGAAACCGAAATGAAAGTTAAAACAAACATATTGTCAGAATTTAGATAACAATGTTAAGTCCACTATTAAGTGAAAGAATAAATCTACTTGTTCTTGTAATAGTATTATAAGCATTTTTTAAATATTTTTATAGTTAAAATACCAGACTATATCCTAAACTAAGGGACGGATCGTCGTGTATTGATCCGTATGATAAAGACTGCAGCAATAGCATCGTAAATAATAGAACTTGAATAGAAAATTTGCGGAAAACATAAATGTTTAGCATAAAATTGAAGATTTACTTTATATGACCTAATAATATTTAATTTACAACCTCATTACCGCATGTTGAGTCCTAATTACGTCAACAGAAACTGACATGTTTCGGCGTGTAAGAAAAATTAATAATTCCGTTGACTCTTCGAGATGCCAAATGTACACAATTAATTGCGTCGCTTAAAATTAAATATCGAAAGTAATGTCGTAATACAGAACTTAAGTTAATGAAAGAATTCTGTCAATATATAATTTGAAACGATAAAAATATTTAAAATTAAAAAGCACCTAAATATTTAATTCCATTGCAGTTACCTGAAATCGAAAAATATATCATTGCTTTCAAAACGAAGACGGATATATGCGTCAAGTTCTAAACAATATAAATTGTTCAGCTATAAATATTTTTATACAATAGAAAAATAAGTGTCAATACTACTCCCTGAATAGTGTTCTCTTTGTCTCTACATAATGTGAGTTTGTGTCCGAAAATAGAAATAGTTGACTATATGCTGCTTCAAGTAGATTTAATCATTACCATCAATTTTGGTATAAGAGAAGAAAAATAAAATATAAAAATTCTGCATTATTTTGTTAAACGTCATTTTCTAGTTGTATTGTTGCATTTTAAATAAAAGTAAAATATATGTTAATTTAGAAAGAACGTTTGGGAATTTCTGGCTTAAATGTTTATAAGATAAGAAAGATTTCTTTTTTTCCGGCGAGCAACAACAAAGCAATACGAGAAAATTTGCGCTTCGTTGTCTCATTTACATGTTTTAGTCGTTTGTTACACGTTAACGACGTCATCACGCGTAATTTCCTTGTTAGAAATACGGTAGAGCCTTACATTACCATCGGCGTCATTTCTTTAACGAAGCGATTCTTTCTCTGTGGGTAGTTTGTCAAACAAGTCAGTTCAGCAACGTAATTTTGTTTCATTCATGCAACATGTAAGAATGAATACGAGTTTAGTTGAATTTCAAGCAACGTGCGTCATTAAGTCTTACTATATATAAAGTTTAACATCATTGAAAGATTTTTTGTAACACGCGTTTGTGCGATATAACTTGAATTTGGCATCGATGTTGTGAAGCAGAGATTAAAATGCATGATTGAAACTGATTTCAGTCTCTCGAAATTATTATTGTGATGGTTATTTTGGAGAGTTGCCTAACCCATAAGTCCTTATTAATCAAATTAAAATTTCGCCCCTGAATAAAACAAGCATGCACCCATCGCATGGAGGACATATATGACTCTTAATAGCTATAATGGAAAATAGTTCTTCCAACACGAAATATTTCTCAAGTATTTTGGCTAAATATATCTTCTAAATTAAATGTCCTATACCAAAAAGCTTCTTTTCGACTCTAAAATATTTGAGGAAAATTCTGAACTCTCATCTATCAGTATATCCTCATTTTTTGGGTTAACAGGCTACATAAGGGCGATGCTGAAATATGCAACTCCCCTTTAATAGCAAAGGAAGGGAATTGAAAAGGGGGGATGCGGAAGGTAAAGCAAGGTAGCCAAGGTTTTTTTGGATTCACAGGCTACATGAGGATGATCCTGAAACAGACAATTCCCTTTTAATAGCATAGGAATGGAATTGAAAATGTGGGATGTGGAAGGTAGAGCAATGTTTTAATAGTGTATTAAATACTTAGTGTTCTAAATTCGGTTGAGAGTTAAATTATTACTTTGAAAGTATTTTATTCTCAAAGAACAAATAGCGGAAGTCTGAGAGGAACGTAGCACTTATTCTTTAACAATGTTGGAAAAATTTAAGAAAAAGAAAAAATCGCGTCATAAAAATATTAAGCATTATTTTATTCTGTTATTTACTTTATCTAATATCAATATATCTTAAAACAACAAATTTAAATTTTTGGAGAATTTTTTAAAATAATCTTACAAATTTCCAGTTTGCCCCACCTCCGGGACAGGATGTTTTGTAATTACAATTTATACGATTAAAATAAAGTAATTTAATAAAAAACTTGATATCTTTTGTGTTTTCTTTCTTATATTTATTGTGTGTAAGGTTGATCGCTTTATCAATTTTTTCTTTCACAAAGAGATTTTATTGCAACTGCACAGTCTTTTGCAAACAATTCTCCCTTTTCCCCGATGCATTTCTTTCTTCATAAATTTTATTAAATCAATTAATGTCTTGTGTAAAGTGTGGCTAAATAAGTTTCTTAGTGCTGCCTCGGGCCTCTCTTTAGATAAAAAATTGGTGTTTATAACATTTTATAATATGTTTTATTTTTAAAAATTGGATGTAACAATAACTTTATTGTGAAGAGAAAAACCTGAAGAAGGTCTGAATATGCGCCAAAAGGTTGTTTTATTAAATATAAAGGAAATGTTATGAAAAGAAAACGGTCAAAAATTATTTTATTTTAATATTTTGTTATTAGACGTTAATTGCTATAATTTATTTTTTATTCTTTTTGGGCACAGAATCACGTAACGCATTCTTATAAATTGAGTATGCCAGTTTTTCATTAATATTTCTATGAGAACATTACTTAAAATTGAGTAACTATTTAATTATTAGCGTTTAATTAGTTTAGTGAATACCAAACCAATGTCATTTAAATTCCTCTCTTAGTGTTACGCTGCCTTTGTTCGCTTTCGAAAGGATCTTGTGGGATCTAATTTAGATTAGAATTTAATTTTGTTTCGGTGTGCAGGGAACAGGAGATTTTAAACACTATCAAGTGTGAGTCAAAATAGCGAACGCCACAAACTCGAATTAGAACTGATTTGGCAACGATTTGGTTGCCTTTACTTGAATGGTTTATACCAGGCAGCTGTAAAAAACTGTGAGGATGTCTGAAGTTGTTGACCGCCATTTTGAAACAGTAAAACTTAAAATTCAGCCTTCATAATTTACTTTCCTTCTTTTAAGGGGTTTGCACTAGTAGGTAAACAAAATATATGTGGCCTAATAAGCTTCCACATAAAATTATAAACAGATAATGGTGAATTCCCTACGTTTTATCAGTCACACCAATAAATTAACCAAGACTAATTGTTAATTTTGATTCCAAATTTATTCAGTTTTCCAGTCGCTTTCGCCACTGCCATAGTCATCTACAAATTATTTGAAACGTTGCTTTTTGTAATTTTTTGAATAAATTTGGAATCAAAATTAATCTTCAGTTTTGGTTTATTAATTGGCGTGACTGATAAAACATAGGTAATTCACCATTATCATATAACGTAAAATTCAGTCTTTTAACAATTTATAAATGGAACGAATACTGTAATACTGCATACTGTAATTATAAGTTTCAGGTAGTGTCCTAAATAAAAATATATATCCATGACGTAGACAAATACTCATAGAAAAAGGCTGGTCTTAAACTTAATAACTGTGTACAAAATTTTTATTCCCGTAAGAAACACGACCGCCCTGATTAGTGTTACATAAAATAAACACAGGAGGGAAAGGGCATATTCTAGTTTTATAACAGACAGCTAAAGAGCTATTTTCTTTAAAGCTAATAACATAACCTTACAAAAATTGTGTTACAGATTTCTTATATTATAGATATATACAAAAATACTAACTAGTTTTAGTTAATTAGTTAGAATTATTGTAAATAAATATATAATATAAGAAATCAGTAACAAAATTTTTGTAAGGTTATGAAGATAAGGCCTGTTATAGATGTTCCAGAAAACAAGCTAATTATGCACTAAATAAATAATTAAAAATAATAATAAAGCTAATAACAGTCGAATATGCTGTAAATATCAAAGATGTATATCCTGCTGCATTGTGCAAGCGGTACTTAATTAATAAAGTACAGTAGGGCTTTTAATAATGCAAATCAAAATGTCCTCAAATATTTTACAAATTAATTATTTTATCGTCATTAATTAAAACAAAAGCTTTAGACTATTGTTCATCCTCAATCTGGAATTAATAACCAACATACAGCCAAGTTACCATCATATTTTTTGGAAGAAATTATATATATATATGTTATATGAATAGCCGAAGACTTTTGTTTTAATTAATGACGGTACAATAAATTAATTTGTAAAATACTTGATGAACCTTGTGCGGTACTTAAGTTTTCAGACGTATAATGTTCCCATTAATTAATTAATAAAAAATACGGACAATTTGTCAGAAAAAATATATAATTACGACGTTTTGTCCATATTTGTGGACTCCAATCGGTAAATTTTTAAATGCATGAAACTATTATATATGTGGATAATTTTGCGTCGTAGACTGAATATTGAGTCGTCATAATATTAACATTATATTAATAAAAATCTTTCGGACAAATTGGCAGCATTGTTTATTTATTAATCTTTATCCTCACATTATTGATTTATTGTTGCGATTAGTTCTTTTAAAAATCAATATGGTTTCTGATTTATGAAATGGTAGACTGGGTCTTAAGAAAGCGTTTTGCAAAGAGAAACTACTCGTATTAATCTGTTCACGACTTTTCAAGTGATTCGTGTCACATTCTCCTGTATCGTACCTCATTTCCACATCGAAGGTCACTTGGTGATGAAAAGTTTTACTAGTTGTGGGATACATAACCGCAACACAATAAGAATATTATCATCTGCATTTAAAACTGTCTGTTTCTTTGTAATGACTTCCGTGTGAATGCAACTGTTAGAATTTGTGGGATTTCCCTTTTCCCATAGAAGTGAATTCATCAGAGCTTAACGATCCTCAGCTGTGAAATGTGCCGCGTCTGTAACATACAAAGCATATGTAAGAGGTTCAAAAAAAAATTAATTTCTGATCGACGACGGATGAAAAATTTTATTCTGGTTTTGGAAGTCGATCATGCTATACCGTGGTGGTTATTGTGATATACGATGAATCATTAGCGTCTATCACAGGAAGGGGAAATGTATGCTTCATGAATTTCAATAGTTCCCAATCTCAGCGGCACACATAAAGGAAACTGCCCGAGGGACTGTAACTCTCTCGGAGAATATAATTCACTTGCGCCTACATGAAAGTAACGACATGTTCTCTGTGTGACTTCGATATGACGCATGGCACGTTGAATATGAAAGGCTTCCTACAAGGAACTCACGCTGTCGGAACGTTGCACAGAAATGCCAGAACTGCGTGTCCCTTATTTGTAATGAATTCTGGACTGTGAGGGAGTTGTATATCTGTGTAAAAAGCAATTCGTTTTTTCAATAACGTTTTGTGCTCCTTTCTGAAAAATTTCATTCGAACCAATAAAACGATCTACTCTCATAGATTACTATAAACGATCCATAATACCTACTCACCTCATTCTTCCTTTGAAAACCGCGGTTCTTTCCCAGCTTGTTAAAATACAGGTATCAGAACTTATTCTAGTAGCTTTGGTCAAACGGTATACCGAGTGTAACACAATTGCAGTATCAATAATTTCATTCATATCTTAATATGGACCAGAGGTGGAGAACCTTTTCACCGTTAGAGGACATATTTAAAATAAATTTTATAATTGTTCTGACTGTACCTCGAATAATGTCGGCAAAAAAATTACGGCCAAAATTGGTCAGAATTAAAATTATTTATTAAATTATAACACGACGTTTCGTTCCTTTGTTTGGAACCTCCTCAGGTGTGATAACAATCTACAAAAAATAATAATAATTGAAGTAAATGAAATAAATTATTCCTATATATGTGTAAGTGCATCCTATGTATTTTATTTCATTTCATTTACTTCAATTATAATTATTTTTTGTAGATTTGTTTCACACCCGAGGAGGCTCCAAACAAAGGGACGAAACGTCATGTTATAATTTAATGTATAATTATAATTCTGACCAATTTGGACCGTAATTTTTCGCCTACATATTTAAAATAGGCATCAATAAGGAGATATACCTATAATCGCGACTTTTAATGAAATTATTATAGTTTCTGCAATGTATTGACACAACGCAAAAGAAAACTAAAAGATTTATTCCTTATTTAACAAAAAATGATACTATATAGAACATTTTTGTATTAGCATTTTTAATTACTTTTTAATAAACAAGGATGATATTGTAGTATTAGGGGAATCAGAAGAAGACTTCGAAACATAACAAATGGCATGAACGTGGTCGTGGAGGAAGACTACAACAGAAGGATTAATAGTGGTAAAACCAAGGGATGGAGTGTAGTATGGGAAACAGTGGAATAACAAAGGGTGTTAGATTGGTAAAGGATATTTTAACGGAAGTAAAAGAATTTTACCATTTTGCAGGATAATAACTAGAGAAAAATAGCACAGGCAACGAAGACTTTCACCGAAAAGATTAATTTACTTACTGGTAATATAAGTGTGAATATTAGGAAATCATTGCTATAAATGTTCATATGGAGTGTGGCCTTAAAGGTGTGCGAAACGTGGACCGTAGGACTTGCAGAAAGGAAGCGATTAGAAGCCTTTGAAATGTGGTGCTATAAGAGAATACTGAAAATCAGATGGGTGAATAGAACCACTAACGAGGAAATTATAATCAGAATAGGGGAAGAGCGAACGATATGGAGGACGTTGACCAAGAGTAGGGATAGATCAACAGTCCACGTTTTAAGACATGACAGTATAGTAAAATTAGCATTAGAGGGAAGTGTATGGGGTAATAAGAACAGAAGAGAGGGCCCAACGATTGAATACGCTAGTCAGAATAGGGAAGATGTGGGATCTGGTAGTTATGTTGAAATGAAAAGGCTTGTTCAAGATAGGTTATCATGGGGGGTTGCATCCAACCAGTCTTAGGACTGAGTACCACAACAACACAAACAACAACAAATTTAAATAACATTTCACATAAAAATAATAAAATAAAAGCATATTTAACTTTGTAGTAGTACGGTACATCAACACGTTTCGTCGTCTGAAGTTAATAAAATTTTATTATTAAACTATGTATTTTCTCTGTAAAGTGTGTTTTTGTTCTTGAGTACTGTGAAACAATAAAGCAATGTGCTTTATATGAAAACAATTGCTAGGGTTTGGGATTTCACCGATTGCGTTCGGACTTTTTATCGACGAAATCCGAGTTTTCACTGTACTGGCTTTGATGAAGGCCGTACAATAAACTCACGAAGGCCGAATGCGACCTCAAGGCCGCACGTTTCCCAACTGTGGTATATACAGATGATCGAATCTTTATATAAGCACATTTCTATTTTTCTTTATTAACTTCGGAAATCTACTGCTGATTCACGTATTTATGGTATGATAAGAACACCTCACAATAAAATTGTACTGCATTGTATGAATATAGTGTAATGTTAATATGTAATTATTATAACGATAAATCTCTAAGATGTGGCAACAACTTGTAATGTTAAGATTATTTTAAAAGTGTCGTGATTGGGAATTTTTATAAATAATTTAATTCTATTTTATAATATTATATATTTATTAATATACGTGAAGAAAATCAATCTTTGCATCCCTTTTTAATCACATTGCGCGCAAAGAGAAGGTTATATTTGGCATAATTAAAGTTCATATGAAAAAGGAGTGCAGAACGATAGTATTCATGCATATTATATGTTATAACATTAAATTAAATAAAAAAACATTCATTGTTTACGTTCTCACAGATTTTCAAACACAAATAAAGTCTCTGTTGAAAATCGTAATGAAAGATATCGCTGAAACTAATTCCATATTTCTGATTTATATATTCTTGAAATACAGCTATAGTTATTTATTGAAGGCGGTATCAAAAAGGTGAGTATATTGAAGTATTCACACTTACTTCCATTACGCCTCGACATTGACTGATCTGAGTACGAGATAAGGAAGAAGGGATATTTATTTCCATACACATAATAATATTCCAAATGCGAATTTAAGTAGTGTAAACATTTAAAAATGATGAAATTATTTTAAGAGTTACATTTAAATGAGCACTGAATGTCATTGCAAGAATTTTTATTTTTTTGATTGTGGACTGATGGATTTACAATTCAGGTTCTTCATTAATGTTCAAACTTAAAAAAGTAATGAATTACCTTTCAATTTCGACACAGTGAAATACTAGTTTAAAAAATATTTTATTCAAGAACAGAAGAATTGATTTTTAAACAAATCTCAGTTATATAGTTTATGAATTGAAGGGTGAGGACGGAAAAATTCTCGATCGGTCTGCACTTTTTATCACATTACATGTAACTTCCATTCTTCAATGAAACGCTAAAATTATGCTGTGATGAATGTGAAACAGTAAATTGCAGCCGAGACTATACAAGGATGGAGATGTCTCGTACTTGTCGGCGAACTGAGATCGGATAGCTTAGATGGAAAATATGCCACGTTTTATCAGAAGTCATGGTTCCGATTTTGCAGTGATCCAGTCTGCAATTTTTCATCCTGGCCTTTTAACAAAAAAAATATTATTTTAACTTTGGTTGCTCATATTAAGATATATCTTCAAGAATTTAAAACAATATTACTGATGTATTAATTTCTATCTTTATGTTATATAATAATTGTGTTAAGAGTTCCATTTTAATAATCAAACTAATTAATAATTTTCTGTAATATAGATTTTAAAAATTAATATTCTATACTTCATGTTTATCATTGATCATTTTAATAAGAAATTTAATAAATAATTTTATTTAATAATAAATAGTATGTAGAATTATTAATTAGTATTCTGGTTAAATTTGTGTTTGTTAAAAGATTGGGATTAGAATATTAAAACATTGACAATATAAATGAAATAAGTTTCGACCATTTTTTCAGACAGTTTTTAATCACACAACGTTTCGGCGCATATTCGCATCTTCTTCAGGTTTTTCACTTCACAAACTGTGAAATACATATTTCAATTTGAATTTAAATTTATACATAGCAAAATATATACAACATTATTGTTACGTCCAATTTTTAAAAAATTAACATATTATAAAATGTTATAAACATTAATTCTTATGTAAAGAGAGGTCCGAGGTAACACTATGAAACTTATTTAGCCACCGTTTACACAATATTGAATGATGGACCGTCTCTTTTTTAGGTTTTCGACCTATCGTATTGTGAATTTGCACCACAGTCCCCGTGGCCTTGGGCAACCAATATTTTAATATCAGACGTTAATTGATTTAACTTTAATAATATATTTAACAAAATATTAACAAACATTTTATAATGCAAAAAAAACATTTTTGTGAAGGCATAATATTTTGGTAAGGCATGAATAGAGTAAAATAAAATGCAAATAACAATTTCAAATATTCACAATTTTTTATTTATAGAAATATATATAATATTATCCTATAGTTATTGAATTATAGGTAAGCCATATCAAATAAGATTGGATTTGTTCAAAAATTGCTACATATAACTTTCTAGATGTTGTGCTTTGATAACTTGAAAAAGACTCAAATTTTCCGTAAAAATTTAGAGAAATGTTTTTAGAATATTTATTTTTCTAAACGCGACAGATGTCGATGTGCGGTCAAAAGTTATAAATTGGATCTAATAAATGAGTATATTTTCATGAATACTGTCAGCTAGGAAACAGTTATTAAGTAGATAATATTAAATTATGTAGGTAATATTGTGGGCTAGGAAACGATTCTATGAAGTGCAAAGAAAGAAGAAAAGGTTCCAAAGAAAGTGCAAAGTGATATATCACATCAAAATTGCGTATTAACTTGGCTTTTTTCCAGAAACAATATAATTTTATCAATTTCCTATTTTTGGAACTGTCGCGAATCAAAAATAAATATTCCCGAGAAATCATCCCCAACTATTAACATGCAATGAAAAGTGTAATTTTTAATTTAAGTATTCTAAGTTTTATCTGAGCGTTTCTCATATTGTGATTGTGTTGTCTTTCTATTTCTATCATTCACTATCTCTAAATAAATAATAATGTAGAGTTCGACCTTAATATGCAAAGAGCTGAAAAAAATTTAATTACACTGAACATTTCGGGACAGTTTCGCATCTTTATGTTCACAGCTTAAAGGCAATATCCAACAAATATTAGACGCGTGTTTTCTTTTCAGTTTTTTTTTCAAAAATATTTATTGAGATACCTTTACACATTCTGTATTAAGTTTTTAACTTGCTTAATTTCTCTAATACGCAGTTTTGTGTTCCCAGAATGATATTTGCCTTTCCCGTTGTTAGGATGAACAAGTCAATTTTGGTCCGTATTTTAGTTTTAAATTTGTTTAAAAAAAAGAAGGCTAGAAGAATAAACTCGCAGAGGAACGGTAAATTTAATAGAGTCAACTTTGTCAAAATTTGTGGTCGTAGGGAAGGTAATTCCCCGAGCAGTGCTAACGCTCGGTAGATTGCACGAGGACCTACAGTGAGAATCTCATCAAGCCGAAGAACGTGCCGGGAATCTAACTTTTGTGGCGGACGCCCCCTCAGGGCTTTTGTAGTCCTCTCTTCCAGGATGGCGACGATCCCATCGCGCAGGGTCAATACCGCCCCCACCCCATCCCATCCCATACTCACCGGTGTAAACAAGCTTTCAATATCTGCATTGAAATATTTCCCTAGAACCATATCTTCTACGTAATAGCCAGAATACTTGTAGCTATCTACGAAAAACACCTTAACAATCGGATTATGACAGTACATGGAAAATATAAAAACGTCTGTACTAGATAAAAGTTAGTTAATTAAAGGAGAACATTAAGTGATAAAATAAACACCACAAAACATTTTTATAATCCTTGTTGCTTTCGTAGGGTGATGCGACATTGCAGGACCGCATGAAAGATTAACCGCGATATTCAGATTTGTTTAATCAAAAATCAGATATTAACAAGTAAAAGGACTTTCGGCAATAGAAACAAATGGAAAAAAATAATTACTTAATTAATTTTGTAATTACAAGAGGAAACATGTTCGGTAAGTATAAACGGATATTACAGGATGTTCTAAGTAGAATAAGAGAAGAAAGAACAATATGGAGGACTTAATATATTAGTAGACCACGTTTTGAGAGACAAGAGTGTCTTGTAAAATTAACATTAGAGGGAAGTGTCCGGGGTGAGAACGGAAGAGAGAGAACAAGACTGGAATACGCTAATCAAATCAGGGATGTGGTATCCGTGTAGAAATGAAAAGGCTTGCGCAAGATAGGATAGAATGGAAGGTTGCATCAGACCAGTCTAAGGACTGATAACTACAACAAAATCCAGTGTGATAAGAATATGTATCACTCCATTTGACTTATTTATTTTTAAAATCTAAAATGCCATAAAATAATATGTTAAATATATAGTAAATATTCTAATAATTGAATCCGAAATTTTCATGTTAACCAATCATCATAACTGGCGTAACAGCCCTAGCTGGGCCACGGCCTGCTTCAGAATTCTTCTCCAGACATTTCTGCCCTTGGCCAACATCCACCAATTCTTGATTTTAAAACTCCTGATAGCTTGCAGTACTCCATCCATCTAATCTTGTGTCTTCCTATTTTCCTTCTTCCTTCAGGTCCATTAATCTTTTTACTATTTCCGTCTCACTCATTCTTTGGATGTTCCCTATCCACCTCAGTCAAGCTATTTTAATATCTGTTAATATGTCCGGAGATCCATACAACTGATATAGTTATTTGTTATATCTTATTCGCCATTCTCCTTCCTCTCGAATTGCCCCAAAAATCAGGTTAACCAATAATGTGGCTAAAATAAAAGGATCAGATTCGGTGCGATTCGATATTCGATTATTTTTTTCTTTTTGACAGTAATAGATGAAAAATTTTCCATGCCATCTTTGTCTTCATTTTCTCTGGAACCGATTCTGTTCTTCAGTTCATTGATTTGGCTTTTCCTTCGTCTAAGGCGTGAAGTGATAGACAAATGTTTAATTCATGGTCATGAATCCACGCAAAAACTCAGATCTATTTCCCAAACTTCGACTGAAACATCCTCATGACGCTGATTTTGTTCCATTGTTAGCAAACGCGACACCCTTCTTGCGCACAGCTTTCTTATGACCAAAGTTTCAGACAAAGTGATAAGTACAGGGCTTTTTATAATCCCTATATTCTCTATTATCTCGCGCACTTTCAGTTGACGGTCATTTAATACCGTTTTGTCGCTTTTCGCCACCAAAAATTGGAGTGGTCATCTTTCCTTCCCGTACGTCCTCTTTGAAACTCAGCCTCCTGGTACTATATTGTTATCCCGAATGTCTTCTCCCAGAATACAATCGATTTAGATTTTGATCTTGGTTGAACTGACGCCTTGAAAATAAAAGTATATTATAGCAGAAGGTCGATAATTTTTTCTGCTTATAAATTCGCTACTACTGGCTATCAAACACTAATAGTTACTGCGTTTTCAAACTTAGCTTAACTTTATAAGGTTGATACAGACTCCCTTTGTTTTCCAGACGTCAACCCGATATCTATCCGTCAGTTCGGTTGTTTCTGGGTATACCTTTGTAAATATATTTAAATAAAAAAGAAACTGAATCATGATATCTCGTATACAACAAATCGTAATGTATACGAATGCCGCATATTTTTAAATGCACTCCAACAATAATTTTAGTAGGTGCAGCAGCACTTAGCTCCATATTGTGAGTCCTAATATGAACACCTTCGTTTGAAGTTCCAACACAACAAAGGGCGCACTCCACTGATATTAATTTGCCGCTCCGAGAGCAGAAACACACAAACGCTCTGTATGAGGACGATATGAACATTGGTGTTCCGTTACGCCCCACACACAACTTCCTAAACAGACAACAAGCCACATGTAGCTTTTACCAAAGCTGACGTTTATGGCTTTTAATCTCGGCGGACGCGCGCCAGAAAGTAAGCCCTGCGTTTATTTATTATTTCCGTAAGCTGTATGTGACATAATTCTGTTATACAAAAACTCTGAATGTTTTAGGTAGACGTGGTACTAGTTTCATGTTCGTTTTAATGTGCATTCAGTTAAAGTTGGAATACAAAATGTTATATAAAATTCCATGCAGCATTTACGCATTATGAAACAAAAACAGTAATACTAAAATTAGTTAACTTTTAAACCTTCACGACTTATTTATTGACGTATTTACTAATTCAAAAAATATCGATTAATTTTTAACGACTTTAAAATTTTAATAGACAGCCACTGACTTCAATAAAAATTTTGGGGAATCTTTACTAAGCTGCCGTCCGAAGTTAAAAAGGCAGTAAGTAAATATTTCACAGATCAATGTATTATAATTAATTTATAAAGACAAATTAATATTTCTTGGTACGGATAAAACCATGTTCAAAAAGATAAGGGGTTTGTTTATGTAAATGTCGAAGCTCAAAAAAACTATCCCTTGATTTCTCAAAAGCATTTTTTTAGACTTCCTGCCTTTCCCCTTTGGACTGCAGTATCTTTATCAAATCGACTATAACTTAATCAGCAATGATAAATCTCGTATTTACACATCATGTATTGTTAATAAATGTTTTCAGGAAATTTAAATTATAAAATGGCTTTTATCTTTAATTAAAATTTGAAGTTCCGTGGGAAGACTGCACAGCAAATCAAAGAAGACGGCACGACAAAGTCGACAAATGGAAAAGACAGACTAGACAGTGAGAATTAGCGAGCATTAAAAAAAGTTACCCATTTACTGATAACGAGCTGGCTGTAAAATTATAGTTCCAAGCAAGCTTGTTGACGTCAGTAGTCAGGCTCTGAATGGACCGTAAATTTATATAGTCCATGACGATAAACATGCAGTCTCACGAATGTAGAATGGTGATTACAGGGTACGGGGGCGAATAAACAAACAAGAAGGTATTTCTGTGGTTAGTTATGTTAAATCAATTAATAGTGAAGCATGGGGTCAATACTGTGCCAATTATGGACGGTGGGGAATAAAGAAAGAAGATGATATTTCTGTAGTTATGTTAAATCAATTAATAGTGAAGCATGGAGTCAATATTGTGCCAATTAGCATGTAGCTATCAGACACACCATGAGAGTATACATATTCTGGACGTACGTTGATACGGAAAATAACCGAGATGCATTTTTGTCTCAACGATCAACCCAGAAAGGTCGTTTATTGAATTTTGCAAAACTGATATTACACTTTAACCTTTTTAGCTTAATTCAATACATTTAAAAGTTGACGTATTGTTCGGGAGGTTTAGCTAGTCGTGTGTCATCACGATGCGCAGTAAACAACTCCCCATTATTGAAGAGGGAATAGACAGGAGCTCACTTACGTAACTTCGTAGTGTAAAGCAATTCTGGAAACATTGGCGCTAGGAAATATATTGCTGCCAGTTCAGGATATTTTGTACGTCAAGAAACTCATCCATAAAGTGTAGTCTATACCAATAAATAAAATGAAGTGTGTGTCTGTCTATCTGTCTGTTCATCTCGAATAGGCTCCGAAACGGCTCAACGGATTTCAATGAAAAATGAGCGTTTTAAAGAAGGACATTTAATTTAAATACTTGTGCATATTTAATTCGATATATTGAAAAAAATATTAATATAATAGGAATATAAATAAAATATTAATTCTACGGGAAAATTTCTAGGAATTGCCGCGGCGTGTAAATCAACTGACAGTTATAAGTCCTATTACACGTCCCTGTATATTTTTCCCACTTACTATCTATTCTTGCAGCAGGCTGAGAAAAATTAACTTCTTTGGTGTACAAAAATTGGTTTTATTTCTCACATTAGGTAAATTTATAATTCGGTAATTGCTAATATGAAAATAAAAAGGAAACTATCGAGTTTGGTTTCGAAACCGGTGTAATTCGAGTCGCTGTGTTACATTATGAACTTTAATAAGCGATTTAAGTAAAACTAAAACCATTAAACGCGGGATATTTTTATTCCGTTAGAATACTGAAAATATATTTATTCCTGCTATTGTATCGGGAGTATTTTGGACACTCTCGAGATACTGGGAGTATATTTGAGTTTCATATTGTGACGTGTTCGATGTCGATTTAGTTACTTGTTGACCAATAATTAAATAATATAAATAAATACCCGGGCAACGCCGGGTCCCCATCTAGTAGACATTAAGTATAGGGGGTGTTATAAAGACGTCGCAATCTCCATATCCCATTAGTATGAATACAATTAATATTTTTAACAATGTTAGTATGGTTCCAACAGTCCGTTGAAGGGGAAGTTCCTCCACAAACGACAATATTGTCCTTCCACTTATCCATGCCTTACTGAGCATCTAAACATGCCATGTAGAATTAACTGTAAGTTATGAAAGAATCATTCGAAAGCAAAAGTTACTAGCTATTCACATTTTAAACCAACGTGATTGAAGAATTTACTGTTAAAAAGACGTAAGTCTTGAATTTCCTCAGCGATGGATTTGTCGTACTGGATAAAATGATTCAGCCTTACAATACTTGCTCCCCTTGGTCATCAGACCTCACTGCACGTGATTTTTTTTTTCTGGTGGGGGCTTATAAAGGATTCACCAGCAATTATCAAACTTGTAACCGCATAGCAATAGCCGTGGTAGCAGTAATTGTAGACATGATCGCTAGAGTGTGTGGTGAATTTGAATACCACAAAGACATCTCATGTATTTGGCACCTTTGAGTTATTAAGTAGAAAACTTCAAGTATTTTTCTTTATTACAAAATTATCATGAATCTTATATGTTCACTTTTTTCAAAATGTTAACACTTCATATTAGAATACTTATTTTTAAACACCCTGTGTATAACAATATTTCAATTTTATATATGCATATATCTATACCATACTTATCCTATACAGTAGCCACCTTGAACCCTCGGTGCAACTGAGTTGAATTTATAAATATATGGATCTATAAAGATTATACTTATTGAGTAAATATTTTTTTTATTCAAGGAAAATTGTAAACACGTTTTATTCTACCTACACATATAGTTAAATATTTCGTTTTTTCCCTATATACACCGCTGTAAAACGTTACACACAAGAAATATGCTAGGCAATAAACGTGAAAGATGTAGATGATTTAGTTACTACTTAAATAACAATCAACACAGCGGCAAGTTAGTTTTATGCTCTTCATCAATGGTGTATGACTTCTTTTTACCTATCATTTGTAACATTATAACAATTTTTTTAAGTGACAATTCTACGATTTTATTAAATATATCCTGTTCATACTGAAGCGTCGTGCGTGTAAATGAAACAGCATTTCTTACTGAAACAAAGCAAAAATGACATACCTTCCTTTAACTTGGTGATATGAAAAATTCAGTAAGTCGAGAAAATTTAAATTTGGCTAATTATTCACAGCTTATCATGAAAGGACTGGAGTAGCATGCAATGCATAAAATCAGAAAAATACACGTACAGGTTCACACGTATGCATACTGGTGATGTGAAAGAAAAATAAAACTTAACATGTTAAACCTGAAACTTGGTCCATAAAGCACACAACAGAAACTCTTGAAGTCATAGAAAGAAAGGAACAATGATGCTTTAGCCAACATTAACTAATAACGAAATGTTAGTCAATAAGTCGAAACATTTGGGTAGTGTGGCAAAAGTACTCGCTTATGGATTAACCCTGTATACATTATTTTCGAACAGAATAAAAATTATATTTGTACCACAAAACTGTTTTATTTTCAATTCAATAATAATTTTAATTGTATATTGAATACATTTTATTCAATAATCACTTATTCAATCGATATCAAAAATGCACTTTTACCCCACCTTTGGGGCAAAAGTGCGTTTATAGTGGGGTGAGCGTTCGTATGTACAGAGAGAATAAGAAAGAACTGCACAGAATACAATGTAATTAAAATATATGGAGTATTTCATAGGAAGTTACATTTACTTTTAGCAAGATAAACATTTCCTTTAATTTCCTAGCAATTTTTCAACAGTTGTCAAAAATGTAATAACCATTGCCTTCGTGCTTCATGCATGCCACCATTCTTCGCATTCTTACATATGATCCAGACCTGGAATGGAGGATCGGTGTACTCCTCTGCACATCCTTGGCAGGTTATTGTGCTCTCAACATTCCTTTTTTTAGATCAGATTGAGTGTCATTATTAGAAAAATGTTTTTTTTGCGCTGAACTAGCCTTGTAGTTCCTTTGAAAGGCTTTTTTTCGACGTCTTCTTCATTATATCATCAACTTTGGCTCTGGGGGTTCATCATTTTTGGGAGTAGTCTGATTTCTGGTGGGGAGACAGGTCTCGCGTCCGTCTACATCAGCTTCATAATCCAGACTATGAATAGTTTCCTTCGAATCCGGGGCCTGCCATGCTGTGTGCCACAAGTAGATGGACCTGCATCTGCGGCTCCTGATGATGAGGCTACTTAATTGATTTGTCCGTTTCTGTTGGTGACTCTGTTTCCTTATCGGGTTCTATATCAGTTGCTGTGAAGTATCCGTCCGTAAACACACCAGGATCGACAGGAAAAATCCCACACTTCTTAAAAACACTGACGGCCTTTCCACTGAAGCAGATCCACAATAGGCAGTTCCGAATAGTTTTGCTACTTGTTATTGTGTGATGACTTCCTGGATTACTTACTTGCCACTTATTGGCTACTTCTGCGAAATACGTCTTGATTGCTTTATAAAAGCAATGGTCCAGTGGCTGAAGTTTGTGACTACTGTGATGAGGAAACAAAAGCTCGTGCTAATTTCTGAGGCAGCCAATACTTAAATCTTAATTGGGGTAAAAGTGCGCATTTGTGGAGCAAAACTTTTGGCCTCCGCCCCCCTCCCTGTGATGTGCGAACATTTTCCCTATGAGGCACTTTTTTAACTAGCAACAAATTCTGCCATCAATTTTAAATGTCCCATATACTCCGAGACACAACAGAAACGAGTATATAATAGAGCCTTGGTGGAATTATTTACTCAATTTTATGTCTAGTTATCGAATATAGTTTGCAAGAAATCAAAATATTACATCATAAACCAAAAAATTGAATCTAACGTCATAGTTTCAACGATATTCGCACAAGCCGGTTATAACTACGTCTACAGTCAATCCGCGATGACACCTTGCAGACAGTTTTGCCAATCTAACGTTTTTTTTCTTTTATTTCACATCTACCCTACGGTCACTAGTGAACCAACAATACATTATTTACGTCGTAATTTACATCATTTCTTTAAAAAACCTTTGGCATTTGCTAGAGTACAAGTGTAACTTCTTATTAAATTGCATTTAAAATTTCGGTTAAGACAAAAATAATGCATACATATTTAAATATATAAAACTGATCTTCTCACCATGTCTGGGACAGAAAATTTTCAACTTTAAATTTAATTAAAAATGCCTACTTCACAAGTAGATTTCAAGACTTTTAGGATGACGTCTTTGTAACGTCATTTGAAACTACTAAAACCTGTACTACGCACTTTTACACGACTCTCATTTCTACCCCACTCTACGTCTTTAACAGGCGTGGAAGTCAGTCCCCGTAATTGATAATATTAAGAATTTAAATAATCCAAAACATCATCGAGGAAACTTTTATATAAAACATGCCTATTATGTTAGGTTTCATCTTTTCTAATTAATATCATAAAGTCCAAAAATCTATCAATATTTTTGTTAAAAATTTGTGTTATGGTGTAATAATCAAAATTAAAATCTAATTAGATTCTTATGTTCTGACTTAAAGGTTATGAACGTGCGTTCTTGTTTTCTTTAATCAAAATTATACACAAGCAATATCGGGAGGATGTTCGCCCAAAAAGTATTTATTTCACAAAAATATCAGCCGTTCTTGCATATTGTAAAATCCTCGCCTCCTCCATCCCGATCCTGGGGTCAATAGTCGTGTCTTACACCAACAGTGTTTGTTTGTAGGTCGCAAAAAACACATGTACAGAAGTTGGACGAAATTGTTCTTCACGTATAAATTTTTATGCGGAACATACGCTCTATCTAATTACAGAGGTTAAAAAAGGCAAGAACTCAAAACACTGGTTGGAAATGAGTTTGTCTCTCTTCATTAGATCGACTGTTCCTATACAACCAAGCAATATTTCTACCGTGTATAGTTCTGAGAAATTGTAAGTCATATGAGATGCGCAGTATGAGGAGGGAGAAGATGGAGGGGAATGTTGTCAAGGGTAAATACCATTTGGAGGCAAACTTGAGTAACGCTACTCACTACCATTCTGAGAAACATGCAATATATTATACAGACAGCGCTAAGTTATTTTTATGTACTCTTATCACCTATTCCTAACGTCAATGTTTTCCAAACTGAGTTTTGGCAACTACTCTCACTATAAGCGCAGGTTAATGATCGATTGAGCATTGTATTTTGAGACAGCTAACTATTTCTCTCCTGATATAATACGTAATTCGTTTTCTTTTATCCATTATTTTCAAATCTACAGAAAAAAATCATTTATTTTGTATACAAGAGAGAACTTCCAGCAGATTGCAGCGTCGCTTCGCGGAGCTGTCAAGCGGCAGAGACGTTTCGATCCTCGCTGATCAGTTAATGCAGAAGCGCAAGCTTCGTGATTGGTTTCGGAGCCCGAGTGGATAAGGCTGAATGGAAATAATACGACACCATAAAAGGCAGCTCGTCTATCAGCATTCAATCCGGAAAGGGGAAATTCTGTTCTTATCCCATTGTTCGGAAAAGTCTTCCTCTTACATGAGCAATTGCAAAATAAAAGAAACAAAAAGAGTTCTTAAAGACACTGGTAGATAAAGTACGTAAGTACTTTGGAGAATATTTTGGAATGAGAGATGAAATTATTATCTTTTTTGCGATACTGTTTTAAAGACTGGGATTTAATAACACCTTATACCTCAGTGAGTCATGAAGTCATTCAGTGATGGTAAAGTAAAAGAGGCTGGGGAGAAATATGGCCTTTTTCTTTCTTTTCCAAAATTCACTGTTGTGTGGAATCCGTAAATAAATTATAGTAACGAACTTCTCTGACAAAAATACCAAGAGGTAAGCATGTTTGCATTGACCCCTTTACGTTAAAGTATTTATGTTTCATTTATATATTCATTATCATTCAATTTAAAATTATTAATCATATTACTCTTATATTTCGAATGGGTGATTTAATCTACAGTTTAATAGTATATCTGCATTTTCTTATTTCTTAAACCATTTGGTCCTTAATCTATTTCCTACCCTTACAATAGTCACATCTAAATACTTTTATTGTTTATTATTCTCTAATTCGTACATGAATTTCACTCTTTCTTGAATATTATTAATAAATTCTAGTATAGGAAGAATATCACTTTAATTCAGTATAGAAAAAATGTCATCAACATATTTAATTATAACTAATGGTTTTGAAACCCTTTTAAAAATACATTTATTTAATTATCATTTGTTAAAGTTGTTTTAATTAAATTGAATGACTGCCATTACTTCTATTATGGAACAACTGTTTAATTAACGCTTGGTTATGTTGTGATGTCAATATCCGTTCGACAGCCATGCACTTGATTTCGCTCACTCTCGGCAACATTATCGGAGCAGCACAAGTGGATGTTAATTAGATCCCATTAATAGACTTCAGCGTGGTTAGTGTTATTGAAAGCTCGGCGATGTAGCGTGCGGGGGAACTTCCCTTGAACTTCTTGCAGTATGTGATTAAATTGCCCCTCAGCGATCACAAGGTCGGAAACCTGTGTGACTACAGCAGGAACTGCATCACGGGTCGGTGTTGAGGTGAATGTGTTCTGCGTTAAATTTAGACTGACGAGATGACGAGAGGTCCTCGGCTTTTCGCTATCGGAGGTGGGTGGCCCTAACGAGGTAGCTGTTGACGCGCTATTAATCATTAGAACACAAAAGCTGCTGTGTTGAACGTCTTCCGCTCCCAGGCAGCCGTCCATAATTGAGTCTTCTCCAGGACCGCTTCCTGAGAACTACTTTCCAGGCTCCTCCAGCGTCGCCCTCACAGCCACAGCCACTCCTGCCTCGAGTCCCACGCGAACACTGGAAATCTTTAACAAAACAACGCTGCACGCTACTACTCCCCTGTGCCTCAACAATACACTTCTCAAAGGTAACTTTTTAATGAGTTGCTGGAAGAAGCTCGCCAAAATATCTATTATCATCCATTCAGTCACTCTCATAATACTTTCCAAGAAACCATTACTAGCGGTGAAATGAGGCGGTGATTACATTTCAGCATTAATCCTTCTCTTCTGCAGGACCTTTATTAAAGTAGTAACTAATCTTAACACCATTCGCACCTAGTCCATTCATGAGCATAACCCATTGCAACCCACGTGTTTCATTTATATTTATTTATTGACTAGCTGTGTACTCGACGTTTCCCAGGTACTTACTTGTATTAGCCCGTTTCTGAAAAAAAAAATTAGCAACGCATCAGGTTATTTAAAACGCGTTGCCTGAAGCGAACTTTCAAATCCTGCGCGAGTATAAAACAAATGTAAAATAACGAAATCCACCAATTCATTAATGAAAAAAATATTAATTTAGTGTGATGTCGTTAATTCTTTGAGATTATCACTTAGAATTATTTCGTCAGACATTATGGACCTATTAAATTATGGTGGTCCAAACCTTTGTAGTGTTTAACTAATATTAAATACACAAAATTTTAAAAAAAACATAACCTACGATTATCAAGAATTCTCACGTGAAATTAATTCGTCAGTCAGTGCAATTGACAAATCAATTCCCGGGTACATATTTGTATTAGTCCGGAGCAGTATTTAATTCGACACTAATGTTAATTAATGTGATTTAAGCGGTGTAGAGCACGTTGTCAGACCTATCCCCTGGTTCTAAGAACGATTTTTGAAAATCTCATTAGCAGAAGAAGATAAATGTTGTTGGCCTATGTGAATCTATTTTTATTTGCCATTTTGAGATACGCATCATGACTCCAATACTTTATATTGCGTCTATATAACACAGTAAGATGTATAAGCAAGCCTAAAACGCTTGATAGATAAACATTCGCCGATATTCCCCGTTGATCTGTCTTCCTCCGATCCAGTTCCAAACGCATACTCTTCATACAAACAGCGCTCTTTATTCTCCCGGGATTTGGATTATCTCTCCAGTACAATAAAAAACAGTTCATACTGCGGGAACGAAAATTCATCGAAACGTGTCGACAATGATAGAAACAACCTCAACAATTTTTATTACAGCACGCGGATTACTAATACAGGCTGAAAATTTTATAATCAGATTACCTACGCGCATTTAAAGCAATCAATTAAAATGTCACAAAGCGTGGTTAGCATACAAATAATGAACTACATTAAAATCAAATTCATTCAGTTTGCGATACACGAAACATTAATCTGTTCACGACTCGACATGCATATTAAACTCAAATTCATATCTAGTTTAGACAAACGCACTCAATATTCTCTAACTATTTCATAAACAACTGTGTCTTAATTCACTTCGCTGATAATTAGTCGTTTACAAATGCGAACTCGTACCTATTAAAAACATGTCCATTGAGAGGAAAAGGACTATTTTTGATTGAGTCAGAATAACTTTGATACCTTTTACCAGCATCGGTAATAAATGCATGCAAAATACAACTGGAGCGAATAAATCGGGGAGAGAATGCACTTTAATGCATCCCTGGAATACTGTCAATTAAATACCAATTAATAATGCACCGAATGCAATATAACATCAATAAAATTGAAACTGTGTGAATGTAATTAACGGAATGATATTTGTATAAGGCAGAAAACAAAGACACAGCATTCTTTGGAATCGATTAAGAGAATATCCAAACCATTTGGAATGTTTCATATAAAAGGATGCTATTACATTTTTAATTTCCTTTCATTTGTGTCTTAAATACGTTTCGCCTGTGTGCAAATTAAATTCTTATTCAAACCAATGGCTGGCTGGCTCAGAAAATTCAATTCTTCACCAGAAGAAAAGGAGGAAGAGCCCACTTTCTATCGAACAAAACTTGGAACTCAAAAAAATAACTCACGTCTTAAAGTTTCTTTATTCTGGGAAAATCAAATTCAGACATTAATATAAATAGATTTTTACAACATAATTTATTACTTCGCCCTCAATACATTCATCATTATTACTTGCTGTCGAAATAAGATAAATTTTGCTTTTACTCTAAAAATTGAGTGTTATTTGAAAGGTGTATAAGTACGAATATAATATTTAATATGAAATTATAAAACGCAACATATTTATATATTAAACTTAATTTCATTGACAAATCAGAAAAGCAATTATTCTCAAAAATTCATATATTGAAAAGTGGTTTTCAAGCTTTCTGTTTCAATATACGAAAAGCGGCATGAAGTGCCGCAATAAAGTTACCATTTGTTTTATCATTTCCATTTTCATTGGGTTTGTCTGACGAAAATAAACGTTTCTATTCGCATTTGTATAACGCGCCTCAGTTCTTGCCTCAAGTATTGGAACTCAATTCCGTTCTTTTTCCAGTATTGCTTATTTGTATCTATCTGAGACGTTGACCAAAGAGCTTCCGAGATTTTTTCGCTGTGAATATCCTCAGACGATAACTTAATGTCTGCAAGCTCACGCAGAACGCTCAGATTCATTTTAACCTTTCAATGTTTAAGCAAATAACAGTTTATTTTTTAAGATAAAAAAGTTATCTTCTTGTTATATTTCCGGACATTCCTTGTTGTTGTTTGACAGGTTTCGGGTACAGCATTGATTAAGAAGATTGGGGAAAAAATCTTTGTTATTTCCGGTAACGAGGAAATAAAATATTTCTTCATATTGCCAGGAATTTGTGTTTATACTCAAGAATATTCCTGTAGTAGTTCTAATAAAAATCAGTTGCTGAAACAAAAACAAAATCAGGAATAACTACATACGACGGTGGCGTAGAGGTTAGTTTTAATATACCAGATATAAATTGCCTTAAAGCAGGAACATTTGTTCATTGTATTAGCTGTCTTAAAAAATAATAAATTTAAGCGGTACGAGTACGTATTCTACGTAGAGGGAGTTCTATTTTAAGCATTATCAGTCGAGAGTTAATGATACAAACGCACGTCTGGAATCGGGCACAGCACGTTGTGTTTGTGAAGCTCTGCTTTGCGTGATCCAGGCTTATAAATCTGTGATAAGCGCTGGGTGTTGCATTGCAGCGGCTGTGTATTTGCATCGCGAGGTTACACGCCTCCATTTGTATACAGCCTTCACTTCAAGTGACATCCTTCCGCCATCAAGCCTCTTAAAAGCATTGCTTATTCTACGCCTCACAATAAACAGCTCGCCATCTGGGATAATTACCCCGGGGTCTGTCGTTTTCTTCGTCTCGTCATCAAATCTCAGTATATACCTGTTATTATCGAGCACCAATAAGAAGCAATATAACAACTGTAAGGTAATAAAAATTTAAACGCCGGTTTTTATGGATAATATACATTTTTTACAATTTAATAAATATTCATATTAATTTGCATTAATTGATACTTATTCGTAATGATTAAATAAAAATTTTAAATAAAGAACCTTTGTTTACTAATTTTTTAATTCAAAAATTTAACGGACATGAACATGGTCCTGGAGAAGGAGTTCAATATGAGCATTAATAGAGTGAAAACCAAGAAAATTGAGTGTAATGTCGGGAACAGTGGAATAACGAAGGGCTTTAGATTGGGAAAGGTTATTTTGAAGGACGTTAAGGAATTCTGCTACTTGGGCAGCATAATAACTAGGGATTGTTGAAGTATAGTAGACATAAAGAGAAGGATAGCACAGGCAAGGAAGGCTTTCGCAAAAAAAGAGGAATTTACTTACGGGTAATATGAGTGCAAATATTAGGAAATCATTGATAAAAATGTTAGTATGGAGTGTGGCGTTATGTGGGGATGAAAGGAGTTGCTGAAAGGAGAAGAAAACAAGCTGAAAATCAGGGGAAGATCGAACAATATGGAGGACATTGACTAAGAGAAGGGATAGATTAAAAGGCCACGTTTTGACACATGATGGTCTTGTAAACGTAGCATTTGAGGGTAATATAAGTGGGAATATTAGGAAATCATTGCTCAAAATGTTTGTTTGGAGCGTGGCGTTATATGGGTGTGAAACGTGGATGGTAGGAGTTGTAGAAAGAAAAAGAATAGAAGCCTTTAAAATGTAGTGCTGTAGGAGAATGCAGAAAATCAGATGTGTGGATAGAATCGCTAACGAGTAAGCTCTAACCCTAATAGGGGAAAAGCGAACAATATGGAGGACATTGATCAATAGAAGGTATAATTTAACAGGCCACGTTTTAAGACATGAGGCTCTTGTAAAAGTAGCATTTGAGGGAAGTGTGTGAGGTAAGAACATAAGAGGGAGGCCAAGGATGGAAACCGCTAGGGTGGATGTGGAATGTGCTAGTTACGGTAAGTCTTGCGCAATATAGGTTGCCATGGAGCGTTGCATCAGACTAGTCTTACGACTGAATACCACAACAACAACTATGTAAGTTTTTTCGTTCAGGCCGCTAGTATGTTAGTAGGTAGACTATTCCTGTACCGAATTGTTCAATATAGTAATGAAATTTTTCCTACTTTAGTTCTCTGTCCCTTTGTCTAATCTCTCTCCAGTAATGCGTTTAGAAATGAATTATTTACTGAATCGCCTGAATTAGAAATATATGAAGTAAAGGAGCTGTATTAATTTAAAAGATTAGGGTTATTCCTTCATGTATGGGGTATGAACCCAGGAGCTTAATTAGCTTATCCTTCATATTTTAGTCTAAGATTCACATAAGTTTTTGATACTTATAGAAGCAGTTTAACTGTGCTGAATATAAGTGTTAGTATAATATACAACTTCTATCACATCAAGATAGTCCTTTAACTTCAGGCTTAACACTTAAGGATATAATTTATTTAAAGTTGTATTTTGTTGCAATACAATAAAATGTGTATTATATATTAAATTAAAATTAAAAAAACCCTAATCATACCCTCACTTCCATTTTTTCTCTGTTGAATAAATATGGAAGTGTTACGTAAATAATTTTGTAAACCCTAATATGCAACTAATTAATTAGTTTAATTTAAAGATAAATTAAACTTACTACTATAGGGCTATAAGTAGGAGATTTTAATCTACAGCTATAATTATTATAAAAACCTAATATGCAATTATTCAATTACTTTAATTTAAAGGTAAAGTTTCTCTAAATATTTTTATGTATACTCTTTTTAATTCATGAATGAGCAGTTTCCAAATTTGTTAATATCATATACAATATGAATAAAATTTAAAAGCATCGTCTTAAACTTGTTTAATATAATTATGTATAGGAAAAATATATAAAAATTTACGAAGCATGTTTTCTTTGAATTTTAGGATCATAATATTCAAGATTTTCGAAGAAGCAATTTACAAATTTTTGTAATCAAATTAACTAGTCATATTCCCATTATTCACACGAATGTATTATAAAATTAAAATTAGTTAAGAAACTTACTAAATTATCTTAGACTCATTTCCTTTAAGACAAATTAGTGCTGTGATCTGTTACTGTAAATAAATTTCTCTAAAATTTCCAACACTTGCGACAGTAATATAGTGTCATAAGAATTTGGTACATTGCGTAATATTTCTTCTATTTAATAAATTAACTCAATAAAATACGACATAAAGTTCCACAGTGAGTTTTGATTATTAATGATTTATTACGTTTTAACTTGTAAAAACCAAAAAATAATACGATAACTTCAGGAATTCTGGGATCGTTTGGTGTGAATATTTTTTATACTAATGCACATTAGTGAGTTTAATGTTTTTGATGTCTTTCAGCCTGATCATAAATATTTTCTGGTCTTATTCTCAACCCAAGTCTAATGGGATATACTACGTATATTTATTATTTTCTATCATCTTTGGAATTATATAATGATTAATAATTATTGTTTTCTAGAAATTATAATAACAGATTAGGCATCTTAATTAAATAAATCCTAATAAAATATTCGTCTTAACATGGAGATGTAATGAAAAGCCAAACCTGGATCATCTTTGTCTTTTCGCTGGATAAGGCCAGTGACATTACCCTTAAAACTAAATAGAAATAAATTAAAACATTTCTGAGGGATGTGACAGTACTGATGTGGAACGTATCCCACTGATTTTCTCCTCTCGCCATTGACGCCCATTCTTTGAGTTTCAGAACAGAGATTCAGCGCTCCAAGTTTAACCGTAGCTACTACTTGCAGGCTCAAACAACTTGGGAGGAATCGAAGCCCTTTTGCTCTGCTCGAGGTCTTGGCACGTCCCGAGGGTGATTCTGACTCTCCATTCGTCACCGTCTGGAAAACTGCCCAATACCAAGCACTAGCACGACAAATAAATTTATTACTTAATCTGGTACTGCCTTCCCAGAGAAGATAAAGCTTTCTATTGGATTAAACTCTCTGGCGATTCCCAAGCTACGTGGCCAATGTAATGCCATTACCATTTTCTATGCATAATAAGGACGTAATTGATTAAAGCTCAACGACTACGGCTTTCACACAATTCCCGGCACACTCACACACATTTATCTGCAATGAATTACATTAAAGTTTTTACTAAAGTGCTTCGGAAGCATATATCAGAAACAAACACAAATTAATAAAAAATCTATATACAATAAGAAGTATACATGAATTATTATTACCAAATTTGAATTTTCTCAGTAAAGATTTAAACGCATGGACAAGCAGCAATAAAACTTAGGTCATATTTTTTTAACTCCGCGATGAAAACGCTAAGGAGCGAAGATCGTGAGAAACCCCTAAATCAGACCAGGAAGTAATTATATCTAAAAATTAGGGAATGTGCAAGAATACGTAATTAAGTGCCGTCGTTGTTGTGGTACTCAGTACTAAGTCTGATTCAACCCTCCACACTAACCTATCTTGCGCAAGCCTTTTCAGTACCGCATAACTACCACATTCTACATCATTCCTAATCTGCTTAGTTTATGCCATCCTTGTCCTCCCTCTTCTGTCCTTACCCCACACACTACCCTCTAATGCTTATTTTACAAGAGCCTCATGTCTTGAAACGTGACCTATTAATCTTGGTCAACGTCCTTCATATTGTTCGCTCTTCCCCTATTCTGCTTAGAACGTCCTCGTTAATTATTCTATCCACCCATATGATTTTCTGCATTCTCCTACAGCACCACAATCTAAAGGCTTCTATTCTTTTTCCTTCTGCAACTCCTACCGTCCACGTTTTGCACCCATATAACGCCAAGCTGCATACGAACACTTTTAGCTACGATTTCCTAATATTCACACTTACATTCCTCTTTTTCGCGAAAGCCTTCATTGCCTGTGCTATTCTACTCTTTCTACCATCCCAAGTAGCAGAATTACTTAAACTCCTTCAAAATATCCCTTTCCAATCTAACACCCTTTGTCATTCAACTGTTTCCCATACTACACTTCATCACCTTGGCTTTCCCTCTATTAATCCTCATATTGAACTCTTTTTCCATGTTACTCCTTTCTTGATTTCTGCTTTCTTTTCTTGGTCTGCCTGTCTTCCGTAGAGGTTATGTATAAGCCTTATTTCTTGATATTTTATTCCTGTGTTCTTCAAAATATTTAATAGTGTGTTCCAGTTCACATTATCAAACGCTTTTTCTAAATCTACAAATGCCATGAACGTAGATCGGTTTTCTCCTATTCTGTCTTATAAAATTGGACGCAATATCAATATTGTTTCCCTTGTTCCTACATTCTTCATAAAACCAAAGTGATCTTCTCATAACTCTCATTGTTTGTTTGTGACGTCACTGATCAGAAAACAGAAATTGGAACAACTTAATTGCACCCAATATGGGGTTGCCTTTTTCTTAGTGTCCACCTCTAACATTTGATCAATTTTATCTTACAATCTTCATGGAAGGATGTTGATAACCAAAAATAAAATTTTTCTGAAAGACTTAAGTTTTATGTTATCGTTTTAGTTTTTAAAATAATAACCATGGAATATTTCAAAATCAACTTTTGTCAATTATAACCTTAAATATGAGCTTTAGGAATTATCAAAGGATGATAAAACACCTCATAAGTAAGATATTTTCTAATAATTACAATTTAATACATTTGTTGCAAAGTCTGTATATATAATTTAAAGTGACAATACTTGAGAATCTTAGGTAATACGTTGCTTTTTAATGATGAGATATTTAACAAAAGTTAAATAAGAAAAAAAATTAGTTGATTTCATATACCAAATAAATTATTCTTTAATTTTATATTTCATTTATTTAAAATACAAGTCCTCGTAGAATAGAAACTTTCAGACTTTTGGCAATAGTCACCTGTAATTAAAAAAATTAAAATCATATATCAGAATTATACAATAATTGGTACTGTATTTCAATGACTTTTCAATTTTAAATTCTGAATATGACAGTTATGAAGAAGAGTGAAGTGGACTATGTTTAGAAATGTGCAAATACGTGGTATAAAATTAAGAACAATAAATTTAAAAACCATTTTCAAAAACTGAAAAAGTCATTGTGGTAATCTCTTCACAAACCAGCGATATAGAATAAAATATAAAATATTAATTATAATTACTAAATAATATATTTTTCTACTTTTTTATTTTTATGTCTATTTTTAACTATTATATATATTATGATTCAAGAAACAAATAAATAAAAGGTCTATAGTAAATAATTTTCGAATTACAAAAATATTTTTAGGCGTTAAGCATATTGATTATATATTTATTTCAAATAATTGCAATGGATTTAGCGGTGAATAATCACATGTATGTTATGTAGTACTGTTCAGAGGACCAAGGATAAAGGAAATGCCAGAATGTATGTTCAATTTGTTTTTACACGTATATTAAACATTTTCCGTTCTGAATATTTTCATGTGCACGTATTAATACATGGATTGATAATTCAGTATAAGAGGGTAACAGTTTTAATAATAGCTATTTCCATATCATTTTAATTCCGTAAATGCGAAACTGTTTTTGTGTTAACGTAAAAATTGCGTCAAATTCGCGATGCAACACTGACGAGATCTCTGTCGCCAACTTCTTCAACTACGGCCTTCGTGGCCGTTATTAAGATGTTTTAAAAATCATGTGGTTTTGCAATCCTAAGTAAATAAAGATTTATGATTCATTCTGAATTGAAAGGGCTAATAAGTTTGATATATTTTAATAGTAAAATAAATTTCAGCCAAGTTGAAATCTATTTTTCGAAAGTTCGCATGTCAAAACCAGAGAACAATGTTGACTAAAATACGTTAATAAGTGTCTGACTCTGTTAGAAAATAAATTCATCGTTTCTTCTTTACATTTTGCACGTATTCTAAATGACATATTGCTAATAAATTAACTGCTACTATGATTGTGGGTTTTATAACCTAAGAAACATGTGGTGTAGGATCAATTTTAGAATGGATAAATCTAGAAGCTCACCAGTTGTAAGGAAAGAATAAAAAGGAATCCTCCCCCTTCTTCAATATCCCCGTCAGACGAAATTCGATGGCTCCATTTGGCAACGGAGCAATGGTTGCTCCGAATTCTGTTAGAAGTCAGGTCTTATTTATTCGCAGGCGTCAGTTTAGCGAGAAGACAAAGCGAACAGAGATCCATTCGCTTTTATGTACCATTCCGTTTTTACACTTAAATTGATAAATATTCTTTCTTCCCAAAGATAATACCGTTACAGATATGCAGCTTTATTTGGGTTGAGTGGTGCATATGTTTATTGGGCTTAAAAATATATTCTTTTTCATCGCTCTCTGACGAAATTATATCTATCTATGCTGTCATTCGTTAAATATACAATTTGACGGTAATGATAAACCATTTCCTTTGTCGTGATCACAGCCAGGAGTGCCGCGTGTTACTGAGACCTATTCTAGATTCCCCGGTTTTCTTGGGCGTGCCGGAATTCGAGCCCTGGACGTCTGTGATAATAAATTTATTTAGCAAAGACATATTACTCACTACTACAATATTCAAATTTTCATTGTTTACATTTCATAAACATAAATGTGATGCGAGACAATGACAATGACCTGAGAAGATCCACTTGTGGAAAATTATTTAAATTAATTTTCTTCTGACAGTCAATTTCTTAAGACTGATATCGTTAATCTTAATTTTTAATTACGATGCGCTGTATTCAGTCGCAAGAGATGAGGAAGTTTTTTGTATTAAACCTTTTATTTTGTTGATGAAGCTTTCAGCAACGCCATCTTCCAAAGCAATGTTTGGAAAATTCCTTAAAGTCAATCATTTTTCTGACAGATGATAAGTTTAAATGATCCAAGTGTATTAAGATATAACCACCAGGCATCCTGAAGACTTAATGTATGTATAATACATTATCCGAAATATTATTGGAGCATAACCCACGTATTATAAATTCTATCTTACGAGAAGATAGTTCTAAAAAACCTGTGATTTTATTAATCACGCGGCATTTTAATTTAATTTGCAGTTGAGATATGCTAAATACTAACATTAATTTGTAAGTTTTTGAAAATAAAAGTACTGAGTAACTGACTGATCACGTTTCTTCTTTGCCTTTAAATATTATAATGAAGGTAACTAATCATTAAATATGTAATGATATTATTCAATGCGATGCATTACATACTTCAATGTTATTTACTGTCGTTTATTTTTATTTACGGAATTTTAATGAAAAGTATAACAAATACTTAATTTTTTCATCACTTTCGTTAAATTTTATGCAGGATTTAATTGATAGCAACAAAAATTTATTAGTTGCTTTACATTGCTGTCTCACAATGAAAGAGATATTTTAATAAATTTGAAGTATTCAAATGTGTGGGATTAGAGACAATAATTTTATATTTCGTCGTCATGATGTGAAGAAACCTTCGAGTCTAAATAAAAAAGAGAACAGTAAACATAAATTTAATGATTCCTAAATGTGTATCATAAAATAATTAAGTTTGTCCACGTTGCTGTTCACAATTTTGGGTCCTTTCAAAATATAATTAATTTTCTTCTGTCTTTTAATTATCTGTTTGATTTTCATGTACTTCGTATTTTAAAGGGTTTGAATGGTTTACATTAAAATTAAATTAAGTATTGTAATTAAAACAAGTAGGGTAACTCTAGGTTTCGTTCTTAATTTCGGACTTCATGAGGGGAACATAATAGTAGTTAAATTATAAGACTTTTATAAATAATTTATTTTGTTAAAAATATGATCATTAATGACAACTAGTGTTGATTTTTAAATTATTTACCAAGTACCAAGAATATCAATAAATAATTTCGATTTTCAGTTACAACCGAAAATTTTATATTTAAAAATGGGTTCAAGGTCATCGTTGCCTTCATTTCATTACTTCCTATCTAATAAGGAGAAAGTCTTGTTTTTTGGTGTATCGATTACTATTATCTGTTAGTTTTATTTTCGGCAATGCATAAAACTAACGAGATGTATGAGAACTAAAATGTACGATCATGACGTTTTCCGGTCCCAGCCGTGATTAATACGGTTTTTACCTCAAATAAAACATATTCCTAATTAAACAAATTGATGACCTTGTACAGACATTATTATCTAAATTTACTCTTAACAACGTTTCAGCATGTTTTTATGCCTTCTTCGGGTATTTTCTTCCCTGTAGGGGAAATTGTTTATAAAAATTAACTCTAGGGTGGTGAAATTGAGACATTTTTTTAAATATATGAAAACAATAATTTACCACAACAATAGCAAAACATAACAAAAAATGACATCTGAAGTCCAACAATATGGTAGAGATCCGAGGCAACTCCTTTTCCACACGTAATTATTGCCAGACTGAATGTTGCCCAGGAACTAGGAATTTCTAACCTCTACCAGTGGCACAGGAGTGACAAACAGTAACGGGAAGCATCGTATCTCAAATATTTAAGTAACAAGAGGGAAAGGAAGTATAGATAAAACTAGTAGTAAATGAACTCAGTTAAACTAAAACAATAAAATATAAAAATTTAAATTCCTGTAAATGAATTTCTACTTAGCTGAAATTTTAACTGTGTGCTAACAACATATATGTGTATCAGTGTACAAAATTTTATTTTTGTTAATTTGGTTTTAGTTGAGATATTTAGAAAATTATTTACAAAATTTGTCAGTATTGACAATGTTCCTTGCATTACGTACTTGAATATATTTTAGCATTTTTACATATATATAATTTATATTTTACCGTTGTTGTCAATGTTTTTTTATGAAATTGAATAAAACTGAAATTCTTGTTTCTAAGAGCTTCATACGGTTCTTAAAAAGTGACACTTTGAAAATTTTTGCACCTAAACTACTTGAAAAATTCCAAAACGAATACTTTTATTTTAAAGTATTAGCGTTTAGATTATGTACAAAAAGAATGAAGACAATATCTTTATATTTGTGACGCATAGAAGTTTTTTGGTACGAGAAGTCATGAAGCTGAGATAAACACATTTTTTCTGAAAAACAGTAATAGTTTATTAATTAAGTAACAAGAGGGAAAGGAAGTATAGATAAAACTAGTAGTAAATGAACTCAGAATATGTTACACCGTCTTTCTTTTGTTTGGCAGCTTATTTTTTTCAATTTACAGAATTTATAGGCATATTAATAAGAAAAAAATTAGAAAATCGATTTTTATTAAAATATTTTGGCCGAAATTTCAGTCCCTGTGTCCCTTAAATTGCTCGTGTCATTTTGCGAATTGATCGTGTCCTTAGTGGTTCTAATGTGTATAATTTCAGATAAGTTCCTTTTGTATAAAGTTTTTTCAAAATCAAGAATTTCAACTTTTCCCCTGTCAAATTCTTGTTTCTCCTGAAGCGTGTGTGTGGTAACTACATTATGGATCGTTGTTTTGTAGTTGTTCTTAGGTTCCTTAAGTCTTGTTCGTAATGCACGCTTCGTTTGACCTATATAACATTTTTGGTCTCTAAAACATATTCCTGTTAAAATTATCTTGTGACATGCGAAACTTGAAGTCAAATATGGATCATGATGTTTACTGGGCTTCAATAAGCTATGAAACTTCTCGGATAAAGAGCTAAAGTCAATGAATAAATTTCAAACCACTCTATCAACAATCCACGTGTGATTGAATATTTCTAGTTTATTTGCTGATATGAGAGTTTGTCTCCCTGGAGTTTCTTGTCCCAGAGTCACGGGCTTCTGGCATCAAAATATTGCCGCGTCTCGATATTTATAAGGGTTAAAATTCCATTAAACAAGCTCAACGAGGAGAATTTAAATCCGAAATTATGCAGATGCGCCAGGTGGCGTCTGTTCTGGCTTGTGAGGGAACGACAGTTTCGTAATTATCCCCTCCTCCTCCCCCCCCCCGAGCACAAGACGCCAATTAGCAGATCCCTATGGTGCGCGTAGATCGATAGAACACTTGCTGTTCGCAGCGGTGCCAAGGGGTTGCTAATGAGAGAAGGGGTGCGGAGGCTCCAGCATCGTGCATCACTTCGACACACTTAAACACAACATAAGACTTCAAATCATAACCTGTCCGTTACGTCAAGAGGGGTCGAGGGATCTCATTGGATCGCCAAGCCCGAAACCTTCCGGAAATAACCGAAGATACATCGCGGGTCAGTTAAACTTCTGATGCACTTGCAACAATACTATCAAATTAATACTATACCGGAAACTAAATCAACGAACTTTATAAAAATATGTAAGCAGAATAAATAATTTGTCGGTTTTATAAACTGCTGTACTAAACCAGGATTTTTTTAGATGAAAGGCAACCGAAAATATTGTGAAATGAAAATAAAACAAAATGTATGTAGAAGTGAAAATGAACAAACGAAAACGGAAAATATACTAAAATTTGTTTGTTGAAACGATACGTTCTCCTGCATGTGAGATAGAATTATCAGACAAAGAACAATAAACATTTCAGGTGCAAATGCGTCTGTTTGCTAATATCGAATTACACTTCACCTAAACAATGTTACTTCTTCCGACAGTTGCGAAACATAAATCCGTGAACACACAGGACTCTCTAAGAATTTAATAATGTGTGGTTGTAAATATCCTGGCACAAGAAACACGTATATTGCAAATATGATTTCACGAGAAAAATATTGCAAATTTCTTATAAAATGCGGAAGAAGTTTTTAAAAACAGTGTGCTTAGAAAATAATACTTTTCATTCATCATAGGGCGGCCTACTGGTGTAGTGAATATCATTAAGGAAACGCTAGAAATCTATACCAATAAATAAAATTGAAGTGTCTGTCTCTCTGTCTGTCCCTCTCGAATAGGTTCGGAGACGGCTCAGCTGATTTCAATGAAAACTTGAGGGTTTAGAAACAGGAGATTTAAATTAAATTTGTGAATTCAGGTTGCCTAAGCTCTTGGACCCTTTATGTTCCGAAGCACACCATCTATTCTTATTAACCTATTGTTGGCAAAGAGATAACTCCCTGAGAAATAATAAACCTCTTTTTATCGCCGATACGACGTAAATTTGTTTTATTTATCGCTTCAGGTAAATTTTAATATTTAGTAATTGCTCATTTATACTTTTTTTGGGGGGGGGGTTAACAGGCTACATGAGGGTGATCCTTAAACAGGCAACTAACCTTTAATAGCATAGGAAGGGAATTGAAAAGGGGAGATGCGGAATGTAGAGCAAGGAAGCCAAGGGTTGACTAGGGTCCCCTAGTAATAGGATCCTACTCGGTGTTTCACCTAAATAGATGCAGGGAAAACCTGCATCAGGTAGGTCGGGCATTGGGTACTATTCTCACGCCTGTGCGAATGACAGGAGACGAGTTTGCTGTGGAATCGCAGCATTCCCTTCTCCGTGTCTTCACCAGTTTTAGGAGGCAGTTGGCCGACTGATCCAATGGGATCAACGGACAACTCTTGCCTTATGCCCGAGATCTTCGACCGCAGTACATAAACATCCCGAAATAGGTGAAGGTGTCGCGGCATGTGAGAACGTAAAAAAACAGAGTACGAGGCATTCCCGAAATAGTCAGGTGAGCCCCGCAGTCACTCTGGGGGGAAATTCCTGCGAGAGAAAACTCCCACAGGCACCTCACCTTATCTCATTTTTACTTGCTCCGAAACGTGTGAAAGCGGGACCTATTCAAAACCAACTGCGAGTTATAAGGTTTGCCCTGCAGCGATCATAAGTAGATGATATCATACTAGTTATTTATTAAAAGATTTCGACTTTATCAAAATCTGTACCTATGGTTTCGTTTTTTGGGGAAAGAATAAAGAACTATTTTGGCCGAACGAAGTCACGGGGGTTCCCTAGTAAAATATATTTTCGTCAACGTGCATTCAAGTCTCCAAAAAGTTAATGCGGGTTCCCTATTCTTTTCATCTGTTTATTCTCCGAAACGGTTTAACGACTTTCAATGAAAATTTCGTGGATTAAAACAGGAATTATAAATAAAATTTCGATATCTTGCAGAGTTCAGAAGATATTAAAATAAATATTTATAAATCCATTGAATTGTCGTGCGAAAGGGGGTGTGAAATAAAAAGAACTACTTACGCACGAACAAAGTCTAGTCTGAAATAATCTTTAAATTAATTTCTGGGTTTTGTCCCGTATGTGTTGTTACCGTTCAACTCATATTGATGAAAGTTTGATGAGTTGCTGTTTTCCCCGCGAAGCTTTGTGTAGACCCCTTACTTCCCCTCTCACAGGTCATAAAAGGTTCCCCTCAGCACAGTTACAAGCATTTGCAATAGGCGAGGAGCGATTTGTTTTAACGAGTGTAAAATACATAAAAGTTTCAAATCTTTGTGTCACATACTTAACAAGAAAGGTATACTCTAAGTCCATAATTCAACATTAACAAAGAGATACATTTTTCACCTTTTTAAGAAACCAAAATTATTTCTGATTCCCTTATTGTACTGGAATGATTCCTTAATGTATTCGGAAGATTTTTCACCCTGTTAAAGTACCGAGTGTATTTTGGGTTCCCTTAAGGGATTATTTTTAATTCCCTTACGGTACAATGTATGTTTTAATACTTCTTTAATATTACCATCTAGAAAGGTCATAGTATACGTACAGTTACTTTTTCATAATAATGCGGATTTATACGCTAATTGAGTTCAAAGAAAAAGCACTTCTGAGTGCTGAACTGAAGTTTTTATTGACACACTAATTTCATTCACTTTTCTGAAGATAAATCAATGCAGTTTAGCCTATTACCAGACGAGCACAGTGCGGGAAGTGAAACTTTAAGTAAGCAGAAATAAATTTTGGCGCCGGCGATTCGGCCAAAAGTGGAATGTCGTGTATCCATCTTGACAGGCCTTTTTAGATTGTAGAACTTTTCCTACAGAGCCAACTACTTGGTAAGCTACTGAAACAGTGTACAGACATTAAATTTAAACACCATGTGACAAAAACGTAGGGGCAGAAATAACGTTGCGCTGATATAACACGTTTTCTGGAGCACTTTTCTGCGCGGTTGTAATGAATTGATGTTTTAAAGTTTGGTTTATGTTTAAACAGCACAAGAATGCTACTTTGTTTGAGAATATTTATCATTTTTGGCTCTTGTATAGTTTTCTTGAAGTTCAGTCCAACTTATAAAATTATTTCTTTCATAAGTATTATTACTTCATTGCGCGAAAATAGACAAAGTAATTTAATTTTAATTAAATTGTAATGGTAAAACACAACGAACTTCGGCGGAACAAAGTCAAAGGCAGACGTCTTGGCAGAAGTTGTAGAACGTTACAGACAGGGTAATAAAACCTAGACAATTTGGCGCCGACCTGGACTTTCTTAAATCCGGGACCCCTGGGTGTGGTGTTTCCCCCAAAATATTAGTGATAAGTGGAGTGTAAGGTCCCTCCAAAACACTAAAGATAAATACTTTTGCTTGGAGAGGATCGGGTTCCCACCACCGAAGGAAGTCAAAACTTGGTTGCAGGAAAATTATTAAAAACAGACGCAAATTGATTTTCGGGCATTAAGATTTTGAAGGAAATTAAGAGGTTCTCCATTGGTAGGGAACATTTGGATAATGATGGACGGTAAGAGTCTTAGAGCGTAATTCTTAGAGAGAGAGAGAGAGAGAGAGAGAGAGAGAGAGAGAGAGAGAGAGAGAGAGAGAGAGAGAGATTCGTCACAATGTGCAGGACGGTGGCCCTGTTCCGATCTGTGAAGTGGTCTTGAATTAGTCGATTCAGGGCGGAATGCATGCTCTTGTCCGTGTCGGCATATAAGAACACTAAATGAGCAAGGTTTTCATTGTCCAACAAGTAAGTTTACTGAAGTCGGTTGGGACCGGTACAATGTATAAGTCCGTGCGGCGAATTTCCCAGCAAAGTTGAAGACGGTAATAACTCTGTTTGTAATCTCTTTGTCGATTTCCTTCTTCTGCGAATTCCGCGTAGGGGTTGTGTCTTTAAATCTGTTTCTAGGAGAAAACCCTTAAATACGATCCGAGAATAGATCTCATTGTTTTAAATGTTCTTTTGTAAAAAAAAATTGTTGTGGTATTCAGTCCTAAGGCTGGTCTGATGTAACCCTCCATGCTAAAGAAATTTAATATTTGTTAATATTATATAAAATATATATTGTTAAACATAAAAAAGACCCGTTTCTTGAGTAAAAATTGATTAATTATTGCATACTAAATAAATAAATAAATTTTAATTTAATGGATTCTAATTTTATATAATAATTATTCATTTAAACCTAGTATTCATTTCAAGACTTAGAGTGATAGATTACAGTCTATTTTTTCTCTATTAGAAACTAATCGTTGTTGTAGTAATTCTTTATCTATGTTTCTAAATACACCATGTAAAGAGTGGTGACTTATTCTATAATATTCATTTCATAATACGACTATAAAAATTAAATTTAACACATAAAATCGTATAACCCAATTAATAAATCAGTATCAATTGGAATCCTAATGATAAACTGTCCAAAGTTTTGCCCATACACATTTATAGAAGTAAATTATCAATTAGAATTATTTGCCATAAATTTAATGTATGAACTCGAATTTTTCTAACTTGTTTTCCTAAATACATTGAAAACATGATTTGTCAACGAATGTAGCTGTAAAAGTAAATCGAGCATGGGATTGCACCCACTGTAATTAATAATGAAAGTAATTTTTAACAGTAAGAGTGACTGTCACAAATATCCAATTACAGTTGATTGTATTTTCCTTTGGTGAAAATATACTGTAAAATGAGAGGTGGTTTCCATAAAGGATTCCTGTTATGAACTAAATATTTATTAAACTCGTGATGACATTGAATGCTCCAAAATGAAAATATTCAAATTAAATACAGGTTGCGTCACGTTACAAGAGCTGCATTCTACGTCAAATAACGTTTGGCATCACTGAGTGAATTATGCTTGATGACAACACAATTACGGAATATAACGAAAGTAATTACGCTCAATCACATTCTTTTAATTTTGTATATAAATAATAGAAATTTCCATGACTCAAGGTTTTAATGTAGTCTAAGATTGAATTTTTATCATTATACTCAAAGTTCTGAATTGTTTATACTACAATAAACTAATATTTTGCAATAAAAGGAACCACCAGTAAAATAATTACTGGCCCGCGTTCTTTTTAGAACCTTAACAACCCTTTGTAACTCCGAAAGTAAGTTTCACTAAGGTAAAAAATGTTAATTATTAATATGTATATAAAGACACATATATCAACGTGGCACAGTTCTTGACGTATAATTTTCAAAAGTAAGTTAACATAAACGAATTAGAGTGATCGACTGAAAATGGAGAAATTATTACGAATTAAGATCATTTGCTCTTTTATAAATTCAACGGTTGCATGATTTTATAATTTCGTCCTCCTCTGAGTTATCTTGTGTAATTAAAGTGTATTCCATAATTTTGTTTGGCTACTAAAACAAGGAAGTCCGACTTCAGCCTGGAAATAATTTAAATTATAATAACATTTTTGTTTGTAGCGTAAAAATTAATGACGGAAAAAATAAAATGTTGTTTTACCTTATAAACAGACAATATTTAATTTAAACTGGCTGACGTTTCGACGCAGTGCCTTTGTCTAACGGCGTTTTCATTACTTGAAATTAAAACAAAGATCTGAACATAAAATAAAATGCAAAAATAAACAAATAATTGCAATATAACATTTATTAAATTTCTAATATTTTAAGTGTTTTGCTTAATTATAACAGAATTGGGTTAGTATTTAATTCACAACAATTCATAAATTAATATCTTTCCATAATCTTGATTCCGTGTCTAAAACAGTGATGATGTTAAAATCATAAATTCAATATAGCACTTAGTGATATGATTGTGTTGACTCTGAATTAAAGAATATACATCTAATTTTAAAGTCCTTATTGTTTGGCCGATGTAACAAAAGCTACAATGTGGTTTATGAACATTTGTAAAGGAAAATATATAGGTAGGTTCTTTGCGTCCTTTTTTTGGACTTAATAATTGTAGAAGAAAGTAGTATTTAAGTAAATGTATTAAAATAATTTACAAAATACCACAATATGGTAAGGCAATGATTTCATTGCCTGTATTACTCATAAAACATTTTGCCGTTAAGGCTGGAATTAATCTTAGCTAATCTAATGTTTATATATTCAGAAATAAATTGTTGAGGTCAGAAAAATATATTTAACATAATTAAGATCATCAACACGGCGAACCAAATAGTAAACTATAGCTCGTATCTGTGCAAATGGATGATCAGATAAAAAAAATTCAGAACACGGCCTGTAAAGGTTGGCTTATTGTACCAATTCAACTTTTAAATGATGATTGTCCCGGGAAATGTATGAAACTGATGGAATAATTTTTCAGACACAAAAGTTGATGGTAAATATGAATTGCACTATTAAAAGCAGCATTTCATGTAATCACCATTGTCTAAAGTCACCAATCGGATTCAAAACGATCCGCATTTTTAAATATACTTCGTAATTATTTCTCATTAAATTGTACGGTCGAACCTTTTATTACTAACATTTTTTAAGAATATATCGGATAATTTATTAGCCCTTCCAGACGTCATAACAGTATATATTCTGAATTTATTTCAGTTAATAACTGCCCGATAACTGGTAAGAACTAACTACATTGACTTTCGGGAATCTTTGGAAAATTTTTGTTTTACGTTTCTCCGTCACAACAGCAGAAAAATAGATGGACTATTATTGCAAAAAGCCATTCTGTCTCCTTCACACTCCGCATTTAATATGCATAAAAAGTTCGAGACGTACTTTAAGTACTAAATTGTTCCGATGCCGCGCTCCGAGGGTGCTACGTACTTTCTCAACTACCTTCTTCAAATTTAATGAATTCCGTAGCGAGATCGTATTTGTAATTAGATGCAACTTTAAGTTGGAAATTAATTTGCTTTCGGAGTAGAACACACGGAGAAGATTTATTTCGCACTTTGTTCTCCATCCACACAATTGCTTTTTCCCCTCTTGGCAACATGATTCGTTTCCCGTCCAACCCAACAAATGATGAATATTTCGGCAAAGCGGTACAAAGTCCTTCAGAATTTGAAGTGCTTTTCCACGGATAATGATTACGGAATTTTTTATTCTAAGAATATTTCTCAAAACTGTTGTAAGAAAACCAAATTAAATATACTATATTAGATAATTCCAATGAAAAGGTACGTTACACTCACAAAAACAGCGCGTATAATATAGATTCTATATATTTTATCAACCCAAATTGAAGAGCTGTTATGAATTACAATATTATTTGTTACGGTTCGATAAATCGAAATTCGCCTTATCCATAAAACAGATCAGTAGACATTCTTTCCTTTCTATGCTCGAAACTAACTGTTCTTCAGACGCAATTATTTACTATATTTATAAATTAAACTGGATTCTTCATATAATAAATATGCGTTTTTATTTTAGTTAGGTTAGATAATATAAACCATAATATTTCCTCCAATAATGACCATTACTAGCTCAAAACACACTCAAAATTTTACTAAATAACACGTTGCCCAGAACTTTTCTATAAAAAATTGAAAGACTATTTGGCATTAGAATAATTTCTTTTCACATCTAATGTCTTTATTCAAATATATTTAACTCTCATCAACGGACAAAAAACCAACCGTTATTTAACGCAGCAACATTACTGTAATTATTTGTTCTTCTTTCAAGTTGTCTGACCGAATCTTTGGAATTTATACAGTGAGCTAATTTGAAAAGAGTTTAAATGAACTCCATTATGTTAAATAATGGCTTTTAAGAAGTACATATTTATGTTTTGTTACAGGTCACTGACTATACTTGATTAAGACTATATTTAAAAAATTTCTACAAAAATTTTCTCGTCGTGTTTTGGTAACAAAAATTTCGGTTCTTGACCTTAGCTATTCAATATGTGAAATATATCCTCTTGGTACATCCACGCAAGTAATTTGTTACTTAAAATCAAGTTTCTACTTACAAACGTCAACAAAAAATAAACAGTTGCATATAACTGGCGTAGATGTTATCGTTCAAATAAATTGTCTCATTAATTTGGTGTATTAGTAGAGGAATACTTATTTAGGAGAGATTTTTATTTTCCGATTGATAAATATTTCCTTAAATACTTCTTATTTTCTTACGTCAGTGAAACACAATAAATTTTCTACAGTTATTACTGAAATGGGAATAAATAAGGATATGATTGGGTTGCAGTTGTGAAACACAGTGAGTGTAACCGATTCTGCGAATTTATAGAATATAATATATATATAGGTTCTTTTTCTTGAATTTCTTGCCCATTTGATTTATTTGAAGAATTTGTATAAGAATGTCTGAAACAATTATTCGAAATAGTGACTGGACTATCTGGTTGCCCAGCGAAGCTCGACATATTAATGATTAATTATAACTAACATTCTACTTTAAGTTAAGATACTGTTTGTTTCACAGATACAGTCTGTCGCCCATGTTGTTTAATCTATATATAGAGCAGGCGATGAAGAAAGTTAAAACGGAATATAAAAAAGGAATCATACTGCAACAAAAAGAAATAAAAACCTTATGCTTTTCCGATGATATTGTAGTATTAACGGAGTCAGAAGAAGACGTAGAAACCATAATAAATGGCATGAAAATAGTCCTGGAAAAAGAGTTCAGTTTGAGGATGCTGGAGGGAAAATCAAGGTAATAGAGTGTAGTATGGGAAGCAGTGGAATAACAAAGTGTGTTAAATTGGGAAGGGATATTTTGTCGGAAGTTAAGGAATTCTGCTACTTGTGAAGCGAAATAACTACCCCGACAGTGCTGATTTCCGAGTCACAAAAATTTTGTTGAAATTTCTCCTCGCGTTTAGAAGTGTACCCGGAACGTAAATACAAACTCAAGTACGAAATTTGAGCATTTTTTACACATAAACAAAAAATTTCATTTATAATATAAGGTCGTTGATCCGTCAATCTGATCAGTTTAGAGCCCAAGAACTTGTAAATTTAATGAACGTTTTATTTAAGTAACAATATATTATAGGTACTTAGAAAATACACGAAAATGTTTCTCTCTAGAGTGCGGCACACACACTGCGCCAAATAAAAGCGACGCGTTGGACCGCTCACAGCTAATATATCCATCAATAAATTAATAGAAGAAAATAATTATGTAGCCAACCTCACTAGTGAGGGATCAAATAATAAGCTAAGGACAATCATTGTCTGTATATTCGTTAGCTTAAAATTATTCTGCTTGTTTCAGAATTACGAAATTATATTTAATAACAAATATACTAGCAGTATTATATAGTAGTATTTTTCCTACTGTTGCTAGTGAAATATAGTAGTCCTAAAGAATGTTTATATATAAAAATAAATTATTAATGTATCTCAATTTTATTGTTATGTTTAAGACATCCCACTATTCCTTAGTTCGAGTATTTTATTTTCTAATATTCAAACTCGATTGTTTTGGAAAAACTGAGACTTCCACGAAAGGTTTGTTTAGACGTCCCTCAGGGTTGCGTACTAGAGTCTCAGTTTTATACCCTTCTGTCTTACAACCTCGCGTGCTTCAGCTGCGTCTGCGTGAATATTTTATCTCCCTAAAGTTCAAGGGTACGAGGACGTGTCTATTTTGCTGCTCCCCTCTATTCCGACAGTTAATCTGCCTCTAAATTGATCGCTGACAATAATTACGACCTTGGTGAGATAGGACACCACGCGAGCAAACGCGACCTCATGCTTTACAGGGTGCGTAATGAAATGATCACGATCCCATTGCAGGTCCGGTATATAAATCGTAAGTTATGAAAAGCCTTCAATCATCGTTCGTTTTCATCGTTCTGAATTAATGTAAAGCAGCATGCATGGAGGCTTTGTGCAGGTTAACAGGAAATGATTGCCGGTAATGGCTCATTGTTATCTAATGAGCGATCACTGGAGAGACATACGTTCCCAAAATTTAATGAAATTCATGCCATTGTCTGTGATACGGCTTTACTTTTTCGTACAGCATTATACGTACACAAATACGACTCTTTAATGAAATAGTAAAGCAACCTTTATTGATTCTAAGTCAATATGCAATATCTCTTTAGTGTTGACTATATTGGGCACAACTTTCATTGCTATTTGATTTCCGCCATATTCATCGTTACCACCATGTAATTGCATTAACCCTCTCTAGAGCCCACTAGCAGAATTTATTGCCTCAATCAATAGTTCAGTGGCTCAAACAGAATATAATTAAAGCCGCTCTCAAACTTCAATAACTCGCCTTCAGAAAATAAATAAATGAGTCGCTCAATGTAATTATATTAATAAATCTGACATTCTGGAACTGTCGAAACTTATTATTAAATAATATCTTCTATTCGAATTGTCTTCAGTCCTGATGTTCATTCATACAAAAGTTATATTGACATTCACTGTATGCGTGAATTATCCATTTTTTTCCTTATCATCCTTATTTTTATAATATTTTTACAAAGTAGACGACTGGTTTATTACTTAAAAATTTAATAATAATTGGCCAAACAAAATGTTGAAGCTTGTAATAAATATAAGTAAATGGAGATTTCAAGCCAAGTAAAAAAAATCATGACATAATAGATGTCTACTAAATGACATCCATCTTTAACTTAAACAAAACAATAACTTGAAAAAAATACACGATGTTCAAATAATTCCACATTTTTCCACCTAGTAGCAAAATTCAGAACAATTTGAACCCATTGTATTATTTTCAGAAATTGTTCTCGCTTTTCTAATAAAATTTCTGAAAACGATACAGTTTTTCCACAAACCGTGTTTCCATTACTTATGTACAACATGGGTCGGCCACTATCTGGCAATTAACCGTTACACAAAATAAGTTTTAGATTAAATTGTTAAACGAGTGAATGTTTCTCGACATTACGCTGTAATTTTTTATGAAACTCATGATTTGTCAAGTTATGCTTGTGGTTCGTTTCTACAGAGGAACTCTTCTTAAGAGAATATTTCGCCTATAGGGCAACCCCGACAGACACTTGTGATTGATGGATTGCATAGACACAGGCCCTGTAGTAGGTATTTAAGCTGAGAAGGGCCAGTTTTATAATTGATCCTCAGTGCCGGGCTAATTTTCCCTTGACAGATGGTTAAGTTAGTTTATTTTAGTGTGTTTGGCGTTTGTGGGGGGAAAAAATAGAAAATACCTTCCTGTAGCAGGATTCAATAAGTTTATTACCACCTTGTGGAGAAATTTGGATCTATATAAACACAATGCATTTTTCTTTTAATTTTGTTTATTCCTAATAACAAAAGAGTAAGCAGCACATTTTTCTGAAAAGGTAAATACATTTCATGGATAATTTACAAATCAAAATATAACAAAGAGGCAATGAATAACTGCACAAACAATGTATATATATATATATAGTTAATGAAATCACAATTTAAGAAAATAGTTAAAATTTTGTATTTTTTAAGTTCAAGGATTAAATGAATTTGGAATTATTTAGTCACTTAAAAAAATAGACTACTCCCTCATCATCCAATACTATAGTTACTTTCACACAGACAAGGATAATGGATAATCAAAAAAAGTTGATAACTACAGATTTCATACTGTTTCTCTCGTGTGAGTAAATAATAATACAAAATGACGTCATACAAATAATAAATTGCCGGACATACCGACAATACTGTCTGCTTTTATTAGAATAAGAACATCTTTACACAAGAATTAATTATAAAATCAGTATATTAGACATTTTCCTATATGAAAATATAAAAGAAATAGAACGTTACAGCAGAATTATTAAATAATAATTTTTCTTGCAAATTTTTTAAAATGTAATTAAAAGTAATTTATAGATAATATATGAGAATAATTGAAATTTATTCATAAATTAATCTGTTGGCAGCACATGTCCACCATACATAAAACCCAATTGGTAATTTAGATCGAATTTAATGAAGGTATCAAAGGAAACCAAAAAAATTAATTAAATGTGGTACTTTTATAGACATTTAAAGAAATTTTATAATGATGTATATTTATATAAAATCATCCTGGAAAGGAAATTGGCAAAATTTAATGTAGCAAATTAGAATTAAACAAGAAAAAATAAATAAATGTTAGACTGTAATTTATCCACATTGAAAAAAATGTAAATTATAAAATAAATATAATGTCACATTAGAATGATTTTAAATTATGTGAACAATTCATTTAGTGAGAATAATTTAAATTTATTCAGTAGTTCATTTGTTGGCGATAACTGTTCACCATACATAAAAAAAACCATTGGTAATTAGAACGAATTTAATGTAAAGAATCAAAAGAAACTAAAAAATGAATTAAAATTGAGACTATTATAGACATTTAAAAGTTTTATATTCATTTACTTATATAAAATCATCCTGAGAATTAATCTGACTAAATTTAATGTAACACAATAATTTAATTTTAATGTAACACATTCAAATTGAAAAGAAGAAACAAGTAATTGTTAGACTTAAATTTTATCCACATAGAATAAAACAATGAAATGTATGCTTACGTTGTAATATATTTCATTTAACATACACAATTATCAAATAGAAACAATCGGAAAATTATTTTGCAATAGACTAACACATGACAATTACTTCATTGTTTTCTTTCCTTTGATGATTCTTTCGTGTGACAGTCTAAGAATACTCAGGACAGATACGAAATAAAAAATAATTACAAATCCTAAATAGGTAATGAATTCACTAAATTATTTATAAAGTTCCAGTTCATTTGTGGAGAATAAGTCTTGGACTGTTGTTTAACACGTTTAATAAGTAATGTGAACCAAAATATTTTTAAACAAATATTGTTATCAGATCGCATTAGACCCACCTGGATAAATAACATAAAAATATACTTTTCCAATACCAGGCGAAATATGAATGGTGCAAAAAATTGATGTATATATTTATCAGAGAATATGAAGGCTGAAATATAATTAAGAGTGATTATCTCTTCCACAGAGTTTTACCCAACGACATTAATGAAGCTTTGAAATACAAAGAAAACGCTACATACTCACCGGTTCCCTTCGCCTCTCGCGAGTATTCAGTCTCCGTTAATTAAATCGTGTCCTATTACTCAGGCCGAACGAGGCCCGAAACAGGGCCAGTGTAGAAACAGAAATCAAGTTAGCAACTGCTGTGCATTTAATATCTTCTACTCGTTTGTCTCAGATGCTACGTATTTCACCTCTAAATTACAAGCCTTAATTCAGGTATAAATAGTTTCTAAAACAGGAAAATGTGTCGGGATAAATCTTTTCGATAAATAAGTTTCTTGGATCATAAATACAAAAACTTCATACAATATTAAAAAAATTTCTTCTCCTCCACAAAGATTACACTTGGACATGCAGAAAATTCTCAACCATTTTACTTTTTGCGTACATCCAAAACAATGACATCAATATTCTCCTAAAAAACTAGGCTCAGCAGGCTTTTCCGTTACAATTATTTCAAGCTGTAGTGACCCAAAAATAAGAAAACTAGTTTCTTCTAAATAATTTCAATCTTTCATGTTAAAATTTTCTAAGCGAATGCATCTTGGAAAGACAAACTTTTTAATCTCAAGAAAAAGCTGTCATAATATTATGTTAGGTTCCACCGTGCACGGGGCTCTTCAAGAAAATAGGAATACTTACTCTTACTTGCCAGTGTATTCAATCAATGATGTTATATGTGATTTATAAGTCACCTATTCACAAAAAATTAAGATTTGCATATATTTAATACCAGAAATAAAAATAACTTACACAAGGAAGGGATGTCTCTCTAGCTGTAATACAAAAGGGTGTCATAATGCTATTAGCATATTTAATAAACTTCCATCCTCCATTAAACAGTTAAACATAAGAAAAAACAAGTTCCACCTTAAACTGAGTTTTTACTTAGCCACTCCTACTATGTTGAAGAATTCACGTAGTTGTATCTTAGTATAGACTGTAAATGATATAGAGGTTTTTATTTATGTTATTCAATAAAATTACTTGCGCTTTAGGATGTAATATAATAATATTATTTATAAAAAAATCACTTAAATGGTTTCTGCGCGCTATTACAAACAAATAAATTAATTGAACGGGATTATTTTTAAATATCAGGGTTAATTGCTTATTGGGGTAACCACGTGCAGCAGATTTTCGTTGACTTGATTAACTTCTTTTTACCTTCATTTGTGTCTGGATGCAGGTTTCTAGGCGACCGGAACTTCCTTCGGGTTTTCCCTCTGCCGGCGAAAAGTGGGATGAACCTAGTACTGCCGGTGATTGAGGAAAGTCCAGTTTTTCCTCTTTCTTCCCTCTGGACTTACCTGTTCTCACTAACTTCTAGTGAAAGAGCATTAATTCACACCTCACTCTCAACTCTTGTTGCACACTCCAGCTCCCTTTCAACATCCGTTAAATTTTTTATTATAAAATTAAGTAAATATAAACCACGCAGTTTTTCATTCAAACAATTGAAACCTACTAATTATTAGTTAATAATTAATTAATTATATTATTCATCAGAAAGAAAATTCTAACACAAGTAGAGGTCCCAAATGTCGTGTAGAAACGTAGTTCGGAATATCTTTACTTAAATACTTCATTGTAAATAAAATTTCTTAAAGTATAATAAAATAATAAATTATTATTTTCTCCTATGGTATATTTAAGGTCAAATCAAGAGAAACTGGTTATAAGCATATTCCACTAGATTTCACTATGTAAAATTATCATTTTTAAGGAAAAATTCATTATGATTTATCGGCGAGTAGTCAATCTTGTTGAGCCTTCCAAATATGTGGCCCTTCTTGTATGTAATTAGCTTTATTAATAGATTATGTGTTTGATGGTAATGCCAGTGTTGCATTGGGATTAGAAGGAAAGGATTATAAATTGTGTTTCTATTATATCCTCAATGTATTTCAACAGTCAGCATTTATAACAAAAAATTTGATTACATAATTTTCAAAAATATTTAATTACTAGTAATTAGAACCTTTTTCCCAGTCTCCATAGTTATTGTTATTTCAATTTGAAAGTTTTGAATATAGTCATGAACATACCTTCAAATTCTAATGATTTTGAAAATAACGAAACCTTTCGAACAATTCTAATAAATAATGTAATAGTCTTCGTAAAAGTTTTTGTTATTACTAAATAAAGCCCTATACCACACAATCAATATGAAATTAGTTCTTTGTAAAATATTGCCTTTATTATCTGCACATCAAATTCTATTTATCTGTTCTTAAAATTTCAAACAAAATGAATTCTCTGATATAAAACAACAATATGTTAAAATTAAAATGAGAATGAATGTTGGCAAATACTTTTATACCTGAAAATGTTAAGGAACGAGAATGTTTCTTAAATATGTAAAAGTTTTGTACAGATATTATAGCTACATTGTCGAAAGTGCCAATATAATCTATACCAATTAATAAAATTGAAGTGTCTATCTGTCCTTAATAGTCTCCGAAACGGTTCAACGGATTTCAATGAAAATTCCAGGGTTTGAAACAGAATTTTAAGCTACATTTCGCGTATGTTTCATTTAGATATCTTGCAGAGTAATGTAAATATTTATAAAACCATTGAATTGACGCGTGAAAGGCAACGTGAAAACCAACTGCGAGTTATAAGTCCTATACCATTCAACCCACTTACTGTGTTATTATAAGACTAATTTTTGCAGCATGAGAGAGAGGGGGTGGGAGGGAGATCGAAAATTCTTAATCCATCTATTGTTGCAGTAGAATTCACGCTGTAATTAGCCTATTGTTGGCAGAGAGCTAACTCCCTGAGAAACAATAAACGTCTTTGGATTGTCGATGTGATGCATGCATAAATTTGTTTTATTTATCGTCTCAGGTAAATTTTATTTTAACACTTACACTTTTTTGTTAGCAGGAGTTTTTGGGGGGGGTGGTTAACAGGCTACATGAGGTTCTTCCTCTATAATAGGGAATTGAAAATGGGGGATGTGGAAGATAGAGCAAGGTAGCCAAGGGTTGACTAGGGTTCCGGGGCTACAGTTTAAAGATCCTACCCGGTGTTTCACCTAAAGACATGCAGGAAACCCTAGAAAACTTGCATTAGTTGCTCCGAGTTATAAGGTTTTCTCTGAAGCGATCATAAATAAATGATACAATACTTTATATACATTAAATGTATTCAACGTTATCAAAGTTCTGTTTGTGTTGTTTCGTTTTTAGGACAAAATATAAAGAACTATTTCCGAATGAAGTCGTGGGCATAATAATATCAAAATAAAATAATTTATTGATTATTTTTTGGTTATAAAACTGATAGAAACCTTGAAAAACGATACAAGACAATTAAAACATAACTGTGATAGTAAACTTAAATTTTAAGAATTATAATAATAATACATTCTTTTCATGTACTTGGCTTTAACTCTATAAATTAATTGTGAGATACGTTTAATTTTAGTTTTTTATCGTTTTAATTCCTTCTATTATTACAGGTGAGATGCGGTTCAGCTGAGTGATCTCCGCTGCGGTGAACACGGTATTCTACTTGTAAGTAAAGTTTCAGAAATACTCTCCTACATATTTAAGCCAAATTTCAAGAAAAATGTTGATGAAATTTTTTCAACTGGTTAATTTTAACAGAAATTACAGTAGCATGTCATAATGAATCGTGCACTCATACGCCTCATTAAAATAATATTTTATTTTAAAGGGTCGTTTTAATTATAAAATATGTTCAGTGACTTAATAAGAACCGGTTCTAATTATTATATAATTAGTAATTTTGAATAAATTTAGTGGACAGATTCTATACTTAATTCTACTTAGCTTAAAAAATCGTATATGTAAAAATGTAAAAAATTCTAATGAAGCAATATTCTAAATTAAAATTTATAATATATATAACAGAATTTTGTCCCAGCTGTCGTATATAATACAGTAAATCAAACCGCAATTTCATATAAAAATAATTTATCTAAGTAATCTGTTAAAATAAAATTTTTATTATTGTTAAATATTTGTAAAAATAAAAATGTATTTTAATGGGTCGTTAAACTTATCTTATTCTTCTTATCTCTTAAGCTTTAGTAGAGAATAATTTTAGGCACACTTTGATTAACTTATACCTTTGTTCTAGAATTTGAATTTAGAACAGTTCGTTTTAGGAACTATGACGGACAAAATTGTTAAGGGAATGAAATAAGCAGTTAACCCTCTTTCTTCAGCTCATTGATCAACATTGATAAAATATTCAGACTGCAAACGTTTTCTTTCATTCTCCCGTAGCTACAGAGTTATTGTTTAAGCCCGTTTCAAGTCCTTTATAGAGTGGGACTTCCCCTCTGTTTGCAAACACTGTAGGGTGTCAGCCTGTCTAATGAGTTATCAGATACATTGTCAGCTCTATTTAGCTATGAGGGAGGGAGAGAAAAGAAAGTTGATGAAATGTCAGAAAACGAGGAATTCAGTCGACAGAAACCTGGGACACTTCAAAAAATAATTTCTTATATAGGCCGTTTCAAGAGGAATTTTCTGATTTAAAAAGTTCATTCGTACTCAGTGTTTAATCGAATGTTATTAAGCAATATATTGTTGCAAAGGGAAATCTCGCGAGTTAAACATTTTTAAACATTGTTAATTTCCTCGACGATGGATTGGCCGTAGTGGCCTTACCATAAGTGGCCTTCAATCTCATGGAGCCTCACTGCATGTGATTTATTTCTTGTGGGGATTTATAAATGACTCAATTTATCTACCACGGATTACAGCAACAACGGTGGAACTACGGAACCGCCTAAAAACAGCCGTGGAAGATGTACTCGCTGTAAATTAGAACACATTTGAGCGTATTCCATCCTCCACCTCCCTCTTCTGTTCTTACACCACACATTTCCCTCAGATGCTAATTTTACAAGACCCTCGTGTCTTAAAACGAGCGCTATTAATCTATCCTCCATATTATTCCTATTATTATAATAATTTTTCCCTTATTTTTATCAGTCACTTCAATAAACCAAAACTATATTTCAATTTTTTGCAACATTACAAACATTTTTATATATAAATATGGACATTTGTTTAAAACTATTATATAAAACATTTGGTTTTTTCAATGATATAATGTGTAAAAATATTATACATACCTTCATGTATTTAGTAAGCATATAAAAGTTCTAATTTTCTTCAATAAATTAGTATGCGATTACAGACTGTACTGGCTTACACAGAGCATTTTTCGAACTTCGGAGTTCCATAAGTTCATTCTCATGTGCTCACCAAGTACAAACGGCAACATACATCCATGAATCGCCAAAAAATTTACATTTAGCCACGTCAAAATCGTAATATTCAAATAGACTTATCGAATCTTGTAGAACGAGATACGATAAGTCTAAGTCCGAAAAACCTAATTTTTAAATTTAACTAAAATCCAGTTTTACTCTAGTGTTTGGATAGATTTTCACTTTCCTTTCTGGAATTCGTACCATTATTGTTTTTAAAAATTTTAATGGATTACAAAATCTTTCTTTTAATTTTATTATTTTCTTTATGTATTTTCTTCTATTAATAAACTCCCACCCACAAGGCTGCTAGGGTAGTCTGAAATCTGTATTATTTATTTCTCAATCTGTTTGGTTGAAATTATTCAACGCAATAAGTATTAACTTAATTTACATTGTCACGTGTTCGCCTGAGATTGTAGGTCCTCAGGGAGCTGTAAACAAGAAAAGTAGGGATTCTTTGCAGTTTTCTCGAGGTTGTAGAATCTGGCCTTGACTCTTCAGTCGATGCTGGTTCGGAAGGTAGAAAGGAATGAGGCGTGAGGATTATCCCCAACTATTGTACAGTTGAAAGAAAAGTCAGGAAGGTTTTGGTAGTGTGTGTAGGTTCGCCTGAGTCTGATCAGGTAAGAATCGGATGGTTGAAGTTTTTACCAGTTGAAACACAAGCATGCAGTTTTAGATATGTGTATAATTACAGTCAATACTATAGGAAGGCTATTAAGGTAGCGAAACGGAGCCTTCGGCCTAATGTACATGACCAACTTCGCTTGAACTCGTGGAAGGAGAGGCTTTTAAAGATGCGTGATTAATGTCATTGCCCTAAGTCCACTGATATGTCAGTATTCGTCAGCATTTCTGCGCTACTGTCGGGTTTGTTCACCTGTACTACAAGCATCTTAAGGAACGCGTCCAACCTCCAAGACAAATGGCCTATGTTGTAGCGACGAAAGCAAGAATTCGTTACAACATTAACAAACATTTATAAAATAGATAACTAACATATTAGGCGTTCAATTAAATTTGTTTCTTTTGCACCTTTTGAGCAAACGTCAACGGGTATTGACCGTTCCGGAAAACGTTTGCGAGATAATGTCCTGTCGGGAAAAGTCAATCGGTATAATGTCTTGAGGGAAAACGAGCATCCGTCAAGTGTCAGCCGGTAAAATTACCGTATCCCTGTCAAAATATATACATGCTAAATCGGACGATTCATTTGAGAGCATCTTGTATCTGCATTAAATATTCACTCATTCATTGTCTGACAGTTAAAGTGAAGAAAATTCAGTTTAACAATTTTTCTAAATGATTCTTAACAACAATAAACAATTAGTTTAATGAAGAATGAATGTAAAAAATGAAATAAATATGATGGATATAAATGTAGACGTATGGAGCGACCTAATTAATAAAGTTGACTGCAACTGGGAAGCTCTAAGTCTCAATCCAGTGTTTCATTTTTGCTGTATTTCTTGGTCTGTTCACTAAAAAGGTTTCAACATTTTTTTCTAAGGAAACATAGTAATCACTACAAATAAACATTTCTGCTCTACACTTTCGATTCCTTAGACCCAGTGCACACCGGAGAAACATGTTTCATGAAACCGATCCATAAGATAAGATAGGGACGTGCATATGGGTAAAAATGTGTTTCATGAAACAGGGTTATGGGAAACAACGTTTCATAAACGAGAAGGAACGGTTTTTAATTATTATCCTGTTTTCGTAGCTTTAGGGCGTAGTTTTGAAACATAATTTTGTTTTTAATATTTTTTCATAATTTTTGTCGTACAACATTTTTAACAATTCATATTTTATTTTTCCAATAACAATTTACAGCGATATCTAGGTATTAAGATATAAATATAGACATATTGCATAATATATTAATTTTTATGGGATGGAGTGTGAAAGTGTGTTGTTTCGTCAGTGTGCATGTCCAGATGGATGGATCATGTTTCATGAATAATGTTTTCTCAGTGTGCTCGGCGTCTTAATATATATTTATTCCAAAATTTACTTGTATCTGGAGACATCTGTATTAATTTTATTTTAATTCCTAGCCCGAGGTAATTCGCGAATTCGGGTAAGTGAAAAGGTTGTTACACGATAGAACTTTAATTTGGTTTTAATATTGTAACGACAGGAAGGATAAAATCTTGTGTATTTTGAAGGCGATGCTTTAGAGTGGGGCAGGTCGCGAATCGCGATGAGTTTGCAGAGCCGCTGCTGGTTCACAATGGCGACCGTGACGTAACGAAGCCACGACCGCGAAGCGACGCGGCGCCTGCGGGGCTTTGTTTGAACATGCCCAGTCATTAGCTCTTCTCCGCAGACCTCCATTGTTACTGAAAACCCCACTCTCTCCGTCAATACAACGTACTTTTTGGTCTAAAGCCCCTCAGATTCGGTTTGTTTTATGCAATATTGAAAATTGAAAAAAGATTTAATTCATTCCACGGAAACTTGAAATTTTTCATAGTTTACCTTATACACTCTTCCTCACTCCTTCGGGATCCTTCAAAGATGCCCACGTTGTATGATCACGAACACAAGCACATACTTTGGTCAACTTATTTCTTAAAATTTTCAGAACTTTTTCTATCTTTTTGGAGTTTTTGTATTTTTATAATATTTTTAGCTTTTTATATATTATTTTATGAAATGAAGGTGGTTTGTGTAACCTATTTTTGAGGAGACACAACCTCACGTGAACAAACACTACTCTTAGAAGAGGAAGAAGCTAATTTTATTTTTGAAATAAAAAAAATAAATTTTAACTAAGTAACAATCACAACAAACAGTAAAGCAACTTTTCAATGATGATGAACAATTAAAATAAACAGTTTCATTAAGAAAGGGGGCTTAAATATTCGTTAAACATTTAACTTTAAACACAAGATTATTTAAATATTTCCATAAACTGCTTCCACAATTTACCAGAAAGATTATACATAAAAAGAAAGTAGGCCCTCGGTTATTAATATAGGCGTTGTAGACACTTTTGGTTATGAGTCTGAGAGTAAAACCTGCCAATTTCTGTCTAATCTACAGAATGGGGACACAAAATAATATGTAATTGCACAATCATCGTCTTATAACCAATGATGAAATCATTACATGTCACAATAAAATTAGAAGCTCAACTACAACTTAACCGGTATGTTGAATGTCATAACTAAATTCAGCGACCTCCATAACCCTTTTATTGACACCAGTCTTGGTTGTTTTCACCTTATTTCGATGTATCGCCTCTCCCCCAACCCGCCTCCTTGCGTTGTCTATACGCCACCCCCTTGACGAATGGATAGAAATTATATACAAGTAACATCGGGAGAAACACTATCAATCCCAATGACATTAAAAATATTTATTAGGCGCAACTACTGGCTGTTTTTTAAATATTCATATTTTAAAATTTCCGCCCCATGTCCACTTTTATCCATAGAACTACAGTGTTTGTTTCTGAGTCACATGGAACACGTGCTTCAATTTTTCACGGGTTACAAATGTATATACCGATGGAGTATGAAAGTGTGTTGTTTCATAAAACACGTTTCGTCAGTGTACATGTCCAGATGAAACATGTTTCATGAATAATGTTTCTTCAGTGCGCACCGCGCCTTAATAAAATACTTTCAAACAAATTTCTGTATATAAATACAATTTTATTTATGAGCATAAGATATTTGAACCCTCTCTCCGGACTATGTGTTGTTCTGATTGTGGCTTTCAGTCTTAAGACAGGTCCAATGTAACCTATTTTGCGGAAGCCTTTTCATTTTCTTATAACAGTCACACCCAACATCCGCCCTCATATGCTTAGCGTATTCCATCCTTGGCCTCCCTCTTCTTATCTTACTTCTCTCTAATGCTAATTTTACAAGACCCTCATGTCTTAAAACGTGGCCTGTTAATCTATCCCTTCTCTTGGTCAACGTCCTTCATATTGTTCGCTCTTCCCCTATTCTGTTTAGAGCTTATTCTTTAGTGATTCTATCCACCCATCTGATTTTCAGCATTCTCCTATATCACCACATTTCAATGGCTTCTATTATTTTCCTTTCTGCAACTTCTACCGTCCACGTTTCGCTCCCATATAACGCACACTCCATACGAACATTTTTAGGAAATATTTTCTAATATTCGCACTTATAATACCCGTAAGTAAATTCCTCTTTTTCGCGAAAGCCTTCCTTGCCTGTGCTATCCTACTCTTTATGTCTACTATACTTCTACCATCCCTAGTTATGCTGCCCAAGTAACAGAATTCCTTAACTGCCTTCAAAATTTCCCTTCCCAATCTAACACCCTTTGTTATTTCACTATTTCCCATACTACACTCCATCACCTTGGTTTTCCCTCTATTAATCCTCATGTCATACTCTTTTTCCGTTTATCATGGTTTCCAGGTCTTCATGAAGACTATTTAGTGTGAAATAATTTCTAAAATCAACAAAAGTTTTATTGTAAGCAGTTAATATTTCATAACTGATACGGTTAACACGTGTGTCTCCAATTAAAAATAATTACCAACGCTACGTTTGGTCAATTACTATTAGAAAAAATTTAATTTATTTATTACTGCCGCCTAACAGTTTGTCTTCCTCGGTTTCCAATTTAACCGTGTTATATATTTCACACGCCTAACAAAGGTATATTTAAAGTATACACTTTTAGACATTTTAATTATTTTATTTCTCCGACAGTTGTAACTGGCAAATTTCAGATTCAATGGAATTTACAAGATTTTGTGTTCACGCTTTCATCGGTGATCAAGCATAGATGTATGAAGCAAGTATAATATAAAAAAATTAGTACCGATAAATATCATTATTTTCCTGTGCTTATTATCTTCCATCATATGAACATATATGTATGACATTTCTAAATTTGTGAAACGTATTTAAGAGAATATTTTATTCTCTTCCTGGATTACTGTATTCAAGCATTAATTTATTATGCCATACACTCATTCATTTATTTTGTTCTAACGGTATGAACATTGTCGAATTTTCTAAATGAATAAATTGTAACGTAATTTACGAGCAATGACAGTTGATACAATAAAGTTCAGTTTAAAATAAGAAATTATGCTTCTAGGATTGTTTAAAAATACTAATAAAAAATATAAAATGAACTGTAAAATGAAAAGAAGACATTCAAAAGTACCACAACATAATGTGACATATACATATAATTTTGCAGAATACAATTTTGAAAAATGTTACGTAGGGCAAAATAAACACCCATTCGAAATCAGTTTAAAAGAACATGAAAATAATCACAAAACTTATGTCATAATGTTGTCTCCATCCATACATATGAAGAAATTTGTGAATTTAAAGTATAGAACAAAAGTAGAGAAATACACACTAAAAACTGAAAACATATTTAATTCGTAAACCTAATTAAATAAAAGAAAACCATTTTTAAGTTGTCAATTCTGTATTTTTAATTTCAAGAGCTTTCGGCCATGGCCATTTTCAATTGTATATTTTAACTAGTTAACCCCCGCGACTTCATTCGCACCGAAATAGTTATTTTACCCTAAATATGACAGGTACATAATTTTTAAAAAGTTGAATTCATTGAATATATAATAAGTACGGTATATTTCTATTTATGATCGCTTCAGGGAAAACCTTACAACTCGCAGTTGGTTTTGAACATACGTTTAGGAGCCAATAAAAAAGAGCAATTATTAAATATTAAAATTTACCTGATGCGACAAATCAAACTAATTTACGTATACGTCGCTTCGACAATCCAAAAAAATTTATTAATTCACAAGGAGTTGGCTCTCTGCCATCAATAGGTTAATAACGGAGCGAATCCTACCTCAAAATGGATGGAGTGCTTCTAAGCATAAACAGATCAAGAGTATAGTCAACCCTCATTATTTTTAGACTTTAATGCGCGTATAAGACATATATATATATATATATATATATATATATATATATATATTACAATATATTGTAATGAAATATGCACGAATATTTAAGATAAATCTCCTGTTTTAAAATTCACAACTTTTCATTGAAATCCGTTGAGCCGTTTTGGAGGCCATTCGAGACAAACATACAGACAGAGAGCAGAGACAGACACTTCAATTTTATTTATTGGTATAGATTATCAATGTACAGATTTTAGCAAACATAGTACCATAGTGGTGCACGTCCAATACAAACTGAACACTGATGATATATAGACGTGTACCACTCTGCTATTTTTGGTAAAATCTGTACTTGAAATAATTCAAATATACAATTGAAAATGGCCATGGCCGAAAGCTCCTGAACTTAAAAATACAGACAACTTAAAGTGGTTTTCTTTTATTTATTACAGTTGTTCGAATTTATTTTAATTATAAAACTAAGTTATTTGTCCCTAAAGTCACTACTAGAAGAAGGTACAAATATATACTTAAATAATCTGTAGCTGAATGTTATTTATTTTCTGATCCAATTAAAATCATGTACCTTTTTATCAATTTTCACAATTTACTTCCGTCACTGTTTTCCTAGAGTTAGGTTGAGAAGAGTAGAGCGATTTCACATCAGATCCTGGTTTCGACTCGAGATGACTCATTGGTTAGAATAACCGCACCGGAAATTGAGCTCAATTACCAAGTTCGGTAGAGAATTTTCCATTCTGATCTAATAAATCTGATTTTTTAATAATCTGCCTCTGAATTTCCTTTTATTTACATAATACGAATTGATCTACTCTATTTTAATGTTATTTATACAAATTTTATACACCTGAACAAATTGTAAACCCGGAGAAGTACACTGGTGGGTTGAATGTTAAGAATATTTTACATATACGAGGAAGTGTGTAACAGACGCAGAATACAAGGAAGTCCTACATATTTAATTATATGACTTAACTGAATGCTCTTTCTCATTTAATCTATTATATCCTGCAATACGAACACCTGGAACACACGTTCCAATACGAAATATTTATTTTGCATACAAAACATTGAATTTTTCCATATTATTTATAATTGCCTTTTAACTTGACACATTTAACGGAACCATGTTTCGTGATTATTTGCGGTCCTTTGCCCATATGCATCCTGCAATACATATTTCATACTCTAATGAAAAAGAACTTAACTTTTTATGGAATGAATAGTTGCCTGAAATCTTATCTTAAAAAATTCCATCGTTATTGTTTCCCATCTTAAACTACAAAAGGGCAATTAATTACTAGAACATTAAAAGACAATCTGTGCGTTCTGTGTGATTTTTCTGATATTAACTTATCGTCTGAGGATATTCACAGTTAATACGGTGAACCATAATTCTTACTTTAAGCTAATAAATATTGCAATGCGTTTTAAAGAAATTGACACGACGCTGCATTTTGTATTCTTCAGCAACGCCTTTTGGTTCGACGATATTTTGTTGTTGTTGCAAGAATGAGGGGAAATAAATAAATAATGGTATAGGTATCTGTAGTATTTGTTATACATTTTTTTACTTCATTAAGGTCCTGGGAGTATTCTTGACTCTTTCAGTGTACTGGGAGAATTTTTCTCACGCCCAGTCCACTGGGTTGTTTAAGGTTGCCAGCTTATTTGATACACGAGGATATTGGTTATTGTATTTAAGTCCCGTGAGTCATCGTGCCGGTAATGATGAAATAAATGTTTCGTCGGGATATGTAGGCGTAAAAAGATAATAATTCCCAAATATGACGCACTCGATACCGGATAAATCACACGTTGGCCATGAGATTAATATCGATTTATGTACTGTGCCGGACTAATACAAATAAGTACCCTATAAACGTCGGGCACCCAGAAATATATAGTACTTAATAATCAGTGTGCAACAATAAAAACCTACATACGTCGAGAAACGTCGTAATTTATTATTTAACCTTCAATCAATTATTTGTGTTTCTTGCACCTTAATTCTAATTTCTGGCTACATTTTCACTACACCGCTCAGTTACAGGGTATATGAATGCGATGATAATTATTTTGTTTCCATCAGGAGTTTGGCACACTTTTTTTAGCTTTATTTGTGCTGTTAAATCTATAGTTAAATTAGAGATAGCACTAATGTTATGTTTTTTTTAACGTGATAACTAGAACAGTACTGGGGCTTTCAACGACAGAAGCAGTTGCGTGGGCGTTCCATAGCCATGCCGTGGCGCAGTGCGATGTTTCAGCGAACGCAGGGACGATACCGACCGGTGATAACACAAGACTGCGATGCTGTGGTCCTAGGATGATGCGGTATTGATCGGCCTCTCCCCGCACTAAACACTGCCCTTAACTTCCTTCGGCAGTTTCCGATTGCTCTGCTCTGCCCATCAACTGCAATTCACTTCATACGCACGCACAGTTCGTGAATATCATACCCAATATTACTTACGTAGGCTCAGATTTGGTTTCTTTCTTTTTTAAAGATGGACAGTTCTACTTGCTCAGTATTACTCTTCGTAAACAATCCTGATCTCAACCAATAAATAAAATTGAAGTGTCTGTCTATTTATCTGTCTGACTGGCTGTCCGTCTTTTTGTCTCGAGCAGGCAATTTGAGGGTTGAAAAACAGGAAGTTTAACTTTAATATTCGTGCAAATTCATTTCGATAAGGATATTAATTAATATAAATATTAATTCTACAGGAAGGTTTCTTGCAAACGTGCGTTTTAATCTCCAAAATGTGGATGCGGGTTACCTATACTCTTTATCTGCTTATGCTCCGAAACTGCTTACGTGATTTAAATGAAAATTTCAGTAATTTAAACTTAAATTTTCGTGTAATTTTCATTTTGATATCTTGTAGAGTTCAGAAGTTATTAATGTAAATATTTATAAATTCATTGAATTGCCGCGCAAAAGGTGGCGTGAAAACTAACTGCGAGTTGTAAGTCCTATCAGGCATTCCTATACCATTTATCCCACTTACAGTGTTATTATAAACGTAATTTTGGCAGCATGAGAGAGAAAGAGATGGGAGGCGAGTATTCTCACTCCATCTATTATTCTAAATGTACAAAACCAATTGTCGTGATGCTATCATGAATAAATGATACCGTACTTTCATTTTTATGGTAAAATAAAAAGAGGCATTCCGTGCGAACGAAGTTTACTAACAATGCCAAAAGTCAGAAAGAGAATAATTTATTTATAAAACTTTCGTCCCAAGCATTCGGGACCTTCTCAGTTCATTTATTAGAGTTTAATAATTTCTTTAAAGTATTCAACCATTTTAAATATTTTGTAAATATAATTGCCACCTGGATTTCCTTTGCAGATCTTTTTGACGACCATGTCCTCTGACATTTGCTCTACATGGCCCAGCCATCTTCAGTCTGTTACTCTTTATTTCCGATACTATATCTGTATACTCATATAGTTCCGCCAGTTTCCTATTTCTCCGAATTCTTCATTGCCCTTCTTCTCAGACACTCTTCTTCTGTCACGGTCATTGTCCATGTTTCCGAGCCGTACGTGGACAACCGGTCTTATCATCGTTCCATAAACTGTCACTTTCCATTTTCTGTTCAGACTACGTGACTTTAGAATCTTTATCAGGGCCAAAGTAAGCTCTTTTCCTGTTACAGTCCTTGGTTTTATTTCTTAATTTATGCTGCTATCATTCACTTAAGCTTCTCACAACTCTCATAGTTGCCTCTATTCAGCTTTATGAATTTGTTTTTCATAGCAGTGTTTCTCCCGGAAGAGAAGAGGTATTGTGTTTTGTCATTATTCGCTCGCAGCCCCAATTCTTCTGCCTCCTTGTCCAGCCTGTCCAACCCATCCTTTAGCTCCCTGTTTCCCAAACTGTGTTCCGCGTGCCCTGAATAGGTGTTCCGCAAAAAGTTTCTAGTGATCGTATCTATACTGTGGATTATAATATCCTGTTATAATATATTTCCACTGTATATTATTTAGGAATTGACACGCAAATTATCTCACAACGACATGCATAAATTTTAGAATTTAATTCTGTTCTATTTATGTCATAAATGATCCGGGTTAACTATTTTGGAACGTAATATAAACTAGATTTAAAACAATAGTGCTGGCGGGAAACGATCATGGACAAGACGACAACCTTAATCCTCTTGTAATATATATTTAGGAATTACATATATTATTATTTATTCTACTTTGAATCCTTAAAAAAGGCGGACAACGTCCCGGTTTCTTTCACATTAATGATATTGGGTAGTCGTTAATTAAGCTATATAACTTCCCGTCTTAAGATATTAATTAAACTTTTCCACTCTGAAGATTTTTCTTATTCTGACAAATGTAAGTAAAGAAGTTTGTGGTCTTTTGTCCATTCTCAACTTCAAGCTACAGTACGTTGCTTCAAAAGGGCAAAAAGGATTAAAAGCAGACCTTTGGATTAAAATTTTTCAATGCAACGGTTCGTCTGTGAAGTGCTTAAGATAACAGGCACGATGACACAAAAGTAGCTTCAGAGAAAAAAAGGTAGTGCTGACTTCAAGAAGTGATTCGTGGAAAAGCAAGGGAGAAACAAAAATGGTGGTCGCATAAAGGCAAATGGAAGCTAGTTGGAACCGGGAAAATTACATGCAGAGAAAAATTGCTCAGGGAACAGAAGGGGTGGGCAAGATTTACTGTGATTACGTGGAGGAAAGTCGGGCAAGCGGAAGGCTTAAGAGATGAAGTGGCGCATTGCTAAATGATGTTCTGAAGATAATTCTTTTTCAATGTAGGCTTTAAATAATAAATTGTACGGCTGTATAAAAATAATTTCCAATTTGTGTCGACTCGACAGAAACCATAATCCTGGTTTTATTATTATTTTGACATAAATAATGATAGTATAAATCTGCTTATAATAATTCGATATAACGACTTCTTTATAGTTAATGAGAGCTGTTATTCTTTCGTACATAAAATTATTAGAATAGTGCAGAACTTAAAAAAATTATTTGTACGTAATGACCATATTTTACTTTCTTTAGATGTATTTTCCCTATTCAACTCATTACCTAAAGACTTAATTATAATATAAAAATCAATAGGAAAACATTTTTTTCGGGTCTTAATAGCATTCCTTTGTCTGATATGCTTTTTTTACTCCATCTAATTTTGAACTCAACTTATATTTCATTTATTAATTCTTATTATCACCAATGGGAAATCCTTTGTCTCTTCTCTTTGCAGAGATTTTGATGAGAGATTTGGAAGTATTATGTATCTCATTAATAAAGTTTAAACCATTAACATATTTCAGATACACTGATAATATTTTTTGCATCATTCCAAAAACTTAAGTTCCAAATTTTCAATAGTTATCATCAAAATATAAATTTTATGTATGAAATAGGACACAATAACTCTAATTTTCTTGATGTTCTGATAAGGGTTTCAAATTAAAAAATTATTACCAATTGGTATCAGAAATTTACAATCACCCCATGGCTCAAAAGAAATCCGTAGTTTATAATCTGATAGATAAAGCTATCACATCACAAATAATCTAAATAAAGTTATCGATATTCTGTTAATAAATTCATACCCAATCGGTTTCATCAACAAACATATTAAAATTAGATTGAATAAAATTAGGTATTCCGACAATTATATCTGTTAAAAAGATTAATAACAGGGAAATTAATTTCATAATTTTACTTTATATAGCTAACATACAATATAAACTACTTGCCCTGTTTCATAATTACGGTGTAGATGATGTTTTTTAAATCAGTAAATAATTTAAATTTCGTTCAAAATATTAAAGACAAAATTAACTTTCTGAGAAGATATAATGTTGTCTACAAAATTAATTGTTTAGATTTTAATGCAGTGTATATCGGACAAACTAAAAGAGCTCTAAAAACTCACATTAAAGAACATATAAATAACATCAAATTCGACATTTAAAAGTACACAGTTCTATCCAAACACGTATATCTTAACAATCACAATTTTGATTGGCAAAATGTGGAAATGTAGAAAACCTGAAGAAGGAATAAAAATATGCTAAAACGTTGTTACTAATTAAATTTTTAAAAAGTCTTAAAGGGTCATTAATTGTTTAATTAAATAAATATGTAACCTTAAGTTCTGTAATAAGCCTATCTTGAACTACAACCCTTCTTTATTATTTGTGTGAACCCGAGAAACGCCAGTAACTTCAGTTAATTATTATTATTAAAGACACTAAATTCAAAACACGCTCATAGCTTAAGATATTAAATAATTGTCACTACAGATTATTTCGTCTGTCCTGCAATAAACTCATTAAATTATAATGATTACGTATTTTATTTGCCTCCCTTTCATATTTCGCAAAGTTCCTATTGCAGGACATTATTGGGCAAAAGACTAGTACAATAATATACAATGGTTTCGTAAAATACATTACGTTAAAATGCGGTTCTTAACAATACGCAAGATTTCCTTGATTTATTTTTTGTATTGTATTTATTGTTCGTGAACAATTTCCCGGTGGTAGATACATAATGAAATTACTTATACATAATGCTCCTAATCTAAAAAATAATCAAAGTCCTTTAAAATGTCTATACCCCTGAAAGAAAAAAAAGAGAATCACTACAAGGATTATGTGTTCTTAACATTTCACTTCACTTTAGCTTTAGCATTTCAATTCGGCTTTACATTTATATTATTAAAATAGCCACTTTACACGTTTTCTGAGATTTGTCATCAATATCTTTTTCTGAAGAGGATGTCCCACAAACACTCCCAAAGGTGAATTATTCCGTCGTTGGTGGTTCTATTCAGGAGTGATACTTTGCCAAAATCTGTTTTTGCTTTCTACATTTTACTTTGAACTGATGATCCCCTCTACCTTTATAACTGGGCTTTTGCATTTTGGAGTTTTTGCCCCGTATGAACTTTAAATAACAGATGAATTTCCCCGATCTTCCGTCTGTCTCAAGCCTCGGTGAGGTCAAATCACATAGCATATATATATATATATATATATATATATATATTTAACTTAATTCGATCCACACTTGTGGTAAGAGTCTCCCCACCTCCCCAGTGTTTTTCTTCTGGTTTTTAAAAATATGTCTACCGCTTCGGTGTGCATATTTCCCACGCATTTTAATTTGTAAAAATAATAACCTTCTTTATTAAAGAGATTAGTTTATAATTTGTTTCAATCATTATTTACTATCACAGATGTGTCATTTTCTTACGTGTTGTAACATCGTTTAATCTCTGTTCATCTAAATACGCGTGACATTAGTAATTGGATAACCTGAAACTATTATCAGGAGTACGATGATAACAGTGTAAAATATATTAATAACATATTTTTTGGACAAATCTCACTTATTAATATTTTTAAGAAGCAGATTTTTTATTCAATTTATCGCACACAAACTGTGGAGAAGACTTACAGAAACGTAGCATTAACTTATCTGTTCAATATACCTCGTGTAGGTTGAAAGCGGTGCTGGAACAGACTTATAACCGCTGTATTCTATTTCAAAGTCTCCCACCCGTTAAACATGTCGGTGCTCTTTTGAGGTACATTAAATCACAGTAGCTCGACTAATGAGAGCGCGAGTGAGAATGCGGTTGATAATTTTAGATTGAAAGGTGTCCTAACAGAGCAGAGTTTCAGCCTTTGAGAGAAATTTACCTGGCCATTATGAGATAACATGCTGAATAATCACAGGCAGAAAGTTGTTCCATATTCAACTTGAAGCTGGTGTTTCGAACTAACAGGTACGTGAACAATTGAGACTAGAACAATGCTGGAATATGATTCCACGCCAAAGCCGACGTGAAGCTAACAACATTACGAAATTACTCCAGAGATTATGTACAACATTAACTCATGCTATTTTATATAACACAATCATTTATTTAAAAATTATATTTATTAATTAACAACTGTACAATATGTACTCCAAACAGATTAAATTGTTATTTCTAATTAAGTATTCGGTTTTGGTTTTCTGGCACGTTACAAAATGATTAATTTTATAGTCTGTATATATATGTACTGACCTTGTGGTATAATGCGTTCCTGAAGTTAACGCCTGCTTACAAAATTTGGCTTTTAATTATTAAGAAACAAAATAATATAGACATGTAAAATTACGAAACTTAAAAATATTATTAGATGCATTGTAAATATACTCAAACAATCATAAAATGTGGAAACAGCTATTAATAAAAATAAAACCCAAAATTGTACAATCTCTGCCAGAAATGTTGCGAATCCCTTCCTACACGCAGCAAGCAACACCACATTGAAGAATATATCATATAACTAGATGGAGACCCTGCGTTGCCCGGGTATTTATTTGTATTATCCCCTAAATTATTTAATTCTTGATCAACACATAACTAAACCGACATCGAAAACGACACAAAATGAACCTCAAATATACTTCCAGTATCTCGAGAGAGTCCAAAATACCCCCGGTACAATAGCAGGAATAAATATATTTTCAGTATTCTAAAAGAATAAAAAGTTTCCCCCACTTATATAACACATTAAAGGTCATAATGTAACACAGCGACTCGAATTTACACCGGTTTCGACACCAAACTCGATAGTTTACTTTTTATTTTTATATTAGCAATCACCAAATTTTAAAATTTACCTGACGCGAAATATAAAACCAATTTATGTATCGACTATCCAAAGAAATTAATTTTTTCTCAGCCTGCTGCAACAATAGTAAGTGGGATTAATGATATAGGAACGTGTTATAAGACTTATAATTCGTAATTGGTTTACACGCCACGGCAATTCCAAGAAATCTTCCCGTAGAATTAATATTTTTATTTATATTAATATCTTCTTTAATATGTCGAAATTAATATGCACGGTTATTTAAATTAAATGTCCTCTTTTAAACACCCAAAAACATCATTGAAATCCATCGAGCCGTTGCGGAGCCTATTCGAGACAAACATACGGACAGACCGATATATAGACAGACACTGTAATTTTATTAGTATAGATCAATTATTAACATTACAATTATAATACAATTTGCATCTAATATAATAATAGCTTTTGCTATAGAGACATAATACAACTACATATAATTATTATTATTAGAATACCATAAGAAGAAGAATTTTTATATTTAACTAACTGGGAGCCCGACTTTGCTGGGGAATAAAATTAAATTAACGCGACACTTTATTTTATTGGAAAGTAATCCTTTGTCAGATCGTTATTAAACCATCACCGAGAGCGTTACATTCTTGTAAAATATTTTCCTGCCCCCTACTTTATGCCGTCATAACCACAAAAAGATCTCTGTTTCTTAACTGTTTCAAGAAATGCACTGATACCTTAAATGAACACATATATACAGAAAAATACATACAGTCAATTGAACAAATATCTCTTTTTATTTTGCCCAAAACAACGAAACAACAAGTACAGAATTTTGATAAAGTTGAATTCAGTCATTATATAAAAAGTACGATATAATTTCTGTATCTATAATATTTTTAGTAACTAAGCTTCAGGGTAAACCTTATAACTCGCAGTTGGTTTTGAACAGGTCCCGCTTTCGACAACTGGTTAAATAAGGTGAGAAATGTTTATAATGTAAAAAATATATTATAGATCAAGAGTATATGCATCCCGCATTCACTTAGACACCTCAATGAGCGTATGGACAACAAACCCTGTCCCGTAGATGTTTTACATTTTTATATGTTTATTTATATGTAGTACCTGCTATCTTAGGTTAGATGTACTATGCCAGAAACATTAGCGGAAGTGTACTCAACAACATCCCAACGTATATATACATAGTTTTCAGATTGAAACAAAATTGGATGGCCATCTTGGGATAGTGAAAGCATCTGTAACGAATAGGAGACACCAAGTTAATCCAAAGTTTTGAGTAATTATCTGGGAATGAAAAAAATTATTTCAGTAAAATTATTTGCTTTATAATCGATCACTTTTTACAGTACTATTATTTATTTGAAACAAATTAATCAATGACCTGTTTACATATTTATATATTTAATTGTAAAACTTTATTTTTTATGAATTTGTTTATCAATTTTATATTTTCTAATAAATGATGTAACAATTGTATATTGTGATTGTTTTAGCTGAAAATCAGCATCAATGAGAAAATGGTTCTCACACAAATTAGGCAATATTCTTTTAATATGTCTCCTCAAGATTTCAAAATAAGCTTTTTTTAAGTGTTTAGATAATATGTAATGAACAGAATAAAAATAAGTTTCAACTGTATACTAACTTGAAAAAGACTAATAAAAACGTTAAGCGAGGACGTACATTTTTATTCCTTCTTGGTATATTTTTATATTTCTGGAAAAAGATGATCAAATTTAAATTCCTAGAAAGGGTTTTCACAAATAAATATAATCAGCTAAGAATTCAGGTTGAACGAAATTGATGGCAGACTGCCAATATTTTCTAGAGCTGAAAAGGGTAAATTAAAACAAACTCTTAATTTTTAGATGATTTATACATATTTTCATATTTTATTTTTCATTTTTTTCTTACACGGGGCTGTGCGATTATTTGTGCCAGTTTTATTAAACAAGTGAAGTGTTAATTGTCTAATCTCGAAGTTAATAAATTTATCAACCCCGACATTGTATTTCCCTTATATTGTGAGCCATTTGTATACCAAATTTCATTGAAATTTACTTATGTCCTTTAAAGTTCGTTACTTAAGCAATTAAGTGACTTTAATCAATTGTTCCATCGATTCTCAAGCCGAGATCAAAGCTCAATGTCAACTCTGAGGCTGGTGGCGCCTGCTCTAGATAATCATATGCGCAGGAAAAGATTCTAGAGCTCTTTCCATGTAAATTATCCCACTCCTTTATTGTTGAAGATTTTAATGAGCATTTTGCCACGTCCGGTGATTTGCCTTCTCTTTCATTGAATGCATTCGGTTTTAAAAGTTAATTACAATGTGTGATTTTGCATACATTAAATTTTATTTACTCGAAATGATGAGTGTTAATGAGACTCGCATTTTTTTTGCGGCGGTAGGTGAAAGCATCGGGCCATCGGCCTGGGGCCAATATCCCTGAGCCACAGGCTGGGATTACCAACTGGGGATGCAATTACTAGCATAGACCATCCATTACGTGGCCTGCATGGGAACGACCGCGTCCTCGCTATCACGCCCGGGAATGGACGCCCACAATAAACACGCGCCGCAGCCGCCACGACGCCATTCAATCCGATTTATGGTCCCAGTTCGCCATCCGGAACGGACGTATTGTCTAATCAGCGTAAACGTCGCGTTATTGCCGATCAATGGTAATAACCACTGCTTGCTCAACAATTCTATATACTCCTCGGCGGATCCGTCATCGCATACGCGAGTTAGCACGAAAATGTCATAAAATCGCCTACATAAACTCTACGAGCTGTAAAATGAAGGCAATATGAGTATTTTAATATTGCCTTCAAGTCTATCCTCTCACAGCTTCAACTCTATTGTCTGTAGAAGTCAACTCCCAACCCTGGATTCTTATTCTTGTGATGAGGATCTTGCTATCAGTGGATAATACCAATTCTCTGACTACTTCTTCCACGTCCCTTGCAGTCCTCGTAAGATATGACAACGCTCGAATCCTATTGCAACGTTTCCCGTTCAGAAACTCACCACGTTTAAACTAAAATTGGTATTTTTTCTCCTTATTGCTTAAGGGCCTTAGTTATTTGCGGTATAAAGACAAGGGCCCTCTTCAGCATGGGTGGAGGATTGTTAATTACAATTTTGTAACTAAATTAATGACACAGACGTTTATTTTTTATGTACATATGGGAAATATTTATCACTGTCTATTATTATTGCTATATTTTATTTTTCGAGAATAAACTACCATTGAATTAAATCCAACATACGGTACTTTTCAGGGGAATGTTTCTCTTGTGATTACGATTGATAGGCTCTAACGATTTGTTTTTTATTATTTTATTGACGTTATTAGGCTAAATAACTGTGCTATAATATAAGTTAAACAATTCATTTCAATGAGGTGTCTGTCATAGATAAGAAATTTGTAATACTGATAAACCATATTAGATAAATACTACCTGCCAAATTGATGAAATTACAAAAATGTACAGAATCGTTGTTGATTATTTATTAATGAAATATTATCTTAATTATAATAAAGACAACTAAAGTTGTCATTAGTAAGAAAACAGACGCAAAAATAAAATGAAATTGATTGTCTTAATTTAAGTAGAGGGCTTCTTAATTTACGCGGAGATTATTTTTATTTAAGTGTTATTAGAAATAAGAAGAGAAGTTTTTAATTTTGATACATGATTTCGTCTTGAAGCTTTTAATTTTCAAATTTTGTGGAATAAAAGGTGGTTATAATATTGTGGGAAATAATGCAAATAAATGAGTTTACAGCCTAGTTAGTTCGAAATAAAATAACATTACGAAATTAGTACATCACATCGTTGTGTTACTTTCACTGTAGCTCTTCAGGTTCAATAATAGATTACTATAAATAAATTCAAGAGATATAAACTTTTATAATTTTTGTGCTTTGAGCACATACAAAATTTTATCAGTTGTTATGTCTTTAATTTATTTGTAGTAATTTATTATTGCACATAAAGAGTATCAAATGAATGGGACGCAACGTCGTGATGTACTTAATTTTTCTTATTAAATTTCATTTCATTTCTGACTAACTATGCTACAGGTGCTAATTATGTTAATTAAGAAGGATGAATGACGGGGATGGATGTGAACCACACACGATATACATACACACACATACAAATATATATATATATATAACCAGACAAGTAGGTCTCGAACCCGGAGTTAAGCCTTCTACCAACCCCAACACGAGACTGAAAGCTCGCCAGGTGCTCCAGGCTGGCAGCTAGAGATAGCGTGTCACGTGCTGAAAGAATGTTCTGAGCAGTTTTACCAGCCAAAAAGCGGCATAGCTCTACATGAATTTCGGTATCCGGTCAAAGGATGGTGCACAATTCGGTCTACCGCTCTGCGTTCACTTTAAGATTGAATAATATACCATTTTAGGCGATAGTTGAAACAGAGCAACGAAGAATGAAAATGTTTAGTCTCCAATGTCGACATCGCCGGTCTCGGAGTAAACATCTTTGCTGTCCCACAAATCATATTCAAGTTAACAGTTGAGAGAATATTTCGTGTAGTGAAAAATGCATTGCTTCATGTGACTGTTAAAAGGAAAGTATTTTTATGGATCTAAGCCTTATATTCGAACTTTGTTGGCTCTTCAATTTTACTTGTGAAATTATTTGTTTTACGTGATACAGATAATATTGGTTTTAAATGGTGATATATTAATATTTAAATTGTTGTGTACAAACATATACAAATCATTTTATATAAATAAAATAATTACGAATTGACAAACTTTTTCTACGTATATCGTATTTCTAGTCTCCCAATTTTCATCTTTTACGTAATGTATTTAAAAAAAGAGATAAATGACTATTTTTAATTTAAGTTACTGATGATCATGGTTGAACGGCCAAAAGCTACTTGCCAATTTTTCCAGAAATGTATATAATCTGTTTTCCATTAGGCCCAAAAGTTTGTTTTTATTAAATTCGCCGCTAATATTAAACACGAAACACATTTACCTTCCATAAATTCACTATTATATACTTTACTATTCGCGAAACTAATTAAAATGGCATATTTATGCACGGGGATATCTTTGGATCTCAGATAAAAATATCGTTGGAGATTGTATGTAACTTATTCCAGTCTTAACTGATATTATTTAATTGAATTACAATATCGATACTGGTAAAGTTCAGCGATTGTGTACTCACAGTTAGTTACATTTGCACGCTCATTTGCGTGAAATCTAATTTTCCTTGGAATTAGAGCAAAACAAGAGAAGTTACAAATTGGGTTTCCGGTTAGGTGTTTGTATCTCAGAATCTCATTAGTATGTACGACGTTATATATTTCCTCATTGAAGTATGGAGTAGAGTTTTAATATAATTATGAGCACGACGCCGATAATTGTTGACAAAGATTCAGTCTGCAAACTCAATAATGAGAGCTTAGGCAGCCGTTTAATTTAACTTTATATATACAAAATTTCGGTTGTACCTGTCCATGGATTCAGACTATGATGAAAAATTTTATATTTGGGCTTCTATTTTCATCAAGATTAACGTTTAATTACATATTTCAAAATTTAAAACCCTGAAGAAATATAATTGTATCTGTTAAGGTTCGAAATCTGAGGAAGAAACGTTGTTTTTAATAAAATTTTTGCTTTTGTCTGTAAATATGATTGTTTAATTTATCTTCGTGTAATTCTTTTAGAAAAATAGACATAAAGTTAAATATTATATATCTATACATAAACTAAAATTAAAATACCAAGTACAATTGACAATGATGTAACGAAAGCTCAACTATTAAGAATCTATACATAAGACAGTTATAGGATATTTTTATATTAGCATTAATTACATTTTTAATTTTTTCTATATTAAGAACCAGAGGTTTTCTATGTTTAAAAAGGAAAAAATTATTATAAAATATTGGCTCCCAACGTTAGGGAATTTAAATCATAATAAATTAATTATTACTTCAACTTTTCAAAATGTCATAGAAATTCAAACAGGTTCCACTCAAAACTATTTACGAACTAAACAATTATTATTTGTTCATCTTATTTTATTAATAATTTACTCTATGGAAATGGAGTGCACGTAATCTTCTATACAAAACTGTGGCAGACGATTATTCGTCTCTATTTACAAAATTATGGTTTTCAGCTTGATGACATATCTCCGAATTGAAATCTAATTAATTATTAATTTATGTTAATAATTATCTTCTTGCAGTCCACTTTCGTTTTTGGGCGGAGGGAGAGGTAACAGGCTACTACATGAGGGTGATCCTTAAACATGCAAACTCCCCTTTAATAGCATAGGAAGGGAATTGAAAACGGGGGATGCGGAAGGTAGAGCAAGGTAGCCAAGGGTTGACTAGGGCCCCCGGGCTATGGTTTAAGGATCCTACCCGGTGTTTCACCTAAAGAGGTGCAGGGAAAACCCTAGAAATCTGCATCAGGTAGGTCGGGCATTGGGTACTTACCTCACGCCCTTCGGAATGACGGGAGACGAGTTTGCTGCATTCCCTTCTCCGTGTCTGCACATGTTTTAGGAGACAGCGTACAACTCTTGCCTTATGCCCAAGGTCTTCGATCCCAGTACATAAACCTCCCAAAATAGGTGAAGTCTCGGCATGTAAGAACTTTGAGAGAGTACGAGGCATTTCCGAGAAAACTCCCACAGGCACCTATATCCTTCTCTGTACGCAGTCTCAACTTAGAAGTGATTTATGCTTACCCGATTACGATTCTCCCTGCGGGTTTAAATAAGTGTAACTGTTCTAAAATGTATGGCATTTAATTATAATAGAAAAATTATAATATAATATAATAAGAATTATCGGGATGTCAGTAACTAACATATTTCTACCAGCTAAAATTGTTTTTTCTTTCTACTTCCAAAAGTACGTTTGGTTTACCAAATATTATAGTCTGATCAATCGTGACATTCAGTTGATATAAACCGTATATTGTGTTTGCCCATCTATCCAGTGTCAAAGATAAAAACATATTAATGTGTTAGGCCGTGACGTTTACAAAATAAATTTGTTTGGGTATGCCTTCAACCCGCATTTCACCTATTTTTGTTACATACATCGTACCTTCATATTTTCAGTAGACTTATTTACGTAACGAATTTTAATTGGCAAATGTATTTAACTTTGAGACCATTTCTGAATCGTAGTATCATGGAAATTATTATCATGTTGCTTCAAATGTCCAGAGAGAACTCACGTTAAAGTCTGCCCAGTCTCATTTGGTGACATATTGCAACTTTGCCTCGAGACACAAACTCTTGTGGTTTCCGGAACTTTGGACCGCTTCAGCGACAGACCACATTCCCAACTTCAAGTCTCCAGTTCTAGGACCACAACATATTTATGATGCAACCTTAGAAATAATCAACAGAATAATTTTTACAACCGTCTTCAACTAAGAGAAACTAAGACATTTCCTATATTACAATGTAGCTTGTTTAGATTTCCCAATTAAAATTATTTATATTAAATAGAAATCAGTCTCTTATAAACAATATCTATTGCTACAATTTTCTCATTATTAACAGTAATAATCTACAGTTACAGATTACCTTTGAATGAACTGTAAGAGTTCTAAACTATTGTACATCTTGCATATTCGACCTTGAAAAATGACATTTATGATTTGATATTTCTAAGTTTTGAGAATTGTCAATTTTTCTGGCTTTAATGATGGAGCCTATCTTAAATTATTTAATATCCACGACGTTGCATGATAATTTTACCGCACTAACTAACAGGACGAATGATGAATGGTGACATTTATTAAAATAGTTTAGTTTGCAAAACAGAGAAAAAAGATTGTTTTTCCCTGTCAATACATCTGATACCTAATATTCTGACGAAACGTATTTTCTTCGTCCTTGTATAGATGGTTCGTTTCGACCTCTTTCGTTGCCACGTGGTAGGCTGGGATAATCGAAAACCACAAACACGTAACAAAAATTATTAAAGTTTTATTGACAATAAGGAAAAAGAATGAAAACATTTAAAAGTTCAGCGAAACAAAACTAAAAATCAAAAAAATTATATTCTCGGTCAGGCAGGGCTGCGGTTTGCTGCCTGGCACGAACATCATTCCCCGAAGCCTGTACGACCACTCGGCTTTTAGTCCAGAATCATGAAGACCTGGTAACTTGCGGCGTTTTCAGGCCAAGCGCACCTCATCTACTCCACCATCTCTCTTACGTCACCAAAAACTCTGCCCTTTACCGTAAAATATAAAAACGGCTGACGAAGGTCAGAGATTCGTAGGACAGGAACCTCACGGTAGGTAAATGAGAGTTAGTCGGACGTCTGGTGCATGTGTTTCGTTACAATATAATTTAATTCTAAGCTAAGTTAGCGGGAATGCTCAATTTCAGCCCAGTGAAGCATATAGTTAATTTTTTTTAAAAGAAAGACAAGAATGGAAAAATGTCAGCCGGACCAGGGAATCGAACCCAGGATCTAGCGATATCCAGCTGCATGCCTAGCTTAGGTTTACGGAATGGAGAGGTGTTAAGTTGGTCCTGGGACGTCGAATCGGATTAGTTCAGTTGGTAGAGCATGCGGCTGGATATCGCAAGGTCCTGGGTTCGATTCACTGGTCCGGTTGACATTTTTCCATTCTTGTCTTTCTTCTAAAAAAATATAATTGAATTTTTAAGAAGAAAACGTTGAACCGCATCTTTCAAAACAGAAAATAATGTTGAAAATACAAATTTATTTTCACAATTCCATCAACTTCCTCTATATCATAAAGAAAAAATTCATAGTAGACATTTCAACTAGTGAGCATTTACAAGTAAACTTGGTATACATTTTCTTTAAACCCCGGACAAAACACTGGGGACACTGAAAACACTAGCATAGAAACGTATAAGTAATAAAGTTTAAGAAATTATGCCCATGTGTGAACACGAATGTCTGTGAAACAAAAGAGAGAGAAAAGCAGGGAAATCAACCATAATTAAATAGGCACAATATGACGTCTACTTGTTTAAAATATGTTACTCTCACATTTGATGAATTATACCTTACAATACAAACTCTAGGAACACGTGGAAAGTATAGAAAACGGACCATATTTCTCCGATCCACAGTCGATGATTATGCTTTAAATATCGTCGTGATACAGAAAGGCCAGGAAATATCAAAATGTGATAAAAAATGGTAGGTAACATTTTTATATAATTATAAAATAATATATAATTTTGGACAATTCCAAAGACTGAAGAAATAAATTTAGAAAGTCTTAGTGTTTTTTTTAATTTTATGTATTTAATAATAACTATATGAGAAAATCTCAGTCATTGCAATTTAATAGTTTAATTAAAGTTTCAAATAATCTGCTCGAAAGATTTAAAAGTTTGCGTTGATTTATATAATCTTAATTTGCAATAAATGGAGACGGTTCCCTAAGTATTAGGCTGTCCTTAGGTTATTCACCCAAAAGATTTATATTTTATTCTGTAAAAGAAATTCAATTATATTTACATTTGTTAGACCGAAAGTAATTAGTTGTCATAGTCTGTTTAATATCATAGATATACAAATAAATGTGATACGTTCCTAGAAGAAATTTAGTGAATTTTATTATACAATAGATAAAAATCACTTTTTCTCTTCTTCAGCTTTTAATTAAGTAATCGATGAAAAGCTCTCGGACCGTTGTTACTACTCGAATATTCAAACGAATGAGAGCAGTGTCACTCAAAAAGCAACGCATTACCATCTAAATAAGTAATTCTGATTTCCAGTCAACAACAATCCGAGTCTGGAATATTTAAGGACGTATTCATATTTAATAGAATCTCTCTACCCTGTAATTGATTTCCTTTCAAAGGAGTATAACAAATATATAAATACTACCAAAGTTTTTAACTTGGGTAAGACTGTTAAATAAGTGCCGAATATTGGTTTTCGTAATAATAAACAGTTTATATGTGTAACAGTGATAATCACTGTTGATTTCAGCTGCTATGCAAATATTATAAAATAATTTCAGATAAATTTACTGTCGTGACCCATTGCCAGTCTCGCTCACGACTATAGACCGTAATATATTTTTATGTTAATAAATTTTGTAGTTCCTTTGATAATAAAGTATACTTCGTTTCACAAATATCGTTAGTAATTTAAATTACTTTTCACTGACTGCATAAATCAATTCATGTTTTGCATATAAGTCAATCTTAAAACTCTTATAAAACGTAGGAATAAAATATATAATTGACTTTCTGCGTTACTTGCACAAAATGCCTTGGAATGTAATTTTTTCTGGTAAAGGAAGTGGAATGCTTCAATTGAAGCCCTTTGATTGCATACAGCTAATTTCGAAAAAAGAAGAATGGGAAAATATCGATCGGACCAGGGACCTCCTGCTGTAAGCCACCAATGAGCATCAATTGAAGCATTCCACTTCATTTCCTTGAATGCCATACACCTTTTGATCAAATTGCACCATGTCCGTTCTTCACTGTGTGCCTGGAAGTACGTTGTGAAGAGATTAGTAAGTTGGAGGTTAACCCGGATTAGGTTACAGGAATGTCGGATCGTGCCTTGGTCGTTGGTCAGATTAGCTCAGTGGTAGAATCCCTGCCCGTAAACCGGGAGGTCCGGGGTTGGAGTCCCTGGCCCTGTCGACATTTTTCCATTCTTTTCTTTCTTCGTAAATTTTTCCTTTATTATATGGCTTAAATTGCTTTTAAAATTCAGTAGGCTCATAATACAATGTTTTTAATGATTCAGAAGCGCCTATTAAATAAGAAAATCCGGATTATTATACTTGTTAATGTATTATTAGCCAAACTATAGTGAAGAAATGAAAGTCTCCATTGTGAAAATTTTAATAATTATCATCTCTGATGGATGGATAACAACTTAAAGATAACAATTTTGATTTTCGTTTAGTTTCATGTAACTTTTTTTATTTACACAAAACCATCTGTACGTACTGAATATGATTTGCGCCTCGAGAATCTAGTGCTCTATCTAAATTGCAGTTAAATCCTTAAACTACTCATTTTTCAACAGCATAGAAATGTAAACAATAATTAATTCTCTTTTTTTTTCAAATCACTCCTCTTTTTACAGTATTTGATTTTGGCGTTTTCAATTGTCGTCACAAGACTGATAGCAGTGCTACTGTGATCCTATTGAGCACACGCCTCAGGCAATCTGTCTTTTGGAGCACTGACTGATACGTTCCCTTTATCGTGTTTAGCGGAGGCCAATCGAAGCTGATCGTATTCCCAAGAGGACGATGCCTTGCACTTGACGGTCTCGGCCTAGACCTTTGAAATTGATCTCCAGATCCTGATAAATTTACAAAAGAATTTTTATGCGCAGCTAAACACTTCAAGAACTTCTTTAACATTTGTGATTACCTAGCCTTTCTCGATTACTTAATAGTCTATTACACAGTAAATTTATTACATTTCATCTATAGTGTAAATTACGAGTAAATTCGTTTACCGATATTTAAAATATAATATAAAGTAACTTCATTTCAAAACTCACTATAATATTATTTGTTGTGTTGTAGTGGTATTCAGTTCTACGACTGGGTTGATGCAAACCTCCAAGCTAACCTGTCTTGCGCAAGCCTTTTCATTTGCATATAACTAGCTCTCCCAACATCCTCCCTAATCTACTTAGTATATTCCATCCTTGTCCTACCTCTTCTGAACGTGGCCTATTAATCTATCCCTTCTCTTAGTCAACGTCCTCCATATTGTTCGCTTTTCCTCTATTCTGTTTAGAACTTCCTCATTTGTGATTCTATCCACACATCTGATTTTCAGCATTCGCCTGTAGCACCACATTTCAAAGACTTCTATTCTTTTCCTTTCCCCAACTCCTATCGTCCAGGTTTCCCACCCATATAACGCCACGCTCCATACAAACATTTTTAGCAACGACTTCCTAATATTCACACTCATATTACCCGTAAGTAAATCCCTTTTTTTCGTGAAAGCCTTCCTTGCCTGTGCTATCCTACTCTTTATACATATAGGTTAAACAGCATGGGCGACAGAATGCATCCTTGTCTTACTCCTTTCTTGATTTCTGCTTTCTTTTTTTGATCTTCAATTCTAATTACAATTGACTGCCTGCTGAAGAGGTTGTCTTCAAAATTCTTAATAGCGTGTTCCAGTTCACATTATCAAACGCTTTTTCTAAATCTACAAATGCCATGAACATAGGCCTGTCTTCTAAAATTAATCGCAAAGTCAATATAGCTTCTCTTGTCCCTGTATTCGTCCTAAAGCCAAACTGATCTTCCCCTAACTCGCATTCTATTTGTTGTTCCATTCTCCTATATACTATTTTCGTTAATATTTTGCATGCATGGGATACTAAACTAATTGTTCTGTGCTGTTCGCATCTGTTTCCTGTTTCGTATATTACGCAAACTATCCAGAACAGCCATGATACTGCTTCTTCGTCCGATGCTCTTATCAACTGTGCTGGAATGTTATCAATTCCTGGCGCTTCTTTAATTTTCCTATAAGCTGCGTCTATTTTCCCTTTCAACATGAAATCTTCATCTGCTTTGCATTTCTCTTGTAGCCAAGCCTCTTTGGCTGATTTGCACTTCCTATATATCTATATTATTTATTAGAAGTAAATTCGTTTACCGATATTTAAAACATATAAAGCAACTTCATTTAAAAACTCACTATAATATTATTTATTCACCCAACTTGGTCAGATAAAATGTTTTCGGTGAATCTCCATGGGTAATGATAAAAGAGTTCTTTTGTGAATCCACCCTCGAGTAACCAACATATAGCTGCCCATGGATAAATATGACAATCTGAAAACCACTCCTCAGAATATAATAGGAAGTCCTCTGAGACTTGTCGATCGTGATCAATAACGCAATTATCAGTCTGGAATCTCCAATCTCTGAAAGTGAAAAGAGAGATTCGTCTGAATGAGTGTTATCGTCTCCCCATCTGTAGCTAAAAAAAATAGATTAATTACACTTGGTGAGATTCTACATGCGCAGTAGGGAAAGGATAAGGGAAGGAAAGAATTGTCGTTTGGTGAGAAACTTCCCCTTAAACAGACTGCCGGACCACTACTAGCATTGTTAAAAACATTAATTGTGTTCATCTGAGTCCCTTGACGTACAACATACCCTGAACTGACAGAAATATATTTCCCCGGGTCAATGTTTTCAGAATTCCTTTCACACTACGCTGTTGCATTTTCAAAAATTGGAGTTAAAGTGAGCTGATGTCTACCCCCCACTACAATATGAGCGGAGCTAGCGACTGCGCATCGTGTTGACACGTAACTAGCTAAATCTCCCTAACAATACAATTATTCACTTACAGAGTTCTATTTACCCTAGCAAACGGATTCAAAACTAATTTTGAGCTTTTTTCGATGATTTATTATTCACTCCCGTCTCTCTCCTTATCACATGAATGAAACTGAAAAGCCACGTTACTCGGAGGATCTAAATCATTAGCGAAAAAATTGGGAGAGTCACTTAAGTAGGCTACTGAATAAATACATGCAAGTACTTCACGTTAAACTTGAATTCTAAGTGTACTCTAAATAATCCTATAACTTAAGGCCACGTGTGATGAAGGAAAAATTGATTGAAGGAGATCTGAGTGATCGATGTACTTGTAGCTCAGTCAATAAATGCTTAAGATAAATTTATTTTCATTTCTCTGAAAATGTTTGTTCCAATCGGTCTGTATAATAGAAACAGATTTATTTCAATTAATTGCATTTAATGCCGTCCCATGAAAGTTGGGTGTCTGTGTTGTCGTATTCAGTCCTAAGACGAGTCTGATACAACCCTCCACTCGAACCTATGTTGCGCAAGCCTATTCATTTCCGCATAACTATCACATCCTCCATCATCCCTAAACTCCTTAGCGTATTTCATTTTTGGTCTCCCCCTTCTGTTCTTACCCCACACATTTACCTCGAATGCTAATTTTACAAGACCCTCCCGTCATAAAACGTGGCCCATTAATTTATCCCTTCTGTTGGTCAACGTCCTCCATATTGTTCGCTCTTCCCCTATTCTGTTAAGAACTTCCTTGTAGTGATTCTGTCCAGCCATCCGATTTTCAGCATTCTCCTATAACACACTTATATTACCCTTAAGTAAATTCCTCTTTTTAGCGAAAGCCTTCTTTGCCTGAGCTATCCTACTCTTTATGTCTACTATACTTCTACCTTACCTAGTTATTACGCTTCCCAAGTAGCAGAATTTCTTTAACTTCCGTCAAAATATCCCTTCCCAATCGAATACCCTTTGTTATTCCACTGTTTCCCATACTACACTCCATTACCTTGGTATTCCCTCTATTAATCTTCATATTGAACTCTTTCCCCAGGACCCCGTTCATGCCATTTATTATGGTTTCCAAGTCTTCTCCTTACTCCCCTAATACTAAAATATCATCGGCAAAGCGTAGGGTTTTTATTTCTTCTTCTTTCAGTATGATTCCTTTTCCATATTTCGTTTTAACATTCTTCATCGCCTCTTGTATAAATAGGTTAAACAGCATGGGTGACAGACTGCTTCCTTCTCTTACTCCTTTCTTTATTTCTGCTTTCTTTTCTTGATTTTCAATTCTAATTATAGCTGACTGCCTGCTGTAGAGGTTACGTTTAACCATGAAAGGTACCGCTAAAGAAAGGTTGTAGGAGGTAAATATATATATATATGTTTTCGATCAAATAATAAATTCCAAAAGTTTCTTAAGGAGGTAAATATGTAACTAAATCTATTATATTGTACAGGGTTTGTAACCTCAAATGCAATTCACGAAATTAAAATAAAGGATTCCGATGGGTTTTTCTCTGGAATGGTTGTTTGATAACTGAGGCAGAAAATTGATATTTCGTTCTGGCTCTTCGGGAATTCCGATTATTCTCGCCATTTTCACATACACACAAAATTCGCACAAAACCGCAGGGAAATGTTCGAATCTATTAAATTGCACCATGATTTCTAGCCGACCTTTAGTACAGACTCTACTTAAAATAAATCCAAAACTTTTTCTCTCATCGCACCAATGTCGTTCTGCAATCTAAATTACAAGTTACCCAATTATAAACATCTCAATTAAAGAAATTAAAATGTCAACGGATGAGAAAAGAAACGCCGGGAATTACTAGAATTGAGCACCATCCCGCAGCGAAACTAAATTGTTTTTCAAATAGTTTGTAATATATTTCAATCTTCTAAAAAGATTTCTATGGCGAAATTAAGGAAAGAAAAGTTTATACATTATGTACTGAAAATACAAGTCTATACGTTGTGGTTAAATTATTTAAATATTCAGTATTACTATTTCTTTGAATATCTAAGCTTTGTATTGATTGTTAATTGTAAAGCTTAAAATTTTTCGTAGCAATTTAACACATTCGTAATGGTATACTCTCGCCACATTAAATAATTACAAATTTTTCAATTTTGTCAATTTCACGTTTTCTTCGTGTTAATCCCTATTTCTCAATAGTCTTTAAGACATACTTTGGATAGTGTAGTTTTTTAGTAAGCGACGTTAATTTTTTGTCGAATTTTTTTCAATTATCCAACAGGATCCTACAATTATGAGTAGAGGGAACCTTGATTAAAAATTACATTTAGGAAGCAATGAAAATAAATGCATAAGATAATTTATTTCTACATAGATTTAAATAATATACCTAATGGACGTAATGTTAAATTACGTGTCGTTTCCAAAATATTGATTAACATTTCTTTTACATGCATTTTAATTTTATTTACAAATATTTTAAATTTATTTGTTTATAATTATAAAATATTTTTCTCTCTTCCCTTAAAGACAACGGTACGATGTACAAATAATCTTATTTGAAGCAAAACTACATAATGCGGTATACAGATATATTATTGATTTAAAAACTACACAGATAAAATTATTTTAGACCTACGACTTCGATGGAACGACAAAATAATCTAATTTAGTTAAGGGACTATTTATATTTGTGTCACGTAAATCTTCTGATCTAATGTATGCGCCTTATAATTATTTGGTTTCGTTGGGTGACAATGCGTCAAGAGGACGACAATGAGAGAGAGACACGCGATTTCACTGTTGTGTTAATAGCAACTGCGTGTGTGAGCTGCCGCAGTCAGTGCATATAAGACATTTTGAAACTAAATAGCGAACGGGTCCCTATTTCCATGTGTTAGAGTATTTGGATATTCTTAAATAGTGAATTATGGATGTGGCCCCATGGGTCTTGTTAAGATGATACGTCGGCTGTTGCTATTATTTTATGAGTCACTGATTGGTTCCATTAAACTTGCTGGATTTATCCGTCTGACATACTGTGCTAAATGATTCTCCCTGATATCGAAATCTGCCTCTATGTTCACCCATCTGGAATAGTGTCTGCATAATATCTGTTTTCTTAACTTCCTCTCTGATAGAAGATGAATATTCATCCTTGTTTATCATCTTATAATACCCGTCCTCCTTCTTCACAATTCATCCTTCCTTTTTTCTGGCATGCTCTAACTTCTCTTTAGGCTTAGCTGTGCTGTGTCTAGATTTCCATATTCCAAAAAAAATATTCAAGCTGAATCAGCTACTCATAGAAAATGTTCCTAAGTGGGTTCACAGTATTCTGTGGATTTTCCGTTTTCATGCTTCCAGCTGCTGACTCCTTTCCTCAGAAAGCACATACGCGAACTGAACGTGGATGTAATTATATTATTATTATTTTATTTAGTACTAGATGGGCGCCCGGAGTTGCCCGGGTAATTATTTATATTAGTCCAGTGCATTAATTAATTCGACACTAATCCCTTGGACAACATGTGATTTAACCAGTATCGAGCGCGTCACTTTTTTAACATTTGTCTTTTTTACGCCCACCTATTCGGACATAATTTTTATTTCATCACAACCGGCATGATGACTCACAGTCACAATCGAGTCAAGATATATCCTGCTACATTAAATTAACACGTTACCTTAAAAGAGTCCAACACATCCCAGTGCATTGAGAGTGCGGAAATATCCCGAATACTTTAACTTCTTCCGCTACACTTAGAGAGTCAAGAATAAACACTGTGAAAAAAACTCACTGAGTCTTAAGGAAGTAATATTTTCTCCCGCTACCGAAAAGGTGTAATAAATACTCCCAATACCCATGTCGTAATTTGTTTAATTCTCTCTATCCCACCTAGACAATCACAACTCGTGGAATTATGTCTCCTATTTACGTAAAATTGGTCATGCCAATTTAAAGGACGATTCTGAAGAACAAGAAATTTAGCACTGCACTGCGTAACGCGAACTTTAAAATCTCGCGACCACAGAATAGTTTAAGATTAAAGTAAAAATCCTGGTTGACTGCTTAAAACAAATTTTAAAACATAATAAAATTCTCCAACTATTCAATAAAAAAGTATTATGTCTAATATTGTTGGTTTTTTAATTTCTCACTTGAAACTATTCACCCGAATTTTTACATCTTAAATCAAAACTGTAATATTATAATCATTGAAAACATGATTCGTATTTAATTATCATTAAATAATAAAAATTTAACAAATACTTATAGCCGAAGTTATCAAGAGTTTTCACTTGAAGTTATTTCATCAGTCTTTGCAATTGATAATAAATCTTTTCAATTATATTGATTGTTTCTTATCACTTTTTGATATTTCTTTAAGTATGTATTGCAGGTTATCATAATCATCAGGGGTCGGGTTTCCTATAAATCTATCATGTTAAAACGCAGCTCTAAATAAAACGTAAATATACAAACTTACGAATTTGAAAATGTTATCAGTACTGTTATTATCGTTGTTTGTTCTTCGTCTTTCTGTAGCAGAATACAATTGATCAAACGTGAGCATAGCAGAGTGTGCAATAAATTATAGTATGTTTTCTGTATTCTGACGGTCTCAATACTGGACACTGTAACAAAATTATGTATTCCGACGCATTTGCTATGTTTTAATTATAGTTATTTCCACTTATGTACTAGGAGGTTCCTCAGCCCCCACCTCCAATGTTACTCCTCGGGTTTCGAAGTTTTGTGTGCGACGTTTTGATGCAATTTTTTAGCGCCTTTATTATACAATTTTAGTCAACACTATCGTAATTTTCCCTAAGTTGTAAAATAATGGAAAAAGAGTTAAAAATGAAAAAAATTGTTAATCATTTGCATGCATTCGTCGTCCCTTATAAAATGATCTATATAGTACGGATACTGCCAATGTTATCTCCATATATCATGCATTATCGTGAAATTAATTCTCCGTGTCTCCGCTCGGAATACCAGCAGTGGGGTTGGTCATTGATCAAACACTTTACTCTTCAGCACCGTTCTACTCGGTTGCCGGTAAGAACATCCATACTTTACGATCGATATATCGAACAAACAACTTTAGAATTGCTCTGAATCAAAATGACATTAAAAATAGATAAATACAGTGGAGGCGGCAATAAACAGTACGCTACATCATTATGGCTATATAATTATTTAGTTACTAATTCAACTCAGAACCAGTTTATAAAAGAATAAAATGAATTTTAAATCACACCTAAAGATTCTGCCACAAAGGGAAGTTATTCTGTATGTAATTTATATGTAACTGGGCGAAAATTAAAATATACAATCTAAGGTATTTCCTCAGTTTGTCTCTCTTTGGTACTGGGTTAAATCCTGTATAAATGAATCGTTATTAATTATACTCTATTACAGTGCCAAGAACGGTGAGAATTTCTTGTATTGGTGACCTCAATAGCCGCTTTTTTGTGGAGAAAACTTTGCTTTTATAAGGCCTTAAAATAATGCCCGTGTAAACCGTAATAGAGAATCAAAGTCAATAAGAAATAAAAAAAAGCGTATATGATGTAATAATTGCAGTTATATAAAGACAAAGAAGTAAAATAGAGGCTATAAAAGTCTATAATGCAGTTATATGTCGGATGAGACATAAATAAACGCATTTAGAATAGAGAAAAAAAATTATTCTAAAAGAGGATGAATGAAATGTTATTCAGAACTTCAGTAAGCAGCCTTTGACCTTTCTCAGAATACTCGGTAAAATAAAAACTGTTACCTAGCCGCTTGACTCACAATCTTCTTTCTGGGTGCAAAGAGGATTTAAGTGAATAATGCGCCTCAAATCTGAGACCGCCTTTAGGACTTACGAGGGAAAAATCAATAGAAGAACCCTACTAACGACGACAACATTTGCTATATCTCCAAAATTATGGGAAATAATAAACAATTAAAACCATATAATTGTTTGGTTTATAAGATCTACTATACTTCGAAACTTCAGACTGAATAATTATTTTGCAGTATATTCTCACTGATCTGTTCTACTGTTTTCTAAATCATTTTTCGAAGCTAATTTTTATTTATATCTCTCTCGTAAATACGTCCAACCGTTTTCCCTTCCTGTCGTATATGTATCTACTATATGCATGTTATCTAAACCAGTAAATAAAATTGAAGTGTCTATCTGTCAGACTGTCTGTCCGTATGTTTGTCTCGAATAGGCTCCGAAATGGCTCAACGGATTTCAATGAAAATTTGAGGATTTATAAAATATTAGTGAATATTTCATTTCAATAATGCCATTAATATAATATAAATAAATATAGTGTATATTAATTCTACGTGAAGGTTTCTTTTCTTAAAGAGCATTAAAATTTCCAAAATGAATGCGAGTCGCTATACTCTTGATCTGTTTGTGTTTCGAAACGACGTAACACATTTCAAAGAAAACTTCAGGAATTTTAACTTAATTTTACGTGTATGTTTCAATTCGATATCTTGAAGAGTTCAGAAGATATTAATAAAAAAATATAGATCTATTTAATTGGGGCCAGATTTTTTGGGGGGTTACCACGCTACATAGGGATGATCCCTTTAACAGCATAGGAAGGGAACTGAAAAGGAGGGATGCGGATTGCTCATTTTTATAAGCTCCGAAACGTTTTCTAAACCAACTGCGAGTTATATGGTTTTTCCCTGAAGCGATCATAAATATATGATACCGTACTTAATTCAACTTTATCAAAATTTTGTACCTGTTGTTTCGTTTTTAGGGTAAAATAAAAAGGACTATTTCGATGTGAACGAAGTCGCGGGGTTTAGTTAGTCTTTAATGCAATACGCGGTTCTTGTGAAGGTCAGGTAAGCTCGGGTCAGAGCGGAACGATCCCCGTCAAGGTAAATGGTTGTTCTTTACAGTGAAAGGAGATATACGATTAACAATTACAGATTGAAGGAGCCACGGGATATAGGCCCAGGCACTTATTGAATTAGCAAAAGGTAATACACGCCTAATATCCAGAATAGACTTAGCGACTTTGGATCAGGAATATCGTTAGTTTTAAAGTGAAGACAGCGCGTCGTCTTAATTAGTAATGTAAATAATTATGCATAAAAGTCTCTGACGAACCAAGAGTTGACAAAATTAAATGCTAGACAAGGGACTATTCAGGAAAAAACCAAGAACACAACTAACAAATGAAATTTAACGAGAACCAGTCTAAAGTGAATTTGGTAATATAAGCACTTGAATTACTATACCCAAGAAGAAAAATATTTTGAAAATCTGAGGCTAAAATTTCAACGCAAAAAATCGCCAACATGACAGGACTATAATTTAAATCATGTAACTCTGAATTTGCAATACAGTTACACTTTTCGGTTTCTAACGTCGTTCTCTAAGCGAACAATGCCATGAAACTGATTATTTCTTAATTTTTAAATACAGAGTTAAACGTAGTTTGATATATACCACAATTTATTAATGTATAATTATATTAAATAGCTAATTTTGCTTCTCCATTTACCCCAGTAAACATTCCATAAATTACTATTTCCATATAAGTCTAATTGCCGACCTCCTGTGGTCTAGTAGCTAGGGTCGCTTTGAATCGCGTCGAGTCCAGGCACGGGCTTTAATTTTTGAGTCGTCACGACATTCGGAATGTGTCATGTAAGATGACAGTCCGCAGACGACCGGGTAAAGCCCTGATTGGGCTGCAGAGCCAAGGAAAAAGAAAATAAGGTTAATTAAAAGACTGATAGTAAGACCCTCAGGTCAACCTGTGGAAAAACACCAATGCAGAAGTCGAAGACTGTATGAACTGTCTGAACAGGAGGAGTTTGGACCTGTGAGAAAATCAGTAGTTTCCTGAGCCTGGTGCCTAACTGGCATCACTCTGTTCCTGAGCCTTCCTTGCCGACAAGCTTGCAGACACCGCGAACACGATAAATGATTTGCAAATCATAAACAACGTATACGAGACAGAGCAGAGAGTTTCGACATTCACTTTATTGTCCATCACTGCTTGTAGACGTCCTTCAGGAGGTGAGTCGAAATTCGTATATAATTATTGTTATTGTGCTACGAATTAAAAATTAATTCTTAAGAAAAACGAATAAATTAAGCTCGATAGACGTACAATTTCAGATTCTCTGAGTCTTAAAACGATAAAATAATAAAATCATTCAATTTTAAGCAATATACAGGGAAATGTATTATTTTATCTATATAGTTTCTGCTCCAATGATTTACAGTAATTCCTCACTGGAGTCAGTTTCAATTAGACCTAATTTATGCTGACATTTTCTTAGAAGATATTTCAAAAGAGTTCGTGTCATCCCCATATGTGCCGTTGTAATAACATACGGCTTCGAATCCATATTATCAAATTTTCAGGAGCGCTTAATTTAATTAAATACTCCAATAATCATTCTTATACGTTTACTTATTTGCTTATGGGCGATAATCCATGGCAATGCGTCTTCGTAAACTTTGCATAATTTTAAAAAAATAGTAGAAAATAGTGTGGATCAGAATAATGGAATTGTCTAACCATCCATTTAAATTTGTTTAAAATTATCCAAGCATTTAGTTGAAATAGATAAAATACACGTTACGGTATGTTAACTTTGCCGATACACCAGTACTGTAACTTCGGAAACATTTGGAATAACGACAGCCACGAACGTAATCAAGCAAAGAATTTCAACAAGTTTATCATATTCTCGAATTCCCGTACTGCAATAATAACATCTATAGAGGAAATTCAACATAGAATTTATCAATACCATACATGAAATGTACTATAATGACTGCAGATAAAACTGTGGTAATGGCGTGGGTCCCAGGAAGCATAATCACCACTAAAAAAAGAATATAGTGTAAATGAGGGGGGATATTATTTAATGAATTTAATAATTGAGTTTAAATATATATATATTTATTAATTATAATCTCAGGGTATTAATGGTTTGGGTGATCACGTGTAGCAGATCAGTTCGTTGACGAACCTGAGTTGTCTTCATAGGCGTCTCGCTGTAATTTCCGTGTTGTGGAACTTGAAGCGGCCGGTCGACAATAACACGAAGTCTTCTTTCCCTTGTTGTTAAGACCTTTCTTCCCTGCTTCTTGGACTGATCAAAGCATGGTCGCCGCTGCTACCTCACCAATCTCCTCTCTCCACCACTCTGCTGCCATCTCCTTTCACCACCACCTTGTATCACCAGCAATCTCTTTCTCCCAAATCTGTCAAATCTGTTTCTCCACTCTCCTTCAATCTCCTCTCTCCATCCACTGCAAAAATCTCTCCAATCTCCTCTAAAATTGTCTCCGCCAGCCTCTTTAAAGCCTTGTCCCCACTTATCCGACACCTATCACTAAGGTGGCAGGGATGGATATCCTCCAATCATATCCCTTGTTTCATTTGGGGAACACACGCCACCCGGTCACCAAATTCCCAGGCAGATTAAGACATTCCGAAACGGCGACGGGATGTCCGAGCTTTATGGTCCAGGTATCAGTCGCAGTCCCTTTGTTGTTTTTCCGAGCCGCCGAGACGACGCGCGGAAAAACCCCTTCTTCCTGACAAGCGACTTTGTCATTCCGGAATATTTGGTATTTAAGTTCCCGTAAATTATAATAAAAATTTGGACGCGGGTTCTACTGCGCTACAATAGCACACAAAGGAATACGTTAGACGACTGCGCTTATAAGGTCTCATATCTTGAACGATATTTTGGAACATACCTGTAACAAGATGATAAAGAAATGGCACAATATATGGAAAACCTTAAAATCCAGTGATCTTCACAAAAACGTCAGAGACTAAGTAACAACACAGATTTTGGAAGCAAGGAACAGGTTGCCATTACCAGAATAAGAACTAAGCAAATTAAGTCACACTTATCTACTGGATATATCCATCCCACCGTCATGTGATCTACTTTAATATAGACCATGTCATCATTCAGTACCCCAAGTTATCACCAATAAAGACTAAAATACCTTCTTCTTCCAATGGGTCAAAGCCCTCTTGAGGGCCAAGGCTGTCATCTGATGTGACACATTCCGAATTTGGGGTGATACGTGGTCAGTGTATCAAATCCCCATCAGCCTTGATCCCGGTGACTAAAATACCTACAGGGTAAAAATTACAAATCCATTTTAGACTCCCATGAATATAAAAATATATTAAGTTTTGTAAGGACAGTAAGATTTTTCATTTAATTTAATTGTATTTAATTTTATGTTTTTGAAATTTAATGTTTAACGAACTGAAAGATGGACACTACCAGTATCTTATTTTGGGAACTCATAACTATAAATAAATAATTGTAAAATAATACGTAAATAATTGTAACTGTGGTCGCTAATGACAATGCGACCTTTATAAATAAAATAAAAAAACGTTCCGGTAAAAGGTTCGGAGACGGAACGCTGTTCCAATTTAAAATAATACGCAAGAATGAAAAATAACAATTATTTTTTGTAAACATTGAAACAAACATAAAGTAACTGAAGGAATTCAACGGCGCCAAAAACTTATGATAATTACTACTTCTATTTGTGGCAACTATTATAATTATATGATTTTGTGTGATTAAGTTTATGATTATCTGTTATTTTTATATTTTTGTCATTATTTCCAATATATATAAATGGAAATTATGATCATGAACGTTTTCTTTGCACTCAACAAAATGCCTTCCGGTAAAACATATTTTATGCTTTCACCCCTGGTGTAATGTTTATTGCAGTATTTACTCAACTTTGAAATTTAATTAATGTAAAAATTATCATATTTTAATCAAATAAAAAATTATCGCTACGTATCGTGCTCATATTTTGGAACCCCCTCATATGCACAAATAGTAAGTAGATTTTTTATAAGTCTCAACATAATTTATTTCGAGTAATGTCAAAAAGTAATTAAAATACTTCAGAATAAATTTATAAAATTTATATGCGCGTAGCAGCAAATGAAACCATTACATTTCAGAAATATCCATACCTTTTTTATGTTTGTTGGCACAGTTAACCTTAAAATTACGCAAGAACCAGTTCCTTCCAAATCATTGTTGCATCATTTACCTTGAAAGGCAGAAACTAGACGAAAAGCCTGTCCTCGATTGAAGAATATGTAAAGACATTTTTCATTCCCTGCTCTTCTCGATCAGTTATTGTCCTCTTAGCGCAGCAAAGCAGAAGATTGATTATAGTTGTCATTCGACTGTTTTCAGTACAGACAGGATGATATTTCTTTCTCTGTCAGCAAGAAATTGCCATGCATTCGTTGATTAAAGAAAAGCCCCACCCCCAAAACAAATTCTAATTTTAACACTAAAAAAATTATTAACTTTCTAAACTAAATACGTCACAAATAAAATAACATATTGTTGTTTACATAATTAATGAAAGGTTAATGGTCATATATTTCGATATAATTACCCAGGAAGTGTTTTCATATCTTATCGAGCGAACAATTTGCATGTGTGCAATCTATCTTTTGAAAGTGCACTACTACACGCAAAGTCGGCGAAGCAAGCGCTTTCGATAAATAATTAACAAATTCATCTGTAAATGCGTTGCGTGGAGATAATTACTCGCTCATTTACGCCCCATTGAGAACCTGTTTTGAATGTTGTGAGTTATTGCAACCCTCCAGATACACATTTTTACGTGTCAAATATTTATTGTTGAAAGGTGCGTTGCGGTCCACTGGATCGACTTTTAAACTTTGAAAGTCAAAACGAAGACGTGAGTAGTACGAAAGAGTATGTAAAAAATGTGTAAAAAGCATATTATTTAATTTTATTTTTAAACATTTAAAGTAATCTGATTAGTGCTTCAATAAATATTAAAATCACTTTTGTCTAATCGTAATAAACATATTGACAATGAATTAACTTTGTTTCATATTGTCCTTTAATGAGTTTATTATTCTAAATATTCATTTATGCTAACCTATAAATTTAGTTAATATATATCAAAATGTGACTAAAATAATTTGTAACAATAACAGACTCAAGCTTCTTTTATATATCCTTTAGAATGGGCATTGATCGAATCTTCGGATAAACCGTTTATTTGAATGTTCATTGTTTTATTGCCTCTACAATGAAACTGATTCATGAATATTAACTTTTCCCGTCCGTCTACCTTTAAAATTTCCCGGGCTTGTGTTTGGCTAAAACGAAAAAAAAGTAAACATACGAGATTAAATTAATCCAGAAAAACTAGCTTTACGATTATTCTTCGGTGCACGCTATCGTTTTTAATCATTTTGTAAATTGAATTAAATGACCGAAGAACGATATATAACATTTATATTAAATTCTTTCAACGTTTCGTCCTTTCATTTGGTACTCATCCAATAAATTTCGTATGTATTTTTGTACAATAAATTGTAATAAAATATGAAAATATAAGACAACAATGTGTCATATATTCCAAAATTTTTGCACAATTATTTTACAAAAAATCTGAAGAAATATACCTGCAGAAGTACCAAATGTGACAAGCGAAACGTTACAGAAAGAAAATAAAACTTCGCTTACGGTAATTTGGTCGTTTCATTAAATTCCTCCTTATTCATTATATATATGTATATATATTTATTTATTTATTTTGTATTAAAATAATAAATTGTCAACCGGTAAAGCAATTTTGGACTCATAATAAAAATTTTAATGATATGTAGGCAAAAACATTTAAAACCCGGATTCCGACTTGTAGAGAAATAACCAGCACCTTTTGAAATATGGGTTTTGCTTTCCTTAAAGTTTTGTTGGTTCCAAGTTCCATTAAACTACTTCTTATATATATATATATATATATATATATAATATCAATATAACTTAAAAAATGTTAGCAAAGGCTGGAGGTTGCAAAAAAACTCTTCGTGAAAGGAAACGTTAATAAAACGATCAACCGTATGCTAAATAAGTATAAGGATGAAAACACAAAAGGTGTTAAAACTTTTCATAAATTAAAATTAATTTTCTTAACATCCTATCCAGTTCTATCCCTGGTGGAGCAGAACGAGAATTTGTTTCTTTTTATATCCTCATTAAAAATTTAAATTCGTTGTTTTACATTGATATCAGATTAAGTAAGTAAAAGAATAAACTAATGTTTTATACTTTTAGGAAGTGATTTTTCTTTTTCCATAATTTTACAAAAGAGGTTAAACAATAAGTGACCCGTTTTTGATTCCCTTATCTCCAAAATATTATTCCTACAGTGGAGGACACAAAAGAAATCTGTTACAATATAAATAACGTATATACTTTAAATTATTAAAATAAATAAATAAAATATTTTATTTTCCTCACGAAAATGAAAGACCTTAAAAATACTCTTCGTTGCAATTCGTAATTAATTTTTGAATGGCATTCTTTGAAAAAAGTTACTGAATTCCTTCGAGTTCCTTGCGCTCACATGTGTAAATCTATTTACCGTAGGCAAATCCAAGCTCTCTTCTCGCTATCCAATTAACCTTTGTTTCGTCCGTTCCTACGCAACCAAACAACATTCTCCTACCATTTCAAATTCCTGAATATGTTCCACCAGCACCTAGTATCTCATAATAGGTCGGAAAAGGGATCTTAAAGCAATCGATTTATTCATGAAGACAAGTTTCACGTTTCACATTACAATCAATTGTTCTTCTTACGCAGGGTTTAGAAATATTGGTTAATTAATAACTTCCACAAGGGACAGTTATATTTCTTGTATTGAGACAATTTGTAAATTACAAAGGATACCTTCATTTACGTTTGCCGTATTATAAAATTATTAATTTCCTCTGGTAACTTTTCTTGCGAAACTGGAACCCAACTTCATGAATATTTTCTGTTTGGTCTGTAAAATGTAACCTATAACATAGCTTTTCTCGCCTTTATTAACGTTGACAGTGTCATACTGCAAGGAGAAGAAATAAAAACCTTACGCTTTGCCTTTGATATTCTAGTATTAGGGGAGTCAGAATAAAACTTGGAAACCAAAACAAATAGCATAAACGTGATCCTGGAGGAAGGGTACAACATGAGGATTAATACAGGGGAAAACAAGGTAATGGAGTGTAGTATGGGAAACAGTGGAATAACAAACGGTGTTAGGTGGGGAAGGGATATTTTGACGGAATTTAAGGAATTCTGCTACTTGGGAAGCATAATAACTAGGGATGGTAGAAGTATAGTAGACATAAAAAAAACAGGATAGCACAGACAAGGAAGCCTTTCGAAAAAAATGAGAAATTTACTTACGGGTAATGTGTGTGGATACTTGTAAATCGTTGCTAAAAATGTGTGGCGTTATATGGATGCGAAACGTGGGCGATAGGAATTAAAGAAATATGGTTCTATAGGAGAAAGCTGAAAATCAGAAGGGTGGATAGAATCACTAACGAGGAAGTTCTAAGCAGAATAGAGGTAGTTTGAATTATAAAGAGGACGTTGACCTAGAGAAGGGATAGATTAATAGACCACGTTTTAAGACCTGAGTGTCTTGTAAAATTAGCATTAGAGAACAGAAGAAGGAGGTCAAGGATGGAATACGCTATAAAGATTAGGGAGGGTGTGGGGTGTTGTAATTATCTGGAAGTGAAAAGGCTTGCGCACGATAGGTTATAATGTATAGATGTATCAGACTAGTCTTAGGACTGAATGCCACAACAACAGTATCTTAAATCGACATATACAGATATCTTAATTCAAGGAATGTAATGTTTCATTTGATGCGTTGGAGATGGACTTCATTATTTAATATCTTTTCTTACTTCTGAGCTTACTCTTGGTATAAAATATTTTGTCTGCCTACAAATAAGATCTTTTCCAAACGGGAACTAATTTGGGAAGACAGAATTATTAAGTTTTAATTTTGTTAGTGACTGATAACCATTTAAGATAGATTCGATATTTTTACAGATTTTTCGAAACGTTCGCTATTTAGGCTCCAGATTATGAATTTTTTGTTAGAATGTTCCATAATGATGAGAGATACTCAAATGGGTGATATTACGAAGGAACCAACTTAAATGTTTCCCAAACATACTTCTCACTTACAATCAAGGTTATCTGATAGTCAAAAAAATATTTTTTCATTAGTAAAGCTGACAATTTTGGAATGAAAGTCTTAAAAAACGCCATGAATCTTTCAAACAAAAAAGAAAGTGCGTGAAATACATTTCGTTATAAGACGATGGATATCGTAGAAACGTCTTATCGTTTAAAGTTTTGGAATAGTTAACAAAATAAACTATGCATTAAGGAATCCGAAACCGATGGAATATAAATCCACTTTGATTTTGCTCATTTCTCACACGAAAACGTCCGTACCGACAAAACTTTTCTCGTTGTTATACAGCCCCGTTATAAGTTTTTGACAGTATGAAATTGTCATCCACCGTCTGGAGTCTAAATGGTGAACGTTTCAAAATCTCAAGCTGTAAAACACTATGAATCTATCTTAAATGCCTATCCACAGTTGTTAAAATTAAAACTTAATAATTCTGTCTTCCCAACTAAGTTTCCGTTTGACAAACATCTTATTTATATGTAGAAAAATATTTTGTCAAGATTTAGCTCAAAAGTAAGAAAAAGGATTAAATAATAAAGTCTATCATCAACGCGTTAACCAAAATAGTGGTAAGCCCCACTCTGTCAACCGTATTCTCTATAGATAAACCGTTAATCTATGAATATTAATATCCCAATATGGATGATGGCAAATTTTGTTCTAATATTCTATTGGTCTAGTATTTCAATAGCAAAGGTTTTCTCGAAGTGAGATGACTAATTCCAAAATTGGTAAAACATTTTAGCGTCCTATTTAGTTTGTTGATAGGAAATATAATTTATTAAATCAATTTTTGCTGCCCCGCGAGCTCGGAGGTATTGTATTTTTTTGTAACCCGTATTTATGTTTCCAATAATTTACAATTTCACATAATTTATATCACTTTTTATCTTATTCTCAATCAGGACAACTTTAACTCAAGAAGGTATCGTTTAGTGCTTCGGTCGTGATAATTTTGTAAACCAGTAAGCTATTAACTGAGAAACAATCTCTTGTAAATTTTAATTTTTTCAGACAATTAAACGATTTACAGAACATTACCATAATTAATGTTGTCATGAAAAAATTTCAAAAACGAGAGAATGCTGCGTAAGAAATAAATTTTATTAATTAAAATTTTTACTGAGCCAAAACCGCGTGGAAAAAATCTATTTTATTATTTTCAGAAAAATAATATTACTTTCAGACTCACAAGTTTAGCTTGGCTCAAAATTGTTATATAGTTATATTGGGTTTTAATGAAGTTTCATGTTTAATACATTCATTATGCTTCATCAATAACTGATGCAAGTGGATTGATTATAAAACTTAAATAACTCATTTTTGTTGAATCGATAACTTGCCTTTTTTTTAACCGAAGTGACTTGAAATACCAGACTCGGCTCTCGTAGCACGCGATGAAATGATCAATAGCTAATATACTTTTATTGCCACTAAAAATATCCGGAAAATATTTTCTCTCTGATGTCGACCTTGGTCGCAATATCCGAAAAAATAAAAAGATTCCGCTGCATAGTACATATACAAATTTATATCCATCGGGGGGTTGATTCTTTGAAGCTGAAATTCAGTCAGAGTAAATATTTGTGAGTGGGTATTTTATTTCTGTGGAGTACCTAAGAATAGGAATGTTTCCTAGGAATTGGGAAAGGACTGACTGTTGTCTTTCTGAGGACGCATATATGCGGAATCTGATGGTGTGTAAAACATTATTATATATTACGTTATTTAAGCACATTACGTTCGTCAGTATTAATATTCCTATTACAATGAACTAAATTATTAATTTCTGGTCCGTTAAATTAAAAATTATTAATTTCACCTATGCAAATAATGAAATATTATGACTGTCGAACTTTTTCAAACTGTTGGTATATGTTTTTATCCTGGTGATATTTCGAAAATTCTATTACACCCAAAATCGTAACACTCAGGTGAGGAAGCGGAAACCTTTGGTTCGCTTATAATTCCTGTGCATATGAATGTTTTCCTTCGTTATAATTTTTTAAAAGAAATTCTTCCAAAAGCTTGTTATCGGTTGGTTTGTTAAGCTCGTGGGCAATGTGAACCAATAAATAATTTCTATCCATTGTTCTTCAATCTACATAATAAAAAAGAATTTGTTTATTTATATGTCTGTATTTTAACTTTATTTGAGGAGGAGGAGGAGCGGAAGAAATTATAGTTAAAAGAAATATGGGAATGTACCATCATGCGTAATTGTATGACGTCAGAGAGACAGAACACAAGGAAATTCTCCACATTTAATTTTGCTCAATGTGTGCAACTATTTGTTCCATTCTCTCACATTTTATCAATTATAAGCTGCAATACTGTTTTGAGGAAGACGTGGAAGGATGTTGAAAACAATACAAAACATTTAATATATTAGTTTGTACATTTATGATTAATGTAAAAAAACTTCTAAGTCATAAGGATGATTAAATTTATTGACAACAGTTCATTACACGAAGTATCGTCCTATTATATTGTAAACACTTCCTTTGTATTGTTATAATATAAACAAAAGATGAGTTCCCAAACTAAGGGACGAAACGTCGTGTAATGAACTGATGTCAATAAGTTTAACAATTCTTCTTACAAGCATTTTCAGAATTTATTATTTCAAAACATTCAGATAATTTAACTAATTTCTGTTTTATTTAGAAATGAGTTCTAAAACGACCAATTTCAAAGAATTACGGCAAATGATATGCTTTCAAACTCGAATTTTTCTCGATTATATCCAGCAATACACACCTTAGAAGGGCGATAAAGTAATAAGAAAGTATTTTTGAATCATTATAATTTCATAGATTTGCTGTAGATTGCAAAGACTGACGAAATAATTTCAAGTTGGATTTATTGTGAATATTTGGTTATGTATATTTTTTAATTTGGTGTATTAAATAACAGTTATCTATGATACATTTAATCATAAAAATTTAATAAAGTTGACGATATGTAAATGCTGATGAAATAATTTGAAGTCAGAGTTTCATAAAATTAAAGAAATTACACATAGTTAATATTTTTCATACCGTTGGCGTATTTCCTTTTGTTCCATTTATTTTATACAGCAAACGTGATTCCTGCTTTAAGCTTCAAATATTTTGAGCGCGCAATTTCGCGTTACTCAGCGCTTTTTAAAGTAATTGACGTGATGCTGAATTTCATATTTCTCGGAAGCAGGCTATGATAAATAAATACCCGGGAAACGCCGGGTACCCATATAATATTTCATAAATAGAATAAATACTATTTTTTCAGTAAAAAAGTTGGTAAACAAATTTATTAAGCAATTATTTGAAGGATTCAGACACATTTTAGCCCGTGCGTCAATTAGAAATAGTATATCAAGTAACTTTTTTTTCACAAGATTTTATTTAATACATCCGACGTCTTTTCACTTGGTTTGGGACTTGATCTGTTAATTTCTTCAAATTTTAAACTTTCATGTATTAAGATATAAATTTTTATGAGCAAATAGAAGAGAAGGGTTGTTTCAGCGGTGGATTCTTCTTTGAAATTAAGGAGAAACTTGTTCAGAAATTTGTAGTAAAAAACTGGATTAAGCAATTATTTTTGATGTGCTGATTTTAGCAAACAGCACTCGTTATTGTCCCTTATAAATGTAGTCCAAGGATTTTCTGGTTCGCGTGTGAGAAAAGTCGCCCTAGACAGAGATTGGTGCGTCTTGGTACTGCGTTGAGGCATCGCCGACGCCAACGCATCTGCCATCGCCAGCCAATAGCAGCCTTCGTCTCACGAGGGAGAGCAATCGATTCACTCCTTGGCCCTGTGAAAAATTGGAAAGCAAACTGCTCCCTAAAACAGCCTCTGATGAAAACAATAAGCTACATAGGAACTCGCTTTCCGCATCCGCCCACTCAACCGCAACGGCCGCTGTTGTCCACAGAAGCGTGACGTCAACACAAAAACATCGCGATTAATTCACTCACTCCGTTCCGCCTTATCAATTTTAATGTCGTACACAATCTTAAAATAACATATTAGTCTGCGACACGGTAAAAATATACGTAAACAGCGTTCTTTGCTTTTCCACCCAGTCTTATATTTCTGATTAAGGTGTTTTTATTTTCTTAACGCGTTAAATGAATCGAAACACAGTATTTGGCATAACTTCATCTTTGGCACAACTATTATTTACAGTGAGCCTGTATTTCAATAATCAATGATGTTAGCCTTCTACCGTTGCTATGCGACCTACCGAGAGACGAATGCTCTCTATTAACCATCAACGCCTTACACCATGTAGCTCAGATTTATAGAACTCGGATTACGTCATAGAGTCTGCAGGTTTTTCTAGGAATTTATTTATTCTACTTTCCTTTCCTTCGAAAAACTTTGCGCTTATCTCATTCTGCTCATCCGCGTACATTTCCTCTTTCCAGAACTGCTATCTGCATTAGTACGTTACTAATTGTGTATAATTACATAATTGACAACTGATGTTTTCCTCAAGAAAAGGAGATTCATAATTTAAAATCTAATTCATCGCGGATCTCAATTGTTTCTTACGGTAATACTACTTACAAGTATAAATCACAGATAGGGTAAGTCGGGGCGGAACGGAACACTTATTGTCTAATTTTTTTTGTAAAATCATGGAAAAAGAAAACTCACTTCATAAAAGTATAAAACATTAGTTTATTCTACTACTTACTTAATCTAATATCAATTCAACTTTAAAACAGCATATTTATATATTTTTTTAATTTTTAAAGAGAAACAAATTTCCAGTTCTGCCCCAACCCCGGTGAAGAACCTGATAAGATGGTTGTATTTACAATTAATACAATGTAATTTCATGTAATTTTTAAAAAACCTTAACACCTTTTGTGTTTTCTTACTTGCACTTATTTAGCGTAAGGTTGATCGCTTTATCAATTTTTCCTTTCTCAAATAATTTTTTTGCAACTGTGCTAATATTTTTCCATTTTTTATGCTCCTTTTCTTTCTCAATCTATTATTCTTTGTGAGTACATCATGCTTTAACACATTCTTATAAGATGAGTCTGACATTTTTTTTCCTTTTTTTTCTGAAGGAACACATTACATTTATACAATGTAGTATCCCGGTCCGCCCCACACGTTCCGCCGCGCATCTCAGCTTAAGGGTTTTCACCGAACCTTAATACAAACAAATTTAAACTTTATACGTACCTTTTAAGAATATATACCATTAAAGAGTAAAAAGCGCGGAGCTTTGTAGATTACTTTCTGTCGAAATGCTGCAAAAATTATAAATTCACAGATGTAAGGCGCCAAGAAAAGAGTTCATTCACAAGGTACAGTCAGAACTTGATCAATATGCTGCCAGGACATACTCCTTGACCATTTTCTATGTTCCAACCCTATTTACTAACACCCAGCACCATCAGTAAAAAAAAGTAGGATACCTCTTATCACGCTATTCCTCAACTCAAACTTTTATTTATAAAAATCGATTTATCCGGATTTTTTATGTCCTCATACAATTTTAAACATTCATGCCAGCATCACAGTCAGTATACAATTGATTAACACATTCTTGAAGCTTTTGGCTCAAAGACAATCATCAGCTACAATTTCAACCAACCATCACACTTTTTTAATTTACAACCTTTACTGTTTTAGTTCACATGTAAATAATTATATTAGGGCTACATTTTTTCAAATAATATATCACTTGCCGTCTTTTATTCAAAATAATTACATAAATGAAATAAAACGACTAATACATGGACAAACCAAGTTTATTATTCAATTCCTATAACGTTTTGTCCTCACATTTTTGTCTTCATAAGAGAAACTGCTTCGGCATTTTAATTTTGCAGTACGTAGTTATGCAATAATTTAAACAAAAAATAGAGATAAAAATATTTATAAAAAATCATTCTGGACTGCACCAAAGGACAGTTACAACATTTCTGTTGTAACTGACAACGGATATCGAAAATAAGGTGATTTTTATATATTTTGAGTTCTATTTTATGTCTAAATTATTGTTAATGAAGTCCCAAATGAGATTAATATTTTTACGTACCCGGTTTTTACGTTTTTTATTAAACAGGGTCAACGAAGCTCTTCTTTCTGTATGCAGAGTTCTGAAGATATTAATGTAAATATTTATAAATCCATATAATTACCGCGCGAAAGGCAGCATGAAAACCAACTGCGAGTTAAAAGTCCGATTAGGCGTTCCTGTACCATTCATCCCAGTTGCTGTGTTATGAGCGTAATATTACCAACATGAGAGAGAGGGGAGAGGGCGAATTTTCTCACTCCTTCTATTGTTCCAAACGTGTGAAATGGGAACCTGTTAAAACCAACTGCGAGTTTATAAGATTTGCCATGAAGCGATCATAAATAAATTATAGCGTACTTTCATTTTTAGGGCAAAATAAACAGAGCTATCTATTTCCGCGCGAACTAAGTTGCTAATATAGCTAGTTATATTATAATAATAAAAATTAAATAAATCGTGTGCAAGTAGACACGAGTCTGGTAAAATATTCTGTGGGAAGAACAATAGCCGACATGCTAATTATAATTTATGAAATGCGTGACTGCAAATACTACGTATAATCACGCAAGGAGATGTAGAATAAAATATATTTAAAATGAATTGATCTATTGCATACAAAAAAGAAATTTCAAGAACCTAGATCACAAAACGTGCCCGTATTTCTCTCTCTCCCATTCTTTGACTGAAAACGGAACACCGGACGAATTTCACTGATTTTTATTATTCACACCACTGGCGATAATCTCTTGAAAGTACTGGATTATCAACGCATGTTCACCATCTGTATGGCTCATCACAAATAGGAATATTGTTCGTTGCACCTTTTCATCTAATAATTAATGCAAAACACAAACAACAATGCTTGATTAATCACGTCGAGAGTAGTGGAATAAAAAAGCAACTACTGTGCTGAAATATTGCAGCAAAATATATGAACAGTAAAGAAGTCGTCCTTTTGCACCAGTACGACGGAGTTTGAAATTTTGACATTTCAGTTTGCAAATTTGAAATGATGAGTAACTGCGGATAGATTGGGTATAATATATTCCTTACAAGGAAAACGTCTAATCCGCTCTACCTTTTCGTTTTCCATTTTGAAGATATCTTCGTTGAACACTGAAGTTTTCAAAGCCGGGTGTATCGTAAAATCAACAATTGAGGCAGAGGCGAAGATGGCCTCCGCTTTTCAAGTGACCCTACTGTGAAGGAGTGGCGTTTTCTCATTACCTCGCAGCGTAGCGAGGTAATTGCACATTCAACAAGTCGCTTGTAGGACTAACTTCGTTAGCTGACGCTCAAGTTGATGGCTCGATCGCACGCAAGGACAAACTTCGTGGCCGCTCGCTCATCTAAGCTGTTAAACTGATAACTCTTAAACGTCACACAGCTCCCTAACTCACTTAGAGTAAAGCTGGGAATTCGTTACGTCACTTGATTGTCCGCGATTATAAGTTATTTTAATTAATACAGACCTGTTTTGATCTCCGGAGGATCGCAATATGTTGCTCTTACCATTTATGACGACAAAGAAATATGAGAAAACTGATTCTATGCTGTACAAAACTGTAAAATCAAGACGATGAAGATTTTAATAACAATAGTATACAAATCATATCTCTCCATTCATTTAACTCCATCTTTAACAAAAAATACAACAATGAGATTCAACCAATCATTTATTCTAATTACTGTCGTCGTTAAAATAGTAGAGCCCTGAGTTTGAAGCCTCACTGTGCCTATTTGTATTGACCTACGTTATTATAAAAGGTCTCATTTTACACAAAATTTAATGCCAATTTATGACAAATAAGTAAATTATTAAAGACATCTTATCCGTGCGATTTGGTGAAAAAACCGGAAAAACAGAGTTTTTTATCTTTATTTCATATATCTTGACTTTGATAACTCATAAATTTCAAACTGTTGCTTTAAATGGTCTGAAAATTATTCGTGTCTTATTTTTTTAAATTAATTAATTAGTGGACCTCTACTAACTCTTGTACAGCGCATCGCAGAAGACTGGGACAAAGCTTTTCTTGTAGCCGTTTAAAGTCATAAATACAAAATATAAGCTTCATTGATGTATCAACTCTATGCAACTGTGTACGATTTTTTAAGAAGTGTAGGGAGAAAGGAAAGGTTTATTGGACCTGGAAGGTAAAGTAGGGTGGCACTCCTGCCCGCTGGCCTGCCACTGACTTTCCTCCACCGCTTTTCCTGGTTGTTTTCCTGGAAATGGCATATTACTCATACTGCTTAATACAGACAAGAGAAAGTTCTATTTGCTGACCTCCCTTAGAAATCGTAAAAATGTGTTTCTTCAGTCAGAGACTCATCAGTAAAAACTTAAATACTCTACTTCTAAAGCATACACGTACAAAACTGTAAAAACAAGACGATGAAGATTTTAATAACAAAAGCACTCAAATCGTGTCTCCAATCATTTAACTAAATCTTTAACAACAAATGCAACAATGAGATTCAAGCAATCGATTATTCTAATAACAATATATTGTTATTGATATTAACTTCTATAATACAATATTTGGCAAAATAAAATACATATTTCAAAGAAACACTTAAGAACGCACATGATTTTAAGGGACATACGCCCCAGTATTCGACTGAAAATAGATATAAGTATAATTTCCGTAATTAAATTGTAATTTCACATATCTTCTAGTGACTCTAAGTCTGCAACTGCCGACTTAATACATCACGTACGAAAACAGTATATTTTAGTTGCTATTTAACTTCGTATGAATAAAATTACATTCATAAAATCATACAGCTTTAACCGTATCTGATATCGATTAAATCAATAAATATATAAATCCAGTAAAGGACTTGTGTACAAAATTTGGTTGTAATCGCTCCACGCATTTAGAAGTGTATGCGGAACATACCAGGTGTGGCGGTTAATAATTCTTAATTTTTTCCGGAGATGGCGCTGAATGCACCCATTGGTTTACACTCTTCTATCTTACGCCCATTTTGTTGTTATGTCAATGCACTTTGAATCGACATAAGTACTTGTACAGTTCCGTGTTAGCGTCTTGGTTTTTTAGTGTTGTAAAAATGTCAAGTTACGAGCCAGATAAAGAGCATTTGCGGCACGTGTTGCTTTTTTTGTTTAACCAGAAGAAAAACGCGAAATTTTGTTATCTCGGCACCAACATAAAAGTTTTTTGCATCAGATCGTGACTGGGGATGAGAAAAATATTTATTTTGAGAACCCCAAACGTAAAAAATCATGGGTTGACCCAGGTCAAGCATCAACATCCACCGCAAAACCAAATCGCTTTGGAAAGAAGGGAATGCTGTGCATCTGGTGGGACCAGAAGGGTGTGGTGTACTATGAGCTTCTGAAATCAGGTGAAACGGTTAATACCGTCCGCTACAATCAACAAATGGTTAATTTGAAGCGTGCGTTGGAAGAAAAGAGACCGGAATGGGCATCAAGGCACGGCAAGGTGATTCTGCAGCACGACAACGCCCCCTCGCACACAGCGAAAGCAGTCAGAGAAACCGTTTCTACGTTTGGCTGGGAACTTTTGCCCCACCCGCCCTACTCACCGGACCTGGCCCATATCAGATTACCATCTGTTTTCATCGATGTCGCACGCGCTCTCTATGCAGCACTTCAAAAACTACGAAGAAGTCAAAAAATGGGTCGATGAGTGGATCGTATCGAAAGATGAAAAGTTTTTTTGGAAGGGGATTCACAATTTACCGGAAAGATGGGAAAAATGTATATCAAACGATGGAGCATACTTTGAATAAATGAATTTATTCACTCATACTAAAAATGACGATTTTTTTTCGAAAAAAATTAAGAATTATTAACCGCCACACCTGGTACAAACAAACACACGTTCTAAATTTGGGCTTTTGTACACATAATAAGTATAATAATTAGGTAGTTGATCCATCTATTAGCGCGAAGGGTGATTATGGTACATTAGTTCCCGAAAGCTACCAATAAAAAAATTATTAAATCTAAAGACTTTAACACAGTTAATAAAAAATTAATTTAATGTAATATAATTATGTTTCGGTTCTGGTCTAGATCCTCTTCAGATTTAATTAAAGTTAACATGACGATAAAATATTACATTATAAAGAAATAAAAATACAGCTGAATAATACAAATAATTAAATAACCAAAGAAGATTAATTAATTAATTTAATGTTCTTTGTTCCTTCAATTATTTTTATTCTTTGGCTTTACCTTTATAATATCTCAGTGCCTTTTTAACTTTAGTTCAACCTAAAGAGGGTCCAAATCAGAATCGAAACATGCAGTTATATTAACATTTTTTTAATTAATTTTGTCTGTTTTGGGGCTCAGTTAAACGTTAATTTAAAGTTACAGGCGTTACTTCCATTATAAAGCTAAATATCGTCAAAAAGGTTTTATTTCAATTTACAACTGTCAAACAATCAAATTCATCTTATTCAGACCGAATTGAAGGTATACACATTATGAAACATATTTGAAGTCTGTTGTTAATTATATCATTTAATGAAATTTTAATTATGAAAATATATCAGTTTCTTTAGATCCATTTTCATTTAGATGAATATGCCTTATTGCCGAAAGCTACATGAATAATATGTATTTTTTAGTGTAAAGATATTAATAATTTTATATTTACTTCAATAAAGTGAGACTGCGTAAATATGATTCAGTCTATATAGACCAATTTTTATTCCTCTAATGGTTTTGAATACTTTGCTTTTGTATAGCCTACTGAGCATGACATATACCGAAAGGAATAATTCCACCAATTAAAGATGTGTAATAGCATAGGGTGTATCAATTATTTGACGGGTAACCAAAACAAACATTGCTTGTGTTTCAGGTTCGAATATGACGTCGCGTTCCAAGGAGAAGATGGCGGCAGCTTTCCGCAAGTTGTTTCGGTCGTCGCAGAAGATCGGCGGAGCTGAGGGCGGCGCGTCGGGCTCTTCGGGCGGAGCCGGTAACGGGGCCGTGGGCGGCAGCGCTTCCCCAGCACGACGCCTGCTGGGGCGGCACGGCTACCACCGTGACGCCGTGACGCCTGCAGAGACCTCGGCGGCGGGTCTGGACAGTCCGCCCCCAGTGGCCGCCGCGGCGCGAAAGTCCGTGGTCAGCCTCCTCAAGCCCAAGAAGAGTTCCGCGTCCGGCAGCACCAGCAGCAGCGCCTCCAGCTCCGACAAGGCGGGATGCGTCGCAGGCGCCGTGGCGGCCCACAAGACGGTCAGTACCTTCCTTCCTTGAAACGATAACGTAATTTACTTATGCACAATACTAGAATAATTTCTGGTTAAAATATTATATACAATATTTCCTACAAAAAACATGTCCAAGATTAATGCAAGTTAGATAAGATACGCCGCAGAACATTAGAGCCTTTCCACTGAGATTGTGTTTCTGTTCCGAGCTAATGAGATCATTTGTCTACAAGTTATGAGATGGCAAAAGTCATACAATATTATACTTGAACAACTAAATTAATAACATACAACGTTTCTACTACAATTCCGTGGACCTCATCCAGCTAAGTACAGTAACGGACTAATTGTTAATTGGGTGCCCGCCCAAAATATCCTTTACAAAGATGTTAAATAGAAAGTAATAGATATATGGTATCATTCCGTGCGATGATGGTTAGCTTGATCATTACCGAAATGGTGCCAGCATAATACCTGCATATATGTTTGTAACGGTCAAACATATCTGCTCGGACTTTTGGCTGTGCGGAGTCAAAAGAAAGGAGACAAAATTTGAGTCAGGAGCAATAAAATCCAGATTTTACGTCGCGCCTGGAGTATTTACCAATTTTGGTGAGATTTGGCGGCATCGGGTGGTGTGTATTCCCAAGTGTAACCCTAAATGTTATTGGTCAATATCCATCCCTGCCACCTTTGTGATATAAACTAAAGAAGCGGGGAGGAGATTTTAAAAAGGCTGGCAGAGAGATTTTGGAGACAAATTTTCCGAGAGCGGTGAGACGGGAGAGATGGCAAGACAGATTCGGAAAGAGATTTTTGAGGGCGGTGAGACGGAGACAGAGTCCGAGAGAGATGGCAAGACAGATTTGGTAGTTCTCCTTCGGATAACCGTAAATTGTCCTGAACCAAGAAAAGATAGCAGCGGCGACTCTAAGGAGGATATTGCTGCGAGGAAGGAGCTAGACTATTCACTATACAGGTACGCTAAATTATACCTGTAACCCTTTTTGCTGACTTCCTGTACAGCCAGGTCCGAGTCGATTTTGTGTGTAACATTCTGATCTATGAGAAAGCTGAGTGTAGAATTAGAAAATTGTTAGTTATTAAAATTTAATGAGTAAATCTTCCGACATCACATAAATACCAATACGGAGGAGTGCCTGCGAGAGTTTTCTTGCAGGCACTTCACCCCAGAGAGACTCGCCTGATTATGTCGGGAATGCCTCGCACTATCTCTCGTTTTTTTTATCAAAGTTCTCATATACCAAGACAACTTCGCCTATTTTAGGAGGTACATGTACTAAGGTCGAAGACCTTGGTCATATGGTTGTCCGCTGATCCCATTGGATCAGTCGGCCAACTGCCTCCTGAAACTGGTGAAGACACGGTGAAGGGAATGCTGCGACCCCTACTTGATGCAGGTTTTCTACGGTTTTCCCTGCATCTCTTTAGGTGAGACACCAGGTAGGATCCTTAAACCACAGCCCGGGGCCCTAGTCAACCCTTGCCTACCTTACTCTACCCTCCGCATCCCCCATTTTTAATTCCCTTCCTATGCTATTAAAGGGGAGTTGGCTGTTTCAGGATCACCCTCATGTAGCCTGTTAACCCTGCCCCCCACCAAAAAAAATACCAATCAATTACGATAACAACTTTTAAGTATAAATATATTCTTCCTGCTGAAATTAACCTGACAACTTTATCCCGATATGTCTGAAAAGAATAAATATATTTTTATAATTAAAAACATGATTATTCATGATTACCGCTCACTCTAACACGATACACAAAAGTCGTAACAAATAGAAAAATCTGAATAAAATTATTAAAATCAAGTAAGGTAACGGCGCCATCATTTATAAAATGTATGAGCTTCTATCAGGAAACCAGAGGGGAGCGTCTGGTGGAACATGAACAAACCTTTACGTGATGCCCGCTGTTTTCAGACACTTAACTCAGTCGTGCATTGCGTGATGATTGTCCTGAAAATGAGATTATGATGGAGCATGGCGACACACTGTATGTTACATAACATTTTAACAACGAAGAAAGTAAATAAAATTTTAGAATGAGTAGCTCTACTTAGTTATTTATGAATCATAATATTTAAATCTAGTTTTTCCCTCATCTCTTTTCATTCTACAGGCAGACGGCCAATAACAGGTCGACCATAATTTTATAACGTTTTGTTATATGAAGCTGTTAGGATAGGGTCAGTTCGTTTATGAAACTAATTATATTCAAACATAAATTAAAAACAAATATTTCAGTTATTTCATCACTGGTAAAGACGTTTTCGATATTTTTTACACTCAAGTTCAGGTGGTTTTGCCGCCGTAGGCAGTCGCCTGCCATGACTACCGACAAAGGCCGTCCCCGCTACCTGATTTACAGTATCTATAATGTAAGTTTTCTAAGTGGCGCACAATATTTTTTACATACTTTTGCTGCTTATGAATTTATTTCGGTGTGTTGCACCTGTGGCGAACTCTAATTTGAAACCCTTATGAATTTAAAATTAAGAACTTATTTAACAAAAGCGTTAAGTTAAAGAGGTAGGCAATTAACAGACAAAATTATGTGATAAAATAAATATCAAACAACGTTTCGACAATCCTCGTTGCATTCGTCAGGTGATTCAAAAGGGCAATGACGGCCTACCCACAGACCAGCAGACGAACCCAAAACCTTTTTATCAAATTATTAACAATTTAACAAATTCTAATTTACATTTTCAAAAACCTCAATAATTTAACGGCCTTGATGAAGTAATGTGTAAATGTTGTCCACACTTGACAAAATTCAGTTCAATAACTACGCTCATCCGCTAAAATCCAGCGCAATTAGCGTAATTAGAGTTGGTTTTTAAAAGCCCTCGTATATGCTCATATCCCTAATAACTTGCACAAGACTTGGATCATATTTCCATTACATTTTGACGGCAATTTGGATGTAAATTTTTCTTCGGGCGATTCCTAGTAAAGGATTCATTTTCCATCACTATATACAACGGAAAATGTTTTCTCGCATTACGCAAAAATATTACAGTCAGAATTATTTGTTTAATAAACCAAAAGGATAATTATTAATTACATCACACTCTAAAATGTAGGCAGTAAACTTTTTGTATAAAAATGTATGTATCTTGAAAGTAAATGTAAGAAGCGTATTGTATCATCAATTATTATTCAATTAATTATTGGCATCTCTTTAATAAGACATGAGCAAAGTTTTTTCTTTCGCAAGAGAAAAATAATTTATTGAATTGTTACTTCTGGCCCATATAAATATTCCGTACACTATTACTTATTAAATGTAAATTCTATTTTAGTGCTCATAATTATTTTACCGCTTCAAATTATACATTTATTGTTTCTAAACTTAAGCATTTTTGTTTTAATGGCATTTCGAGTCGTTCTCGTCATTTCTTTTTGGGGTCCTCGCTGACACTCGCTGCCTTCATTTCCCTTCCGCATGCCCCCTTTCAAAACCCCTTCCTATGCTATGTAGGGGAGTTGGTACAACGTGAATTACCCTGTCTTCACAAAAATGCATCATAAATAAAAAGTATAATACTGAAGAGTACTAACTTTGCGTGAACCAGTTTTAATTTAATATACATTTATTATTTATTACCATAATTTTATTATTCTTATATCAAAATTAGCTAACCCCCGCGACATCGTTCGCGTCGAAATAGTTCTTTTTAATTTGCCCTTAAAAACAAATAACAAACACAGAATTTTCATAAAGTTTTTTGAAGTTTATTTAATATATAAAAAGTACGGTATCATCTATTTATGATCACTACAGGACAAACCTTATAACTCGCAGTTGGTTTAGAACAAGTCCCGCTATGATACATTTCGGAGCCAATGGAAATGTGCCATGGGATAAATGCCCGTGAGAGTTTCTCGCAGGCACCCCAGACTGACTGCAGAGCTCGCCTGATTATGTCGGGAATGTCTCGTACTCTCTCTGTTTTTTTTATCAAATTTCTCACATGCCGAGACACCTTCACCTCTTTTAGGCGGTATATGTATTGGGGTCGAAGACCTTGGATCAAGAGTTGTACGCTAATCCCATTGGATCAGTCGGCCAACTGCCTCCTTAAACTGGTTGAGACATGGAGAAGTGAATGCTGCGACCCCACAGCAAACTCGTCTCCCGTGTTCTCGCGTGAGAATAGTACCCAATGCCCGACCTACCTGATGCAGGTTTCCTACGATTTTCCCTGCATCTCTTTAGGTGAGATACCGGGTAGGATCCTTAAACCATAGTTCCGGGGCCCTAGTCAACCCTTGGCTACCTTGCTTTACCTTCCGCATCGCCCCTTTTCAATTCCCGTCCTAGGCTATTAAAGATGAGTTGCCTGTTTCAGGATCACCCTCATGTAGCCTGTTAACCCAAAAAAAGGGCAATTCAATGGATTTATAAATACCTTCTGAACTCTTCCAGATATCGAATTAAATCATACAAAAATTTAAGTTTAATTTAATTTTCATTGAAATCCGTTAAGTAAAAACAGTATAAAGTATAAACAGATCAAGAGTATAGGCTATCCGCATTCACTATATATATATATATATATATATAAAATATATAATATTAATATCATTATCTAAATGAAATATGCACTAATATTTCAGTTAAATTGCCTTTTTTAAACCCTCAAATTGTCATTCCGGAACCTATTCGAGACAAACATACGCACAGTCAGACGCTTCAATTTTATTTATTGGTATAGATTAAAGCCTGATTTTTTTGTTTTTATTCCTTTTAATTTCTGACCCAAGGATCTTCGCCATTCTTTAAATTGTCGTTCAGAGAGGTTTCTCTTATTATTTATTTTGAAAAATATTATTATTAATTTATATTCTCTAGCCTAAATAATTTTATTTTACTGTTTTCTTCTACTTCTCTACAGCTACCTAGTTGATTGAGGACTTAGAGTGGTACCTGGTCAGCGAACCGATTTTCCTTCAGTCTTAATCTCAGTTAAAGTGACCATGATGAATTCAAATATCCATCCCAATGCAGGGATTCGAATCCGGAACTCTGTGATAAGAGGCGGTTATTGTGACCAGAGCCTTAAATAATTATTTATGAAATGTCACCACTTCTGGTTATTCCTTTATCGTACGGTGTATGACAAGAACTAACATTAAACACACGCGCGTTCATTAACCAAAGGTAAGTGCCGATATAGACGTTTCCTGAAGTAATTCATCGTTTAATCGAACATGATAAAACCATCTCCGATCAGTTTGATAATAAAGATACATTTTATAACGTATCTCGATCACTTTGATGAGCTAAATCTCCCAATGGCCCACGGTTCAGAGAAACTCTGTCAGTGCATCTATATCACTATTCATTATTTTCGGCTTGAAGTAAGAGTCTCTGACCTGAGAGGTAAGAGACTTTTTAACAACACTAAAGCTGAGAGGTTTCCTTTGATCAGTGTGCTTCTCTTCCTAATGAAATACTCAATGCTTCGAAACAAGTTCAAGTATCAGAGTGAAATTACATCATGCGTGATTAAGAATGTAATCGAATATACGTATTTCGGCAGTATTATGTTCACGTTTGAAGGTAATTAGTATTAATTTGCATACATTCCTATTTTCTAACTAAACGGTTGGAAGCTCTAATTCAAGCTTATGATTAATAGAACCGTCGACATTCCTAACACTTCGAAAAATTAATATTTTTGAGGTTACGTCTTAACGAGAAAGTAGGTTTATACACAACCTCTACAGACGGTAGTCAGCAGTAATTAGAATTGAAGATCAAGAAAAGAAAGCAGAAATAAAGAAAGGAGTAAGACAAGGATGCAGTCTGTCGCCCATGTTGTTTAACATATATAGAGCAGGCGATGAAGAAAGTTAAAACGGAATACGGAAAAGAAATCATACTGCAAGGAGAAAAAATAAAAGTCCTACGCTTTGTCAATGACATCGTAGTATTAGGGAAGTCAGAAGAAGACCTGGAAACCATAATAAATGGTATTAACGTGGTCCTGGATAAAGACTTCAATATGAATATTAATAGAGGGACCATGTAAATTATTAATTCAGTGAATAAATATCTATATAACATGTAATAAAAACTGCACTATCTTCGGATAAAAGTTTTCGCATATAGTAGACATAAAGAGTAGAATAGGACAGGCAAGAAAGCTTTCGCAAAAAAGAGGTAATATAAGTGTGAATATTAGGAAATCATTTCTAAAAATGTTCGTATGGAGTGTGGCATTATATGGGTCCGAAATGTAGACGGTTGGAGTTTCAGAAAGGAAAAGAATAGAAGCCTTTGAAAAGTGGTGCTATAGGAGAATGCTGAGAATCAGATGTGTGGATAGAGTAAGTAACGAGGAAGTTCAAGACAGAATAAGGGAAGAGCGAACAATATGAAGGGCGTTGACCAAGAGAAGGGATAGATTAATAGGACAATGATTGAGACATGAGAGTCTTGTAAAATTAGCATTAGAGGGAAGTGTGTGGTGTAAGAACAGAAGAGGGAGGCAAAGGATGGAATACGCTTAGCAGATAAGAGAAGATGTGGTATGTGCTAGTTATGCCGAAATGAAAGATAGGCTAGCATGGAGGGTTCCATCAGACCAGTCGTAGGGCGGAATACCACAACACCAACATGAAATAAAATGTAGTTTGCCCAAAAATTATGTTATTATAAAGAAATATTAGCAATGTCTCAACCTTACACAACGACCCAAAATCAATTTTTTAAGTTAATATTATCGAACGTATAACCACAATAATAAACAAATAACATATCCTACAAGTAAATTAATAGATGAACTGCATCCCTACTACCCGAAAACTAAAACGCATGGTCTAGAGATCCATCAGACAGTGAAGACTGACACAAGAAGTAAAGTGATCATCCATAGATATTCCTCTAACACGTGAACAATACTTAAACCCAAAAATTTACTTATTACGGAATGTTGAAGTAAATTGTAAATAAACTTAATTAACCTGAGGACCGAACAGACAAATACCAAATCGTTGTTATTTAAATGTTAATGAGATTAACTAATTGCTCATTAAAGAGCGAAAGCTTGCCCGGTGAATTTGATTCAAATACAATTCTCGGGTTTCAACCCGGGTAAAAGTTTGTGCTACTTCAACATAGCGTAATAAGTAAATTTTTGGGTTTAAGTAATGTTCACTATAGTCTACCTGACGACGATGGCGGAGCTTTCCGTCGAAACGTTGTGGAAACAAACTTTTACCCGGCTTGAAACCCGAGAATTGTATGTGTTAATTGCTTATTATTACGCATCACTACAAATTATTATTCACGTGAGGATGCTTAGTAGTAACCGTAAAGAAATATAATCCAAAGAACATGCGAGCTTTATGAAATATACAGTCACTTGTCGTAATTTCTGTAAATATTAAAAAGTATATAAATATAAAGACCAAACGCGTGCAGTAAGTAACGCAATTACCAACATTGCCACCAGAGGAGCTAGCTTCGGCTACGCCATCACTAATTAAATATGGAAATTACAATCCATTAATTGTAATGCAGTATACTTCATAGAAAGTAACGGGCTTAATAGTCTATAATCGTAAGTCCGACTAATTCAGATATTAAATCCATTAATCACAAGTATCAATTGTAATTGCCCCGAATTTAATTACATTCCTATACCTCTTTAGTAAATAATTACAAGATTGATCTGTATTCATTTTAGCAGCAATATTTGTTTCATACTCACCAGTTTCTATACAATTTGTCAGCGCGATAGCCGCGAAGACATTAAAAGTCTATTTTACTTTTGAACATTATTCCACTTTTAATATAGGATGTTATTTCACAATTCAGGGTGGGCTTCTTGCACTTGTTTGGTTTAAAACAGCTGTTTGTAGCCAGTGGGGGCTAGTGAATATTTAAAGTTATGTGTTACAATACCTCAGGGAACAATTTTTACGAGGATAATTCCCCTTACGTAAGGTATTAATAATGCTACAACAGCTACAGTGTAGATAATTACTCCACGTTACATTTCTAAATTTCATCTACATAAAGGTGTAATAGAAACGAATTTTTAAAATCAAATTGGTGCAAATTCCAAACACGGAAGTATTTTTACTTCTTGCATATTTTAAATAAAGAAAATTAATTTTAGAAAGAAACCACATATTACGGAAATGCTGTATGCAGGATAGTGCAGTAATTTTCTCACAATTATTAAAGACTTCGAAATGCCGCCCGTTATCGTTTTATTTTTATTTTAAATAACCTTTGATTAATTAAAATAAACCACTACAAGTCTAAAAACAGTAATCTTGTAATTAATTAATCAAAAATATTTAAAACTGTAACCTGATGAGGCCGCCTCCATCAGCACGCACGCTCTGCCCGGCGCTTTTCTTTTTGGTGATAAAGGAAATACTGAGCATGCGCATTTCTCATTCCAGACAAGATTCTCGTGCTATGAATAATGTAGCCCGGTTGAATGCGGGAGGGAGCGCGGACAGTTTAAAGTCTTCAAAATCGAAGCAGAAATTTTCACTCTTAAAATACTATTATCATAAATATCCTTAAAATTACGAAACAAATAATTCCAGTTAAATTAATTTATGTTCTGTAGCACATGCACCTGCCGCCACTGATTTGTAGCCAACAGTGATATTTTGATTTCCGTTCTATCTGACTTATTCCGGTATTAAGTCGCCCATGCTGTTTAACTTATATATGGAACAGGCGATGAAGACATTTAAAACGGAATATGGAAAGGGAATCAAACAGCAAGGAGAAGAAATAAAAACCCTGCGGTTTGTCGATGATTTTGTAGTATTAGTGGAGTCAGAAGAGACTTGGAAACCAGAATAAATAGCATAAAAATGGAAGAGTAAAACATGAGTATTAATAGAGGGAAAACGAAGGTGATGGAGTGTAGTATGGAAACAGTAGAATACAAAGGTTGTTATATTGGGAAGGGATATTTTGAAGGAGATTAAGAAATTCTGCAACTTGGGGAGCATAATAACTAGGGATGGTAGAAGTATCATCATCAACTTAACAACTCTTTTAGAATCCTGGCTTCCCACTCTGCCCTATCCAGGATTACTGTCCATCATTTTTCTAATATCAAACTTAAATGCATCACTGTTGTTGTCATCTATCCATCTAACCCTTAGTCTCCCCGTACTCCTCTTGCCACTTGGTTGTACAGTTAATAATTTTGCAGGGATTCGTTCTTCACCCACTCTTTTGCGATGTCCCGCCCAGCGCAATCTTGACACTCTTATAGCCAAGGATAATTTTTGTTCATTATACAACTCGTACAGTTCTGCATTATACCGAATTCCCAAACTTCACTTTCCTGCACAGGACCGTACATTTTCCGTAGTATTTTTCTTACAAATGTATCCAATATGGTAGAAGTATAGTAGACATAATGAGTAGGATAACACAGCCAAGGATAGAAATTTACTTACAGGTTATATAAGTGTGAATATTAGGAAATCATTGCTAAAATGTTCGTATGCAGTGTGGCGTTATAAGGAAGCGAAACGTGGACTGGTAGGAGTTTAAGAAAGGAAAAGAATTGCAGCCTTTGAAATGTGGTGCTATAAGAGAATGCTGAAAATCAGATAATCACTAACAAGAAAGTTATAAGTAGAATAGGGGAAGAACGGGCAATATAGAGGAAGTTGACAAGGAGAAGGGATAGATTAATAGGCTACGTTTTAAGACATGAGGGTCTTGTAAAATTAGCTTTAGAACGAAGTGTGTGGGGCCAGGGATGAAATACGCTAAGCAAATTGTGGAGGTTGTTATGCATAAATGAAAAAGCTTGCGCAAGATAGGTTAGGTTGGATAGTTGAACAGACAAGTCTTAGGACTGAATACAACGACAACAACAACAATTATAAAACATTGCGAAATAAATATTTATTGAGTTTAGTTAAACAGCTTTTAACTGTAAAATATGAAATGGCAAAATTTATATCTAAGCAGAGGCACAACATTAACTGTTGAAGAAAGAAATTCGGTTATCTCTTAAAAAAATCAAGTTCAGTTATTTGTTAAGAGAATAAGTCAGGAAAAATTAGCAAAAAAGGGGAAAAGATGCAGGACGAGGAAGCAATAAGTTAAATCAACAAAGTAGACCACTGCTTCTTCTCCTAAAATTCAACCAAATTTAATCAGGCTTATTCGGGTCCGATTAATTATAAATGTAACATTTGCAATGGTTCCTTTGTAAACAACAAAGGCTGGAAAATTCGACATAGGCAGATCCACAATTTTCAGATTGTTTTCAGAATGGGAAGATGGAACTCCAATTACCTGAAAAGTTTATTCACTTTTCAAACCACAGAAAAACGTTATAGATACATGCTAGTAGGCTGGTTAATATTATAGAAGCGATTATTGTAGTTAGTTAATAGTCTAAAAATAAAAATGACTTCCAAGAAGCAGCTCTATACAGGCGTTTCTTGACGGTTAGCAGTTAATGCTTCTCAAGTGCAAATTCTGTGGATAGCTGCAATTTCCAACCTTCTTGATTTTTCAAGGGCTACTCTTAACCTTACAGCTCGTGCATCTCTTAACGAAATCTTCGACAATTCTTTACTGTTGAAAGCTCTTACTCTAATAACTCGTTCAAAAAGCACTTCTCTCTAAATGCCCCCTCACTTATTTATAATTGTGATGCTCACTTCTGTATTGTTCTCCACATGCTATTGTCACGCGCACTGCAATGGAAAACGAATGGAATCAATTTTATGACTAATCTTAAGACGTATGTGCTTGAAAAGAGTTATAATTGATATGAGACACGTACGATGTACAAAAAGATACAGTTGTCGTTGAATAAGTTCACGTTATATTCCAGAAAGATCGCCTTGGTATAAAATATGTACTCACATCTTTCAACATACTTCATATGGATATCGTAACTTTTTCGTTGTCAGAATTATAATAGCCTAAAAACATATTCCTTTTAATATAACACATTACCGGTGGCTTAAAAGTGAAAAGAGTTACGGGAACAAACAACGGATCGTTCGTCACCTCAATGTCATACTTCTCAGCTATCCAATCTGTAATTATTCGTGTATAAAATAATTACCAATGACCATATAAGTAATAAAAATACAGTTATACAGTCCTTTTGTTGGAATACATTAAAAAATTAATATCAAACTTAATATATATTCTCAATATATATTTATGAATATTGTAGCATTATTTTAATTGAATACATTGAAGATATGATAGGAAAAAGGTGTACTCGTAAGCATAGTAAGAAGGAAAAAAATTTGCAGGAAGTGAAATTACATAAATATTGAAACGTCTGGATGAAATAAAAATATAGTATGACCATAGGACGTATAAAAATATAACAAAGTAATAAAAGTAGGAGAACAGGTGGTAATAGAAGTAAGGGTAATATAAGTAAAAAGATATAAATATTTGGGAACAGAAATGAAAGATGTAAATGTGAAAGAGATAAAAAGACAAAAATAGGATTGGCAAAGGCTGCTTTTAACAGAAAATGGAAGGTTGATACAATCCATAAATGATAATAATTTTCCCTATTTTAATCTGTCATATTAATAACCGAAACTATATTTTTATTTTGATTTCAAATTTATTTAGCAGGATTTTGGCATTTCCATAGTCACCTAAAAATTTAAATACAATTCTTTTTGGAACATTACTATTTTTATGGACTTTTTTAAATTATAACAATATAAAACAAATTTGGTTGTTTCAAAGATTTAATGTTAAAAATATTGTACATAACCTCATGTAATTTAGTATATATATGCATATATAATTTCTAAATTTCTTCATGGATTGTACGTGATTCCAGACTATGCTGGCCTACACAGAGCATTTATCGAACTTCGGAGGTCCAGAAGTTCAATAATTATTTTTCTCATGCGCTAACCAAACACAACTGGCAACATACAACCACGAATTGTCGAAAATTTACATTTAAAATCTCTTTTCAATGAGTCCTGATCTCACGTGACCGATTATTATCATACCAAGTAAAACATCAGTCTTTTAACAAAATTTTTAAGAAATTCCTTGAAGAAATTATCACAATCAATAAATTGAAGGAAATGATTGGTGGTATGTTTTGTGTGGAGTGTGCTTTTTATATAGTTTCAAGACACTGACTATGTTAGTATGAAACTAAAAAATATTGAGGTTTTTAAAACACGGATGTGGAGAAAGATTCTTAAAATCAAGGGGTCAGGTAAGGTCAGAAACGAGGAAGTTTTAAAGAGAGTAGGAGAAAAGCGAATATTGTTAGATAATGTGGTAAAGTCAAAGAAAAACTAAATTGGATTGGTAATAGTCATTAGTTATTAATGTTTGTACGTTTAATATAGTAAGTCCTGCCCCGGAGCGTTTATAAACAGAACTGAAACGCATCCGTGAATCCTTGCTAATTTCCGTTGCGGTGAATTTATTTGGTTTCTCTCTGAAGCGGCAGCCCTAATTGGCAGTGGCAGTGGCAGTGCCTCCTACAGTCTTAGAATTTTAACGATTAGCATTACAATTTTACCTCAAACTACACTTCACATTTAAGAGACAGTTCGTCCGAGTTCTAGTAGTTTTGTATACAGGCTATAAACGTCCCAACGATTCAAGTATAAATTTCCATCTTTGTATCGTTGCTTACACTCAACTTTCTTAATTGTATCTGTAGAAATAATGAATACACAAGCCAATCTTAATTATATTCTCGGTCACAATAATTTTTAATAAGAGATAAATAAAATTACAAGAATTTTCTGACACTCAATGCAATGAATTATACTGCGGTATTATTCATAAAGTATAACATATATATCTCGGTACGAAGCAGAATTAATAAGGCATGTCCGACCTTTGCATTAAATCATCACCACAACATTAAAATGAAATGTATCTAAGAAGTTCACCAAATAAATTATAACGTAGTTTGCTTAAGATCTAATTCACTTTCCATATCTCTGAATAATTTAGACAGCCACTTTGTTAGGTTCTCATTTTTATTTATTAACAATATTGAACATGTCATTTGTTTACAAATTCCAGGAGCTTTTACTGATATTTCTCAACTTATTCATCTGTTTGAAAAAGTTATACAATACTGACTAATGTAACATTTTTAATAAATGTCGGTTGTTAGCGTAGCTAACATTACATGTGCATTAATTAATACTCTCTTCTCAGTCTCAAAATATGTAATTATATTACGTGGAACATTGATTCTGGCGTAATGTAAAGAAGGTGAAGTGACTAGTGTGCTAAGACGCAATATAAAGAAGGTGAATTGATTAGTGTGCTAAGACGCAATATAAAGAAGCTGTATTGACTAATAAGCTGAGACGTGATGGAAAAAAGATGAATTGACTAATGTGCTGTGACGTAATTTAAACTCCTTCAGAGTAATGTGATACATGACGTGAAACTTTTAGGGATAAAACAAACAGGTAACCTAAATCTGACAAATTTAAAATTAATGTAATATGACCATGGTATTATTTAAATTGTATAAGTTTTTTAAACAGATGAATATGCTGAAAACCATCAGTGAAAGCTCCTGGAATTTGTAAGAACTGACATTCATGTTCAATATTTTGCTTAAATACAAATAAGGACCTAACAAAGTGGTTGTCTAAATTATTTAAACATTCTAGAACGGTAAATAGGTCTTTTATCAACTATGAACTTTCCATATCTAATAAATACCTGAGCAGGCGCCAGTGACATTTTTAATAAATGTCGGTTGTTAGCGTAGCTAACATTACATGTGCATTAATTAATACTCTCTTCTCAGTCTCGAAATATGTAATTATATTACGTGGAACATTGATTCTGGCGTCAATATCTACCTATTATAAATCAACATTATTAATAAAATTAATAATCTATTAGCCACTTGCAGTATACCGGCATATATCCAACCTTGGATCAATGCTTATAACTTAGATATTAATTCTCGGCGAATCTTAAATCAATTCATCAACAACCACATACTTTAATCATTTAAGCCTTTACATCTATTAATATTTAAATCATTCAACTTTTTTACACCATATAACTTACCCTGTCATCCAGCACTGCCCCATCTCCGTTCCTCACTCCTAATACAATATCCCCCTTCTCGTTCCAAATATTAACCTTCCCTATTCTACTTCTCCAGTTAATTGCTACTTTCATACTATTTTAAATCTCACCCAATTAACACTTCAGAAAGGCGTGCGCATAAATCAACTGTTTCAAAGCAAAATGACAGCTAAGACTCTGAAAGAATTTTTTTTAGTCGCATCAACATCACTGCGGGGCTCACCTGATTATGTCGGGAATGTCTCGTACTCTCTCTGTTTTTTTATCAAATTTCTCACATGCCGAGACACCTTCACCTCTTTTAGGAGGTATATGTATTGGAGTCGAAGACCTTGGACCAAGAGTTGTCCGCTAATCCCATTGGGATCAGTCGGCCAACTGCCTCCTTAAACTGGTTGAGACATGGAGAAGGGAATGCTGCGACCCCACAGCAAACTCGTCTCCCGTCATTTGAAAGGGCGTGAGAATAGTACCCAATGACCGACCTACCTGATGCAGGTTTTCTACGGTTTTCCCTGCATCTCTTTAGGTGAAATACCGGGTAGGATCCTTAAACCATAGTCCGGGGGCCCTAGTTAAACCTTGGCTACCTTCCGCATCGCCTCTTTTCAATTCCCTTCCTATGCTATTACAGGGGAGTTGCCTGTTTCAGGATCACCCTCATGTAGCCTGTTAACCCATAAAAAAGTACTTTACCATTTTGGGGGATCTCATCTTCATTGTAAGGGTTACTCAATTTGGGAACACAAAGACGCACAGGAGCATCCAAGCCCTTTCCAGGAACCGAATCCGAGATCTCTGTGGTACGAGGCAGTGACACCAGCCACTATACCACAGAAGCCGGAAGAAACGATTTTCGTGTTTTAAAAACGAGACTGATACTATAACTTGATTTATTCAATTAATAGCAGTCAGCTTCTAAGTGGAGCTTCCTACACACATTCTGCACACGGAATTGCTAATAAACTGATTTTTTAATAGCTTCTTAATGCTATTTTAAATGAAAAATTTATATTTTTTTAAAGAAATATATAAATTGAAATACTCCACAACTTGTAGTTTTGTCATTCTGTAGTTCTCTGTTTTATTAAGTTAAACAAAATCGTAATATGTGTAATAAGTAAAACCACGCATGTCAATAAGTTTGTTGTTACTTTGCCGTAGAAACCAAACAAGTAATATTCATAGTTATTCTGAGGAAAAGTTTATTTCGCCGAGATAAACAGACACGGCCTGAAGGGTGTAAAAATTACGATGCTGAGCTGTTAAATAAAACTTTTATGATTAATTAATTTTTTAAATATACAAAATGTCTGTTCATCATCGTTAAATATATCTTATAATTAAAAATATAAATATTACTCTGAAAATTTTTTAAAAATATTTTACGTGTTCTAATGAAGATATAAATGTTTATGCTTAGTTTCAGCCGATATAGATGGTAATTAAAAGGTACTAAAATTACCATTTATAATTTTAATGTTCGTCTCTTGTTTAACTATTGTAATGCCAATTAAAACCAGTAGACTATGTTTAATTACGAGAAGAAGAGCTTCATTGGGGCCTGGAATGAAATTTAAAACCATGTAAAGTTTTCTACTTTATCTTGCGCTTCTCATCTTTTTCTGCTTACAATATAAAAATAAGTATTGAATTAAGGTCATGGACAATGAAATTCTGAAACGTCATAATTGAAGTATGAAGGCCATTATGCCTCTCAATCGGAAATAATTCTCCTGCGGAAACGCAAACAGCGCCACATGCGCGCATGAATGTCCATCCACGCGGCCAAATTACAATTTCTTCCTCATACAATTTTTTAGCATTTGTACGGGTGACTGATTGAATAGGAACCCTTCTCATTAAACGTACCGATTCCGTGCTATAGCCATTTCAAAACAGGCTTTTAATGCAACAACGTTTTCTTAAGTAATTTAGTTAGTCATACCTCAGTACTTCACTTCTCCTACAATTCAACTATTTCGTAAAGATACCTAATAAACAAAAAGGAAACTATGTGGTTTTTCTCAAGCACTCCTGTTTACAGTGTCTTTTGTTTTCTTCAAAGGATGGTTAGGATTCTGTTCATAACAATATTCTGATGATCATCAGATCTTCCTGTGAGATTCTACTAAGAGTATCGTAAATCAGACTTTTCATACGAACTTATGAAAAAGTTTAACGAATTCTAGTCCCGTAATCGTGGAGGCATTTGCGAATGGACAATTCGGCATTCTCCTTATTTATCCGAATCATCCAGAGATTCCCGAATATCAAGTGAAGAGCATGGGAGTGCTGATACAACTTGGCACAACACGCTCATTAGTTGTTGTAGGAAGATCATTTTCTTGATACCCGTTAGCTTTGGTTACTGGCCTTCCACAATATGTACCCACAAATCTGTGTTGTAGCATCCCTATTTGCGTAACATGAAAGATTTTGTCTAGTCTATTTCATGAATAGAGAATTTTAATTTATCTGTGGAGAAAATACGACCTTATTATGCAGAATCTCCGTACAGAAGCCAACATGTGGTCCAAATCATTGAGTAATAATGACTGTATCTTTTGAAGGTGGTATGGGTGTAGTTGTTACTCCAATAAATCCCAGATGGTGCTGAGAGCAACATCCAAAGCACTAACTATGGCTTACGAACTCGTTGACGGGTTCTTTTCAACCTGACGCAATTCGCGGGTAGGGCGTCTCTTTGGAGAACCAATCACTCTTGCTGACGGTGAAGTAGTAGCGTAATTTTGGCGAAAAAGGTGTGCGATTAGCCGAACGTCGAGTATAACGATCTTGATAAAGGCACCGAGTGGACGAAATTCAGGATTCCCATGCTTTGCAGGCAAAATTTCCATTTCAGATGTGCCCACATTATTGCTTCTTTGTGGACAGCACATAACGGTTCTGTGGTGCCCTCAGGTGCGAGCTCGGCGCCTGATGAAGGAGCTGCGGGAGATCCAGCGCGTCCAGGCCCAGCAGCGCCACGAGCCCGTCTTCACGGTGGAACTGGTCAACGACAACCTGTTTGAATGGCACGTGCGTCTGTACCGTGTGGACACAGACAGCGAGCTTGCGGGCGACATGCGAGAGATGGGAGTGCCTTGCATCCTGCTGCACCTCGCCTTCCCCGACAACTTTCCCTTCGCGCCTCCCTTCATGAGGGTCATTTCCCCGCGCATCGAGAAGGGCTTCGTCATGGAGGGTGGCGCCATCTGCATGGAGCTGCTCACGCCTCGAGGATGGGCGAGCGCTTACACCGTCGAGGCCGTCGTCATGCAGTTCGCCGCCAGCATCGTCAAGGGACAGGTAATCCTCTAGACATTTCCTAAATCAGATCCTTATAAATAAGATATAGTTGACGCCCAGGGTGGTTTTCAATACAACTCTACAAAGGTATAAAGTTAATCCATAAACAATACCAGAAGTAAATATCAAACATCACACAATATTGTAATTTCATGCAAACCCATAAGAGAAGAAATACAACATTCATAAGATAAAGTAGCTCTGGCCGATTGGTGTAGCTAGGGTTTTCCTCACTACAGAAGTACTCATCATGCCACCTGCAACAATCCGTACATTAATTCTCTAACGATAGCAACAAAAAAATTAGAATGTAAATTTTGATCTTTAATTAAATAGTCTTTAAAAATGTATATGAAACGTGTTGAGTTGTTAGAAGACATTGATTAAGGTTTGGTTGTTGACGATGAGTTTTAAAATTTGTTTAGATTAGTAAAGGGGGAAATGTTTGAATAGGGTTCGACGGAGTACACTAGAAACGAAATTCATTTTTCACTTATCAACGTAGTCAACTTTTAAATCATGGATGAGCAGCCCTAAGCCCCGCAGATTATTTTATGCGGGCCACCTACGCTTTACTGTTGACTTTTTCGACGTCTTTACTATTTTAATATTTAATATTTAACTTACAAGATGTACTTACGCATTTCGAGTATAATATAGGCCTATATATACATATAGTGGTACGATTGTGGGCACGTGTGTGTAATTTGAAGCGGGACGTGATTGTTGAAAAGCGGACGGAGGACGGCAGTCAGCTTGTGGCGCAGTGCGGTTGCTCGCACTGGGACCACGTCCCAAAACTGTTGTAATAATTAAAATCGGTGGGTTAACCCCACAGGACATATACGGTGTGTTGTAATTGATATAGTGTGGTTCATTGGCTACTGCAATTTAACCACACCAAAGGAAATTGCTCGTTAGTAAAAGTTTGCTAATTATAAACTATATTTTGGTATTTTTTAAAATTATAAAATTACCTTTCTTCTTTAAATGTGAAAGAAGAGTGATCGCTGAGCTACGACGAACAGTAACGTACGTAAGGATCCGGAAATCAGGAGGATCGTTACAACATATGCATATATGTAATATATATATGAGTCAGGAAATGACATTGTCATGTTAATTAAAACAATTAATGGGGAAAGGACAGAGAGATAGAAAGAAGGTGACTTACCTGAGGTAAAAAGATGGTAGACACCTTGTGAGGTTTAGAGTACTTGAATTTTCGGAGGCACCGCCCCCTTCATCAGAAAGTTAGGAAGACATTTCCAGTGATCGGCTAGCTTCGAAAATTCAAGTACTCTAAACCTCACAAGGTGTCTACCATCTTTGAACCTCAGGTAAGTCACCTTCTTTCTATCTCTGTCTTTTCCCCATTAATTTACATGTATATCTATATATATATATGTATATATATATATATATATATATATATGAATCGCCGTAATGTATGTACGCGCATAACTACCGAACGACTGCACCAAATTTGATAATTATTTTTTTGTTGTGTTCGTTATTGTCAGTACAAGTTTTGTATAAACATATTTTTAAAAAATCGTACGGAAAAGTTTTAAAAACTAATAATATGAAAAAATTCTACGAGAAGGCTGTTTTATATGCGCGCATTTTAATCTCCAATGTGAATGTGGGTTGCTTATACTCTTGATCTGTTATGCTCCGAAAGGCCTCAACGAATTTCAATGAAAATTTCAGGGTTTGAAAAAGGAATTTTAACTTAAATTTTCGTGTAAGTTTCATTTAGATATATTACAGAGCTCAGAAGATATTCATGTAAATATTTATAAATCCATTGAATTGCCGCGCGAAAGGCTGCGTTAAATCAACTGCGAGGTATAAGTCCTATTAGCCGTTCCTATACCATTCGACCCACTTACTGTGTTATTATGAGCTCAATTTTGGGAGCATGTGTGTGAAAGAGAGGGGAGAGGAAGAGGGATTGAGGGAGGGCGAGCGATATCACTCCATCTATTGTTCTAAAAATGAGAAAGCAGGACCTGCTCAAAACTAACTGCGACTTATAAGGTTTGCCGTGAAGCGATCATAAGCTTAACCACTGGAGTGGACGGACGTGTTCATACAGTATTGATAAATTGATATTCATTCGTATTCAATTGCCGTTTCTTTCGCAACGGCAAAAGTTGGTGTGTTTTGATATGTTTATCGTCGAGTTATTGTTATTGATAAGAAAATATCACCAGTGATGTGTCAAAATTTTTGTTGGCGTACGTGTAACGTAAGTCGAGCTCATATCTTCGAGACAATGAGACTGAAGAAGAGCGTAGGCAGCGTTTGGAAGAAAAAAGAATGGGAATTTCTCAAGCGAGATCTACCACGACTGCAGAAGAACCAATACCGTCGGGTTCAAGCGAGTGGCGACAAAACACATGGTCAAATGTAACAACTGCTTATGAGCAGTTAGCGTATAGCTTCCGAATGACTCCCCTAGGAGGAGGGATAGAATTATTATATGTAATAAAGACTCATATTTGAGTGGAAAAATAATGCTTGAGGTCAATTACTTTTATAGTGTTTTCCCCGACAATATTTGTGTATAATTTCAACCCCTTGCAGCATGTGAGGGGTGGGGGTGGAAATGAGTCATATGAAAATAACAAGGGAATTATCAACTTTAAGGTCGAAACCGGTGTAAAGGGGGTTGCTGTGTTACATTATGACCTTTAATATGTGATTTGAATAAAACTTTATCCCTTGAGTGGGGAAGAAATATTATTCTGTCAGAGTACTGAAAATATTTTTAGTCCTGTTTTTGTACCGGGGTACTGTCGAGATACTGGAAGTATATTTGTACATTGCAACGCCGGGTCTCCAGCTCCGTTACAAATATTAAGCTAAACAACATTAGCAACCTGAATATGGCCGTATGATTGTCTGTATAATATATATTGTCTATATAATAAGCAAATACAAAATTGTGAGTGATAAATACAACTAATGTAAAATGATGATGTATCAGGAAGTAATAAATCCTTAGTAATATTTAATCCGTATCTACTCATGTCTTTTGAAAAGTATCCACGATTAGTCAATTCAAATCATGGTGCTTTTTGGAAGCGCTTACGTTTGCAATCAAATATCTTCTGCTATGAAAATAATTAAAAGCGACATCTGATTGAGGCTAAATGACGTGCACTTGTAAAGCTGCGTTCTAACTTCTAACTTAGCTGTGTCACCTATATCTGCAAATATAGTCCAATTGATTGCAAAGCAGCTACGCCAAACTTTTCATAAAAATTTGTTTTAGACTTTTTCTTGTAGTAATATATTGCTTTTTTAATAGAACTTCCGTAATTATTTGTTTTTCTTTATAGAAGTGTTGTATCATTGTTAATTTAGATTTAATTTTTGACTATTATCTTTTACTGATTTTATTTTAATATGTTTCTTATATTCGACCCACGCAAATTTTTTAAGTTTGTAGTGGGCACGTTCTAAAAAAAAGGTTACTCGTCCCTGTTTAAAATCAATAAACGTAGCCCATCGACTTTAAACCTTCTTTATACCTTCAGAATAAACGACTTCTCAATCTCCGCAAAAGATGCGTTTGTTTCAGTTATGACGCCTTCACTTCAATCAAATTATTCGTCCAGTATTATTTAGATTCGGTAAATGGTAGGAGTTTAATCTGGCAAAATATTGTGGAAGCATTTGATTGGTATTTCGTGGATGTTAGCAGCAATAACTTATTAGGGTGGCTGCGGAAGGGAGAGCAAGGTAGTCAGACTGCAATGTGATGCAGTGAAATATATACGGAATTATGCATCAGGTTTTGTCGGTACTTGTCGCACTCTCTTCGAATGCCTGGGGGTTTAATTTAAAATAACTCAGTAAAACAATCATTCATAGTTAAACGATTTAAAAATTACGTATGATTCTTACGTGCGATGATTTTTTTTCGGCACTGGTGGCGAGTTGGACCTCTCAAAGGAGCAACTGGTATGTACAGGCATTCTTTCATTACATTAGTGGTTTCGTTCCTCTTTATTTGCTCTGAGCTAAAGTAGCTTCCCTCCTAAATATGAGAGAGCACACAAAAGGCCCACGGGAAAATGAAAATTGCCTCCAACGCGTACGTACAATTTAATTATCTGCTGTGCCGTTTTCTCCTTTCTCTGCCTCGGCCAACTTTTTACGGGTTTTCAGACAGTTTCTTTATTTTTTCTAAGCATTTCAGGTACGTCCTACAACATTTATAAACCACTATTATCAGTTTTTAAAATAATACATGAAGACAAAATTATTTTTCGTGTACGTAACACGTCAAACATTCGCAATAAAACCAATATCAGACTTCTCGTCTCCTTCACTTAGGGAAAGTGGTGAGGACACTACTCTTCAAATTTTATTTTACTCTCCCAATTATTGATTAATTTGTTAAACGACAGACTTTTCTACAATAAAGGTTTAATATCAGTTTATAGAACAGTGACTTAATAAATATTATAAATGCATTTATATTAAACAAAGACTATAATATATATCCAACTACAAAATAATATTTCGCATTAACCTACATAATTCAAACATGAGTAAGGAAACCTTGATTTTTATATCATATGTGCTAAATGCATCACACCATATTTTTGCGCGGTTCAATAAAAACGTTCACAACAAACCCTTCTGGTCATTATTTTACTGGGCGTGGAATAAGACTGAGTAAAAGCAATACTTCTCAACATAGTGCAAACAATTTATAATATTTATATAATTGGCTACATGAGAGTAATTTTCGTGATGGAAGGTTCCATTTTAATTTCATAGGAAGGATAAGATCATCGGACAGAGAAGCAATATCATGGCTGTTCAGGATAGTTTTCAAAATCTACGAAACAGGAAAAATAGCAAAAGATTTTAGTAAAATAATAATTATACCCATACCGAAGAAAATTAGGGCTGATAAATGCGAACAGCGCGGGACATTAGTTTAGTATCTCATGCATGCAAAATATTAACGTAAATAGTATATAGGAGTATTGAACGGCAATAGAATGCGAGTTAGGAAAAGATCAGTTTGATTGTAGGAAAAATGTAGGGAAAGGAGAATAAATATTGGCTTTGTGTCTAATTTTAGAAGACGGTGTAAGGAAGAACAGGCTTACTTACGTTCACTGTATTTGATAATGTCAACTGGAACACCTTATTAAGGATTTTGAAATGCACAGGAATAAACTATCAAGAAAGAAGGCTTTTATACATAACCCCTACAGAAGTTAATAATTAGAATTGAATATCAAGAAAAGAAACCAAAAATCAAGAAAGGAGTAATAAAAGGATGCAGTCGCCCATGTTGTTTAACTTATGTATAGAACAGGCGATGAAGAAAGTTAAAACGGAATATGGAAAACGAATCATACTGCACGGAGAAGAAATAAAAACCCTACGGTTTTCCGATGATATTAGGGGAGTCAGAATAAAACTTGAAAACCAAAACAAATAGCATAAACGTGATCCTGGAGGAAGGGTACAACATGAGGATTAATACAGGGGAAAACAAGGTAATGGAGTGTAGTATGGGGAACAGTGGAATAACAAAGGGTGTTAGGTGGGGAAGGGATATTTTGACGGAATTTAATGAAGTCTGCTACTTGTGAAGCGTAATAACTAGGGATGATAGAAGTATAGTAGACATAAAGAATAGGACAACACACCCAAGGAAGGCTTTCGCGAAAAAGAGAAATTTACTTACGGGTAATATGTTTCAATATTAGGAAATCGTTGCTTGAAGTGTTCGTACGGAATGTGGCGTTATATGGGATCGAAACGTGGACGTTAGGAGTTGCAGAAAGGAAAAGAATAGAAGCCTTTGAAATGTAGTGCTCTAGGAGAATGCTGAAAATCAGATGGGTGGATAGAATCACTAACGTAAAAAGTGATACCAATAACTTAAATTGTATTTACGATTCTTTACTGTTATGGCCCATTGTTGTTTTGTAACGGAACTTCATTCCTTGCGGCACTTGCTCTAATTTCGGCCGAAGGAGTCATGGAGTGAAGTTCCATGCACAGCTAAATTTTGTAAGCGTAAAACCATGTGTTTTCTTTTAATAATTTTTTAGAATCAATGTAAACAATTTGTAAATATTTTAGTACCTGAAGATGTCTCAAACGAGTGACGAAACGTCGCAGAATTTAATATTTAAATTATAAAAATACTGACAAAGAGGCTGATTAAGACATTTATACTGATTTAAGGTTTTATGACTTTTTTGTGTTCCTTTATTCTCGTTTCAGGAACACGTTCAGTTAGCTCTGCATAACATTTTCGACAGTTATTTTGATCACAATTAATTTTATAATTAGCATTATTAATCACTAATTACTTTAACTCACTCTGACCTTGCAACATTTAAGTCATTTTTATTCTTTTGTAAATTAATGCAATAAGATGAAGCACTTTTGGCAAGGACCATTGTGATTATTTTTAGCAATATACAAAAATTTATTCTTATTTTGTGGTTGAAATTTACTTTTCACAGGGTCGCATTGCGAGGAAGCACAAGGGTAGCAAAGACTTTAGCCGTCGTTCTGCGGAGGAATCCTTCCGCAGTCTTGTGAAGACGCACGATAAGTACGGGTGGGTGACGCCGCCCCTGGCCGACGGTTAGGCCTCACTACGGTAAGCCAACATTCTTTCTACGAATCAGACGTATCTTTAGCTTACAGTGAGAGCAATCTGCCTTCTGACAACTACATTGGCTCTGTTAGTGTCAAGTCCCCGCCACAGGATGCGATGAACGTTTCACTTAAAGGTTTGCCTGTAATATTTGACGATTAGCAGTGGCAAGTGCCTTGCTACGCTGCGGAGTGAAGGTTTGATCCAAATACATTAGATTCAAACGTTGGTTCAATATTATCTCAGGTCCGAATGTTATAATACTAGATAAAATGGAAGATAATTCAAAAGACGGCCATTAAGTGAGCAATTAATTTTTTATTATTTAATTAATACAAATACTACGTTTAATCATTTCGACCGTAACCGTCGCGAGAGATGGTCCGTAACACAAGATTCCTCTAATGTAAATAGACCATCCATTTAATAATTTACCTGAAGAAATACACAAAGTTGAACAAAGCGTTGTATTTGTAATAATGAAATAGTAATAAAATTAATTTCTCACTTATTGGCATATTTTTATTTATTTTGAACTTAGTCAGAAAATTACGTTTAAAATGGAGGATTATGAGGATGTTATTATTCCTACTGCCGCAACTGTAATTTAGTAATATTCTTGTCTTGTTGCAAATTAATATTGACGATTTTTTATCCATTCTACAGTAAAGTCGTACATTTCAACGAATAAAACAATCAAAAACTACAAGATTTTTTAATATAAATACGTTGTGGATAACCGCGGAAAAATAAAAACATGTGTAAGGGAGATTAAAATATTGAAAACTGATAAAAAAACTTAATATTAACTAATTTAATTATTATTAATGAATTTTATATTATCTGACTTAATATTGTAAATAAAAAGTGTGGCTAAAGTCAGCAATGTAAAAATTTAATAAAAATACGTTCCGTCCCCCAATTTTAGGGACCTCCTCAGTTATTTAAATAAAATAATACAATATGTTTTTGTTTCTACTGCAACGTCCGAGGCGTAAATGATACTTTCACTAATTTCGGTCCCGGACATGCTGGGAAAAAAAGAACTTTTCTTATTATTTTATTTAAAAAACTGAGGAGGTCCCTAATTTTAAGGACGAAACAAATTCGAATTTCATTATTGTATATTAGCTTTTCCCCTATTTAAGTGTGAAATTTCAATCAAAACCGCTATTTTATATGAAAATTATTAATAAAACTCATTTTTTTATAAACTTCTAGTGAACAAAATACTATTTCTTTTATAAATATTATTCAAAATATGTAAAATATTAACATATATGTAATGAAAACAATTGTTAACAATATATTAACAAAACTTGATTGAACTGATTTCCCTGGGTGGGAGGAATCGTGTGTCCAATTGCTTCCAAGTGAGTCGCCGAGTGAAGAGAAAACCCCTTTGACTCGAGTTCGTAGCATCATGTAGCGCCGGCTTCAGCGAAATCTTCCAAGTCGTATTTGGCTCAGCCGAGTCCTCAAGTCTGACGAATAAACAGAACTTTCCTGTGAGATCCACAGAATTTCCCCCGTACTATAGCCTTTACTAGATTCGTCATTTAGTTGCACTCTGACCTTCGCAAATATTTTCCTAATCTCTTCCAGATCATTTTACACTTCGAATGTGAATTATGGATCAACATTCATGAAGGCGTAAAAAGCAGGCGCTTCACCCCAGAGTGACTGCGGGGCTCACCTAATTATGTCGGGAATGCCTCGCACTCTTCTCTGATTTTTTTTATCAAAGTTCTCACATGCCGAGACACCACCTACTTTAGGAGGTATATGTATTGGGGTCGAAGACCTTGGACATATGGCAAGAGTTGTCCACTGATCCCATTGGATCAGTCGGCCAACTACCTCCTTAAACTGGGGGAGACATGGAGAAGGGAATGCCGCGGCCACACAGCAAACACGTCTGCCGTCATTCGGAAGGGCGCGAGGATAGAACCCAATGCCCGACCTACCTGATGCAGGTTTTCTAGGGTTTTTCCTGCATCTCTTTAGGAGAAACACTGGGTAGGATCCTTAAACCACAGCCCGGGGGCCCTAGTTAACCCTTGGCTACCTTGCTCTATCTTCCCCATCCCCCCTTTTCAATTCCCTTCCTATGCTATTAAAGGGGAGTTGCCTGTTTCAGGATCACCCTCATGTAGCCTGTTAATCCAAAAAAAATGACGGCGTAAAGCACAATCGTAGTTCGGTACAAGGCATTCAACTGACATTCATCCTGCAACAAAGGATCGTAAAACGAGGTTGCCCAAACACATTTACACGGTTGAATATAAAGGCTCCGTAGTGGGTGAAATGGCATCAGAGGCCACAGAAACAAATTGTCAATACCATCACTTCCTGCGAGGGACACGCGATTGCACACACGTCAAAATCAGAAGAGAATTTCGATTTAAGTAATAACGATTCTTTTCATAAATATGTACACTAGTCGTAACAAAAAAAAATGAGCGTCCCCTTCTAAATGTAACACCCAATACACATTCTACCCCCTTTATTTCTTCGACTACGATTCACCATTAAATAAAATAGCTCCTCCACTCACAAGGCGTCTATCGAGTATGCTATTCATCGTACAGACTCCCTTGTTCATATCATAATTTTTTTTTAATTTATCTATTGAAATAGCAATCAGAATAACAGGTTCTATAAGCTATTTTATATGTCTTTGAAGTGTCCTGATGGGGTCCTCTCCAGTTATCAGACCCCTGTTAACCCAACTTTGAGGTCAATTGGCCAGCATCGTTTTAATTTCCTGTGGTTCCTGTATTGCAGCTGTGGTTATATAAGAGGGTTGCTATGGTTTCCCAGTTTCTTGAGGTGTTCATTTGCCCTCTCTTGTAAAACATCCTGGATGAAAGGTATGCCTAGGTCCTGATGTAGAGTTTGATTGCTCCCATGCCGTGGCTCTGAGGATTTTTGATTGTGCCCTCTGTATTACGGCAGTGTTGGACTTTAGCACATCCCCAGAGCTCGATTCCGAATGTCCATATAGGCTTAATAATGGCTTTGTATATAGTTATTTTGTTCTCTAACCAGAGTTTCGATCTCCTACCGAGTATATTATAATATGCGAAATATATGGTTTTTTTGATCAAATGGAATAAAACAAGCTGTGTGTGAGGTATTAACGAAATTATTCTTTTTATTTGAAAGGACATAGATGGGTCTTTCAAATGGAAAAAGAATTTCCTTAATACCTCACACACAGCTTGTTTGATTCCATTTCAACATCGGCCCGCCCTTATTTAAAACCCCTATACATACCCAATAAAGGCTAAATTTAATGCAGCCTTTAACAAAACACCAGTGTGTGTCTGAAATTAAAATTTAAATCTCAGGTAACCGATTTTTAAGTCGGAAAGTGAATACGTCTCTGTACCCACTCCTTTACAGATTACAAATTAACCATAAAATTATTCATTTCCCCCATTTTCAAAAAGAACACGAATAAAAGCTTTCCAGTCGGCTTTAGTTACGATAGAATTATTTCAAGTATTTACATAGTCAAATAGTTTTCAAAAAAAACTCTTTAAAATGTTCTAACACGCCTCTAAAAGCAACATTTAATTTGCTCTAAGACACTTCTTTTTTATAAAAAAATATTGGTGTTTATAATTTCATGAGACAATTAATACTGAATAAAGAAATTTTGGTCCCCAAATGTAACATCACAAGTGTTATGGTTCTGGAGATTTAGCCATTCGTTTGTCAAACGATGCGCAGTGGACAACTCCGCCCATATTGTAGTGGGGGTAGACAGGAGCTCACTTTGACTCCGTTTTTTGTAAACACAACTTCGTAGAGTAAAAGCAATTTTTAAAACATTGGTACTGAGACATATATTGCACGTCAATAAACTCATACGTAAAATTTAATAGATAATAAGCATAGGGCGTTGTCGGAGTCTCTATATCCCGTTTGCATTAATACGATTAATGTTTTTAACAATGCTAGTAGCAGTCCGTTGAAGGGAAAGTTCCTCCTCAAACGACAATACTTCCCTTCCCCTTTTTCTTTCCCTAATACGTACGAGAAAATGCCATTTAAAAGCTCACGAGCAGTACACTAAGCGGAAATAAAATTAGGTTTTATAATTCTTTTAAAATAGAGTTTAAATTTAAGATTCAGTTCAAAATACGAACTATGCATCTGGAGTCGCGACAAGTAGGCAATGGTAGAAAGTTTCATCAATGATCGAGACATATTTTCTTATCGGTTGAGAAGTGACAAAAAAAATTGGATAGTGAAATTATCGAAACTTTATTTCTATGCTCCTCAGAAATCCAGTGTGTTCCAGTTCACATTACCGAACGCTTTTTCTAAATCTACAAATGCCATGAACTTAGGCTGGCTTTTCCGTATCCTGTCTTCTAAAATTAGACGCAAAGTCAATATTACTTCTCATGTCCCTATTTTATTCCTAAAACGAATCTGATCGTCTCCTAACTCGCATTCTATTTGACGTTCCATCCTCCTTTATATTATTTTAGTTAATATTTTAGAATGCATGATATACTAAACTAATTGTCCTGGGCTGTTCGCATCTATCAGTCCCAGTCTTCTTCGGTATTCATATAATTATGTTTTTACTAAAATCTTTTGGTCTTCTTGCTGTTTCGTAGATTTCGCAACCTATCCTGAACAGACATGATATTGCTTCTTCGCCCGATTATATTATAAACTCCGCTGGAATGTTATCAATTCCTGACGCTTTACAATTCCTCAGGTCTGTCAGCGACCTTAAAATTTTGTCCCCCAACTCTTCATCATCCACCTCCTCTTCTTCTTCTATTACTAACTGATCTAGATTTCCATCATGATAAGCTCTTCTAGATATTCCTTCCATCTTTCTCCTTTTTCTTCTCTATCCAAAATATGCTTCCCATCCGCTCTCCCGATGTTCTTGCTAATATTTTTCCTCTCTCCGAATGTTTCTTTGGTTTTCCTATAAGCTACCTCTATTTTCCCTTTCACTATGAAATCTTTAACCGCTTTGCATTTCTCTTGTAGCTAAGCCTCTCTGACTGCTACGCACTTCCTATCTATCTCATTCGTCAAGCGTCTGTACGCCTCTTTACCATTTTCATCCCTCGCTTTTTTATATTTAATTATGTCTTGTGTTATCCATGCTTTCCTATTGGTCTAAGCTATTCTTGCTATTTTTTCTTCGGCTGATCTGGTCATTTCTTCCTTCAAGAGTGCACATTTCTCATCTATATTGTTTCTTTCTCCTTTCTCTATTAATCTACTCTTAATAAACTATTTTCCAGAAATATTATTAAGGACATTAATTGACTGTGTTTCAGGTTACCAGCCTTTCAAATTGTCAGCACTGCATGAGATGGGATGTGCGGAGAAGTGTTCAGCGCGTCTGACAGTGCTGACAACTGTGATATGCGTACGGACTGCCAGTGTGCAATACGCCCCACCACTGTACAATAAAAACAAACAGAAAGCTACAATCCAGTCTTCAAAGTTTAACCGTTTCCACTGTTACCGGTAGTGTCACTGTTCTAGTATGTTAGTTTAGGGTTTGTAAACTCTCACTTCTAGTTCAATATAGCTTTGTTAAAACCGTAGCTGCGGCGTAGAATTTTTTGTACAAAATTCGGAGTCAGAATGACACACACGAGAACAAAATGAAGCAAGGCTTTGGTGATATTGCATAATCGCAAATCTAGCTGAATGATCTCAATGGAAAGAGCATTTCCTGTTATAGTTACCACCTCCTGGAGTACAACTTCCGATTATTCGCCAGTATTCGCTGAAATTTTGTCACAGATGCGGACGAAACAAGGAAATTTAGATTTCGTTGTTTAAAACTGTATTTATTACTAGACTTTTGAATCACATTGGCACAGCTTGTTCTACCCAGTTCGGTTCCGAGGCATCTCACGAAACACTTTAGAAAAGTGCCATCCCTTCGATCCGTCCTTGAGAACACCAGACAAATCACTTGAACCAGACTTACGGTTAGTAAAATTAGTCAACATGAAAGATAATCACGTAAATATCCTTCTTATTTTCGAATATATGTCAGTCAGCCAAAGTAATTTTGCCGAGTGACCAATTTTTCGGTCTATTTTCGAGATGTATTTTTCTCAGGTCTTCAGACACTCAACCCCTAAATGAAAGATGCTGCGTATCACCAGCCTATATTATTCGGTTCGAGCTGAATTTTAATTGGTACTTCACAAGAGTTATATGCTTTCCGAACTTAATAAATGAAATATATTTTATGTGCCAATATAGCTAACTAGCAAATACGTAAAACGTGTATAAGTCCGTTTTAGTAATGGTAAATAAAAATAATGGAGTGGTGAAACGTCTATTTTTAAGTGCCATTAGACGGCTATAAAACAATTTCACAGCCCAAAATAAAATGTAGGTAGCAAAAAAACTTTCCATAGTAATACAGAGGAAAATCGTGTAATATTTTAAATACCTTACTTGGTATTTAAAAATGTATTTGTACTGATTAAATATTTCATTAATTTTCGGGAACCACAAATACATATTTATCGCGAGGAACATAAAACATTCAGAGATTATTAAAGCATTAATTTATCGGAGCACTAAATACGCCTTCTGAATTTCTGTAAACATGATTCTACTTCCCATAGACGTTTCACGTCCCTCTCACAAACTTTGAGATTCTTATTTTTAATTTAATGCGGTTTTATAATTGCCTGCATACGATATACTGATTTTCTTTTCACTTTTTCAAACTCCGAAAAACTGTACTGTAGATATTGCTTTAGGTATTTTTCCTTTTGGTCCTATAATATTTTAAATGTGCAAAAAAAAAGGCATGTAACAAGGCAACGGAGCTATAAATAGGCAGGTAAATATAAATCGTTTGAAATACGTGAATAATTATGGTGAGATTGCATAATTGTTAGGTACATGAATCAGTGTTTTTTAAATATTTATTTTATATGTCACGTTTGTCTTACTAACTTTACGGAGAGAGTTTCTTGAATTGAAACGAGTATTTATTATCGAATAAATACATTTCGTCTTATGGTTCATAATTCAACCTGCATGGTACGTCCAAATGTGTGTGCTTGTTATTATAGCCCCTGAAACTCAATGTTGTTCAAGTGGCAGATGTTTTGCTCTATAAAATTGTATTGAACTTTGTCAATGTTCCCTTGTTGTTTTACTAAATGTATCAATGTTTTAAGAAATGAAGGCATTATTCTAAGATTCTTTAAAAATCTAGTGCAATACCACTGTTTATAAAGAAAAAGATTCGGATGATATGTGATAACATATGCATTGTTCTAGATATAGTAATGTGTTGCCATGAAATGTACAGCACGATAAATTCGTGATTTGCTAAACCTAAGTATTTAATAAATTCTACATTTTATTTTAATGAAAATACAAATTGTTATAAGACTGTTGGTAGATTATAATAAAATATGAGAGCAATTAAAATAAATTTATTTACCTCATAAACCTCTCTGTTATTCAACGATAACAAGCCAACTTAAGAACCTCAATCAAATTTCGCATGTTAATTGAAGCGAAATTGCAAATAAAATAAATTTAATTGTGTTCAACAATTTTCAACGCTCATATTCTGTTGAACACCCTTCCAAAATAGTGAGACGGCGTCGCTAAATGTGGAAAGTAACGTCTTTGCATACAATATGGTTGTTCAGTGTGGTTTTACCCACATTAATTTGTGTTCCATAAATTGCTTGATACATAGGAGGAGAAGTTGTCAATATACCATTTGATAACAACCTGTGATTGAAGACAATTTATGTGAATAAAAATACGAACAACTAAAGTAGTCCAAGGAAACTAAATTATATTTCTGTGATGGAAGATGGAAAATTTTGGGTACTCATCAGCAATACGTACAGAAATATTTTATTCAACGGTATTTTATAATTTATGCAATAAGTTTCTTTAGCTTACCTTTATTTTAAATGTATCTCGGTGCATACAGGTAATGGGCTTATGATTATTGTTCCACAATAAAAATTAACTAGGCGGCTCGGTTTCTGGAATATAAGTGTAATATAATTTAGACCTGCTGAGGTGTAGTGGTTAGCGTCGCTGCATCGCACTACAATGTTCGAATTCTAACGTGGTGGGATGTGTCAGTTCATATACCGTGAAACCTCTACAACGAAATAAGTCCCACAAATAAAAAGAGCTCGTCATAATTATTATAAAAAGAACTTCCACATCCTAATGAATTAAACAAAAGGGAGAAGTATTAAGGAATTGAACTATTCTATTCTATTCATAGAGATATATATTTAGCACACGAATACAACTGTTGGTGGCATAAAAAGAATAAGAACTCGGTTTCTACAAAAACCAAAGCTCAAAGTGATAAAATGCAATACTAAGTATATGCACAAGTATTTTTCATAATGTTAAAATAGATCAGTATTGAAAGTACAAAAGGAAAAAGACACCGATTAATATAAAACATTTTTAATTCGCAACATTGAATAAATTTATCGACACCATAATTTTAAAGGTTACTAATGTTTATAGCATTCAGTGATGAAATTATGTATAAAGTTGATTAAAAGCAATGGGGTCGAAGATGTCCCAGTCTTCTTAACAGAAATTAATGTTACGAAAGACAAAAAATACTACACTGCTAATATAAAATTAATTTTATAAACATTTGGAACTGATACTGTTTAACAGTCTGGAATTAATTCAGCAAAGATGTCAAGAATTATTCACTACATGAGTTACTAGAAATAATTGCTCCAATGAATCTGTCTTCTTAATTTCATATAACAGCATTCTCCAGAAGATATTTGGTAGTTCTACGTTTATAAATTATACATGTTAATGCCATAAACTGTTAAAGTTGTCTGTCTTCTAAAAATATTTAAGAAAATTTGAGGTATATAGAAAATAACGTTTCTTCCGGCATAAATGATAATTTAAGAAATAAATTAAGACCAAAATTGGAAGCAACTTAAATTTTATTTGGGTTCTTACATTTTTAAAAATACATTTAATAAACAACTATTAAATTTGGAATAACTAAACAGATAAGTACGAGAGTTATAACAAATATAAAATCTGACAGAAATGGGTAAAGCACTTTGTTTTCTTTTCACATATAAGCACCAATATAAAACAAGAAAGTAATAGCAAAAGTTATGAGGTAGAAAAAATTATGAATATAATATATACTGAAGTATGTTACTTTACTGTTCACAATAGTAATTGTTCAATACATTTTAATTTATAAATAATTTCAACTTTTTCACTGTGATAATACATAGGTTGATAGATGTTAATTAGAATCAACTGTTCCAATATAAAAAAAATTGTCCATTCTGAAACTGATTGTTTTGATTTACTCAACAACCAGATTAGCACAATATGACAAGAAAAATAATCTCATTTATAAACAGTATTGATATCAAATGTCACAACCACTAAATTTAAAAAGAAATGCAAACTTAAAAACATCCACTCATTAGTGATAACAGTATTCTGTAAACTCTGAAACATATATAACAATAGCACTATGAATATTATTAGAGTTTTATTATTTTATTGTCAGTTGTGTACATAATGAACAATTTGGTCAGAGCAATTTCAGACCTTTATAGTATTTTCATTATTAAACATATAAAAATTTCCTATTTTAACCATTGTGACAATGACAAAGTAAAATATCTGCATCATCATATAATCACATTTTGGTAGTTGACAAATCTCAAGTTGTGCATATCATTACAAATTTGTGCTTTTTACCATGCAATTGTCATGTAGCTATAGTATGGTGATATACCAAAATTAAACTTCAAACAATAAAGAGTATTAAAATCTTTCACAATTCACTTCATATCACTTACTCTCAGTATAATAATTAAAAATAGAATAAAACCGTATGAAAGCTATACTTGTGCAAAGCAAATTTTATTAACTTAAAAACTGGTATACAATTTAAAAAATGTACTTTGTGTGCAGCAGCAGTTAAATTGTGTGATAGGTGACACAAGGAGTTAGATACCATGTGTTTAAAATATTTACATCTATACAAGCTATCAATATGATAGAATTATTCCTTGGGAGCAATTTCTCCATTTATTGTAAAATGTAATAATTCTCTTGTAGTTTAAATCATTTACTCAATAATGAACAATTAAGTAATAATTAGCAAATAAAAATTAATCATGCCAATTATAAGAGTATTATAAATAAAAGAAATGAATAAATATCCTACATTAGATGGATTTCAAATTGTAATTTGTTAAAAACAATTTTAACACTATTAATTTAGAAGTTATTCTTGAAGCATAATTTTCACATCAGCCTTATATAAACAGCTCCAAAATATGAATTTAAGAATTAAAATCTGTATAAATATATGTACATGAAAAAAATTTACACCTACAAAAAAATAATTCGGTAGATTTTCTAGCTTATTTTGACATGAAAAATATTTCAAGATATAAATAATACTAAATATCAAAAAAGTCTATCAAGAGTTAGCAATATTCATATGTAAATGTCATGCATTACTCATATGACAACAAATAATTCTGTATAGATACAATATTCAACAGTTATTACATTTTAATTAAGAACCATATTTAACTATGACATATATATCCAATGAACAGACTCCAACTTAGTTATACAGGGGAAAAAGATGTATTTGATATATGAGTTCTCAAAATAATCTGCAGCTATTTTGGTATTCATTGCAGAAATTATATTTTTCAACTTAACAAGACATTGGCTCAAAGCATGAACACACACTTCCATAGAATTATATATTTATATGTATTTATTGTTCCTCGTGAATTATTATTATTATAAAACTAAAATGTTATCACTAAGAAGAATAGGGACATTAAAATAACATTACTTAAAATTTGCATAAAATGAAGAGAATTAAAGAGAGAATAACAATATTTTGTGTGTTCAAGATAAAATAATATTTTGTGTAGAGAATATAAAAAAATTCACATCATGTACATAACATGAAGTTTTGATGATTATGAGATTTTGAAATAATTATCAATTTAACACCTTTACGTTGGATTTCATAAAAATCCTTTTGGCTCGTCACTGTCTACATCACTATATATCAATGTGCAACAACAAATACCCCATTAACAGTCCAAAACAATATTCAAGATTATAATTCTAAAAATAATAGTACAATTCTTTAACCAATTAGAAAGTGACAGCACATTGATCTAATTGCATTCACAGTTTGTTACTAATTTCACATCCTGATATTTAGTTTTAGTTTTTCTTTAATTTACTCCTACACATTTACCAATGGAAGAGTATAAACTTAACAATAACAAAGTAGCACAATACATGTTTCATTATACATAAACACAATAACATGAGTATTCACTAAAACCATGCATGAAATGTACTTAAATAAATCATTCAATGTTGTAACATTACCTTTATATTAATCTTAACCACATAACAAAGTAAAAAGTACAATAAGATAATAAAATTCAGTTACCAAATCATATGTAATAATAAAACAAATTTCAGCAATCTGTACATTGCATTTTAAACTACCCTCCTGTACAAATACCTGCAATTCATTAATAAATTGTGCTTTATATTAAAATTTAAAGAGAAAGTAATCCAAATTATATAAATATTTATGAAAATAGACATAAAACTTACAATCTGTATATAAAATAGAAACTTGTGCATGTAACTGATAAATAATTCAATAAAAGCTGGTATTTCTCCACATAATAGTGGACAACCATTCTCTGGCCACAAATCTAATTATATTGCACAATCACAATTTAAACTTACTATAAAATATTCATAAATTTTAAACTGTTGTTGGCAGTGCCCTTTTTGTAAACTACCATTTCTTCAAAGTGGCTATTACAGCTGGCTACACACTAATTTCACTATATGCATTAAACATTGACTTATTATAGACCACCAGAGCCTCTCTCTTGTCCCAGCACACGGACATTATAAAAGCCATTCATTTGTTCTAGGAAGATAAAGGTAAGAACAGTATGAGGTCCAAGTCTGAAATAATATGGTAAAAATCCTTTCCATAGGGAAAAGAAGCCCTCTGTACGAACTACTTTTCCAAGAACATCTAATGAGCCCTTATATTCTGGCTTCCCATCGATAGTTTTCATGTTTTGTATCCTGAAATGATTAAAAATTATATATTAAGTTCAGACTTCAATTATAAATAAAAATTAAATGTCAATAATTACAACATTGTATGACATTGTAATGACTACAAATTAGATTAAATAGTCAGCAAGTCAAAAAAATACTTAATTGGTTTCTTATTTAAATAAAATTTCATGACCTCAAACTGATGATTTTTAAAATATTACTTGTTTGATGTGAATTTTGATTTAATGGAATTTGGAGAAGCGTCCAAATTATAGAACAATTTTATCATTGTCAGGACTCATGTCCTGTAGGAGTCAATATTATTTTTGACATTCCATATTAATGTCTCAAATAATTATTGAATTCTCTTTCTTCAAAACATACATGAAATTGCTTTACTACATAACAAATAATAACTAGAAATGATTCATTTAATTTAAAATACCTTGTCTTTGCGATATCCACTGGCATGGAGGCAATAGTTGTAACTAGTCCAGATATCATGCTGCTTACAAAATGACAAAAGATATTCTCCTGAAAATATCCTGCAAAATAAGGACATTTGGTTAATATTTAAAATTATTGTACACTTATAAATAATAATATTAATGAAACCACTCCATACTCTCAGTATTTTTTATAAAAGAGAAACTTACTTTCACAACTATGTCATATTTGAGGGAATAAATCTCACAAGGAATGTCTTTTGGAGAGTTAGATATTAACTAATTTTTTTCCTAAATTTATTGTGATTTCTAATTCATGTTAATGTGCAAAGTCAATAAGAAAGTAATTTTGTTCATATAGCTTTCATTAAACTTAGAACTGAGTCTGTCCTGTTCAAATTAATAATGCTGATGTAGCTAAAAAGAAACTGACTATTTAAATTCACCTCAAATTCACACATTTAAGTAACCTCTAAAATAATCTTTTATGTTAAGAATGCAAAAACAAACTTTAAATGTCACAGGAAAATGTGTGGTTTAGTTGGATAACTCATTTTAGGAGTAAAAGATAAATACATTAATGTATTCTACTAAGAAAATTGAGAAATTTCAGTGGTGCTGTTCAGTCTGGAACATTCACTGATTAAATGAAAAAATGTATGTAATAGCAAACAAGTAGTTAACAGTTTCAATTGTATTAATAACTTATTTTAAGGTTGTATAAGTTAATCATTATGGCCCTGTATAAAGAAACTTGTTAAAGTTGAATACAAATTATTTTATTTATTGATATACCAATTATGGATCTTACTCAAAATAATAATATTCCTATTACACCTATATTTAAATTTTGTGTAAAAAATAATCAATATAGCAACACAATTTGTCAATAAGAAGTGATGAATTACCAAACGGTATTAACAGATACAGTTCAATTTATCGATCAAATTAGAACCTTGCTTATATAATACTGCTTATATATTAACCATCTGTCAAATTATAATTGAGAGAAAAATGTTTGTTATATTACAAAAAAGTTGTACCTTTTATGAACAATAAAAAATTATTTCTGCTGATCATTACATAACAATTAGTAAATGCTACATCAAATATAACAAACCAGTGGAAAGGAGAGCTTGTTTAGCCTGAGAATAAGAGGCAAGTTGGGCAGCATTCACAACCATTGCTCTTCCAACAGTTGGTCCTGCCCCTCGCCACATGGCCAGAATTCCTTCCTCCTTACTGATTCTAGTAAGTGCATGTAAAACATTTCGGTAGTTTCTTCGCTCATTTACTGGCAGGCGCCCATCAGCAGTCATTCGGACAAGGGCTATTTCGGCTGGTGTACCCACAAAAGCACCTGTTGCTCCAGCAGCCATGCCAAGAGCAGCCTTCATTGCAAAACTGGGTGGTTTCCCATCAGAACTAAAACATTATAGCAAAAACAATTTAAAATATTTCATTCAAAATAAAAACATTATTTATTTATGGAATAGAGATTTCTAAATTAAATTTGTTTAATATGTGGCATTTTCTCTCTTCATTTATAATGGTAACATTGACTACATGGGCATTAGCAAGCATTGTGTTAATAAGTTACATATTAGTGGCAATTGTGTATTAAAGTAAATGAGTTAAAAAATATAACATAATTGTCATGATTATTGTTTCATAGTTTCAGGGCTGTTATAAAACCACATATCACAGTGGTTACAACACAGCCATATTGTGAAATAAATATTTAATTGATATTTGTCATGTCAAATTCGGGTGTCAGTTCCTTGATCACCAATATTTCCATTGACATATACTTCATGAAAATTATCATATCTGAGATTTTTTGTTGAAAGCAACAAACATGAAAAATTGAACAACAAGCAATAACGATAATCACTGTTATGATTCATTGTTGTGGTGGTATTGAGTCATGAGACTTGCCTGATGCAACCCTCCACACTAACCTATCTTGCCCTAGCCTTTTCATTTCCTCACAACTAGTACAAACCACATCCTTCCTAATGTGCTTAAAGTATTCAATCCTTGACTTCTCTCTTTTGTTCTTACCCCACACACTTCCCTCTCATGCTAATTTTACAAAACCCTCATGTCTTAAAACATGACCTATTAATCTATCCATTCTCTTGGTCAACATCCTCCATATTGCTCGCTTTTCCCCTATTCTTTTTAGAACTTCCTTGTTAGTGATTCCATCCACCACATTTAAAAGGCTTCTATTCTTTTCCTTTCCCCAGCTCCTATCACCCACATACAATGCCATGCTCCATACAAACATTTTTAGCAATGATTTCCTATTATTCATACTTGCATTACCTTTTTCGCAAAAGCCTTCCTTGCCTGTGATATCCTACTCGTTATGTCTACTATACTTCTACCAACCCTAGTTATTATGCTTCTCAAGTAGCAGAATACCTTAACTTCCATCAAAATATCCCTTCTCAACCTAAACACCCTTTGTTATTCCACAGTTTCCCAAACTACACTCCATTAAGTTTGTTTTCCCTTTCCTAATCCTCATATTGAGCTCTTTCCCCCGGACCCAATTAATACCATTTATTGTGGTTTCCAAGTCTTCTCCTTACTCCCCTAATACTACAAATATCATTGGCAAAGTGTAGGGTTTTTATTTCTTCTCCTTTCAGTATGATTCATTTTCCATATTCCGTTTTAACATTCCTCATTGTCTATTCTACATATAAGTTAAACAGCATGGGTGACAGACTACATTCTTGTCTTACTCCTTTCTTGATTATGGCTTTGTTTTCTTGATCTTCTATTTTTATTACTGCTGCCTATCTTCTACGGAGGTTATGTATAATCCTTCTTTCTCGTTATTTTATTCCAGTGCTCTTCAAAACCCTTAATAGTGTGTTCCAGTTCACATTGACAATGCTTTTTATGAATCTACAAATACCATAAACATAAGCCAGTTTTTCTTATCCTGTCTTCTAATATTAGTCACAAAGTCAATATTTGTTCTCTCTAAATCGCATTCTATTTGACAGTCCATTCTCCTATATACTATTTTAGTTATTATTTAGCATGCATGGGATACTGAACTAATTTTCCTGTGCTGTTCTCATCTATCAACCCTAGTTTTCTTTGATATGGGTATAATTATGGTTTTACTAAAATCTTCTGGGATTCTTCCTGTTTCGTAGTTTTCGCAAACTATCCTGAACAGCTGTGATATTGCTTTTTCACCCAATGATCTTATCATATTCATTATTATCAGGAAATGATATTGTCAGGTTAAATAAGACAGGAAAAAGAGATAGAAAGTAGGTGACATACCTGAGATTAACAGATGGCAGACACCTTGTAAGGTTTGGAGCTCTTTAAATTTCCAGAGGCACAGCTCCCTTCTTCAGAAAATTAAGAAGATATTTCCATGTAACAGCCAGCTAGCCAATGAGTCGTCAGTTAGCCGATCACTGGAAATGTCTCCCTAAGTTTCTGATGAAGGGGCGGTGCCTCCGAAAATTCAAGAACTCCAAACCTCTCATGGTGTCTACCATCTATGAACGTCAGGTAAGTCACCTACTTTCTATCTCTCTTTCCTTTCCTTATTAATTGTTTTAAACTACAGGACAATGTCATTTCCTGACTTTGATGATATATATATCATCAATTATAAAAAAGGTAAAAATAATTTCCACAAGAATACAAATATTACTGCAAAATGGTTACTTTCATATTGATTTTCAATTACAATACAATGGAATATGAATAAGCAGCTTGACTGGAGCTGAATGGTAACATAAGTCACATACAATTGGGACAAGGTTTTTCTGCTTTGTAAATTGTAGGTTCAAAACATGATATTTGACATGTAAATCAGTGGACAATGACAGCTTACTCTGACAAATGTAAAGGAAAATATTATTTATGTCATATTTAAAGCTGCAAGTTGCCCTCAAATGAAACTTCCATGATTTTGTGTTTTATGTCTATAATGTATAACATCTTACTGCCAATTGAAAACAGGTCAGCCAACTATGATTGAGAATGATCAATTTTGAAACATCCAACTGATTATACTATGTCGGATTTAAAAACTTATTTCAGTCAATTAAATTCCTGTTCAAACTTGATAGAAATAATAAATGATGCTGTTTAATGGTTCAAATTCAATTTGGAGCCCATATTTGGAAGAACAAAGAGGAAAGGTAAATGTTACAATCGGCAATTTATATCCAAGCTAAAATATCAGGGTGCCTCACCTCTACAAAGCTCAACCACCCGTACTCCAATTTAGGGGAAATCTGAAAGACGGAAGCAGGATCTTAAATAAATGCCATATAAAGGTGGAGAGAGAACATGAATAGGTAAAACAATCAGAATCCCAACAAAATAACTATGAAATTATACAAAACTTCACTTTCAAAAAAAGCCATAAAGAAATAATGATAAATTTCTCATAATCTAGAGTAGAAGAGTTATATCCTAAAGAAATTAGTGTATAATTAAGGAATGAATTTATAATTTTCTGAATAAATGTCTGTAAATGGTATTGGGATGTACAATATTTGACAATAGTGTTGGCCATTGTTGACATTCAACTGATTTCCAATCTCAATATACTTCAAATCAACAAAATAACAAGTTGACACTGATTTGGCTAACAGAATATGCATAGAAACTGATAAATGTGTATTATTATTAAATTATAGCTGGTATATTACACACAAAGCATTTAAAATATTTTATCTTTCTACAATAATAAATTGGCCTAAAAAACATAATTATGTTATAAAATGAATATAATACAAAAGAATTATCATGTGTTTAATATACAATTTAGTAAGTAGTAGGACCAAAGTAATGAGGGAAAAGGTCATTTGATAGAGGGATTACAACAAAGAATACGAATGGAGAAATTATAAGTCACCAATATGTAAGTAAAAGAATAAAGTGTAAATGAACTACATTATGACAGATGCTTTCAAATAAGTGGGTAATGGTGGTTTCTTGGTAAAAATATTTATAAGGACAGGTAAGGAAGAAATGGCAAATTGTTAATCCACGATGACTTCAACTAGTTTCAAGATTTTATATAATATGATCCATACAAATGAAGCTGTCTTACTATATACCAACGAATAATGGATAACAAAAAATTTCTAAACTTTACAAAACAAATATTAATGCTCGGGTGAGCCACAACATTTTCAAAAACTGAATTTAGCTGTAAATTAATTACTTTCTACTTATAAACCATTACAAATCAGAAGTAAAGTCATGTTCTTATCAGAAATTTAAGATTCTATTAATTAAAATGGGTAAGTTGTGTGTAGCAAAGAAAGGTACAAAACTGATTTAAAAAAATATTAACTTATTTATCTAGCTTACCTAGAAAAGGTTTCCATTAGCCATGTATAGATTCCTAAACGAGTTGTAGTGTATGTGGCTTGACGTAAAAGCCCAGCAGACAGACCAGAATACATCCCAATAATACCTTCCTTCCTGATAATTCCTGTTACTGCATCAAAACTTGATTTATATTCACTCTTTGCACCACCCATTCCACTCAACTGCATACGGTTTTTTACAAGATCGAGGGGTTGTACAAAGCATGTTGCAGCCATTCTGAAAACCAAGTGTGATGCGATTGACAGCAATAATTTGAGATATAAACTCTAATCTTTAAATATAGAAATAGATATCGTAAAAGCTTGTAATACCAATGATACCAAGTATTATTTTTATCAGAAATTTTAGTATTCTTTTAATTAAAAATGGTTTAAAGTTTGTGTAGCAATGAAAGGTACTATATATATATAAAGAAGAGGGTGACAGTCACATTTTCGTACTTTCGTGTTAATTACGCATACTATAAATTTAAGGTAACTCAATGACTGTTTTACCAATTCAATTCAATTCAATTCAAAATATATATATATATATAAAGTGTGTTAATATATGTTTGTAACACAAATTAAACTAACTTACCCGGCAACTCCGCCAAACAAAAATTTTATGTAGTTTGGTATAGTTTTATGCTCTTTTTGTGCCATTTTTTATTATTGTATAGAACTTGTAGTAAAAATTAGCTAAGTCTGCCACCTCTACATAACCTTAAGTTGGCGCGCAGCCCGCCCACCCACTTCTGAAATATTGTGTCATTTTGAGGTCATATTTCAGTCAGCTGTTCACTACTTGATCTTTTTACAAACTTAATTGAAGTCCGAAATAGGAAAGTTAAACTTAAGTCTCATATGAAAATGTACATTGTATTAAAAAGTTTTATTAATGAATATCAATTCATCAGACTTTGAATAAAGCATATTAAATTTTAAAATGTTGTTTCTCGCTTGAGTAATTCCACGTTACGTATATAGCATATCTCCAGTTATTTGCTTGATGCAAGCAAACATTACGCAAGTATGTTCTGACTGATAATTTAAAAAGTACACATGTTTACAACGGTGCCAAAAAAAATACGGATTGTAATAGGCTATAGATTCAGTTTTCTTAATCTCGCTCAAAATAATTTACCTGCATAAAACTTTTTTATGCCGGCGCTTGTTGTGTCAGATTTCTCCACCGTTTTAAAAAATTGTAAGTCAATCGGTTAAGGGGTCCTGAACTTCTACTTTTTAGTTTAATTTAAAATAACTTTAAAAGTAGGAGTAAAAATTGCACACAACATCTAGTACTTATTAAACAGACGGCTATTATTTAATTTTTTTTATAGAAATATGCTTAGGCCTATTACATTTCCTTTCATAATATGTAAGTAGTTATAGTATTTTTTTTTAGCGACGACGTCTACGTTATGGCGACTCTGTTTCAATACCAACGAGGTGATGCAGAGGGAGAGAAAGGTAAACAATGGGTTAACTGGATCCCGTGCTTAAGGATCGTAAGCTGCTATTCGCTAAAAATGATGCAAATCCTAGAAAACAATCGTGTAGAAGGACCGGAAATGAGTTTGCTGAGGGGAGACAGCATTCTCTTCTTCATGCCTCGACAAGTTTAGGAGGCAGCTGTCTGTTCCCATAGAAACATCATGCAACAGTATACCGAAGTCTGCGACCCCGGTACATACAGGTCTCAAGCTTAGTTCAAAACAAAAGATAGAATAGGTATCCCCATAAGTAACACCAGACAGTTCGACGTGTCAGAGAAAAGACCAACTTCTAGATAAATAATAGTTCTCTCTTTTGAGAATGACAGGCTGCATGAGGGCCAACCTCGTGGTGTCTACTTTCCTTTAAGATTTTTTTTTTGGCTACGCAAGGGTTATCCTGAAACAGGCAACTCTCCTTTAATAGCATAGAAAGGGAATTGAAAAGGGGGACGTGGAAGGTAAAGTAAGGTAGCCGAGGGTTGACTAGGGGCCCAGGACTATAGTTTAAGTATATTACCCGTTATTCACCTGAAAGTGATGCAGTGATAACCCTAGAATACCTGCATCAGATAGGTCGGGCTATTAGGTACTATTCTCACGCCCTTCTGAATGATGGGAGAGGAGTTTGCTGAGGAGTCGCAGCATTCTTTATTCCGTATCTGTACCATTCTTAGGAGGCAGTTGGCCGAGTAATCCAATGGGATCAGCGGGGCGATTCATTCCATGTGCCCAAGGTCTTCAACCCCAGTACATACACCACCTAAAAGAGATAAAGGTGCCTCGGCGTGTGGGAACTTTGAATAAACCAGAGAGAGTACAAAGAATTCCCAACACATGACAGGTGAGCCCCGCAGTCAATCCTGGGGAGAAATACCTGCGAGAGAAAACTCGAGGGATGCCTCCTGAGAACAGGTAAAGAAACTGTAATTTGGCGATCTCCTTTCGAGAAATTACAAAGTATAACCTAGGCGTTTGCGAAATATATGCTATATGAAATATGTGCTATAGGAGAATGCTGAAAATGAGATGGGTGGATAGAATCACTAACGAGGAAGTTCTAAACAGAATAGGGGAAGAGTGAACAATATGGAGGACGTTGACCAAGAGAAGGGATAGATTAATAGGCCACGTTTTAAGAGATGAGGGTCTTGTAAAATTATCATTTGAGGGAAGTGTGTAGGGCAAGAACAGAAGAGGGAGACAATGGATAGAATACGCTAAGCAGATTAGTGATGATGTGGGATGTGCTAGTTGTGCGGAAATGAAAAGGCTTGTGGAAGATAGGTTAGCATGGAGGGTTGCAACAGACTCAACAACTCAAAGGCCAATAACTCAGAACGCGTTTAATATTAAACATCCATTTGAATGGTTATATTGATATTCACGTTAATAGAAATAAAAAACAAAAAAATATGTTTATTCAAATTTGGGACTTTTCCATATAAAAAGAGTAATACACGAAAAAGATGAGACATTGCATATTAATGTTTTGATAAAAATTTATTCAAATTTGTTGATTTTATTTATAACCTTATTGTATAAATTGCCAAAATTTTCTATAAATCGGTTCCAAAAATATTTAATATTATAGTAAATATTTTTAATAAAATTTAAATAGTCTGAATTCCATGCCAGATATAATCGAAATGAGATATTTCTGTCGTTGAAATAACTTACAACATTTTGTCAACTCTTATTTTCAATACTTCCATCAAAAATTAATTGTCCCATTATTTTTAGAATTTTAAATATGTTTCAAAATTCCTAACAGAACAGCTACGCTTTTTATGCAATCAAAATTAATACAAACTTTGAAGAAATCACAAAAGATAATTATTAAATTCTTGTTCTCCTGGTAGTCACAAATTAGGGACGGAATGTCTATTTACATTCATTTCAATGTCAGTATAATCATTGAAGTAAATATTTAAAATTATAGTTTCTCTGACTTATTCGTCAAAATATTTATTCATTATACGTCAAATGAAATATGAATTTTACACGTTTACACCCCACAGTCGACCTGGCTGTTTCTGATAGGTGTAGGCCTCTGTTGTGGTCAACCACTAACTTCCATAATTAACTTATATAATTGCAGACAGCTCGAACGCTTTCCAATTCTGTCCAAATCTCGATTGCCGAAACTGCATCTATATTATTACTAACTAGCTGGGGACTCGGCGTTGCTCGGGTATTTATTTATATTATCCCGGTATATGTTTTAATTCTTGGTCAACACATAACTAAACTGACATCAAAAATACTCCCAGTATCTCGAGAGAGTCCAAAATACCCCCGATACAATAACAGGAATAAATATATTTTCAGTATTCTAATAGAATAAAAAATTCCCCCTTTTAATGGTTATATTTTTACTTAAATCGCATATTAAATGTCATAATGTAACACAGTGACTCTCATTACACCTGTTCCGACACCAAACTCAATTATTTTCATTATAGTTTCATATTAGCAATTACTAAATTTTAAAAATTACCTGCCACGAGAAGTAAAACCAATTTATCAATTTATGTATACATCATATCGACGATCCAAAGATGTAAATTTTTTCTCAGCCTGCTGAAATAGTGGATGTAAGTGGGATGAATGATATAGAAACGCGTAATAGGACTTACAACTCGCAGTTGGTTTACACGCCGGCTTTAGCGCGGAAATTCAAAGAATCTTCCCGTTATTTATATTCATATTATATTAATATCTTCTGCAATATATTGAAATTAAATATGCACGAATATTTAAATTAAATCTCCTTTTTTTAAAAAAAAACTATTTTCATTGAAATCCGTTGAACCGTTTCGGAACCTATTCGAGACAAGCAAACGGACAGACAAGACACTTCAATTTTAATTTATTGGTATAGATTAGTCGAAAAGCAAAATAATGAAAAATACGTGTTATAACTATGCCGAGCGAATAATAAGATTTTATATATGAATAGCGGGTTATGTAAATAATGTGGATATTGTGTTTGGCAGTGAATTTCTGCAAAAAGATTATTCCAGAATTTTCTTATAGCCTTGTTCGTCCCCAGATGATCTAAAATAATTAAATATGTAATAGAATTATTACGGCTCCGGCTAATTGGAAAGAGTTAAATTCCGATCTAAATTACAAGTTTATTGCCAAAGCTCTCGTTGTTAGATCCGTTTATATTTCTGAAATTCAGATTCCTGCGATTATTCAAAAGACATACTGCACGAAATACATCTCAGTGGAATGTTAATAGTGAGGGTTAAAGTGCATCAAAAGTGATAAACGCATTTTCAAATTTTAGGTTTTGATACAGTTCTAAGGTTATCGCACAGACTTTAATTTAAAGTCCAAAGAACTTTTCTCAAGAATTCACTCGTTATGCTGAAATCCAAGGAATAATATAAATAACATTCGTTACATACGCGCTACACTATTTTCATTCATAAACCGAATTCGAGACGAAATAGTGAAATATGCGTCGGCATTGTATAAGTACAGAAAAATGGTAAGAGTAATATAGAAAGACTTCATCTTTTTCTTTTTCATTGGTAGCACTAAGGCCTTAGCCGACCGGGACGACTGCCAGACTGTTATCATCCATGACACATTCCAGTTTTTTTTGGAGTAGCACGTGGTCAGCGTAGCGATTGCCTTTAACCCCAGTCTTCGAGTCTATGAACGTTTCTCGGGTTACCTATTTTTTTTAACAATCCTGTACGGGTCTATCGTAAGGATGTCACGCACGCACCGTTCCCAATTTGATAAAAATAGCAGAACGAAAAAAAATGTAATATCTTAGTTTGTAAATTCCATTCAATGTATAAAAAGGAAGGAAGCAGCTACTACTTACCACAGTTTTCCTCTCCAGTGCCAGTTCTTTCTTCCCTTGTATACTCATCCAGCTGTGATCTAACAGCATTTTCCGTTCACCCTCCTACCCCCTTCACCATATAACCCTCTAAATCTATCTATAGTTTTTAGTTAATTAGTTAGTATTACAGTAAAAATAATAATAATACTGGAGTATAGAATGGGAAATAGTGGAATAACAAAGGGTGTAAGATTGGGAAGGGTTATTTTGACAGAAGTTAAGGAATTCTGCTACTTGGGAAGCATAATAACTAGTGATGGTAAAAGTATAGTGGATATAAAGAATAGGATATCACAGGCAAGAAAGGCTTTCGCGAAAAAGAAGGCAATATAAGCGTGAATATTAAGAAATGGTTGCTAAAAATGCTTGTATGGAGCGTGGCGTTATATTGGTGCGAAACGTGGACGATAAGAGTTGGGGAAAGGAAAAGAATAGAAGCCTTTGAAATGTGGTGCTATAGGTGAATGTTGAAAATCAGATGGGTGGATAGAATCACAAACGAGGAAGTTATAAACAGAATAGGGGAAAAGCGAACAATATGGAGGACGTTGACTAAGAGAAGGGATAGATTAATAGGCCATGTTTTAAGACACGAGGGTCTAGTAAAATTAGCATTAGAGGGAAGTGTGTGGGGTAAGAACAGAAGAGGGAGGCCAAGGATAGAATACGCTAAGAAGATTAGGAAGGATGTTGGGTGTGCTAGTTATAAGATAATGAAATAGCTTGCGCAAGATACGTTAGCATGGAGGATTGCATCAAACCAGTCTTAGGACTGAATACCACAACAACAATAATAATAATAGAAGAATTTTTGTAACACAATTTTTTAAGTTTGTAAAGATAAGGCCTGTTAGAAATGTACTAGACTACATGCTTATTATGTTCTAAATAAATACTAATAATAAAAAGTCTATGATTATAGCAAACATGTGTGCTCTTGCCGGAATTCGAACCCAGGAGGCGCTGACGCTGATTGCTGCTCAACAGATGGTCAGCATTGATATAATGGTTGATGTAGTTGTAAGAGTGCAAATGTAAACTGTAAGGACGCATATATTGAGTCAAGTTGAGAAAGCTATCTAGCAAGGGGAAAAAATTGCTGTGATGGCGGTGGAGGAGTATTTCAGTAAGAGTTTTTGAGCCTGCTAATATTTATGTAACCAGTCAGACTTGCAGGGCATCCTACATATAAATGTTTTTTTTTTGTGTACTTTTGCCTCGTGTGGAGTGCAACAGAATATGTCATTTGCATCCCATGCGTTCAAGAGGAGGGGAAAGGGGAACTTATTGTTTAACTTTTTAAAAAAATTTGGAGAAAAAATCACTTGATAAAAGTATGAAACATTAGTTTATTCTATTATTTACTTAATCTAATATCAATATAACTTAAAACAACGAATTTATATTTTTGATTAATTTTTCAAATGAAACAAGTTTCCTGTTCTGCCCCATTCCCCGGAGGCAGAACGGTGTAGGATGTGTTATACAATTAGTACAATGAAATTAAATTAAGTTTAGGAAAAAACTTAACACCTTTTTTGCTTTCTTTCTTAAGTTTATTTAGCATGCTGTTGATTGCTTTCTCAATTTTTCCTTTTCCAAAGAGATATTTTTGCAACTGCACAGTCTTTGCTAACACTTTTCTTTTTCCTCCGTTCCTTTTCTTTCCTAATCTATTCATTATGGGTCCAGGATTCTATAACTCATTCTTATAAGGTGCGTCTGCTTGGTTATCGTTTTTTCAGTAGTATCTACTGTAGTATCCCGTTCCGCCCCGCACGCTAGTCTCAATTTAAGATTTCACACCGAGGCGTAATACAAACAAATTTAGACCTCAAAAGTAACTTATAAGCAGCTCAAGACACTAGTTTACGAATATATAGCATTGAAGAGTTAAGAGCAGAGTTTTGTAGATTACCTTCTGACGAAATGCTGCACAGGCGTAAGATGCCAAAACATTCACAAGGCTGAGTCAGATCTTTGTCAAGTCGGCTACCAGGATTTCTTCCTTGACCAGTTACAATGTTTCATCCCCAATTTACTAACCTCCAGTAAAAAAAACAATTGAACAGGTTGACTGCATAATATCAGATTTTGATAAGCAAGAAAAAAGTAGCTGTAAAATCATTGCTAAATGTTGCAAAATGATTTAACGGGAGGTTCTAAGAAACTACGATTAAATTTATATTGCATTAAAAATATTTACGTTGCATGTCTAAAAGGAAATAAATTTTATTAATTCGGCGAAATTGTAATATGAATATTGAAATAAATAAATAGTCTTATAATTTAAGTAGCTTAGAGGAAATTGACACAATTTCGGTGAAGGGGGTGGGAGAATGTGTTTGTTGTTCTCTTAGTCGATTGGTAGTTTCCGGAGCGACAGTTTGCGAATTTGTTCCAGGCGATAGTTTGTTCAAGTGCGTAGTGAGTCAAGAGGATGAGCATTTCGCGCGACTTAAATAGAAAAATAATTTCTGATTTTGTATGGTGGGGAGCTAAGTAGTAGTCTTTAGCTATACAGATATGTGATGACTGATGTAGGAAAAGCTAGTCTGTTAATTGACATCGCCGAAAACACCGAATCAGCGTTCAAACTTGACTAACATCCACCAAAAGGCAGCAGCATTCCACGACCATGTGAGTAAAAACGTTACATTCCTATTTCACGATTTGCTATTTCTTGTCACTTACTGCCATTCATCACAACCCTGAGAAAAGGATGTCATTATAATTGTAATTATAAAATCATGTTAATGTTTTAATTAATTGTGTGACTCGCTCCAACCACTAATAATTATTTACTATAATATTAAATTATGTTTAGAAACTTGAAAAATGAATAGTTTCAACGGATTTTGGCATCATTTATCGAAACAGTGCCATTTGCTTTACAGTAGCATAATTTATATCAGAGATGAGATAACGTATACTATAGACATACTCTATTTCATTAATGTTTTTTTATAGATATGAAGTTGATACAAGTTCAAATTGGCCCCAAATGTCTATTTCAATTTGTAACTAATTATCAACTAAACCTAATTACTTCTTTATTGTTAAACACATTATTAATTATTAATAAAATAAAATTGAATTCAATTATATTTCAAATACAATTAGAAGTGCGGATGCATTTCTGGTAAAAACTTTCAATAGCCCAAACAGTCCATAATTACAGGGAGACAATTATAAAGTATGAAGTAACATTATGAACAAGTTATTCGTAATCGGGTTGATTTCACCTGTGCACTGTGCAATGAAATGACTAACAACTATAGAATTCGAAAGCTTCTTTTATAATTTGACTGGCTGACTGTGATTTATAATGCTTGCCTGTAATTGTGGACTTCTTGGGATACTAAAACTTTTAAAATTATTTTGTAATCATTATAAATAAGCCTGTCTATTAGTCAGAAATCAAATTAATAGGAAAAATTTAGTACAAAAAATCAGCATGACGTTGTTCATTGTAATTATCAAGTGATGAAAAGAGCTTATTTATAGGTACACAAATTCTTAATAAAATTTAATTAAATCAAATTATGGAAAATAATACTGGACAAAACTATTTTTATGTAACACAAAATTGAAATTTAGAGTCGTTTGGCAAAAACACGGCACTGGAATGGTGAATTCTTATATCAGGTCAACTAAATATGGAATTTGGAGGTATAAAATCAAGTCAGGCGGCCTGAGAGAAAATAAAGAAGGTTAGAGACAGGGTAATGGAATCTAGAAAGCTTGGGGCTGGACTGTTTCTTTAGAAAGAATTTGAGACTCAGCGACGTCTGCTTGAGGTGACGTGGAGTTTTGCCCTAAACCTCGGTGGAGTGGGGTGAATGGCTCCTCTCAAAGACGAAAGATAAATACTTTACTGAAGAAAATAAACATATGGAGTGGGGAAAATTTGATTTTCGGGCAGTATGCAGTGGACATTAAAGGGACAAATGTTGGAAAGTAAGAGATTGAAGATTGCAATTAGTTATGAGCGATTGTATAATGGTGATTGATAGAGAGAGAGAGTGGTCTTATATTGGTGATTCAGAGTAGAATGTTAATTGGCAGGAAGTTTAATGTTTGCAGATAGGGTAAGAAGTATTTATTGTTCATCGTATCATAAAAAAGACCGACTTTGAAAATTAAAATTGATTCAATTATTGCATACTGTCATTAATAAATGTTGAGTTAATTGATTACCATTTTTCATTTTATACGGTAAAAAACCCTCATATCCATTTCAGCACGAATGGACACTGTAAGGAGAAAGAAAGAGGGCATCACCGTTCCTAAGTATGTTCTGTTTTACAGGAAGTGCTGATATTTATTTAAAAAATAACAACATTCAATATTTTCCAGATATTTTATTATCAATCATTGCCTTACACCTCATACACGTCAAATCATCGCGACTAGAGCGTTTATAATCCGCTGACAGTGAAGTCCGATTAGTGATTCGTTTCTTGAACGCATGTAATATTACGCTATAAAACACGGGTAATTGTGTTAGGTGTATGGGGAAGTAACAGTGAATGATGGAATAGTAAGTTAGTAGATTAGACAGTTTAATGAATGTGGTGAATATGTACACGATAAGTTGCTGTGCGGCAGACCGTCTGTGAAGACGAAGGGATACAAAAAATAGTTCTTCTTTACGAAAATTGCCTGAACAACGGCTGTGAGTGTGTAGAGAAGTAGTGTGAGGTGTATTTATTCATAATAAAATAACTGTATAATAATGCTCTGTTATTTTTAAAAATAAATATCTGTAATTGCTTTAAAAACAGCCCTCGTAAATAATACTTTAGAACTTGGTTTCTGACACTAATGCACAGGAATAGCAAAACTCAGACTGGCGCGGTCCAGTAGAGTTGTATGTATTTAATAAATATTGTTAAGTTTTCTAAATTGAGAAATTGATTCTACTTGAAATTAATAGAGCAGGTTGGATAAATAATAAGCAAGTTTAAAGTTTATAATATATTTAACGAAAAAACAAATGAAATCGTATCTACCTGTTCTTTGGATAATTAATTTACAATTAAAAATAAATAATAACTAAACAAACTGATTCTATGTCTCGGGGGTAGTGGGCTCAAACACCTTCGGTCTTTATATTGCAAACACCAAGTGTTGATGTCATTTAGTTGATGGCTTTGAGGGATTTATAGTGCCATGCGATCCCTACATTCTCCTATCTCCTCTCTACATCCGAATTACCTATGACTTTAGCTAATAGCAATTCGTCTTACATTTTCCGAGTTCCTAATACGGGGTTCACATGTCTTTCTCCAAAGTCGCGAAACCTCACGCGTCAGGTTGTTAAACTTTTCTGTGGGAAAGTTTCATACGTGTCAAAATGTTGAGATTGAATCTTATGCCTCCGAAGCATTTACAATCCTCAACTGGCCAGCAACTTTTAATCCCCTTTACAGGTCGCCTCTGAAATGGTTACTTGTTCGGCCCTTGGTACCAGTCGTTCAATCGGAGCTTTAAAAATTTAGTTTCATAAAATTATTTAATTTAAATTAAATAAAGTAACTGCCCTAATAATTTAGTAAACATGTGTATATTACAACACGTAAATCTGTAATGAGATAACTTGATCTATCGACAGTTAAATTAATGAAAGCTTTCTTAGGCTAGATCAATTTAAAAATTTTCAAACGGCACCCGCGGTCAAATATGTTTTTTCAATTATTTCACAACTATATTTCATTTACTTTCCAATTACATGTTTCATATTGCCATGGCAAGTTTATAAGTAAAACATTTAATTATGAAAATTTTCTGGTTGCATTTTAACGTCTGATTTTGTAATTATAAGTAAAATTTCCGGCCCTCTGTAGACCCATGCCTCTCAGTTTTGCCACAACTGAGCAAGTGTAAAATTGTATAACTTCAGGGAGACGTTTTCAAAATATTGTAAAATTTGTGTTTATGTTCATAAATATTTTTGTATTTAAAACTTGACACTTGATGTATTTATAATTAGGTGAGTGTTCTCATTTGTGTAGCTCTTTTTGTTTAGTTATATACTACTACTAAAAAATTTGTAAAATGTTTTGGTTTTCATGATAACACGTGGTTTATCAATGTTTCTCGGCAGGATAGTAACGTAAAAAAGATACAAATAAATACTGAAACGTTTTTTAATAACAATAAAGTCGGAAATTGGTCGGAAATTTTACTTATTATAAAAAGTTTCAGTTATGTGCGCTATTTCAACTAAACTAAAAACGGGGTACGTGACCTCACCGTTTGTAGGTCGATGACGTTTTCAGTATCCATCGGTCATGAGGATCCCTGACAGTAGACTTCAGTTTTTTCGTGCTTATGAAATGGTTTATTTTTCGACGTGAGTGTGACCTCAAACATAATAAAAACATAAAAGTAAACTAGAATAGGAACGTATCAAAATGTTTAATATTAAGTTAAAAGCCGTACAAAACTTCATACACGATCACGATAAAAGGCGATGAAACGGTCCATGAAGACTGACGCGAGGATGACCTGAGGTACAAGGCGCGCGTAGTAGGGTAGGAAACCTCGCCAGAGAGCATGAGGACCCTCCGTGGACAACACGTACCACATCATGGCTAAAGAAGACGCCGGGATCGCGCCCTTCACTCGCTGTTTCGTTGACATTGACTGAAGCCTGCAACACCATTCATAACATTAGTGCTCAGATTAATGAAACCAGGTCAGCATCAGCTTACAAAGTCAAATCCATGAGAGAACTGACCGCGGACATGTCGCTCGATCACCACGACACTCAGTTTAATATATTTCAATGTTACCATTGTAGTAGTATATACAGAGGAACCTTATTAACACTGTAGTGCAAATATTTATCTGCGACTGGTTTAAGTTGCTCACCGAGTCTTGACTACTTCCATTGGCACAGATATAGCTGCGGCAATGAGTCCTGCACCCATACTGCATACGAAGTGGCAGGCTGCAGCATCACCATTCATACCTGAGGAACAAAACACCAACTTTTATAAAAGAGTTCGAAATACTGTTTTTGAATTTCTTTGACATTGAAATTTCGTATTTAGTTACAGAAATACAGAATTAGCCTTATAAACACTCCAAAAAGATGTCATTATGTGCCAACAACAAAACAGTGAAGTATACTGATGTTTTAAAAAGAAAGGACGCAGAAATATCAGGTTAATTTCATTTTACAAAATAAAAAATTCCCGTTTGTAATTTTCTTGTATTGTTTGGGTGTTAACAATGACATTGTGCTGATCAAAACTAATTCGGGTGGCGATCAAAAGAAATAATTATAAAACATTACTTTGTGTAGAGGACCGGCGATGTGATTATGAAACTTTAACTCGGAGAAAACATAATGATGCAGTCCGAAAAGAGACGACGTAAAGCCCAGATTGCACAAAATTATTTTTAGCCTATGGGAATTGTATGAGAACTGTTTATTTTGACTATATTTTCTTGGTGGAGGGAGTAGATATAAGGGTCTAAGCTGTTCGGTCGTGTAAAGCGATGCATCGACAGCAATTTCATGGGAGGGCAGCAGCTTTAAAGGGTTTTTTATCGACAGAGCCATTGATACAGCGGAGAGTGAATGGTGGAACCGACAAAGCTGGAATCACTTGGCCAGTAAAATTTGCCAAAATATTGCATTATTTTACTAATAATACGCTCAATAATGCATTGAGGAAGAAAATTTTACAATTTCTGGAATAGCTGAGACTTTTAAATAGTTACTTTAAAAGTTTCAAATAATTTTTCCCCGTCTTAATGGATGTTATTACACTACATGTTTAAAAATTTCGCAGTTAAACAGTCGCATCTTCTGTTTAATAAAAAATTATGTACGAATTGTTTGTAGCTTTTTATACAATTCTAAACGCGTGGAGCTATTTCGACCAAATGTACACGAGTTCTTTGCGACGTGATATCAAACTCGGTCGGGGTAAAGACAACAACTATTCCCGGAAGCGGGGAAATTAAAAATTATACAAAAAATTACAGTATTTGAGTGGAATAAGTATTTTTCGGGGTCAATTACTTTTAATTCGTTTTCTCCGATGTATTTTGTGTATACTTTCAACCCCATTCAGTATAGGCCGGAAGTATCTATAAGGGTGGGGGGCTGAAGGGCGTTCCATAATGTACATCTCGTCAAGGAATTCCGACAAAAATAGGCACAGGTGCCTCTTGCCACCCGGGTACAAACATTACAACCCCAAAAGGCGGGGATGAAAATTTTAAAACAGTCGGCTGATATTTGCAGTAAAATAAATTGTTTTGGGGGCTTATGGCTACCTTGCTCTGCCTTCTGCATCCCCTCTTTTCAATTCCCCTACTATTCTATTAAAGGGGAGTTGCCTGTTTCAGGATCACCTTCATGTAACCTGTTAAACCAAAACGAAAAAAGAGATTAAAAGTGTTTCTCACATTGGTTACGTATAATTTGAACCTCAATTTCAAGCCTATAGTGGTGCGGTGGGTATGGAGGGGAGTGAAATTCTATCATGAAATTAACTGAGCTTCATTTTATGGTTTAGTTTTGCTAGTGGCGGCTCGTGAGTGTTTACAGTTATATGCTATATCTCCCCAAAACATTTTTAGGAGGATAAAGATATTAATAATACTACAACATCTACAGGGTTGTTAAATAAATAATATGCTGAATTTGTAATTTCGTCTCCATCACGTGTAATAGAAACGAAATTTTAAAATTGTAAAAATATAAAACCATTTTGACGCAAATTCATAACACGACAATACTTTTAATTATTACATATTTTAAATAATAAAAGGCAATTTTAGGAAAAGGTCACATATTATGGGAATATTGTATGCAGTCTTCGAAATGCCGTCTGTAAAACGTTATTTATTTTTAATAAACTTTGACTAAACCAAATAAACCACAACAAGTGCTTAAACAGTAATAATTTTATATTAATTCGTCAAAAACATTTAAAACTATCCTGATGAGACTGCCTACAGTTGTGTCAGCACGCTCGCCTCGATATTATTGCTGGATCTTAGACGGACAGGGTAGTGAAACGGTAATACTGCGCATGCGTATTTCTCATTCCAAAGAAGATTCACGGGCTATAAATAATATAGCCAAGATATATTACGGGAGGGAGCGCGCTGGAAGATAGATAGTCTAAAATCTTCTAAACCAAAGCAGAAATTCACACTCGTAAAATACTATTATTTTAGTTTCTTAAAATTACAAAACAAATAATTCCTCCTAAATTAATTCATGTGCTGTAGCACATGAGCACATATTCACCAGCCACCACTGAGTTTTTCCCTTACGAGTGGGGGTTAAAGGAATGAAACTAAGTTCTACTTACAATTGGAGCAATCTCAATTAAACTTTGAATCCACGTTACTTACGAACAATGGATGGGTAAAACACCCTTGAAACTTCAGGGTTTGAAGTCAAGTGTATCTTGTGACTATTTTTTACTTTTTTCAGTTACAGGCAGTTATTTTTTTTAACGTAGTCGTAGTATTTTTTATGATATAAAAGTGCCGGGATGCAACATAACTTGTACTTCAGCCCCAGAGTTAGAGAAGGGTGAAGGGCAATAACACGAACTCAAAGAGATTCGTGTCTGTTTTGGGGTATGGAAGTCGCTGATAATTCAATAATGTACCGAGATCATATAAATACCAGGGCAACGCAGCTAGTTAAGAAGACTTGAAGAGAGAAAGTAGATATTTGGTGATGAAAGGTGAATCGAAGTAAGAGCAAGATGGTAAAGAAATTGATCCGCCAAGAATCGGAATAATGATTCTTATAAAATGGTATAATGTTATAATCTTATTTTTAAAAGTGCTTTCGGATTGTGCTATGACCTCGCATGTTAACTGAATATTTCAGGTAGGATGATAATCGATCTCGTTACCTGTGTCGATGAGCCTCTGTCTCATGGGTCCGTATATGGCGAGTGTGCATGCAGTCGATGCTGTAGTGCTCACCATAGCAGGAACGGCACCCTTCAGGAAAGCAGTATTACTTTCCTTCTTCACAAAACTTACTGCTTCTCCGACGTTATGGTGCTTGTGCCTGTAGCAGTTGACCAGGCGACCCTCTGCCGCCATTCGTACCATCACTACCTAACACATTAAGGGCCACGCGTTTAACATGTTATGCGACTGTGTTACAAAATTGTATTTTATACAGTAATACTAGGTTTTACCACTACTTCACTCGCCAATATTGTATTTCATACAGTAATACTAGGCTTTACCACTACGTCACTCGCCAACTTATATTTACCAAAATCCTCAATCCCGTCATTGACTTATCGAACGTGTCTGAATTTGAAGACACGTTTTAGTTCTTTACTCAGAGTCTCACAATTAAATTATACATTCAGCATCTATGGAATCATAAAATGTTACGGCGGCTAAGTTTCTTGAAGTTTTGAATAACCGAAGTTAAATTTTATCGGTGATAGTTTCATATTTATAGGTTATATTTTATCCATCATGCATGTAATATAAATTATACTTTGCAATGTCGACTTCATAGCATGCCTACTTTTTATAAACTGTATACATAGCATGTCTGTTATTTCAAAATACTCAATACTACATACAAAGCGATGTATTGTCTATGACGAGTTTCAGATTTTGTTAACTCTAGTACTTGAAGTCGCGCGAAGGAATTCTTCTATATTTAGCACCAAAAATATATAATTAAGTCTGATTTTTAATTTCAATTTATATCCGCCGGAATAATCTTCTGCAAAAGTTTGAGACATTGCATACTTAAGAACATTTTGAATAGCAAGCTTTTTTATATCAGTTGGGATGCTTTATCAGTTATTTTCTGCTCACATTTTATTTCGCTGGTCTTCTTTGAAGGAATGACACACTGCATTGATTTTTTGCTGTATTAACTTAATGTATTTAAATTTAATGGCTGGTTTTTCCTTTTTGACGTTACTGGGATTTACGACAGATCAGTTTATCCCATAGAAATTATACTGCTGCAATTATAAAATATTTAGTTATTTTGACATTACGTAATGCTAGTTTATGGATATAAAACTTATAATTATTATAAAATAAAATTTACAAAATACAAAATTGTACGAGCATATTCTGGACGTAAAAATAAATTGAAAGAATGGATAATATCGGGTAAGAGGGTGATCTTGAAACAAGCAACTCCCCTTTAATAGCATAGGAAGTAAATTGAAAAGAAGGATCTGGAGGTAGAGGAAGGCAGCCAAGGGTCGACTAGAGCTCCCCGGGGCTATAGTTAAAGGATACTGCCCGGTGATTCACCTAATAGAGATGCAGGGAAAACCCTAGAAAACCTACATCAGGTAGGTCGGACTGTTGGGTACTATTCTCACGCCGTTCCAAATGACTGGAGAGAAGTTTATAGTGGGGTCGCAGCATTCCCTTCTGCACGCCTTTACCAACTGATCCAATGGGATCAGAGGACGACTCTTATCGTATGCCCACGGTTAATTTACAATTTAATATGTGTATCTCAAGGTACTGTTATGTTCAGTAGTTTCAAGGAGAAATAATTTATTAGTTCAAGCCCCCTTAACTTTTGTTCTACTGCTTATTTTATTACTTTGTTTCGCCGACTATTTGGATGATTTATTTTAGAATTTATCAACATTTTTACTTACAATTACATTGGTATAAGTGAATAACCCAGCCAATTTAGTCAGAATTAAATTTTAAATTAAATACGAATTTAGAACGCGTTGAGTACAGCTGAGAGAAAACTTGTTGCAAAGTGTGCTTAAAATGTTTCTCTTTAAAATTAAGAGAGTTAAATTAGATACTTGAATGTTTTCTTGCACCTGAAGATGCTCCAAAGAAAGAAACGATAAGTTATTAATATTATTTCAATTAAATTTAATCCTGACTAAATGCCCTGTGTAATTAATTTATTTCACTAATTCAGATTTTCTCAACTATTTGGTGTCAATCTTATTTAAACTATTTGTATAACTTTGTACTTAAGGAGATTTAATGTTTTCTCCTCATGGACTCCTTTATTTAGAAACAAAGACTTCCTCCCCTCTGTCACGAATTTCTGAATTTCTCAACTGCAGTAAAACTAAGTTTCCAATGTTGTCATTAAAAATTCCCGTTGATATTCTTCAACACTTTATTTGGTAGTAAAATAAAACGAAACTTAAAAGCATTACACGAATTACTTACTTCAGCAGGACAAGATACAAATGCGGCTGAAGCTCCAGCCACTATCCCACAAAGAAAGCGGCTTATAGGCCCTTCTGTAGTGTTCTGACTAAACCATAAAAATATTGATTTTAAAACAGGTAAATCTCCGATTAACTCCGAACCAAACTAATATTCATGCCAATGCTAAAATGCTGATTTACTTACTGGGGATGTGTGATGAATAACAGTCCTTTGTAGACGCCTACTTTGGTAGCTGTGGTAAGAGTTTGTCGTACTAACCCAGGGGTGAAGCCGGTGTAAAGAGCCGCCCAACCTTCCTTCGCCACTATTTCCTTGGCACAGTGAACACTGTTTCTGTAAATCGGTCCTGTCGTACCGACACCGCTCATCTGCATTCGCACTTTCACTACTTCCAAAGGTTGTAGCAAGCTCGAGGCAAATATACTGTAAACAAAAAAATCATCCGAATATCGTCAAGCTTAACAGATTGTCATTACATTATATTTATTTGATGTAATGTTAATAATTATTGAATGCACAAGCCAAATTTACCAGAAACTCACTTTAATAAAATAACAAACTAGAACATACCGATAAAACCAGCCTGATGTATCGCCCGAACGTTTTTTGAAACTTCTTCTAAAAATTCAAAGAGAACACGGTTTTGCAAAAATTGAGAATGTGTGTAAAAGCGTGTCTGTTACAGTTGTGGCTGTTGACATTCCCTTGGAACCGTTCCCATAGGGCGATGGCCTCAATGGACAAAAAACTGACCTTCTGAGGGCCTGCCTCAAATGATCTGAACGAGTAATCAAATATCCTCATTCTTATGGATCTTTTCGAAGACAACGTTTGGACAGTATACAAGAAGATGCAGCCCAAGAGTGGCTAACCAAACTTTATCCAAATTATGTTCCAGCTGTACTGGCTTTTAAATTCAGGGATAATCAAGCTATATATTTACTTGTAGTGTTTCATTTAGTTCGCCCATGGAATCAGCACTTCTTTGTTACGTTTCTAGCATTGTGTCTTGCTACCTAATGAAGTGCTAAAAATACCCTCCCTTCAATGAACTCGAGAAAAATACAAACTAATTTGACGTTGTATGTATACAGAGCATAAAAATTACATGATCATCTTATGGGCGAAATAATGCGTAGATAAATTCACGTTACCCGGCTGAGGCTCCGAAAAATGTTCTCACGGTTCCTGGTAATGGGTCCGATCTTGTTTTCGATTTCTCCATAAGCTGGTTTTTGGAATAGCATAGCTCAACTAATATTAATATACATAAATTTCTATAAAAATAAAACTACATAGAGAAAACTATGATATAATTTGTCCAGAGTCGAACAACATAGCTAAAAAATATATTTGAAGCATGTTTCTTTTACTATTGACTTTGACGTCAAAGAGTTTACTCCACTATTACAGTAAAATATATCCGTCATATTAATATTAGTGAAGAGTTTAATAGTTTGTATCAATTAAGAACATTATATAGGGTTTTTGAAGTGGAATAAAACTAGCTGTGTGTGAGGTATTAACGAAATTCTTTTTTATTTGAAAGACCCATATATTCCCTTACAAATAAAAAAAGAATTTGTTAATACCTCATGCACAGCTTGTTTTATTCCATTTCAACATCGACCCGCCCTTATCTAAAAACCCATTATATGGCGGAATTTATTGGAATAGTACTGAGAACTTCTTTGTGGAAGTCTTCTACGTACACTTCGTATAATAACTAAATCACTAATGCGGATTCCGGTAAATTTATTTGTGAACATAGTTACTTTTAACATAGTAATTTATTATGTTCCCCGCTTTGTAAACTATTTTTATTATAGTCATTTAATCCAAATAAATTATTCTAAGATGTTATGAAGGTCAAGGAACAAAACACTGTTTTAGTTTAGTAAACTCCTTGCAAGTTAGTCTGGCTTATTGTTACAGTTGGAGACAGACATCTAAGAACACGTAAGCTTTGGGAAACTATTTACCTAATTTTAAGAAGTTTTTATGCATCATATTTCAAATTTATTTGGTTTTCTGACTATAGAAATCGAAACAAACTGCTCCCAATATGTAATGTTGTTTTGCGGTTTTATAAAATTGTGCTGTTATTGTTTTGAGACACGTTGTTCTATTCATTAAATAAAGCTCAAATAGTACATCATTCCAGTATAATAACCAATAATTTGGCTTGAACGTATTTACTCACTTGACATAAATTCATTATAGACGCAGTATTTTAAATCTCGGCTTATAAATGTCACATTTGCAATAAAAACAATTACGTTCACAATGCTATTTTCGTAAATATCTTTAATTCAATTCTAGTAATCTCGATATGATTTCGTAGGATGAAATTAATTTTGTGACAGCTAATTCTGTTATCAAAGTAATGTTTATATGTCTAACGTGCAATAATGGACAACTGGCTGCGTCATCCTTGAAGTACTTTTTTCAATAAATAGAACAGTTTTAATTGTATGCATTGACGGAATATAAAGATTATATCTTCAGTTATTGTATTTATTAATTCAAATATAATTAAGCATAGGATTTAGCTTCATTTCAGCCGCCATTTGAGAAAAAACTAATATATTTTTCCTTGCATATTCATGTATTGTGCTTTTACTTGGTCGTCTTGCTCCCTGTTGAAAATAATATACTTACTGTTAATTATTAAAATATTTGTTTTTCCTTTATAATCTTATTTATTCAAATATTTTTCATTTCCCTGGAACATACCCTTCATTATTCATGTGATTGTTGTAACTTTCCAAGTAATTGATAGCAACGTATAAGTGACGTCATATGTATGCGATTGACGCTCAGACTTCATCCGTGCTACTGCGCATGCGTTGTGATGTTAATTTTTCGTGTATCTCCCGGCACTCAATTTTTCTTTCATCTTAATTTTGATTCATTTACTCGTCCAAATATTACATGAATACACTTGAACACTGCAACGGTACTGAGATAATATTTACTAATTATTTGACAGATGTGGAAGAAAGATTTTTTTAATCGAATGATTCCAGAATACTAATTTTGCAATTTCGCTCTGAACTTGTGTTTAGGGCTAGCGTTATAAAACAATTAGCATATTTCATACGCGTCTATATTTTTTAATATATTCAAGCTGAAATATGTCACCTGACCCTCTCTATTATTTAAAACTTATATATTCAGTAATTTTTAGTATTTTTATTGGCTATTAATGCATTTAATACCTGCTGATCTACGTCACGAAGAAGCCACGTCATAAGCTAACGTCTACGGAGAACAGTTCGTAACTCATAACAAGCGTTTACTATTACAATTCCTTCATTTCAGTTTTAACTATTTATAAATAGAAACCTATTTAATACATATTAATGTCTATTTATAATTTATCATAGAATTTAACTTCATTTAAGCCGACTTTTAGTAATAAATAAACTATTTGACATATATACGTATTAGGGGCATAGTTTCCGGATGGTTTGTAGGGGATACAACGTTATTCCTTTTGCTGCATTTTTTTTATTCCATTATTGTTAGTGATGGATATATTAAAAAGTATAATTTTCCTTTTTATTTGTAACAACAGCAATATGGTTAATAGCTAACTTCTATATATAGAATCATTCTTAAATCTGTTCCTCGTTATACTTTTTTTTCCGACTGCAATGTGTAGATAAAGCGAACACTTTGATATTTTCTCAGATAAATATTAATTTAAAGAAGTCATCTAATCCAATATTCAAAATACATTTATTTTAATTCAAATAATTTTAAAATCACACAAAGGGCTTTTGGCAATAATCTATAATTTGAATTAAATCATTACTCATTTATATATACTTAATATATGATGGTAATATATACCAATGACTAATGTAATTAAAAGTACATATGATTATAGCCGAACACCCGTATGACACTATTTCTAATTGAAATAGTTTTAATAACCAATGGTGACTTTTTTAATTTTAACGTGGCCAGTTCAACACACTACATATTGAGATTTCCTCTACTAACGAAATAGTACACGTCAAAGTACCTCTATATACATTTATAATGAAATAGTACTATGGAATACACAAAACTATAAAAATGCGTAAATGAGAAATTAAAAACAAATGATATCGAAATGAAAGACTCAGAATAGAAAATTACATATACACAAATGAACAAGCATACATTCATAAACTTTTTCATCAGACTCGTTAGTATATATTTGTCTCTAACTTTTATATATTTTTCATTTATTGAAGACATTAAAAATTTACTTTTGCACCTAAATATTTTAAAAAGTATAATACATCGTGCTGGTTTTATTAATATATACTCCTTTTTATTATTAAAATATTGTCTGACAAATTTAGAATCTTTATTCATTCATTTTAATTACAACTATCTTGATTATTATTTCCGATAGCAATCCCTTATTAAATAAACGATACACAATTTGCCAGAAGACAATTTTATATATTTTTTAACATATCTAGGACGTTTCTTCCTATTTATGGATTTCATCAGTTAAATTTCAAATGTATAATTTTAAGTCGTGCGACGGTTACGGCCGAACTTAATTAAAAAATGCATATTAATCAATATAAATTTAATATATGTTTTCAGATATTATAATTCGAATATTTATAATGTATATAATAATTCCCTTTCTAGACTATTCGGTGGCGATTAACTCTGAAATTTATCAGTCCGTAAGTCAACAGATGATTAGATAACAGCCGACAATCTCTGATTGATGTAATTCTATTTAATCACATTTGTATCGGTATCGAATCTTATCTGTAGCAATAGTGACACGTGCTCCACGTAACAAGAGAATCAATTGGAAGAATGTTAGTCCTAAACGAATTAGCATTTCATCTTCAGATGTCTAACAGGATCACATTAATTCAAGAGCTGAAGGCTCATTAATTATCTACAATAATACTTTTTCATTTAACCTAGATTCTTTATTAGTTTATTTTAAGATATCGTAAACAAATAAGTTAGATTAGGATCCAAGAAATGCTTTTGATCGAGTTATTTGAAAGATAAATAAGATATTGCAGTAACAGTTCATCTCTGCTCCGTCTTAATAAATTTACTGTGCACTTGGCTCATCTAGCGTCTTTTCGATAACATTTCCAGTACCCTACAGACAATTCGAGGGACGGTCGAAAACAGAAGTGCTGTCTTAACACTTCTTGTGGAATATTAGACTTCCATTATTGTTCAAACAATTTTAGTTTAAAATAAATACAACAATAAGTCAACAAATAATTTATTTTAATTATTTAATTAGCATCATATCGGCATATAAGAGAAGAGATAGATTAAAAGGCCACGCTTTTTAGACATGAGGGTCTTGTAAAATTAGCATTAGGGGGAAGTGTGTGTGGTAAGAACAGAAGAGGGAGGCCAAGGATAGAATACGCCAAGCAGATTAGGTAGGATGTTGGGTGTGCTTGTTATGAGGAAATGAAAAGGCTTGCACAAGATAGGTTAGCATGGAGGGTTGTATCAGACCCGTCTTAGGACTGAATACCAACATCGGCCGTAACCGTCGCGAGGGGATTGTCCGCGACACCAAATTCCTCTAATGTAAATAGTTCATCCATTTAATAAATTACTTGAAGAAGCCCACAAGCTTGGTTTAAACGTATTAATTAAATAGTAATATAATTATTTTCCGACTTATTGGCTGCCTTTTTATTTATTCCATTGTTACTGATGGATATATCAAAAAGTATAATTTTCGAAACTGTAATAATCTGCATTTTAGACAGCACACTTATTTACTTTAAATACGTTTTGAAGGTTAGACGAAATAATCAAATAAAATAGTTTCAATATGCTGATAATGCACTATTTTTGTAGTTGTGTAATAATGTTTTCATATTCAACTGATGGTAATGTAGCAAGCCGTAAGTTTCAATGTTTTTTAAATATATTAATACTTATATACTACAGCCCTGACCAGTACCAAATAAAAGTAAAATTTTCAAATCTGTACTATATTTTTCCATTTTTAAACCTTATGACAATAAGTAATTATAGCAATTTCCTGTTTCTTCTGATATTCCATAATTTTTCATAACAATATAGTATTTAATAAATTCAGAACTGTTCTAAATTGCTTTCGCAGAGCGTGAACCATTAAATAAATAAGTTTGCCTAGTTACTCTGAAATAAAATTAATTTTATAAAAATTTAGTACATCACGAGGTTGCGTTCGTCTCGTTGGAACATCTTTATAGGTACAATAATAAATTACTGTACTATAAATAAATTTAAGACATTATCTGATAAAATTAATGTGATGAGCGCACAAATATTGAACCATTGATTTCAGTAGACAATTGCAGGACTTCGTTTCAGCCCTGAGGATTCATTTGGTCGTAAAATTTGGTTGTCTGTCAGTGTTAGTGATTGATGAGTCGTTATTTATATTCCTGAAAACTTTTACATTCATCAATTAAACAAATTTGTAAGATTTTTTATCTTCAAGAAAGAAACCAATGCCTTTTGTTCGTTGTAATATAATTTTCCCCTATCTTTCATATTTACGGCTCCCCCAACCGACGTTTGCTGTATCCGAAAATTTATTAAGTTGACTGGCAATCTTGTTACGTGCTTAATAGTAAATTGTTCAATGTACTTGTATCATTCTAATTTAATACTCTAAAATTGGCTTTGTCAAGTTGATTGGTCATAAACGAAGGAATATTAATAAAATTAATTAACCGCTGCATGACAAAAATTATTAAATAATTTCCAGGAAAAAGTTAAGATATTTAAACTTCGTTATAAAGCCGTTTTTTGACTCAGTTTGTAGCAACGTAATCATTTTTTGATATTTTGTTAACGTCACAGTCAGTAAATTCCTAACGGTCAATTAATTTATAGCTATTATCCCTGTTTTGTGTTCCAAACATACAATGTTAACTGATCTAAATGTTGAAAAGAAAAAAGAAAAACCTGTATACAATCACTAATCATTTGTTAATACAATTTCAAAACGGAGTGTTTGACCTCTAGTGAGATAATAGTGATTGAATATACTTTTATAAATATGATCAAAAGTATTAATGACGTATAAACGTTTTCTTATTTTCAAAATGTCCATATTGTTAAAATTATAGATTACTACATGCGAAGAGTTGTTTTGTAAAAAAAAAACTGCTTAGAAAATTTAGACATTTTACATAAGTAGTTTTGCACTTCTGATTGGTTAACACGCTCCAGAGTATTTACATCCTGTAATAAAAAATGAATGAGGTATAAATGTCAAATTCTTAAGCACCGATAAGCAGAATATGAATGTAGGAATAAAGTTTAGACTAAAAGTTAACTTTTAACTGACCTCAGTTTCGTAAGCATATACGATTCCGAATTCATCATCCAATGCGAACTAAAATTAATACATTTTATTTTACCTAACCTAAAGAATAGTAAATTTAGTAAGCAGCACGCCAGACGACTTTATTAAAATAAGGAAATAATAAATAAAGCGTACCTTGCTGCATATAATGAGAAGTAAATTTTAAGGGTGGATTGCAGTTAGCATCCGGATTTTTTTTTCAAATTAGTCTAGAATGTTAGTGATGTATAGTTAGCAGTTTCAGCTGTAGGTATCTCCCAATATAATTGTGAACAGACAATACTTTTGTTAACACTTTATTTTTAATTAATTTCGTTGGAATTTTTTATATTCAATTGATATTGAACCTTGGTGCTGTATTATACTACTTTATTCAGTTAAAACCCACTCTTCCGATTGTATTGAAAATAATAATAATCGCTGTTCATCCATTTAACAATGCTCTAAACACCGCTGTTACTTAACATTCATTTCTAGTGTCGAATTAAATGGGACACATACTTCTACAGAGGAAATTATAAAGTTAACTCCCGAGAAAATAAAGGACCAGGAATTACTTTTGGTAAATTTTAAATGAATAGAAACGTGCGATTCCATATCTTTGAATGTAGAAAGATGTATAGGGTCGGTGACACCGTTTGCCAGCAATCGATGGAAGGGTAGCTGTGTCATTGGTGGGGAGAAAGTTACAAAACTTGCAACCAATGTCAGTAAATTTAGTGTCGTTATTTTCATATTTAATATATTTTCATGTTTAAATTTTTTTACCTGTTGAATAAATAATTCACAAGTTACAGCATTCTCGGGTTCAGTTTTTCCCAGAGTCCCACTAAATAGATACGCTTTCTAATTGTTCAATATTTTAACTGTTGTAAGTCCTGTTACTTTACCTGTCAGCTTTCTAGTAACCTGAAGTATAACGTCATTCTCGAGGAAATTGTGGTTTCTATTCTTCCTCCTTCGGTCAGTTGATTAGTTCAACATAGCTGGTCCTCATTTCCAGACCCTGGAATGCAACGTTGCAGTTATGGAACTATAAAGGCCACATTTTTCAAAATTTTCCAGGTTTCCGGATATGAAAACATGTTTATTAAATATTTAAATTAACCTGACAACTATTAAATTAACAAATAAGTCATAATTTTTATATTCAGCTCGTTAGGTACAACATGTGATCCACATTTTTGGACTTCTTCAGATATAATGATACATTATCTTGTGTTAAAATTCTTGAATAAATAGGTAAAAAAGTGAAGATTTTGTCTCCAATGACGGAAGAAATTTATCATTTTACCTGGAGTATAAAAAATGCGGACGAAACGATATAATCTAATGAGTTGAATAGCATAAAAATTATTTTTTGGCTGTTTTAATGATTATTTCATGTCTTAAATAATTTCCCATGCGCACATAACGCCATTTTTTGTTTCCTCTTATAAGACCAAATATAATTCTTCAAAGTATTAAGCATCAAACAATAATATAAACTATAGATGGTAAATCTGGCAACACGAATTTATGAACTGATCTATAATTTCCTGTGGTATAGCTTATTTGGAAACGAGGGGACATTACTATGTAAACACGCCTACTCGCCTTCACAACAATCCATTCTACGCATTGTTGTCATTAAAACTTCCAGTCAGTTACTGTTCTCATGTCATTATTCGCTACTCATGAAACTTGGCAACCATTTACAGAAAAGTTAGTTGTCCTTGCCTATGAATAAGTAATGATTAAATACAAAGAATGTCCAAAAGTTGTAGAATAATTTTAAAATTTTAATTTTTTCCCCAAATTTTAGAAGCTCTTCAATTTATTTCTTTTTTAAATCTGATTAAAATTAGGTGTTTCTGAATGTTTTTTCGGCCCCGTAACACGAAATTTTTAATGAACTGAAGAGATCCCGAAAGTTGGGGACAAAACCTTTTCAAATTTTTCTATTTCTGAAATTTGGCAATTTTCTGTATTTTATTTATATTAGGCCACATTAATTTATTTTATTTGGAATATATTAATTTACAGCATCAAAGTTTCTCTTTGATTTATTACATTTTATACAAAATTTCTTGATTCCAGTTCAAATTACTCCCGATGAGGATCTAAATTTAGGAACGAAACGTCTTGTACTAACTACTGTTAAATATAAGTTCAAATTAAACTTCTTCTGACGTATAGCCTGTTGTACTATTTACTTAAGTAATTTGTATTTTTTCTGTGTATGGAAGTTTGTGGGACTCAGTACAATTAGAAAATATTGTTTTCCATAAAATTGGTATTTTTTGTATGGAAACTTGTGGGACGCCCTGTATATTTATTGGTAATTTTTTCTTATTGTTGAAGGTAAGGAAAGATGGCAGCTCTCTGTGGAATCAACGGATTCGGGCGAATTGGAAGAATAGTGCTGCGTGCAACGTTGGAAAGCGATGACGTTAAGGTAAGGACAAACATGAAAGCAATATTACAGTTGCCCAAATATGAAGCAGTGTTTATAAATTAACTATTTTGGTGATAGGGGCCATTAATTAATTTATAGGACCCATGTTAAAATTTTGATTAACTCTTAATATAGGAATTTTGTTAATGCTCTTAGTAGCCAGCAACTTTAAATTTCAACAATTATGCGGTGTATAATATGGATTTTTTTAAATTTATTTACTTTTTGCAATCTGTACACAACAATAAGCGAAAACTAGATATGATACAATGACATGAGATAGAAACCCAACGGTTTACTGTACAATAGTTACTTTTGTAGTCTTCCTTGTGATAATAATTACTCAATTAGAGAAATCTATGTGGTAAGTCGAGCGGTGAAAGTCTATTGAGCCTTTGAATGTTTGCACTATTGTCTAATAGATTTTGAATTAACAATTTTATTATAGATTTTTATTCGTGGCTTTCAAAACAATTATTATAAATATTGATTCAATGCCATTCAAATATAAGAATAAAGAACATGCATTTAGTCAAAACCACGTTATATTAAGCATTTCACTATTCTCAGCCATTACAGAGGAATTTATCAGATTTAAAAGTGTGTTGCTTTCAATATCTTGTCACTATAGACAAACCTGTACTTATCGGTCAAGAGTTTATTGCCCTCTCGTTAACGAGGTCTCTAGATAGCTGTTTAAGCACATTGCTTTATCAGGGATCTTCTTGATGCATATGGCTGAAATACTTCTTCCTGAAAATGTAAGAAATTGATTGTTTCATTACGTATATCCCTCCAATTTTTGTTTGGTATATTACATTTTCATACTCGTAGGGTCTTAAAATATCTTTTAACCAAATCTAAAATCATTCACTTCGTTCGCCTTGCCTTCCCCAACGAAAATCTGTTTTGTGTTTTTATTTATAAATATTCGGTTAAAATAAAAAAAATGAAGTTATAAATATTTTATTTAAAATACGATTAATGAATGATTATGTTCTTGATGTCAATTAACATTGGTCATTACGTCACTACTAAATTTGTTTTTAAACTATTTTATAAATTATAAATCATACTTTCAACGCCATTTAAATTTTTTTAAGTTTATAAATACCTGATAAATTGTGTTACATTATTTTTATGGGGTAAATAAATTTTACAACACAAATTGCATATTTTAAGTTTATCCCATTAAAAACTGTTCTACATCTGTTTGTAGATTGTAGCAATTAATGACCCATTTCTCGATGCTGAATACATGGCATACCTCTTCAAATTCGATTCTACTCATGGGACGTTCAAAGGCGACGTAGTTGCCAGCGATGGGAACCTTATCATCAATGGTTAGTCCACTATGAAGGCATATTTTCATTTTTGCCCCACAAAATGTGAAATAGTCAATTTGAATGTAATTATATTACTTACTGATATAGAAGTTATGAGAACAATTGACTTTTAAATTGGTTGCTAATTAATCCTGTTTTCTTATATTAAACGTGTATAGTATTTTTGCATGTCGAATTTCTCATTAATTAATAAAATAACCTTTCAGGAGTACTGATAAATTGCTACCAAGAGAAAGACCCGACAAATATTCCTTGGGGACAGAACAATGTTATTTATGTTATTGAAAGTACTGGAGTCTTCACCACCATTGAGAAAGCCAATGTAAGTAATTTCTATAGCAATCAAGATATATTTTTAACTATTTAACGCTAAAGATACATCACGGCTTAATAAATAGATTACACAAAAAAGATTATGGATTATTTAAATTTAAAAAATTTTTGTTTTAACATCTGCTTTTCTTAAATACTTACATAGAGTTAAATTAAAACGATCAATATTCAGGCAAAATGGTTGTTTCCAATTAATATTAAGGTTATTCCTCGCATTTGGGGATACATCAGGCATAGATAAATTTCTTCTGACTTTTTAATAGTCATTAGAAATTTTAAGGCAACAGTATTTCGTTGTAAAATAGATTATTCAAAATTCCCTATTTTATTTAGTCAAAATAATAAACGATATAACTTGGAATTTTTAAGAATTTAATTATCATTAATTTTGACAATAAATAGTCATGAACGGTATCTATACACAGTTACTACTGAAATGTGATTTAAAAATACAAAGCAACGTATTGAAAACCGTGGAAAAAGAAAATGGAGATACATGAAATTAAAACCAATATATTTCAAACTCTTTTTCAATTGAACAATAAATCTTAAAATTGTTACAACTTAATTATAAAACTTAATTCTAAAATTTATATTAACTTGAAAAAATTGTGAATTTTTTTTTTAATTTTGTTAAAGTAGCGCCAACCGCTAAGGTCATTAATGACTGTATACAATTAGGGGAAGTTATAATCTACGTCAGTAATCAGAGTATGGTTTCTGAAACAACCATTTTTAATTTAAGTCCAAGCTCGTGCTAAGATTGGAACCCGGCATCTCTGTGATGCGAGTCAGCGATGTTAGCCACTACACCACAGGAATAGTATATTCCAATATTGTAATTACTTAATAAAATGGAAATTTGAAATTATTTTTCAACGAAATATTGTTACTTCAAATTTTCTAATATTTTATTCAATTTTTTCCTGTAAGTCTACGCCTGAAGTAATTTATTACACCTAATAAAGCCCCAAATAAGAAGACGGGACGTAGTAACGATTGAATGAAGCATTTAATTTACCTGAAAATTTGTGGTTTTAATTTATATTTATAGAAATTTCATTCATGTTTATTTATTATTTATAGAAGTTTCATTAAATATAGATATTACAAATACTGAAGATGATACACACGAAAACCTGTGTATCTCATAGCATTTATCATTCAACAGCTTTCATAACACAGTTGTTAACTAATTGACCGATATACAGACAATGAAATAAAATTTTGTACCAAATAAAAATTTGGAAAAAAGTAGTCTGATATGATTGACAAGGGCACAAGGACTAGTCGACTAACATTGTGATATAAGCAATTATATTTATATTTTACACCAGATAACCCCCGCAACTTGAATTCATTGAATATTAAAAAAGTACGCTATCTATTTATGATCGCTTCAGGGCAAACCTTATAAGTCGCAGTTGGTTTTGAACTTACGTTTCCTTACTAGTCAACCCTTGGCTACCTGTTTCAGGATCACCCTCATGTAGCCTGTTAACCCAAAAAAAAACTTGCTCTTCCTTCCACATCCCCCCTTTTCAATACCTAACCTACGCCATTAAAGGAGACTTGCCTGTTTCAGGATCACCCTCATGTAGCCTGTTAACCAAAAAGAGAGAGCAATTACTAAAATTAAAATTTACCTGACGCGACTAATAAAACCAATTTTCGTGTACATCATATCGACGATCGAAAGAAGTTTATTATTTCTCAGGGAGTTAACTCTCTGCAACGATAGGTTGATAACGGGGCGAATCCAACCTCAACAATAGTGCTTCGGAGCATGAACAGATAAACCCGCATTCACTTTGGAGACTTTAATGCGGGTATAAGACATTTATATATGTATATTATTATATTAATATCTCCTGTAATGTATGGAAATGAAATATGCACGAATATCTAAATTAAATTCCTGTTTTTAAACCTTCAAATCCCTTGAGCCGTTTCGGAGACTATTTGAGACAAACATACAGGCAGCCACTTAAATTTATTTATTGGTATAGATTAGGAAAGTAAAATAATAAATTCATCCGGAGGTCGAATAATTCAACTTGTATTAACTTAATGCTGTACCTGCAGACTCACCTGGCAGGCGGGGCTAAGAAGGTGATCATCACAGCCCCCAGCGCGGATGCACCAATGTTCGTGTGCGGGGTTAACTTGGATGCATACGACCCCGGCTCAATGGACATCGTATCCAACGCCTCGTGCACTACCAATTGTTTAGCACCTCTAGCTAAGGTTGTTCACGAAAGTTTCGGCATCGTTGAAGCTCTCATGACCACCGTGCACGCCACGACGGCCACACAGAAGACAGTGGACGGACCGTCTGGAAAGGTACGACTTGAGTGTAGTGTGTACTTTCAAATTTTTCAAATAAATTTTTCCATTTATAAGTTTTGGCCGGTCATTCTTAGTGTTATTGCTGATAACCTCTTCTTCTCACCACGAATTTAATTGTTTTTTTCATTCTGTCTCAGACCTCCTTCCTTTTTTTAAAGTATTGCAACAGATTCTTTTTACTGTACATATTCCTAGCCGAGTCATGAACTGGCTTTTATGTCTTTCCGACTTCCCAGCTCCGTCTCACTCTCACTATAGGTAAAAAACACCACTCCACGTGACGTCAGTCCTTTATAATATTCCAAGATCGCGATCTCCACAAGGACGATAGGAAGAAAAGTTTCCATAGGTCATCGTCCCCTGGTAGGTGACCAGCCTTAATTCCCTAACTTTGTTCTATGCACGAACCTGTGCCTATATCTAAAAATCATTTCGTTTAATTGTCGAAATATTAAACGAAGAATTAAATAGTTAGTATTCCTCTGCGTTACAAAGTATCTTCCCGCCGTTTTTAAAACAATAAAATTATAACAAGAAGTGTTTCTCTTCTTACGCATTCACACTATTTCTTGGATTTCACATGTTATTCTCAAGTTACAATTGCAAATTTTGAAGGTGAATCACATTAATCCAAAGAAATATAAATTCGGGCACACAAAAAAGACTTAGACCATATCATGCATCAACGTAGTTCAGGGTCCACTTATTAAGACAATTCTGCGTTACTATGGTAATTCAAAACATTAATGAAACAATGAATACTCATCAGCTGATTTCAAAACTAGTAATTTTAACGGTGATTTGATTTGAAATAGTAAATATTTTGTCTCGTTTACAGCTGTGGCGTGACGGGCGTGGTGCAGGGCAGAATATTATCCCAGCATCGACTGGAGCAGCCAAGGCTGTGGGCAAAGTTATCCCTGACTTGAACGGCAAGCTCACAGGAATGGCCTTCAGAGTTCCAGTTCCAGACGTCTCAGTAGTCGATCTTACTGCTAGGTACGTCCTTATATAGACTAGAATCACATCGTTCCCGGCCTGACCATTCCCGTGGTAGGCTGCTCTTCATTTCGTAACACGGCCAGGTTTTCTATATTGACGTTGTTTTACAGCTGCTGGTAATAGTCGTCGGTTTCTGCTGTTTTTAATTATAATCAAATGTCCATTTACGAAACAGTAACAGAAGCTCTATCTGAGAGCACATTTCCTTTAATCTCTATCTGTAATTCTGTATTTCACATTTTCTTAACAAATTTTGAGTTTTATCGCCAAGTTGACATTTATACTGCAGTTTGATGGTCTACAGACCTTGCACTTTGGGTATTTTTATTGATAAAAAAACTTTTATCATAAATATTATCAGTTTGGACAATAAATGATTCAGTATATGCAATATTAAAATAAATAATACAAAATTAAGAGTATATAATATATAGTAGATTAATCCATTTAATTAACCTACTTTAGTACATAGGTTAGGTTTTTTCTGCGTGTACCTGAGAGGCATACGGCGTGGGTGGATGAGGGTTGACAGGCAGTGAACTCATTATTGGAATATATATGAGGATTTGGTCTGCGGCCATGATGGCAATGTGGGTTAAGGTGTGCCTGCGTAATTGGGAGTATTCTTTTGAGCCGACGGAAGCGTGAAGATGGAGGTTTGTCATGGAATTGCTGGATCGTGGGATTTGGGTGGTCGAGGGCGCTTGTGAAGTTTAATTGAAATCGGCTCTACCGTTTTCTGTAGACATGGCGTAAACATTTTATCGTCTATTACAACTAATGAACAGTTGCTTTTTTATTTATGTTAATGTCTGTCACAATGTTATTTCCAGCTACTTCTCATTTCACAGGCCGTAGTTTAATAGCATAATCGAATGAGTTTTAACTCAACTTTTTAGTCGTAAAAGTTAACGACTGTGCCATTAAAATATGAAATGTCTCTGGTCATTCTTATTATGCTATTTGCGGAGATTTTCAAATTACATGAAATTGTTGAATCCCTGTTTTAAAATATGTTTTTAACGATTATTTTCTTCAATATCAAAATGAAATTTAATATAAATTTAACATTTTGCATCAAAAATTGTTAAATTCAAGCTTTAATTTATTTATTCTCATTTATTTTCATTGGAAGTGTCAAGTTAATTCTTTTAAGATACTTTTATTTTTTTATATCGAATAAAAATGGATTGCACGTTTTGTGTGGGTGCAAATTATACCATTATTGTTATACGCGGTTTACATATGTTAACAAAAATTTCTTGTCCACCATTCAAGCTAAAGTTATTTAAATAATATAATCCATTCAGATGAGTTGGTCTGAATTAAATAATACAAGAAAAATATGTATTAGCAATTATATTCCTGATATGACTTTTATCCTGTTTGTGAACCGAGTTAATTTATTAGATTTTATAAATGTTTTAGTACGCCCGATGAGGTTCCAAAGAAAGGAACGACACGTTGTGCTGTTTTCATTAGGTTCAAAAAATTATATTTTAATTAAAATTCAATTCTGACATAATTTACAGTGTTATTCACTTATTTCACTGGTCAAATAATCCATCCATATTCTTGTATGTTGTAAAGGTTTATTTAAACATTCCTGATTTTCTTACTCAACTCACTTATTGCTATGTTTACAGATTACAGAATGAAGCCAGTTACGATGACATAAAAAAAGCAATCAAAAACGCAGCTTCTTCAAACTTGTGTGGAATATTATCTTACACTGAAGAAGAAGTTGTCTCCTCTGATTTCACTAGCTGCCCGTACTCGTCGATTTTTGATGCCGCTGCTGGAATCTGTCTGACTCCAACATTCGTCAAACTAATTTCCTGGTAAAGCATAGCTCGTATTATTCCCACTTGTCTCAGTTTTATTGTAGAATGAATCCTGCCTTACGCGAGTCTATATCGAACAACTACTTTATCATAAATTATGTTCTAATTTGTTAATTCCGAATAACAGCTTTCGGATAATGTTTTTACTTTATTTTAAGGGATTATTATAGCTCATATTTATTGTACATTTATTTTAATTTGCTATATTTATTAATGAAACGACCTGTTATGTGTGTAGCGGTCAGCGTCACCTCATGAGAGGTACTGGGTTTGAACCCCAGGTTTTGGTCAAGAACGGAGGAGAATCGTACCTCTTTCCACGTGTCACTTCAAAAAAATCCGGAATGCGTAATTTATGGGTAGAGCAAGGCCCTAATTGGGTTGTATCTCCAAGGAGAAGGAAAATGTATAAATTGATTTTCTATCATTGGTATTCATATACAGTCCATGTGTTTTTTTAATGTCTCAAAATAATTTAAAATTCTATTAACGATTTTTTAAATATTTAAACAAAAGAAATTTCGCCTTACATATTCATCTTCTATGGGTCAAACATTTCTCCGCGTATACGTTACAACATAATGTGTATTCTACGAATAATCCTATTATCCAGGTACACATCGATTCTATTTCTCACGTTCCAAAGTTGTTCAAAATATCATAAAAATCCCAAATTGTCTATGACTCAATGTAAAAAGGATGACACGTATTCACAGTTAAGACGCAGAACATTTGACGATTCGTGAGGCTATTTTATATATATATATATAAGATATCGCTTCCAGTGAGAGCAATAAAGAGTGAACTACCAAAGTTCTGGCTAATTTTGTTTCGGCAGCACAACTTTAGTTCAAAGGGGAAAAAATACATTTAAGCAGAAACAATTGTCTTTGTATACAAAACTGCATTAAGATGAACTTTATGGAGGAAAGCATCTGCTTCCTCTTAATATATTGAAAACCACTGACTTTTGATATTCCACGTCATTAATTGTCGAACACCTATTTGTCCCTTAGTTTTAAAATCACATTGATGTACATCAATACTTGTTTTTCTCTCTTTACAGGTATGACAACGAATTTGGCTACTCGCACAGAGTAGTAGATCTTATCAGACACATGCACAAAGTGGCGTAAAGAAGCGCATGTTGAACGTTTCCAAATTATTGTGATATTGTGTTCGGTAAAAATGCGTGTATGTCACATATTTCGAAATTACTTCTTCATATTCTCAAAAAAGTCATTTCATTACTTTGTACGTGTTTCCTCCGCGAAACATAAATAACTGTGTGTGAATATCGAGTAAATTATCATATAAACAGTATACCTTGTTTTTTATTTGTTGTAGTTAGCGGGTTTGTAAAAATAGTTTTTCTGGTAGAAAATAATTGATAGTAATATGATTACTTTCATCCATTCCCATTTAATTTTAATTAATTGTTTCAGCCTATTTTAATATATAATGCGTCCCGGGTGTTCTTAATGTTCCTGACCTATATTCCTGAATTATGATCGCGTCACAGTTCATAAGTCTTCGCCAATCCACTATCTTGTACTTTTACAATGTGCCCCACCCACAACCTTTCACTGTAATCGATTATGCTGTTATTTGACGCAGTATTATTTGGTCCCATTCGTTATTTTTCAGACTAAATTTGCCTCTTCTGAAACCTACGTTTTTCTCTTTTCTTAGCAGTGAATAGCAATTTTTTTATCTATCTCGTTTGGTGACATAAATTGCAGACGTTCGGCTCCACTTCTTCGACACTTCGTATATCCGACATAGTTAAAATAGGTGTCAATTTTATTTTATTATTATGAAAGACATTCCCCGGCTAATATTTAAAAAAAATTATTTATCTACTTCCTTTGCAATCTGCATACAATAATAATTAGAAACTAGATATGATACATTGGCAAATAATTTAATAGTTTTTGGTATTCAAACGGAACTTCATGTTGTGTTCCAGACAATCATTTAGGAATTTTTTCGTATCTCAAACCAAAGTCAATAAAGCTTTATAGTAGTTACAACTTAACATTTCTTACCACTTTTATGACGTATTTACGTATTGACATTGTTTGATTTATGAATTCTATCTACATTTTTCATTTTCATAGATTTAATCAAACCTTTAATAAAGTTTACATAAAATAAAATTTTGTTACATAAGTGTCCGGTAAGATTACACTTACATTGTAAATATAACAATGATGTTTCTTCTATTTCATTGTTAAATTATTTGTAATTCAAATACGCCAAATTTGTAACCTGCGCATTCCATGTAAAGTGTAATTGCAATAACTTCAGATTTAAATTAGCACTTGACCAATTGTCCATTTAGATAATAGCAAATCACTGTTTTCTTATTGGCTGCCTTGCTTTGGTCTAAAATATAAACGAATTGAGAAATTGTGCTTAACGAAGCATATTTGTTTGTCGCCATTTACTGATAGGATCGTAGCCGAATAAACAATTGATATACATGTGTGTTGCATGTTGTATTAGGGAAGGGGCGCTTGATTTTTTGTGGTGACAGGCTTAGATTTTTTGCTCCAAATTAACTTTTAACTACCAGATAACCATACGAATTTTGGAACTACACGTAGATTTTCTACTTTTACCAAAAGTCTAATAGTTTAATGTTTAAACTTTACCCACATCGACAACTGCCATTAAAAATGGAAATTATCAAATTGTTTTAAAAAGTTGCATCACGCGTATATTACGAGTTACTAGAATCTTCGAATACAGCTGTGTACTTTCTTTAACAAATCTTGCTTCAAATCAGCAGTTTTTGGATCTCTACAACCATTTCTAGTCTCTCCGGCGTCATTTCAGATACTTGGAATCATTTCTCGTTATTTTTTTAAACATTTGCCCCCGGTGCTCCAGCTTTGTTTTGACAATCTCAGAAAAATTATATTTTTTGGGGATATTCTCTTATATTTTAGTAGTTAGAAACTAATTTTAAGTTTTATAAGGAAATATACCATTCCATGCGGCATTTTATGCTCTACAATTTTTCACTCGACATTGTTCTTCATAAATTGCTTAATTTTTAGTTATTCGTCAGGTTTTGGGCTATAGGAATTTTTTTTTGATATTTTTCGAACTGGAAAATTTAGATTTTGAATAAAAACCACTCAAGCTGAAGTACACATGTGGCGCTGTTAACGACTTGTAGTTACTTGGTTCATATATTAACCACGCTCAATGTTTATATATGAAATTGAGTTTGTATTGACGTTTGGATTATTCCCAGAATAAGGTTTTATTTCTTATATTACCTAGACCTGATAGCTATCAAGGTAAATTTAGTTGTACTTTACCTACATATATCTTTCAATGTTGACGTGTTTGTTTCATATATTGTGGTATATGAATTAAAAACTTGTAGGCTCCTACTAATTTTGCAGCTGTTGAGGACCTAAATCAGGCTGTGTTTTTATTCTATAATAAGTTCCTGGTTCAGTTGTGCCACATTCACACTAATTGTATTATATTTAAAAGTTTACATAACACAGTACCCATTTCCTTTTGTGGTTCATAGACATATCTAAATCTAAGTTCGTTTTATTACAGTTTAACAGAAATTGCATGTTTCTATATGTTAGGATAACGCTGTATTGTTTGTACTATAATCTTTTAAAGTATTCATATGGTCATTCATCCTATTTTTTAGACTGATCCCCCTTGTTTGCCCATAATAAATTTTCTATATTTATATAATATACAACATAAGGTATATCCTCAATTTCTATTTTGCTTTTCTTATTATGTATAAAATTTTGGACTTTATTGGCAGGAACACATGCAAACATTATTAAAACCTTTTTTTTTCAATATAGCTCTCAATGTATGTTATTCGTTTATATTTCCTGACATCTGTATTATTTTTCACAGAGTATATATTACCTAATGTATTTCCATTATTTACAGAATCATAATTTAATCAATTCAATTAATTCAATAAAAAACACTAGGTAATCCCCACGACTTAGTTCGCGCCTAAATAGTTATTTTTATTTTGCCCTAAAAACGAAACAAGTACAGAATTTTAAAAAGTTGAATTCATTTTAAATAACGTACGGTATCATCTATTTATGATAGCTTCAGGGCAAACCTTATAACCCGCAGTTGGTTTTGAACAGGTCCTTGGCTACCTTGCTCTACCTTCTGCATCCCCCCTTTTCAATTCCCTTCCTATGCTATTAAAGGGGAGTTGCCTGTTTCAGGATCACCCTCATGTAGCCTGTTAACCCAAAAAATAATCAAAATGAGACATTACTAAATATTAAAATTTATTGCGCATGATAAATATGGCCAATTTACGTATACATCGTATCGACGATCGAAAGAAGTTTATTATTTCTCAGGGAGTAAGCTCACTGCCAACGGCCGTGAATCCTACTTCGGAACATAAAACAGATCAAGAGTATAGGCAACCCTCATATACTTGGTGACTAATGCTCTTATAAGAAATATTATATATATATATATATATATATCATCTGAAATATATTGAAATGAAATATGCACTAATATATATCTACAGTTTTTAAATCCTCAAATTTTCATTGAAATCCATTGAGCCGTTTCGAAGTCTATTACAGACAAACATACAGACATTTATTGGTATAGATCAGTCAAATTTACTGCAATGGAAGCAAAATTATGACCCATAACCTCAACACTTCTAAGCGATATTAAATTATTAAAAAATAAATCATCGTTAAATATTTAATTAAATATACCTCAGTCCGCGAACCAAATTCCTCGTGTAAATACATTTATAATCTTTCCGTACGAGGGACTGAAGGAGAAATTGCTATACCTGATAGTCTCGAAAGGGAGATGAAACGTCGCATTTATATAAATTAAATAGCAGTATGCTGACTTATTGGTTGTCTTTTTCTTTATAATATCTATTGTTCGATGGTCTTCCATGCTACGTATGCCAATCGACGCAGTCAACTACTCGAACATATTGGGCAAAAACTGCAGTAGCAAGTACAGACAAACATGGATGAGACTGAGCAGACTTTACGATAAGCGTTAATCAAATGGGAAGCAATAGGGAACGCGGTGAAATCGTGTTATGTGGTAACAGAAAGCGATAAGACCACAGATAAATCCCGCCACTCTCGAGTGGCCGTGATTACCGTGGACATATAACTGCCAGCTTGGTGGCGATTACGTGGCTTTCCAAGGTTATTGCGGTGTTGCACGTTGCATTTCATTGTGAATCGTGGATATTTAAGTTATATTTTACTAAAATTTCCTTCAAACCTGCATATTATTTTTCTCATATCATAAACCTAAACATTTTTATTTTTAGACAATACGAGTGCAATTATAAAGGTATTTGATCAAATATTCATCAAAGTTAACAGCAGTACCAGACTAGTGAAGAAAGTACGCTAAATTTCGAAATAAAATGGGAAATTATTTCGGATTGACCGCTGTTGCTGTTGGATAATGTTAAAGAAATGTGAGGTTCAGAGTGATCTGAGACAGCTGGTGTCACATACCATGGCTATGAAAATGGGAGTCAAGCCAAGATTTCTCGGTGTATCGGAAAGAGGCACACAAATAGACTAGAAGGAAGCGGCGGTTTAAATCTTCTTAGCCTTGAAAATAATGTCCTTAACAGAATACGTGGCCAAATAATATCAAAATATGTATATTTCCTGATTATAAAATCCTGAAAGAAGTAAATATACTATAATCACTAATTTTATTGTAAGAATGTGAGAAAGTAATCTCTTAACATGAAATAATAACATTCGTAAATGATAAATTATTGATTTACAATTATCACTGACAAGAAATGCTGGGTAAAGATTAATTTGGTAGCTTCCTAGTAAGTTCTTTTAAGGAGGAGGCTATATTACAGATATTGATTGACCTCACTTGCAAATATGAGGTCTATCAAACAAAATATTCATAACATGATTTAAATAGGCTAATTATAGAATTTTCAGATACTGTACCACTTATTCGACTTTATTTATTTTATATTTATTTACTATGTAGCACAGTTTAATTTAATTCGTATTTTATAACGAATTAAATTCAAAAAATTAAATAAAATTTGGAGACAGGCAGACAAGTTGAGGAAAACCCAGGGTTAAAAGGGCGCCAGACTGATGCAATGACTTGCTAGGCACATGGGATTAGAGATGTTTGTTCGCCAAGGGACGTTAACCCTTAAATTTTCCCAAGGTCAACCCCTTCTTTCGTAATCGCGCTTGGCGATAAAATTAATGACGATTGGAGAAGACACGTCACGTGGGGTTCCGCTCTTCATAGAGAAAGGGAAAGGAGAGAATGGCTGGGAAATTGGTGCTGTTTTCAGTTGAAAGGAAGAGAAAGTACAAGAGGAGAAAACGAGTACCGTTACTCGGAAGCTGGGAGGAAGAGGACTTAAAGAGAGAAGAAATGTCACCGGTGTGGTTTTGAAGTTAGAATGAACTAAATTCAATCAGTGTACGGTCGAAAGTTGTAACGGGGAGTAATTAGTAGAAAGCAAACACCAAAGCAGCATAACAAAATTATATCCCAGCCAAAACTCTGCTGAGACGGGAACGACCTCGCCGAGACGGAAGATTGGTTTTACTCATCGCTCAACGGTGCGATATCTCCAGGTTCGCTAACCGACTAACACCCTTTGGGGAGAATGGCCGTCACAGCCTGTTGACTGCCTGCATCCTCGAGGAATTTCTTGAAGGAAGAAACCGCTTTGTACCTGCATGAGACTAGCGGAAATAAGATAAAAACAGATTCGTCATGATAAAATAATATCTGTTACCCGTTGTTGCCCCACAGTTTTTAACCCTGCGCTAGGCCGTTTCTAATTACTTAATTCCCCGTAAATCCTACATTTGTTAATATTAATAGATAACCAACAAGAAAATTGTGTTTTAATGTATAAATAATTTTAAAAACCGAAATCAATTTTTAGTGATTAAATAATTAAATCCCCATCCCTTTAATGTTTATAACTATAATTCTTTCACACTTGGTTTATCAGTCGAAAATTAAAGAGTGTACTAAATTTTCCACTTTGTATAAAAATCTTCAGACGTGACTAAACATGAATTTGCCTGTCTAATACAAAAATCAATTTTGGACTATGTTATCACGTAAATAGGACAAGCATGGTTGGTTGATAACTCATTCAATATTTCCAAATAAGCTTGGAATTAGTTGGATGGCTTAATTATCCCATTAACCAAATTGTAGCAACATATAAATTTCCATTTAAAAATAAATTTCATCAATAACATGGTTAAATTACTCAATTTTGGATGAACTATTTTATATAGATTAAATTCTGCTTCGATCCCTGAAATTTAAATCCGTTAAGCCGTTTCGGAGCATAGATCAAGATAATAGGCAACCCGAAATCACTTTTTGGAGACTTCGATGCGCAGATGCCAAGAAACCGTTCCATAGAATTAATATTTATTTTATATTCTGTTGCAATAAATCGAAATGAAATATGCACGAATATTTAAGTTAAACCTCAAATTTGCATTGAAGTACGTTGATCCGTTTCGGAGCTTATTTCAGACAAACATACAGGCAGACAGAGAGAGACTTCAATTTTATTTATTGGTATAGATAGAAAATTGTCACTAGTAGAAAATTAAAGGCAATTGAACTTACTTTCGACAGGAAATATCGTTGTTCAACTTAGTGCAACCGGTCGCTGTAATGTTTTACATTCTTTAGTTTTATCAACGCTGTTTGAAATGGGCCGGTTGTAATTCTGTGATTTTTGGTTGTCACATAATTTTTTAAAACTGACTGGTATTGTTCATGATCGGATAAATCCGTTAATACCAAAAAATATTATTTATTTGATTTGTTGCTGGGAGAGAACTGATCTGCTACTAGGACGCGATATGGAGAACCGGTAACCATTGCCGTTGGTGGTAGAATTGAAGAGAAAGTGGAGCGGACAGTGCCCTTTAAAAGTCGCCATTCGTATTGACGTCCAATAACTGAACACTATTTTCATTGTATATCTCTTACAAGTGGATTGAATGTAGCCGGACTAAAATGAGGAATCGATTAAGAGACTTCGTACCTGCTTCGGTGTCTTAAGTTATTATACGAAAGAATTCACTGTTTGAAAATGTATTCTGGACATCAATAATACAATCTCCACTGAAACTGTAAAAGATGCTAACAATTTTGAACTACTGCAAAGCACGATTGTGTCGATCATATAAAAAGAATGTAAAACAGTGAAGGGAGAAATTTTCCTCTGTGTTACAGCTTTTTCACATCTCCATAATCTAACAAGCGTTAGCTACTCGAAAAAAGTATAGATTTTTTTGTAATTTTTATTTTACTTTTTGTCCTAGGACTGTAGTTTTGTTCACAAAGAGTGTAAATGAGACAGAATAATTTAACGATTGCGGTTCCTAAAATTGATCGTGTCCATTAGCAAATTTGTTGAAGTCCATCTCTCACTCCAAGTTTGAAGTGTCTCGTAGACTAAACAATACCAATTTATTTATTTAAAACGTTTCCCCCTCTAGTGTTCCTATGTTATTAAAGGGGAGTTGCCTGTTTCAATATCACCCTCATGTAGCCTGTCCCCCACCCCCACAAAAAAGGGGCAGCTATACTACTTCTTTACGCAATTTCCATCATCTTATTTGGAAGCCTTAATGTAAGCCTAATAATGCATTTCCGAGCCAATGATGTTAATCCACTTTCTTATTCTCCCAATATGAGAAATCCAGTCATGAAATTATACCACCAAGTTTTGTTACCCTCCGTGCACACTGATTAATTAATAATGAAGAGTAAAGTAGACAACTTCTGGGTTGAATTTATTACTTTGTATCCTCATTTTTTCACTAGTTTCATATCATCAAAGGAAATATTGACATAAAATACTACTGAATCAATTATATCCATCTGTTAAATAATGCTTGGTTGATTAATACCGGAAATTTTCTTTTACCACCACATATAAATACTTCATTCTGTAAGGACTACAATGAATTTAACCTACACTCGTAGTAATATATCGCACTTTTTTTTTATTTCTCTAATTAGTGTTATCACTCTAGAACTGCCTATTTTGGTATTCGCCTAAATTAAGTATATAATCGGATTTTCTTTACAAATCATTTTCTTTGAATCTTATATTCTTTAATTTTCAGTATTTAATAAGTTGATTTCCCAGTTGTTTGATGATTAATGATCAACACAGTCTTTGTTCACGTTTTGATGAAACACAAGCGGTCCTTCAATAACCAAGTGTCGTGAGTCCATATCGGTTTCAGGGTAAATTTATTTAGAACCAAAATTGCTAGTATTTACTTGAAAAGGTTTTCTTTTTTAAAACTAGTAATTTTTCCCCGCACAAAAATTGTTTTATTCGACAGAAGTGATTTAAGGGGTATCTAAATTCCCAATTATTTTTCAGTTGCAAAACCTGTTTAGTTCTAACAATTATTCCTTGCTCTATTCATATTAATGGTTAATATTATTTTATTTTAGACGGCCAGTGATTCTTGGAAAGTAAAGTGGCGTGGCACGATCCACTGTTGAGTTCCAGGATGTGAGATGATGAAAACTTCGTCGCCGAGTTTGCAACTAACATGACGCAAGAATTATTCTTTCGGTCACCTCTGTACTTTTATAGAAGTAATAGAATCTGTGAACGAGGTATACGAATCTCAAACAGCCACTTCTAAATTAGACAACTATACGAGTACTATATTGCGTTACCCCGCCAACTTTTCCTGTCATCTACTCATTTTTTGTCCTTTCTTACTCCAGTCGGAACCGCCAATTGAGTTCACGTTATAGAATGTGCAAAGGCTATATTTATATATGTAAAGAAATGTTCCGGAGAAGTGCATAGAAAAATGTGAGGTTCGCAAATTCTCGAATTAGAATCCTAGAGATTGGGTACTTGTCATCAATGATGAGTCGAAAATCACAAGTGAACACCTTCTGCAATGCTCCGATGTAAACTGACGAATACATTGTAAATTCGTCTGATGCAACGACAGACATGCACTCAGTCACGTCTACTTGGTTCCCCTCTTTATAAAGTTTCGTAAAGGAACAGCCGACCACACAGTGCAGTGAACCAGCAGAGCGAGACGGCTGGCTGACGTCACACATCACGTGCCGACCCACAGCGCTCCAACCTTGGTGTGGCTGCCAATTTCTCTCTCTTCGCCCTTGCTCTGACATTAGTGGACGCGAGGAGAATCCCGGTGTCGTCAATCCCAGACTATTAACACAGGTATGTTAAGTCGGGCTCAATACCATCTCTTACTAAATACTACTATTGAAACCTTCTAATCACGCCTTTATTTTACTGGTAGGCATAGTGTCATTTACAAAACAATTTTATTCGCCCGGAAGGGAGTAGTTCTTATTACGTGGAATACTGTCTCGTAGCGAGAGATAGTATGGAATTAATTTAAACAATTCCTTACACAAACTCGATAATTATCTGCACTACTCTAATTGAAAATACAAGTTCGTTAAATTGACCTTCAGCGACCTTCATTATCGATTACTGATGTAATACTGACAGTAAAGTACCTGGCGATCTATATAATTCAACTTTTGGCAATACATCCGATATTGAGGATATTATCGGAATTATTTTTTGGAAAAATTTAAAACTAGGTGCAGCTTACTTCGTTTGGCCTGATGAAACTGGGTTGGTCGGCTTAGATAAGATTAAATAAAGTCTATCAGCCCTATGGTTCTGATTAAATGTTGAAAAGTATTCCAGCCAAAATTCTAATACTTTTTCAAACGAGCGTAAATTATACAGTAATTGATTCCCATTTCTTACGTTTAATTTTGTCAATTTTTTACTGTTAATTTATCAATATTTCTATTCAATTCGTTGCAGAAAACTAAAAGATGTCGAAGATTGGAATCAATGGATTCGGTCGTATTGGCCGTTTGGTGCTCAGAGCAGCTCTGGAAAAAGGAGCTCAGGTAAGTGTCTAATAATAATTCTATATAACTTAGAATAGGCAATTATTATGCTAAAAAAATTGTAATGTTTCAGGTTGTCGCAGTAAATGATCCATTTATTGGTTTGGATTATATGGTTTACCTCTTCAAGTATGATTCAACACATGGCAAGTTTAAGGGAGACGTCTCCTCTGATGGAACCAGCCTTATTGTTAATGGTGAGACTTATATTAACCCTGAAGAATTTTCTATGTTTTTTTCAGAAATGAAAGTTTTAATTGAACATATAAATGTGTTACTATAGAATGTTTTATCGAGCTGTGCTCACGGTTTTAATCAATTTAATAATTGAGAAAATACCAATAATTCTGTTAGATCTAGATTATGAAGTGTTAATATTGTTATAAAAAATTTAAATGCCAAATCTATATATTTTTTTAAATTTAACTTGATCAAAATATTATTAATCTTCATTATGAATTTCGTTTTCCTGGAATGTAATCACAGGTTTGCTCAGTAACTTTTATAAATATGTTTTAAGTTTGCTTGTGCACTGCCTAAATTTATACAGGTTTTATTTATAAAGTTGTCATTGTGAAAAACTTGCAATGCCTACTAAATTTAAGACATGAAAACTATGTTTATCTTTATATATACACTAGTTTGAATCTTAAGTTGGTATTTTTTAATTAAACTTTCAGGCAATAAGATAGCAGTCTTCTCAGAACGTGATCCCAAAAGCATTCCTTGGGGAAAGGCTGGTGCCGAGTACATAGTTGAATCTACTGGTGTTTTCACCACAATTGAGAAAGCATCTGTAAGTATGTTTGGACACACAGACGAATCATTCTCTCAACAACAACAAAAAATCTTTTTTGTTTGTATTGCAATTATAACTTGAAAGATAGATTATTGCAACAGAATTGTTACTGATACAGGCAACTGGAATTGATAAATAAATCACTGAAAAACCTTGTGCCTTAACACCCATGTATTCTTCATGGATTAACTTAGTTATATTTAAAATGCACAGTAACTTATAATTACAAGTTACTGACATTGTGTGAAGTTGGTTGTAATATACGGTTACTTCCCACAAGTCTTGTAGTGATGGTTAGCAATTTCAACTGCCTATAATCTTCCCCAATTTGTGAGAACCCACAAGATTTGAAACAGTTTTCATTTGTAGTAAGAAAATGAACAGGAGTATAAGATTTTTAATTTCCTTACCAATTCCATCACAGAAAGGAAGTAAACCAGATTTCTTGCAATTTAGTAACATAAGTATTAACAATTATCAGGTTGTCTAAATAATTTTCAATTTCTTAGTGTACAAATTATAGTATTTCAGGAATAGCACTTTTCTCTAATATATATTCATGAAATTTGAACTCCAATTTTTAATCAATTTTTAGGCTCATTTAGAAGGTGGAGCAAAGAAAGTTATCATCTCTGCACCAAGTGCAGATGCTCCAATGTATGTTGTGGGTGTAAACTTGGATGCATATGATCCTAGTGCTAAGGTTGTTTCCAATGCATCGTGCACTACAAACTGCCTTGCTCCTCTGGCCAAGGTTATCCACGATAACTTCGAGATTGTTGAAGGGCTGATGACAACGGTTCATGCTACAACTGCAACACAGAAAACTGTTGATGGTCCTTCTGGAAAGGTATTTGCCCAAATACATTGCAACATTATGAATCACAAAACATTAAACAGAACAGAAAGAGTTCACTACCCTTAGTCTTAGCTGTCCCCTCTAAACCCTACCCCAAATTAGCCACATCCCCTCATGATCATTATTTTGAAAAGTATGGTTTAAATAAAGGAAAAGCCTATGCTACTAACAGGAGCAAGAAGTACTAAATTCATCTTTAACACTTTAACTTTTTGTACGTATTTAGTCAGTTTATTTTATATTAAAAAATATGCTTTTGTTGTATAGTTGAATGTTTCCTGACTTAAATATTTTTTAAGACTTCAGCTTCCGGTCATTTGTTAATCTCATGAATAAGCATTATATAGTCAGTTTATACCGCATGTACTGTTAATATTTTAGCTCTAAGAAGTGTTTATTTATTTCAGTTATGGCGCGATGGTCGTGGCGCTGCCCAAAATATCATCCCTGCTGCTACTGGTGCAGCAAAAGCTGTGGGCAAAGTTATTCCTGCACTTAATGGCAAGTTGACAGGCATGGCTTTCAGAGTACCAGTAGCCAATGTTTCAGTTGTTGACCTGACTGTCAGGCAAGTTCAAAATTGGTTAAACTTGTTCTATTTTAGTGTAATGTAAAATATATATTCTTGCCTAATTGATATGTTACTCAAATGTGCTTGTAATTTAGGTCATTCTTTATGCTTACAGTATTTAATGTATGCAATTTGGAACTTTCAGGTTAGGCAAGGGTGCATCTTATGACGACATTAAAGCCAAGGTGCGAGAGGCAGCCGAGGGTCCTCTGAAAGGAATTCTGGCATATACAGAGGATGATGTTGTATCTTCAGACTTCATTGGTGATACAAATTCATCAATATTTGATGCAAAGGCTGGAATTCCACTTAATAACAACTTTGTGAAACTTATTTCATGGTAAGTTTATAGTATCAATATTTCTGACTATTTTCAGTTTTTATATCTAATTCAAGATAAATATTTACAACTTTTGTAATAAATAAATAAATATATATATATATATATATAAATATATATATATATATATATATATATATATATATGAGATAGGAAATGACATTGTCATGTTTAAAACAATTAATGGGGAAAGGACAGAGAGATAGAAAGAAGATGACTTACCTGAGGTTCATAGATGGTAGACACCTTGTGAGTTTTGGAGAACTTGAATTTTCGGAGGCACCGCCCCCTTCATCAGAAGGTTAGGAAGACATTTCCAGTGATCGGCTATGATGAAGGGGGGCGGTGCCTCCGAAAATTCAAGTACTCTAAACCTCACAAGGTGTCTACCATCTATGAACCTCAGGTAAGTCATCTTCTTTCTATCTCTGTCCTTTCCCCATTAATTATTATTATATAATATATATTATATATATATATATATAAACATCTTAAATGCACAAGAGATAAAATGTGATTTTTACTTTTTTCAGGTATGATAATGAATATGGATACTCAAACCGTGTTGTTGACCTCGTCAAGTTCATGCAGTCAAAGGATTAAGATGGATGCTTGTGAAATACTTATAGCTGGCCACATCCTAGTTTACAGGATTGTAAATGTTTCCCTTCGACAGTTGCTGAATGAACTACAGTATTTGTTGAATGTAAAGCAGTAATGTTCCACTGAATAAACTGTTTATGTGTATGCATTTGTTAGTTTCAAGTTTTGCTTGTTGAAATGCTAATTTTTAAAACCTATTTATTGAATTGAAGTAGACAAATTTACTTTTTGTTATCAGAGCTGTTATTGTAGGAATAAAGACTGAAATGACATATTTTTCTTTTAAATGGTGATTGCAGATGATAGTAATGAAAATTTATTAAACTGGTCCTAGTTTTCCTTTATTTGATTATCAAATAAAAGTGCCACTCAACTGTAAACAGTAAAACTGTACACATGATTGCACTACCTTCTGTAAAACCAATTATTATTGCTAGGGTATTTGCTAAATCTGCTACAAAATTAATGTATCAAGTTTGCATTTAACATGAATGTTTTTATTGGAGGGTTAAGTTTTCAAAACATTTTACATTTGATTGTCTGTTCAAACAATTTCTATTGAGGAGAATGGGCATGTTGAACAGTTTTATTTCTTGGCGTCAACTATTCGATCAGATTTTCCTCAACACTATTTGTGTATAATTTCTACCTATCCCATTATCATGGGAGGACTATTCATATGGGTTAGGAGAGTCTTGTAAAAATAGCAAGGGAACTGGTTATGGGAGTCTACGAGGAAAATTTTAATTCACTCATTTTTCTTGAGATCTATCAAAATGATGTTCTCCATGTTTGGCTTAGTGATATATCGTTTGTAGAAGCAGGTCTTGGTTTGTTGAGATTTATGGGTGGTTGTAGGGAGGTCAAGCGGCGTATTGTGCATTTCTCCATCCAGGGTGAGGTTCATTTCAAAAGTAGGAAACATGGTGAGCCCCCTGCTAGCAGGCAGTATAAATTCTTTGAAATCGAAGCAGAAGTTTGTTTTAAAAACAATTGTAAGTTGTTAAATTCCTCAATTTCTGATTTAGTGTGTATACCATGAAAATAAAATTCTTATAAAGTAGACACTGGTAAAATCACATGACGGTCTTGATGACTTGAACTTGATTATTCAACCTCTAATATGGTCTCATGACCTGCCTACACACATACCAACATCTACTACAACGCAACAAGATGAAGCATTTCAGAAAAGTTGAGAGTAGACGTCGACTGTTTAGTTTAGCGCGTAACCAATATTTATAGAAGTATAAAATAAACACCCTCGAATGGTTTCAGAAAATCCGAAGCTTCGTCGGCAGCTAAAGTTCGCGTTTACTGTACTGAAACGGAAATTAGCTTTACTGAGTTTCTAGGATTTTCACCTTAAATAGCAGTCTAAATATTTACAAATTATTGGTACTCTGTAGTAAACGCCAGACCAACTGACTCATACTACCTCTGGCGGAGAATTGTGTAAGTAAATGGGTGGTACCGGCTTTGGTTATTATATGCAATATTCATTGCACTTGACGTTTTGAAAGAAACTAATGATTAAAAGTTTGGGAAAATTTGTTGCGTTCCTCAGTGCCCCCATTATGTAATAAAAGTTCCAGATTTGAAATTATATAGCTTTCCGAATCTCCAGTAGAAAACCTATCGGAAAAAGCATGGATTTTTCAACGGCATTCGAGAATATTAATATAATTACACATGTTTTGAGCAGTGAATTAAATTATTTTCCGATTAGACATTACATCAAACATATCCTTAATAATTGATGTACTTTGGAGCAAACTTATTGGGGATAAAATATAACTTTAATATATTATTTAAAACGTCAAGTGATAAATTTCAATATTGAATTCATAACAAACATATTTCTTTTTTCATTAACCTATAGTGAAACAATTAGTATCAATTGTATTATATCAGCTTTATTTTGTTGATTTCTATACATTTTATTATTACAATTTTAATTATTTAAAAATAAATTTTATAAAAATATAAGAAACATTTATTAGACGTAAATTACAATTTCAAAAAATGCTCATCCATTTAAAATATAATTTGTTTAAATGTAGTTTTGTTTGTTTAAATATTATTCGTTAACTTTCCTGTTATTTAAAATGTATACCTGCACGATCGGTTTGTAAGTAATCTCTTGATTTTTAGCACTATGTGCCCCAGGAGGAGATCGCAAAACCGTGCCGGTAATTATTCACCAATCATACCTAGTACATCGCTAACGTGAAAGCTTTCTATCAATTTTCGTCCTTAATTAAGAAACCCTTCTTGAAACCCAAATTTAGTAATAATCGACATTATCAATCAACATTAATTGATTTATTAACAAATTTAATAAAATTGTCACAACACGCAACGCAATGTAATTTTTCAATTCTACCACCACTTTTCTTACATAGTTTACCGACAGAGCGGCGCTACAATCGCATCAATACGGCATTAGGTTGGCGTATATAACTTATGTGTTACAAGTAGTAGTTATTAAACAAATAAGTAGCCAAATTAGAGGCAATAAGTTATAAAATTAAGTATCTCAATACGCTTCTTCAATCCGTGATACTTTCGTCAAGTGATTGAAGAGAGTTCATCACCTGGTCTGTGGTATGTGTCTTTCTTGCAACTCTTGCGTTTCTTAATCACCTGAATAAAGCAACAAAAGTTGCAGTAACTTTGTCTGGTTTTAGGTCTTATATTAGTCCATAATTTATACATTTCTATGAGTAATTCTTCGTCCAAAGTTCAGCTGACCGTTACTATAATATAATTTTTAAGAATTCAACCTTTTTACTGGCGGAACATGTAACAAGTTTTAAGTGTTATTTTCTGAAGAATCGAATTTTGGAGTTAAAATACGGGATAATTTTTATTCTTCCTTTTTCGTATGGGTTTTCGAGTCTTTGCTGGAAAGTCATGGACATTGCTTTGGAATATCTTTCCGTCGATAAAATGCATCTCTTTTGCCCGCTACCATATTTCAAGTTTAAATTTGTGCATTTTACTGTTATGAATAGTTTAGTGCTTTGACAGGTTCTGAAACGTCATTGAGCCTGCGGGTGAATTTTATTTCAGCATTGAGTTCTAGTTAAGAATTTAATTCAATTAATTGCATGAATCAAAGGAACAATTAAACCTCGTCGCAATATTTCATTTCCTTTATGTGATTTTATTTAGGTAAAATTTGAGAAGGGTTTTGCCGTCTAATAAACCATATTTAACATTGTAAAAACCAAATACCTTCAAAACTGCATTTATATAGCTAACCCATCTCCTAATAATTATTATTAATTGCATTTATTAATGAGGAAAGTTTATATTTGAAAAGACACTGTCAGGTTATAAATTGCTAGGTTTCTACGGTGTTGTACTTTTCAATTAGCGAAACATAAGTGTTTGATTCATTATTAATGAATAACAATTTTGATTACAGGTAGGATTTTTCATAAATTTCTCTAACATGTCTGAATATTTTAAAGTACCATTTGCCAAAACCAAAGGAAATACGTCAAAGTTAAATTCTAAGTCGTCGAAAATCGACCACTTAGATTTAGAAGCAGATCTGAAGCTTCGAATGGAAAGAGCTTTAGCCCAGAAGGTCTTGGATCGATCAAATGGTAAATTTTTGATTTTGCTCAAGTGAGCTGTGTAACACTATTTACTCAGTTAAAGTATACCATTACTTTGAAATTTCCTTTCATTTTACAGTTACATTATGTTCATCAAGAACATCACTAGCCGGTTCTGAGCTATCATTTTCAATTGATTCATTAAGAAGAGAGAGCTCATGTGACAATAAGGAAAATTTAACTCCAGCTAAAGCTTCTACCCATTTTGACAAGTTCAATCAGAGTTCCAGATCTGAATATAGCATGGTATGTCTTCTTTTGTGATCGTTTCAATTTTTAAATTTCGTGTAGTGATGAGTGATCATTTATGGATATTTTCTTCTAAAGCCACACCAGATGTAGATATGTAATTGTATTTTAGTTTGTTTTTTTCTTTAGGATTCCTTTAAAATGGATGAAGCTTCTGGGCACTCAACACCCCGTTCCATTGCCAATAAATGCAGTTCTGCTCAGTAAGTAACTGGTTTAAATTTTCAGTAAATGGGCAAATAATTTTTTTAAATAGGGATGATTATATTTATTTACTTACTGATTCTTGTGTATCCTTTAATTTTGTACGACTGTAATATTTTATAAACACAATATTTATTTACTTTTAAATATACAAGATGTTACTGTATTAGATAGTCTTTAGTGAACAAGAAACCATACCAAAATATTTAGAGCATAGGACTTAATTATACGAAATGCCATCAAATTGGATGATAGAATTTTGAGGCTTGCATGCCAGTGTTCATAAAATTGTTTAATAAATATTTCATGTTCACGTAAGTTTGAATTGTAAATACTCCAGAATATAAATGTAATCTTGGAAAGTCTTTATATTCTAATGAAAATGTTTTGTATATTCCTTCCAGTTACCTTTTATTTAGCAAGTTTGCTTTATTAATAACTGTTAATATCAGAGTTGAAACTATATTGTCATTGATTAGTTTTTTGAAACTAAAAAAAATTCCACCTTTTTTAACAGCTTACATGAAGTTCATTTTATGTCTGTTATGGTGTCTTAGTTCTCAGACTTTTGCAGTAAGTTCCAAAATTTCATTCTCTATAGAAATTTTGATTTTTATGACTCAAGTTCTTTGCCTGTCCATATTTTTTTGCTTTGTGTTTCAGTTTTTATTATAGCCAGCTACCTTAATTGTCTCATATTTCAACCTTGCTTGAATCACCTCAAATTGAGATAAATTACAATTATATGTTATTATCCTGTTTGTTTCAGAGGACATGATATGACTGAAAATGTTAACAATGAAGATTTTGATTCTGGTGAATTTATTAGTGCAGGTAATCTGTTTTCAATAATTGGTCTTTAATGTAATCCTGTATGCATGTGCTCAGATTTTACTTATAAATAATACTTTTACTACTTTGGCCCAATTAATTTTACTTTTGTTACTATGAACTTGTGAAATATTATGAGCTTATATTTATACAAGTGCATTTTGAAGAAAAACTAAATTGATAGATTCCAAATAGAAATTTTTACAAAAATCTTTATTACAAATTTGTAATAACTGATTCTGTAAAAAATTATCCATTTCATACCTCCAAGGTTGTGTTCTAGGTTTTTTAATGGCGTCCAGGATATTCTATTTATACTTGTAGATCTTTTTATGTGAGCCTTTGCTGATGTATTTACTTTGACCCTGTCCATTAAGACTTATTTGTGTGTAGCAGAAATGGTTGAGCATTTTCACACCAGACATCCTGTTGTAGGTTGGTATTCCTTAACGGCCCCTCTACAAATGGGCAAAGCTGGACCAGTGCAGGTCATGAATATTTGTGTAGAGCAGAAGTGGCCAACCTTTTGTATACCATGCACTAATTTTTGACAGACTTGTTCCATATAATTTGTGTACTTTTTGTCTTGCATATTCATGATTATGGGTTATTAAATAGAAATAAGGATAGGATCTGTAGCACTCAGGGGAGGAGAAGGAAGAACTCAATCCCACAGTTAAATTAATAATACAAGATTTATGAACAATTTTGCCTTTGAAGGTACTGTAGTTACTAGAGAATATTGTTTTTTGAAAATAACTCTGGACCACAGTTGTTGCCAGTGAGATCAGTTTGGAACATGGATTTGTCTGTTCTCTCAGCCTGCTGGAAGATGTATGTTTAATGACCTCTTCAATAGAAGTACATTTATATACATAATAAACTTTTCAAAATCATTTATTTATGGCGTGAAGTAATATCTATTACAGCAAATAAATATCATTAATGAAACTTTGAACCTCTTTAGATTTCACTAATCTTTTAATGTTTGGTGTTAAATTTATTAGAGAGCAGCAGAGAATTCTTCAAATTTCAATCAGTGCATGAAAATTCATTTTGAATTACTTTCAAATTATATAAACCATATATTTGATGACCTTGCTATAATTATCAACATATGTTCTTTTAAGCATGGATTCAAATCCTTATTTCTGAGGAATGAACAATTTCAATATTTCAAATTGACTGATGCTGATAGGAAATAATTTATTAGTTGTTTTAAATTTATAAATAAAATATAGCCAAATGTTGGCAAACAAACAGAATTATCATTTAATTAATATAAATGCAATGTTTCATCAGTTTTGTAGACTTCAGGTAAATTTTTAAATGGGTAAACTAACTACATTGAGTAATTCAGTGTTGCGATGGTTATGGCCTAAATATTAAAATTACTTAATGTCATAAAAATTATTAGGTTTTAAATTAAGTTCATTGAGGTGGTTAGTAATAACTAAAAATGATAAATCAAAAGACTAGTTCTTGTCAAATAATAGGATTCTTTCATTATATAGTTCATTTTTCTGTTTTAAAAATTAGAAATGGCACTTTTCAGTTTTTTGAATCCAAAGTGTATATGTTCAATTGTATGGGCAAAGCCCTTAATATAGTAAATATGTACAGGCAGAAGGATGCAATGTTGTACTAGAAATAGTCCTACATGCCACATTTGGCATGTGCACCACAGTTTGTACACCTCCAGTGTAGTGAGGTTGACTTGTATTAGCCAATATTGGAAGTAGTGAGAATAAAACCGCAGTCTATTTCATACCTTTGCTTGGAGAGCACATTTAATGGGGTTGTGGCAAGGTGGCATGTCCAGCATATTTTGGTCAGATAATCCAAGTCTTTCTGTAACTTAAGGATTTCAATTGTTTTTAATTTGGTGCTTCTCTATTAAAATGTTGCTATTAGACAATCTTTTTAACTTTTCATTTTCAGATGAATTTGCAAACGTTCTTGTGGAAGATGAATTATCCTGCTTGAATAAGTATGCCGATATCCCTGTTACTCAAAATAAAACTGCTGAAAGTGATTTCTCTGGAGTCCTTGAGGGTGAGGTCACTATAGGGTGAGGACAAAATGTTTCATTAAAGACTTAATGTTTATGGTAAAATTGTATCAAGCAAATCTGGTTATAAAACTGAACAATTGCAAAGTTCATAATATTTTAGTTTTGATTAAGAAAAATAGCTTTCACAGAAATCTGAGCCATTTCTACAGTCTGTTAAAAATCTGGTAACCTATAGACCTGAGAGACTTGCTGGATTTTTATTGTTACTTGTGCTGCATATATTAAACAGAAAATCACAACCTGTACAGTCCTCCACACTAAATTCCAGAATTAGGAAAAATAATTTTATTAATTGTAACTTCTACATTACATACAGACGAGAATTTGTTGGAAAATAAAAACAGGAGAGATCAGCACTTATAATTCTAAGTGCATTCCTGAGGGAACTGGATAGCCTACCATGCTGACTGCTACAGTAATTTCTTGCTTTCTTTAGAATCATAAATGCTTATAATAATTGCAGTCCCAACAACTTCAACAAGAACAACGGTTACAGATTAACATGAAGCTGGACTACATGCTTAAGTAAACAATCTGATTCTAGGAATGAGTGACACAACAGGGGTCAGAGTTCGAGTGATCATGAATGTCCCAGTGATATTTAAGCAATACTGGGCACATAGAGTAACAGTCGTGACATAGCCTTGAAAGTACTCAGCTCTATTGAGCGAAACGTCTGCAAGAACACCAAAAATCAGTGACCTAACACCCTAACAATTGTCATATAATTTTGAATTGTTTAAAATTTACATAAATAAAAATACACTGTTAAGAAAGTTAACTTGCCGTTTCAGATCAACTGTTCTGGGACCAAATGCAGAGAAACAACATATCACAGCAGATAATTTTTTTAAATTAAAATCAAACATGGTATGTATGAAAATGATGACCAAGCTTTATCTATATTATTCAAAATATGGTTGATTCATGATTCAGTGCTGTTAAAGGCTGAATGTAGAATAACTATTAATGTTCATCTAAGAATAATATAAAGTGTTTCAGCTATATATTTTTTAACTTTCTCCTTCAATCTTGTCTGCTGTTGTGATTACAATTCATGAAGTGTGTTTTTAACTATTAATCTTGCCCTTTTATCAGTATAATGTATGGACTATCATTCAATCTTCTGAACATTTTATTACAAACTACTGGGAGCCTGGGAATAATTCCCAGGTGATGCAATATTTTATTCATCAATAATCTTATAAATAATTGCTACTTGAATGCATGACATCCTATTTTCTCAACAGGAAACTAATAGAAACAACAATAAATCTAAGTCAGCACGTGATTAAACCATCACAGAGAGCCTCTGTGACGAATGTTTTCAGTCTTTATTTCTTCTTCCTTTCTTCTCTACGCTTGACATGTTTTTCTCTGAGCATAATTCTGTGCTAAACATATGATTCAAAGCGTATTTCCTATCTTTCTCTCTCATTTACTATCCTTACTTACTATCCAAATATCCAATGCATGTGACTTCGTCATGTTACATATATATATTACATTACTCACGTCTAAGACTAAATTATCGATTAACCTTAAATTTCAATGTATAAAAAGCTGCTTTAAATTCAACCCAAAGTTACTAAAAAGAAATTCTATTTTTTTTTTGTTTCATATTTGTTAAAAATTTTAACTTATTAAGCTATTAGTTATTTCTAATTCTTCATCACAATTTCTAGCCAAATTTTGGAAATGAGATGCTGAGCCCAGAGCATATCAGACAGCCTGTGAATTTAGTAGATATATCACAAACTCAAGGTCAGTGAATAACTTTACCTTCAAATGCTTGTGTGTTAATAATCTGTTAAAGTAAAATGTTGTTAGAGTTAAGCAATTGGTACATCTTTGTTTTGACTACAGGCTTCTTTATAGGTATGCACACTGCATCAAATTGGCTATATTTTAATGGTATTTAATAATTTTGATCTTTTAAGCAGTATTTTGCAAATGTTCTTGGTATTTTTGAATATATGTCTCCCAATACAGTAATTTACTCTTAGTTAAATTCTCTTCAAAATGTATAATTTATGTTTTAGAGTCAACCATTAAAGAGCCATCCGTTGAAAATATTGACAGTATTATAAGTGTTTCAATGATAAACAATCTTGTTGACAATGAAGGAAATGGAATGTCTCCAAATACTCTAGTGAACAACATTGTAAATTTTCGCTCGAGACAATTAAAGTCTGGTAAAACTTATTCCACAAACAAAACAGCGAAAATGGCTGAAAATCAAGATCATGAAGTGTCATGTTGGATAGAAACAGAATCAAATCAGCAGAAAGATGAATCAGATCTCATAAAGTTGGATGAGTCATATAAACAAACTGTAGGTATGTTTCTTTGTGAACAAGTATTGGTCAATAGCTTCAATATGTTATGTTCACAATAGTATTCTTTATAAATATAGTAATTTATCATATTTTAATAAGAAAAGTATCACTTTTGTCATAATTTTTTATAAAAAAGATAGTGTAGCACAGAAGAATCCTCCCCAATTTATTTCATATTTTGGTACAAATTAAATTCAGAAGATTGAATGAGAATATTTGGAGACATGTGGAGATACCACGATTAAAGAGGCACTTACCAGTTGTGAAGATCCATTCATTCAAGCTAGGTCAGGAGATAAAGGATGTTTGGCCACCAGGGGATGACACGTGAAAATTTCCCTTTCTACATCATGTGGGGTGGCATATTTCCAAGTAGAAGGTGAAAGGAAAGACTGGTGAAAAAGTCAATCTGCATTATAACTCTGAAGGAAGAGGAAGTCGGAGAGGAGAAGGGCTGTGTGCCTTAAGAGTTGAAAGGAAGAAGGTAGAGGGTAAATGCAGTCAGTATGTTGGAAGTGGAAGCGGAAGCGGGGAGAGAAGAAAAGTTTGTTAGGCAAAAGTTGGAAGGAGGAAGTATTTAAGAAGAAGAAAGAAGACACTTTTAATAATTTATTGAAATCAAACACAAATGAGCACAAAAAATTGATAGCACAGCCAAAAACTCTGGTGAGGTATGAACATCTTCACCTAGATTGAAGACTGGTTTTCCTCTTTGCTCGATGGTGCAAAAATCTGTTTTCTGCCAGCTTAGATCACACCCTTTTGTGAGGAAGGGATCACCACAACTTTCTGCTTACGATTGAAGAAATTCCTGAAAGTCATCCTTGATACCTGTACAAAAAGGTTCTGAAATGAGCTCAAAACTGGTTCGTCTTTCCGGCTTAAGAATAACTAGCTTGATCTCTGCTAGCTGTTGTTGCTCCCTGCTCCCTCTACCCCTTCCACTCTCCACACATGGTAATTGACCCTGATAAGTCTTGTATATAAAAATACACTGAGCTAAGCAGTTGCTATTTAATCATTTAATTTCCTCAAAATTTCACATGGTATATATAGTACAGGATCCAAGTAGGAATTTGTGTTAAATAAATGAAAATTATCAAATTTCCACTTAAAACTTTGTCAAAATATTTTGAAAATGTCCCCTTTACGAAAGTATTCCTAATGCCCTAACCTTTCTCAAATTTAGTGAATACATTTTAATTATAGTGTATGGGTGTTGCTGGTTTTGTTTGAAATAAAATTAAAGGGTATTTAAATAGATAAATGGCGAGTTTATTTAAACAATTTTAATGAGAAAATATTTACAACATTTTGGCTGTTGGCAAAACAATCTGAAATCTTAAACAATATCAGGTTAAACCATGGACAAATGCCCCTGTAGGGTCGAAGATTGGGTTACTTGACAGTGTACTTTGTTGGAACATAGTGCTGCTTCTCCGCCAGCTTCTTTGGTTAATAGAAAAAGTTGTCTAGCTCCCTGTCTTGACACCTTCAATGGAAAAAATGTGAATGATGATTCCTCACAGCATCACCGGGCGTGAGTAGAATCGAAATATTGAAATTTTCAATTGATTTTCTGTAGACTATGAAATTCCATTGGTTTAGGCAACCATCCATACAGGAAATGACATTGTCATGTTAAAACAATTAATAAGGAAAGGAAAGAGAGATAGAAAGTAGGTGACTTACCTTAGGTTCATAGATAGTAAGCACCACCCCCTTCATCAGAAAGGAAGACATTTTCAGTGATCAGCTAGATGACGACTCGTGCATGGGTGTATATATAATTGAAAGAATTATTATTGTTACAAATTGTATATGTTATGTCTTTTGGTTTGGAGAGCAGTGAAAATATAACTTTATATAAAGTACTAAGAGGAGATCAATTGGCATTCCCATTTTAATTTTCCAAGTATTTGTTATATTTATTAACATATAATAGTTCTAAATTTCTTGTGTTTTAACACAGACAATTGTTGAAAAAATATTAATATTGCACATTTCATTATTAGTTAAAGTTATAATATCTGTAATCATTTCATTTTATTTAACTGTAATTTTAAAATGCACAATAAATTTATTGTTTCTTAGATCAAGATGATGATTGGATATCTGTAACCTCCAGCATTGATGGAAATAAAGTTACTTCTTGCATTGGTGTAAGAAGTGAATTAATATTGTCAATTTGCAACAAAACTGACAGATGGTTAAGGTGTAAGTTAGAACTTTCTGATAAATTAGTTGATGCCTACATAAATATGGTGAGCGGAAGTGCTGTTATTGATCCCCTTGGCTCTAAATGTGCAAAGGTAAATTTCATTCAGTTCTATTAAAAAAGCATGTGTAAAGGTTTATTAATTCTTCTTGTGTTGTCTTGCTGGTAATTAAAACTGTTTTATTTTCATTTCAGATTGAAGTTGCATCTAAGAGAATAGGTGATACTATAATATCAATCAATGTATTTGTCGAAGATATTATGACAAAAGCTAATAAGATTTCAGATGTGAGTCTGCATCTCTCTGGTTTAGAGCCAAAGGTATAAAATTTGGTGCTTCAGTAAAAAAAATATATTTTTCTGTTAACTGTTTTATACTAAAAATCAAGATCAGATTTCCATACAATAACCCAGAACATATTTACCCTTAACAATATTTGATTTCCTTTCTATAAATTATAATTAACTAAATATGATCTCTATAGCTTCCCCCTTTTATTCTAATAGTAATTTTAAAAAATAGCTGCATCAAATGCATAACTTCAACGAAGTAAAAGGTTCAATCCATCCCACCTTGAAAACCTAATATATAGACTGAAAATGTTCGGTTGGTTGTACTCGATGTGGTGGCGGAGTCGGTAAGACACATGCCCCGGCTCTAGTGGCGGTTACACTGCTGATTTCGTGTACCCAGGTTCGAGTCCTGGCCACATTGAATTTTTTCAGTCTTTCTTCCCTCTTCCATTCCCTTCTACGCTTAACATATTTATTTCTCTGTGCGTGATTACATGCTGTACATATGATTCGAAGAGCGAATTTCCTGACTTTCTCCCAAATATTTCTATTTTTCTTTCTATCCAATGTGTGACTTTGTCACTTATCCAATATATATTATATATATTTATTTATTGTAGAAGATCTGTCGTTCCTCCGTATTTGAGGATTTCTCAATTCCTTTAGGGCGCCAGGTATTTTTCATAAAAAATACCAAAATTGATTTTAATAGTTTTAATCTCAATCAGAGCATGAAAAATAATTATATCTGCAGGGCGTGGTCATTCTCTTGTCGTCCCACCGACACAACCTGCTCCTTCCACTACCCCATGACGACTCCCCAAGTCTCACCAGACTACATTGTTGGCCCAAGTTGCGTCAGTTCCTCAACAATTGCAACTCGCAAGCTGGCCTGCATTGTTAAGTGTAACTTTTCATGTTACAATATATATAATTAATTAATGGGGAAAGGACGGAGAGATAGAAAGAAGGTGACTTACCTGGGGTTCATAGATGGTAGACACCTTGTGAGGTTCAGAGTACTTGAATTTTCGGATGCACCGCCCCCTTCATCAGAAAGTTAGGAAGACATTTCCAGTGATCGGCTAGCCGACGACTGAGCAGCCAAAATTTGCTGCTCTGCTAACTTGGGTCGTAAACAATTACTCTGCCCAGCCTTTTACATCGGTCAGACAAAGAGACCCCTCCCCGAACGGATTGCCAACCACCGCAGCACAGTAAAACTCCTCAAAACCCAATTCCCCATAGCCGCCCATGCCCATAGCCACAACACCAACAACTTCAACCAGTGCTTCACACTGACCCCCCTCAAAGCCCTACCTCCCGACTCATCAGAAGCTGAACTCCATCTGTGGGAACTTTCATTCCAGCATGTCCTACAGTCTAGACAAAGCCCTGGACTCAATATCCTATAACTCTTTATCTCCAACCTTCCCCCCCCCCCCCCTCCCCCGCAAAGCACGAGATCATTGGAATTTGTATATGCAATAAAACCTTCTGTGTGCATATACCTTGCTATTTGTGTGAATGATGGTTGTATGTATGTATGTATGTATGTGAGTTTGTGTGTCAATATTTAAATATTTACAACTTTGAGGATGGATGTGTTTAAATGAATGTGTGTCAAGATGGGGGTGTTAGTATGCATCTCCCCAACCCCCATCAAGTCCTTGCCTCTTCCCAGACCCTTATTGAGAGAGAAAGTTGGTGACCTGGTGGGGTCAATTGTTTACGACCCAAGTTAGCAGAGCAGCAAATTTTGGCTGCTCAGTCGTCGGCTAGCCGATCACTGGAAATGTCTTCCTAACTTTCTGATGAAGGGGGCGGTGCCTCCGAAAATTCAAGTTCTCTAAACCTCACAAGGTGTCTACCATCTATGAACCTCAGGTAAGTCATCTTCTTTCTATCTCTCTGTCCTTTCCCCATTAATTATGTATATATATATATACACACATACTACTAGACTGACTGTTTCGTAAGCTGACGACGTAGCCTAATGGTTAAGGCACTCTGTGGCTATAACGGAGATTCAGTGATAATCGCGGTTCGAGTCCTGGCGGCTGCAAATATTTGGTCTTTCTTTCGTCTTCCATTCCTCACTATTCCTTTCTCAAAGTATAATTCAATGCTCGGCTACCTTTCTCCATCATTTCTTTCCTTACTTACTATCTAAATATCGTATATTTGGACTGCTAAAAAGAAGCAATTTGTTTTTTGGTCTGAAGTAGTACTATTGCATGAAATTTTCTGAGTTCAACTTCCTACATGAGGGAAACCTTAATTCTAAAATTTCATGAAATTGATTGCATACCAGAAGTAGCCACATTGTAAGATACTGTTGAATAAGTAATTAGACATAAATTAAATTTACAAGTTTTGCTCTTAATGTGGGATATATATATTTTTTGCCTCATAACTTATTAAAACTGTACAGGTGAAAATCATTATAAATCTTCTAAAATACTTTTGACTGACTTGTAAGTTGGATTACATACTTCAGTTAATATATAAACTCTTGTTACTCGTTTGTTGTTTCAGATTGAAGTTTCAAGTGAGACAAGTCCATCATCACCATTGGTGTTAAATTATGGGTTTTTGCCAGAATGTTGTCATTTCACACATGCATTAGCTGTGAAAAATTTAAGTAACTTTGATATTCCATTATTATTTACTATTAAAAAGGTAAGACATGCAATATTGATTTAAACTTTGCAAAATATCAATTTTTTAATATATTGTCACATTATGACAGAAAAATATTTGTTGCTAATGAAATTTTGACATCTTTTTTTCAGCAAAGCAACAATTTACAAATGTTCAGCCTGGTGGAAACCTTAAATGACTCTATTAATTGTTCAAAGCTAGAAAGAAATACATCTGCCTCATGTATTTTGCACACAGGTCAAACATTGCCCATTGCTGTGGTTTTCAGCTCTCCAAAGATAAATTTATTAAAGAGTAAGGAAGCTCTACTTTTAATAAAAAAAATTGCAATCATTCAATTTCACTTTTCTTGTATGTGGTCAAATTCTTTAAATAGGAAGTTAGTTGTGATATACAAATGGTTTAATTTTGGTGAATAGTTGGATATAATAAATAGTTTTGTAATTTTAGATATAATGTACATTTAAAATACATTGGTTACTCCTTATAATAACATTGGCTTTTACACATTTTGGAACATGTGTTATGGCCCTTTATAACAAAATCAGTCACAGTGGTTCAAATTGAAAACTATATCATATATTATATACCTGGAACTGTGAGAAGACATTGTAAATATAAAGTTTTATCATTTCCATTTTAACAGTTCAGTTGAATTCACTTTTGTCTTTAGAACTGCACAAGAAGCTTTTGAAGCAATGGAAATGGCAATTTGCCTTCAGTAAGATTGTCTTCAAAAATGATAATATTTTAAAAACATTTTTAATGGTTCTCTCACCAGCCCATCATGCAAAGTGTTTTATGATGAAGTTAAGATATTCTGCTGTCATCATGATGTTTTCAAAAGTAAAACTTGGTGGATAAGAGTCCTGCATTCCTTTCATATTAACCTATTGATTGCTTCTGAAGATATGGTTGGCAATTTGTGAAAATTGTGATAATAGAGCCATTTGCTAGTTGATTCCAAATCACACCTCATTTAAGAGAAAAATACTCTGACAGAATTACAATTTTACTGGCAGCAACCATGGGTGGAACTGAAAATTGCTAAGAATTTTGTGATCCGGAAGTACACACATCCAAGGTACTTCAGCGACATTAAATATACTATTTGAATACCATAACACCAAAGCATAGATGATAAAATATTGTCAACTAATGCTTAGTAAGCTGGGATCAATAACACAAAACAAGTTTCCAAATTTTATGTTTATTAAAATATTTTTACAACTGGGAAGTTTTACAGCAAATGGTTGGATACTTGTAATGTTCATTAAAAAATTTAGCATGTGCTGGAAATCTAATTTCTGATTTGCATTGAGGCTTAATGACTAAAGTTAAAATTATGAGCGATTATTGTTCCTACTTCAGTTTTGCTCAGACCTTAAAAAAAGAGCTTATCAGCTATAAAAATGAATAGAAGAAATACAAAAAGATTCTTAACCAAGAATTTTATAAATAAAAATTTAAACGGAAAAAAATAATTGCAACTCTTCATCAGACATTGCCTTTTGAGGTTACTCAATGGAAGAGGTGCATGAAAATTGTGGAGCTTTCTGAAGTTGGTAATCTAATTATTTAAGTAAATTACTGTTTGACTTTAGCTATCTGAGTAGTATTAGACAGCTTAAACTTTTAGTATTAAAGAAAAATGCAGTGCTTAAATGTTTGTCTCCATTGTACTGCACACAATCAAATGTAGTGAATTAATGAACCCTGTGAAATAAAGCCATTAGCTAGCCATACGCAAGTGGATATTCTTGACAGGCCGCAGTCACGGTTATTCGCCAAGAGCCTGAACGCCAGGTCGGACCCTACAGACCTGACTAGTCTGTCGCCCACTCATGTGCAGGCCGCGTCCGTTCAAATCTTTTGTGCTACCTATGTCAGCGGACGAGAACGAAGGATTTATGGTCATTTATCCGCGCTAACCAGGACTTTTGTGCATGCTAGAAGGGCCATGGGCATGGGCCATAGTTTTTAGTGGTCTTCTCGTAACAATAGAGATCTTCACTTATACTGCTCAAGTCAAGGTTAATATTGTTTTATAAATTTAATTTTGGTATATTATAAAAATAGTTTTGAGTGTATTGTATATTGTCACTATACATTTTTAACATACATATGCAATGGACGACAAAAAGAAGATCGTGGCAAGTGCTGGCGGAATATACGTCAAGTGTGTTTATATTTCCAGAAAGGAAGAGTTAACAAAGTGGGAGAAATTTTGAATTTCTAGTTATGACTTTACTTAAGGATCTAAGAGATAACAAGGTCTTGGAATCTACCGAATTAGAAATGCTGGAGAGAAGGCGCTATTGATCCCTATTAAAACATACCAAATTAAAGTACTTGTAAAATGTGATATTATAATAGTATGTAAAATTTCATTGGGTACTGGTAGGTAAATTATATTTATCACCATATGACCGGCTCGTAAATATACCCCTTTCTGAAGCCTACACTTTCTTCTCTTCCTTTCGGTAAGTAGACCTTACGATTTTTTTTCCAAATGACATTGGTCCGATTTAAAATTTTTTACAAATAATGTTTATATTTTATCCATACCACAGAGTGCAGCTTTATATAATTATCAATAAATCATGGCATTTAAAATGATATAAACATTCTATAATAATTTTCCGGGAGTGATATATTTTAATTAAATAATAAGATAAAATTGAATTAATTAAGTTAAAACAAATTAAATTTATTCACAAAATAAAATAAATACAAACAGTTATTAACTTGAGGGTCCAATTTTTAAGAAACAAACCTCGACTAGCTCAATTTATGTCATATGGGTCTTTTTAATGGGCTTGTCTTTGCAGCAGCAAGATAATCATATCAAACCTCAGACAGAGGCACAGACACGCACCTGCCTTTCTTCTCTTCCTGCTTCCTGGCGGCTTTCTTCTAGCGCTGTTTTCTGGTGTCACCGGCGTCCCTTCTCAGAATCCTGGGCCGGATTATGAAGGATGGGCACCCTCTGCTCGTAGCCGTCCTTTTCCTTAGTTTGTCCCATGTTGTATTGGAAGCAAAATTAGCTGTGTCCCACGCCACCTCCAGAAATCTTTCTGCTGGTCAATACTGTTTCAGACTGCTTGAGTTTTTGTTCCCATCCTACCAGGTAAATTTTCTTAAATCCCCCACCATGAGTTGCATGGTGGGTCACCTGACCTGAGCCTCCAATAAGCATTTGCTTTTGCCTGCGGTTTGTCATCCCAAATTCTGTTCTGCCAAAATTCCTGGGGTCAAAGAACTGAAGCCAGGTATCACAGCTGTAAGGCGCTCGGTGTTTTTGGCACAAAATCGCCTGTTGGTCCCGCCTGTCTGGCGCCTTCATATTTACCTGGGCTCAAAATTCTACTACACTGGAAATTATTCACCCAGGTGGCGAAATAATATGGTGGTTACCATGTTCATTCATTACAATACAAATTTAGTCATTCTTGTTATGGGTTTGTTAGCTGTATATATAGGATTTAATATGAAACGTTTCAGTTTGGAGTATCTAACAGGAAATCTATAATATAGCTCATCAAACAATTCCCTACGATCTATTTCATTATTGATCAATTTAAAGATAAACTTAAGTTATTTAAAAAACCATTCTGATTCTAGAGGTGGAATTCTTAAAAGGGAGGATAAATTAATATAGACATGATCAATAAATGGTTCAGGCAACTCCAATCAATAAGAAATTATTCTATAAAATGTATGCTGAATTGTTTTCATTCTCTTCATATAAATTTTAGTATATGTTGACGAAATTATTGAGCCATTCATGAAGATAGGTTTAATTAATCATAAATATAATATTATAATGGTTGAAGGTGTTTCTCCTTATAAATTCAAATATTTTATCTTTATTTTAGTTATATTTATTGATAGTTTATGAATAATGAATGCTTTAGTTACAATATATTCCAATAATTTAGGAAAGTGCTCAATACAGAAATGTATCTATAATTAACAGCATTTTATTTTCTCAATATTTGAATATTAGCATTTTTTCAAACCAGCGGATAAGTTCATTTTTATGAGTTATTGAAAATTTTATGTAAAATGTAAGAGAACAAATATTTATATTTCTTTATGAAATGGGGAGTATGCCATCTGTTTCAGAACTTTTATTTGTATCTAAGATACTGATACTATTTAATTAATATTACTTGCTGGGTATTCATTCAGAAATGAATCTAGAACTTCTTGATATTTTTTATCTTTAAGGTTTCATTTGTATAAAATTAGTCATTTAATTTCCATAATGAAGGCCTTACTTTGTCTATTAATTAATTTCTGTCAACTTTTTTTTAAATCTGTATTTTTTACACTCTTAACATCATAAACACAAATTAATTGTACACAGAAAAATAAAATAAATGACTAGTTGTTAATACTTGGTGCAAGCTCCATCAAGGAACTTAAGGCGAGAAGTGAGAGTAAAATCCATGAGCAAGAACCGCCTGAGGGACAGTCAAGGCCTCTATGGGTGGCCTGCTGTCTGCTAGGGTTACCTGTCTCACGTCACTAACAAAAAGTCCGGGCACATGGGTTTTACCCCAATTACCCGTGGCCTGTCCAAAAATCCGCTTGTGTATGGCTAGCTATTGACATTCACAATTGTTTGTCCCATTTTGTGTATGTTATATTTAATCTTAATGCAGTTATTAAAATAGGATTCTTCTATTTGAAATGTCTTATTTTCAGATGAATGTGGAAAAGCAGATGTATCTGCTCTACTGGACATACAGCTTGCTGAACCCATATCTAATATTATTTTGAAAGAAATCCCATTAATTGCTAAAGTAGGTTACACACACTTGCTTCTAAATCAGAAATATTTACCACTGGTTTTTGATTTTGAACTTGGGGATAGCATTACAAAGATCTTTCCGATTAAAAATGGAGGATGTGTACTTTTGAAGTTGTCGATAAAAGTAGATGGAACTTCCATTGCCAATTGTCTGACCATTAAGCCTAAGAGATTGTGCATTCCACCGGGTAGAGAATCTTTCATTGAACTCCACTTTCAGCCTAAAACGGAGAACCCATGTGAAGGGTGAGTTATCTTCAAATATTTTTTTCTTTTATGTTTGACTTAAATTTACTAAGTCCTTGTAACACAGGAAACTAATAATTGAAGTGGAACCAAATGGACAGTTGTTCCTAGTAAATGTAACTGGAAATTTGAAGAACTTTGATTCCACATCAAAACCTAGATGTAGTTCAGCAGCTGATAGTATATCAAGATATTTGTCTGGGTATGAAGGATCTATGTCTTCTAAAAAACACTCAATGGAAACACCATGCAAGTCCAATTCAAAGTTTCCTGTGACCACCACTCACAAAGAACTTGTTTGGGGTAGTGTGTGTGTTGGCAAACAAAAAATAGAATCGTGTATGTTACGTAATGAGAGTAGTTCAACAGTGAAACTTAAGGCTTGTTTGGATGATATTTTTAATTCATTCAAGGTATGTATACTACTAGACTGATAACTAGTTGTAAATTTAGAAGCTGTTAGTGTTATTACTAAATCATTTTGGTGTAATAAACAAATGCTATTAGGATTTTAAAAACTAGTCTAAGCTTTAGAATTGGTAGTTTGTATTTATAAAACATTAGCATTTATTATATTATTTTTACTTAAATGAAATGTGAAAGTTTATTTTAAAATGTTTATATTTTCATGAAATCTTGTATAAACAAATTCTCCCTAACATATTTTTTAGACCAGGGAGTACAAATAGTGTAATTATTTGGTTTGCATGTTTACACTTGGTAATACAAATAGTTATTTGTGTGCTGAGTGAAAGATTAATTATGAAGTAAAATGTGTTAGTATTATAAAATGCTCCAATTTTTTTTACTTTATTTATGTAGTGTTGCATGTACAGGTATTACTGAAAATATTGTTTCTGTATACTTAAATCATGACACATTATTTACAGTATGTTAGCATCCCTTTCATTTCCATTTCATCTTAAAATTTATTACAAGTGTTACCCAAAGGTTAATAGAGAATTAGTACTTAGGAATATACTAGGTTTATTTTCAATAATGTCATGTTGTCTTAATTTTGTTTCATTCACAAAAGAAGTTGGTGAAAATTCTGAATGTAGACCTTGCGTGTGGGATATTTCTTTAGTGTTTTTGAGATTTAGTTCCATCTGCAACTGTAAATGAGTTGTGTTCTGTGAGACCATTATTATCTGTGGTCTCTTTGATGTTTATCATGATGTTCTAGTATTTTAGTCGTGAATAATATTAACAAAGATCGCAGATTTTCCCGATGTAATTGTTGCATTAGGAACTCTTGGGCTTCCAACCGGGTGAGAGCAGGCATTGGCATATAAGATATCACTTGATAACAATGACGTCAAAATGTTGTGGCCACTGACTGCTCTCACCCGGTTGGAAGCCCAAGAGTTCCTAATGCATTGAATAATATTATTTATACACCATTGCTAACTTGATGTGATACAGTGTTCATCAGGGTCAAAATAACTGGGGTTAAGACTGAATGAGGATCATATGCTTTCCATTGTAGTATTCCAAATTTGGAAAATATAATAGGAATAACAGGCCCTCAGTTGTACTAGTGGGCCCTCAATGGTTTGCAGAACCAAAGAGGGGGGGTGAGAGAAAATACTGTTACAAAACAATGACTAATATAAATTCAACAAGACTGCGCTATGTTTGAGGATTAAGGAATGCACAATGGAAGGTTATGATTACTGTTTACTTAATGGCTCTATAATATTCCTTTTTGTTATTGTTGTGGCATTCAGTCATAGACTGCTATGCTAGCCTATCTTGTTCAAGCCTTTTCAGTTCTGCATAACTACCACATCCTCCATAATCTGCTTGGTGTATTCCATCCTTGACCTCTCTTCTGTTCTTACCCCCACACACTTCCCTCTATGCTAATTTTACAAGGCCCTCGTGTTTTAAAACATGGCCTATTAATCAACCCCTTCTCTTGATCAATTTCCTCAATATTGTTCACTCTTCTCCTATTCTGTGTAGAACTATCCACCCATCTGATTTTCAGCATTCTCCTATAGCATATTTATAGAACTGATAAACTGCCTCTTATGTTGTTAGTGCTGTTGAATTCTGCTATAGAGGTTCTATTTACAGTATTATAAGATTCTGTATTTCATAAGATAAATGTTAATGTGTTATTCAAAATATGTTGTAAGTGTGCTACTGATTTTTGCAGTTAATAAATGACCAAGGACAAAGCTTTAATGAACTTGAAATTATTCTCCATTCAATGGAACGTGTAAAATTTAATGTTGCATTCAATCCTCCAAAACCAGGATCAGCAATTGCCAGAGTCATTATCAAAAAATTGTCATCTTCCAGTGGCACCTCAAACTTTGTGGTAATTTTTAACTTTCTCTATATTAATTTATATTTCTATTATGCACAGTCATTCCATTTTACAGTGGAAATATAAATTAAATAACTTTTAATTTCTTTTTTATCTATCATCATTTGTTCAGATTCTCTATTGATTTATTTTTTATGCACTTCCCTGCTATTGATATTGTTGCTATGTGTTTAAGTTATTCACGTATTCTTGTGGAAGCTGCTGTTGTAACTTCAAACTTTGATTTAATCAATTCTACCTTTCTAGTTGCCATTGCATGGTTATGGTGGTCATGTTAAAGTGGCTGTAAAAGGTGTGAGTAAGGATTTAACAGGACGAATGTGGCTTAGTTTGGGTCAACTGGATTCAGGAAATGCAGATATGTGTTCTGAATTTATACTCAGTAACTCTGGGACCCTTGATGCTTTTGCAATGATCAAAGTTATTCCAAAAGGTAAGTGATCTAAAATAGTCCTTAATTTTAGACAATTTTTGTGATGAGATTTTATTTCTTCGGAAATCTGGATTTGAAATTGCAAAAATCAAAAGAATAAATTTATATTAATTTTGATATGTTTAATATATGAATAAATTAATCATACTCTTTTTTTTTAACTAATTTTGTTGAATTTGATTATGTCAAGATGAAATATACTTTGTGTGGTTTTTGCTTCATTGGTTGATGTGCAGAATGCATGTCCATAACTTTTCCTGATGTACACTTCCATTTCATCTCTTTTCATTCGCTATATATGTTACTAGTAACACAAGATGTTTTATTGTAGTAATGTTTGTGTAAGGTTACTGAAAGTCCCAGTTTCAGGTATCCCTTTTGTGCTTATTATTTCTTTCAGTTATTGCCAATTTACATTTGTTTTTCACCAAACAATACATAGTTATGAGATAAATTTGTCACTGTCTGTTCTACTTCCTTATTTTCTATTTTGTAAAAGCAAATTGTCTTATCTTGTAATTTCCAACTTACAGCACCTGGCTTAAACTTTTTCTAATAGTTTTATCGCCAACATACAGGGTTATTACAAATGATTGAAGTGATTTCACACCTCTACAATAACTTCAATATTTGACATATTGTCACAGGACTTTGTGCACACACAGAAAAACTTTTTTTAAGGCATTTACAAATGTTCGATATGTGCCCACCCTAGCGATTCTGCAGACATCAAGCCGATAATCAAGTTCGTCCCACACTCTGTGTAGCATGTCCCTATCAATGTGTTCAAAAGCACTGTTGATGTGAAATCACAGTTCTTGGTAGAGGAGGTGTAAATACTGAATCTTTCACATAACCCCACACATGGTGTTGGTCGGGAGAGCGTGGAGGCCATGACATGAATTGTTGACCACCACCTCCACGACAATCAATCCATCAGTTCTCCAATTTCTTGTTTAAGAATTGACGAACATCATGATGGAAGTGGGGTGGTACACCATCCTGTTGGAAGACAAAGTCCGTGATGTTGTCTCTAGTTGTGGCATGAGCCAATTTTCCAGCATGTCCAGATACTCGTGTCCTGTAACGCCAGTAGCCATCTTGTCTTACTGCTGCGCTCTCGTGGTAGAAATCTGAAGTGTGGCTTCCACCAAACAAAACTTTTTGAGTTTTTCTATGCGACTGTTGAGTTTAGTGACAATATGTCTATGAATGGAGCTACAGTGAATTTATGAAATCGCTTCAATCATTTGTAATAACCCTGCAATTTTAAACAGCCACCAATGGAATGAAATTAGTGTATTATAGAATTTACATTGTATATAACTTAAGGAATAAATATTACAAACCCATTCTTTGCCAAATAAAGTTTTGTAACAGTTATTTTATTTATGATTTTATGTATGTTAATTTAAAATGACTAACGAACTGCCTATTGTATCTCCTGTTTGCTCATTTGTTTTAACACATTCTGAGTTCCATTATTTATGTATTTACATCACACAGCTGAAATTTCAACATTTTAGAAACAACATGTTTGGAATAGTTTGTAATTTTTTAATATTCACTCTAGTTGAATTGAATACTCATCATCCATACCTGATAAGTCAGACAAGTCTTATTTTGCAATTTCTGTTACTGGAAAGATAAAAGTTAAAATAAATTTTGAAAAGGAGAATTCAGAATGTTAACATAAAAATTAAGTTTAGTGTTAAAATATGTATATTGATATAACAGTGGCCTACTACTTTTAAATTTATATTCAACCCTTTCTCAGGTCTTGAAGTGACTACATCAGATTTCTCAATAAATTCACCCTTCCTAGTAATTGGTGCCGGTGCATCAGTAAGTGTTACAGTTGCATTTACCCTTCAAAGAGAAGTTTATAAAAACCTTACGCTCAACAGAAAGGATGTTAATGAAATAGGTGTTCTAGAAATAATTACAGGAGATGAACCATCTCGCCAAAGAATTAGAAGGTACATTTTACCAATATAAATTTTATATTATTACACAAATAGACAGAAAGTGTTATGTTGTAAATATTTGCAAATTAGTGAAAGTGTAATTAAGTAACATCTGAATTTTTTTCATTTTATTTATCTTGAGAACAGTTTTTATTATGATAGTTTTACATATTATTCTGGTAACATTATTAGTAGCAGTATAAATATGTTTAGGTCAAAATCTCGTAGTTGACTGATCTGTAATGATGATTTTCTAATAGTCTTTCTCTCCATTGAGGCATTCAAATTAGCAGTCTTGATGTCTGTTTCTAGTAATGAAAGGATTTAGTCATTGCCCTGAGCTAACAATGTTATAAAAAAGGTTATTAACAGATTTTTTAGCTGTTGCTCTTACAATGTTATGAAATATTCAAATATGGAATTATTCATTTTAATGAATTGTGTGTGTGTTTACTATTTATAAATTTTAAAAAAACTTTCATGAATATAAATTCCTTCCATGTTTTCCTTCTTTGTGTGTTGTGACTTGAATCAAGTATTCTGATTTCAGTGTGATTCAATTTTTTTGTAGAAAAATAGTTGTATGTCAATATTGCAAAAACTCATTCATATTGTAAATATGATTATGGGGCCATATTTTAAAAAGCTGTATAAATTATGTGCAGAATTCTTTGTATTAAGAAAATGCTATCTAAATGTTTTAGTGGAAAACTTGAGATAAGTTTGAACTTCTCATCATGAATTAAGTCAAATGTTACATAACAAACTTTCTAAGCACTTTTATATTGCTGAAGCCATATTTTATTTTTCATTAAAGCCACATTTTATTTGTCATTAAAGCCACATTCTAGTTGTTATCCCCACTTCAACCTCTTTTCCATTATCACACTTCAAATATAATGTGCAGACATGAAGAAACAAACTGCTTATGGTGAAACAAGCTTTCCATAGTTTTATTGCTGAATTTCTTTAATATTCACACAAATCTGTATTTCATAGCATGTGGAACTCTGATAAAAATTCTCATCTAGAAGATAAACTGACAAATTGGAACCTACCTCAGCTGTGTAACATATTCCCAGGAGAAATCACATTGAGTGAATTGGAATTTCTCAATGATCCAGATGTAAGTTAAAACAATATTTGTTATATTTATAAAACCTTTAAAATAATGACTTTGATTGTTAAGAAAAAATACATTTTTCAGAGTAATATTGTGCGTATGCTCTACCGATCATTCATCTGTCAAGAAATTTCCCTTACTGTTGAAAAAAATGTGGACAAATCTTATTTTGCAAAGTCAATGCTTGAATGTGGTGCTGAATGTAATAGCCAGATGTTCACTTCACTTTACAGTGAAGCTTCACATAATGTTGCCAGGTGAGGATGTTTTATTTGCTAGTTACACAAGTAGCTATTTCAGATCACTTTTATATACAGCACAATTTTTTTTCCTCTTGACCTACAGTTGCACATTTCAAATAAGCCTTTTTTCACATTTCTGTTAATGTTGATTCCTAAATCCCTGATATATTGTAATTATGAAGTAGTGATCTTTCTATAGCATTGTCATGAGTGTTTTTTAGAATTATTAATATGCTGGCCGTTTTGTATTTCATTACTTCTTTGACCAGATAATTTAGGGTATTTAGCTTTGTTGAAATATTAATTTAATTTTGTATATTACCGACACAAGATGAAAGTTGAAATAATGACAAATTATACAGAAAAGAGAGATGGTATAGCTATCAAATTACCTTAAATTGACAAGCATTTACTTGCAGGGAAGTTGAAAAAGCTAAGTGCTCAGGCTCTTGAAAATTCACATTTCTGAACTTGCCTGCAAGTAAACGGCTATTATTTTATATATAACCTCCTGGTGTTGCCAAATATTTTCATTCTTTCTTTACCAGCAAACTTCTTATCTTCCACGCCCAACAAAACCCATGTAGGAGTAAGTCATAACAATGGAAAAATAACAGAAGAGGAACAGAACACTCAGTCAAATGCAAGAGGAGGAAGTTAAAAGGGAAAAAAATAAAAATTCCCGAAGATACAGTTCTATTTTGATGAGGGTCACTGTGACGCTTGAAATAAATAGGTGGTGTTGCCAGGCTCGCTTATTAGTTGAGTGTTTAAAGTAAATTGACAGCTGCTTTCTCTTTCCTATCTAATACAAATTGTCATTATTCTCATTATTCCTTATGCATATATATCACTATATAGTCCCAGGTCAAAAGTTGATAGTTAATTTAAAAATAAACCTCACTTTATCCCTAATTTCTCTGTGTTGAAAACTGTAACTTGGTCCCAGTTCATAGATATCTCCCATGATGTGGATGTTAACTTTACTTTAGGCTTACTTACCTCCACTTAACTAGTTTCCAGCCTGATTATATAAAACATTGCCTACCATATAGTTCAGTTCACATTAAAATACACACAGTATGTCTCATACATCAATCTCTCTTATTGAACTTAATTCTCCACAAAGAGCTACAATCCAAATCAGATATAAAATGACCTTCCCCCATATTCCCCACCTATCTAAGGGTCACATGTTCAGGTGAACCATGGTTCTCTCTTCTCTTTCCTACCTTTTGTATGTATTTATATTAGAAACTTAAGAAGCTATTCTTCAAATGTATCAATTTTAATTGTCCATTTGTAAACTTTTTTTCATTTCAGTACTCCCTTTGCTACTCCAAATGTAAAAGACCGAAGCAATTTGTGGAACATTTCTCCTTCATTAGTTGTTTTAATGCCACCACATATTGTAAATGCAGGCTTGATTATAACAAATAAATTCCGAACATCACAAACATTTGAAGCACAAGTCGGTAATTCTTATTTACAAGTGCAACCTTCATATGGAACCATTCACCCAAATGATGAAGTAATGATCACAGTATCTTGTTCATCAACATTCAAAACTAGAGAAAAAGTATTGCAGTCTGTATTAAGAGTAAGTGAATAAATATACTTTTATATTACTTTTTATTTGTGTGTATAGTTTATTAACATATTACTTTTGCTTCCAGATTTACCTTGAAAATGATATGAAAGAGGTTAAAGTGCATATAAAATATGTGAACAATTAAATGTGGATTAGACCTGTTAATCTTTCTGTACATAGATTTTTTTACTGTGTAACATTGAAACAAAGCTTTTATAATTTGTAAATAATTTCCCTATGCATGGTCTGTATTTTTTAAGTTTATTTATAATTTTATCTAATAAAATAGTATTTATTTTTGATGAAGTTTTATTTTAAAGTATTCTGTAGAAAGCTTTTACTCTACTTAGTCTTGTTTCACAAATTTCTGTAAAGTATGAATGGTCAAATCAATTTTACCAGTTGACGTATTTTAATGGTTTCCTCATTTTTTACCGTTATCAGTCTGCTTTTAAACATTGTGTAAAATTGACATCATTTAGTCCATTCCAAAGAATTGTTATCTCTAAGTTTTACAGTTAGTTTGATAATTAATTTGGATACCATGGTGCTGGGAATCTTGTCTTCAACCTTTCTCATTGCTAAGGTATTCATACTTTGTGTAATAATACAAATCAGAATCTTTTAGTAAAACATTCATAGAATGTGCTAAACTAGTACAAGATCAATTTATTCACAATAACTCCAATGAGTTAGTGCAGAATTGGAACAGCATTGTATAACAAGCTGAATAAAAACTACAAATGTATAAAAATTTAAATCTTGATCATGTAACTGGATTGCTTCAGAATTATGCCTGTGTGTCAGCAGACTTGCTGTACTATATAAGCTTGTTGGTTGTCTATACATCTTTTTTGAAGTTATTATTTTTCCAACAAACGGCATTGCCAAAAGGAAAAGCAAGGCAATACTCCAATAATTTATCTGCCCACTGAACTCTTTCTCAACACTGAATAATTTATTTTTGCATGGCTTTGTGACCAGCAATCAAAATGTAGGTAAATTGTAGTGATAAAATTATTAAACTAAATTGGAGTGTGCGACCCAGAATTACCATTTGTTATAATCCCCACTGAAAGAAAATTTTTATGTTGTAACTGTATACCTAAAAAATTTTCTGTCAAGTGGCAGTTGGGAATATTTTTTATACATTTAAACTTACTCAAGTGTGCTTTCCTTGTGGTCCTGAAAAATATTTTGTTTGGTCAACAAAGATTATTTCCTTGAAATAAAGATATGGAAATGAATTATTTCTTGTCAGATATTCCCAGCCCTGTTTCCAACAGGGTCTTTGTGCTGTATGAACAACAAATCTTTTCAAAAGTAAAAAATTTAATGGTAAAGAAATACACAGTGAAGCATACTGGTTGACTACATATTTTGAACTGGTTCAGCATGCCAACATACAAGAGTTCAACAAGTTCCCACCAGATGAAAGTGCGCACAGCACCACCTAGCAGAGAATTTACTTTTTACAATATCTTAAGATCCCCGCTAAAAGGAGATTACCAAAAGAACTGAAGGATTTAACAATTATCATTTTGTCCAATCTCCCAAATAGTCTGGGAGACGTCTGTCTCTGGTAGGATTTATTCGAGGATCTGCTTCTTGTCCTGGAGCAAAATTAACTGCTTAAATGATATCTGCAGCTTAATCTGTTTTACCAACAAAACCCTGGTAGTTGTAATTGGAAAATGGGATTTGGCTAGAGTCATCAAAGTTTCTATGGTTTAATTTAAGTTCAAGATTTCTTAGCAGAAGTTGGTTTCCATACAACACCTTAAGCGACCTTGGCTAAAACAAGATCATGTAGTTTAAATGAGCATTTAGGACTAGATTCATTTGGGAAAGGATCTTTACTTGGGTTGAGTAAGTGAAGGAGTACCGGAGTAAATATTTACAACTGGATCCCACATAAGACAAGAAATAAGGTAAGACCAAGAAACAGATTGAGACACTGGACGAGACTGGTTCGCGACAGGAAAAGAGCAGGTGAAAACATTTCATTAATGAAAAGTTGTAGCGCATTTTAAGACGAATAGAAATAATTTCGTCACTGCGTTTTCAACGCATCGGCAGTTGTAAGCAATATTTGATTTGTCCTATATTCTTGTATCTCAAGATAATTGGATTAAATAAATACAATACAAAAAGAAATAACCCAAATCCCTTTAGTACCTGTGATTAATAAAATACCCAAAATGATGTTTTAGTAAACTATTTTAAGTTATAGTAATAATTTATTTAAGTTCTGCAGGCGATATCAATCTACCTGTTCATGTAATGTGTTGCTAATACAGTAAGTAGTCGTCAGAATTTTAGCTCATAGCATTGTATATTATCATTGCTAAATAAATCATTTAAGCCTACAACTTAACTAAACCTGACGTCTTGCAACGGATTAAAACAGTTTCCGATGATATTAAATAATAGAAAAGCTATAGTGCGTAGATGATAAAGCGCGGGCACAACATGGTGTTAAGTCATGAATCTATGGTGTAAAATTGAATATTAAGTGGAACAACAAAATAACTATTCAGAAGTTATACGAAATAATTTGAAACAAGTCGAAGTAAATATTTAAAATGAGTTGCTAAGTGGTACTATTACGGTTAAACTTTTCATGAAACTGCATAATGCTGTCAAGTAATAAGGATTTGTTCGTTAGACTGTAATTAGTAAAAACATAATTACACCCATACAGAAGAAAACTCGGGCTAATAGATGCGAAGAGCACAGGACAATTAGTTTAGTATCTCATGCATGCATAATATTAACTAAAATAGTATATAGTAGATTGGAACCGCAATATTGACTTAGCGACTACTTTTTATAAGAAACCGGCCTACGTTTATGGCATCTGTAGATTTAGAAAAAGCGTTTGATAATTAACACTATTAAGGATTTTGAAGAGCACTGGAATAAAATATCGAGAAAGGAGGCTTATACATAACCTCTACAGAAGACAGGAAGCAATAATTAGGATAGAAGATCAAGAAAAGAAAGCCGTAATCAAGAATGGAGTAAGACAAGGATGCAGTCTGTCGCCCATGCTGTTTAACTTTTATATAGAACAGGCGATGAAGAATGTTAAAACGGAATATGGAAAAAGAAATTATACTGCAAGGAGAAGAAATAAAAACCTTACCTTTTGCCGATGATATTGTAGTATTAGGGGAATCAGAAAAAGACTTGGAAAACATAATAAATGTCAGGAACGTGGTCATGGAGAAAGAGTTCAATATGAGGATTAATAGAGGGAAAACCAAGGTAATGGAGTGTAGTTTGGGAAACAGTGGAATAACAAAGGATGTTAGATTGGGAAGGAATATTTTGACGGAAGTTTAAGGGACATAAAGAGTTGGATAACACAAGGAAGGCTTTCGCGGAAAAGAGGAATTTATTTACGGATAATATAAGTGTGAATATTAGGAAATCGTTCGTATGGAGCGTGGTGTTATATGAGTGCGAAACGACGAAAAGAATAGAAGCCTTTGAAATGTGGTGTTATAGGCGAATGTTGAAAATCAGATTGGTGGATAGAGTAACTAACGGGGGAATTCTAAACAGAATATGGGAAAAGCGATGAATATGGAGGACGTTCACCAAGACATAAGAACAGAATAGGGAGGCAAAGGATTGAATACGCTAAGCAGATTAGTTGCTAGTTGTGCTAGTTATGAGGAAATGTTGCTAACAAAAAACATATGGTCACAAAAGTATCTATTAATTTTCGTTTTTCGACATATTGTCATAATGATCAATTCAAAAGTTGTAGGAATTTCGAGGGTTTTTAAGACATGTTAATTAGGTTTTGTTAGGGAAGCCCACAAAGCAAGTGGAGTGAATGAGGGTGTGAAATGTTTTTTTTAGAAAAAATACACGCCCCAAAAGATTTCCACAAATTTGAAAAATTTTCTGAAAGAAGCCGTGAAAGGTGAACTCAAAACCACTTATTAATGATTAAATAAAATTTTGTGCGATGAAATGGGTAGAACACATAGCACTTTTATTACATACTGAAGTGAGATCGCTATAAGAGGAAAGCACTATTATGACTTTTTGAACTTCGACGTTGAGTTGTTGGTCTTCTTGAAGGCACAAAATAATTAGGAGAATATTTTCTTGAAGTTTCAACAAATCCTTCATGGTTAATAAAACTGGCATAAATGGAAGATATTTTTATAAAGTGTAATTAACTTATCATTACAAGGAACAGGTTTAACAATTTTTAATACAAGATATAAGATTGCATATTTTGATTAAAAATACAATTTTGGATTTCATAAGTTAAACCTATGATTTTATTTTCCTGCCTTACATGAATGCTTGAATGAATTAAATTTTAAAGTAGATTTCCAAAATATTATACATGACTTGAAATCAACTCTTTTGCGACATGCAATTTTCGCTGTCCAGAATCAATTTTCCGTGACAGCTAAAGCAGAAGCTTTATTGTAAGTGACTATAAAAATCTAATTGATTTAATGAGTGACTCTCGTTTGAAACAAAAATACAAATATTTCTGGTCGAGTTTGTCAGAAGGGTTCCTCCATTATTTCAAAACAAGCTATTATTGTTTTACTTCAGTTTTCATTAACCTATTTATCCGAAGAGGGATTTTCTTATTATGCTGCGATGAAGTCAAAGTGCACAAACAGATATTAGAATTCAACATACAAATATTTTCCCTGATATCAACAAGATATGCGACTCAAGGATCAAAGTTATTAATTGCATTATTTATTCACATTTCATGTTTATATTATATTACAGTTTTATATTTAAAAATAGTTACTAAATAATACTTATTTTTTAATTTTTACAAGTAGGAATTACCCAATCTAAAAAAATAAGCCAAGAGTTCCGTTAAAATTAAATGAGGAAGTATTTATATATTTTGACCACTAAAGCTTCTATTTCAATGAAGACAGTTGTGTTCGACGTGAGCATCACAATCAATACCTACAATATGTTTCCCTAGTTTCTTCATCAACTGTAAAATTGTTTTCCCCTCGGCGTTTGACACCTTCGAAATCAACACTGCGATTACCTACACAAAATCCAACAATATTGTCGGTTAAATTATTTAATTTAAATGAACTGTCAGGATTGCAGCAATTTCGCCGGGTACTGACTGAAACTCTAAAACTTCAACTGTAACTCCACAATCGGGAATAAAATACCGCACAACACATGTCATATCTTTGATTTCTTTCATGTTTGAACAATCAGCCGATATTGTTACAAAATTTACAGTGTTAAAATCTTCATGAAGTTGCCGAAATAGCATAGGTTCTATTACATTAACAATGGATGCTTCAAAAAGCTTTGATATCAATGTAGATAAACAATCGGCAAACTTAAATCTTAAGCTATGAAAGGCTTCTTTAGCAGATATTAAAAATGGTTGAAATATAATTATATCTTAGAGGAAGTTCCTGCAGCTACTAAACTAGCCTTAATGATTTGTACATTTCAAATGATTTTCTATATCTGAACGACCGCCATGAGCCACGGAAAATTCTGATAAGGGCTGTTCACATTTTAAATTGTCAAATGTCCGCTAACTTTTTTCAAAACCGGATAATCTTTCTTTCAGTTAGTCTGTAAATATACACTTTCTTGTATAATATATAAAACACTGATGTAGATATACAAATTAAAATTTAAAAACCCAGTTACAGTCCTCTATCAAATAACTTTATTTAATAAAGAGGACTGTGACTGGGTTTTTAAATTTTAATACACTTCCGTTTTGGTATTTTAGGAGGTTAAAATAATTATTTTAAATTAAAATTTAATTTACTTATCAATTATTTACTTATAATTTATAATATAATTGCAAAAAACACACAAAAATTCGCGTTTGAACTCGAATTCACTCTACAATACGCAATAATTAACCAACTGACGAAACTCGCTTTCAACTATCTATTTGTAATACATTTATATTCAGTAATTTTCATCAAATAACCGGGACAAACTGACCGGGACCATACCTTCAAACTGTCTCAGTCATAACGTGACGCTAATTAGTAATGGAAAAGTGAAGTTTTGCGGCTGAACGAAATATTTCATTGTCAAGGTTGGCGACACTGACGATCACAGTGCCTGTAACATAATCGTTTTTAACACACTTTGAAAGTTGCATAGAAAGACTAAAATGCTTAGAATTTATAATTCTTTGATTAGGAGTTCGTTGCATTCAAGGTGTGTTATAAGTAGTTCCTCCTCAGCTTTATTGAATTTTTGATACTTGTTCATAATCTTTTTTTGACTATTGTATGTAACTATATTAATACCTTTTTACCCCACACTGTAATTTCCAATACTTTACACAGCAGCAATAAGTATTGACATGGGCGTAAACATCTTTTGAAATGTACATTTAATATTACGATTAAAACCTTCGTTTTTTATTCTCCTCATCAGGGTCCCCTTTTTATTGCATTGATTTGTTTATTAATTTTTTGCTAATTATGCTAATATTCCTGTACAAATGTTGATTATATTGTCTATTAGTTCTTTTTACAATTTTAGCTGGTGTGCTGTAATACCAAATCAACATATACAATGCTGTGGATTGAAACAATCTGTAGAGGAAAAACTTAATATTCCTCCCAAGCCAAAGAAACCCTTAACACCATTCTTCCGGTTTATGATTGAAGCACGACCTGGTATACGGCAGAAATATCCAAATGTTTCAAACAAAGGTATCAATAGTATATAAGCATAAATTTTTTAAAATATAAATACAATGTTATGTGAAGTTCAAAACTACATTTTTGCCATTGATTCAAAATGCTTCTCAGTGTTTATGTACTTCTTCAGTTAAAAAAAATTAAGAAATACATACGAAAAAGGCAATTCTTGACTTCCAAACAAATAATTATTTACATTGATTTATTTCTTAATCTTTTAAAAACAGCTGAAGATGGAGGAAATGTGCTAATATAAATTTTATCCATTTTCGCTTTCAGTCATTATACAAAATTTCTTTTACAAGTAAAATCTAGTTCTCAATTTATTCCTGGAAGGGAGGCGCTGCGGGAGTTTCTCGTAGACGCTTCAGCCCAGAGTGACTGCGGGGCTTACCTGATCATGTCGGGGATGCCTCGCACTCTCTCTGGGTATTTTTTATCAAAGTTCTCATATGCCGAGACACCTTCACCTATTTTAGGAGGTATATGTATTGGGGTCAAAGACCTTGGGCATATGGCAAGAGTTGTCCGCTGACCCATTGGATCAGTCGGCCAATTGCCTCCTGAAATTGGTGGAGACACGGAGAAGGGAATGCTGCGTCCCCACAGCAAACTCGTCTCCCGTCATTCGGAAGGGCGTGAGAATAGTACCCAATGCCCGACCTATCTGATGCAAGTTTTCTAGGGTTTTCCCTGCATCTCTTTAGGCGAAACACCGGGTAGGATCCTTAAACCATAGCCCGGGGGCCCTAGTTAACCCTTGGCTACCTTGCCCTACTTTCCTCATCCCTCCTTTTCAATTACCTTCCTATGCTATTAAAGGGGAGTTGCCTGTTTCAGGATCACCCTAATGTAGCCTGTTAACCAAATCAAAAAAAAAAAAAATTATTCCTGATTATTTTTTACAATCAGAATACTGAGACTGTGATAAAGAAGAATGAAAACCTAGAATTTAATTTTTGAGTTTTACTTGTTTTTCCTCAAATCTTTTCCTATTTTAAAATATTCTTCATATATAGTAAATTTAACCAGCAAAATAAATTTGTAGTAAGAGGATTGCTATTTCATTCACACCCCAATGAATACATTTGATTCATTTCTCCAATTTTTTAAGTATACTCATGTCTGTTTTTATTTATGAAATAAATAGTAAATGTATGATTTTAATTGTCATTTATATTTTATTTAGAACTATCGAGACTTATTGGAAAAGAATGGGAAACTGTTGAAACAAATGTTAAAAAAGAACTTGAATCAAGTTACAGGAAAGAATTTGATCATTATGCTGTAGAGTTATTGGAATACAAGAAAAAGCTTTCACCAGAACAAATTACTGCCATACAAAAGGCCAAAGCAGAAGTGTATTTGGATAGTTGCAAGCGCAAATTGAGGAAGGTAATTATACTGTAGTTGAAAAATATTTGATATTATCATGGATCTTTTTTTGTTTATTTTTATTTCTTTTAAAGAAATGTAAATTGCTGGGGAAACCAAGAAAACCAAAGTCCTCTTTCTTCCTGTATCTAGAAGATAACAAGTTATCACGAGGAACAATGAATGTAAAGGTATGCAATTATTAATGTCTTAATAAAATGACCATAACTTGCTAAATTCTGAATTTATTATGCAAACAGGAATCTATATTTCAAGACTTGAATACCATTCTTCTTCATGATCTTAAACTAATTATTTTCCCAAAATCCAGTAACAACTAAAGTTACTTTAAATTAATTAGTTGACATATACAATGTAAAATATGTATGCTATGTTTGATGTCAATTTTTTTATAGGAATGGGTTGCAAGTATGGGCTCAAAATGGCAACAACTTGGTGAAAAGGATAAACAGGAGTATACCAATAGGGTGAAAGGTAACCTGGAAAAGTATGCAGATGATTTGAGGAAATGGGAAATGGACATGATAAAAAGTGGGCATGATGATGTGGTTAAGAAAGAATCTCAAATAACTCCAAGTAGGCCTACTGTTAAGACCAGGAAATAGCACATGGCTCTCGACCCTTCACAATGTATGTAGTAGTGAAAAACTGTTGTGCAAACTTTCCAGTGATTTGTGCTTATCCTATTAATCACTAATCACAAATTATAAGCCATATTTATGTAAGTGCATCTTTTCGTAATTTTATATGTGACTGTTCTTAAAAATAAAAAATACTTATGAATAATCCTCGAGATTTCTTTTTGTGACATGCAATTTTAATGACTAACAGATTTTTATGTTGTGTGAGTGAATTGAAATAAACGTCTCAGTTTATGTATACTTCTTAAATAATCTTTAGTGTTCTGAAAGAATTTTCTGTCAGTTTGATGACATATTTCTACTATCGGTTCTTATTAATGCAGAAACCTACATGGTACAAGAACACATCTAGCCAATGGTAAGGTTAAAAAGGAGTACAGAAAGTCAAATTAAACTTACATGCATATCTATTATCCTTTTTATGAGTCTTATCTGCTGTAATTGTTACGCTTTTCAATAAGGATATGTGTAAATAAATATGAACTTGATAGACACGTGGCTCAATGTTGTTCATTGAGATTATCTACAGTATTTTTTATAAAAATGGAAGCTCTAGTTTTGCATTACTTTTGACAAAATGTTGCCATTGAGTAAAACGTGTGCGGAATTCCATTTGTGAAACTAAAATTCTATGGACATGGATGTCTCATCAGCTTATAACAAACCAGGAGTAATTTGTGACTGCAGTTTATTTAAAATAATGTACTAAATTAGTTTGTAATACATTCCAACATAAGTGTATACACTTAAATGAACAGTCAACTTTTATCATCCCAAAATTTTATAATACGCAATCATCATACTAAACAATTTACCAAAAAGCATGTTGCTAGTGTTCCTTATGTTAAAATTAGTATTAAGTAAATGTTTAAAATTTCTCTTGAGGATTATCTTTTAGTATTTATTCAAAACTGGTACTTTAAAAATATTTCTGATATTCACAATTAACAAAAAAATTATTTTTCTACTTAAAGCTATCATAAATGAGTTTTCTTTTTTAAAAAGTAAGATTTATTTCACTTTCAACAGAATAGGTAATATTAACTACCTGTTTCAGCTTCTTTGGAGCTTGTGCTGTATGGTCTGTTTGTTCAGTTTTGGATATTACTTTGGGAGGCTATAGAACTCTGTTTGTGCCTAAGAAAATAATTGATATATCATTTATATAAATGTATTTAATATTGTCAAGATATTAGTTATCTTGGTTTGTGGTGATGTGAATACACTGTCCCAATCTGAATAAAATTTTTGAACTTAACTAGTTTAAGTGAGGAATACTTCCAGTGACAAATAACTTTTTTCATTACAGCAGTTTCTAAATTATGCTATATTACTTTTTATATATTTGTTGTGAATGATTGTTACTTTTTAAAAAGTTAGATTCAAAGTGTATCCCGTTCCTTTAAGTACTTTTCAATATTTAATGTATTTTTAAATACAAAACAAATGTATTGTAAGTTGGAAAATTATATTAGTTTATGAGACTGTTGGAGCACTGATTTAAATATAAATAAAGTCCTTGTTGCATGATCTTTGCAGCCCACTACTTAAAACCCAAATAATTTAAAAATTTGCATCTGTGTTTAAAGTTTACAAATTCACATATTTCTATAGCTCTAGTCAGGTGTGGGAGCCACAAGAACCGAGTGAAGAGTATAAACAATGGTTGTACAAAAGCAGAGAAGTTAGCCAATGTTGAGCTTCACAATATTATTAGTCTTGTGGAAATAATGGATTTAATGTGTAGCATTTCACATTTAATTATGGACAAAATAATATGAACACCATGCAAAGGAGTACAGCTTGTTGCAGGTTGGCACCACTGTGTATGTGCAAATTCTGTGATTTGGCTACATTGCCCAGTTGATGTTATCTTGGCCAACTGGCTTCGACACCTCTAATATCCCGATTACCCTTGCCAGAAATTATTTTTCTTTCAGATAAGTAACACACAGAAAGCTCCCTTTAGACAGCTGGAACAGGGCTACTTAAATTCAGAAGTGAATGTATGAAAATGTCTTACCGGAGCGCATTTTGTAGTGCAAAAAAAAATCCTTATATTGTATATAACAACATAAAATCACATACTTAATCATATAATTTCAATAGTCTCCAAAAATTCAAGTAGTCATAGTTTATAGGGGAGACACGAGGTTTCAGTGATAAATCATTAAGTATCGAGGTTTATTTCAATGCTTACGAAAAATAACTTATTTTTCATGCTTGGTGATTTTAAACTGGAACACAATTCTGTCTCCAAATCTTTTACTGGAACGTTTTAAATTTCTGTTTAAATTCCTTTGTTGAAAGTGTTTACCTGTAATATTTGATATTCATACTCCAGATCTATTCATGTCTAAATTCTATTACTTTTCAAGTCACCCTAACCACACCTTATTTTCTCTCCTGTAGACAACCTTTAAGGAAAGTCATATTTGAAATAGTCAGGTCACACATACAAATCCAAAAAACCTTCATAATTAGAATATACACTGCAGAATGAGAACATTTTACTCTCATTTCTGTCCAATTGCCAATATATATATATATATATATATCCAATTTTAACAATAATACACAGGCATAAACTAATTAATCTTCCATGAAAAAGATAATTTAGTATATTTATGATGATAGTGCTACAAAAACTTTCGTATAAATAGAAATGGCTCGGTTTGACATTCAGTGAAAGCCTGATTAAATTTCATGCAAAATTAGATTATATTTATTTCTATTCCACATGACAAGTCCTCCCATCTTTTAAATAATATTTGTACTTGAATATATTTTAAAGCACAATACACTCCCTGAAGTCCAGAGATTAAAATAACTGTTTTATATATTGAGCAAAAGTTCAATAAACTGGTGGAACACGACAAAGACAACAAAGTACAGAGCAATATTCTGTATAGCTGCTGAAATATATCCCATACATCTTGCTACCACTGAGATTTGATTTTGAGGCAGACCACTCAAAATTAATGCCAGACCCAGCAAACTTGGCCCCAGGTTGTTAGGTGTAGATATGAAAATCCAGTGAGTCAGTTGCAGAAGAAGCGCTGGAGCAAAAATAGCCTATAAAAGAAAGGTTATTTGGTCAATAACAATAAATGGACTTGATTTAAATTTTATTATTTAATGGTACACAATTTTTAAGAAACTTTTGCATTAATTCTGTTCTTTACTTAAAATTTGTTTGCAGATTAGTACAACCTTTCATCATTGTAATTAAGTTTTCTTTATTCACTTACATCTGTATCACAGTATGTATAATATGGAAATTAAAACAAGGAAGAGAGAATGAAATTTAGTATATTAAAATGCTGTTCCCATATTAATCCTATCCAATAACAGCTTGCACACATACAATCACACTATTTTATATGGAGTTCGAACTAAAATGTAAAGACAGCCAAGCAACACACACACAGATGACATCACTTCTGTAAAGTAAAAAAATCTTTTATTTGCATACAACTCCATAATTATTAGTCATATTTAAGGCCCTCCCACCTTATGTTTTATATAACAAGCCATTTACATGTGTGTAATATGCAAATAGTTTCAATGTATTATGACTACTCACTGTCACAACCACCCCATGTATTACGTCACAGGCCATTTAAATACACCCTCCATCATAGTCATGTTACATATTATCACAGGTCATTTATATGATACTTCCTGCCCAGTTATTTTTTTTAACATGATAATTCTGAGACACGCACAAAGGAAAATTAAACAGTTCAAAAATTGTACCAAAGTGGTCTTTAGCCCTTAGGAGTTATGTACAAATAAAAAAATATGGTTTTTCCTTATTTTACATAAGTGACATTATGAGTCTATATTTCATATGCTTCACTGTGCCAATTACATTGATTTAGATAAATAGGTGAGTAGGTTTAACATCCAAACTCTATCCAAGAATTATTTAGATATTGACCCATATATTTAATTATATACATGGGTTAAAGCAAAATGAGGAATAACATTTCCCTTCCGCAGTTTTTACTATAATTACTACTCTTGAAGAATAAGAATGACAAGTGTATAAATAAGTTACACAACCACTTTGTCAGGTCCTTATATGTATTTATTCAAAATATTGAAAATGTCATTTGTTTACAAATTCCAGGACCTTTCGTTGTAGTTCTCAGCATATTTATCTGTTTTAAAAAAGTTATACAATACAAATGAGGACTTAACAAAGTGGTTGTCTAAATTATTTAAACAAAAGACCATGGTATTATTTATATTGTATAACTTTCTACAAAACAGATGAATATATCAGCGAATGATCTTGGAATTTGTAAACAAATTGTATTCAATATATTGAATAAATACAAATGATGTCCTAACAAAATGGTTGTCTAAATTATTTAAACATTCAAGAACAGTAAAGAGGTCTTTTAATTATTAACTATAACTTCTCTACATAAGGTGCAGATGTTATATTTAGCACCAATTACAGTTAGTATTTCTCCCATTTCCTAATTATATTCTAACAATTTACATAATAAAGATATAACATGTACTTGCCTCACCATAAAGGTAACCCAAGTCTAAAAAACATAACATATGCACACACACAGCTAACAAAATGAAGTGAATTTTTATGGACAACCACCAAGGAGTTATTGGATGAGGATACTCCTGCTTGAAGCTCGATCTTGAGTTTAAAGAGATTAATTCTTCGTCGGAAACAGTTCTCGTTTCGGATACAACCTCATCAATACTAGGTGCGTTCCTGAGAGTTTCTCGAAAATTTCGTTGTTCTTCTGAATTATCTGCTGTCTGATGTAGAGGCTGCCTACTTCTTATATGGCCATTTTTCAAAACCTCATCTTCCAACGTTTTAGACACACTGGTGTTTGAAAGTGTCTCAGTTCCAAGAGGTGAAGGTTCTGAAACAAGTGAGTAGTTTTTATGAAAACAATACAATCCCCTTCAATTCATTAGTAGCACATGTTATTTAAATTTTTCCTTTCGCGGGACAAGAACCGTTCCTAGTTATTATAATCAAATGAAATAGATACACCTTCATAAGTTGCTTCATGTCTCCCCGTTATTTTTTGTAGCCTATTTTCAGAATTTTCCAAAATACGTCTCCTCCTAGCCTCTCGGCGAGCAACAAGTACACTTGTATCCATGATTAGCAATAATAAACCAAAGAACTTACATCGAATAGATTTAACATTGCATAATAGCCAACTACTTTGTCAATAGCAATACATTATACAACGATATAACAACAATGCTATAAAATTAGTCAATAACCTGTTAATATAATAAGAACGAAGAAATATTCCGTGAACTGTTGACAACGATTTGTGGTTGATTCATTCTACTTCTTGCTAAAGAAAATGAGGTCGAACGAAGAGGTCTGGTTTTGTAGAGTATTCTAAAAAATAAAAATAAACAATGTTTAAGGTTAATGAACGTAGACTTTCCCGGTGAATAATTCGGATGAAATCTTCACGGTTAACCGAATGTTTAAGGTATTACGAAGTGCACACAATTTTAAGCGAAGAGATAGTACCTTCAATCGAAAATATATAATTCAACTTTTTAATAAATGGCGAGACTTTGATCTTTATAATGATGAAAGAGAAAGAAAATTTGCTAGATTGGGATATTTATTTCTATATTTTATTTATTTATTTACGGGCTAGTGCCATATAGTTACATATTCAGAATCTCGCGAGTAATTTTAAGTACCCACATTTTATTATATTATTTTAATCACTTGGAACATACTTAATCCCGATTGTTAGATGATGCAGCGCTATTCTTTATGAAAGTAGAAACTTAAAACGTGATTGATGTCTTCAACAACAGTAGAGCTAAGAATACGATGTAGAATCTCTCTCCTCTTTCTGTTTGTGTAAAGGTTTTTAAAATTTAAGTAACGCTTGACTGTTCTTTAAAAAGGATCTATTTGAAACAATTCATTTATTGATATTTTTAGTTATGGATTCATTTTTTTCATATTTTAATTTGTTTTACAAATTTTTCCTTAAGATAAACAAGAATTGGAGACCAAACTATTTTTACCAGCGTTATAATGTAGTTAAATTCAGTGTATTGATGGGCGTATAAACGATGTGACTTCTACGGGAGAAGTGTCATATCTCGTTTAATAAGCAATCTGGAAGAAAAATGTCTCGGTTAACGTCGGCCGAGAAGATTGCTGCGACCCCACAGGAAACTCGCCTCCCGTCATTCAGAAGGGCGTGAGAATAGTACCCAATGCCCGACCTATCTGATGCAGGTTTTCTAGGGTTTTCCCTGCATCTCTTTAGGTGAAATACCGGGTAGGATCCTTAAACCATAGCCCGGGGGCCCTAGTTAACCCTTGGCTACCTTGCCCTACTTTCCTCATCCCTCCTTTTCAATTACCTTCCTATGCTATTAAAGGGGAGTTGCCTCTTTAAGGATCACCCTCATGTAGCCTGTTAACCCCCCCCCCCCCAAAAAAATCATATTCTATTGTCGTGAGTCTCCATAAGCATACATACCCTTCTGAAAGGTTGGCGCCGGAAAGAGAGAAACCAATGCTTCTCTCATGCCCCATTATTGATGTCACCGTTTCGGTTCGCTTTCTACAATATAGTTAATAAATGACTACTATATTTATCTGTTGTAGTAAAAAATATTAATAGTTATTCGATGAAATTGTAACGTAAGCCATGCAGAGGTAAGTAAAGGTTTCTATTCCGAATTACATACATTAACCTTACTATCTCTATATTTTCGTACAAAAAAGAAAATGTTGTAGTAATGGCTGAACTAAACACAATTAACTATTAGAGCAGACGGACTATTAAAACTAGGAGGATGATCAGATTATGATTTACTTAGATGCAAGAAGATAATCTTATTTTTATAAGTTTTCTTCTTTTATGATTTAGTTTCAAGTGCTATTTGTTTTTGATTTCACAGAGTGATGAATAAAAGCTCTTGTGGAAATATCACCTTTCCAAGATTAATAAGCGTTATGTTTTTGGAGATCCATATGACTCGGAATTCATAATATGAATTTGAATTGAATTAGAAGTATAAGATGTTCAGGAATATTTTGGAACGTTCTTCGTACTTTTGCTTATACAGTATATACTTATACGTTTCGTAATGGTGTCTGTTGTGCCAATAGATTTTTTACAATAAATTCATAATAAGTTTTTTATTTACACACGCACATAAATCATCATGGTTTCGCGATGACAACGACCTAATAATACTTATGTCTCTAAATTAATGTTTAAAGAATGTATGTGAAATTACATCTGAGTTTTGCAAAAAGATCATGTGTACCTTATGAACTTTGGAATTGAAATAAAATAAATGGTTCATTTCCCAATGTGGTTTTGTGTAAAATTATTTAAGGATCATTAATATTTTCTTCTTCTTCAGGCGCTACAAAATTATTGTCTAATTGCCTTGGCCTTCCATTCTTTCCTATTGTTTACTTTCTGAGTCAAATTCGTGATCTTCATGTTTCTTAGATTCTTTTGGTCGTCATCTTTCCTTCTTGTATTCGGTCTAACTTTAGTCCTGGTTGTTGATGGACTCCTACAGTAAAATTTCTTCACTACACTATCTTCGTTCTTTCGGCAAACGTGTCGATAGCAATTTAAAGGTACTGCTCTAATATGGCTGATTATATTTTTATACTTTATAAGTTCATTTAAGTTATTACTGTCTCTTATTCTCCAAGTACCACCATCTTGTTTAATGGGACCAAATATTTTCCTCTCAAAGATCATTAGTCTTTGCATGTCACTGTCTTTGAGGGTCCAGGTTTTAGCAGTGTACGTAATTATTGGTCGTATTAAGGGTCGATAAATCTGAAGTTTTGCAGATACTGAAAGTAATATATTGGGAAGTATAAATATTATTCGAAGCTAAAACAATAATTTGTTTGCCAAATGCCACAGGAAATAATGAGTTATTTATTTATTTATTTATAATTAACACCAAAAGAGAAACAAACAGTATTATTGTACATATTATAGTTCTTGGAAATGTTGTTAGTTAATTTATTATTCAGACATAATTTTTCTCCAGAATATAAGTCTTTCAGTGAAGAAGTCTTTCTCCAGTTTTGGTGTAAGATTTATGTCAAGGAACAAAGGACTTTCCTTCGAATAGGCGCTCCACTTGAGATCAGATGACTTGTGACATGGATCACTGAAATGAGAAGATTAAAATTTTAATGAGTGTGTCACGAAAATTAATATTAAATGCATAAATTTCAAAGTGGACAGAGACTAGTTTGTTGACTGGTGGGAGAACGATGGCTGCAGCTTTAGTTTTCTATATTTACATCCCCAAGCATAATTCTCTTCACGGTCAGCAAAATACTTGTACACTGTCTAGACATCACATCATGTGAGCTAAGAACGTTTTGTAATTTTGTCTATTAATAATCTTCTTTTTCTACTTATTATTAATCTAATACAGACGTTTTATATTTTCTAACTAATCTGATTTTTCTAGCTGCAGAAGGAAAGGCATCATGTCATAACCTCAATAGTCATGAAGTTTCTCTAATGTTCTCCCTGCATCACATTAAGGCGAATATACGGATAGAGTCCAACACTTGAATGACCCTCTAGTAGCCCATTACCCAAAACAAATAGTTCCAAGCTCGAGACAGAAACAATAGCAGCAGACTTCGACCTTTATGTCTTCTGGTATTCAGTCCTAAGACTGGTCGGATGCAACCCTCAATGCTAACCTAACTTACGCAAGGGTTTTCATTTACGCATGAATACCTCATCCCACATACTTCCTAATCTACTTAGCGTATTCCATCCTTGAATTTCCTCTTCTGTTCTTACCCCACACATTCCCCTCTAATGCTAATTTTACAAGACCCTCATGTCTTAAAACGTGAATTATTAATCTATTCCTTCTCTTAGTCAACGTCCTCCACATTGTTCGCTCTTCCCCTCTTCTGCTTGGAACTTCCTCGTTTGTGATTCTATCCACTCATCTGATTTTCACCATTCTCCTATAGCAACACATTTCAAAACCTTCTATTCATTTCTGCAATTCCTACCGTCCACGTCTCGCACCCATATAACGCCACACTACATACGAACATTTTTAGCAATGATTTCCTAATATTCACATGTAATTTTATCTTTTTCGAGAAAGCCTTCTTTGCCTGTGCTATCCTACTCTTTATGTCTATTATACTTCTACCATCCTTAGTTATTGTGTTGCCCAAGTAGCAGAATTATTTAACGTCTTTCAACATATCCCTTCCCAATCTAACACCCTTTTTACACTGTTTCCCATACTGCATTCCATTACCTTTGTTTTCCCTCTATTAATCCTCATGTTGTACTCTTTCTCCAGGATCACGTTCATGCCTTTCATTATGGTTTCAAAGTGTTCTTCTGACTTCCATAATACTGCAATATCAACTGCAAACCGTGGGGTTTTTATTTCCTCTCCTTGCAGTATGATTCATTTTCCAAATTCCGTTTTAACTTTGTTTATCGCTTTTTCTATATATAAGTTTAACAGCATGGGCGACAGACTACATCCTTGTCTAACTCCTTTCTTTATTTCGTCTCTCATTTCTTGATCTTCAATTATAATTATTGCTGATTGCCTTCTGTAGAGTTTATGGATAAGACTTCTTTCTAGATATTTTATTCCAGTGCTCTTCAAAATCCTTAATAGTGTGTTCCAGTTCACATTATCAAACGCCTTTTCTAAATCTACAAATTCCATGAACGTAGAACTATTTTTTCTAATCCTGTCTTCTAAAACTGGACGCAAAGTCAATTTTGCTTCTCGTGTTCCTACATTCTTCGTCAAACCAAACTGATTTTCTCCTAAATCGCGTTCTGTTTGTCGTTCCAGCCTCCTATATACTATTTTCGTTAACATTTTGCATGCATGAGATAGTAAACTAATTGTCCAGTGCTGTGTGCATCTATCAGCCCCAGTCTTCTTCAACCTGTATGGCTGACGAAAAGGAGTAATTAGGATGCAGATAATTTTAGGAAGGTACGGAGGTACGGTTTTATTCACCCCGCCACGGAAACGCTTACTAAATTCAACGAGTCTAAAATGAATAACTGTCCGACACGTAAACAGGGCGAGGGAAATCTACGAACTACTTAAGTACAACTCTTCACGGAGAAATCATAAGTAGTAAGAAGCGTGGGTACCAGGACGTCTCAATCGTTATTTCGTTACTGACACGAAGAAATTAAGCAGCCAGGAGACGGTCGTTTCAAAAGAATAGTCTCCCTTACGACAGTCAAGTCCAATAGGACTCAATGTTCCACTCGGTGTCCGAGAAAACAACGTCCAGAATCAACACACTCGCGCACCAGGTGATAGCAAAACACTGAGTGAAAAAAGACTCTGGCCGACCAGACCTCAGATTCTTGTTAGCGCCATCGGTGGCAGAACCAAGAACCACTCACGCAACAGGCGTGAACACAAATAATTTGTGTTACAATTATTGTAACGCATTCTGTTTCTCTTATTTAACTCAAACCTGTCATTAAATCTACCTACTTTCACGTTGAATTCTGTACTAATAATTTAGAGAATTATACAAGGTAGTATTAAAACGCTATAGAGGATAAAACACAAGAATTATTACCTGTATTTGGCAAAATTTGCCCACAGCCGTGTGAGATGTGCCCTGATTTGAGCTTCTTCTGACTCGGGGTTCAGGTTGTGATTGATTCCGTCAATTCGAAATATGTAGCAGATGTCTTCGGTATGACCAACCCCTAACACAGAAAAGAAAATAATTGTACACCGTCGCCGTATTTAGTATTGTATTTTCTTGCCATAGTACCTGGAAGTTTTATGCAGTCTTGGAAAATAGGAACGTGGGTTAAATTGCCTTTGAAGGAAAAGCGATACAGCAGAACTTCCGATTTTGGGTTTGATGCCCAACTCTGAGCCACAGAGTACACTCCTTCCACGAAGTTAAGGTCGGACATTATCTACAAAAACAAACAAATATAGTTAAAATAAAAGCTATGAAAGACATGCTACATCATCATCAATTCCTCATGGAACATAGGGCATCAACAGAGCATCTCCATCTGGCCCTGTTGACCAGCCAGCGTCTTTTAGCTCTCTCCGAGTCTTGCCTTCTTCTATTGCTTTCCTGAGTACAGATCTTCGCTTTTTTTTCATTCATTCTTTTTGTGTGTGTTTATAGTCGCATCAACTGCCTAACTGTGCATCGTTAGGGTATATATATATATATATATATATATATATATATCTCAAAATATGGTTTCTCAAACATCACAAACATCCAAGCCGATGCCAGGATTCGAACCAGGAATCTATGGGTTGTGAGGCAGCGATTTTGCCTTGTTTGTTTGAACTTCCTTTTACCCAGCGGGTCCCAGTCGAGTATCTCTCTGTCAACGGTTTCATTTCTCTTCCTCAGTGTAAGTCCGGTCCATTTCCATTTTCGCCTCTTTATCTGTATGTCTACCTCAGTTTCTCCTGTCCTTCTCCATAGTTCGTGGTTGGAGATAGACATTCAGAATATGTCTTAAACAGCGGTCTGATAAAGGTCTGTAATTGGAGGTAATTTCTTCAGTCATTTTCCAAGTCTCGGACTCATATAATAGAACAGACGTCATCACATCGGAAGAATCGGAGTTTGGTCCTGGTAGATATCTATATATAGATGATCTGGATAGCTTCACTTATTTGGGAAGTTAGTTACCAAAGATGGAGGAGCTGCACAGGATGTATCACAATGCTTCCAAAAAACAAATGGTGCCTTGTAAGGCTCTATCCAGTGTGGAAAACGACATGCTATATAAAGGTTATAAATTAGATAAGGAAGTTATGTTTCTGCTCATAAAAGACAGCTTAAAAGACTTAATATTATCCAAAACGAGGCCTTAAGAATCATCACGGGCTGCATTTGATCCACCCCGATTGATAGGCTGAGAATAGAAGGAAATGATGCCTCTCTAAGTCCTCTCGTATGCAGTTAGAGCCAGTGTCGTCATAAACAAGATTATCAGGAACCAAGTGATCATCCCCGACCATTTTACTACATCGAACCCCATTCCTTTTCATTCGCTCCTCAAATCTCTGCTTTTGAAGAAATTGACCATACACACCTTCCCTCGTTACACCCTGGAAATTATCACTTCTTCCAATTGACAGATCCCTTACCAATCCTGATTTTAAGGGCAAGGGTGAATGCTTCTGGGATGAAAATATTACCTTTTTGAGAAATAGAGTCATCCCAGAGTCTTTTTCACAGATGGGTCAAAGTATAACGATGGGGTAAGATGCTCGGTTACCTCTGCTGAATTCAATGACAATTAACTAGTATGCTTCCCACAACGGCTGAAAAAAATGCGATACTGATGACTTTACAGTATTGCAAAGACCATCATCCGATTTCATGTTGATTTTGACCGACCCTTTAATGATGATTAACTCACTGTCCAATCAACGGTGTAGAAGTGGTTGCACCTTATTTTGGAGGATGAAAGAAATAAACAACAAATCACCTTCTGTTGAATCCCATCTCATGCGTGCATCTTGGGAAACGAGCTTGCTGATAAATCCGTTAAGCAGGAGGCCTCCTTGCAAATAAACTGCTTGTTCAAGGAAAGACTTAATGGTCGGGTGCAACAACCTCCTGAGAGATAGTTGGAATAATGATAGAAGAGAGAAAAACGTAGGAATCCTCTATAAAGAAATGGTTTCCTTCAAAGAGATAACCTATCCACATGACATCTCTAGAAGACAGCAGATCGTTGTTGCAATACTGAGATCTTTCCACTCCCACCTTACACATTAATTTATCTTTTCTATGTCTCCTCAGCCTTTATGCTCTGAGTGTAACACCGCCCTGACTATGCCGCACATCCCCCGCTCTGAAACTAGCAGAAAGATAACTAATTATTCCAGGTGGGAACTGTGTGCCTGTCCAGCGGCTTTTCACAGTCTTCCTAAATTCATAGTAGAAATTGGAGTTTCGGAAGAAATGTAAGTAGTTTGTATTTGCCGTTGTGATCGTTTTTTCTCTGTTCTAAAAGTTTCTGCTTTTTCTCACTCCTTACATTGTATTACTCGCAATTTTCATGTAATTTATTGTCTCTTTTTGTAACTATTTTTGCAGTCGGCAAGAACGTCCTCTTTTGACGCGACTAAAATTTCAATAAAAAATGATGTGATGAGGCATGGTATTCGCAGGCAAAGATACCGGAATAAAACGTGTTCCAACAGGGCGTAAATCCTCAGTACTTAATAAAGTGTCCTCAAGTTCTGTGACAAAATTACACACGCATAAAGATTTATAGTTAATAGAGGAGCTGTAAAACTAAATTAAATTGAAAAAATTAGTACAGTACGTTCATATTTAATCTCTTGGAATGTAAATTAATTTTTTTTTCTAGTTTTACCTGTATGAGTGTCGACAGGTCCAGTGGTTTATCTTTAAGATAAAACTGTCTGATCTTCTTTGCTGTTTCTTCTCGCTGTTTTTTATTTGGTAGCCTAATTTGAGGTGTTAACCACCGCTCCAACTTGCCATCCAGCTCTGTTATGCCTTTCGGATTGTCCAGAAGATTAAAAACTACAAGAATAATTTGCGAAATCAATAAATGACCAGAACTTGAAATAAATATGGTTACTACAACACGAAACAGGCAAAAGCAGTATCGCCTGCTCAAAGTCTTTCACCATACATGTGAACCTCTTGCTTTCTCGACGTCTTCCATCTTACTCCTTCGCTGCTTCCTCGACTGTCAATGTCTCACACCATACTGCCTATTTTCCCGGGTTTCACCTTCGCAGCTCCCCCTCTAAGGGGTAACGCTATCTCACGTGACGTTTTTCCGCCAATCCTCGTGAGTTCTCCGTCCGGCGCGGGAATTTTTTCATGACCCAGGTAACTGTGCCCGTCGAAAATTCCGAAGGTGAACGCTCCCTCAGCCAAAAACAAGCCTACCGTTATAAACCCGCAGACAGGAATATATCCAGCCGCCAGCCCAGCGCCTGGAAAAACTCATTTTTCCTGGCTAGCGACATGTTTTTGCTGAAATTTTATCTAATTTAAATTTCCATACCTTGGAATTGGGGAGGGTCCTACTACGCTACAATATCTGTTAATACAATAACATACGTTTCTGTCTTCATTTACAACAGCCATAAAAGCCAGACAAGGATTAAAAAATTATTAAACATTATTTTATATGATTAATATTTGTAATTAATAATAGAAAATTTTAGAAGAATATAGAATACAATTCATCAGAATATTCAAAATTTAAAGAAATATTAAATTAGGTCTCATTTTATTTTTATTGTTTATCCGATGAAGCCCTAAATTAGGGTTGCAACGTATTGTTATATTATTCTAATTTCTGTAATTATATTGTTAGCTAACAACCCTTTTATGACTGTTTGATCATTATATTTATTTAGTTTTTGTATTATTATAAGTTGATTAACGTAAATATAGAAACCATAAAAGGAATGTCAACTCGAGACATTTTTGAATTTATGTGCATCGTAACCATTTGTATAAAGATAAATATGTAAAATATTAATAATAGTAACAATAGCGTCAGTGTTACCAATACTCTGAGGCTAATGGCTACATTTCTAAATCCGTTTACATAACATGTAGTAATGGCTAATTTTTAAAGTTGGAAAAATTGATTTAGTTTACACAAATTTATAATTCGAAAGTATTTTTCTTTCATATATATTTTAAGTAAGGAAAGTAATTTTTCGAACAAGCAACACATGATAGTGGTATTCTCAGTGCCATGAAAGCCTTAAAATATTGCCCCTTAAATATTTAATCTCGTAAGTAGTCTTTGATGGTTAATTCAAATAAATAACAGCAAGTCCATAAACAATTAATTAAACTCAAAAATTCTGTCATAACAATTTTGGGACCGGTGATGTCTTGTCTGTAGCACCGGAAATGTCTGATGGGTATAACCGAATGTGTATTTCTAATCCTAGAAAGAGATTCCGTGCATAAACACGGCGAAGTTTACCGATTAAACGGGAGCGAGCGCGCCGTTAGGCGGTCAGTTTAAAGTCTTCGAAATAGAAGCAGAAATATACGCTCTTAAAACCCTATTACTACTATAAAGGTTCTGAAAGTTACTAATATAATAATTCTTCCTAAATTAATTTATGTATTGTAGCACATGAGCACATATGCACCATCCACCACACAGCGAATGCTGTGCAGGATCCTTAAGCTACAGTCAAGGGGCTCCAATAAACTCTTGGTAAGCTTTCCTCATCCCCCGTTCTATCCATTCCCATTAAGAGGTAGAAAGTGAAGAAACTCAAGAAAGGAATTAAAACAAGAGATGGGAATTATAAAAACTGAAAGAACAGGATGTGCTTATGAGTCTGGAAGAAGATATCAAGAGTAGATTAATAGAGAAAGGAGAAAGAAACAATATAGAGGAGAAGTGGGCACATTTAAAGAAAAAAAGACTAGAGCAGCCGATCAAAAAAATAGGAATATAGCTGAGACCAATGGAAAGCATGGATAACAGAATAATAATAATAATAATAATAAGAATGATTAATGAAAGGCGTAAATATAAAAACGCGAGATATGAAAATGGTAAATAGCAGTACAGACGCTTGAAGAATTAGATAGATAGGAAGTGCAAAGCAGCTAAAGTGGCATGGCTACAAGAGAAATGCAAAGCGGCCGAAGATTTCAGGTGAAAGAAAAAATAGACGCAGATTGTAGGAAAATCAAGGAAACAATCGGCGACGGGAAAAATATTAGGAAGAACATCAGGAAAGCGGATGGAAAGCTAATTCTGGATAAAGAAGAAAAGGCAGAAATATGGAAGGAATTTCTAGAAGAGCTTATCATGGTGGAAATATAGATCAGTCAGTAATAGAAGAACAAGAGGAGGTGGATAATGAAGAGTTGGGGGACAAAATTTTAAGGTCGGAGTTTGATAGGGGGCTGAAAGATCTGAGTAATTGTAAAGTGCCAGGAATTGATAACTGATAAGATGGACGATAGGAGTTGCAGAAAGGAAAACAATGGAAGCCTTTGAAATGTGGGACTATAGACGAATGCTGAAAATCAGATGGTGTATATAGAATCACAAACGAGGAAGGAAGTTCTAAACACAATACCGGACAAAATGTAAGACGATGACCAAGAGAAGGGATAGATTAATAGGCCATGTTTTGAGAGAAGAGGGTCTTGTAAAACTAGCATTAGTGGGAAGTGTGCTGGGTAAGAACAGAAGAGAGGCAGAGATGGAATACGCTAAGCAGATTAGGGTGGATGTTCGATGTGCTAGTTATGCGGAAATGAAAAAGGCTTGGCAAGATAGATTAGAATGGAGGGTTGCATCAGGCCAGTCTTGGAACTGAATACCACAACAACATACTTCTCATTTAATTTAGAACACATTTGCTATCAACAATACTTGTATAAATCAAAGGTTTTGTGATTATTTCGTCAAAGTAAACCTATAACATGTAACTAGTTATTATTGAAGTATTCGGTCTTTAGATTTGTCTGAAGCAAATCTCCATGTTAACCTATTCTCTGCAAGCCTTTTCATTTCCACATAACTAGCACATCCCACATACTCCCTAATCTGCTTAGCGTATTCCATCTCTTCCGTTCTTACCCCACATAATTCCCTCCAATGCTAATTTTACAAGACCCTCATGTCTTAAAACGGTCTCTATAAATCTATCCCTTCTCTTGGTCAAAGTCCTTCATATTGATCTTTCTTCTTTTATTCACATTCACATATTCTTTTCCCTTCTGCAACTCCTATCGTCCATGTTTCGCATCCACATAACTCCACACTCCATACGAACATTTTTAAGAATGATTTCCTAATATTCATACTTATATTAACCATATGTAAATCCCTCTTTTTCGCGAAAGCCTTCCTTGCCTGTGCTATCCTACTCTTTGTATACTATACTTCTACGATCCCTAGTTATTAAGCTGTCCAAGGAACAGAATTCCTTAACTTCCTTCAAAATCTAAAACCTTTCGTTATTCCACTATTTTCCATACTACACTCCATTACCTTGGTTTCCCCTATATTAGTCCACACGTCTTACTCTTGATCCAGAACCACGTTCATGTCATTTATCATGGTTTCCAAGTCTTCTGACTTCCCTAATACCATCATAAACAAACCATAGGTTTTTTCTTATTCTCCTTCGAGTACAATTCGCTTTCCATATTCTCTTTTAACTATCTTCATCGCCTGTTCTATATATAAGTTGAAGAGCATGAACGACAGACTGCATCCTTGTCTTACTCTTTCACAGATTTCTGCTTCTTTTCTTGTCCTTTAATTCTAATTACTGCTGACTGCCTTCTAACTAGTAACAGATATATACGTTTCATAGTAAAACCGTCACCATTAAAAGTTAATCACAGCTAATTAGGTTTAAAAAAATTCTTCTTATCAGCAACAGTGAGAAAAGGAAATACCTTGGCTCTTAATTACCTTTCAAGTTTCAAGATTATTTATGATGTAATTGTAAACCTTTCTTCGCCGTGTCTCATTTGTAGATCATAAATTCACAAATTAGTGGCCAAACGTAATGACATATTGTTCTAATTTCATTAATGAAAATGTTAATTAAGACATATTTTCTGTCTCTTTGACCAATATATTTATTTATTGTGATATATAATCAAATTAATATCAATAAGGGTTTCTCTTTCGCACACGGCATAATTATTTAGACTTGTTCTTAATAATGGTACTTCCCCTACTAGTCATGCGCCAAATTTCACCAATAGATGACAGAGATTGAATTAAAAGTATACATAATCATAAATTAGTGTAACTTACGTGCAGCTTTGTAGTTGCACTCCGAGGATGTTACACCTGTCATGTATGGTACCTGGTTACAGATCCTTCCTTCTGAAATGAGTTTCTGAGGAGACTCTGTGAGGAAAGCTCCCTTACCAGGAGGTTCAACAGAAGGTACGAAGCAAAACGCCACTGGCAGCATGTTTTCTTCCTAGAACACATCATAATACTGGGCTGTGTAGAAATACGGTCTCTCAGTTTTACCTGAAGTAGCCAAAACTATTGAAAGTAACACGCGGATGCATGTAAGCAAATTAATTTTACATATTTGGAGCTGCACATGGCCCAAAAAGATTTAGAGATCGGATTCTTATAACGATGTGAGCTGGGGATTGTGAGTTTTTTTGGGAGTTCCTGATTTCTGACTGCTCACCTCTGCGGGCAAAGCTCCAGCGGATTTCATTACTAATTCTATAGCTTCTACGGTCATTAAGAAGTCTGCGAGTTGGTCGGAGTCCGTGGCGTCGCAGCCAAGAGTTTTCCCAAGGCGGAAAGCACGGTCTCTTGGATTGTCTGTGAAGGCCCACGGGTTCAGTGCACTGCCACTCATCGCAATGGCTCTGTGGAACAGACCTGAAAATTCCAATTGGAAATCCCCATGTCATGACAACGCAACATATAGTGTGCACCAATTATAGTGTCAGTCATTTAAAACGCGACACAATGAAAACGAAAAGAATACATTAATATTTGTTTAGTAATTTAATTAAAAAGAGAGAGAGAGAGTAATGGGGGTTAACGAGAATATGAATATATATTTAGACTGTGGGAAGATTATTTGACACGTTGAGACGTATTTTTAGAAGAGTTAAAACACATCAGTATTTCTGATGTACTGTAGCGCGATGCATCGTACATTTTAATAAATTTTCGAAAGTGTAATAATTTAGAAGCTATAAATGTGCATCGCCGCTACCTTCGTGTACGTAGCAGGTATTTCCGGAGTTATAATTAACCAAAGACAAAACATTCCGGGACAACGAAACGCACCCCTCCGAGAAAATCCCACCGTTTGTCCACGGCAGTGCGTCGTGGTGGGCTAGGAAAAACGCTGATTGGGATCTCATTAAAATAGCGCGTAAAGCAAGAACCAATCAGCGTTTTTGCCACAATCACAGAGACACAGGGAGGCTGTGGAAAATTCACTTGTGCTGCTGGTGTGGAGGAGTGCGGTCGTTGTTGAGACCGGGAGAGACCCATGGAGAGACCCACGGCAAGCAAGCAAACCCACGTGGCTGCGGTGAGATTGCTCCGTGAAAATAATTTAGTGCAGATTAATTCCCAGACTTTATAACCCCACGATATACCATGATTAAAATAATTTTTGCTAAATTTGAGCTAGCCGGGATATAATTTTATTTCTTTTATTAATTTCTTATGTTTTTTATTTTATTTATTTTAAATAGTTCTTTTGATAATAAATTGTGTATATGTTAGCATAAAACCTTGATTATTCATTTCATAAAGGGAGGGCTACAGTATATATATAATGTAAGTAATTGAATAATGAAAACCATCATCATAAATTGTGAGAAGAGAGGGGACTCACCTAAAACGAGCACCACAAGGGAACAGGAAACTACTACGTCCACGTCGTTGTTCCCGGGTGACGCGAAATGTAGTTACTACTTATCAGTAAACGAATAAATGAACGTCTCCGTATTTTTTCGATGGCAGCGCAATCTGCGAAATAATTTCCATGAATAATGAATTCAAAACAATGACATTTGACATTAGAAAAACCAAGGTTTCCTTTAAAAAATTGGTTTCACCAAGGGGTGGTGGTGGTGTGTGTGTTAGGATCGAGTCCCTCTTCTAGACGAACATTTTTTTATTCAAAACTTTTTTTGTTCCAATGTGTTGTTCTTGAGACATTTCAATGCCTTCAGATAAATTTAACACCCCGTTTATTGTGACGTTACATTCCCGTCACAGTTGGTCGTCAGTGTCCACCGTTTTATTACGTCATACGAGCCTCATATCGTCTAGTCCGTCGTCATGATATTACACAGGCGTGTGATATAATTTTCTGGTGTCCGAAAACCGAGCTACCTCGTGACGTGGACGGAATGGTTGATGGGTACAAGCGTGTGGAGTGAGCACGATCTCGAGCAGAGCTTTCTTCTTCTGGATTTGGACGTCGACCTGGACGGTCGAGGGCATCCCTCGGTCCAGTGGTGAGAGGAATATTATTCGGATAGTAGAGAATAAAGTCTCTTAAATATGAAGACGATCAGAATTAAGATATACGAACTACATATGATAATGTACAGAAATGTAATAGTGGAAAGAGAATTTGGAATGAAAATAATTTTGGGATATGTAAAAGTGATGAGTATAGAGAATGAAGTTAAACGTGTGCAAATGTGGCTGGACGGAAATAAATAGGAAAAATAGCAAGTTAATTAACACCAGTTGAAAGTATTTTATTAGAGATAAGGAAAAAAATTCTTATTGTGTTGCATGAAGTGTCGTGCTATATGAAACGGAGACTCGGGGAATAAGAAAGAAGGACATGTTGGCGTAGAATGGAGAATACAAAGCGGACGGATAGAGTTAGAAACGAGGAAGCGCTAAGAATAATTGGACTGGAAAGAAACGTACTGAGAATATTGAAAAGAGGGAAGTGTCATGGATAGAATAGGTGACTGTACAATGAGAAATTTGATGGAGTGCAATAATAAGGAGAACTGGAGTGCTAGATGATCTGAAGAGAGGAAGGAGTAACCAGAGGATATAGAGAAATTGTGAAGGACTAGCTTATATTTGTCAACTGACAGATTTACTAAAGAAGAAGAAGGAGGAGAATACGCAGAAGGAGAAGGAGGGGAAAATCGTGGAGAATAACTAGGACGAGAAGTAGGAGGAGAAGATGATGACAAGCAAAAGAAAAAAGACTAAAAGAAAAGGAAAAGTGACGACGAAACGCAAAATTTTTGACATATGCGTCCTCCTCAGATTTGTCCGGCTCCTTTTTTGATATAAGGCGCGCCTTAAACCTGCGCTCTCTCACAATCTCATAGGTAAAAGTCAAATTGGAAGGACGTCGCACGGTCTGAGCAGCCATTTCACGTCACCATTTCGTGAAATATCCTTCTTTGTAATTTTTGTCACGCACAGTGTGACATGTGGCACCGTCCTGTTGGTGAAAACTCTGTACTTCCAATTGACGCCACAAAGCACCAAACTTTAGTCGCATCGAACGCATGATTTGCTAATACCGTTTTTATGATATGAATAGTAAGCACGACTATTAGTTCCGACGCTTTATTGGTAGATCCTAGAAAGTAAAATACTGTTACTTACGCAAATAAGAGCAACGAATACGCTCTTTTTAAAATCTTATTCTTACAAAAATAAAAACGGCTATGTTAGATAAAGAGTAAGTAGGTAAACAAGTAGTCAGTTAATTTTTGCCTTTAAATTGACTACTTGTTTATATAATATTTTCTCTGCATTTGGCCATCCCAGCTTAATAAGGAGGTCAAGCGCCATAATGTACAAATAATGAAAAATAAGTTCAAAAATAATTTTACCATCTGTGAATTATTAATTCAAGACTGTGCGACTTCTAGAATCTCAACAAACATGGATGAACTATAATCAGTTTGTTACAAAATACTACCTCGTATCAAAGAGGCCGTAGGCTGAAATACTTGCATTTACAGTTCGAATAAATTTTACTGACACAATGATTGGCAAGTTATATATACTTTCGTATTTGTTTATAAGTTAAAATACATGGATTGACCTGAGGAAAGAGGTGAAAGCGTGTGGTAGTTTACAGACGCCCCTCCTGCGCTTTCTCCGAAGATAGTTACGTTATCTGGATTCCCACTGAATGCTGAAATGTTATCTCTGATCCAACGCAATGCGCTCACTTGGTCCTTAAGCCCCATGTTGCCAGGTATCACATCGTCTCCAGTGCTCAAAAATCCTGAAGACATATTTATATATTTTTAGTCAGGCGAAAACTACATATTTATCATTACCAACCATTTTGAAACGTGTGTAAGTTATATTTACTCTACGTATAACACAATATTATATTTTTGTACCTACCTCTTTGCTTTCACTGTTTCCATATTCCCACGTTCTCTTCATGTACAGGCTATTTGTAGCCCTTGTATTATGCGTCCTAATTTAATTGGATTATACTATATTACTACCATTTCCTTCTCTAGTGTCTTATGTGTATAGTTAAGTGAACGTGGTCTGAGTGGTGGACGAGAAGGAAGTTGAGGGCTATTTCGTTAATAAAAAGGCGGAATTGAGATAAAAGGTTCCGAAACATTTTCCAGAATTGATAAATACGAACAGTGTTAATACAAATAGTGAATGACAATAATTAAAATGCGCTAGTACCAAAGAAGTGAAACCTTATTTCACCAGAACGTTCTAGATTACTGAACTCAGCATTTTGGTAGGGAAATGAGTATAAGAAATAGAAGTCATTGGGCTAGTTGTAGTAGTTGGGTTAGTAATTAGGCTCAGTGTAAAGATAAATAGTTAAGATCATCAGTAAGAGATAAAGACAACGACCGAAATCAAGATTCTCCAGAACAATAAATGATGTCTTTAAATAACACGTGGTCTGGGAGTTTACCATTTTAATATTTATTTGAACGTTATTAATCTCAAATGCTTCCAGTCCAGGAAACCAATTAAATACCCTGAGGTGTATCTTCATTTTATAATATTGTAATTGTGCAAGACGTGTTTGTCTATAAAATGTTATTTCTTCTTAGCTACACGGTTGTCAAATTAAATTTATTAAACATTATGTTTATAATATATTATAAAAATATTTAATTTTTATAAAAATGTATATATGTGAATTATTTGCTCATTAAGGGCCGTGACCTCACCTTTCGACTGTGGATTGTCATCGTACAAGACATATTCCGAATTAGGACTGATAAGTGGTCAGCGTATCGATTCCCCAAGAGTTTTAATTTCGGTCTCCGTGATTTTGACGACACAAACATCCAAGCCTATGTCAAGATGCGAACCCAGGACCTCTGTGTTGTGAGGCAGCGGCGCTAGCCACTAGGCCACAGGAGTTCGAAAGTTCCATTGGTGATTAAACGTGAGTTGTGAGCAAGTTACATAGAGTGAAATGATATCTGGTGGAAGAAATAATGATAATAGTGAGAGATAATACGGCAAAGAAATATGGTAAAGTGAGGAAGGAGTCCGATGATTCAAATGACCGTCTTCAGGAAGTGAGAAACAACAGTTCAGTTAAATTAGAGCCATTATGGTTTTCAGTGAACGATAACAGGAAATAGACAAACGTTGGCAAAAGCTATAAGTGAATATTTAATTATAACAATTCTTTAGCTGCGAGGCCAGTATATATGGGGCAACAGTGCATTGTAATGATAAAACACAACTACTAGCGGAATTTGGCGGTACGGAATCAGTGGCAAGCGGGGTCATGGAAATCGTAGGTTAAAGACAAGGATACTTAAAGCAGACACGACAGCGCGAATGGGGTTTTACCCAAGTACCGTGAGATTTGGTGAGCAAGGGTGGTGTTTTTCCTCAGAAACTTCTATGAAGCGGAACAAACGGCTCCTCCCAGAGAGGACAGATAAGAAGTTATATTGGACAATAACGAACCCCGCCCCCGACGAAACAGAAGTAAGAAAATTAGGACAAATATTAAAAACCCACGGAAAATGGATTTGGGGAATTATTATTGGAGGACGTGGATTTTCGATAGTCATTGAGGACGTGGGGTTTAAGATCAGACATTAAGGACGTGGTGGTCGAGTTGATGATTGGGACACTAAGCAGTTATATTCTGGACGACGACATTTAAATAACGGAAGGAAGGTGTGATCCAGTCCGTAGTTCCAAAGGGCTCCTCGTCACTCAACTAGAAAGTTCAGATGGGGTCCAGCGACAAGATACAGGCAAGCTGAGACGACACGGCAAATACCTTTGTTTGTAACCTTTCCGATTTCCTGGTATTGCCAATTCAGAGCAGGATTTGTGTTAGTTATTATGCTCTATGAGAAGGCCCGCGTAGACGACCCTAAGTTAGAACTCATGTATTTAGTTGTAAGAAATGTAATTTGTATAAATTTTGTATATGTATGTATTATTAATCTCTAAGAAAATGCCGGCTATGCAAACCAAAGTCATCCAATTATTGTACACTGTAATAAATAAATTAAAATTTAAATACTATTAACATTTTTTATAATAATTTTTCATTATAAAAATTCCCCCCCCTATTTATTACAGCATGAATTTGTTCGACGGCCCAAGGAAGACCGTCAAGTCAAATAGCTTCCATTTGAAAAGAACTATAGAAACCCATAAGGTTTACTTTTTTTGCCTGACTGAATTTAAAATCAAATTTATTCCACAATCTGATGTATCTATATATATATTCGTTAATTGATACGTTACTTAGCGATTCTACATACAAGTCCCAGTGGAACAACTTAATATTTGACGTGTACAGTTGCTGATAATGCACAAATCGAATCACTAGGTGAATATAAGTGTTACCAAGGGCGCCCAATCTGTAGTTGATGGTGACTAAGACCACATCTTTCTCTAAGAGGAAATCAGGCCCGAAGAGAGACTTGTCTCCAAATCCGACAGTGAAACCTCCCCCGTGTATCCAAACCATCACAGCTCTCTTGCTTGAAGGCTCCAACTGAAACAGATCACAAATGTTTTCAAATTTGTTGAAACTGTTGGGATTAATATTTGGTTAGTGTCGACAGAGTTTTTCTTTGTCTGTTTTTAAGAGATGCAACAATAAAGAAAAAATTGTGTGAAGAAGGAAGATGATATAAAATACTATCTTCCTGCTTTACTCATTTGCTTCCTTTCTCTTTGCTTCTTATATTTTCTTCTTAATTCCACACAATATTTTACCCGAGAAACTATAGCCAAATGTTTTGAAATATTGTTATCTGGAACTCTGGAGGAGTGCTTGAAAGGTTTTCTTGAAAAATATCCTCTGTGTCTTATTTTTACTCCATTACATAAATTGCCACGGAAATAATGATAAGCTATGAATTATCACTCACAACGTCAACAAAATATAGATATATATTTTATAATTTGAAATAAAATTAAAAATATCTAATAATAAAATTATTTCGCGCTGACGACAGTCTTTTTAAACTTTTGAGTTGTTGAATGTCACATGAACGCACGCAAAACACATATTCATATGTGCACATAATATACACCATTTAATATTAACAAGCTACATTTAAGGTAAGAGAAACAAGTTTTATGCTTAAAAATATTACAAGATAATTATCAAGAAAGTAATGAATCATCAGCAACACTGTAACGTCAGAGTTGCATATAGAGTAGGGAATGTTGTGGGGCTTTTGTTTATCATTAATATAAATTTAAAATAATTGCAATTTTAATATAAGAGGGAAAAATCTATGCAATTTTAAATATAACAATTGTTGGTTAAAAATAAAAAGTAATACATTAAATTACAAAAACACAATAATTCATTTAAATTTGGGGCTACTTGCTAAGTTCAACGGAGAGCAATAATTTTATCTAGGGATCTAGTGGGGATAAAAATAAACGTGGCATCGAACTTTTTAATTAACATCCAAAATAATCAGGAGCGAGAAATGTGAATTTTTACATCACCGCTCAACTTGCAGATCATGATGTTCTGGGCGTTGGTCCAGCTTGTCCTTGGTCAGCTGCGGTCGCCGGAGGCAACTACTTGTCTCGAACACCCAAAATCAGCCAAGTGGAGGAAGGGAGTCCTCCAGATAATTTCCGAATACTCAAAAATACTGCAAACTCGATACTCTGAACGTAGTGAAAATCTCCAAAATTCCACAAATAATAAAAAGTGACCAAAAATATCCTCGGTTCCGTCTTTTATTAATTTTGCTCCGCCTTCGTCTGTCTGGTGGGATAGAAAAATGGTAAAAACTATTCTTCCCAGTTCGTGATGTCCTTGTCTGTCAGGCTCTTGGGTTCGGACGTGCACGTCAGATGTCCAGACTTGCGAAAGTATCCCGGAATCGTTGGGCGTGAAAAGGGTGTCCTGTCCCTTTATTTTTATTGTCGCAAGTGATGTGCACGTGCCAGCTATTTTTTTAGACCAACAGGACTCCCCTGTCAGTCTTCAATTCCAAAATATTTCAGTCAATGGCACTAATTGTACAGGACTCCCTATTCCCGTCTGGCTATAGTTATCATCTCAATTATATTAAAATAGGAGGTCTTTCTCGATGAACGGCATGTATAAATTGATCTAGGGTTTCCAACTGGGTTCATCATTGACCTACCGTTGTCTTGGTAAGCAGCCTAGCCCGTTTCTTAGGAGTAGTACGATATGTATACATATATACAAAAAAATAATCAACTCAATAAACAGTTATGATGGGGGTAATTGTTTTTCTTATATATCTGGGTGCAAACGCACACTACAGGAAGGTGAATCTTTACAATACTCGGTATAAACTGCAGCGACGATTTACCCATTATTTTATAATTTTTATTTGTACAGGTTTGCTGTAAGCTATATACGATATAGTGATAGAGAAAAAATAATTAATAATATTTACTCGCATCATTTTAAAGTATGAAGTAAGCTTACAGAGCAATCAAAAGCGTAATTCTCTGAAAGGAACACCTATAATACAGTAACACGACAACGTGGAGTTAAACGTTTAGAGTAAATGATATGTACTAGACGTCCACGTCAAAAATAAACGTGGAAGGAGAAATAATCAAGTGGAGCAGTACAAGGAAATTGGCAAGGGGTTTACAGTGTAATTATCCCTTTTTTTATCTTAGCCTGGAACTTACCGTCAGAGGCGATGTATCCCATGTCTCACCAGATTTTAATGTCGTCGAGTCTGAAAGACTTCAGAAAAACCCATCCGCGCCAACTTGTCTGTAACTTTCCTAAATTCCCTCAAACCATCTGCCTTTGATTGTGTAACGCCAAATTACGCATGTAGTTGTGTTTAACCATTACAGCAAAATAGAGAAGAGAGAAAATATTTTGGCAGACGCAAACAGAACTTGAAAATTCAGCACAATAAGTTAGACCAAAATTTATTTGATAAGTAATTCAGTATTGATAATGGCATAAAATAGCAATATGTAATGGAATTACTTGGGGGGATTGAATTTAAATTTAAAATATAAGCAATTTATTTAATTCGATTTAAAACATATTAAAATTTATTAAATGGAATCAAAATTTAGGGTCCATTAAAATTCTCGATACCAGCAAGTGACGCGACCGGGATTTACCCTTCCGCAGTCTTCTTTCAGTTTGTCTCCAGTTTCAAAACAAACTTTTGAAAATCCTCTCCACCTTCCTGCTTCAAAGCTCCATCCCGACTCTTCCATTTATAACTACTATCGTGCCGCGACTCAACTGTCACGCACTCTTCCGACTTCTTGCTTGTTCAAATGACCAATTTCTCCTTCTTCGTCTCCCCGAATCGTCCCTCTCACCCCTCCTCCTAACTGTGGATGGCAGTTCACATGACTCCCAGCCTCAATCAAAATTCAACTAGGCCAGCTGAATTCTACCTAATTTTTGGAGGGAGATGTGCGCTTCAAAATGCTCGGTGTCAATGAACTGACCTCAGTTAAATGTCCTTTAATCCTCCAAACTGTGGATCTGACATGCTCGGGTCGTCGATGTCCCGCCTTGATGTTATTTCCGACTAAGTGTCTCCAGTGGGGAATTTTTCGGCCACTGCTCAAAACATTGTCAATTGCCACAGGCACTCATTACAAATATACAACTTTGAAAATGGTCAATTATAATGAAACGTTACCGGCTTGGGATACTGAGTCAAATTTAAAATGTACGGAAACAAAAGGCATTGCAGTAATTTCTTTACTCTTCTTACTTGAAAATTATTTAAATTCCCGATCACTCCCTGCTGCACGGAAAATAATTTTTAACAGAATGTTATTGTTTAAAATATTTCACCTCACTACGCCATCTTACAACTCTCTACTTGTACCTGATTCTGAAATTACTTCCGAAATTAATTAAGTATTAAAATACGCTGCAGTCCTGCAATTCGTATGAAAATATTTTTCATTCCGTTGGAAATAACATTTGATGAATTTGCAAAATGCACTTTGTTACCATTCAATTGATACCAATTACATTGCACAGAAATATCAATACGTACCTCTGGTGTGTAAATGTTGAGGTAGAGACAGTCCTCGCTTCCTAACAGATCCTTAATGTTGAGGTAGCTTAGGGCCAAGGAAGGACTTCCTTCCCGGAGAGCATCTCTCACTCCTGCCCAGCTCTTCGGAGGCTGTGGAGGCTGCAATATGCAACATTTAATGCCAGAAAGGTTTTGGTACTTGCATTATTTTTATCATTCTTAATTTATGCGTGCCGTTAACCTACGAAATAAAATTTTTTCTACACAAAATTTGACCTCCACTCACTATCTCAACATTTTGTGGTGCGTAAACGAAATAATGATAATTTATAAATTAATTATCTAATTAATTTTGAAATAATGCTTTAATATATTGAATGGCTAAAAAGCCCACTAACATGTTATAAATATGTTAATTGGTTGCTAGTAGTCGTTAATTGTACGTGATTGAGAAAAAGTGACATAAAACCGAAATATTACTTAAAATGATTTTAGTCACGTATAAATAATAAAATCCATAATAAAAGATTGACCGGAAAAGTGTTATGTCAACTGACATACAGGCACGAAATATGTTTTCAGCCTTCCAGCCTTATTTCAATTGTGACGTCTGTAGTTATAATGTACATATTTACTTGCTTGGTGCACATCAACAAAATAATTTCCATGATTCATATGTATTTATAGATACAAAAAATTGTTACATTTTATAAAGCATTTATAAAATGAAAGAAATTATACAGGTTACCTAAATGAATTACCTAATTAAAAAAAATTAAACTCCAATCAATTATTGTTTACGTTTACCATATTCAGAATGTGCTACAACATGTATGAAATTTAATTTATATATGTACAGGCTGTTTAAAAAATTTTATTTCACATTCTCCATAGTGTCAGATTCCTCGAAAAAATGTGCTTAATTTTGGGACATCCTGTATAGAGGCCAATACTTTGGACTGACATATGGCTTAGAAGATTTTAGACATTGTGTTGTTTATGATTTCAAGGATATTCCCAACGATAATGGAAGAAGTTTTATGAAGAATGGAGCAAACTGACGTGGCAATAATTTTTAAATTTTCCATTTAAAGGCAGACATAAATGTTTCCTATCTCTCAGGACGCTATGTAGCGCAGTCAATGACGTGAATTAGACACGGCCTGACTGTTCAGTTTTGACTTTCAAAATCCGGAAGATGATGATAACGAAACATTTGAGATATTTTAATCGGAGGAATATTGCATATGTGATCATGTGCTACAACACATAAATTAATTCACAAAGAATAGTTTCTTGGATAATTTTAAGAAGCTTTACAGTAATTGTGTTTTAGTAACGTGAATTTACTATTAGACTTTAAGATAAGGATGGACAGTTGTTCAACTCCAGAATAACAAAAAATGTTCTTCCAATTCTGTATAATTTATTAATTATACTACGTCACATCAATTAGAAGCTTTCAGCCACTGGGGCCATAGTCATCTGTAATATATTAAAACGATATAAAACAACAAGTCCACAACATAATATTACTACGTACATTTCTACCTTTTTTCCAATGCCCATCTGTTTTGGAATAAAAACACTGGCACTGGTCTGTTTGAGTTTATATACTTACCAAGCAGAATTGGAAGGACATTTTTTTATTTGTTATTCTTTACTAATGCATTTAGAAGTATTTAATCAGGCCACATTGCGGCGCACTCGCTCCCGCTAATTCAATCGTCTCACTTTAAGTCGAAGCTACTCAATGCTGTAGCACACATTTTCTGTCCGGAATGAGAAATGATCATGAACAGTTTTCCGTTGCACAAAACGTGAATAAAAGACTCCCTCTGGGGTGCTACGGATAACGTGGCAAACACACACACACAGAGAGAGGTAGAGGTAGAGGTAGAGAGAGAGAGAGAGAGAGAGAGAGAGAGAGAGAGAGAGAGAGAGAGAGAGAGAGAGAGAGAGCTGTGCTGCAGCAGACGGTAGGGAACTCAAAATAATTTTGAACCATTCAGTAATTAAAAATTTATTTTTTAATTTGTTTATATTTAAAAATAAAAATGGAATTCGTGCATTTTGTTTGTTTTAAAAAAATTACAGCTGGAGGTTATTTTCAAAAGATAGTATACGTTAAGGGATGACATTTCGAAGGCACAAAAAACTCGCACGATATTTCATACAATTCCTCCGTCATATTCCTAAAAATTAACTTTATTTAAACATGTACGATGGAAAAAAACTTTTCTGTTAGAAAACTTGGTTTCAAAATTTTCCGCCTTTAAAAATTACTACATGTTATTCAATCAAAATTATAAATTCAGTATAATAAGGGTTGGGTCATTTGCCGCAGAGTATTGGTAACACTGTTGCCCTGTTGCACAGTATTAATGGTATCTTACGTAATTGTCATCGGAAAACTGTTGCTAGGGGTGATGTACGCGGACACTGCGTCTGTCCAGATCAGTTTTTCACTTTAAGAAAAATAGTTTTTAATTATTTTTTGGGGGGGTTAGCAGGCTACATGAGGGTGATCCTATTTGACCGCTATGGATTTACATAGTTCATTGGAGTCGACGGCCGTCGGTAAAGTAACTAACTGGAACAAAAGGTGTCAAAATCTCCAGAACATGTTTGAATCCTTAAATGCTGTCGATTAACTACATTTCATAACATCATATTTTATAATAATTGATTTAATTAGCCTCTTTGTCAGTATTTTTGTAATTTAAATATGAAATATTACGACGTTTCGTCTTTCGATTGAGACTTCTTCAGGCAAAAATTTAGCTGTACATGGAACCCCACTCCATGATTCCTTCGGTCGAAAAAATATTTAATTTTCATAATAATTGTTTAATTTTATAATAATTACTTTTAATGAGTATCTTATTTAAGAAAATAGCTTAATAAATTAATAACGTTATTCAACAATTTAAATAAGTTTTATTTACTATTTTTACGTTTATTTTCTTTTTAAACTTTTAATTTATCCTATTATTTCTTAAAATTATTCCTTTCAAAAGCATGAAATGACTCTGGTTATCTGAAGAAAATCTATTACCTTTTAGGTTCACCGCAACACTGTTGTGTACCTTGAATCGTAGGGGTCCAAGTGGCGGCTGGGCATAAGGAATCCCCCTGAAGCTGAAGTAGGAGCTTCCGTTTACGGTCAAGTCTTTGGATCCCCTCAGAGTCCCTTGAGCCACAGTAACCAGCGCGTACTCCATTGCACTCGCTGTGCCAGCAAAGCAAGTCATGAACTGAGTCCAGAGGAGGAGTGTTGAGGTCAGTCACGTGATAAGAATGGGGATAAGAAAACGTTGCAAATTTTTATTGGCTTCAGTTCAAACTTTTAGACCTCGCAGATTAATTTGAACCTAGGCCAAAAGAACACCGATAAAACAATGCTTGTGAAATGCAATAAGAACATGACAGTGCTTGAAAATAGGATTATAAATGTGTTTACGAAGTAATTATATCATATGAGTTGAAAGATCCAGCGCATGTTTTCTTCTCTGTGACCCCTTAGTTATAAGCACAATTAGACAAATTGGTCATTGAAATGGTACCTATTTTGTACTGTTCCATAGGTTCTATCGAGAGTTTTAGGAGTCATGAGCGGTATAAAAATTACCTGTACTTATTTATTACTAGCTGGAGACCCGGCGTTACCCGGGTTTTTACTCATATTATCCCGCTACATTATTTAATTTTTGGTCAACACATGACTAAACCGGCATCGAAAACGTCACAATAAGAAGCTAATATAGTCTCGACTGTCAAAAATACTCTCGTTAGATTTACAGTTCTAAAAGTATTTTCAGTACTCTGACATTGTATCGAAGATTATGAACTCGACTAGGGTTACACGTACGCCAACCGAAATTTTGACGTCTCACTGGTGGCATTTTCTTATCACTAATAACAAAAAACACGACTACAAACCTCTAAACAATTATTAAAACACACGAAACCCAAAAGCTTTGCTGTAGCGAAAGAAACGGTAATTGAATACGAATCTATCAATAGTGGTTAACAATGAAGAAAAAAAGAGAGCTTGTGATCGCTTCACGACATACCTTATAAGTCATAGTTGGTTTTGAACACGGCCCGCTTTCACATGCCTACAACAATAGATGGTGTGATACTGTTCCCCCTACCTCCCTCTCCCTCCAACCTCCTCTCTCTCATGCACACACACACATACACACATGCTGCCAAATTACGCTTGTAATAATACAGTAAGTCGGATGAATAATATAGGAATGGCTAATAGGACTTTTAAGTCGCAGTTGATTTTTACTCCACCTTTCGCGCGGCTATTTAATGGGTTTATAAATATTTACATTAATATCTTCTGAACTCTGCAAGATATCGAAATGAAACATACACGAAATTTTAAGTTAAAATTTCTGTTTTAATCTCTGAAATGTTCTTTGAAATCTGTTGAACCCATTCGGAGCTTAAACAGATCAAGGGTATAGACAACCCACATTCACATTGGACGTTCAAACCCGCGGGTGTAAGGCAGCTTTCCCGTAGAATTATTAGAGATTTTGAAACTTTACCGTACGATTTTTTAAAAATTTTTCTTTTATTGCAAACTTGTCCTGACAATAACGAACACAACAGAAAAAGAATTACCCAATTTGGTGCAGTCGTTCGGTAGTCACGCGCGTACAAACATTACGGCGATTCGTTTATATAAATAGGAAATTGAGTTTTCACCGTCCTATTATTGATAAAAAAGCTTATTACATATACGTTTTAAATTTACACATTAAAAGGTGTCATATATACATAATAACAAAATATATAATTTATAGTAACAGGGATTTAATTATAAATTTTTGAATTAGATTGTTGATTTGGTGGGTTTAAAAAGTAAAGCTTCTTCTATTTCAAACATTAAATTTATTAACAATGAAAATAAAATATTGTTACACATGTTGTTTAGCTTATGTATCAAACAGGCGATGAAGGAAGTTAAAAATGAATATTGAAAGAGAGGAAGAGTACAACGTGAGGATTAATAGAGGAAAACTAAGTAAATGGAGTGTAGTATGGGAAACACTAGAATAATAGAGCGTGTTAGATTGGGAAGGGATATTTTGTCGGAAGTTTAAGAATTCTGTTACTTGGGAAGCGTAATAACTAGGGATCGTAGAAGTATAGTAGACATAAAGAGCAGATAGCACAGGCAAGGAATTTACTTACGGGTAAGTCTGAATCTTAGGAAAACGTCGCTAAAAATGTTCGTATGGAGTGTAGTGTTAAATGGATACGAAACGTGGACGATAGGAGTTTCAGAAAGGAAAAGAATAGAATCTTTCGAAAAGTGGTGCTATAGGAGAATGCTGAAAATCAGCTAACCAGAATGTTCTAAGGAGAATAGGTGGAGAGAGAACAATATGGAGGACTTTGACCATGAAAAGGTATAGATTAATATGCCACGTTTTGAGACATGAGGGTCTTGTAAAATTAGTATTAGAGGGAAGTTTATGGGGTAAGAGCAGAAGAGGGAGGCTAAGGATGGAATGCTCTAAGGAGATTAGGGAGGAATAGGATGTGGTAGTTATGTAGTGATGAAATGGCTTGCTCAGGATAGTTTATCATGGAGGGTTGCATCAGACCAGTCTTAGGAGTTAGCGAACATATGAATTAATATATTTAAAACTGAACGTGAGGTCGGAGAAAATGCAAAATTGTGACGCGTAACATAAATTTGCGGGTATTAAGAAAAAGTGGCAAAATTTATTGGAAACGCAATTCCAAACACTGTAAAAGCAAAGCTATGAAACCAAGGCGCCGCGAAGGTGACGAATGTTCCATTTGGTCGTAGCCAAAAACTGCGTCGCCGGTGACGCATAATAATTATGTAGCTGGAACGGTGGAAATTACAAGAAAATAATTGACGGAGACAGAGCGTTAAAGAGTCAGTTCTGGCTCATCTTTAGAGAGATATGAGTTCTGGTACAGATTTCAAAGTTCAGAGAGAAAAGACAAATGTATTTTTTATTGATATATTTATATTGTTCCATGAAAACATTTTAGTCTATAATTTTTAAATAGTTTTAAATAATTCACATACATGTGTAAAGTACATTAGAGAAAATTTCACAGACATAAATAAATATATATATACGGATAGAAGCAGTGCTTGAAAAAGTATTTGGTAATTTTTTTCTATTACATTTTTAAAACTGTTTTAATGATGGGAAAGGGTGATGATAAAGTTATCTAATTTTGTTCTGTGTGCAATTAAATGAATTTGTTTCAAATAGTTACTTGTAATAAACGAAAATTCATGTCTATCATTAGACACAGTATTATTGGAACAATTATATACCTCTAATCTTTCACAAGATTAAACAAAGGAATGTCACCGAAGCCCAAAGCAAAGTTATATGTAATCAATTATTTGATTTCCATACTGTGCACTGCTCGACTCGGTAGGCCCAGGCCATGGAGAAAGAAAAATTTTAGTACACTGCATTGCACTGGAAGAGGTTAAAGAACTAAAATGAGAGGAAGCTTATTTTTCTCCGGCGTTATCGCAGTCTGGTGACGTAACTTCGACGACTCTTTCATAACAGTACATTGTCGAACGCGTGTTCCTATTGCTTATTCTGAATTACAAATGCGAGAGCTTGGTTGAGTTGGACTAGGTAGTTAGTAAACCATTAACCACCTTCGTTGATATTAAAAATGCTTGCAACGAAGAATGGCATCTATGTATGTTTACCAGTAATCATTATAACGATTTAGAATAGCGAAAATAACATTTAAAGGACTATCAGTAAGACATCTACAATGTTGTTCTTAAATTCGCGGGAAGCAGTTTTGGGAATACCCATTTCGAAACAAACTTATAAAGGTAATGGAGTCAAGAACAGGAATTCGGTGACGCTAATCAGAGGGGGGGAGGGGCAGGGACAGAGTTAATAAAGCAGTAAATAGAGGGAACATGAAGTCTGTTGTGATACAATTACGAGTCAGTCATGAGAACGGAGTTACGTTAATTTATATGCTAGAAGTACAAATCTTCTTTCACCTTCAGAATGAGAATCACAAAAACAACGCGCAGAACACATCCCATTTATCCGAGTGATAAATTTTAAACGGGGTTTTGCCCATTATATATATTTTTGCTTTACACTATTGTTTCATAAACTCATTAAGACCCAAAAGAAAGGGATTCATTGTTTTATATTTTTTAAATAAACTGATTAGAGCAGGTATGGGCAACCTTTTGCATACCCAGCGCCAATATTTTGACAGACAAGTTCAGATGCGCCATACGACTCGAGCATATTTTATAGCGACATAACATTGACGCTGTAAATTAATTAATTTACGTGACTTTGACGCTGTTAAATTTATTAATTTACGCCAGTTTAATGAAGCACCAATTTGAAAAACTCAAAAATGATGATACTTTCATGATGCTTGTTTGGTAAAGAAAATTCTTTACTACAGTTGTTGGCACTGAGAGCGAGATCGGCTTGGAACTGTCTGTTCTCTCAGTTTGCCAGAAGAATGTTATTAAATTCTTCTATTTCTGGCTTTGGACATTAATTGTATTTATTTATAATGTTATTTACCTTGAGATTTAGCGAAGTCACGTGTCAACACGATGCGCAGAGGACAACTCCGCACATATTGTAATGGGGGTAGACAGTAACTCACTTTTAAACCAGGTTTTGTAAACTCAACTTCGTAGTCTGAAAACAATGGCGCTATGGTATCTCAAGCATTATACTCAAACAAATAACAGGTAGCATTAGTTCAGTAATTAGTTACATTTGTAATCATTCACTTCTTTCTGGAGTCTTCCCAGATAAGCTCAAATGTGCTTTAGTCACTCCACTGTACAAACAAGGGAATAAAGAAGATATATCAAATTATCGCCCCATATCACTGTTGCCAGTATTATCAAAAATTTTTGAAAGAGTAGTATACAACTGAGTTATAAAACATCTGAACAAACATAATTTACTCACCGATTCACAGTTTGGGTTTAGAAAAGGATATTCAACCGAGAAAGCGATCTTTACTCTTTTAGACGACATAATAGAAGAATTAAATAAACAAATCGCCCATTAGGTATATTCTGTGACTTAAGTAAAGCTTTTGATTGTGTAGACCATAGCATATTTCTAGAAAAGCTGAGGTACTATGGAATAACAGGAACTTCATTTTCTTGGTTTAATTCATACTTACAAAATAGAATGCAAAGAGTAGTATTAAAAGACTCGTGCACAGGTGAAATACATAAATCAGATTGGGGAATTATTAAAACTGGGGTCCCACAGGGATCAGTATTAGGGCCATTATTATTCCTTATATATATATAAATGATCTTCCTAATACCATAGATTCAACTTCTAAAGCTATCCTCTTTGCAGATGATACTAATGTAATAGTAAAAAGTAACAAAGACACACTAGAAGAGGCAAGCAACAATAATTTAACTAACCTGCTAACATGGTTTAATGCGAACGGACTAACAAATAACTGTGACAAAACACATTTCATGCAATTTCACACACTCAACACAACTTTACAATCTATAACACTTAAATACGACAGCAAAAATGTAAATGAAACTTCCTCTGTTAAATTCTTAGGTCTCTTAATAAATAATAAATTAAATTGGACTGATCAGATTAATCAATTACTTAAGAAACTCAGCTCAGCTACATATGCTGTAAGAGCAATGTCCACCTTCAGTGATCTAAAAACAAGAAAATTAGTATACTTTGCATATTTTCATTCTATTTTATCATATGGTATTATATTTTGGGGCAACTCAGTAGGCATAGATAAGATTTTTATTAGTCAAAAACGTGTTATTAGAGCAATATGTGAGGCAGGTTTCCTCACGAACTTCTTGCAGAACTCTGTTCAAAAAGTTAGGTATTTTCACTTTGACGTGCCAATACATTTATTCATTGATGTTATTTTTAATCACAAATAGGCACTTATTTTTGAATAATTCTGATATTCATCCCTTCAATACAAGGAACAAAAATAATCTGTATAAAAAATGTAAAACATTGTCAATTGCACAGAAAGGTGTGCATTATTCAGGGATATCCATCTTCAACAGACTGCCGCACAGAATTAAACAGTTGTCCGATAATCAAGGTAAATTTAACACTGAATTACGCTCATTTTTGCTTAGCCACTCCTTCTATTCAATAAAGGAATTTATAGAAGAATCGGAGAAGAGTAATTTATAATAGTTTATAATACAAATATTTGTTATTAGTATATTTTTCTTTTATACAATAAAATAATGTAATAAATGTACACCCTGACCCATTCCACATCCTTGAAGCTTAGCTTCTTTACAGGATCTACGGAATATGATTAATATTGAATATATATTGATATATATTGATGTCTGTTTAGGTTATGTTGTACGTCAAGAAACCTATCCGTAAAATGTAATAGATATTAAGTATAGGGTTTGTTAAAAAGACGTTTTCTCAGAGTTCATATCCCGTTTGAGTGAATACAATTAATTTTTTTTAAAGAATTCTAGTAGCGTTCTGGCAGTACGTTGAAAGGGAAGTCCCTTCTCAGACGATAATATTTCCCTTCCCCTTCTCCTTTCCCTACTGCGCATCTAAACATGCAATGGTTACTAACAATGTAAAGGGACTTCTCGTCCGAAATACAAACTAGCTCAAGGATCCAATGTCCTACTTTTAATCGTCCAAAACGCCACATTTGGCCACCTCTGGGTTAGAGTAATCCTTTTCACTGATCTTCTCAAGAAGAAAAGCATAAGGATGTGAAAAATGTCAGCTATAAAACTATTTTAAATATTGAAATTGTTGTAAGCAAATGGCAATTACGATAGATAAAAATATTCAATCATTATATCTGTAAATCCCTTTCAGTTTAATAGTATACTTATGAGTGTTATTAAAAGTCATTTCAAGTAATCAAAGGTTATAAATTTAGCTTTCTACAGATATAATTAAACTGCGTCTACGATGAAAGACGTGCGATTAAAAAGTTTATTGTTTACATTCCCCGGGAAACGAGTCTAGTATCAATTATTTTTGGTGATAGTCAACTTTCACACAATGTAAACATAATTTCTTTTTCCGAATTGTAGTTCTGTTTCCTCAATAATTTGTATGCACCTGACTACGAACTGTATGTACGTTGGTGTTCTTCACCGGCATGTAGAAAACTTTGGCGTGATTGTGACAATTTCTTCGTTCCTTCCTCATTGGCTCTACAGCCCATTGAGGGCCTGGGCCTACCGAGTCGAACGTGGACTGTCATCTTGCATGGAGTGACACGTGGTCAGCGTATTTTGACAATTACGGGTAGGAAAAATTTATTTTCTTTAATACACACACACGGAAACGAGAAAGTTCATCAATTAGGTTGGGATATGTTAGAAAAATAATGTTAAAATTTACGTCTCGAGATTCTTTTTAAAGCGTTCGCAGGCCAACAATCCTGGGAGGATATTGCATCAAAGTTTTTACCAGAAAATTATTACAGTAGAGGGGATCATAATTGTAAAATTGTGCAGGGTTTTAAAAACTGATGTTGGGAAATACTCGTTTTGAAACCGGACTATAAGGGCTTGGAATAATTTATGTGCAGAAGTTTTTGAAACCTTTCCTCCCAATAGCAAAGTTTTCCAGGGAAGAAGTAGGAAGTGCAAGTGTAGTGCGACAAAATAATATCTAAACAGTGGGTACTTTAATTTTATCTTTAAGATGTAATTTACTACGTTTTTTATATTATTATTGTAATAACTTATATTCCTTATTTTTAAGCTTATTTTGTAACTGCCACTGAGTGTATCTGAATAGCAGTATCAATATAAAAATAATTCATTCATTTATACCGATTAAAAATGTTCTATTGGGTCTACTTTTTCAAAATGATTCTTCATAACTGTAAATAGCCGCTAAGGTAGTAGAGAGGATTTCATAATTGATTTCCCTAGTTTGTATCCCATTATAACACTCGAATAAATGGTGGTAAGCCGAAATAGGATCTGAATGACATATATTTATTTATATTGGACTATGGTAATCAGATACGGATTTGAAGTCTTTAATCACTTTGTGTGTGGTGATTACTGTCACCAACATTTCAATAATTCGTTGCCATCGTTGAAGGCAATCAAGCTGGTCTGACAATTTTAATGTGTTCAACTCATACAAATTAATGAATTGAAATGTTTAAAAGACAGAGGGGCGAAATTTTAATGCAATAATTTCCTGTAGTTTGTTTATTTGCAACTGATGAAACGAATCTATGTATTCACTCTCACTGTATGGGTGATATTTTTTATTGTTTCCTCTTAATTGCATTTTAATTTATGAGAAAGTATTTATTTAAAAGTTTATTCCCTGTAAATAGAAAAATAAGATACATTATAACTCATAATTTTACACTAACCATTCTTAATCACATGCAGAAATTTGTGATTTCACATGTAATTCCTTTCTCCAAAAAATTATCATGCAATCCAGAATTTTTATATCTTCTCCATGGCAATATACGCATTAGAAAGCCAATTAGTTGAAAGATACAAAATTTGTTCTACAAATCTTCTACGATCTGTAATTATAAATATATGTATACATGTTGGTATACTGACCGAGTAGATAAGCGGACGAGGTGGCCGAGTGGTTAAGGCGTTGGACTGCTAATCCAATGTGCTCTGCACGCGTGGGTTCGAATCCCATCCTCGTCGGATATTTTTAACAAATATTTATCACTTATGTTATCAATTTGTTCGACCAGCGTGCAAAAAGAATACTTGAAGTATATTACTACTGGACGATAAAATCGATGACGTGCTTTAATTTTTTGTTTTATATCCCGCAGTTCTTTCGTAGCCCACTACAATTTAATCCAATTTTTTTGACTTTAAATGAACTGTTAAAATGTTAATTAGCGTTGACTTATCCTTCACAAAATCCTCTACGCTCTAAAGTTACGAAATATTCATTTTTTTAATTGATTACGTTTTGACGTGGATAGTACAAGAATATTCCAGATCTTTTCGGGGTTGACCTCGGACTATTAAAAATAAAATAGTCAGAAACAGGTAAATATATTCTGTGAAAAATACAAAACACGCTTTCCGGCAATCTTTGTCGCTTTCTTCATATCTGAAATATGGTTAAACAATATCCTGCGTTGATTGCGCTGAAAGCTGAGTTATGAAGATACGAGGGCCAGTCAGCGTTGCGCAACGGACTATTATAAGGTTTTCGACGAGAGGAGTCAAACCATTAGACATTTCAACTCGATAAGGAGCACAATTCGGGGATGACCAAGGTGTACGAGTGGCACAAGCGTTTTTTGGAAGGCCGTGAAATGGTGGAAAATCAGAGTCACGATCGGTGCCCTAGAACTTCCATCACAGAAATCAACATCCGTGCTGCAGGGAGCTTCTGGAGGAAGATCGGCACCTCGCCGTTGACGAGATTACTTCTTCAGTTGGACGAAGTCTCGGGAGTGCACATTCGATCATCAGAAAGGAACTTGACTTCATTAAGATCTCTGTGAGGTGAGTTACTCGACTTCTTTCTCCTGATCGCAAAAACGCCCGTTCGGAGATTTACCACAGGCTTTTGGCCCGTTATGTTGACGAAGAAGAAGACTTTCTCAGTGACGAGACATGGGTTCATCACCGTACGCATCAATCGAAACAGCCGAGTGAATAAGACATGAGGCTGCACCATTAAAACGCGATTTTCTGCAGGGAACGTTCTTGCCACCATGTTTTGGACTTTCAAAGGCATTCTATTGGATGAGTTCCTCCACGATCGCCGAACAGTGAACTCCGAATATTACAGTCAACTGATGGACAAAACAAAAGCTGCATATCGAAGCAAAAGGCGGCGTTTCCCAGTCAGAAGCGTCATTCCCCGTCACGACTGTGCAAGACCTCATCACACGACGTGCATAACTCAGATCAAATTGGAAGAAATTCACTGGGATCAGATAGAATATCCACCATACAGCCCAGATTTGTCACCGGGTGACTATCATCTGTTTGGACCGCTGAAGAAAGCTCTAGGAGTTCTAAGGTTCAATAGCGATGAAGAGGTTGAACTCTTTGTGCTCATTTGGTTGAAGACTCAACCGTCAGCTTTTTATGATGACAGAATCGGGAAGCCTTTAAAACGCTGGAAAATGTGTTTCAGTACAAGGAAACTATGTAGAAAATTAAAAAAATTATTTTGAAATTCTAACGTTCTCAAAAAATTATTAAAAAACGTTCCCGTTTATATTTGACTGATCCTCGACCGACCCAACAAATCTGGAAAAAATATTTTTCTTTCACAGCGGTTTAATTTCGTCAACTTTCCTCCGCGATGTTCATTGTGGTTCGATACCCTTTTTAAAGTAGGAACGAACGAGCTCCTTAAAACAGTCATCAACCTCAGTTGCTCTGAGAGAACTAAAGCAGGCATGTAGGGTGCGTGTCGAACGAATTCGAATTTTAATTGTGGACCACCGCGATAGTGGATGTGTGAACTGGTGCATTGTCATGAAGAAACAACTCTTTCTTTGTCAACAAGTGCGGTCGTTTTTACTCTATTTCGTCATTGGAGCCCTACATTAAGCTCGCATAATAATTATCTTTGATTATTTTTCAATTCTGAAGATAATCAATGTAAATTAGTTTTCACGCATGACGGCATGACCTTGCCGTTTGTTTTGACTGTTCCTTCGTCTCGGGTGAGAAGTTATGGATTCATGTTTCACACATGGTTACAAATTGACGCAAAAACTTGGATATATTGCAGAGAACATTCGCCTCTACATTGAGACATCCTCACGACGCTGTTTTTAGTCACTTGGAAGCAAACGCGGCACCCATCTCGCGTATAGCTTTCTCGTGCATTCATTTAGAGTCAACGATCATCCAATACTATTTTGGGATTTTAGTAATAACCCCTGACGTGATTCACTAATACGATGTTCATCTTAGCAGTTCGTGAGGCTTGGTTTAATCACTGTCAGCCAATATTTTATTTTTGTACACGACGGATTCGCCCAGCTCTAGATGTACTTTGATATTGATTTTAACTGAAACCTGTCAAACGATAGTAATGTTTCACATAACTATGACAAGTCTTTTCCCACCAAGATTACAAATTCACTGAGAGCGTTCACTATTGTCGGCTGTCAAACAAATGCTGAACAATGTAGCGTCTTAAAACTAAAACCTTTTAAGGTTGGTACTACATTAGAAGGGTAGGAGAATGGTTTTCCTCAAATCGTGGCCAGTGAAATGCAGATTTTTCACGCTCGTGTCTTTGAAAAGGGATGAATTGGGACGATAAAAACTGGTCAGACCTGCAAAGGGTCTACATAAATTTGTTCGTATGTAAATTTCGGAAAACCAACATCGGGTAATCAAACATTGGTCTCTCTGGTGACTACACTGATACAGACAGGAGAAACTAAGAGTACATTATTGAAAGTGGGAGAACCAAAATCGCTTAATTTAAAGGGTTTTAACAGAATCACAGTAATAAGAATTAAATAGAATCATACAGTTGTTGTTGTAATATTCAGTCCTAAGACTGGTCTGATGTAACCCTCTATGCTGACCTATCTTGCGCAAGCCTTTTCATTTCACAATAACTAGCAGAGCCCCCTCACCCTAATCTGCTTAGCGTATTCCATCTTTCCCCTCCCTCGTCTGTTCTTACTCCACACACTTACCTCTAATGCTAATTTTACAAGATCTTCGTGCCTTAAAACGTGGCCTATTAACCTATCCCTTCTCATGGTCAACGTCCTCCATATTGTACGCTTTTCCCTTATTCTGTTTAGAACTTCCTCGTTTATCCACCCATCTGATTTTCAGCATTCGCCTATAGAAGCACATTTCAAAGGCTTCTATTCTTTTCTTTTTCGGAGATCCTATCGTCCACGTTTCACACCAATATAACGCCACGCTCCATACGAACATTTTTAGCAAAGATTTCCTAATATTCACAATTCTATTACCCGTAAGTAAATCCCTCTTCTTCGCGAAAGCCTTCCTTGCCTGTGCTATCCTACTCTTTATGTCTACTATACTTCTACCATCCCTATTTATTACACTTCCCAAGTAGCAGAATTCCACAACTTCCGTCAAAATATTCCTTCTTAATCTAACACCCTTTCTTATACTACTGTTCACAAACTATGCTCCATTGCCTTGGTTTTCCCTCTATTAATCCTCATATTGAATTCTTTCTCCAGGACTACGTCCATACCATTTATCATGGTTTCCAAGTCTTCTTCTGATTCCCCTAATACTACAATATCGTGGGCAACGCGTAATGTTTTATTTCGTTCCTTGCAGTATGATTCTTTTTCCATATTCCGTTTTAACATTTCTCATCGCCTGGTCTATATATAATTTAAAACGCATGGGCGACAGACTGCATCCTTGTCTTACTGCTTTCTTGATTACAGCTTTCTTTTCTTGATCTTCTATTCTAATTACTGCTGCCTGTCTTCTGTACAGGTTACGTATAAGCCTCCTTTCTCGATATTTTATTCCAATGCTCTTCAAAATCCTTAATAGTGTGTTCCAGTTCACAATGTCAAACGCTTTTTCTAAATCTACAAATTCCATAAACGTAGACCGGTTTTTTTCTAATCCTGTCTTATTAAATTAGTCAATATTGCTTCTCTTCCAAAAACCCAATCGATCGTCTTCTAACTCGTATTCTATTTGACGTTCCATCCTCCTATATACTATTTTAGTTAATATTTTGCATGCATGGGATACTAAACTAATTAGATTAGTTTAATAAGCATACCGTAAATTGTTACAATTTTGTATGACTGATTTCTATAATTGTTTATTTATTTCGAGTACTGTAACTGGGCTACTAACCCATTAAAACCATATTACTTCTACGGAAAACTAATAGTATGTTTACTGCATGATTAAAGTACCCACGAAACATTGACCTGTTTTTTTTTTGCAAATTCAACAAAAGCGTTCCTTATAAATGTTGTAATAAGCTGCGAGCCTTCTTGGTGTTGAAGCCTTGTAAAAAGTTTAAGTAGTAACTGTAATTGGAGGTTTTGTCCCTCTGATACATTTCTGGGAAACACGTACAGTTAGTGGACAGTGGACAGTGGACTGACTTTACTGTGCCTTCTGAACACTTTTCCTTATACCTTTCGAAACAAGTGTAGTTAGTGACATTCCTTAGCTGTTAATTTACGGAGGACAATATTAGCAAATCAAAACCTGCCGCATGAAATAATCACTTAATGACAGCAGCTGCGTTTACCGTGTTTGCTAATGAGGTGGGTGGTGCCGTGGGCGGTACCGTTGCATTCTCCGATTGGCCGTTACCTTATCCTTCCACCCCTTCCCTCCCTCCGTGGTGGGGGAGGGGCGCTACTGGATCCTTATCGCCAGGCGCTTTCAGTTGTCCTGCAGTGACGTCACGAGGATGGACCTGAGCAGACTGCCGCAGCGTGTCGCCAAGAGCGTCTTGTCTATTCGTTCCCTCGTGGGCGACGCCGCCGCCTCAGGTTCGTGAACCTCATCGCACTTCTAATAACTGATCGGAATTGATTTATAGTCGTAACCTATTTAATCAAGCTGAGGATTATTATTTACTTGACATGGAAGTCTATCCAGCGACGTATAGAACAGAAATAAGTTCGATATACGCTTAAAAACTTTGCTCGACATTAACGTTACATTCCACTAATTAATTTGTTACGAAATAAGGAGCTATTACAACTTTACTTAATGCGACACCAGGCTCGTAATTGCGTACCTGCAAGCATTAAGTCAGACTTTTGCATTTCTCAGGAAATAATTTAAACAATAAACACTAACGTTTCTCATTGGTCAAATATGTATTATAAGGATTAAACAATTAATATCTCTGTTTTTGTATTAGTATGGTCTAGATTTGTTTGTATGTATTGTGGAAAGGATACTTTATTTTGCACAAGAACTGAATGTTTAACTAGACACTGTATTTATTTCCGATTTGCTAGGACGCTTGTTTAGAATTTTGTTCTTTTGCGTCTAATCTGCTTGACTTGATATTAAAACGTAATATTAACTTAATGCATAGAAATGTTCATTCTTTGACATGGATTTCTGTCTGTAAATATTTATAATTGCATATTTGTGTTAACTCGAGATAATAATTTTGGTTCCTTTCACCAATTTCTCAAAGTCCATTTCACTTATTTGGTCGTCCGGGTGACCTCGACCCCCCTCTCTTTTCTTTGTTTATGATTCTTAAAAAATAACTTAAATAAAGCTTGTATTATGAATAGAATAAAAGAATTTTTAAATATTTGCATTTTTCGATCAATCTAGGTATTAATTTTCTGAGTAACGTTATTCTTAAGTTAAACATATCTCATTAATGAGTAGACAGTCGGAGTTATGCATTCCTGGCAAATAGTCTTTGTAGTAATGATTAATAAAAGTTATGCTTCGTTCCTCTCAGCGGCACACGAGGCTCACATCTTTCTTTTGACGATTCTTAGACCGTATAAAAGTTCAATAACCTCAGACGGCATTTTGAAATTACTTGTGGTACACACACATAACCACATGAAATGTGCATTGGAAATTAAATATTCCTTTTCTATTGCCTCTAATGAGGCATAAATACAGTATATATGTCATTGAAAATATTATGTGGAATAATTATTATAAAATTGTTGAAAGTCTCATGTCTGTTTTATATCATCATAGGTGAAAATACATTGCAATTATCGGTATAAATTTTTAATTCATCCAGAGTTGTCTAACAGAATATAGTGAGACCTGTTGATTTTTTACGAAGTTTAGTTAAAACAGATATAAATATAATTTAGTAACATTGAAATAGTTACCCACTTATGTAGTAAAAAAATTATCTACAATCACAATATAAAAATAACTTTAAATACATTAAAATTGGGCAATATTTAAAGTCAAAAGCTTTACACTATTTTAGAATAATGATATAATATTAATAATAAATAATATAAATAAAGAGTATTGTGTACACTTGTAAGTAAACATAGCGTCTCAAACGGTTATTGTGGTTCATTACTGGTGAAATTCTTTTTCTTGTTCCATTTTATAATTTAAAAAAATCCTAAAATTCCAACTCGATTTGCCAGAAGAATGGATTTGTTGTCCGAATGTTAAGGATCTTAATTATTTGAAAATAGTTTGCGTCATACATTATTTAGCCTTTTTAGATTGAATTTCAAATCTTCACAAGTTTAAGTATAACTCCGCGCCGAAACTAAAACCGAGTAAATATAAAAATAGCATATGTCGTTCCTGTCAACGAAAATTGCTCAATAAAATATATTCTAAATTATATTGATTTTTGTGATCGAGCCAGGAAACTTGATCATGAAATATCAAATATCGGCAAATGCAGCTTCGACCTCAATTGAAGTTAGGAAACAATTCAGTCATACTAATATTAGTACTGAATCCAATAAAAATAACTAAACGACTCCATTACAAATAACTTGTTGCGTGTTTCTCCAAAACGATGATTAAAATATACAAACGACGCCCTCAGTCAAAACCATGTTTCAATTTTTGGCACCTTCAATACGATGATTCAAAAGAAATAAACCAAAAAATAACGACTCGTCCTACACATCATTACCACCACCATGTTCACCTCCCCCCACACAACCAAAAAAATATAATTCCAAAAAAACCCCAAGGACCACACACTCCTAATCTCAAACACGACCTCTCGCCATATCACACATCCCGTGCCTACCCCCCACCACCCCCAAAACCACAACCACAACAACATAATTGTTTGCCATACAAGAAGTCTAAAATTCTACCGGCATAAGCCTCCCCATGAATATATTGTCTAATAACATATAAACTCATTTCTCGTTGTTCTACATATCAGATTCTCTCCCCCCCCCCACTAACTCTCTCCCAGAAATAACTAATAACCACCCCCATGATGTGTGGGTGTATGCACTCGTCTGACGACTTAACCATATACATCCTGTCTACTTAAAGACCCGTCTCCCATCTCCCCCTTCCCTCCATTTACACACGCCGCGACCCTCCCACTGTTTTAATACCGCTACGCCCTCTCAACCCTTTTTCCTCCGCACCACAACGATTCCGTGTTACAAACATTCCTCATAGTCGATGCATTTGTACTCACGGCCACAGTTGGCATTGGTTTAAGCCGTAAAATGTATTTTGTCGTCTACTCAAACGTTTTGGGCGGGTACCGGACAGAGAATCGAGGCTGTCTATCTCTCCCTCACAACTGTCTCCCCCCACACCCCCCCCCTCTCGTATGTTATACTGTTAAGTACTTCGCATTTATTGATGCACTCATCCCTCCCCCCACCCCCCCCCTCCCTCCCTCAAACTCCCCCATCAGATATCCCACGTCAACAACGCGACCTACTCTCACACTAGGATCCCTACCCCCTAATGTGTGAATTTCCAGTCTCCCCAAGGCCCACGATAATTATTGTCCCTGTAACAAAGTCGTTATTGTACGTTGTGTAGTGCGTCGGAAAAACTAATAGTTCCCCCACTAATCTCCGTAATGCGAAGAAATGGCACTCGAGCTCCTCCCCCCCACCGCCCCCCCCCATCCTCCCCGCTCAAAATCCCTCCTCGCGTGACATTGTTCTCCCAAGACATTCCACACCATGTTTCAAGCATTACCCCAGAAAAACTACTATTTTACCATTTCTAACTTCTACACACTTTAAATATAGTCAACTTAACAGGTACGTTTACAAACGATTCCTACAAAACATATACAAACCTTTGATCCCGTTAACTAATCAACTGTGAAATAGACAAATTGGAGAACAGAAATATAAGTATATTAATACTTAAAAACTATGTACATTTAACAGTCAATATATGTTAAACAAATGCATATTAATCGTAAGCTTAATCCACATTATTTAAATATTTAACAATATCTCATAATGGAAGTAGCATACTTACGCACGAGTTAATTCCCTAACATTATTTTAAATAATAACACTGCAAGAAAAAGAAAAATATGCTTAGTAAAAAAATTAAATTAATCTGACTTTATATTATAAATAAAATGCAAACAATGGCTAAATTCAGAATTTGAAGATTTTAATATGAATCAAAACGTTTCGTCCACAATTTTCGGGACATTAATTAATATATTCCAATAAAATTTAGTGTTGCTGCAGCACCATTCGGAGCCAGCAGAAACACGAAATTTTATAATATTTTAATTATTGAACGGATTAGGACCCGAAAGTTGGAGAAGAAAAAGTGTTTTATAACATAAGAATTGGTAAGTGCACTATAACATTATTCTTTAAGAAATTAATTTTTCCAACTCTATAGGCCTACACTGTTTTAATCAATCCACTATTATTTAAGCTGTTCTACTGTCTCAAGAAGTTTTAGTACTACGAGAATTTCCACATGCCAAATTTTCACTCTTGAGTGCATCAAAACAACGTTTGGAGCGTTCTGTTTCTTAATGGAGAGTTTCGAGCTTATAATCGCCCTAACAGGTCCGGTCAAAATTTCCCAACTTGGCAACTATTTTCAGTCCTCATACCCCAATTTCAACAATAATATTATTAATATAAATACTTAACGGAATTTAGAATGTATTTTGCCTCAAAGACTTCAAATGTTTAAGCTTTGATAAAATATTAAATAACCGACTTGTCGTGACAGTTCAACAATTTTTTTTGTAACTGATTGTTTTCTTGTCATATTTTAACAAGCACACATTGATAACGTTGATATGTTGGTTACTGAAGCACCAATATTCCCTAAACCAAATGTAGAGAGACAACTTAAGGATATGAGATTATTTTTAAATTACATGTCTTGTAAGACATGCTTAACGTTACTTTGTAGCGGTTACTTTTTCACATGGATTATTTATACATTTTAAATACTTACAAATTTTTTATTTCCACAGAAAAGTCTTTTTTACTTTTTAGGGAACATTTCTCTATAAATATTGATATTTTGAACAATTAAGTAATTAAGTAATCATTATGATAATCTTGATCTTCAAATTGTTTGTCTCTAACGTCTAGTGGTTAAGGCTGAAATGACAGGGCAACAACGATTTTTAATGCTATTTCAAAAAATTAAGCTTATAAACTTGACCGAGGTAACAACATCTGTACCCCAGAGGTACGACTGTCACCTGATGTGCAATGGGTGTCCATTATCTCTGATCTCAAGTGTGATAGGCTTATGATCAGCCCTGACTTCAGATCAACAGTGCCCCCTGAATAAGCAAAGGGTAAGAAAGTTTTAGAAGAGATCCAGCTCAGTGCTGGCTGAATTATCGAATCAGAAGTAGTGATGCCCCTTCTACAGTCCACAATAGAACCATGAAAAATAAAGAAGAAAGGAAAACCACAAATAATTTTGAAACAAAGGTTAAAACATCAAAGTATGAAAATAATCCCTTTGCTTTCCTCAATAGTAACGATTCATGATTTCAATTCAAGCTCAGCCCAGTCATGTAGATGAATTTAGAAAATTAAAATGGAAAAATATTAACAGGGCCGGGAATGGAATCCTGGACCTCCTGCGTTCCTGGCAGATACTCTATCACAAGGAACGGAATACTGGACCTTCACAGATTTTTTCAACGGTTGTATTATTATCCCTCGTATACCATCAGTTATAATGTGCAACCACGATTTCTCCTAAATGTACTATCGTGACGCATCACTGGCAAGTGTCACTACTTACATCCAATAAAAAAACATATTAATGTTAGAATAACATCTTCTAAAGTGAGGAGATCTGCGCTATCGCAAAGTGGTGAAATTATATGTTTGATAATATGATGGTGTTCATGTGATTAAATAGTACCAGAATGATCGCGAGTTCATTATATGTGACCCAATAACGATGCAGTGGAATTTTATGAGTGGATAACTGTGAAACCTGAAGTTTCAGTCCAATTATTCCATATGCCACCGATTCTCCAAATTTACATACTGGTCTAAGGAAGAAGAAATGCTTTCATCCGAAGCTGAAGCAGGAGCGTATAGATCTTGAACGGGAATGGAGGGATCTTGAATCGGTCCGTGAATGTCGGCTCGGATTAGCTCAATGGTTAGAGCACCAGCCTGGAAAATGCGAGATCCGGGGTTCGAGTACCTGTCACCATTCTTGTCGTTCTTCTAAAATTTACATACTTCTGAGAAGCAGATTAATTTGGAATCCAAAGCGAGGAGGCCATCTGAAGACTCGAGGTATTGAACTGGCTATACATTTTTCAAGTTTTTAACATTTTGGATGCAGCTACTCAGTACCTGCTCCTAGGATAGCGGCTGGTATCTGCTACCTGCTATTGACACACAAATAAATTTGACCGTATATCAGACGACACCACGATTTTTTCCTTTATCTTTCGTGTAGTTTTTTCTGAGGACGCACTACGGTTGACACCCCTTACCAAGTCCCTTAGCCCCTCTTTACGGACACAGCCGCCCCCTTCCTAATTTCGCCGGTCACCCGTTCTCTTTGCTGACACACAACACGAATCAACAAGCATATAAAGAAAAACTATTCATCTATGCGCACATATGAATAGAAACTATCGTAAACTTTAATAATTAAAATTAACCGTATCATAATAATGTAAATATTGTTCAAATAAACTGTCCTGACTTACACTGTATAACTTTTCCGAAACATATCTGGATTTGTAATTACTATTATGAACATTAAAAATATAATTTAACTATTATTTTGCCTGACGGTTTCGTACTACGTATACTGACAACGCTGTGTAAGTCATGTACTAAATTCTATATTCTACGACACCATTTTATACTTTATTAATATTTAAGATTAATACTATTATTATTAATTTTTTATCCTAAACATTGTAGTTGATAGTTTATCATTGTTACAATTATTAGGATTTAAAATGTTCAATTTTCCCTTTGAACAATATTATATATTTTCCTGTCCCCCTCGATGTATTTTTTTGCGCCTTTTACATCTCGCCTCACCCATTTTTCTGGTTCTAATTTTGAAATTGGTTTCCAGTGCTATCTCATTCAATTTTCTATATATATTCAGACTCTGGCAGAATAAAACTTCTTTCCACTTAAGGATGAATTTTTACTTAAATCGCATATTAAAAGTCATAATAAACACAGCGATCCCCTTTACACCAGTTTCGACCCCAAAGTTGATTATTTTCTTGTTAGTTTCATATGAGTCATTTCCACCCCTGCAAGGGGTAGAAATTAAACACAAATATTGTCTGGAAAAACACTATAAAATAATTGACCTCAAGAATTCTTTTTCGACTCAAAGATGAGCCTTTATTACATATAAAAATTCCATCAATTCCACCCTTAGGGGGGTTGTTCGGAAGCCAAACGTTCATAGGTAATTGTTACGTTTGACCGTCTGTTTCGTCGCCTCTCGCCTGAACCCGACGGTATGCATTATTCTGAAGCCGTGGTAGATCTCGCTTGAGAAAATCCCATTCTGTTTGCCTCCAAACGCTGCCTACTCTCTTCTTCGGTCTCATTGTCTCGCAGATTATGAACTCGACTTGCGTTACACGTACTCCAATCGAAATTTTGATACTTCACTGGTGGCATTTTATTATCAATAACAATAAATAACGACTATAAACCTCTAAACACACATCAAAACAGACGAAACACACCAAGTTTTGCTGTAGCAAAAGAAACGGTGATTGAATACGAATGAATGTCAATCTATGAATACTGTATAAACACGTCCGTCCAGTCCAGTGGTTGACAAAGAAGAGAGAGAAAGAGAGCTTATAATCACTTCACGGAAAACCTTATAAGTCGCAGTTGGTTTTGAACAGGGCCCGCTATCTCATGTTTACATGAATAGATCGAGTGATATTGTTCGCTTTCCCTACCTCTCTCATGTTGCCAAAATTACGCTTTTAATAACACAGTAAGTGGGATGAATGGAATAGGAACGGCTAATAGGACTTTTAACTTGCAGTTGATATTTACGCCCACTTTCATGCGGCAAATGGATTTATAAATATTCACATTTATATCTTCTGAACTCTACAAGATATCGAAATGAAACATACACGACACCTTAAGGTAAAACTCCTGTTTCAGTCCATGAAATTTTCATTGAAATTCGTTTTGGAGCATAACAGATCAAGAGTATAGGCAACCCGCTTTCACTTTGGAGATTCAAACACGCGGATAAAGGCAGCAGCCTTCGCGTAGTTAAGTTTTCTGAAATATTCCAATTTTCTTAATTTTTCTTCCCGTAAGAACATTGTAAAAAGTATCAGATAAGTTATAGAAATTGGTAAAGTCGTTCTCAAGTTATGGCGTGACAAGGGAAATAGAGATTCATTTATATATATATATATATATATATATATATTGATAGATAAAATAAATGGTAACAGATAGAAAATAAAATAGTCTTATATAATTTAGTGTTAGATTAATTAATTTTCCAACGCATTTCCCCCGTGCCCTGAGATATTTCTCTGGATTCTCTATTGTATTTATGTCACTCTTCTTCGTTTGTGTATATTCATGATATGTGCTTAATTGTAGTGCTCGTAATAATTATTTAAATCAGTAGATGACTGAATGAGTAGGACTTGTATAAAAACAGAGAATCTCGTCGATATAGTGTCCAGTCATCTTACTCTCTGATGGATATATGTTGAAGTGATAACTAACAGGTGCTAGATATAAGTGTAAGGTCAAGTTGAGTATGAATTAAGGTTTGGTGGCTTTATTGAGTTTGACAGGAAGTACCGCTTTTGCGGCTCAACGTATACTTCTCAGTTCCTGCTACCCGTAGATATCTTCTTTCCCTCAACACCTGCTCCCGCAGGTTTATTAGTGGTTCCACACATTAACCAAAAACATGCTGTAGTATGCAAAATAATTGTCCTTAATTACCCCGATGCACGTGATAAGTATACTTCTGCTTCTTATATTTTCACACCGCATTTGAAATAATTAATAATTAAAGTCTTAAAGTAGGTGTTATCTCTTCAGTGGGAATGGGACGTATGACAACCGTGAGCTTGAATTGTAAGTAGCGCCACGAAACATGGGCGTTCATTTCATTTTAGTAAGCTGCAATATTTAATCTAGATAAAACATTATATGAATAAGCGATGTATGAATTTATCACAAGTATACGGGAACTTAGTAACATATACCTGATTTAACTACGAAAAAGGCAACATAATAAATGCTTCGTACGAGTGTTGTTACTCTGCAAAAAAAAACATACGTTGTGGTTATATTTTAACACTAGCTGGATAAAAGCCGTTCATACTGGAATGAATATAAAGATTTTACTTGTTTATTTATAACAAAGAGTTAAGGAAGAATGGGAATCCATTAAATTTGGTTATTTATTAATTTACAATACACAATAATTGAATCAATTTTCAGATTGCAAACCCGACCTTTTCCTAACGATAAATACTTTATACCATTATTTACAATCACCAAATATTTTACAAACTAGAGACTTGAAATCTATATATAGGGGTCATCTTAGCCGGCCTTCTCATAGAAGCAGAAAAACATACACAAACCCTACACGGAATTGGCAGTACGAGGAAATCGGCAAAAGGTTCTACACAGAGTAATTACCGTTTCTCTGTTTAGCCTGAAAATGGTCGCAGAAACCGAGATAATGCTCCTGTCCTGCCACTCGGCCCAACCGAACTTCCTTGTTGACAACGAGAAACTTTGGTCATTTAGTTTCCTTATTTGCCGCCACAGACAAGCGCAAGCATTCCACCCATTATCCAAATGTTCACAGCCCATTTCAAATTCCAATCGCTAACTTTCCAAGTTATTATTCTTTAATGTCCACTGTTTAATGCCCACTGCTTACTGTCCACCCTTAACGTCCACTCTTAATAAATGCTTAGTGTCCTTTATGTTTAATTCCCTAGTGCCCAAAAATAAAATTTTCCTCCATCATTTCATTTAATTCGGTGCGGAGACATGATCTTTTGCAATGAAACGCATATCTTTCGTCTTTGGGAGGAGACATTCAACCCACTCCACCGATGTTTTTGGGAAAACACCATGTCTCGCTAGATTCCAGGTTTCTCGGAATCTCAGAGACCAAGCCAACTTGCCTAGGTTTTATTATCTTGTTTGTAACATTATTTACCTTCTCTCAAGCCATCCGCCCTTGATAATTCCGTATGCAGTTGTGTTTTACCATTATAATACCAGACTAAAAACATTGTGTATGATTCTTAGCGTGACGGTTAGTTTATAGAGCAAAGGTATTTCTACAATGCATACTATTGATAATGTAGGTCTCGGGTCAATAAGACGTTACTTATAATTTATTTTTTCAACGCCGAGTTTATTTATTTTTATAAATTTGATAACAACCTGGTCTTTAGGAAACTTATTTCCTTTTGTCGGATTTAATAAGTCTGGGAAGTCAAATACACACACAATATCCAGACTCTTGCCAGGAATCATACCCGGAATCTGTGTTGACGTTAGCCTCTAGACCATAGAGGTGGCTGAATTTGATTTTTTAATCTCTTTGTTCCTCTCCAACTTTAAAACTATATAATATATTTTGGTCTGATCATGACAACAAACTTTTTAAACCTAATTCCCCTGAAAAAATTGAATGCGATAAGTGTAATAATAATTTTTAAATCTTTAAATTGAAGATGCTAATCTGAAATGGTCTCCAAATTATTTTCCGTTATAGAGCAAATCAAGTTAAGCCGCTTATAACAAAATCCCTCTTTTTCCTCTTACAGGTCGGTGTTTGCAGTGATGTGTAAGTGGAGTAACTAAAATCAATGCTAATCTACCAAATTTCTTCCTGTAGTAGAACGGACAATTATCTTTTCCTCAGTAGTCTAAACCTTATTTTTCTTTGTGGGGAGGTATTTTTTCATTAATAAAAAAAGGGTATTTAAAATAACTAATAGGGGTATTTATTTACGCAAACATTAACTGAGGAAAATATAGATAAAATTACAGAATAATTTGGCTATTCGGTTAAACGATACGATCTCTTAAATCTCTGGTTAAAACGTGGACGATATATCCTCCCTAGCATGACAGCCCCGTCTCCTGCAACTGGAGAGACCAGAGTAACGTTTCCTCACAGTATCGCCACTGTGAGAAATATCTAAATAACGAACATTTTGGTCAACCTTCTCTAGATCACTAATTTCCATTGTTAACTTGATTTACAAACTTTTAAGATGCTTCCCAGGTTTTTAGTTCCCACGGTAGTGTAATGAGAGAAAATTCAGATCTGTCACGTACGTGCCAACATGCTGTACAGGGGGATTAGTGGCAGTGTTCGGCGTCGACAAATTGGCTCCTTGTCTAGCTCTCAATCTTCACTAACTTTTTAACTAAAATTCACCACAGTAAATACTTATATCGAAGAGTATCGTGCTACATCTTCTTTCAATTGAACAATAATGACATACAGCCCATTGATTGGAAGTGTTTAGTAAATGTGGTTTACTGAATTTGAAGGAAAATTAACAAAAACTTATTATTTATGTAATATATTCCTCTATGAATATGTTAACTAATTGCTGTATCTAATAAAATACATATATGTCTGGAAACGTGCACCATTTAATATAGAGAAGTAAAATGGCTATGTAACAGCTGGAAAGAAACTAGTGGTCCTGGGTTCGAATCCTGGCATGGGCTTGGATGTTTGTGTCGTCATGGTCGCGAAAACCGGGATTAAGACTGTTGGAGGATCGATACGCTGACCACTTGTCACTCAAAATTCGGAATGTGTCATGCAAGATGACATTTCGCAGTCGACTCGGTCAGCCCAGGCCCTCAATGGGCTGTAGAGCCAAGGAGGATAGGAAAAAAAAACTGAAAAGTTTAATTGAAACAGTTTCACCATTTCATTGTGGAAAGCGTGCAAACTTAAGGCTTTTTATAATTATTACGGGCGGTAGTATTGTATTATTAAAAACCTATTAACGGCTCTATACAAAAATTAAACAAACATTGGATTTAAGTTATTCATACCGTTTTCTGGTAAAATGCGAATTTAAATCACCTTTACACAAAAACGAGAATTTAGATGGCTAATAGGATGAATGTATATACTTACTGATGTAGTAAATTCTACCATTGTGTATGTATTTTTATTGATTCTATGCAAAACACAAATAAGCCTAAAATTAAAGAAAAAATAATATATTTAAAGAAAAATTTTTCGGTAAATGGAGTTTTTAACTTTTATACATTGAAGCCTAAAATTTGAATGTACAATACATATTGCAACTTTTTTCGATGTAATGCCTGAATAAATAATTCTTATATATAAAGACGTTTCTATTGTTTTCTCTTTTGTCCTCATCTCTAGAAGAGTTGTCATTAAAACGGCGCTATATGTTTAATTTTCCTGGTTAGAAGACCAAGAATTTTTTGTTCATACAATCTATATTAACAATCAACAAACCAAGATAGAACAATAATGTATGTAGAGCCTATAATTTTAATTATTAATGAGGCTGAAAACAGAGAATTAAATATTTAGTACAATGACTTTAATATATTTATTTATAAACTTGTGAGAGTCCATATGAAAACTGAAAAATATTGATAAAATTAAATTATAATTTTGACGGGATTTTTTTTGACCTCATTACGAACCTAAAGTAGAACTATTAATAGTTATCAATTCTAATATTTAAAATACATAAAACGAAATTAAAAAATACACGGCGATACCAGTTTTTATTAAAACATTTTTAGATTTTACTCGACGCTTCTGAGTGATGTGGACTTCTTTACAGTTAACAACTTATATTCTGTAATACATGAATGAGTTTAGGTGAACCTTTCATCAGGAATTCAGTTGGATTAACTGATAAATCACGTCTATGTTACTTAGGAACATAAAGTATGACAATGAGCTGAAATATGAGATTATGTCTAAGAATTTCGTCTTAAATTTTATCGACACTTCCCTAAGTAAGAAGGAGCTAACGAATGACTCTCCACTTTATTTACATCTCGGAATCCCAAAAAGTGCTGTAGGTAAATTGTTCTAACCGCTTACGATTTTGTTTAAGAATTTTTGTTCTTAAAATATATACATTTCATGGTTCATATTATCTTGTTTTTGAAGCTCGGGTTTTTGTTTCCTTTCAGGTAGAGTAGAAATAGTCTACAACACTGAAATTTGACAATTCTTTTCTTGTTTCTTACATTTATGGAAGTAAAATACTGTTAGTTTTTCCCTTTTAGACGTACTGTAAGTACAATTTTTTTTAATGAAATTGTGTATTAAATTATGTTGAGTTGAAAAATACAGCTGGTTTTTTAAATAGTTTACTTTTATATTTTTTATATAAATTTGTAATTATCAATATTACATAGCATACGCGTTTAATTTTTTTATTCGTTCGTAGAAATTAAATCCACCGCTTTTCTGGTTGGCTACATTAATTATTACATATATATTTAATTAATTTATGAGTACTTCAGTAGACGCTTTACATATTTAATTATAATTGAGACTGATATGTATAATTTCTTATCGAATGTATTTAAAAACCATAATCATAATATAGCTCCGTTCGCCACTTGTAATTTATAACTATTTTGTTTATTTGATTTATTAATATAAATAAAACCATATTTTATAAAGTAGACAAAAGTGCACATATATATAAGTTACCACATAAATGTAAGAAGTTATGTTTATAGAAGGGCAGTTGTATTACTTGAAGGTTTGTAAATAACTGAAGAATGTTAAATAAAAATTAATTAAATTTTTTTATGGTTTTTAAATACATTCGATAAGAAATTATATATATATATATCAATCTCAATTATAATTAAATATGTAAAGCATCTACTGAAGTACTTATAAATTAATTAAATATGGGCTGTATCTATAATTTTTAGCTCGTAATAATTAATGTAGGCAACTAGAAAAGCGGTGGATTTAATTTCTACGAACCAACAATTAAATTAAACGCGTATTCAGGAAATTTCAGTCAGCCTTTGTGGTATAACGAACTGAGAACTATAAGAAGGCTTAGTTAATTGGAGTTATCAATTATATTCAATTTCCTGTTGCCAAACATTTGGCTGATTTCAGTTCAGATATCGACTTCCTGTAAAATACCCCAGCACCTTTTAAAAGAATCAAGTTTATTGGAAGACAAATGCTAAGACTAATTGGTGGCACATTAAGAAAGCTACATTTCTTCTAAGAAAAATGCTTTATTACGGTATGAATACTGGATAGATTATGTACAAATTTCAGTAGATCAAATACGGAAAATAATCAAGGAAAAATAGAAAAGAATTCTCATAAATATATCGGTCTTAAATAAAGTAAGAAAGTTGCATAATCCAGGACACTAGTGTATAATTAGGAATAATGAGCTAAGTTGAGTGATTAATTTAAGCCAGTCGGAATATGATACCATATTGCAAAGATTCAAACGAATTAATTTTTTATTTTTTTCCGGCGATTATTTTAAGTGTCTCAATAAAAGAACATCCATAAATTTCCATACATTTTAAACACGTTTTAATTGTAACGGCTTAAATGAGGAAGTCTTTTAAAAGAGTACAGATCGTTAGTAACCATTAAGTATTGAGTAAATAATGTGTACGTCACATAATCCAGTGACGGTTCCATATCAGACAGGATTTCACCACAATGCGTGTAGACAAAGCGTGTGGACTTTGCAAGTCGGTACATTCTTTCTGACGGGATCATTAATGACCACCTTCACGTCAGAACGGGTTACAATTTTTTTTTTCGAGCCGGTAATACTCATTTCTAACTAACGAGTACTGGATACCTGTTTCAGCTGGAGATTATGCATAACAGGCCTATACTTGTCAATTATGCCACAGGAAATTCCTAGCCGTCACGATCAATCAATTATATTAGAAAAAAAAGACTTTTATTATTATTATTATTTTAATTGTATAATCGCTGTAAGTGGCGCAGTGAGAATTTTCAGTTATTGCAGAGATAATTCTTACCAAGGATCAACGAAGAAATAAATTATCAACGAACTAGTTTCTTTTCAAGTAGGATGTGTTGACTTCAGTAATTTTGCTTTTAAGTATAAGTTCTTTGAGTAACACGGAAGAATTTTCAATTTTGTTACTATCATAATTAAATACTTGGCATACATTCTTTATAGACAGTTATGCCAATCACTTCTTTTACTCCCAATCATGAAGATTTACTATCGTAACACATAATATTGAATAAGAAAATTTACTACTTCAACATAGTTTTTCTTGTAATGTTCATGAAGAGCGCAATTAGAAGCGAATCATGTAGTTACGACGATAAGAGATAGAGTTATATTTTATCAGTAATTACGTTTTAGTTTCTTAATACTTGTTTTTTTATATTTTACACTAATATGAAGTTATTATTATTTAATAACATATTATTTAATAATATATAGTGTTCTAGAACAAAAAGAGACATAGTTTTTGACAATATAAGACTAAGGACAATTTGCATGTGTAAAACTTTTCCTCAAACTACTTTAATTTCACGTCATCTCAACATGCAAATCTTTACTTTTCCAATTAATGAATTTTTTGCTTATTATTATATTGACATCTCCAATGTTCTCAGTAGAGGACTTCTTGAATTAATAAAAAAATAAAACCTAAACAATTAAAGGCCTGGTAAAAATCAACGGAAACTGTTTGGATACAAATAGTATCACTAGTTAAGTCGAGTATTCCAAAACAAATTATGATTACGTGTATATCAACTGGAAGACATTGGGAATTTGGTATTGTATAAACGAAAGCCGAACCAAGAAAATATATCATGATCCTCGTTCGGGTCTTCACCCCTAACGATTCTTCCTGACACCTAACGGTGCTCAAAAACACCAGGTGTTAGGTTGAAATAAGTGGCCAATTTATTTTTCCGTGACCGATCAATTCAATCTACAGCCTTTCAGATGCATCAGCTGGGACGCGCGTATTTTTTTTCCGCATTTTATAATGCACTTTTCCAGTTTTGGTGGATTTTGTGTACCTTTACCATTAACAATGCCTAATCCAAGCTGTCTTAATAACAGTATTAACGTTTTGACATTCCTTACCACAAAAGTCATCTTTTTATAAAGTGTATCAAGAAACAAATAGAACATGGAATGTGCTTATTGTAAGTCTGTCTTCAAGGAATACTTTTTATTTTAATACTTCTGTATTGAATTTCCCAAGGGTTTAAAATCAGTGTCAATAATATTAAAAAAAACATGAAGAATTAACGACCCGAATAGCAGACTTATACACAAAATTTTAAATAATTAAATAGTCGTTTCGACCGCTCTTTGTGATATATCTTTAGTTGATTTACTTTATTGACAAATACCACAATGGATGTTCCAAGCGTCTACCTTATGATCATTTTTTTTTCAAAATTACGTGTATAAGTCTGTTACACGGGTCCTTAATTATTAATTTATATTTTATTCGCAGACGTTAATTGTTCCAATAAATATGTATTTATTAATATTGTAATAAATTTCGACAAATAATTTTTCCATTATCATCTCTACAAAGAAAATATATTTTTTAAACATTTTCAGTCACAAAATCCTATATGTACATTATTTTGTAATAATTAAAACTTGCTTTTAAATTAATTCAACTTAAATAAAATTTAGAATAAAATAAGATGTCCTCTATTTAAATTTACATGTCTTCAGTTAGTCAGTAATTAATTCTAATACTTCTCACTGCGAGCACTGATTTCATCCCATGGGAAACATACCTACCCATTTATCCTACTTTTTTTTGAGTCGTTTATACACTTCCTTCGGAAAAGGAAAGAACAGTTCTTCCATCCTTCAGCCAATTCAAGCGTCAAACTTGATAGAACACGTGAAATTTTATGAACGTGTTTATAAAGTACTGTAAGAATTTAATAATACTATCTAAGATTTTACAAAGTATTGATATAAATAGAGATATATTCTTTTCATTTCCGCATAACTACCATATCACACATCATCCCTAATCTACTTAGCGTAGTCAATACTTGGCCTCCCTCCTCGGTTCTTACCTCACACACTTCTCTCTAATGCTAATTTTACAAAACGTGGCCTATTAATCTATCCCTTCTCTTAGTCAACGTTCTCCAAATTATTCGCTTCCCTCTATTCTGTTTAGAACTTCCTTGTTAGTGATTCTATCCACGCATCTGATTTTCAGCATTCAGGCTTCTATTCTTCAGGTGTATACGATTAAAAATACTCTTCTGGCGTATGTCGTCAAGATCGAAGAAAACTGACTAAAAAAGGCTGAATACTGTAAACCGAACTTAAATATTTGTATGATTTTTTTTCAGGCGTAACATGGGTTATATATATAATTTCTATTTGTTGAAATGGAATAAAACAGGCTGTGTGTGAAGTATTAACAAAGTTATTATTTTTATTTAGATGGACCGTGTATGCCCTTTCAAATGAAAAACGAATTTTGAGTGTTTTATTTCATATCAACATCGACCTGCCTTTATAAAAAATTTCTAATCGAGGGTTGAAAGTTTTGAAGAAATTACAAAAAACATAGTATTATTGTCTGCGGATAACTTGTATTAAGAATTTTGTTACAAAGATTATAATTAACAAGATAAAAGAATTGGATATATAGATTTATTTTGCTTTACGTAGGGTTGTATTATTGTCTGCGGATAACTTGTATTAAGAATTTTGTTACAAAGATTATAATTAACAAGATAAAAGAATTGGATATATAAATTTATTTTGCTTTACGTAGCAATTTTACATTGCAATCTGTGCCTGAGGGGCCTCTATAAATAGGGTATGGTGGGCCATTATTAAATTTCTAAGTTCTTCTCTGCCCCCTATATATATAATATGTCGCAACTTATATTTCCGTTTACATCGGTGTTTGCAACCTGGGCGGCAAAGCGTGGCTAATTTCTCCCACTAGTCAGTTGTCAGGAAATGCTTCAGAAATTGTCAGTTTTTGAAGCTCAATCTCTCACAACACCAACAACGTCCAGTCTCCATAAAATATTTCTCAACCGCCTCCATCCAGTCTCCACCGAATCTCCCTCAGCACCAGCCCCAACTCAATTTTCTGGCGCGTCTTTAAAGAGGCCTTCTCCTTCCGTAACCTTCCGAAATTCTCTACCGTCCAATCTGGCCTGTCTCTTTAATTTATGCCTGACCACAGGTGGGCAAGGCAAAGACCCATAACACAACAAGAACATCTGCCATTTTAGACCTGTGTCCCTTACTCGCGCAAACTGCAGACAGCCGAAATTATATAAGAAAAAACTCCCCGTTAATATAAAACAACAATTTTATTAATTACCACACTACAAACTAAATTGTCTATGTTAATTAAACTTTTCCTGAATAATGTTGGCACTTATTCGTGTAGTTATTATCCTGTCAACAGGGGATCCAAACGATAATAAAGGGATATTGTGGTTCTTATCTATACCAATAAATAAAATTGAAGTGTCTGTCTGTATATCTGTCTGTTTGTCTATCTGTCTGACTGTCTGTCTGTCCGCATGCTTGTCTCGAATAGGCTACGAAATGGCTCAACGGATTTCAATAAAAATTTCAGGGTTTAAAGAATGCAAATATTCGTGCATATTTCATTTCGATAATGATATTAATATAATTTAAGTAAATAAATATAAATTCCACGTGAAGTTTTTTTCCCATACGTGCGTAAAATTCTCAAAATTTGAATCCGGGTAGCCTATACTCTTAATCTGTTTATGCTCCGAAACGACTTAACAGATTTCAATGAAATTTTCATTGAAACAGGAATTTTAACTTTAATTTTCGTATGTTTCATTTCGATATCTGGAAGAGTTCAGAAGATAAATCCGTTGAATTGCCGCGCGAATTGCTCAATTTTATGACCCCGAAACGTATGAGTTATAATTTTTGCCCTGAAATGATCATAAATAGATGATACCGTACTTTTATATATTCAATGAATTCAACTTTATCAAAATTATGTAACTCTTGTTTCTATTTTAGGGCGTGAACGAAGTCGCGTTGGTTAGATAGTTTGTAATAAGGTCGACCTTATAAGCAGACAATATTTAATGAGGAATAATTACAAATAAAACTAAAAAGTTTCGGACGTTTCGACGCCGATTAGCGTCCATATCTAACGGCAAATACATATGTCTTCAAAAGTAAAAACTCACCCTCAAACCAAACTTGATAACAGAAAATAAGTAAATATCTTTGGAAAACATATAACTTGCTATTGTTTCAGCGTAACACTTATCAATATTGGGTTGGGTTTTAATGTAAAACATTAATCAGTGATGTACCCTGTCTAAAACAGTGATGATGCCATAACCGAAACTGTAATTAATAGAATAAAATTGAACTTAAAATTATCGTTGCTCCGGGAAACGGAGTCCTCTAAAACACTGATGAAATCATTTTGTTTACACTCAAAAAAGGAAAATTTAAAATGTGAATAGTAACTATTATCACAGTTAATATTTTAGCTATAATCAATTGGAACAATGCAATAAATATCATCCACATTTCTATGGTAAGTAACAAATTTAAAGTTTAGCTTTTCAAGCTTTCCAAGTCTCTCATTGAAAGAACCGGGAATAAATATAAACCCGTAGGTTGCCTAAGAAACAATTGGTAAAAGCATTTGGAATTAAGTACAATGTTTTAACGTTAAACAGACTTATATACAAGAAGTTTGAAATGTTTTAAACATAAAGTAGGTGTTTCGGCCATCCACTGTGGTCCTTGTCCATAAAATAAATAAACTAAAGACATAAACAAAAAGAGCATAGCCATAAGATAAAATTAATAAGAAAATTTAGTAGACCATCATATAATTTATTTAGTTTCAAAGTGTCGTGCTTTATATTGGCAGTAAATTTGTTTGCTTTTAGTATACATTTCTGAGATACATCACTTCTTAAAATTCGCTTCCTTATCTAAAACAATATATTATCAAAGTTAAAAGAATGATTTAGTTATACTCGGAGAGTGTTTATATAAAAATTTTGTGTGGAAGTCTGTTGTACGGGTCGTTAATTATTATGTATTTGTTATTCACAGACATTAATTATTCTTGTACGTACAATGTTGTTGGCAAAGTTCATTTCAGTCCAATCAATAGAACTGAGATCTTCATAAGTAGTCTGTCAGGATTTTAAGTTGATTATCTCCAATTAAAGCAAATAAATTCCTGCAAATAAGGAAATCACATCAAGAGAGAAGAATATGTAAAGATTCTTGTCCCCGGTGATGAAATCTCGGAAGTTATTGACAGAAAAGTAATTTTTCTCATGTACGTATAATAAAGGAATAATCTAGTGTAAGAAGGTTGAAGGGCCACACACAGTTCTGGCTATAGAATCAAAAATTGAACGAAAAGTTACGTCTTTTGTTTTGTGCTAGTACGATTTCTCAAGCACAATTATCAGAAATAAGCAAGGGGCTGACAGTCTTAACAAGTAATATTATTTGTTATACAGGGTGGCCCAAATGTCACTAAACCATTTAACATTCGAATAACTTTTCACAATTAATTTAAAAGATAGAGTACACCACAACAATCCCAGAACTATTTAGCAGCTGAAGACCAACCATCGGGAAGAAAATGAAAACATAAACCAAGAAATATTACAGCAAGTAATGGGTCACTTCATAGAAAGAGCGCGTTAGTGTGACGAGCAAAATTGTGGTTATTTAAAGGATATTATTTTCAAAATTAAATTAAATTAATTTCCAAGAAGTGCGTTTTCTGTTTATAAGAGAATAAATGTGAATTTATAATAACAAATAAGTTATTTAATTTTAAAACGGTCTAACAATAGTCCTTTGGTAATTTTCTGTTTTTAAACTTTGGTTTGAGATCTTTGCTTTAATTTCCAGTTCATATACAATCATATTCAGTTAAAGACGATCATACTCGTCGAAACGTCCTGCACTTTATAATTGTTTTTCGTCAAAGAGCTTGTAATGTTAAACATTTAAAAATTAATTTTAACAGACGTTAATTTCTGTGTTATATCTAATGTGTTTAGCTGGTAATTACTCAGGGACACACACATTGTCGACGGATTTAGTGCTGATTTATTTAACAAGAAACTAAGCTCTAGAAATGGTAAAAAATTATATTTAAATGAAGAATACCTTAGTGTCAATTATTACAGTGCCGTAAATACTTTTTTATTTTCTACTCATAGAATATAATAGCATATAGAATTTTTTATACACAATATTTTGATGAGGATGTGAGGATCACAATATTTTGTAGTATTAGAATATTCTCAATATTTGAGGTTTATGTTAGATTCTATTAGTGTGTTTTTAAATGTAGAAACATTTTTTCTCCCGTCAAGTCGTTTGTTGAGGATGCCTTTCGGGTGTGCCTGGTTGACACTGACTATCGATTCCTGCTTTACCGCTGGAGCCCAGTTCCGCTTTGAGCGCTTTTGGGAATCACCCTAAGGCGACTTCCGACAGTTCCTTTGCAATATTTATTGCCCCTCATAAAACTTTCTCGAGGGGAAAAATGTGTTTCAGGGAAACATATAAGTATGTAAATAAATATATCGACAATCCATCGTATTAAGATGTTTATCTGCTCACGGAATGAACGTCGAGGAATTTTAAGCACTATTTGGAACTAGTGGTCACGGTTCCGCAATCCCAGTGATAGATTTGGTACGGAAAGAGCACTGTAGATTTAATAAATTAAGCCTTGAATTATGTTGATTTCGGGCGCTGCTTTCCCATTTTGAAAGGGATGTGATTTGTAAACGGAACGTCAGTTACCAATGATGAACACTATTATTGAGGTTCGCAAACGGTTTCTTCTTGGAGAAATAAGCTTACGAAAGTTGAATTTTATTAATTTATTTATCATTCTATTTATAGTCGTATCAAAAAAGTAGTCATTAGAAACTTATAAAAAATTACAATTTAGATTTATTGTTGTTTCCATTAGTCCTCGATTGAGAAAATAGGATACGTCATACATTAAAAATGAACAAAATAAGGTACATAATCAATGATAAATAATCTTAAAATAAATTAATAAAAGAAAATGTATGTAGACAAAAGTCAATATAAACACAATTCGGACACACGATGTCACAAACACACTGGGAAACACAAACAAGCACACACTGAGAAACACGCAATGGAGTTTTAATTACTTGGAGTTCTGCGACCAGAAAACTGTCCTTCTGTCGTAGCTCCAGGCAATACATGAAACAAACAAACAAAAGAGCAGAAAAAACTGAATAGAAATTTTAAATATATGTGAAGGCAGCTCATTCAACACTTCTTGCAGGAACCTTGATTTTAAATACTAGAAGGACGTTTAAGAAAATCCTGTACCGAGTAAAACGCGCCATTTAAAAGAATAGTTTTACTCTGCTTCACGAAGCTTTTGTAGGTACTATTTTAACCTCTGGCGGAAGGCTGTTATATAAAATTGTCCCGGTATTGTGAATACTTTTCTGGTGTAGAGCAAGGCGATGCTTGTCCGACCTTAGAGCTGAACGATTTCTGGTCGCGTATTCATGAAATTCACCATTTTTTAAACAAATTAATGTTCCGCTTTACAAACTTTCATATTTCATAAATATATACGCTTGGTAAAGTAAGTATTTGCAAACTTTTGAAGAAAGGTTTGCAACTCGATCTATAATTCGCGCTAGAAAGTATTTTAATTGCACGCTTTTGCAACTTAAATATTTCATCACTCCTAGAGCAGTTTCCCCAATTAGAAATGCCATAGCTAATAATTGAATGAAAATACGCGAAGTAAACCACTTTGACGTACTTTACCAATACATTTTGATAATGAAATTAACAATTTTATACAATACAACTTGACATTTATATTTTTAATATAAAAATTTAAATATACATAATGATATATAATAATATAATACAATTTATGGTACCATTCAGTTATTTAAGAACTTCATTAAATTTTCTTGTGCATTTTTCCCTTTTACAAACTCGCTGAAATCATTTTCTTTTACAGTTTCTATCCTCTCATCAAATTTCAGACAGTTCTTTAACAGGTGTTCAACCGGATATCGCACTGTTCACAAATCTTTTGTTATAATGTAAAGATGAGTAATTTTTGTATGTCCAGTTCTCATTCTCGATTAGTTTATTTATTGACTTTTTGGTTATGTTTTAATGCATTTTCTTCATTTGGAATCAACAACTTCGGGTTCACAGAATACATAAAAAATTAGGTTATTAAATATGGGTTTAATTTGTAGGTATGAATGTACTAAACGCGATTCTGTTTATTTTAAAAGGATTCGACAACACAGTTGTGGATAATTTAGAAATTCGTAGATACCTGCAAACGCGACAAACTACGTTCGCCCTACAACAAAAGCGGCGGCCATTTTTGAACCCGACACAATACAAATGAAACAAAATTAGTTTCGAACTGCCAAAACATGAGGTAATGCACAAACAGTATATTAATTTTTTCTGAGATAGTGCGGCAATCGATTTACTTTTTCCGTTTTCCACAAATGTGATCCAATTTGAAGCAATATTTTTGGGTACTTATACGTGGGCTGTGCGTCAATTAGAGGATAACGAGACGTACAGACGCACTTTCACGTTAACAAAAATTTTACAAATCAATAGTTTTCAGAGGAAAACACCGCACATTAGAATTATGTTTTAATGTCTCGTCAATGTTCATTTGAATTTGTGATTCCCGTGTCAAAGAAAATCAATACATACTTGCCATATTGTTAATACATGTTCCCGATTTAAGACTGCACGAATTTATTTGTTGGAATGATTTATCAAATATGTATTAATATTTATATTGTGAACGGCTCGTCAGCAGTTACATTTTACAGAGCCAGACACATTTTTATATATCTATCTATATAATATGAAAGGATGTATGTTTGTATATTTGCAACAAAACTTCTTAAATACCCAGAGAAAAACACCTGGGGAATGGGGCTAGATGAGAAACTACTAACTTATCTAGAAATAATTATAGTAAACCTCTGACGTCAAAGAAGCAAAATAAAGGAAAACGACGATATGTATTTGCGCTAAGTGTGACATGATAATTTGTTTACGTTCTGTTACTGTGACATTTCCGATATTCTATACAGCAATGCGTTCTTCAGAAACACATGGTTGTTAGAAATCAAAACGAAATATGTTTTTATATGTAAGTTGCACATTTACGTTTTATTTGGAATTACCTTTTAATATATATATATATATTTATTGCGAAAAAAAGGATATTACAGTTATTATTACAAGGTGTATAGATATTTATTCGCTGCATAAGTAATTTATACGATTATTTGAATAAATTGTAAAGTCCATTGACAATCAATTTTAAAATGACAGAAACGACAGAGCTGTGAACATAATTATGTTATTGCAGGTAATAATATTTGATTAATTTAGCGTGGGCGGTGAATATTAATAGAGTTTAGGGTAGTAGGGGGAATCAGATGAAAAGAAATAAAGGAATAGTTATTTGAAAAGCGGAGAATGAGGTGCCAGATAACTGTGAGAGAAATTATTGTTAGGTTACACCGGAGTGAGAGATTGGAAGGATGCAGTCGATTTGTAGTTTAAGTTTGAGTCTGCGGTTATGTGGAGGAGGAGGGGGAGAGGGAGAGGGCTATGGCCAGTGTCATTGGAGTGATTGATGGAGCTTTTGATTAAGGAGGATATGAATGATTTTATTGTGGTGACGATCAGTGGAATTTTGATATCATTATGAATTACTGAGTTTCGAAGGTACCACCGAGAGTTGGAAATGATTCTAAGGATTCTGTTTTGCTTGGTTTGAATTTTATTTGAGTTGGAGTTGGCAGTTGATCTCCAAATGGAGCATGCGTATTACCGTATGGGGCGGATTAGGGAGAGGTAAATGAGTCTTTTGGTGGAGCTGGAATTGGTGCGTTTTTGTTCGGGAGTGGATAGAGTAGTTTTATTTTAGTGTTAATTTCGGATGAAAGGTGGGGTTTCCAGGAATGTTTGGAGTCTAGAATAAGTCAAATGTAAGTTTTGCAGTTTTTTATATGGGGATTTGGGAGCCCAAAAATATAATGAATGAGTAAAGTGATGTTTGTTTTTTTAGGGTGAATGGAACTATTACAAACCATTTAATATGATATATTTTTCGGAACCTTGGTCTGACTATTTCCTTCAATTCGATCGTCAAGAAATATCAAATACTGCTAAAATTTTAATCATTATAATTTAAGATATTTGCTGTCAATTTAAAATAATGACGAACTAATTTAAGTGGGAATTCATGAGAATCGCTGGTTATGTGTGTGTTTTGAAGTCTGAGAAAATATTGTCAAGTAAAAATTGCAAAGAATGGAAAAAATTCAAAACAATGACATTACACAAAATCCGCGTTGGCGGATTTCGGTATTTTCTTACATTTAATTTAAATAATAAACCGCAATTCATACTTTAAGCATCAAATCTGCACACGCAGGATTTTAAAGTTCCTGATATACATTGCGTTCTAAACAATTTGACTGGACGCTAAATATTCTCTTCAGAACCTCATTTTGGTTGAGTGATATGTGATTGTCGAGGCACTGAGTAAGAGAATTAATTAAAATCTAATGAATTAGAAATGCTTCAATTGAAGCTCAAGTAAAGAGCGTAAGTTAAATTTAGAGAGACAAGAATGGAAAAATGGCGACCGAACCCAGGACCTACAGCATTCCCGCCCGGAAAGCGGGAGATCCTGGGATAGAGTCCTGGGTCTGGTTGACATTTTTCATTTCTTGTCTTTCTAGAATTAAATAAATACCAGTATAATCACAGGGAGTGCTTACATTAAGGTACCGGGGCAACTTTTTGCTTCCTTTGAAGTACAGGGAGCATTTTTCAGAGCGTCTATTCTTCATTTTTTGGTGTACTGCGAGAAATTTTAACTCCTTTGAAACAGCGACTTTATTTTGACTCTCATTGTTTACTCGCGCAGAAACTATAGTAAACCACATGTAGTGGGTATTAGGCATAAAGTAGTTATTAAGATAGATATGTACTAGACGTTAAGTAGTTTTAAAATAGATAGATTCTTTTCTTTAGAACCGGCTGACCGCATGGAATACACGTTGTTTGTTCCGTGTGCGTGGAAACGAGAAAAGTAACGTGAGAACATCGATCTGTAGATTTTTGCGGGGTAGGTGTGATTTTTCAGGAACAAAGAGGTGTGAACTCTTGCATATACCTGAGTGCGCGTGACCCCACATAAATTATTTCTCCACGCCGAGGGTCCAAATGGCGATGATTGATCAAATTCGCAGGCTATTCGGGGCGTGTTCTTCCCAAAATTATAAGTTGTTATTGGGGGTCAAGATGGGAATAGAAAATTACGTAAAAACGAAAGGAGGATAGTTGGTGAGGAGAATGGAACACAGTCTGAGCTGAGAAGTTGAGAGTAGAAGTTTTGGGCAGTAGTCCAGAGCCAGTACTTATTCTCCTGGGCGGAAAAACTTTGGCCGTCAGGAGATGCAAGGTGGAAGTCACCCATTCGCCTCTTCTACGTGGCGTGGAATCAGGTGTGACGAGTCCAGGTCATCAGCGACGACACTGCATCCAGGGTCCTGACTTCATCGTCTTCCTCCACCACATACTAACATCCGAGCCGAAACAGCCAACAGCCATAGAAAGAGTCCAACCAGATCAATTACAAAATGTCCTCACGTTGACGCGGTTAATTCTTTTTTTATATAATTTCTAAATTCTGGAGACATAATTGAGGTTAAATTTAACGGCCTGCTGTTTGTTTTCTCTATTTTCCTAATCACCACGGCCAATCTGTAAATCATACGGCTGGTCGGAGCAAGTTTAAAATGATAGTTAATTTTTCAAATGGGTCATATTATTATATTTAGTATCAAATGATTATAAATAATTTTAATATATTGTAAATAGTTTTTGTAATAACTTTGATAGTATATATATATATATGTTAAAATGATTCAGATTTTAATATTATAAAAGTGAACCTTAAACCGAAAATTAAATGTGGTGTATTCGTTAAATGTTGAATTGCCAACCCACAGTCCAGATCCCCCGCCAATAAACCTAAGTCATATCTAGTAAACACAGTTAGTATTTTTATTACATCAGTAATGTAAACTGAGAATGATAATGTTTTGTGGCACGTCGATTTTTCCGGGTCGGATCTCATCTCTCAGGGAAGTAGATTAAAAGGCTGCAGTGTTTATCGCCCGCACTCGCCTTATTTCTGTAATTGAAGGTGGCGATACGCGACACGCAACACCCGCATATGCGTCACACAACTTCCAGCAACTTGACAGAAGTGTCATTTTTTATTCTGGGCTACGGTGAGCGCAATGCTACCAGCTATATATGCGCGGTTTAACACATTATCGTTCAACGAGTGTCGTGTAAAACAAGTCGCATACAAGTTGCAACACAACGAACTTCATTAATTGTCTGTCTCATCGCACCTGTCTCTCGCTAAATGGACACAATGGTCACGGGAAATTACTTGAGCTAATCTAATCGTAGATTCGATGCTTCTATACGGTAATAGAACTTTCATTTTCATTTACTCGCATATGCCATCTCAATTCAAACTGTCACAAGTCTTGCATAACATAAGAATAATAAATTAAGAACATAAAACATAAATACATTGGCAGTTGGGTCTAAGTTGTAAATAATTTAAAAACTTTAATGAAATTTGCAGTTTCCATATTGTCACTGTTGAGGTACTTCCTCCTTTAACAACGACCTGGGTGTCCGGCGTTGCCTAGATTCTTATTTGTAATAGCCGAAAACTGTATTCAATTCGACACTAATCTCTTCGGCAACATGTGATTTAATCAGCATCGAGCGTGTCTTTTTTGAACCTTAACGTTTTCACGCTTATTTATCACAACGGAACGTTTATTTCATCATACGTGGTATGATGACTTGCAGTACGTTAATTTAGTCAAGAAAACTCGCGTTATCTATACCAATGAACAAAATTGAAGTGTATGTCTGTCTGGAGGTTTGTCTCGAATAGGTTCCAAAAGGGCTCGGCGGATTGCAATGAAAATTTGAGGGATTAAAACAGGAATTTGAACTTATATTTTCGTGTAGTTTTCATTTTGATATCATGTGAGGTTCAGAAGATATTAATATTTGTAAGTCCAATGACATGTCGCGTGATATCTGGACCTGTACAAAATCAATTTCGAGTTATAAGGCTTATTAGGAGTTCGTATAGTATTCATCAGATTTCCGCGAAATTTTGAATTGGACACTGATGATATATAGACGTGTACCTCTGTTGTTCTATGTTTGTTAAAATGCGTACATATATTTACGTATTTATACAGGTTTATTAATGTTTGTAAGATAGAATTAATTATCGCTGTTCTCGATATTTTATTAGTAATAACTTTGTGTATTAATAATATTAATGTCTTACAGTTGAAACTGGTCATTGCCGAAACCTCCTGAAATTAAAAATACAGAATTTAAAACTAAGTGATTTTATTTAATAAATTTAAAATTGAAACAAATTGATCCTGTCTCTCAAGGGTTTGGTGAGATTAAATACCTAGTCTTTATATTCTGAACACCACTTGATAGTGGCCATTGCAACTGCGTTTTTCAATAGACGGCATTAATTGATTTATGGTTGATTTACTACGTTACAGACATCGGAACTCGTAGGTAGATGTGACCGGAACCTTTGGAACCATTGAAGAAGCAACCTGGATTTGGCTTTTACTGCTGGTTGAACGCTTCCTCTTAACTTCTCAACAAATAATCGTCCTCGATCATTCCTCCAACTAAATCAACTTGCCCGCTCAACAACCACTCTACAACTTTCACAACTCTACTCTCCACGTCTCCGCAACTAACTTCTACAACTAATTTCCACCCTTCCCCACGACTCCTTAGCAACCCTCAAAAACTGACCTACCGCTCGAAACTTCCTATCTTCCCCTCTCCCGACAAAATATCCACCCAATTGGACTTCATCGTACATTTTCTACTTTCGAATACGGGGTTAACACTTCTGCCTCAAACACCCGAAAACTCACGCACCAGAGGTTACTAAACTTTCTGAGGGGAAGTTTCAGACGTGACAAATTGTTAAGACCGCAGCTCCCACCCGACGCAAAATATTTATGACTCTAAGGCCAGCGGCGGCGAATCTTAATACTTCAATGGCCGTCTCTTTAATATATGTTTTGATGTTGTGAGGCCAGGTCACCCTGCTATCTGAAGTGCACTGGGCCCTCAACTTTCACAGCTCGGAAAAATTTAGTTTATAAGTATTTAATTAACGTGAATAACTTCTTTAATAATTTTTGTAACATGTATTTACTAAATCTATAAAGGGGTAGTTTGCCCAGTATGAGACACATGCATTTTAATAAATAAATAAAATTTATACTAAACAAATAAACAGAATACGTGGACAGTTCTTATATTATGAAAATAATATTAATTGAAGATTTATTTCTGAAAGGACATTATATATTAACATAAAAATTATATTTCTGTTGTTCGGATAATTAACACATTTTCAATGTCAATTTTCGTAATGATAATGTGTTATAGTGTTGAATTAAAGGTTATATTCGTTCTAGTGAAATTTTATAAAAGTATTATTTTGCCATAGTGGAGTGAACTGCAGTCTTTTTATGAAAATTTGTTCCATATTCACTGGTGAATGATTGAAAGTTTTTATTTCGGAAATTATCTTTTATATTATTATTTTTAATTTTGTAAATAACTTTATTTTTAATTACAGCTACTGACAAGTGTAAGCATAATTTCAGCGTAAAAACAAATTTATTCATTAAATAAATTCCATAGTTATTGTATAATGACCACCGTTGATTGAAGGAACTTCACTCATGACTGATTATAAAGTAAAATGAACTAATATTCTTTGAACGTATATTAAGCATAGCTCGCGTCTCCTGTCGTGTTCTGTTTTCGTTCATCGCCTCCAGGTTGCTTAATTTCTATAAGCTATACATCTTTAGACGTTTACGCATATTCGATAACTGAAAGGTTTTGATTGTATCAAATTATATATACTCAAATTTTAACTCTGGTATTCGTTAGGGAATTTGAAGTTTTGTTACACCATAAAACTTTATTGATAAGTGACTAAAAGCAACAATACTATACTCCGATGCAGGTGTAACAGAAACTGAATTTGATGTAGACGATATTTGCTATCGTACGCAGACAGACATGACGTTTGTTTAGCAAGCAGTCACCTTGTCCTCCTCCGTGAGTATGGCGTGTTGCGTCAATATCTTGAGTCGTTAAGTAAAGGAAAAGGCTCTTGGCAGTTCGCCGTACTGAATATCAGCACCTGCTTAGGCCAATTTGGAGATGTCTTTATTCCTTACTGTCTAGACAATTATGCAAAATGCTTTTACAACAAAGTAATTACCTGGCTCGTATGTAATTCATTCCTCTTCAACCTTCGGCGTTTATCAGGGCTTTAATTAACGCGCCAAAACAATACTATCAGTACTTTCGTTTTCAAATTGGCTTGTGGGCAAAACTATAGTTACTATCCTTTAAGACGAAGTCATGTATCATTAATTTTGGTTGTACGCGTAGTTTTCGTAAAATATAGTGGGATTTATTTGGTTAAACGATCTAAAATGTTCAATAGTGAAGTTTATAACGGTACTGTTATTCACTTTTACCTTTATCTACACTAATGTGATATTAATAAAACATTATACTTAAACAACACTTTAATTTAAAGTCTCAGTAGTAACCATCATTGGTTTTCACTTCAACAAGTGTCTAATAATCATTTAATAATTAACACATAATATATAAAAAACATTAAACATATCATCAAAATATGCTCCTTTTTATCAAGAACTTTAACCACACATGACCATATTTATGATAATTATAACATTAATAGTGTTGATAACTTTGAGTGGTAAAATGAATCAGTCGTCCTCCTGTGGTCTAGTGGTTAGCGTCGCTGCTTCACAACCCAGGCGTCCCGGGATCGAATTCTGGCATGGGCTTGCTGTTTGTGTCTTTATGGTCGCGAAGACCGGGATACAGACTGCTGGAGAATCGATAGTCTGACCACGTGTCACTCGAAATTCATGCAAAATGCCAGTTCATAGTCGACCCGGTAGGCCCAGGTCCTCAATGGTCTGTAGAGCCAAAGAAGAAGAATAAAAATAAGAAAACACACTCACCAATCGAATATTTAATTCATAATTCTATTTATATCATAATTATAAAATATAAGTTTTGAATTATATTAATATAAATAAAAAGGTACAAGGAATATACTGTAATAAATACAAGTGATTTATTTTTATTTAAGTTATTATATGAAAAACTCGGGGAAAATATAATTTAAAGGAAAATATAAATAATAATGAGAGAAATGAATTTCATTTTAAAAAGAATAAAATTTTATTAATAAAACTCGTAAAACCCAGAAGAAAACAAATTGATTTTACATGGAAACGGTAACATTAATGATTTAAAAGTCTCTTTAATAACAAGTCACCCATGAGGTGAATAAAAAAAGCCAAGGTTCTATGCCAAATAGGTCTGGCAATGTGAACTGACGAAATTCAATATCAACGATGCCGTAGTACATTACTGCAGCCGTATTCTCTGGTGGATTTTTGCTACGGATTAACGATTTGCGCCTGAAGTCAATTCTCGTTGACTGCATCGGATGATCTGTCTGTATGGATGACGCCTTGGGCCAAAATAGTGCAAACTTTACAAAAAATCTACATCTGCTGAGGTCTTAAGAGCTCCACCCAGCTCTCGCTAGCGGCCCGCAATTCAATAATCACTCTGTCCGTTTCACCTATTATGGTCCAGAATCTACCTCATCCAATAGCCAATGTGCTGCAATTTCAATTAGCATCCATTGGTTAGTATTTGCACAATTGCAGCCAATAGGAAGATTTTTAGCTGTAGATTTGAACAAGTGTATTAGCTATTTCCAATCAGCTACGCGCAGCTTCCGACTTGACGGCAGCAAAATTTTCTTTGATTATTAACGGATGCTATTTATTTAAGAGTTTGACACATATTGTTAGTGTCGTCTGAAGGTCTGTTTGAAGAAGGGTGTAACGCTGACCACGGTCACAAAAAATACGTCACAGACCTTCAGACGTTTTCTCGCGACATTTCACTACATTACAATACTGTATCTGGGGAAATACATCAAGCAAGACAGGCAATTTTGAGTCATAATAGGACAACAGGGACAGTTAAAGTATTGTGAAGATGTCTCGGGAAACATATGTCAGAGCACGAATATAAGATTGATGAACAGCTAGCAGATTACAATTATCATTTCAAGTTCATCCCACAATATGAAAACTTTAAAGCAACTCATGAAGTACCAATATAGAAACATCTATCGATTGAAGCCAATGTATCAGTGAATTCTGCTGATATAAACTGAAAACAGATTAACAGATAATTGTTGTTGGTTCTTAACTGAACAAATACAAACAATTAGAAGGCCTATCGGAATATTGTATGGGTACCACAATGGTGTTATTGTAACAATGATTAGTAACAGGTAAATACTGTAGCCATATTAAGTACACCTTTTGATGTGATAAGATGCTTGTCGGAGGTTAAAAATAGTGACCATAATAAAATTATTAATTTTCATTCAATGCCCGTAAAATATCTGTGTAATTTTTTGTTCCTTGGATTTGAAATTTAACTACAGTGGCATGTGAATTTTGAACGTCGTTGCAAAACTATAAAAGTTTAGGTTCTTTTTATGTTTACAGTTTTAAGTAGACTTGAATAAGTTTAACTAATGTAAAGTAATTGGGAATTACATTGCTTTGATATTCAAGGCTTGGAAACCAGTGAAATATACAAAAATATGACTCTTTGGAAACCTCTAAAGGCCCTTTGAATTGTTCGTACGTTGATAAACATGTAGAACCAGTTTAATTCCAACTTTTAGATTCTTTTCAGCCATAAATAGTTTCTTTTATGATAAAATACAAATAGAAATTAAACTGTGTACATCTGTTGTTCTATACAGCGCGCTATTGTACAAGAAAAGTCAGACTAATTGTATAATAGCGACTTTTCCCCGAAGTTCATATCTCATTTTAACGTCCATTACAGTCATGAATACCTTGTATTTGGTGTTTTCTGGATACATTTTGAAGTCTTATGTTAATACTAAACCACAGTACGCACAGTTGATAACGGTGCTAAGGTGTATATTCCGTTTGCGGTGGAGGCGACAGGACAGTGACCCTGCGATCGCAGTGCTTGATATACAGAAAAAAATGTGTGAATTTCTGTTCGAATTTGTCTCATCATTAAGATTCACTTACTAACGTCAGGTTCGTTACTGTTAAGTGCATTCTGACGTCTTTCATATCTGTTGGGTAATAGGAAAACGAAAATTTTCCTTACTCGAGCTTATTCATAATTGAATAATAGTGCTCTGTTAAGTCTTGGTATTTACCGTTCAAAACTTAAAATTGTTTCCTCGTCAGAAGTTAGGCTTAACTAGCAGAGATAAAGTTTAAGTAACTCAGAAATTATAGAAAATTATATGAATTATTTTCCTAAGACGTTTCCATCCTTTGAAAGTTAATTGTTGTTGTTGTAGTACTCTGTCCTTGAACACGTCTGATGTAACCCTCCACGCTAAAATATCCTGCGCAAGCCTTTTAATTTCTACATGGCTACCTATTCCTCCCTAATCTGCTTTGCGTATTCCACTTTGCTTCCCTCTTCTATTCTTATCCCACACACTTCCCTCTAATGCTAATTTTACAAAACCCCCACGTCTCAAAACGTGGTCTGATAATCCATCCATTCTCTTGGTCAACGATTTCCTTATTGTGTTCTCTTCTCCTATTCTGATTAGAACTTCCTCGTTACTGTTTATATTCACCCATCTGATTTTCAGCATTCTCTTATAGCACCACAGTTCAAAAGCTTCTATTCTTTTCCTTTCTGCAACTCCTACCGTCCATGTTGCGTATTCATATCAAGCCACACTCCATAAGAACATTTTTACAAATGATTTCCTAATATTCACACTTATATTAGCCATAAATAAATTCTTCTCTTTTGACGAAAGCCTTCCTTGCCTGTGCTATCCTACTCTTTATGTCTACTATACTTCTACCATCCCTAGTTATTATTATTATAATACCAAAGAAGCAGAATTCCTTGACTTCCTTCAAAATATCCCTCCCCAATCTAATACCCTTTGTTATCCACTATTATGATTTTACTCTCCATTACCTTGGTTTTCTCTCTCATGTTGAACTCTTTCCCAAGGATTTCGTCATTTATTATGGTTGCCAAGTCTTCTATGACTCCCCTAATACGACAATGTCATTGGAAAACCGTGGAGTTTTTATTTCTTTTCCCTGCAGTATGATTAATTCTTCATATTCCGTTTTAGCTTTTTTTCATCGATTGTTCTATACATAAGTTGAACAGAATGGGTGACAGGCTGCATCCTTGTCTTACACCTTTCTTGATTTCTACTGTAGAGGTTATGGATAACTATTCTTTCTCGGTATTTTATTCCTGGCCTTTTCAAAAGCCTTAGTAGTGTATCTTAGTTTACGTTATCAATCTACCAATGTCATGAACGTAGACCTATTTTTTCTTATTCTGTCTTCTAAAATTAGTCACAGAGTCAATATTGCTTCTCTTGTCCCTACATTCTTCCTAAAACAAAACTGATATTGTCCTATCTCGGACTTTGTTTGACGTTCCATCCTCCTATATACTATTTTCGTTAATATAAATTATTATATTGGTAATTTTTAATTTATTATGAACATTATTAAACATGAATAACGCCAAGGAATCGAGAATACTATATCAAATTAATAATTATTTTATGAACCAAAATAAATTGTTGTATTACTCCAGCAATACGGAAAATTGCATACTTCAACGAAACATTCCAATAAGATATTTATTATTTTCAGTATATTGCATTATACCTTACTTCAATATTATCTTTCCTGGTAAAGCAAAACTTCCGCCAAGGAAACAAAAAGACAATTCTTGTGGTAAACATGAAGACTGTAAACAAAGTACTATTATATAATTATGAATTTGCATGTGGAGGAAAATAATTATCTAGCTAACTAACAGAGCGTTCAATACACATGAGAAACGTTACCATTTAATGAAACATATTAATAATTATAGTATCGTGTCGCATTTTCGTTCAAGATCACGTTTTCTATTTATACCACTTTACAGTTCAAAAGTTCTTCTTTTTGTGATTTTCCTTGGAGAAGCCTTAGCTTAATTTCAACTTCATTTTGTTTAATTTATAGAAGAAACGTCTGCTACATCACAAGACAAGAACAACAACAAACACAGTGACGTGGACGATGACGGCGAGTGCATGGCGCCGCGACGGAAGCAGCGTCGTTGCCGTACTACATTCTCGTCTCAGCAGTTGGAGGAACTGGAGAAAGCCTTCGCCAGGACGCATTACCCAGACGTATTTACCAGGTACGGACGCGGAGGCTTGTGATTAAAACATTATGTCTAAGATAATCACTGTTACTGTCATCCGGGTAACTAAATAAATAATACGGGTTGCTGGTGACTCGAGATGCCCTCAGGCAAGCATTTCCTTCCCCACCAACTGCCTGCACGCAGAAAAGCGAAAGTAGAAATGGATTTCAAGTAATTTGTTCATATCCAATTCAGCTGTTATGATATTTCTATTTATAATTTTGACAGAACTGTGGAAACAATGTTTAATCCCTCCTTTATACCTCCAACAGAACTGTTGTGGTATTCAGTCCTAAGCCTGGTCTGATGCAACCCTGCATGCTAATATTTATAGCGCAAGCCTGTTCATTTTTGCATAACTACCACATCCCACAGCCTCATTCTTCTGTTCTTACCTACACACTTACCTCTAATGCTAATTTTACAAGACCCTCATGTCTCAAAAGGTGTCTTATTAATCTAGCCCTTCTCTTGGTCAACATCTTCTACATTGTTCGGTCTTCCCCTATTCTGGTTATAAATTTCCTGGTTAGTGATTCTATCCACCATCTGATTTTCATAATTCTCTTATAGCACCACATTTAATAGGCTTCTGTTCTTTCCCTTTCCCCAACTCCTATGTGGTGTTCGTTGGTTACACCATCACAAAATATTGTTGTAAAATCAAACGAACAATAATAATAATAATGTATTTAATTTGAATAGAAATATAACTCAAATTAAGTTATAGTGGAAAACATATAAATTTACGATATCAATTTAATCATTAGCTCAGTCGGTAAAAACAAAAATAATAATCTACGCAGCTTCTTAAATGGCTGCTCCCGGGAACGCGGGTGACGAACGATATAGTTGAAAATTAAATTCGCGAATCAGACGAGAATGGTTTGTGTGGAAAAACCGGGTAAAATGCCGTTACCGGATGTTAACGCCTGATGACGTCGTTCTTCGTTTTTGTTCGTATGCCGGTTGTTCCTTTCCTGGGTCACGTCTTCTTCATATTAAGATTCTCTAGTGCCTCTCCTTCAGATCAAATGTTGTCTTTTTATTTTCTGTACTCCCACCAAATGAATCTCCTTTCTTAAATGTGCAGAAACTAAATTTTATACATGTCGCCTTGTTCTGCCACTGCTTCGTCTCTCCCTAGCGTCTCTCTCCGGCAGCCTCTCTGCAACAACTGTCCAATCTACTCCAGGCCATCAACAATGTTGCAGCCAACAATGTTGCAGACGGTGACGTTTTCCCGCCGACATTTCCCGCCTACTCAGCCCCACCAAGCCATTCTCGTCTTCCGTCCTGTATACGTAAATAACAACAACTAAATTATTTTTGCTTTACCCGACTGTAAGGGTCATGAATCACCACACCTATCGTTTACGTTTCGCACCCGTATAATGCCACACTTGTACGAACATTTTTAGTAACGATTTCCTAATATTCACACTTATATTACTTGTAAGTTAATTCGTCTTCTTTGAGGAAGCCTTCCTTGCCTGTGCTAACCTACTCTTTATGTCTACAATACTTCTACCATCCCTAGTTATTACGCTTCCCAAGTAGCAGAATTTCTTAACTTCTTTCAAAATATCCCTTCCCAACCAACAGCCTTTGTTATTCGTCTGTTTCCCGACATAAAACAATTTACGTGTTGTTTCATCACAAGAGGCAGCAAGGAAAACAAATTCGACTCAGCGGATAAATATAACATCTGAACAATTTGAAACAAGCAATTAAATAGGAAACTGCACTATAGGCGGTAAGTAATTATAATGACAATATATCATATAAATATATGATGGCTTCGAAATATTAAACATATATTGAATAGAGAAAGATAGAACAAATTGGAGGACTTAAACCAACAGAAGGGATAAATTAATAGGCCACGTTTTGAGACACAAGACTATCAAAAATTATTATTACAGGGAAGAGTGTGGGGTAATAACATTAGGAGGGCTAGTATGGAATTCGCTAAGAAGATCAGGGATGTGGTAGCTAAGAAGAAATGAAATGGCGTGCGCAGGATAGTTTAGCATAGAGGGTTGCATCAGACAAGTCTCAGGACTGAATACCACAACACACTCAGTGACGACAGTATAAGTAGCATTATGTCGGACGTGGATCAATTTTTGTAAGCATGAATATTTTGATAAATTTAGGAAGTGGTATTAGAGACAGCATATTGTAACATGAAGTCACTGCTCCGTCCCTAATAGCAGTCAAGCCACTCGAGACTCATTTGATGTCGGCCTCTTTTGAGACTCGCTGACACCGGGAGGCATTGTTGAGACGCGGCTGTACGGGCGCGAAACGGGGTAAGTGCGCGGAAACATGGGCAGTCGACGGCTAGTCATGATGACGTAAGTTACCGTTATAGTTTCAGTGTGACGCCACACAGATTCGTGTGTCTTTTATGAGCGAGTCGACGGCGATGCGAGGAGCGGCGTGAATTGTTTTTCACTCATCGCTTGAAATAAATTTGTGTAAACCAGTAATCGACGTCGGAGCATAGCCGAGACACGTAACATTGGCACCGCACGGCTTGCTCAAATATATGTTACTTAATAAATACAGAATATATATATATAGTGAAAATATTAAAAAAATTTATACCAGAATAGTACCTCGTGCTTTATAACTTATCAGTCTGGTGTCCTGTTTTAGGGAGGAGCTTGCTTTGCGAATAGGACTCACAGAATCAAGAATTCAGGTAAATATAATAACAGTAAATAAAAATATTAAATTAAAAAGTACAACTAATTTTATTACCCGTATTATAAAGAGGCATTAAAAAAACAATTTATCTAATAATTCAAAGTATACTGTCGTATAACCTGGACTGAGTTTAATTTAATTGAAAAATTGTAGATTCTTGGTCGCAAATAACTTGTTTGAATTAACTCATACTAGGTTTATATTAGTCACAAATTAATCAGATTTATATTCTCTCGGCGTTTACATTAAACAATAAAAGTACGATTGCATGCACAGTTAATTATACATATTACAATTTTTTAAGATTGTGTTTTGAATGAAAATTTAAACATTGTAATTATAAATTAGTACAATTTAAGGTTTAATTTTAGATTAAATAATGTAAATTATATATATTCAAATTTTAGTTTTCAACCTATAAATTTTATATTTTGACATCATTATTATGATTATGGAATGCTTTCTCGACAGATAAATCAAGAATTGACAAAAATAACTGTTTTTGTATGACAAGCCTGAGTTAGTAAAAATTACATATCAGTCTCCATTAAAATGAAATTTGAATCTATTTTAAAACATGAACTTAAAAACTTATCATTTTAATGAAAATTTTCACAATTTAAGCACAGAAAATTTATTTTCCCCAAATACATTCATCCAACAGCAGAAATAAAATGAAAAAGGTACGATTCCAGTGCTTGGTATTCTCATGACAAGTGAAGATGATAAATTATAAAAATTTACATAAATAGAAGGACACGTCTCGTTACACTTGAACGAAGACAACATTTTTCTTTATTTCAAACATGCCTTCGAAAATATTAGATACTGTTGATGTACATTATTCTCTCCTTTTTATAATATATTACTGGACTTTAAATGGTATACTTATGATAAGATCAATTCAAAATTAGCTTAATACTGTAGGGAAAAATAATCTTCAAATTAATGCAGTCAAAAATTTCAGTTTCTTATTAACCTAATAACAATATATGATTTTCCCAGGTCAAATAGTCACTATGTTTATTAAATTTTGTGAGAATCGCGATTTATTGAAATACGTGTGAGTGTCGAGACTGTTGCAGCTGTTAGAGGCTTTCATATTGTAATTATGAAATATTTACTACAGAAGTTTCGATTTTGTTATTGTTAATGTATTATTCGAACGGGTTTTGCCCCAACTTGGGTTCCTTGTTCGTGATAACGGCCTCAACGGTCTTATGATTACAAAGCCTTCTAAACATCCCTAATTTGAATCCCGTAACACCTCGCCACTTCCAATTATTGCAACACGGTAATAACAAGCGATTCACACGCTCACTTACACGGGAAGATTGCTGGTAATGAAACCGCCAAAGTTTGTTTTTAGAATCGTGATTCCGACTTGCAACAATCAGGAACTAGTTTCTTGTGGTTCAAAATCTGATTTTCAATTTCCCATAATTACTACATTGCTTGACTCCCGTGAACTCTATTTCTCACGCCAGTCTCCTTTCCAGTTTAACGATACTCTGCAGGTGCACAAACTCTTTCGCAGAAATTTAATTGCGGGCCTTTTTATTGAAATTTTTTACGGCGCTATCGTTAGCAGGTTGGAAACATAACTGTTAGGCGAATTAACTTCTTAAAATTACAGTTCGGCTTATTCTATTGAACCAAAGTGATCCGGATAGAATTAATCCCACCATCGTTCTTATATTACGAAGTATATCGCAATCATATTCTATTAAAAATACTTTCAAATCACTAGATTAATTGATCTTCCTGGAGTATACAATTTTCTGCATTGCTGAAATGAAGTAAAAAATATATTCAGATATGACTATAAAGTGTTAACGAACCTCATGAGGAATTTTCGTTCAATAACGTGTAGAGGAAAAGTGAAATTTACGATGCTTCAAATCTATACCAATGAATAAAATTCAAGTGTCTATCTGTATGAATAAGAAGTTCTCGGGATTTCACCCGGGTTATGTCAATAACGTCGTATCTTATGATTGACATAACCCGGGTGAAATCCCGAGAACTTCTTATTCAATCTATCCACCGGGAAAGCCTACATTCTCTAGTGTCTATCTGTATGTTTGTCTCAAATAGGTTCCGAAATGGCTCAACGGATTTCAATGAAAGTATGAGAGAAGCAGACTTAAATATTCGTGCATATTTTATTTAGATATATTGCAGAAGATGTTAATATAATATAAGTATTAATATTAATTCTACTGGAAGGTTTCTTGGCACACGTGCGTCGAAATCTCAAAACTGTGTGTGCGGGTTGTCTATACTCTTTATTTCTGCTCCAAAACGGCTTAACGGATTTCAATGAACATTTCAAGGATTGAAACAGGAATTTTAACTTTAATTTTCGCGTATGGTTCATTTTGATATCTTGTAGAGTTCAGAAAATATAAATAATTTTTTTTTGATTCTGTCAGGTAAATTTTAATATTTAGTAATTGCTCATTTTTAAAAGCAAATAATGTAAATGTAATATATCCCAATAAATATAATTGAAGTTTCTGTCTGAGTGGAAATTTGTATTGAATTGTTTCCGAAACGTGTGATAGCGGGATCAGTTCAAAACCAACTGCGTGTTATAAGGTTTGCCCTGAAGCGATCATAAATAAATGATACCGTACTTTATCAAAATTCTGTACCTGTTGTTTCGTTTTTAGGGCAAAATAAAAAAGCTATTTCCGCGCAAAGGAAGTGGCGAAGTTGGAAATAAATTTCTAAACATTTTATACGTTTTAAACATCCTAGGAGGTTAATTCAAACTTATTTTACGAAATTTTCTGGAATATGTGGTTCTTTTAGATATAAAAGAATTGTGCGTGTCAGTTGAAAACATCAATGTATTTGTTGGGCTTGATGGAATGCAGCTATCGTTTTAGTAAAAAAATAAGAACTGAAATCTACAGGTTCGAATAGTTCCCAAAGTTGCTCCAATTCATAATGATTACATTAGGCAAGAAAACGAACCCTTTGGAACTTTTCTTTTACAAATTATTGTAATGAAAATAATTAAATTTGTATAGTTAACTCGGAAAAATCAATTTGTGGCAATGAGAAGTATTATGGAAGCAATTATGACAACTAAATTAAATAATTGATTTTTAAACATAAAAGTATTTAATATGCTACTGATTAAAACCTGGGGTCGAATTAGAATTTATACAGATTATACACGCGAACACTTATTAAAATTAAACTTTAAATTATTGTGTTTTTAATTTTTTAGATGTGGTAGTATCTTATAAATCATTCAGACTTTTGATCTATATTCAAAGACCCTATGTGTATTATCAATTAAATCCATTAAATTACAACGATTGAAAGGTTTTACGTATGACCCTTTGATATTTCCTGAATTTTGTATTGCTGGATATAATTGGAAAAAAATCGAGTCGAATTACCGTTGTTCCGAGAAATGTGCCATGTTAAAATGCGGTTCTACAGAAATATATTTTATGAAGTAAATAAAAATTTCGCGTTTTTTCTTATCATCCTTCCATGTGTTCCTGTTATTTTATTTATTTACTTTTTGTTTATAGTCCCATCAACTGCAAGGTCATTAGCAACTGTGCACGTTTAGGGGAACTCATACCCTTGTAGTGGTATCATAGTTTTGTTTCTCAAACAACACAAGCATTCAAGCCCATGCCAAGATTCGAACCCAGAACCTCTGTAAAGAGAGGCAGTCATGCTAGTCTCTAGACCACACGAGATCGGCGTTGATTTGCTGAATATAATTGATTAAATGTGAGAGTAGCAGAATGAAAAAACATAATAACGCCATATTGCACGGAATTAAATATGGCAGATTTACCTGAAATGAGTTTCTCTCTATGGTCGGTGAAGTCATAATACATATTTTTTAATTATAATTTCCCCCAGTGTTTTTCTTGGGGTTTGTAATAATAGCCATTTTTTATTATTACATTCCTCGAATTTCTTCCTAGAATTTTACTTAAATTATGTAAGTGTGTATAAATTACAAATGAATTTATGCTTTGTTTATGCGCGCAGTTATTTTTTAAGTTAACTTGGTTTACTTGTGACCCTGACTTATTTTATTTCCTCATTAGAAACTAAGAGAGGAGTTGTAAATAGATGGTTGGGGTGTTTTTTAAATTTTTCAGTGATATTTAAGCAGAGGTGAAACAGAAAGAATGAATTAAGTGTTTGACGATTTACGATTTAGTGTCTAATTGGAATAGATCCGCACATGTGTTCTGGCTGATAGAAATTAACGATGATTGGACGCTTGAAAATTCGGAAGCGGAGTTAAGTGTCGCAACTATTTAACAGGAGCCACGGTCGTCACGACCTGAAAGGAAGGCGTAGATATTCGGAGATATTGCGGAACTTTTGTCGGCAGAAACAAAGGCGATCTGTCGGAGTCAGTGGAGCGGCAAGGAAAGCAATTTCGGACGTGTGTTCAAAGGCAGCGTTCACGGCTCTGGGTAATTATGTTTACAGTTCATTAGCCGCCATTACCGAAGAAGTGCCTCGGGCTTCCGGCGTAACTCAGAGCCTTGTTCCAGCTACTGCCACTTCCACCCTCTCCTGAGGTCTCTTTCATTTATACTTCCTTTCTCCAGGGTCTGTGTGTCTACTCCATTAATGTGAAGAAATAAGACTTAACTCTAATGGAGTCAATATTTTGATCTAAAAAAATATTGTTCGTATCTGAATTCATTTCATTACCTTTCATCCGTTTAATGCATTCGATGACTTTACTAAAGTTAGTAATACCATTACAATTGACTTCCCTTCTAATTAATTGACAGCTTTTAGGCTTGCTTGTATTATTTGTTCATATTGTGCGTATTCGAATAGACTTTTATTATATCACTAACTAGCCCCAGCAACTTCGTTCCGTCGAAATAGTTCTCTTTATTTTGCCCGAAAAACAAAACAACACGTACAGAATTTTGATAAAGTTGAATTAATTGAATATATAACAAGTACGGTATCATTTATTTATGGTTGCTATAGGGCGAAACTTATAACTCGCAGTTGGTTTTGAACAAATCATACGTTTCGAAGCCAATAAAAGTAATTATTAACATTAAAATTTACCTAACGCGAAAAATAAATCGATTTACGTGTACATCATATCGTTGATCCCAAGAAGTTTTTTCTCAGGAAGTTATCTCTCTGCCAAAAATATTTTTATAACGGCGCAAATCCTACTTCAACAATAGATGGAGTGCTTTGTAGCATAAACAGATCAAGAGTATAGGCAACCCTCATCGACTTCTGGTACTTGAATGCGAGTTAAAAATATATAAGTATTTATATTATTATATTAATATCTCCTGCAATTTATATTGAAATGAAATATGCATGAATATTTAAGTTAATTCTCCAGTTTTTTAGCCCCCAAATTTTCATTGAAATCCGTTGAGCCGTTTCGGAGCCTATTCGAAACAAATATACAAGCAGATAGACAGACAATTCAATTGTATTTATTGTTATAGACTATTATACATCGCAAATATTATCAATGATTAAACGTACTGAAATGGAATAGTTAGACTGCTTTTATATTTAAATATATACCTGCATTATATTATTTACGAAACTTGACACTTAAGTCTTGCAATCATTTTCTGGAGAGCAATAAGTTCGTTCTTCTCTGAATAAGTACACCAGAAAATTATATCACGTGCCAATAGGATCAAAAATAAAATATTCTAACGTTCAAATTAGAGCACTATTTGACTGTAGAAAGTTTAACTTATGGTTTTTCAAGAGTAATAACGTGAATTTTCTAATATTATTTACGTGTTGTGATATTCTGTCCTAAGACTGGTCTGATGCAACCCTCCATGCTAAACTATCCTGCGCAAGCTTTTTCACTTTTACATAACTAACACAACCAAAAACCTCCCGAATCTGGTTAGCGGATTCCATCATTGGCCTCCCTCTTCTGTTCTACCCTCTAATTCTACTTTTTTACAAGACCCTCATGTCTTAAAACGTGGCCCATTACTCTATCCGTTCTCTTGGTCAAAGTCCTCCAAATTGTTCTCTCTTTCCCATTTCTGTTTAGAACATCCAGGTTACTTACCCTATACTCCCATCTGACTTTCAGCATTCTCCATAGTACAACATTTGGAAAGATTCTATTCTTTCCCTTCCGCAACTCCTACCGTCAACGTTTCAAACCCCTATAACACCAAACTCCATTTCTAGTAATGATTTCCTAATATTCATATTTATATTAGTCAATTCCTCTTTTTATATGAAAGCCGTTATTGCCTGTTCTATCCTACTCTTTATGTCAACTATACTTCTACCATTCCTAGGTACCATGCTGCACAAGTAGCAGAAAATAATCCTAAGAACGTGTTTCTTTTTTAATTTTACTCAATTTTAGCTCAATATTCACATTCCGTTTAAAATGGCAACGTATGAATTTATTTCTCAATTAATAGTAAATTAAGCAGTCATTGGTTAAATGCAGTTTTATCTCCTTCTAATGCTACGGATTTCTTTCATGTATGATACGGAAAATATAAAGTCAGCAATTGACATTAATTTGTAATAAATCATTTATTTCCTATGTATTAGAGAGAACCATGGATCCATTACAGAACCTTTAAAATAATATATTTCTAAGGAAATGGAAATACTTTAAATGAAACTCAGTAAGCATATAGCTAACTTTTAGAATAAAGGCAAGAATGGATAAATGCCAACCACGTGGTCCAGCCGGTCGACTCGTATTAGCTCAGTTGGTAGAGATCCCAGTTGGTTATCGGGAGGTCCTGGGTTCCAGTCCCAGGTCCGGTTGGCATTTTTCTATTCTTGTCTTTCTTCTAATAAAAACTCGATTTATCACCAACAGTAAGGCTCATATCCCCCGTTTGTTAAGGTTGTCTTGCGTCTATCATTTCTCGACTTCAGTCCTATTTGCTTTTTTATGAATTATTCCTTCTCCCAAATTAAATATTATTTTTCAATTTTTTAATAAGTGCGATCCCAGACTACAATTCACGGTTGAAACTGGTATCAATAATTGTTTTAATTTTCTTGACGTCTCCCAATCCGTTGTCAAATCCAAATTATTAACCAGTCAGGTCAGAAAACCAACTTACTCTGGACGTCCCCTTTGGTGTTTTTCTAACCACTCCAACAGCGAAAAAAGGGCTATAATTTTTTAGTTACTTGGCTATCTAATCACAAATTTCATTCCAAAAATCTATCCAACGTCACCAATATTCATCTTGTTAATCTGTATTTAGCTTATATTATTCATACCAATATACACAATTTTTTCTTTCTTTCTTTCTCCATGGCTCTACAGCCCATTGAGGGCCTGGGCCTACCGAGTCGACTGCGGACTGTCATCTTGCATGACACATTCCGAATTGGGAGTGACACGTGGTCAGCGAATATACTTAATATGCTCAAGAAATTATAACATACACTTCTATAGTGGTCTTTAAAATCACAATAAGCCCAACATCGATTGTATTTCCTTTTTAGAATGGGTTACATAGTGACATAACTCATTATTTCACCAATATAACTGTGGTATTATTACAAATCCACAAATGCACTGTTATGTCAAGAATGGCAAAGAACGATTGTGCCACGAGGATAAACACTTTTAGGTTTACTATGAATGAAATTATAGCAATGCTGTTTACAGAGGTATACCTAAAGGGTATTAAAACCCAAAATGAAGGAACATTGGACGAATTATAAGTTCCCCGTGGACAATTATTCGGTCATCACTAAATCTCTACATACCGGAAGTGTTGTTGACTCCATTAAGGTACCAAGAATACAGCTATAAAGTGACTCAGGCCAAAATCCTTGATGTAGAAACTAATTATATTCCTAGGCTCATTTCTGAAACGAATAACACAAGAATAAAGCAATATAACACTATTAATGTACAAAGTGAAAGCGATTATTTATGTAAAATATATATGATCTTTGACTTAGTAAGTGCTTCTGGTCGATATCTTTATTTTACATAATCGCGAGTTATGGGTTAGCCTTATCCGGTTTTGTTCACTAGATAAGGTCCACCAATTGGTGGAGGAAACGTCGGAGTTTCAATTATACTTTTGCTTGTTTCGTTTGGTAGCTTTATTATAATATTATGAACTAGCTGGGGACCCGGCGTTGCCCGGGTATTTAGTTATATTATATCGGGTACTTTATTTAAACCTTGGTCAACACATAACTAGACCGACATCGAAAACGTCACAATATGAACCTCAAATATACTTCCAGTATCTCTAGAGAGTTCAAAATACCCCCGGCACAATAGCAGGAATAAATATATTTTCAGTATTCTAACAATCAAAACTTTTCCCCCACTTAACGGTTAAATTTTTACTTAAATCCCATATTAAAGGTCGTAATTTAACACAGCGACTCGCATTACACCGGTTTGACACCAAACTCGATGGTTTCCTTTTTATTTTCATGTTAGCAATTACTATATTTTAAATTTTACCTAACGCGAGAAATGAAACCAATTTATCAATTTATGTGTACATCGTATGAACGATTAAAGAAGTTAATTTTTTATCAGCCTGCTGCAACAATAGACAGCAAGTGGGATGAATGATATAGAAGCGTGTAATAGGACTTATAACTCGCAGTTGGTTTACACTCCGGCTTTCGCGCGGCAATTCCAAGAAATCTTCCTGTAGAATTAATATTTTTATTTATATTCACTTTATATTAATATCTTATGGAATATATCTAAATTAAATATGCACGAACATTTAAATTAAATTTCCTTTCTTTAAACCCACGAATTTTTATTGAAATCCGTTGAGTCGTTTCGGAGCCTATTCTTGACAAACATGCGGACTGATAGTCAGAGAGATTGACAGACAGACCCTTCAATTTTATTTATTGGTATAGATATGACGGTTAAGTTGTAGATCAGCCATAGAAGTAGGAGTATTTTCCACTTTCTAGTCACCGGGGTATTTTTAATTCTCATATGAATCAGGGAGTGTTTTGTGTCTCTTAAGGTAAACGGAGAATTTTTGCCTCTCTGATGGTACTCGTAGTATTTTTGACTTTCATAAATAAACAAAATATATTTTACTTTCCTAAAGGACTACGAGTATTTTTGACTCTATTACGATAACGGGATTGATTTTTACTTTATTAAGGTAAAGGGAGTTTATCTCTCTTAAGGGTCTGGTAGTATTTTAGATTTTTATAATGTAACTATTAATTTTATCCTTCTCAAAGTTCTGGGAGTATTTTGACTTACGTAATCGAGAGTGCTCTCATCATTCTTAACGTACCGGGTAATTCAATGCAAGATTTATGAGACTTTTTCTGTGCTTCTTTAAGGTAGATTTCATGACTGATTAATGGACTGAGAATCATCATACCGGATATGTTGATATTAACATTCCGTCTGCATGAAAAACTGAAAGTTCACAAATGTCACGATCTCGTTCCCGGTTACGTGTCGACCAAGAGATTATTGTCGAATAAGTTACAGTACGGGACTAATATAAATAAATAAATAATGGACAACGCCGAACACTCAGCTCTTTTTTATAAAGAAATACAATTTTCAGTACATAAAATTCCGTGGAAATATCACGAAATATTCCTGGTCGATACTATTTTTTTTGGTTCAGGCTTCGATCATAAGGAATAAGTTTGACTGTTGATTATTTTGTCATGAATGTTACGTAGTTATTTGTATTTAATTGTTTGGCCATGTAATATAAACAAATTTCTCGCACATTGACGAAAATAGTGGGGAGCAATGAAACAGGACGATATTATTTCCTGAATCATCAGTGTTGGAATTATTGAATATCGTTGTTGTAAAATTAATTTAGTTTATTTATTCTTAAACAAGAATAAAAAATTTTCTTCGACATTACTTCTAATAATGTCAGTAGGAAATGAAGAAATATACGGCGAATAGGTTGGCAAACTTTGTAGATCCCATTGAACTCTTTTGTGGATTTATATATTTCTATGTATTTTAAAAAAGATTTGGATGTCATAAAAAATGGCATGGGCATGGTCCCGGAGGAAGAGTGCAACATGAGGATTAATAGAGGAAAAACCAAGGTAACGGAGAGTATTATGGGAAACAGTGAAATAACAAAAGGAGTCAGATTGGGAAGGGATATTTTGAAGGAAGTTAAGGAATTCTGCTACTGGGATAGCATAATAATTAGGAATGGTAGATGTATAGTAGAAATAAAGAGTAGGATAGCACAGGCAAGGAAGGCTTTCGAAAAAAGAGGAATTTACTTACAGGTAATATAAGTGTGAATATTAGGAAATCATTGCTAAAAATATTCGTATTGAACGTGACGTTATATGGGTGCGAAACGTGGACGATAGGAGTTACAGAAAGATAAAAAATAGAAGCCTTTGAAATGTAGTGCTATAGGAGAATGCTGAAAATCAGATGTATTGGTGGATAGAATCACTAACGAATTAGTCTTAACAGAATAGGCGAAGAGCGAACAATGTGGAGGACGTTGACCAAGAGAAGGGATGGATTAATAGGCCACGTTTTAAGACACGGGGGTCTTGTAAAATTAGTATTAGAGGGAAGTGTGTGGGGTAAGAACAGAAGAGGGAGGCCAAGGATGGAATGCGCCAAGTAGATTAGGGAGGAAATGGTAGCTATGAAGGAATGAAAAGGATTGCATTAAATAGGTTAGCATGAAGGGTTGCATCAGACCAGTCTTAGGACTGAATATCTATGTTTACACATTTTTAAACTTAAACGAATAAAGAAATTTTTCAATCCTAAAGAGATTTAAATATTTTGATCTAATTCAACTTTTTTTTCGTGATTTTAATAATACATGGAAAAAGTCTACAATTCGTTTTATCTTAAAAAACTTTACTTCATATTCGATGTATTAAGTTATGTAGGCCCTATGACTTGTTTAATAATGTCTGACAAAGTCGTTAAATAATTTATATGTAGTTGACTCTTACGATTACAAAATATGATCCAAGATGTTATAAAGGTAATATAAACCTAGTTGTGTTTTACAAAATGAATATTATCTTTCTTCAAGATTGTAAAAAATAAATTGTTAATTTTTTGCGTTTTTTAACCATGTTAATATGAGTTTTATGGCTCTAGCAGAAACTAATTATTATTACAAGACCTATCAATTATAATTGATGTAGTTTTCTATATGTCCATATATATATAATATTTCCACTTCATTAATTACTGTGGATAATGAATATTTTGATGTTTCTTTTATCATATATTTGCTTGATTGTATTTTTGGAATCAAGCTGCATTTATTTGAAAATTTCGTGCGCATTATTTGCCTTGCAGATGGTGTGGCTTGTTTCTACACCCACATTCCATCCTGGGTTTATTTTTTCTTAGTTTGAAACACGAAGATGATAAATCACTCATCTTGTGTACCTTCTTAATTTTTTTTTAGTAGAAAGCAAAGAGGTTGAGTTTTAATTAAATCAGCGCGGCGGTAATGAATTGTTACCTTATTGGTAAGAGAGGTATCGATACACATCGATGGGTCACAACGAGGTCGACGAGAGCGTGATTAATGGACTTCTACACCAGCGACGGTTAATTACATCCGTAGAGAGGGGGAGACGTGGAATTCCGTATTCATCCCGGAAAATCATTACGATGTTCTCTCGTCAATTTGAAAAGTGTGTATTTTGGTTTTGGGACTAGGGAAGTTTTACTAAAAACAAATAACATAATATACGCGGCAGTCAAGTAGGTTGACCGACTTAACAAATTTCTATACTAAACAAACCGTATATATATATATATATATATATAGCATAATCAGAATATGATATATGTAAATAGTAAAATATGTACAATGGAAGATGAACGCGAATACTACGAAACGTAAATTAATAATTAAAATCTGTCTGTTTTTATTCGCTGTAGAATACTTTCTCACTAATTATTTTTTTTTAATATTTATAAATAAATAAACCAACCACAAAGTCATAACAAATTAATAAATAGAACGATTCGCTCCTTTTCTTGGAATCTCCTCTTGTTCGTAAAGATAAAAAAAATTATGGATGAATTGTACAAATTTTCTATAGTAATTTAAAGAATACTATTGTTATTCAAACATAACAAGACAAAATTTTTTAATCATTTATGTGACTGTAACTAAAAACATAATTGAAATTTTCTGTTTTGTTATATAATTTCAGTAAATTATGGAGAGAAATTTCTAAACGTGTGAACCTTATACGCACAATGTTAATCTAAAAATGATATTGGGTGTAATTTTTGAGGTAGTTGAAAGTTAATAATAATAAAAAAGGAAAACAGTTTTGTTGTATGTTAAATTATGATACAAAAATAATTTAAAGTAATAATAAGTCTTAAATTTTATTTAGCTACTTGAACCATTTTTGACATCTAACTTTTTAAATATTCGTAGTGTATAATTAATATACACCAAATTTGCAAATTCATACTTGTGCAACTGAGAAAATTCCTAGAAACGGAAATGAACAATGCGCTATTTTTATTTAAATTGTTCCTGACAAGTTGGCCGATTTATTTATCGATTAATTTTTCCTTTATTTATATTTTTCTCGTCAGTTTTTAATCAGTAAACTGAACAATTAACAGATAATATAAAATATTTTTCTCAACTACGATGAAATTTCGTTCACAAATTTGGGACTTCATCACGTAAAAAAAATTCATTCGATTTAAAATTTTTGAATGTATACAGTTACATACGCATCTTGTTTAAAAAGGTCCAAATATAAAATTTTGTGTCATTGACTGCATTAATTGTGAATTAATGGTTACAACATGTTTTAAGGATTAATTTATTTGTGTCTCATTTTTACCTGACGTAGTGCTAAATTTATGGATGAACCGTCGTTAAATAAAATTTTTTAAGTTGTACGTAAAATTGTCATTTTTTTGATATTTTCTTTATTTATGTTAAACATGTTTAATGTGGAACCTGTGAATTCATAATTAGCTTCAGCGACATTAATTTTTAGAATTCCTTTCTCACTGGTGAAATCTCCAAATTGCAACGGAACAATGTATTTCTTTTTGTATTTTATTTTTTTTGGCTTAAACTGGTTTTCTGACCTTTTCTCGGCTAATTTATTTATTTTTATAATGCTATTTGGTTTCCATTGAAGAAGTTTCTTTATTAAATATTAAACTCTTTCCGATCTTGTTGTTGACACACGCCATAAGGAACATATTTCTCCAACCGTTCTCTTTCATGTATATTTCTAAGAGAACGTATTCACTTCTTCCCTTTAATGAAATAAACTGTGTCTCATATAATCTAGATATAAGACCAGATTTATTTATGAAATTAAAAAAATTACATTGTATAAACACACGATTAATGTAGTGTAATACTAATGATCATAGCAACATCTGTGAAGCGATATTTTATTCTTACGTTCATTGTAAATTTTTCTCTTTTTTTCTTTGTTATGCATTTGGGATTACCAAGTGTAAAAACGCCAGATGATGAAGTCCAATTTTTTATTGGAAAGAAACGTCGTAAAATAAAAATTGTACTACCTGTAAATTTGGACTTAAATTCAGTATCACATACATTAGCATTATTTACAGTTAATCTCTTGATACTCCCTCGTTCTTGTACCATTACAACAGAACATCTTGTTGCAATGATTTTATTAATATCAGATAAGCTCTAAAAATAATTCTGTCGTAATGATTGTTGTCACCGCGGTCGATTAGCCTCTGTTCTCCACCTGCGGCAAATATTGGAATAAGGGCAACGACTCACCCCCGCTGCGAGGGCAATATGCAGCCCCACGGGAGGGCGCTTTCAGGAACCGACACGAGAAAAACAGACCACAAACCGAATCGAACTACCAATATATACTATATACACATCTTCGTGGATTTAAGAGTCGAGTCCCTTATTTACGTGTAGCTAAATAAAACCTTCCTGTTTGAATATTATGCAATTTTTTTATTTATCAACATTTTCATACATTTCTTTCGTCCGCAGAAGCCAAACGATTCACCTTTTATATAAAAATTTGATTATTTATATAGCAAAGTGAAAAAACTACAAAATATATCAAAAGGATAATGTATATATTTTTGTTTACGCAATAAAATCGAATATTCAGGATGTTAAGACGCAATATAAGAGCATAATTAAAATCTGCATTCAGAATGCACAGAAAAATAAGTATCCATCAAGTACTTCAAGAAAGGATCACACAGTGACCTTTTCCCACACAAATCGAAATAATACAACGATACGATACAGAAAAGAAGTAGAATTCGATCTTCTCTGATGTAGTCGACATTGTTGTTGTTGTTGTGGTATTCATTCCTAAGACTGATCTGATGCAACCCTCCATGGTAACCTATCTTGCGCAAACCTTTTCATTTACGCATAACTAGCACAACCGACGTCCCCCTAATCTCCTTAGCGTATTCCACCTTGGCCTCCCTATTCTGTTCTTACCCCACACACACTTCCCTCTAATGCTAATTTTGCAAGTCCCTCATGTCTTAAAACATGACCTATTAATCCATCCCTTCTCTCTGTTCAACGTCCTCCATATTGTTCGCTTTTCCCCTATTCTGTTTAGAACTTTCTCGTTTGTGATTATATGCACCCATCTGATTTTCAACATTCGCCCATAGCACCACATTTCAAAAGCTTCTATTCTTTTCCTTTCCAATGGGAAAAGAATAGTTTGGTTGAGATGTGAGAGGGCAAAAAAATCGGGCAGAGTGGATCGGACGTTGAAAAGACTCGGAAGCAGAGAGGCGAGCAGTGTTGCCCGGAAGTTGAAGGAAACAGGAAGCAAAGAAAGTAGGATAGAAGAGGAAACGAGCAATTAAAAGTCAGTTTATCATGGTAGTTGAAAAGAGAAGCAGTTATAGTCATATTCTGAAAGAATAAGGAAAGCCACTTTCATGACTTAAGACAGTACAATTTCATCAGAAGTCTACCATATTAGCAAAATTGTCAATGAAGAAAATTCGTTTTCCTCAACCGCTGGGCAGTACCAGATCCAGAGCATTTTCCATCGACTGAGGGCAAATCCACAATCCGACAAAGGAAGAGTGAGAGTGAAGGAGGAAAACTCCACTACTCAGACGTTCCGGAAACGCCTAGAAGAACATGGGAACAGGTCCGTCAAAAAAAAACGTAAAATCTCTGTTACATGTAGTTAACCCAGAGAAGCCCCGTGTTATTTAATTAGTAATTCTCCTTAATATGTACAATTGTAATAGTGCGCAGGACCCAATAAGAAATTGTTTTGAATTGCAATTAAAATCATATTATATTTTTAATAGCGCAATAAATGTTGTCTAATTAATAATGAATAGTTAATCCCCCATATAATCATTTACATAATTACAATTATGCAGTATTAATTGAAATTGTTAGTATTTGTGTCTCAAACACATAGCTTAATATCAGTTACAATGATTAATACTTGCTTTAAGACAAACGCGTCATGAATATTAAAGCATGTAATACCACTCTGTTTCGGCAATGGATCGCTAATCTTTAATCACAGCGATATTGTAGGTTATTTATCTATTTTAAGAGTTGTTGACGTATAGTGGCTCCCTTGCTCTACCTTCCACATCCCCCTTTTCAATTCCCGACCTATGCTATTAAAGCGGAGTTACCTGTTTTAGGGTCACCCTCACGTAGCCTTTTACCTCCCCCCTTTGCCAAATGACAGTAGCGTGAATCACAGCTTGTAATGTGTTAAAATACGCGAAATAAACTTTAAGTCCTGCAACGTATTTTGCATTATTTAGGACAAAAGGATGATTTCTTCTGCTGAATAGAAGAGAAAATCCATTCACGAAAAGGGATCGCCCGTAAATAATATGGAAAAGTATGCTTCTGGAAGTCAGAAGCTGCGAGAATAGTTGGGAATTTTAGGTCTTGGAGGGATACCAAACACATGGGTGTCTACGCTCTACAGTTGAAATTTCCTATTGGCTGTAATTGTTAAAGTGTAGGCCAATAGGGGTTATTGAGAATTGCAGCCCATTGGTGGTTTGAAATCAAGAGGAAGTCTTGAAGGTTCTCACCCAGGCTACGTTGGAAGGGATTTTGAAGACGGACGGAAAAGATGGAGAGAGGCAGGAAAGAGTGGATTGAAATTATATTGCTAGTCGCTGAGTGAAGATAGTGAGAGGCCGAAAGGAGCAGACGGAAAATAAATTGTTAGTCGCCGAAGAGATGACGTTGAGAGGTGGGCAAGCACTGACTTTAAAACTTAACTGCTAGCCGCCGGAAGGAGAAAAGGGAGTCTCCGCCAAATTTTCCCAGGCGTCCACCAGACAACGAGAATCAGCTCCGAAATGATTTGACGGATGTCAACCGCCGATGCATCCAGCCATCAACACGACGCAGAGCAGGCCAGAATGCTGATGCAGAAAACTTCGCGGGTATCATTCAATTGTATTAAATGTTGTTGTTGTGGTATTCAGTCCTAAGACTGGTCTGATGAAACCCTCCATACTAACCTATCTTGCACAAGCATTTTGATTTCCATATAACTAGTACATTACACATCCTAATGTTAATTTTACAAGACCATCGTGTCTTAAAACGTGACCTATTAATCTATCCCTTCTCTTTGTCACCGTCCTCCATATTTTTCGCTTTTTCCCTATTCTGTTTAGAACTTTCTCGTTAGTGATTCTATCCACCCATCTGATTTTCAGAATTCGCCCTTGCACCATATTTCAAAGGCTGCTATTCTTTTCCTTTCCGCAACTCCTATAGTCCACGTTTCGCAACCAAATAGAGTTCACATTTGCCAGGCCTTTTGCCATTATGAACTAAATCGCTTCTCGGTTCACCCCACAGAGTACCCTAATTTTAAAGTCTCAATGAAAATTTATTGTTTTAGTAATATTTCCTTTAATAATTTGTAACTATTACCAAATGCTCTTGCTGAAATACTTCATTTACATTAAATTCAGAATCTTTAAGTTAAACTTGTCTTTTCTTTTCAATAATAAATCCTTTTGTTATTAAACCCCTCATATTATAATAATTTAAATTATCACATCCCCATAAATACATTTTTAATTGGCTTCCTCCATCATGGGGCTTATTATATTACTATTAATAAGTAAACTAATAAATCCCAATTTCACCTAAATTAATACATTTCAAGCTAAATATGAAATATAGAAAAACTAAAATTAATTACAATGTAAATAAGTTTTAGATAAACCACTCTAATTAATTTGAAAACATAAAATAATATTAATATTATACTTACTCTGCAATGTTGATAATGTTTGTAAAAATTTAGAATCAAGAGATAGTAGCAGTTTTTAACGTAATAATGTATTTAGTTAAATTCTGTTTATCTTTCGTTTCTTTACATTCTTTAATGGAAACCAGTCTCAACCTTACGTCAGAATGATTGTATTATCAATTGAAGAATATCAACATACATTACTCTCACACCCATTTGAAGGCGATAATGTGGACGATATGCTTTCCAATGGAAAATCCCTGGGAATCTTCTACTTCTCCTCCTACTCCTCACCTCCTTCAAGCTCTTGCAACCCATATGAAATTCAATCTGTCCATAAAGCAACAATAATTACAATCAATTCTCATATAATATTTTTGTTATGCTACAAAATGGTACAAATCAATTTAAATTACTGAAAAAAAACATTTAATCTGTGTGTAAATATCGCAGTACTTTAACATTGACAGTAATAGTGGCATAGTATCTTCGTGGGCGAAACTAAATACCATTTCAATTTTTTTAAAAAAGTTAACTGCTTAACACGCCACATCATAGTATTCTGATGATATAGAGGAACCAAATACTCGTGAGCCACTTTTCGGACACTTCCTCCGAACTGAACAGTTTCAAAATATCACGTCACGCAACACACAAACGCCCATGAAAACCAAAGGCGACAACCAAGCAGAAATTCTTTTAGACACTGGTTCGTTAAATATGTATATTTTACAAACTTGCGGCGTCTCATTGTACTAGTTTGCCTTCTCCAGCACGGAGATTCTGTGTGCGTTTAAGTAACACCCTGCGAGCCTTCTCGTACATTCATTTACTTTACAGTCCTTTTTAAATGTAACAATTTAATTGAGGCGGAAAAACTTTCACCATTGGCTCTAGTGCAACTTCCTACTAATATTTGATAACAGACACAGAAATTAATGTGGGTTCAGCTCCGTTCGACCAATACTTCCTGTTTCAATTTCGTAATTTCAGGGTCGGTTAATGAGAATATAACTTATCTAAACATTTCATAAATACAAACTGAGAATTATTTTGAATTCAACTATACAATTAAAAAAAACTTGAGTTTATAATAGACAATTAAAATACAATTATAGTCGGTGATCGTTAATATTAATGAGTTCGCCTATTGGTGAATTATTGTACAGAAACCGCGTAAATGCGCAGTATAGTACAGTTCAACTCTAACACTCCTCGGCGATTAACAGTCGCACTTCAGTACACCATCCAAATATTATTTTACGCACTTAGCACAATGATATGCTTTATTTTGTATCACTCTATTCTCAGGCCATGATTGGCAATCTTTTTCTAACTTTCCTCTGTTGACCTCTCTCTCCAACTGCTCACTTGCACAGTTTTTCGTGGATCCAACAACGGTGCCTAAGACAGAATTTCCTCTCATAAGCCGCCAATTTCCACGTCACGCCAACATGAAAATTATTTGAATTATTTTACCTGAGTTTATTTTTTATTTAAATGCTGTAAGTTTACTCACCTTATCCCTGGTCACCTTACCAACTGGGTGAACACCGTCCTGTAAGCAACGTGAGTTTCCTTTCTATTCACCAGATTGGTCATATTCAAATAAATGTTGCGAAACCTTTTAACTATAGTTTTAGAAAAGCAATATTACCACGAAACAGTGTCGGTCAACTTGAATTTGTATTTTATATTTATGCGCAAAATTGTGATTTGTAGGATTTTTCCGGCTGTTCTACCGCCTTTGTGGCATGCGTTGGAGACGGCTCCTGTTGTATTGAAAGGAAACACTATGCCTAGTTACTAGAAAGAGTTGGAGGCTTCGATATGGCCGCGGGCGGCTAACGAAGACGAATTAATCACAAGAGCAGCAGGGAGTCTCTCCGCTTAGCATCACCAATCACCGGTCGATAATTAGCCTTGTGCCCACAGCTGCTGTCAACCACACCCTATCCCACAGTAACAGGTGCTCGTTCTTCTCATTTGCAAGGAAGACCTCCCGTCAGTGGTGCATTACTGTGAACTCATTCTTTTTTCCCTTTTCAGCTACCATCATTGTCATTGTAGCTGTTATGTGGCTTTACGTCGTTATAGCAAAAAATACCTTCCGCCATCCAGACAACCAATATTTGCTTTCAAATTATGAAAATGGAAACTGAGGTCAAGTACGTGCTATATTTATAGAATGTATAGATTTAGTTCATTATCATCTGGTTCTCCTTATCCTCCTAAAGATGTAAGACTGATTCCTAGTTCTAAAAAAACTGGTTGGTCTTCTACTGACACCTGTCAACTAAGCAACAAATATTGACTTTTTCAGATAACACGATAGAAAAGCCTTTCAATTCAACTTTAATTCCGTTCCATGGGTGAGAACATTGTTGAAAATTGCCCCCTGATTCAGTTTAAATACTTATTAGTATATATTCTCAGTTTCTTCAATGAATTTTTATAAGTGTTTCATTCACTTATTCCCAATAAATAATAGTCAGACTTCGCATTGATTGAATTTAGTTCATCCGCAGTGTGGGAAAATTAAGTAAAGGCAGGCCTCACAGAGTCTTTTCCAGAATTGTAACGCTTATCCACTCACATAGATCGAATTATTGACGAATTATGGTCCCAGATCCACTGCTTGTACTGAATTAATTTCGTAACTGATAGTGGCGACAATCGTCTTTGCAAACTTAAATTATGTGAACCTCGTGATCCTTGCTAAGACAGGCAAGTACTTGAACCAAACGTGAGACTCACAGAGGTCTTGGCTTTTATAAATTGTGGCGGGTTATTTAATAATGAATAACGTTGTTTAAAATATAAATTAATTAATAAAAGGGTATCTACAAATCACAATGTTGCTCAATCGTTAATTGTTGCTCTCTTCTCATATATTATAACTGAAAAGAGAATATTATTCGAGATAAACTAATAGGAAAAAGTTTCAAAATTTAATAGGAATATTTGGTCCAAATATCTCATTACCCGTTGCACATTATTCAAGAAAACTGCCGGCAATTATACTCTCATACACATAAATTTCAAAAACACGCCGAAAACTGATCACACGGAAGTAGTAGGGAATCTCGGTGATGCATTCCCATTTTTACAGCTTCAAGATTCTGCCACCTGACTGGACCCTCATGGATGCGCCCCAGAGATGCGGCTCATATCGCTCTCCAAAAGTTTCTGTCCTCAAAACACGAGAGTATCTCCACCTCGGGAGGTTTTTGAAAATATATTAAAAATAGTTCCGTTACAACCACTAAGACGCTGACCTGCTAAATGCAGGATACAAAACTGACCTGCTAAGGCTTTGCCAAAGGGTACACAATATCGACCTTTTTAGACACGCCGACTTCCCGTAATTGTTAAAATGACCGGAGTGCTAACAGTTTATCTAATATAATGGGTAGAAATGATAAGAACAACCTTAAATCCAGATTTAACGTAATATTGTCTCAGTGTAGCCAGTGTGTCATAGAGTAATAATACGAAACTTATAGCGTACCCACTTTAAATGTATCAATTGTAGCGCAGTAGAACCCGCGTCCAATTTTTTATTATAATTTACGGGAACTTAAATACCAAATATTCCGGCATGAGCAAGTTGTTTGCCAGGAAGAAGGGGGTTTTCCGCCCGCCGTCTCGCCGTTTCGGAATAATAACAAGGGACTGCGGCTGCCACCTGGACCATAAAGCTCGGACACCTCGGCGCCGTTTCGGAATGTCTTAATCTGCTTAGGAATTTGGTGACGTGTGGCGTGTGTTCCCCGAATGAAACAAGGGATAGGATTGGAGGATATCCATCCCTGCCACCTTAGTGATAGGTGTCGGATAAGTGGGGACAAGGCTTTAAAGAGGCTGGCGGAGACAATTTTGAAGAGATTGGACAGATTTGGGAGAAAGAGATTGCTGGTGATACAAGGTGGTGGTGAAAGGATATGGTAGCAGAGTGGTTGAGAGAGGAGATTGGTGAGGTGGCAGCGGCGACCATGCTTTGATCAGTCCAGGAAGTAGGGAAGAAAGGTCTTAGCAACAAGGGAAGGAAGACTTCGTGTTATTGTCGACCGGCCGCTTCAAGTTCCACAACACGGAAATTACAGCGAGACGCCTATGAAACAACTCAGGTTCGTCAACGAACAGATCTGCTACACGTGATCACCCAAACCATTAATACCCTGAGATCTTTAATAAAATCCCATTTTTAAATAATTATTTTGAACTTAATATATCTACGCACTACCCATATTAAAAATTATTGTGTTTACAATTAATAAATATATATATTTAAACTCAATTATTAAATTCATTAAATAATATCCCCCCCTCATTTACACAATATATCCGTCAATTAAAACTTTTGTCCCATTCTATTTCAGCCATCAAGTGGATAAGCCGCATTTCGCATACCATATAAAGAAATTCCATTTCCCTTCCGCAACCCCTATTTCTATTCACTTTGCTTTTAGTAGGAACGGTCACATCGTGGATGTTATTCATGTAGCCTGTTATCTAAGAAGATGTGTAAAGGATACGTGGGTAAAGGGCCTGGTAGAGAGACAGAGAAAGATATCTATTGGAATGACTTATTCTCTGTGTTTTTTGATTATAAGCTAAGAAGAGTATGCAGTTTTATCTCTGACGTTGGAAATGCGACAAGACTTTTCCTCTGTTCATGTTGGAATAGTGAGCCAGCTGCCTTCAAAATGGTCGAGATGTGGAAACGATAATGCTGAGTCTCTTTAGTCAACCTAACTCCAGTCATCGGAAAGACGTGGGACAAGGATCAAGAGCTCGACCTAATGGTTTTCCTTGTATCACATTTAGGTGAATGGCGGGTAGGACACTTAAACTATGACACTGGGATCCTAGTCTACCACTGGCCTCGCCATGCTTCCCCTTCTGCATGATCATGGATGATTCTCGTGTATCCTGCCAGTTAAAAAAAAGGAACTCCGTGGTTAAAGTAAAACTAGTATATAATGAGGATAATAAATTAACATGCGATGACGTAGAATATTCTGAGTTGTCATTATTCAGCAATATTCAGACACTTCACCTGCGATGTTATGATGCGTATGTTGATGAGAGATGCAGATGTTAAGTTGTTTCGGATGTTTAAAAGTCTCGAGTCCGGCAGACGTTCCAGTCCACAATGCAGAGGCAGTGACTGTCCTATTAAGATTCCATCACGATCGGCCTAATAGCTTATGGGAGACTAATATTGCTTCTTTATGTATATAATACGATTGCTGATACAGTAGCAGTGATACTGTGTCACGATTCGACTTCTCTGTCCCATTATGTCCAGAACACGAAGACAGCTTAATCGCGAGGGCAGGAAAAGAACGACTCATTCCCTCAGAACGGGACTTCACAACGCTCTGAGTATTGAGTATTTATAAAAATTCCACAAAAAATAAAACCTGCAATGAAAGGACAGTGCGGATAATATAAATTATGAATTGTTGACTTTATTGATCAGAATTCCATTGTTTCCAAACTTTCGACAAGATTCTCTGTTCCATCGTGTTGACCGCAAAGTAGATGTTCGCTTTTTTAAAAAATTTATTCAGCAGGCCTTGCTGGAAAAATTAGTTTTTTCACAGTTTTACACTAGACATAACGAATTAATTCTATTTAAAATATAAAACCGAAGTAATTTGAAAGTATACTTAGATAGATTATGAACAGTATTTTAAAAAAAGAATTAATTAATCTATAACCTGAAAATTAATAATATATTCTAGAAATCCTTTTCTGATATTAAGTTTAATAATAAAAATACTGGCAAATAAGTCAGAAAATACATTTTATTAGTATTTAATTAATGCAAATACAACGTTTCTTACAACTTTGTGGCAAATTTTTAAATGGATGAACTAAATGCATTATGAGTAATTTGGTGTCGCGGACAATCTGCGACGGTTGTGGCCGTAATGATGTTTCAAAGATTTGTAGTTACATGTCCAGGAGACGGAATAAATAAATTCTTCAATAAAATAGAACGGGATCCTTCATAGCGAACTGAAATTTAATCTGCAGAAACTTGCAACATGTAGATTTTTGGCTGAGCTTGATACTGAATTTCTCCTTGGAAATTGTAATTGTAACGGCAAACGCTTTGAACCGTTAGACTGGGTGGTATCCGAAGGATTAAAACTATTTCACTGTCTCCATTTTATTATATTTGCTGCAATTGAATTGCCCTGAATTTCAGATATATTTCAGATAAATCTCAACTGAGATAATTTGTCCAAACAAGTGTTTAAATATCATCTGTAGCGCGTATTCATTTAAAAGGAAAATACATTGCATAATTATTGAGGCATTTGCCAACCAAATTTATTCAACAAAAACAATAACAGAATCCAACGAAAGTATCTTTAAATGATTATTCCAAAACATATGCACCATTTAGTCCAATTACAGTTTCCCATTTACTCGGCAGCCAGTCGATTCCGCGCCAAAGAAATTGCTGTACTTGGAGGTAATTCACTCTTCGACGGCGGCCCCAAAGTCATGTAAGCTGTCGTAAACTTTGTTTGCGAACAAATTTCTCGGCAATCGATTGACGTGTTGGTTCGTAGGTGCTTCTGTGGGAGAATATGGAGGATCGGGAAGCAATTCCCAGCCCTTATCGGCGATTGATTCGACGTTCAACATCTGACAAGCATTATCGTGGTTCTTCCCTCCCCCCCTCTTTTCGCCTGAATTCAATCGTAAAGTTGAATCAGATAGACGTCGCTGTTGATATTTAATTGCCAGTTGACGTAATTTTGCGAAATTCGTCACGGTCATCGTCGTCGTGGCCAATAGCGAATCCTGTTCGAGATTAATAACCAGCCTCTCATTCCGCTTCTGTCCCACCAAACACACCACATTGAACAGTGAAATACCTGGCGAAATGCAAACCTTCTTTCTTTTGATGTTTCTGAAGAGAAGCAAAGACAGTGAAGAGATTGTTCAGGAATGTAGTTTGCTCGTTTCATCGCAGCGTATCGGTGAAAATTCAGACATTTCTGCTTTTGTGTTGTAGAGTTCGTAGGGAACCAATCCAGCCAATTGTCCGAGCTTTTGCAGACGACTAACGATGGTAGTAGAATGGTCTACTTTGAAGAATATTGTCCAACATTTTCGTTGTCTAGACTTGGTCTTTGGAAAGAAACTTGCTCCCCGTCACAATAAATAATGTGCACATTCCACAAACAAAAAAAGCACTAAAATATTTAGGACTACACTTAGATTATAATTTGACTTGGAAAAGTCATATAATTAAAAAGAGAAAAGTTGAGATAAAGACAAGAGAAAAATCACGGTTATCTATGGGCAATAAAATCCTGATATATAAAGCTGTGATAAAACCAATATGGACCTATGGCATTGAGCTATAGGGATGTGCAACAAAATCAAACATAACAATTATCGAAAGATGCCAATCCAAGATACTCCGAGAAATTGTAAACGCCCCATGGTACATAAAGAACCGAACACTGAATACAGATTTAAATGCTCCAAAGGTACAAGTCGTCACCCATAAGAAAAGCCATCAAACATAACGCAGTCTTGGACAATCATCCCAACCCACTTCTAGACATACTCCTTGAACAAGCGATAAATAAAGGACATAAAAAGGTGTGCCTAGTGAACGATTTTAAGTTAAACCATTCATTGTTTATTTCATTAATACAGGTGATATCATTGGATATCTCCCTGTTAATGTTATTATTAGTAGCCGTCAGAATTTTAGCTTATAGAATTGTATTCTGATTGCTAATTAAATTATGATAAAGAAATACTTGGTGGTTTTCCGCGACTGTCAAAAACGCCTGGTTGTCGAAATTTGATGTCAACCTCGTCCTTCTTTACCTGTGAAGTTTGTGTCACCCAATTTTAACTTCTTAAAATTAGCCTTTGCTGACTGTTTCTTCGCTAGAAAGTTCAATGAGATCGTGAAATGAATTTGCTTAATTCTAATCTTTCTGGAAGTGATAGAGTATATATGGTGAATATAGATATGATTTTTGATAAACAATTTTACTAACAGAAGTGATTGTTATTTTTATGAAAAAGAAATGAAAACGATAATTTTTAAAGCAGTCATAAAGGTAATTGTGCACTGACCTAATAATAGTGTAATAAGGAATGAAATCTCTCTTTTTTTGCACCTGCGGTTGATATTCAGCAATCATTGGACAGATATCAAGAAACGTGTTGCAATTTATGATCGTATAATTTAATGGTATTTTTAATTAATATTACGTTGGTATATTACAGGTATGGTTTCAGAATCGGAGGGCCAAGTGGCGCAAGCAGGAGAAAGTATCTTCAGCCGAGGGCTACCCGACTTCTCTGCCCTATGGTGTCGCGGTGGCGCCCTCCTTTGCCGTGGGAAAGTCACCCCTGCTGACCGTGCCGCACTTCCTGCCACCCCCGCCGCCTCATCTGCTGCGACCAACGGCGCCCACGCTGCACAACCTCCTCCTGGCGGCAGCCGTGGGCTCCCAGGAATGGCCCTTGTTGCCCCTGCGCCTCCAGACCAGAGAGCCGGACCTACACGAGGACGAGAACCTCGCCACGTGAGAAACCAGAGTGAAGTGCACCCTGACACAACGAAAAACTAACATTCTGGACCTGGTTGTCGAAACCACCACGGTATTATAGCATTCGTAGTTATTACTTCACTGTTGTTACATCACAACGGAACAAACTATGTTGGAGTGAGTGGACACAGGACTTCCTGTCCTGCAAATATGTGTTACTTGCCTTACTGTTCTTTCCAATTCGAGAATCTGTTTGTAAATTTCGCTGTTTATGTTCCTCCAGCACCTGAACTGATTTCACTGTAATGCAACATTTTTCCAAAGACTTTCTACAGTGATGAATGTTTCCCGCGCTATATCCGCCGCTGTGTAGTGTTCATCATCCAGTTTACCAGATAATATGTGCTGGAACCAGAGCGATACTCAGTCACGAACTAATCCTCCTAGTCGTATCCTCCATTTTAGATATCACTACGATCTGGAATCTTTCCAGAATCAAGCGAGTGGTATTGTTGCCCTGCCTGATCGTTAAAATACGTCGTTGCTTCTATATTATGGATTACTCACATGTGAAACATTTCTTGTGAGAACCGCGATATTTAATGAAAGAGATTCCTTTTTAGGTATCGTAAAATTAATATCTAATTACTTAATTTTTTATGACAATACGAAACCCTCAGATTCCCATAATTATTTGTTTAGAAAAAGTAGCTCTGCTGTTTTTAGCGTGACTGTGAAAATGAGTCTTTTAATTTAATATTTAATTTGATGAATACGAATGTGGTTCAATAAGTAACGGTTCCTATTGTTTTTCTCTTTTCTTCGTCAAGGCAATTAACTGTAATTTACACGGCATAAACCCAAAACATTAATATTAAATATGGTCTACGTTTCTTTCCACGGCTTTTGTTCAGCTTTTAAAAAGGGCAAAACACGCGTTCTAGCTTCCTAAACCCGAGTCTCCTCTCCAGTCAGAATGCTTTCCAAAAGCACTTCTCCTTCCAAACATGAAGGGCTTCAAGAATTCAGACGCTATTGTATTTCTTGTATTTTTATTCTTGGTACCCACATTTACAAACTTTTGAGTTTCCCAGTTATTGAATAATCGTCGTCACATTGCGTTTACTGATGGACAGTATGAGACACAATTCATTATTTATTATCCGGCGGTCTTAAACTTGCAGTAACCGGCAAGCAGCTATTTGCCCTTCAGCTTCGTTATAGAGACGAATCCATCGCCGAACAATGCTGACATCCACTGTTGCGTTACCACTCACATTTTTCAGTCCATGAATTCGAATGGGCGTGTTACCATTAATTATTGAACTACCCTAATAATAATTAAATTTAGGGCTGCAATGAATAATTTTAAGGAAAATTTATAATCGTTTGGTATAAAATTTTATTCATTTAAGACTGAAATTTAAAAAATATATATATATTATCTTTCAACTCTAATGTAACTTCGGCTTGACTTTAAATTGGCAAGAGACAGAAGCGGATTTGCTTCTTCAGGGGCGCGTAACTTTATTTCATCGTAAAGTTTTAAGGGCGAGAGAGGATTATATACTTTGCTTTCCTTGTGGTCAAAAACAGTTATTGTAGAGCGAGGTCGGTATAATTCCAAGCTGCACTTCTAGGAATTTGTGTCAGGCACCGCTTCATGTTTGCGTGAGGCCGACCCTTAGTTTTCGGAAGTAACAATGGTGACTTTTGCTCTGCTAGAAAATAAGTCTAAGTCTCTCTAATTGTATCGCATCAAAACTTCGGTTTCATTGCTGCTAAGTCTTCTTCTCTGAACTCAAAATGATTTTATCCTAAAACTTGTATCCTAACGCCTTCAGAAAAGTTTGTCCTCCTTGTAACTAGACAACTTTTCCAATTCATTGATCGACGAATTTTTATATAATCAGCTCCCCCCGAATGAAAAATTTCCCTTTTTCCTAGTTTTTGCCTAATACAAAGGTGGACGGAGTCATGAGGTCACGCTTTCAAGAAGTTTCGTCAGGTCTGCCGACGTGTAGTCGAAATTTCCTCGGGTAACTTCTAATCTATCATAAAGTAGGGGGTACATGACTCATAGGAGCCTGGTATGTGGCTCCTTTTCCAAAACGTGTTACCAAATTTCAGTGCCGAGGAAAAACGCCTCCAAATATGCAAGGTTAAGCTATCACGCAATTAATATATCAAATTTTCATAATATGTCACATTACCTGTATATTTAAATACAACTTTAACACCTAATCGGTTTATGTAGATTATTTATTATTAGTTATTATAAATTTGCGGATTGTCTCATACGAACATTAGGGTACATAAAAAAGCATAATTAAAGCTCACGGTAGACTAATAAAGTTTTCACGAAATGGACAATAGAATTTTAAAAACAGTGACATAAAATGAAAAGAAATTTTCAGATCTCACGAGAAGAAGTTAGTATTTCCTAGATATCATGAAGTGTCAGAATTTTGTGTTTCGATCATAAGAAGCATAATAAATGTGAAAATTATATACAACTCACAGACAGTTTTATAATTGAATAAAGTTATATTTAGTAAATCAATTAACGTCTACGTTAACCCAAAAAATATGTTTTTCAATATAATTAAATCCAATAAATTTCCGACTAAATACAGAAAATTTTTATTTATTTATTTAGTCAGCATTTTGGAACTTCCTCACTTTGACGAAAAAAGGAAGCCAAGTGTGTAAACATTTAAACTTGACTTGCTTTTTTCATCAAAATTTTAAAATTTAACTTTACCTGAGGAAGATCCAAATATGGTGACGAAACGTCGGTTCAATTAAATAAAATCACAGTCTATATTTGGTTGCAGATTTATCCGATTTACGAAGGAAAAAGTAATTCATATGTAGAATACATATTATAAGCATTCTGTAATTAAAAGACGGAATGCGTACAAATATTTATTATTTTTCTCGTCATTTGTACTTTTTGAATATTTCAAAAACAATTTTGAGAAAAAACATATAGCCAAAAAGTATAACCATTGTCACGCAAACTTTCATACTCATATAATTTTGCTCGAGACGAGATATTTTAGAGTAATTTTCACGAAATTAAACTATAGGCAGAAAACTTTATATTTAGGGTACCATCAAATTTTACAACTTTTTAATGCTTAATATGTCAATAATATTTTGCTATCAGTATAGATTAAAATTGAAATTAATTGTTTCTAACTCATTTATTTATTTTAATTCCAAAGTTGGTGAATAAATAATTCATATAGTTGCAATTCTGTTTTATATTATTTTAAATATTCTTTTTGGCAACATGACACTTTAGACTCTTTGTTGATTAACGAGGTACAGTTCGTAATAGTAGTTAAAAACTGCCATAAAAATAATAAATTGAGATATTATTTCATTTATTATTCTGGCTTGTCAGATTAAAACTATTTCAGGAATAGTTGCAATACAATTCAATAAGTTTTGGACCCTATGGTATTAGGGTGAATTATTAAAGGAAATTTTTAAGCATTATTCCGGAAATAAGACTATGCTGCTTATATTAAAAACGCTAATTAGAAAAATTTTCTATACTAAAAACTAACATTGGATTTGTCAAGTCTTTTTATTTGAGCAATTATGAAGCTTAATTTTATTAATGAATGTGAAAATTTGATTATTTATTTATTTTTGCACCTCTTGACCCGTGCTCAGTGGTTGATAAGATGGCATAATTTATGTAAATGTTAAGAATGATTTAATCCAAATATTAATAGAAAAATAGTGTAAAATTAAACATAGTGTCTTTATACATTTAATAAAATTATATTTCAGCGGTTTTATAATACATTCTACAGTTACTCACACTTCCTTTATTACTTTAAGATACAAAATAATTTATCTCTAACTTCTGCAACTGAATAATACCAGCCATTTTGCCGTCTTATTTGCTAATACTGCTGAGACACATCAAAGCACGTGAAATAAAGTTTATATTTTTGCATTGGAATGCCATAAGAGATGCCATCGTGTGTCTGGAATATTATCTTTTTCGGCTTAGTGTTTTATTTATCGTCACGTAAACGAAGAGGCCATTTAAGTGCTTAAGTGAGTGAGGTAATCTGGGTTATTAAGTTACTATCTCTCTTCGTGGACTTAAAACTAGTTTCTTCGATCTGTTACGTTCTTCTGGGCGTTCGATATACATAATAGTAACTATTTTTCAAAAAGGTTCTCTAGGAACTTTTTTCCGCTATGAGGACATGGTCTATAAAAACGAGTTTTCCTCATTATTATAAATATATCTGGCTAATAAAGTAAAAATCTATTAAATTAGTTGTTCGATATAAGTCAAATTTTATATTCTGTTAATTTAACTTTATTATATTATGATATTATATATTTATTTAAAATGAAGAATTGAGTTTTTTAATTTTACACATATATTTCCACAAAAATGACACAAATTAAAATTTCTTTAGTACAAAATAATTTACTTGGACACAGTTCAGTATTATACTCATAGAAGCGGACTAACATGAAGCACTAGTGGGGTTTGTGTAGCAAAGATATTTAATTTAACATTAGTCATTAGTCATGAGGTACCTATTAAGGTAATGAATTTTGCTACTTAGGAAGCGTAATAACTAGGGATGGTAGAAGTATAGTAGACATAAAGAGGAATTTAATTACAGGTAATGTGTCTGAATATTAGGAAATAGTTGCTAAAATGTTCGTATGGAGTGTGGCGTTATATGGGTACGAAACGTGGACGATAGGAGTGGCGGAAAGGAAAAGAATACAAGCCTTTGAAATTTGGTGCTGTAGGAGAATTCTGAAAATCATATGGGTGGATAGAATCACTAACGAGGAAGTTCTAAAGAGAATAGGGGAAGAGGGAACGATATGGAGGACGTTGACCACGAGAAGGGATAGATTAATAGGCCACATTTTAAGAAATGAAGGTCTTGTAAAATTAGCTTTAGAGGGAAGTGTGTGGGGTAAGAATAGAAGAGGGAGGCAAATGAAGGAATACGCTAAGTAATTTAGGTAGGATGTGGGATGTGCTAGTTATGTGGAAAAGAAAAGGCTTGCGCAAGATAGGTTAGCATGGAGCGTGGCATCATATCCAGTTTCAGGACTGAATATCACAACAACATTAAAGTAAGTATTTTTTTGTTTTTATTTCTAAGCAATACAGCCGAGGCTGTCTCAATTAGCTTCCTCCTATATTCGACGATATTTTACGCTTTCTATTGACGCCAATTTTATACGTCGTCCACCCACCTCGTACGTCGTCTACCTATACTTCTGTTTTCCTCTGGCTGTATAAATGTCATTTTCTTCACTGGGTTTTCATCTTCATACCCCCCCCCTCTCTCTCTCTCTCTCTCTCTCTCTATATATATATATATATATATATATATATATGGTCAATCCATCTTAGTAGGGTGTTTCATTACTTTATTGTTCTTTGAACTTTAAGGTAAGTATTTCAACCAATTTATTTAGAGTGTATCGATTCTTCGTAGAAAATATAAAAATATTTGATTGGCGGTCGTGATTTGGAGCCGGTTGTCGTGTTTTCCCTCCCTGCCTTACAGAAAAATTTTCTGGTCTGAGTTCGTTGTCCAATCTTGTAGCTGGCCTGGCAGGAGCATCTCGTAGTCTGTTATCATATTCATAATCATATAGAATTTCTTTCCTCCTCGAATCTGTTCGAAAATTTGTTTCGAATTCTTGTCAGTCATTCCCTCTGGACTCATCGCCACTTTTCGATCTCTGTTCACAGCCCAGGGTCTGGACGTAATCCCTTCCTCTTTTTTGCTCATTCAGTATTTTCTGTAATCCCGATCAACGTTTCTTCCAACGTCTGTGGAGTGACGCTGGGACCTTTCTGTTTTACCGATGCACACAGGCGTGAGTTTTTGGCCCCTCGTTGTCCGCTGTTAAATCTCTTGCTCATTGAAATCGGTCCGCACGCTTTACCTCGTTCCGCGAATGGGAAAACAAACTTGAAATTCCGCAAGTACGACTGTCGTAATTAATAAATACATCTGCAATCTCTACAGTTCATTCCGACTGTTTTATAATATTATTTTCAGTCATATCGTTCGTACGTTGTGGTATTCAGTCCTAAGCTGGTCTGATGCAACCCTCCATGCTAACCTATCTTGGGCAAACCTTTTCATTTCCGCATAACTAGCACATCTCTCATCCAACCTAATATGATTTACGTATTCCATTCTTCGTTTCCCTCTTCTGTTCTTACACCACACATCCTCTAATTCTATTTTTACAAGACTCTCATGTCTTAAAACGTGTTCTATTAATTTATCTCTTCTCGTGGTCAACGTCCTCCATATTGTTCGCTCTTCCCCTATTCTGTTTGGAACTTCCTCGTTTGGGATTATATTCACCTATCTGATTTTCAGGTATTCAACTATAGCACCACATTTCAAAGGCTTCTATTCTTTTCCTTTCCGCAACTCCTATCGTCCACGTTTCGCACCTCTTTTTCGCGAAAGCCTTCCTTGCCTGTGCTATCCTACTCTTGATGTCTACTCTACTTCTACCATCCCTAATTATTACGCTTCCCAAGTAGCAGAATTCATTAATTTCCCTCAAAATATCCCTCCGAATCTAACACCCTTTGTTATTCCACTGTTTCCCATACTACACTTCATTACCTTGGTTTTCCCTCTATTAATCCTCATATCGAACTCTTTCTCCAGGACTACGTTCATGCTATTTATGAAATTTTCCAAGTCTTCTTCTGACTCCCCTAATACTATAATGTCATCGGCAAAGCGTATGGTTTTTATTTCTTCTACTTGCAGTATGATTCCTTTTCCATATTCCGTTTTTATTTTATTTTCCGTCATATACATTGCCTGAAAGTTCGAAATTATGTTAATTATGCTAGTAAAATTTTAAGTTCATCGTTCTCCTTGTTTTCTGATGAATAATATTGGAACACCTGAAGAGGTTACAAAAGACTGGATGAAACTTAAAATGACTATCTTAAATTTTTTCGTTGTAAATGTTATTTCTTTAATATGAAACATAATTTTTATTTAATATTGCTTACCGATTTAATTTATTAAATATAAGACGTTTCATTTTAATTTTTCTGTTTCCCAATCTCGGTAGGTATAGAATTCACTGTAATTAAAGCTAATCGAGGAAAAGTGCGAATGACCCGTCCCGTAATTTTAAATTATAATTATATTTATAAGTTTTATTAATTTATAATGTTTCCAGAAATTTATTGGAATGAATTTTTTAAAACATGTTTTTTTAATTAAATTATTTTTGTATATTTGTTATTAAATGGGAAGAGTTTTATAATATTGTCTAGTATAAAATACAATACCAACCTGCGCGCTGAAACACTGAAAAGTTTGTATACTACGGTCATAAACAGAAATAAAATCAAAGACGGGAGAATTACTTACAATAGAAGCTCAGCCATAATTTTTAGCGGAACCCATTGGACCCGCGTCTCGTCAAAACCAACGGAAAGCCATAATGATTAACCAGGAAAAACATTTGGCTCTACAGTTTTACAATATTTGTGACAAGGAGTAGAGATTATTCCATTCTGATGATCTAAATCAGTCCCCCCCCGGTTTTGGACGAGCTTCAATTGAAAGTAATTCTTCACTCTTTGAATTGAGAAGATACATCTCGTGAGATTCTACTTGGCAATTTTTAGATGCGCAGTAGGGAACGGTGAATGAGAAGGGAAGTATTGTCGGTTGAGGAGGAACTTCCCCATTAACGGACTGCCGGTACGTTACCAGCATTGATAAAAACATTATTTTTATTCATATGAAGGGAATGTGGAGAATGCGACGCCTTTTTACACTACTTATACTTATTATCTATTACATTTTACGGATGAGGTTCGTGACTAACAACAAATCCTGAACTGGCAGCAATATATTTACTAGCACCAATATTTTCAGAATACTTTTACACTACCAAGTTGCGTTTACAAATTTTTGCAATTAAAGTGAGCTCCTGTCTACAATATGGGCGGAGTTGTCTATTGCGCTTCGCGTTGGCTCATGACTAGCTAAATATTCCGAAGAATAATATACTTGTGATAAATTTACACTATGTACATTCTTCATCAATTTTTTATAATTATGATATGGAGTGTGTGATGAGTAAATTGTAGGTTTACCTGAGCTCCAGATATGCAAAGGTGGAGGAACTTCGCACCGGTTCTGTCGTCGACTCGGACTATCTCAGAGGTTAGAGTTTCCACCCGGAAGGCGGAAGGTCCTGGGCTCGATTCCCAGACCGAGATTGTTCCATTCTGATCTTTTGAATAAAAATAAATTTTTAAAAATATTATTAGAAAACTTATTGACGTCAGTGTCGATTTCATGGAGCGATGATTGAAATTAATTACTTGATAGTTTATAACTATATGCTGTTGATAGAAATTATTCCCTCGGTAATGAGCGTTACGTATCGTCGCCAATGGAAAGAATGAGTATGGAGTGAGTTGAAGGAATGTGTCACGGATCATATTTTAAGTGTGTGCATGTATTTTGTAGCCCCAGCGGGGTGTTATCTGACTTATCCGCTGCCAGATATTTAAATTACGCGTTGTGTGTTCTTAAGCCGGTTTCCCTCCTGCAAGGATTGCGGTAAGTGCTGTAGTTTAGTGTCCTTATCAGAGAATTGTGTTCAACTTCAACCTAAGATAGCCACGTGCATATCTCAGTAAAGGGAGTTGTTTACTACTATAGTTGTTTGGTTTAGCATTTTTTTAAATATTAAAACATGCAGCTGTGGGTGGTATCACCAAATGCTGATTATTACATTATCAGTCCACAAGGCAATGAAATTAATTCATAATATCAAAGACATAAATGGAACGCAAAAATTATTTTAATTTAAATAAATATTTACTACAACGATTTGCCCCCGGAAATTTTATCAGTGAATATCTTAATTAAATGTATAAACAATTAAGACATCGATTTAATTTTAAATAGGTTTATTTACATTTTATTTTTACATTTCCCGCCTACCATTTGCCTAACTGTATTCCACGTTAATCACTTATAATCATACTCGATGAATGTTTGTTCTTCATACGGACGATTCGTAATATTGGCCCAAAATTAGGTCTATGTTGGTTTAGAGTTTTATAATTTAACGCTTTACTTATAAATTATTTTATAGTGTCATGATATTATTTACATTTATTTATTGATTCCAGCTGTCCTCTGAAGAAATTAGACAAGTCAAAATTACCACTACGCACATAAACATAAAATACGGTGAGGGGGAAAATAAATGTAATGTAGTATTATAAACTATGTTTACTGTATGATAATTATAATGTTCAAAGAAAAAATTTGCCGACGAATTGTTCTCGCACTTTCAAGACCATTAAATGGTGGCTGTAATTTCGTTGATTTTAAAACCACTCAAATAACGCGCCACTCAATTGACAAGTTATAATTTTCTTCTCATTTGTGAAGTTGTTTTAGAAGGATAAAATGTGGAGCTTGAGTAACGTTGTGTCTGTTGACGTTGACAATACAATTTCTTTCATAACATCGTGGCAGATTTCTCCAATGATTTCAACTTTTACACTGATCCAAAACACCACCGCCTTTTTGATGTCATGTGAACAGAAAATTAACTGAAGAAAAATTAACATTCTCATTCTTATAAAGGGCAGAACGAAATGTGTCTCTGTTACATAAACATAAAATGTTTTCAAGTGTACAATCAATGTTAAACCTCGACCCAAGAAATTTTTAAGAATCTAGAAATACGTTCGTTATAACCCAGTTTTTAGTGTTTTTTTTCGGTTAAAATTTTACACAAAAACATTGATTTCAATAGAAAAACTAAGATTGAGTCGTTATTATTACGTTTGATTGTACTTAAAACAGACAAGTAAATATATAAAATAAAATTGTTTTTATTGTATACTTTCCTTCATATATAACACTAAACTGCACAAATAACAAAAATACTTTGATTACTTCAGAGTAATTTTACTGGTCGTCTGGTAACACATGTATAAGTTATTAATTTTATGCTCATATATGTGGTATGGGTTAATAAGATATGTTTTTAATTTAACTTTATTAAAATATCTCCCGCTTTTTTGCTGCCAATTTCTCCAAGGCAATTTTATTTTTTTATTACTTCGCCTTTTAGGAAAAGTCCGTTGGGCGTTCAAGGCACGAAACGTTTTCTTATCTACTAAAGAATCATAAAATTTCGTCGAAACTGTTCGACCGTATTCTTGGAGAAAGCGACCAAAGTTATTGTACACTTAAACACTAATTTAGTGTGACATTGGCTTTGAATCCCCGAATATTAAAATCACTGGACTTCAGGGGTTTTGCAGACATGGCAACTTTTTTATTTATAATATAAAGGCAATAGACATTAAGTCAGAAAACATCTATTTAAATACTTATTTTGTCAAACTTGAAAACAAATCAGAAAGTAACACAATTTCTTTTTGGGAGTCAGTTAATGCTGATTAAAATCACAAAAGGATTTTAAATTGTTAACTTTGAGATGAAAACTCGTTTTTGACGTGAATTCTGGGTTAATAAGAATCTTTCGCGTGTCGAAATCATAAAACAATGCTTTCACAGTCAGGACTTTTGTCATTAGCTGTAGTAGAATTTTTATGTATTTTTAAACTAAAAAAATTACGGTTGAAACTTTGATTTCTCTTAAGTACGAAAATAAAGAGTAATTAAATAAATTTTTCATTACGTAGTTAATAATTCTTTATCTATATAGAAAAAGATATAGGCTTTTACTGGGAAATTTTTGAAACAAAAAAATACTTAATATAGAAAAAATTTGAAAAATATGTACTAAAACTAGAAAAGTGTTAGTATTCACTTAACGCGTGGGAAAAAATATTGACAGTCTACGAGTTGAAGCAACTGTATTTGATTACATTTATATACATAGGATGTAGTTGAAATAGAATAATTAATAAAACGGTATGTAAAAGTGGTGTTATTTGAATATTTGTCTGAATTTAACTGTTCGTAAAGCCACAATTGCAAATAATGCCACCGGAACATAATCTTCAAGTTCCTCCCGATGCACGTAGAATTTATTTTCTACTCATTATCATATTTTCCTCTTTTTTCCGTAATCGGATTACACAGTTGGAAAATTGGATTTAAACAGTGAAACAAAGCATTAGTATATTGTGCTGACAAAAGTCGTTAGCAAGGAAAGGTGGCGTCGTATGTTGCAACGTTTGTACAAATCACTAGTTTTGGTTTATCAGTTGCAGAATTAAAGACGCATTTGTATGCTTTATGATAAACCGACATTACCGAAGTGAGACGAAGTAAACGTGGCGCAGATAGTGAACCTGTTTTCAAAATACCTTACAAAGTGCAATGCAACATTATATAACCTATTATGTCCACGAATGTTCCCTGTAAGTCTCAAGCACCAGTTAATGAAACAAAAAGTTGGAAAAATTATGTTATCGTTACCTTCTCGTCATTTGAATTTAATATTTTCCCAAAAACCTGACATTTAAATGCCATTACACAAAAAATAAGTATAATGGCAAAACAGTTTAAATTTTTTTAATGCAATTAATATAGTTTGAAACTTTTTAAAGGGATTTTAATTCTACTTCAAATAAGAAAGTTTAAATTTTTATAATATGTTTAATAAAAATAACACAAAAAACATATCTTCCTGCTCTTTAAAAATATGGAGTTTAGAAAATGAATTTACAATTAAAATTCCTTAATGACGAACCAAATTGACTATTTTTCTTAGGGTATGATGGGTTTAAATACAAGGCATTTCTTATTCGGAACACTTATTGTTTGTGGTAATGTCTACTGTGGCTTTGAGAGATTTGTGGTTTCATTTAGTACCTTACCGACGACGACACCGGAAAACTCGTAGGTAGATCTTCACCGGAACCTTTGTGGTCATTGAAGCGGCAAAACTTCTGGAACTCTCTGGCTTCTACCACCGCCTTGGAAAACTGACTGAACACCTAGACTCTGCTACCACCAGGTTTTTTATGTCCGCTCAACTAATTTGTTAACCAGTGGTCTATCTGAATTCTTCATCCCAACTCCAACAAATGCTATCTTTTAAATTCCTCTAAGCACTCACTTAAAATCTTAACCATACTTCGACAACTGCTCTTTTCTGAATTGTTTCTCCTAACTTCTCAAAAGGTCAAGAACTACTAATTAACGACAGCTCGACAACCATCCTTCTCGACAAATTTTTCATCAACCTCGAAACCTCCGATTATCCATTCCTGATTAGAATTTTAGCATATAAAAATTCTTCTTACATTTTATAGTTCCCAATTCGGGGTTCTCACGTCTTGTCAAAGGTCACGAAAACTCACGCATTGCACTTTCTGCGGGAAAATTCCAGACGTGTCAAAATGTTGAGACCGAACCTTGTTCCCCGACATATTTATGACCCTGGCTTGGTCCGCTGTGACTTCTTAATCCCTTAAATGGTCACTTAATAAATATCCTGCTACTTAAAAATTTACCTTTTTTAAACAAAGTGTTTGTAATTTCAAAATATAAATTTCAGAACGAATGGCATTGTTGTTTTTTATTTAGACAATTCATTTTATTATTCCTAAAACACTATTCCTTTTCGGGATTTAAGAATTTGATGCGTCTGTTCGGCGAATTTTTAAATTACACGCTGTCTTTAAAAAGATAACGTAAGCACGGAGTTGTAAATTAAAGGTTAAAGTAAAGGAGGATAAATGATAAATGAAACATTAATTTTCGAATAAAATTTTTATAATGATTATAGGGGAACGGGTATCATGGCTTAGACCGTTGCGAGTTAAATATACATAGATTTAAAAAGAATTAACAAATAATAAACGGACTAAAAGAGAGTCAAGGTGACATCTGAAAAATAAATATCGCATGACCTTTCTACGATCTTTTTTACTGTCTAGAGTCGGGGAAAGTAACAAAAAATACAGAAACGCAGTACTGTGTTTATTTTTAGAATATTCTATAAATAAGAAGTTTCAAACAGGAGTTTTTCTGCTTGAGATAAGGGACTATAGAAAATGGAATATTGTAATAATAATATAATTAAATAAAGTTCATCTTATTATTTTTATATTGACAGCAGCAGTATCTCTATTCACCACTAGCTTTCTGTAAATCGGTTGCATAAATCATTATAAATCTTTTTATAATATTATTTGTTGCTGTATTACGTACTATTGTGCTCCTATAACATTTTTGTAACGGTCTCCAATCAAAAATAAATATAGATTGATATTATTCAATTCAAATGTGTTTTTGTTTGATGAGAACCATCTAAATAAAACAAAATGCAAATTTGAATCGATATTTAATTAATTTAGAAAGGCAAACACCATGTCTATTTTCCAGCGCCATTTATTATAGACGTAGAAACAGTTCCTGACGACTTGCAAATGGAATTGATAAATTTACAAAACAACAATTATTTGAGAAATAAATTTCGAAATGTGGGGCATCCAAATTTATACTATTTTCACAAGTTTTAATGGTTAGTCACGCATGAAATTCAAATCATGGCACTTTGAGAAGTACTTATGTTAGATATTAGTTTTGATTTTAATTTGTAACTGCAGTAGATTTAAAATTGCAATTAATAGTCAGAAATAATTTAATAATAAAAAATATGAAAACTGACAGAAATCGTCCTTAATTTATCATATGAACAATTATTTTTTCACTAAGGGTATGACAGCGAATGACACAGGATCAGAATTATTTATTAATATAATTATTTGTCAAAGCATGGAATTTATTTATAATACTCCAAATTCATTGTACGTCTTCATTTTTTATCATCAAATTATTTATGTCAATTCGTGTATAAAATTTCACTTGTCAGAATCGCTACTTACAGTGCGAGAAGTTTTCACTTTATTTCTGTTCGTATAAATATGAATCCCTCACATTATTCCCCCATTTTTAAATACGTTCACATTAACTATAATTCCGATACTCACCGAATTTATTTTTGTAACTGAAGGAAATAACCATGTTGATGGGGGTTAAAATTGCTAATGTGGTTAGGCCTATATATGCTACTTTTTAAGTGTATCCAGTGTATCCAAGACGAAATCTCCTTTTACTGTTAATAATATAATTTTATTACTATGTATCAATGGAAAATAAAATAATACGACAGTCATAATAATAAAATTTTCAAACGAATAGAAGGTGCAGAGTACTGTAGAAGTAGTGAGCGTAATCTGACGAGTATAAACGTTTTTAATGAAAAATTTCTCTGTAATACGGTATTATGAATCATAAGGAAAGTTTGTGTTATACATAAATTTTCTAGGCCAAAGGTGAATTTTCAACCTCAGCAGCACAAGTTCCGCTTATTTCAATCTACAATGTATTAAAATTCATATACGTTTGTTATGAATAAGCGTTTCTCACTGAGGATGAGCAGTTGGACCAGATGAGACGGTAACAGTATAACAATGGAAGCTTCCGGGAGGAAACATGTAAATAGTTTGACCAGAGGGCCGCTGAGATTTTGTGAAGTTTCTCATATTGAGACATGACAGTTCGGAATTGGCGGTTTCGGTTAACTGCGTGGCGGCGCCGCGAAGTCTGAGAGCATGGGAGACAGCGATATCGCGGGCAGGTTTCCGTCTGCGCGACCTGAGTGCCTTGGATTCTCCGCATTCCTGTCCGCCTGTAATGGGCTCGATTAAGTGACATGCGTACGATTCGTAATTTACTATCCTCCTGGGACTGAGTGCTGATTGATCTTGTAACGTGGATTCCCTCGGCATTCCTACCGATTCTCCTGAAGGGTTGCTTCTCTTCTAACAGCTCAATTCCGGACACATTAGGCCAATCCTCATTCCAGTTTCTTGCGCTCAGCTCCCAAGTTCCGGGAGCGACCAGTTATGGAGATAATTAATTTAATGTGGTTTGATGCCAAGAATTGATGGATAATTTATGTAAGTTCGTCGTCATACGGTTAGAAAAGACTAATTTAATAAAAAAGTTAAAGCTCTGGTCCCATGAATATAGTTCCTAACAGGCGCAATTTTTTTGTAATTATTAATAATATTAATGAATAAATCCAAAATTAAGGCAGAGATAAGATCATTTAATTTAAGTCGACGGATATAAATCAATATTGCTTTTATTTTCGCCCATTTATATGGAATATGCTAAAAGTTAATTCTCTGAATCACATTAATTAGAATTTAAACCCAAGAACGGTATTTTTTTACCCAAATAAGATAGATATAATTATGAAATTTTTTTATTTGCACAGTTACATCTCCGCAAAAAATATATTGGAATAAAATAATATAACACAATCGCCTTTCACGTATTAGTTCCTAACGACTTATGGATGTAATCTCAGCAGATCTTAAAAATAAGGGATCTTTGAATTATTGGGACGAGATTAAAGAAATAATAAATTTGCACAACTCATGAATCATGCATATGCTTAATGGAATTAATGAATTCCAGAATATAATAAATTAGGGAACATAGTAGAAATTAAAGAGTTTTATATGAGCACGAAAGTAAACTTGCAGAGACTGCTTTTGTAACGTAAGGCTCGCAGACTATTTATTTTGATTAGTTGAAAAATTAATATCTCGGCTTTTCAACTCTTGTAATGAACACAGAACATATAAACTAACCAGTTACTCGTAAGTATTTACCTATATAAAAAATTGTTCAATGTAAGTGTAAGCAAGATCGCTATGCATTCCGTTAGGACCATTGTTGTGTGTGTTATGGTAGCCTTACGAATTTAATAATTTCGGATTTCCATATTGAACAACATAAATAAACTTCACACCGGAATGAAACTAGATTGTAAGATTTAGTTTAAAAATAACATGTAACTGGTAGACATATTATAGTTTGTTTAATAGAATATTGATGTCTTTGATTTTAATCGAATCTAAAACTTAATTGCAGTTACAATAAAAAATTGAATTAACAAGAAAAATTAATAATATTTTAGCTACAGATGAGTACTTCGTTGGTGTAGCGTTCGTTGATTATGACACAAATCCATTTATTTCAAGTAAATTGAAATGTAAATAAACGGAAATTCAGAGACCGAACAATTGCTTCCAATTGAAACTCAGTCATGAAAGCAGAGAAGAATGTCAACAACTGAGCTTCAGTTCTGTACAAGGGATGGAGGAAACTCGTAGTGGTTCGAATCTCCTTCTCTCTACCCGAGTATATTTCTATGTGTTTATCTCAATACCGGGAAATCTGGGTCAACATTTTTCCTATTGGCAAGGTGTATCCTACGTTCGGCGAGACATGGCTGAATCCTCACAGGAAACTCCTCTCGTACCATCAGAAGTTTGTGGGGCAAGTATGCAAATGTCACAACTATCTGATGCAGGTTTTCTAGGATTTTCTCTGCATCACGTTTAGGCGAATTTCGGTCAGAATCCTTAAATTATAGACCAGGACTCCTAGTTAACCCTTGCCTTCTTTGACCTGCTTCCGCATTCCACTTTTCAAATCCTTCCTATGCTATTAAAATAGTATTTACCAATACGTTGTCACCCACAAAAAAGTCCCTATACAGTACACTGCATTATAAGTGTTCTTGTGGTCAACTGGCTAGTGTAGCTGGCCCAGGATCAAATCCTGGCATGGGCTTGGATGTTTATGTCGTCGTGGTCACGGAGACTGGGATTAAGACTGCTGGACAATCGATACGCTAGCCATGTATCACTCTAAAATAGGAAAGTGTCTTGTAACATGACAGTCCATAGTCGACCCGGTATTACAAGGCTCTGAATGGACTGCAGAGCCAAGGAAGAGAAGAAGAAGAATATCATCTACTGACCATTTCATAAGTTCATGTGCTTCGGAATCTCATTTTTGTGACATTAGGTATTACAAAAAGAGGAATTTACTTACGCGTAATATGAGTGTGAATAATAGGAAATCAATTGTTTGGAGCGTGGCGTTACATGGGTGCGAAACGTGGACGGTAGGACTTGCAAAAAAAAGAGAAGCCTTTGAAATGCGGCGCTACAGGAGAATAATGAAAATCAGATGGTCGGTGTATCACTAACGAGGAATTTGTAAGCAGAGTAGGGGAAGACAACAATATGGAGGACGTTGACTAAGAGAAGGGATAGCTTAATAGACCACGTTTTGAAATATGATGGTCTTGAAAAATTAGTATTAGGGGGAAGTGTGTGGGGTAAGAACAGGAGATGGAACGCGCTGAGCAGATTAAGGAGGAATGAAGTTGCAGTTATGCGGAAATGAAAAAGCTTGTGCCGGATACGTTAGCATGGAGGGTTGCAACAGACCAGTCTAAGGACTGAATACCACAACATAGTTATCACACTCCTTCACCCTGGTAGTCAAATCATATAATAAATATATGGAAATTTCGTTTGTAAAAATAATTTCAAGTGCCACGTAGGTTTATTTCATTTTTGAATTACCATTTATAAAACTACTCTGCATTACTTATCGATTACTTTGTCGCAATTCAATGGACTTTCTTATCGCAAACGATTAAGATAAGTCTCAATTGAGTTCAGAGACTGGTTGGTTTCTTTAATTCCCTTTGGGTTTTATTTTCATCGCTTGACTTCGAATGAATATACACATTTTAATTTGACACAGAAACCATGAAAATATTCGGATGATTCTAAATCATAGATTGCATGAATACTGTTATATTTTGTGAGATTATTTTAACTAAACGTGACCCTTATAAATTTTCCTCGCGATAACGCTTCCACGACTTGGCTAATTATCACGATAATCTTGCGTAAGTGAGGCGTTGGTCAAACAACAACCTAAAAATGCTATTAATCAACTAGCTACACCGGCGCGCGACTTTGACAAATAGGACTTTTTATTTTGTACAAAAGAAGCGAAACTACAGGTGCAGAATTCTGAAAAATGTTGAATTTATGGAATATAGCAATACCCCGTGACTTGGTTCACGTACTATTTTGAAATACACTCACCATGCATTCACTATCCAGAGATTTGCAGTAATAACAGAACAGTTTAATTATAAAAACTATGGTATCAATTATGTATCTATTTTATTTTTCATATAAAAGTATAAAAGTATCTTTCTATATACGACAATAGCGCCAAATCAGGGAAAATGAAACTAAGGTGTCAGTCCCTGAGAATTTTCTACTACATCCACTTTGGCACGGCATGTTGGTCACGATACGCGCTGGATAACAATAATAGGTTGTTTACAAATATTTATATTCATAGAAATCCTGCAATATATCAAAATGAAACACGCGCGAATAATTAAGTTAAAATTACTGTTTTTTCCCTAAAAAAATCATTGACAATTGTTCGGGCGTTTCGTAGACAATTCAAGACAAACTTTCAGACAGACAAAAATTAAATAAACATCCATTTATGATTAAGCGTCGTTTAAATTGCAATTTTCACTTAATTATTGGCGTTTGACAGACACTTCAATTTTCATTTATTGGTACAGATAATACGTGTGCTGATGACTTATTTATCAAAACAATGATAGCTTCACCTGAAATTTGACAGTCGAGCCTCTAGAATTAATTATAACAATTTTCTGTAGTCTTGGTTTAAAATTTACCAATGGTTATTATCTAACGTATTTATTCTAATATTTTCTAGAAAACAAATGGTGTGGTGTATAACAATATTCACTATCCAGAGATCTAATTTCCGAGACATATAATAGCTTATTACTGACGTTCTTATTGGAATTTTGAACTTAGCGTTGCACGAAGCAGAAAAAAGCTAAGAACCAGAGAGGCAGAAAGAGAAAGCCAGAGAGAGGATTAAAGTATTTGGTAGGTATCTTTGGTTTGGTTGCAGAAGGAAACGGATGTACGCTCGAGGTTTCTAAAGAAATACATGGTGTAACTATTAATGATTGATAAATGTTCGTGTAAATGAATATTGTATGTTAATAAAGTGAATAAATTTTATGTCACCAGGCACTTAATTAAATTTAATTCTTTATTATCCTACCAGGAGTGAAAATGAGTTGAACAAGTTCATCAGTCACCCGTGGAAGAGAGAACTGTGTATATATTGCGTCACCATGACGTAATATACGACTGTAAATAAAAAACATTAATTATTCCAAAACTGCCGCCGAATTTAGGGAGTGAAGAAGTTTGAATGATTACAAAAATTTGACGACATAACGTGAATGGACGGTTGAACTACTACACTACTTTGTCATGTTCAGAGACTAGTAATTAACTAAGTACTACATATAAAGATAAATATTTAACAGATTGGATTATAAAAACCTCAAAAGAAATGGGAATCGAGCCCAGGATCGGGGTTTGTATGCGGCCGAACGGAGCAATGTTTTTTAGTTTTAATTCGGAATGATTGAAAGAAATCCTTCTGTTCTTGAACAACGAGAGATTTAGGAACAGAAAAGGATTTTCATAATACAAGATTTTTTTCAGGGATTCCTAAGTATCTGTCACCACCCATTTCATTTCATTATATATATATATATATAATTTTTGGAATTAATACACGGCTTTAAAATATAAAATATCACAGTGTAGATGGCACATTGGAAGATATTCCAACCTGTTTTTATATACGAAACTCTTGTGTATATCAAATTATTAAACCAACCTAAACATATGGCATACAACTATGGGGATGTGCAACAGAAAATAATATCAACAAAATACTGACGTTCCAAAATTAAAGTTTTACATGCTATGGTGAATGTCCCATGGTACATTAGAAACGCTGATATCCATTAAGACCTTGGCATTCGAACTGTCAAAGAAGAAATTGAAAGATTTGCGGGCAAGCACGAAGAAATGCTTCGCCGGTGTGAAAACACAGAAGTTCTTCAGCTCTCGGACAATAAATACCTGTTCAGAAGTCTGAAGCGAAGGAAACCATATGTATCAGTATGAGTGATAAATTACAAAATAGAGCACGTTGCGTGAGTGTGAAATAACAACAATGAAAAGTAAAGGATGTCATTGGACTAATTTAGCTGATAAGTAACTAATGGTTGGCCTCTACGGACCAGTTTTAGTTAGGGAGGTGGCTTTTAGTGGGCAAAAATCCCATACACTGAGAATTACGAGCTTCACAGGGTCTTTGTGAAGATTTCCACCAGCCCACGCAAAAAAATATTAAATAAAAAAATACATGCTTATAATGTTGTAATTGAACTGAGTAACGCCATTGAAACTTAAAAGTGTATTTGTATGTTTTTTCCATTGAGGAAGGTTGAAGCTTAAGGTTCTGTTATGCGTGGACTCATTACACATACGAACATAAATTCCAAGCATATTTGGAATATTTTATAACCCTAAACGGTTGTCCGCCTCGGCTCTTCATCAACACCACGACAAATGGGTGTCATTCACGTGTTGAGTTAGTGCGCTCATTCTTGATAAATACTGTTTTTGGAATGCCTCTTCCGTAAAAGCTATGGCGCCTTAAGACATTCAGTTTCAATCGCCGTGTCTCAAAATGCTGTGTTTAGGTAATTGCAATAGTGTGTGACGTTTGTTTACAGATACATTATTATTCTTAAGCTGTATTGGAGACGAAGAAGAAAAAAATTAATTTACGTAGGGCTAAATTGTCGGATCCGACGAAATAAGACCAATGGAAATCGTTAAAAACCCGCTACTGATCACCCTAATCCTCACATTCATGTCAAAGAATTTTTGAGCTTCAATTGAACCATTACTAACTCCTTTGACTTGAATTTAATAAGATCTTCGATACAATTGAATGCATTTGACATAAACCAGAAGGCATACAATTTAAAATAATTTATTAGATCACGTTGGAATGAAAATAACGAGGTTTTTATATATAAAATGAAAAAATATTATACAAAAGTGCGAAACCACTAAATTTAACATTATTGAAAAAATAAGCTAATTTAATAAATTTTGCCTCACAACGCCGGTCTTATTTTTCGATTAATACTACATAATATGTACATTATTTACAAATACTACATAATTTGTACATTATTTACAAACATTAGGTATCTTATAAACTAGAAACATAAAATTTATTCTAGTGGTCGTCATAGCACGCCTTTACATAGAAGAAGAAATACATACACAAATCCTACGGAGAATTGGCAGTACGAGGAAATCGGCAAAACATTACAGTGTAAATATCCTTTTTTCAGTTTGGCTTGGAACTTTCTGCTGGAATCAGATGTGGTGTACAGGAACCGCTGCTCGGCCCAACCCTACTTCCTCGTTGAACAATGAGCACCTTCCACATTTAGTTTTCTTCTTTACCGCCACGGACTACAGCAAGCCTTCCGCCCGTTATTCAAATGTTCAGACAGTTACAATCTCTGACATGTCCCTGTTTTAATGACCACTGTTTAATGATAAATATCCTGAACTTCTAATACTTCGTGTTCACTCCTTCACTCTTAATATTAAATGTTCATTCTTAATGTTCACTGCTTACTCCTGAGGGTCCCTCAGTTTTGAGCACCTTTTCTCCTCTTTCTGGCGTGAACACGTTCCTCTCGAGTGAAAAATAATTAATTGTCGTCTCTGGGAAGAACCATTCTTCCCACATCACCGATTTCACCAAGTCTCAAAAAGTTAATAGAAAAACCCAGGTCGCGCCAACTTGTCTATGTTTTATTACCTTGTCTGTAACCTTATTCAACTTCCCTCAAGCCGTCTGCCTTTGATTGTGCACCGCAAAATTCCGTATTACAACATCATATTAAATGAAAAAGCTATGAAAAGCTATAAAAAAGCTATTCTTATGTTTCTTGATTCAATATTCTAAACTTTATGGTTATTTGATGTACATAATTGTATGTTTATATGTACAAGATTATTATAATTAATTAGTTCACCCTCCGACTTGCGTTGGAGGCTTGGATTAGTTAATTAACGTATTGAAATATCCCTTGCACAATTAAATAGAAACACATTATTTTCTTCAAACGCGTAAGTTACAGATTTGGTTCACTAACTGAGATACCATATCTTTACCTTATATTTTCACGATGTTTACATATAACACGCTTTATTAGAACAATGCATAAATTGACCCGTTAATAAGCTATATGTACAGCTGTAATATTAAAAACATGTAGTTTTGAGGATAGTAAAATATGTTTTTGTAACAAAATCATCAATTACATGCATTTGTCGGAGAAAGGGCAGTATCGTATAGATAGTGAGAATGTCTTATCTACAAATGAGCCACAGCGAAGAAAGGTTTACAATTACACATCATAAATAAGCTTGAAACGTGAAAGGTAATTAAGAAACACAGAACTTCCTATGCTCCCTGCTGTTGATAAGACCGAATTTATTTTTATCTTATTAGATGGTATTAAATTCTAATAAATATAATGACTGAACAGTGAGGAAAGTGTTATTAATGTAATTGGAATAATATATCACTACGTTTCGTACCTCAGTGGGACATCATTAAGTGGGAAATAAAAAGTAGGTAATATAATATAAAATTTCTTCAAATATCTGGAATATTCTGATAAATTTAACCCACATCGAAGATTTCCACTGATTAGGATTCAGAAATTTAAATATATTTTTGTATACACTCATAATTAGAAATCTTAGAAGCGTATACATTTAATACAATAAAATATTATTAATTTATATTTTTACTGTCGATTATGTAACAAAAAAATTATAAAGTACACTCCAATGAAAAATTTAAGTAAATGTTATATTGATTAGACTGATTTGAAAATAAGTGAGTAAAGAGTGCAGTTAGTTAGAAATTGAATTAAATATGAGAAGAAAAATTTAATACAAAACGATGTTGCGTTTCTTTAATTGGAACCTCTTCATTTCCTTGAAGCGTATTAATAAATTAGTACGAAAGATCGGGAAATATTCGGACGAAATATTTGAGCGATGAGCACATTTTAACTATTAACAGTTTATATCTCCTGAATTTTATTTATAGTAATTTATTAAACATCACCATCAGGTTCCTATGAATGTAATGCTACCTCGTTTTGTACTAAATTTTTCTTGTTACACTCAATTTTATTTCTGGCTAGCCTGTCTGTTGACTCATTTTATGTTCATTATACTCATATTCATCATTATATTGGTAGTTATAAAAGCCGTCTATCTGGCAGTTACAATATTTTTTTCAAAATATTTAGTTTTCCTTTTTGCTTATGAGTGATAAGGTAATAACTGAAGTGTAGCCAAATGTTGGCGTGAAACGCTGTTGACCTTAATCGTAACTTAAATTTTTAACGGTTAGCGTAAATTTTTCAATATTAAATGTAATTTTAATTATTTTGCTCATTTATTAAAATGTATCATTTAATTGAGCCATATATCAGGTTATTTTTACTTTTTAATATTTTTTGTTAAACGAGAGCAGGCCTAAATGAATTAATGAAAATGATAGTTACTTTTTTGGAACGGCAACAATATTGATTTCCAATTTATGCACTTCTTGCGGACCTCAGATAGGTTTCCTATGGTTTCATTGTCAAATTTTAGTAGGATAAGTTCTAGATTGAAATATTTTCTGTCTTGGTTCATGATGTGAAATTTCATCTCAAGGAAATATAAAATCATACAACTGGAACGTTTTAATAATACTTAAAATTGAAACAAAAAAAATCTGTGGACATTTAAAATAGCAAATTTCTACAGTGCATACAGCTTGCTACATAAAACACAAACTGCCTCCGCTTTAGCATTTCCCGCTTTTTCTTCTACGACCAGCTGAAGGTGTACGACGAGAACTTTTAACGACTGTCCGCCGCTTTATCCACATTTGATGGCTTTTTAATTGTCCGGCGGCCCCAGGTTCGTATCTCGCAGCTGCGATAGTCTTCGTAATTGCTTCTGTTCTCCTTAATGAGCCTAATTACTGCCCGCATGTGATAAAGATTCGTGGCTGCGTTTCTTGCGTCCCGGCTGACAAAGTAGGGCGCGGAGATAATCGACGGGGACATATAATCGTTTCGGCTGTGATACCGGCGCAATCATTGCGCTTCGATGACTTCGACAACGACGTCGACGGGACTCGTACACGCGGTCGTTGGCCCGACGTTTCTCAGAAGAGGCTATTAGTTTATTTTACGACGGATCCTTTGATTTGAGTGCGTGTCAACTACTGTAACAGAGAACACCATTGACAATCAGGTTTCAAAAATTTTATTTTTTGATATAGATGTTGGAGTATACTGAATATTGTAACTAAAAAGTCGGTATCATAGTCACTTGATACAGTTACAGAATTTTCTAACGACTATTTGTATATTTCTACTTAGCCGGCGTTTGTCAACATGAGAATAAAAACATTGAATTTCTATTGATAGGATTAGCTTCAACGACAAAGATTGGCCTACGGTGTTACGATACGTTTTCTGTTATTTTTTTTAAGCACTACTAGAACTCGTTGTTTATATCAATTTTTTGATTTAGGCTACTTCATGACTAATTATAGTCTCACCCACTTTTGGCTAAAATAAATTTGAAAACTTGTCGATACAAACAGACTTTTAACTTCTACGATTTAGGGGGAGTCGGAAGACAATACATTATTAATTTTTTAATACTAACTATTAGATACTTTTTTCTCGGAGACAGTTATAGATACACCACTGAAATTTTAATGGCTTATTTTTAACTATATGGTATGTGCATGTAAGTAAATAAATGGTTTATTACAATTAGAATTTTAACTATGCATTTATTTATCAATATCTGTTTTTATGGTAAATTTAATGTGTTTAGTTCGCCAAAACGATACCACTTTGGCTGAAAAGGACGAGAAAAAGATGTGTAAGTTTATTTCTGAGAGTAAGGAATTCTTAACAATCATGGTGATAAAATTGCAAGTTTTTTATCATAATTTATTTAGCAATTGGAATAAAATACTATTCTATAAGCTAAAATGATGACGGCTTCTAATAATATCATCATGATATCGCTTGTAGAATTTAAATAAACAATGACTCGTTCAACTTATAATAGTTCGCTAGATTATACCTTTTTGAGTCTTTTATTGACCACTAGTTCTAGAAGTATGTCTAGTAGTGGGTTTGGATGGTTACAAAATACTGCGTGATGTGATGGCTTTTTTATTGATGACTGCTTGTACGGCTGGGACTTTTAAATGTGTGCAATGTTATTTATTTTGGGGGGAAGGTTACTATTTTCTGAAGGATCTTGAATATGCATCTTTGAATGATTGATATATTTCATTTTGTTGCTTATCGTCATAGCTCAGTCTCATAGGTGCATATTGCTGCAGCAGGATTTTAAAGTTCATAGATAACCATGACTTTTTTCCTATCAGCCATAGTAGTTCTAATGCCTTTATATCAACCTTTTAACTTTTTTAAACTATTCGATTTTTAAAATTTTAATTTAGAATCTAAGTTTAGTAGTATTTATAACTATATCAGATAAAAATTTTCGAAAAATAAACAACTCAGAGATTCATAACATGCTACAAAACCCTGTGATAAACATAAAACTTTTAATTGTCATTTATATGTCAATCAGGTATGTATTAAATTTGTAAAATAAACAAATATATAACAATTTATAATTTTATTATAATTATTTGTTAAATAAACCATCAAAGATATAGAACCATCAAAAAATAATAAAACAACGTTTCGTTCCTTTTTTGGAACCTCCTTATGTTCACAAGTATAAACTTACAAATTCGGTATATGAATTCTAAAAATGTGCAATTCGAAAAAATTAAAGGAAACTGTTTTTATGATTCAATTACGTGCATATGAATAAAAAATTAAAATTAATTTCTGTGTGCTGTTCACGCGCAATCCAAATGAATTGAGTGCTGCAGACTAAATACTATAGTAATTTATAATCCTCTATTTCACATATAAACCGCAGAAACATCGGCAAGGCAACAACTGACAAAAATAATTCATTTCGGACCAGACAAGTGAAATTTACATTGTGACTGGGCAATAATAAATTAGAATGTGTTAGCATTTACAAGTTAATAATAAAATGTATGCAAATTTGTTCGATAAATTTTTCAATATCTTAGGAACGGTTATTTAATTTTATTTGAAAATTGGGATCCCTACAATCTCCTGTTACTCTTGGACTCGAACTTGAATTAAAGTTACGTTCGAAGAAAAGAAATCACCTTTTGAAATTAGAATTTTTAAACAGTTTCTCTCATAAATTCAATCAAAATTTAGATATAATTGCGCTCCAGGTAACAGATTACTGGAAAAACTTTGGACAAATGTGTTGGTTAATAAAAAACGAAATAGTTTTGTAATATATGCTACAGAAGGCCATATAAAGAACCAAATCAATATTATTTGAAGCACAACACTGCAGGACGACGTCATTTCAGTTTTCCCAACGTATCCCAAGTAGTCTACTGCGCATTTTTGGAAATTTTAATACCAGTTTTAGATGGGAATCGACGTCAGTCCCCGAGTTTTGAGGAAGTTTTCATGCCAATTTTCAGGGTGATTAAACGTCACTCTTAAAGATTTTTTCTCATGTTTTAATCTTTCCCAAGCGGAAAGAATTTACTGTAACGGAATTTTACAATCGTATTGGTTCGGTTTCTTTAGTTCGCCTTTTGTACCGGGAGATCGAAATACTGCAATCGTAAAACTCCCCGGCGAGAACAGCAGTTGTCCTCCATTACAAGTTGTTCCTGGTGTTTAATCGATCCGAGAGGCGCCCCAGAATCCAGCTCTATCAGCCAGCTTCCCAGTATCTTGCACTCGGCCATATTGTCTGGGCGAGCACGCCAATGGCGGAGACGCCGCTAGAACAATGTGGACATGGAGGGCTTTGTTTGTCGCTATTAAAATGCCGGCACGACGAGGCTAATGGCTCCGCAGGGCGCCAACTGCCGTCTGGGCCGATGAACTATCTCCGCAGACTCGCTCGCACTTGCACCTTTCTCATTAACTGACTTCACAGCTACGGTCTTCACATCAATAGTTGCCGTAACTATTAAACCTAATGAAGGGATCAAACTAATTATGAAAATAAAATTGCAACATATTATAATAAAGCCCAATGGCCCAGTGGGGGTGGAGCAAATTACTATGAACATATTGATATAACTACCATCCCTTCAAATTATTTATTTACGGTATGAATATGAAATAAAATTTAAATTAAACCTGGACGTAGAGAAAAATTGTTCAAATTTGGCATCTCAAGCGATACGTGTAAATACATTATTTTCTGTCCGTGTGAAGAAATATGTATTACAAAATGTGAAAGTCACCATCCAGTAACTTAAGCTTTTACGAATGATGTAATTAACACCATTTTGAAAACATCTCCTGGCCAATTAGATTGCTCCGGAAAGAGAAAATCAATCTGTATGCAAAATATATAAAGCTCCCGGAATGCTTGACTCTGCCTGGGTATATATTTATCCTAGACTTTTATTCGATATGAAAACGGAATAAATCCTATCTGCAGATAAGAATCGACCAAGCCGTATTTTTAGTTTCAAACCGCGGAACAAGAGGAAATCAGTTATTGAACCATTATGAGAGAAACGGTGTTCTCAAATCGACCTCGAAGTCTTAAAAGACTGCCTTTGTGATTTATTGATTGTATTCGATAACGCTTGTCTGTAATTGAAATATGTTAAAGCGTCACATATAGTGCAAACTATAAGCACTGTTTCTCATTTTCTCCTGTTAAGATAATCACGTTAATTACATTTCCTGCATCTTATAGCTTTCCGTAAAGCTTCGCAGTTTTATATTTGACTATCGTAGACTTGCGCAACATGGCCAATCAATTAATCAACCTTCAAAACATGGTTTCGACACCAAAATCCATTATTTTGGGCATTACTTAAATTGAAAGGCAGCGTAATATCTATAACTATGGTGTCCATCTAATATATGCAGACTTTACGTATTAGTAATCCCTATTTACTCCCCCGCCCTCCACAAATCGTGTGGTGCTAGGTGTTTCTTTCTCCCACAGAGTTTTCATCTCAGAATAGAAGACATACGTCATGCTGAAATTTTTCAACTTTAAGTTGAACTAGATAAGCATTGGAAGAGAGAACTGTTACAATTTTGTCAAACACTGTTTTGTTAAGCACTGATTCACTACAAAAGTTACCACTACTGACTAACAAAACCGACACTAAATCACCACCGTTAGCCCGATTTTTTATTCTAATTTTTTTTGAAGAGGTTATGTTACAAACAATGATATGGAGTTGACGTCATAATAAATTAAGTGTAGAGACAGCATAATTTAACAGGTTTGCTGAAAATGCGACCAAAATAGCAGAATTTATTTAAAATAAAGTGATGAGAGTTAATGAGAATGATCATAATAAAACTGAATAGAGTTTGGATGTGAGATCCACCAAGGGAGAATGAGGAAGAGGTTTTTAAGTTCAAAACAAACGAGCCTAAATACTAAATTGGAATCTGAGAATATCTATGGAAAACGAGCCCCTTTTATGCTAGGATTTGGGAACAAATTTCGATCACTCCGATTATACACTGTTAGAGGAAATATCTCAATACTACTTCCTTCGTCTAATGGCCATTGCCCACTAAAATTTGATCTGATTCTAGATTTCGTATTCGTTCTATAAGGTTTTATTTCTCCTCACCACACTTTGAGAAAAGTCCACTATACATAGGCAATGCGTGTTCATAGCTGGAAGCCTAGGAAACCGCCAACAAAATGTAAAACATCAGTCGAAATGTTTATATCTACAGTAAAATACGTATTTGATACACTGACCACGTATCACCCCAAATTCGGAATGTGTCACGCCAGATGACAGTTCGCAGCCGCCTCGGTAGGCCTAGGCCTAGAGGGCTGTTGAGCCATTGGAAGAAGAAGAAAAATACATATTCTAAAAAATGTCATAATAAGTGTATGCAATAATATCGATAATAGATGAAATGAAAAGTTTCCACAGTCATAGTAATGAGTATCAGTTGTTCGATGTTTTAATTTTCTAACGGAGCATCCTTCGGAATCAAAGAATTGATGCTACTATAAGTATACCAACACAATGGCAGTTTCTTGACGCGGTATAAATTACTGAAGCTGTTCTTAAATGTACTCTGAGGAAACATAACTCATTAATATAATGGATAGGGAATGTGCATTACGTTATCTTCCTTGTTAAAACACAGCTCAGGTGAAGTGCGTGAGATTCTTGGGCTGTGAGTCATATGACATTCCGGAAGCATTAAACCGAAACATTTCTTCCAGAGCAGTGGTTTCCAAGATTTAATAACTCCCATAATATGAAATTATCAACTGTGACTGCATTGTTAAGTTTACTGTCCAATGAATGTTGAATTCAGAACGGTTTTTTTTATTTTACATTAGCAGCTTTTCCAGTCCTACCATATTTCCACATGATATAGTAATGCTATATATTCGACTCCTTTATTTCTCAATGATTTAGGAATTAACGTGATTCTTGTGAATTTTTCTTGCGTATCTGTTTCAGATCTTTCGGTTCCCATATCATGTACCTTGACTCTTTCCTTTATGTCACTAGCCCAGATAGCATTTCATCATAGAACGGTTCAAGTAATTTCCGAAGTGGATAGTTCAATAATTAGCAATTCTAACATTAATTTATTTTTTCACAAATTTTGTACCTTCATTCAACTGATACCCGGAGTTGCATGGTAATGTGATCAAATTAATTTAATTATTGTTGACGTTCTGTTTGGTTATTACGTAATATTTGTATGTGCTTTATGTAAAAATACGAGTAAAATGGCACAATTGGTGTTCTGTATCTACTAAAGTCACCTTAAAACATACGAAAGAACAGGAAGCTTTGTATTTTCACCACAGGAATATCTTGTTATTTCGTCGTTAATCTTTTTTAGGGAAAGATTTCGCCTAATAGTAGGGTATTGTTGTAATTACACAGTGTGTTAATGGTGTATTTGGAATTGTATAACACTTAGGGAGCTACGTCACGTTAGCCATTTTGTGGGCGTGTCTGAATGGGGCGGAGTCAGCGTTCGGCCCTCCTATTGGCCGCCTGCCAGGTCGCTTCCCCTCTCCGCGTCACGACAGAGATCAGCTTTGGCTTCAGTTGCAAGGCAACAGCCACGGGAACGGGCAGGCGAGTGTTGCGTGTGCTGTTCGAAAGTGACATGACCCAGTAAGTGCTGTGCAAGTGACTATGGATCTCAGCACGCGGACTCAGGACGCCGACAAAGGCACAACTACCCGCGTAGCCAAAAGCGTATTCTCCATTCGTTCTCTCGTGGGAGACGTCACTTCAACCGGTAAGTCGCCAGATGTCACTACGACAGAACGTCTGCCTTCATTTTCAAGTATTACTAGTCCAGGAAATATAAATAATAACTATACAAATTTGCAGACACTTTTTAATGTCGCAACAGAAGTCTTAATCGATAATTCGGATTTAAAGTCGTGCTTTAATTTAGTATTTGGAATATGTGTGGAGTTATTACGAAGTTAAAATCATCTTATAAACAAAAACATAGCGCACGTGTCTTTCAACGTCCATATAATACAATATAAAAGTCATATCTGAAGTTCACTGAACTTCTAAATCAGAAAAATTGAGGATGTCGTCGGTGGCCGTAATTAAGTGGAACGGGAAAGATGAACTGATTTGTGGATAACAATATTATTCGCACTTTCACAGCGATAAATAATATTGTATTAGAGAATCAATCATTTGTCATCAGTAAAATATTCAAAAATATTTAAATATGCTACAGGTTGTTAGTTCTGTTCTCAAGATTAAACAACTTTATTGGTTTTCTGTTTCTAGTCACCCGCCAATGAGGTTATTGTTTTGGTTATGTTTACTCCAATTATAAAATTTAGAATCAATTTTTTTATTTAAGAATTCAAAAGCCTCTTTATATAGGCTACACAGTTTAATATACTTCTGTAAATAAACGCATGTAGAAATCAAACAGATTCGGATGATTGATATTGAAAGTTTTAGTAACATACGATGGCACCGAATACGATTGATATAGAGGTTTTATATTACATTCAGGAATTTGCCTTTTCATTACCTACTGTTAAGGATTTCGTATGACAGTGATTGAAGAGAATATTCCACATTATTTGCCAGGGAAGATTTGTTGTTAGTTCAAGATTTTGTGTGACGGATTTATGAAATTTCATAAACCTTTTCACAATTGAACCTATTCTATTTTATGCAATTAAAAATATTGCAGGCTTACCACTAAAATATGGAATTGTATATTTAATGTTTATTTACTGCAAAAATTATTAACAAAAAAATTGAAATAAAAATATATTTAAATAATAATTTTTCTATACATAAAACCTCTGCACCTTTCATTATTATCAAACAATATATTTTAAAGGCATATTCTTTGTACCGTGTGCAGTCGCCATAAAATATTAACTACTATCATGTAATAAAAACATTGCCGGTAACATTCACAACATACATTTTCTCAATTTAATGATATTATTATGTCACATAAATATTTTAATCAGTCGTTTTCAAACAGCCATGCCATATTTTGAAAGGTTTATTACTGGAAGGAAAAAGCCTCGTATAAGAAGAATTGTGAGGAAATAAAATTTCGTGCACCAATTAAATAAATTATTTCAATGAGTCACAGATAATATTAATGCTTCCGAATGATAACATCTTATTTGAAATAACTCCTGTTATTAATTTTCAACAACAAAGAAACAAATTATTTAATTTGTGACAGTCTTGTTAAATTGTTGCAATGGTTAACTTTGTATCACGACATTTTTGAGAATTTAACCTAAACAGTGAAATATAAAATATTTGGTAGTTTTCCATTCTCATTACGATGATTAATTATGATCTCAGAAATAAAAATTTATTATTTATATACTACGACTAAGAATGTTAAAATTAAGGAAAGACACGAAAATAATCAGAAAATGAAATATTTTTGTGAGATGCCAATGGATATAATTATTCGCGGACACATACGTTCCAATTGTTAGCAATTATAATAACTTCTGTAATCCTTCACAGATACATGCGTTATTAAGTTAATATTTTTATTTTCTCACTATGTTTACTGTAATCTTTATTTTATTAATAGTTTAGGTAATTTAAAGTCTCTAATTTTCCTTTCTTAAAAGTAATGAAATATAACCATTGTAAAATTGGCGTAAATAATTTTTGAGGGACAGTAACCTGCCATTAAAGGAATACTTTATAATAATATCCACTTCAAAAATCTTAGAAATTCGATGGGGTCTCATATTTTTCATTTAAAATCCAAGTAATTAGAGTTGTTTTATAACACTCCATTTTTTAAAAAATTCGTAGACATTTCCCTGATGAATTACTACAGTATATTCAATATTCCACAGTAACTGTGTATTTAACAGAGTGTACTGTTTTAACCATTTAAAAAATTTTCCGTTTGTCCTCTCCGAAAGAAAATAATATAATTGCTATTAAAACTATGGTTGTTGTTTAGTATCTAATCAACAATCTGCTATGTGGTAATATAATGACGCTGAAGAGAAAATACTACTAGTACCAAAATAGCTCAAATATTATCTACACGAAAATTGCATAAATGTTTGACACTGGAGTGAGATTTAGCAAAAAATGAATTGCCGGAACACGCCGCTATAATTTTATGTCCGCGAAAACAGCAATTAATTTTTTTTGCAAAGAGCTACAACACTAAAACCGAGAGGAGTCATTTTTGACAACTGTTAAAACATGTGGTGTAATGAAACTCAATATGATATAATGAAAAAAGTATTCTTTTTAACAGAAATCAGACTTCAAATAGAGTAAAAGACGTTTGTTTATTAACTACAGCTCAAGTAGAATATTATTTATGAAAATTTCGATACTAAATATTGACAATGGTTATAAAATTCAGTATGTAAAAAAACTCTTCGTACTGCAAATAAGTTATAAATTAAAATGTGGTCCGTGAACAGTTGTCCCTGAATTTAACAAAATATTGTTCTCAACACTTCTCAATTCTGTTCAGATTGATTTTGATTGGTTCTCTTTTGCAGATAGAGATTGTGCGTCGCAACGGAAAATTATATTTTTCATTACTGAGAGTCTCGTTTACATTTCTTCAATACTCTTGTGTATGTAAATTAATAAAGGAAGAAGTATATTTTTACGAATCCCGACTTAAAATAAAAAACTCCTTAGAGTGAATTTGTACATGTCTTTCTAATGCTGACAACTAAAAACGATATATGGTTTACGTCCGTCTGAACCATTTATTCCTCTTTTTTTGCGTTTTTCACTTTTTGCCAGGTTTTCTGCACTAAATTCACCAAAGTATATTGCAGACATGCGATCACAAAATATGAATGCTGTACCTACGTTATTCATCCTAGTAAGATTTTTTGAAAATATGAAAAAAAGCTGAAATTGTTTTGTCTGCTTTGGGTGCCCATAACTTTTCGTTATGATTTTCTTAATCTACGCATAAAGATTACCATAGAATAGAATTTCAGGGTCTATTCCCTAATAACTTCCTGAATATTACAGCTCAAAAATGACACATTTGAGACGTCGTCGAATCTGATGGGTCTTCGAAAAGCAGCGCATCTCGTCGAAAAATGTATATTTCCAAATCAGGCATCAAAGTAGAAATTGTAAGAATTTCATCAAAACCAAAAATTTTCGCGCGGGGATATTTCCTGAAATTAGGCCACTTGAGTATGGGAACCCAATAGAGAATTTTGAGTTAAATAGGAATAGATATTAAACTATGTTCTAAAGGCTATCAAAGGCTATGAAACTGTATCATCTCTTATAGAAAATACACAGGCTTCTTATATGTAATTCTAAAAGAAAGAAAGAGGCTGTAAATTTTTATTCAAATGTATTTTTTAAATGACTCACTCGAAAAACCTCCAGTAATTAACTTCAGTTAGATATTGTAGTTGACTAAATAAAAGCAATAACTGGTTGAGGACAGCAGAAGCAAACAACCAACTGTCGATAGAACCCCGCATACGTCGTACCGTAAATTATTTCTAAAGCCATTTCCATATTCGGAATCACTAATAACCCCACAGTTTATTGGCTTTTAATTGATCCAGTTGTTTCAAGATTGCACCTCATATGAATATTTATAAGCCACTTCCAATGTAAGGAATGCCTCCATAAATTGCAATTAGAATAGGTCTCTGCTGTATGATTTAGAGGAAGTCAAATCAATTGGATCACATGTGGTGTGCCATATGTTTGCCTTATCAGGGGAAGAAAAGTATTAATGGGGCACGTGTCTGTCCGCGCCTCTCATGAGGTTTGTAATCACGTCATGGGGAGACGAAAATAACGATATTGCTGTGCGTATTCGCACGATTCATATCAAGAATTTCATGTCCTAAGAACGAATGGGGTTAAATACCTTAATCTTCACAACTGAACATCTTTTGATTAGAATAGTCGTGAGCAGAATTCACGTCGAATTCATAGTAATAAGATGAGCTGACTTAGTCCCAAATTACCTCGCACTAGAAATTACTCGAACATATAATTAAAGGGTGCCAGACGATTCTTGTCTGTTTTTTTGGTGCACCTGCACAAGTATTATTTGTGAATAATCGTTTCATCCGTAAGATGCTTGTCTTCCCACCCCTATTTTCAGTTTTGTAATTTTTATGGATCCTAAAACAGTAAAATTTGGACTCGTAAGCGTATCCGCGCAATAAAATATCGCCTTAAATGCCTTATCCGAATCCCTCGGGGTACGAAAACGTTGTACTGGTACCTCTATAGATTCTATCAGTAACCACTGCAAGTCGTCAGAGAGGCTGGCAGAGAAACTGGTTTCAAAATTACGGGTCAAAAAACTTCAATTTGGTGTACTTCGTCCCGTAATTCGCTCGTCACTCCGGTCACTCCATATCACGCAACTGGGAAATGTCCGCCGCTTGAGTTCGGTGGACAACTTGTCTGAAGAGATCAGCCATCAACAGACCTGTATCGGCTAAGCTCATACTTCATTTTTCAAGTATATTTCAGGTGAAACATCCGAATAGAAAAATTATATCAGTTGTCAGCGATCCTTACTTGACTTTATGCTATTGTAGTAACTCGGTCCGCCCCATTTGTGTAACTTGTCACAGAAAACAAATTGCATAGAGGCGCACCTCAGTCATTAGGAAACGAGGTAAATAGGATTATATTAAGTAGAACAAAACACAGATAGCCCTATGCTACTTGAGCGTAGGTCTCGTGATAATGAACGAAAAAATTAAACAAAAAAGTACTGTAAATACTTAAGCATTAAATTTTATCGTAACATTCGAGTCTAACGTTCACATGCATATCATTTAGAAAATTACTAAAATACAAACAAAATTGAACGTACGCATTTACCGAGGTAAAATAACTGTAATTTTGTAATAGATTAATTCAAAGCTATAAAGTAAGGAGAGTTTGCTAATTAACTCACGCGTTCATAATTATACAAAATTCGACGGGATAGGGATTAATGCAGCTCTATAGGTAACAGGGTTTTAATGTCGGAAAGTAAGTTATCATAAGTACTTTAATTTATTTTGTATATAGAGAAGAACAATTGGAAAATATTTTATGACCTTTCACAGACTATTCTTCTTATAATTTAATTAGATACACCGTTTCGGCAGATACTCATAATTTCTTCAGTTTTTTTCCTATCGAGGAAATATTTACTAAAATACCAGAAATGATAAAGTTAAACAAAACGTAAAATTTAAGCATAAAGTAAATTACCAAATTAGTATCAAATAACAGAGTAAGATTGATTTGTTACTGATGTGGTAAGTTTGATATAGTTTCTGTTTCAATTTTAAGTTTTGTTTAACTTCATCATTTTTTGGTGTTTCTCATGGTTGTAAATGTTTTCTTTATAGGAATTAAACCTGAAGAAGGCATGAAAATATTCCTAAACGTTATTATTTATATTTTAAAAAATCTCTGAAAGGTCATAAATTATTTTATTAATTTATAGACGTTAAATTTCACATTTAAATTGGTAAATAAAATGTAATCTTGAAAAAGTATGAACGTACGGATATAAATAGAATCTAAGGACTTGGAAATATCACATTCAACAGCGAAGAATAAAAATAAGAAAAATGTCCATTCTAATACTCCATTTTTATAGGTTTAATGTCGTATTAACCCAATTGGTTGTGAGCAACAATTCCATATTATATCGTTTAGTCTTTAGACTTATGAATAAAGTAAAGCAGCACTTGATATTATGAAAGTAATATTTCTTAATCTAGTATTATTGCGTTTTGACCAAAGTGGGTAAACTTTTTAAAAACAACTTTGCGTTTGTCTTTATTAATATCAAAGAGAAATATTTTTTTAGACTGATTTTTCTGAATCTTGTCTTTGAGACACTGATGTCATAAAATAAAAAACAGAAATTTAAACCGCAACAAAAGAATGTGAAATATTTCTATTTAAAACAAATGAACACGTTTACTGATATCTTAGCCCATAGAAAATTTGGTAAACGGTTCTGTTTAAGTCTTTTATAGAATGTCATAACATAATTGAAATGTTTATTTCATAAATTTTGATCTATGTCACAGGTAAAAAAGACCGATTCTAATTTTGCAATAGCCTGAAAGGGATCCACAAAATAGGCAAACAGTCATAATTCAATTCAGCAGTAATCTATAGTGAGTGACTCAACGTAATTGTTTACATTGGTACTTTTAAGATAACTATGTCTGTAGAAATCGAAGGAATTGTTTTAAAATATTACTGGCAGTCAAAAAAATATTGTTAACCTACTCATGAACTTTAAGGCTTTTAAACCATTAAATTTCGCTGTTAGCGTGACGTCATATACAGGATCAGAATTGAGCTGTGTAATATGATAAATGAAATAACAATTATAAGAGACATTCAAATTTGAAAAATATTTTATTTAACAAGGAATTTTCTATATAATCTGGTTCTCTGTTGAGGTTGTTTATGTCATGTGCAGAAACGTTGTTGATGATAAACGGTTAATGAAATACTTTTTTAAATCGGAATGTTGTATAGGTCGTTTAATTTATCTTATTAATATTGAGATAGACGTAACTTAATTATTAGTATATAAAATATTCTCAATGAATTTCATGTATAGATTTATCTACTAATGCACATTCCTTAAAGATAAAAAGACCTTCTTAGCACTTGTAATAAACATTTTTACAAAAATCTCCGGCTCTGCTTGTAGTTATTGCTACATAGAACAAACGAAAACAAACAGTATCATGGAATATATAAAATTATGTGCTAATCTGGAATTCCTTGCCAGCTCTGTAGATAAACAATTAAAGGACACCATGTTCTGCTTCACAGGGAAATCATGACCTAGTTCTTCTTAATCAGAATATTTTTCACGGGGCTGTTTTGGCGCTGTGTGGGAAGATTACTGAACTAATGTGCGATAATTTGCAATTTAAGATTTATGTACACTTATAATTGTAAATTCACGACATAGCCATGTATTTTCTTCGATTACGCGGAAAATTGTAGATTTTTATGCAAACTGCCAGCCAGCATCTGGCATTAACTTCATCAGTCACACACTATTATGAACAGCGTATAACGTCCATAACATGAAACCAATTACGCCACTGAAAAAGAGACCTATTACGAGTTGAATACACTTATTTTGTGATGTAAGTGATGTTGAATGCCGCTATTAGTTTTGTTGTTACCCTTGTGCGGGAAAAAGTCGTATAGTCGGTCTATGAGTCGGTTGTTTGCCAGTGAGGAAGTGTGGTAGCATTTAGTTAGCATACTGGAAGCACAAATATTTTAGATATGACAGGGAAAATAGCTGCATAAATCATACTGATATTAAAAAATACAATACCTTCTTTTACACTCTTAACAAATTGTTAGATTGAGTAGCCAGAAAATTATTTGTTGAGGCACTTTGAAGGTGTGAGGAAGAAATATAAGTACGCTGGTAAAAAAAATACATACCATATTTTAAAAACAATTATATAACAGTTTATTAATCACCTTAAGACTGTTTTTAAAGCACAAAACTATTTTAATATATAATTAATGTAAACGTTATTGTACACGAAAATGTCAGTGAAAATATTTATATTTCGTATTGTACAAGAACAAAATGTTATCCATGAACATACTTTTTTATAAGTTGGCCAGAATTTCAATAAAGATTCGACAGTCGACTGATCTACTTATTAAATAAGGTATATATTTCTTACGAAACATCTATAAAAATAATCCAAACCAGTGTTTCATATTTCGCTATTACCACCAATTAGAACATGTTTCTAAATTTTGTTTCATTTTTCCTTTTTGTACGAATAGTAAAGATAATTATAATTATAATAACAATAATTATTGTTACTGGCCTCATATGGAGGAGTTGTGATTCACAGTTTGAAAATACGAGAAAGCTGCTTAGATACTATTTTCAAGTCCATAAATAATAATAGAAAATAAACACCTTTCAGAAAAATTTTCTTTGGTGTTCCATGGTAAGAGAAAATTCAGAATTTACAACATTCAATGATGTAGATTTTCGTGTAGTTTAAAAATTCTTTGGATTTGAAATCAAAATAGATAAAATTTATAATAATTTAACAATGGGGCACTCAGTAAAATAAAATTTAAATTAATATGTAAATTAGAATATTAAAAAAATTGTCGAGGGGTTCACAGGTCCACGCTATAAGCCAATGTATCGAGAATCGATAATTTTTTAGTTATAAACGAACAGACTCATTATCAGAGGAATTGTTGAAATGTCATCAACTCAGAAACTAATAACAAATGTTGGAAACGGTAACTCCTATTGCTTCTACACACTCTTCGGGTTGGCATAGGAAATGCCTACAAGGCAAATATATTTCACAAAAAGGCCAAAAGTAAAATTCAAAATCGAGTATTTTCACAAGTCACGTCCATGATCACGGAAACAAATCTAAATATAACAATGAAAATAAAATAATTATATGTCAATTTTATTAATAAAAATGGAATATTATACATATATATTTATTAATAAAATGAATACTAACATCTAACGACAATCATGGATTAAATTCTTAAAATTTGGCTTCAAATTAATTAAAGTTGCTCGCAGGAATCTGTAAGCTGTTGATTGGTCGTGAAAAATATTTCGACTTCACGTACTTTATCGTGAGGCTGAAAGATTCACAACCATACGTTATACAACGAATAGGTTAATTGAAAAGCAAACTCACTTGCTAAAATTGCGGTTTTGGAATAATGAAAACAGATAAGCAATATTAATATTCATCATTTGTTTGAACAATAGATCGTTGAAATCCACTATCAACATTTAATGAGATATTTTTTTCTTCTGTTTATTCATCTACCGTCTGCATTTGACGACTATAATTAACGAGAACGGTATCTTAATAATGACTGATAATTTGTGTTTCCCTGCCAGAAAGCCAAGCTTGTTAGTAGCTTATACCAGTAATAGTTTGTCACTATTTTCTATAATTCTCAACCATCAGCTGCGGCACATAATTTCGTTCATCAATAAAAGTCTCGTAATTTGACCTATTGAGAAACGCTGATAGTTTTTATATTAACAACTTTTAAACAGTAACCCGAAGTTCTAATTATTAAATATCTAACGAGAACAATTTATAATAGTTATATTAATATGACAATATAATAAATAAATAAACCAGCAGAAAGTCAATTTCATTTAAATAAAGTGTAACACAAAGTTTCTTCCCTTTTGTAACCTCATGAGGTTTAAAAAATTAGTTATTGACGAAAGTAGGCTATAACTGAAAAATGTTGGTACTGATGAATATTATTCCTAATTTCAATAAACAATAAAGTTCAGAAACCTTGTAGATTTTATTGTTCTTTGAAATTATGTAATATTGCAGGAAGCATATTATATTAATGAATACCAAAATTGTTTTTATACTTGAAGATTTCATCCATACCTATTTTTTTAATCTGAAGAATTTCAAAACAGAAACGAAATTCTGTGCTATATTTGTTAATTTTTTTACCTGTTGGTCGTTTTTTTATTTATTAACAGAGGTATTTGTCAATATAAAATATGTTGCTATTTATTTAATATAAATTTGGAGAAATTATTGGATGAGATTATAAATATTCACACTTACAGTTTGACGTTCCTGTTCTAAACAGGTAATCGACGTAGTTTTTCTTTTTCACTCAATATAAAATTATCTTCAATTTTTTTTTGTGCGAATGAAACAACTATCCGTATATAGCTCGAGACATTTCTATTGAGATAAAAGGCCATAAAGTTCTGCAAACGACATGGAAACCTATTTACGGTTTTTTAATTTGGCTATCACGATTAAAGATACTTTATATTTTTGTACCAATGGCAATATTTTTCTATTAAGTTCCTCTTAAATCCGCAGTAGGCTAACATAGTGTCCAGCTGGATTAAAAGTGCCAAAATTATATGTTACGCAAGCTCTGTTAGCGAAACATAGCAAAATAAAATAACCAGGAGTATCAAATTATTTGGAATACAAAGAAAAAACAGTCCGAGTAATTAAATGCTATATAAAAAGTCTGTTTGTACCATAGACGTTGAAGTTTTTTCCCAGATGGCTGAATCAATAATTTTCGATCAAATAAAAATTTACTCTAAGCTTGTTGTTCATTCCAAATACTTATGAAAAAACGAAAAATGTTTGTGAGCCATTATTCGTCAACATCGCCAAAAATTTTGTTTCATGATTAAAGGAATCGAGCTTACTCATCTCGGTCGAGCAGAACGAAATAGGTCAACGAACGGTAGTAGACGTAGATAAGGTGAAAAATTAAAAACCACTATATATTGTATGAGTAGTCAATAATGGCCCATTTTCTATATGATTCTTTGATTTTCACATGAATATATGTATTGTCCGTTACCAGCGATGCGATACGACCGTTACCCTAGATTGCCGACACTAATTATAGGGCACACATTTAATAGGTTATGTTGTATAAATAAATATAATCCAGTTTATATGGCTCGCTAACCGAGTAAACCGAAAATATCTTCGAGATTGAGTGGATTGATCATCTTACGTTGAATAGGCTGAAACGTCGGAAAAATGTTAAAGAAGATTTTTATATAACAAATCAACTGAATTTAATTGCCAAAAAATTGAAAGGATTAAAAAATATCGATGTAACCGAATCGAACCCGAGATCTAGGTGGAGACTCTTCCATCTGAGCTATCCACTGCATATGGAGCACTTAATAACTACGTACATTCGGGATGCACTTGAATCTAAAGGGTGGTTCTTTGAAAACCAACATGGATTCTGTTCGGGTTTTTCGTGTGAATGTCAGATAATCAATTTCTTTCAAGATCTAGCAGACGAATTTTTTCATTAGTACGCCCACTTTTGGAATATGCTGGGATCCGTACAGGATAGGTCAAATAGAATCCTTAGAAAGGGTGCAAAGAAGGGCCGCAAAATTCGTACAAATAGGACCTGGGCATGGGAACGAAAAGGCAAAGCGACTAGGGTGGGATACGCTACAGACAACAAGAGAAAGAGCTAGGCCACACATTTTCTACAGAGCTTTTGCAGGTCAAAAACCTTGGCAGGGAATCCGAGATAGAATGAACGAATCGACTCGGAACGGGAGGGGAGAGGTGATCACCTGTTTAAATTACAAGGAAGGAACCAAAAAACAGACGTTGGAAAATACTCATTCCTAAATAGGACAATTAATGACTGGAACAATCTGCCTGCAGGAGTGATTGGGGAACTTCCTCTGACAGAAAGAAAATTTCGACTCAATCTAAGTTTAGTGTAGTGTAGTGCAGTGTAGTGAAGTGATCAGTCCTGCGAAATCTCTAAAAATATACTACAGTGAAATATATTTCCAGTTTTTTTGTTTTATTTCTTTTTTTTCAGGCTAAAACAATACTATTCTTTTTTTAAAAAAATTCATTTCCAATAATATGATTTGAATATAATTATACATTCAACTATAGGTAAATTTGGTCTTTACTACCAGTTATTAATTATTGTTTAATTTCTATGTATCTGCCACCGGGCATCTGCCCATTTGTAGATTTAATAAATACATACATACATACTCTCCGTGACGTATAAGATTTCTCCATCCACTGGACAGACCTGAGATCAGGGACACCTGAAACCTCCTATATCGCATTCTAATTTTTTACGACTTCAATGAAGATTGGCCTTCAACGCTGAACTTCGTTTGAAAGCGTTTCTTCTGTTAAATGTTGTATAAGTAAAACTATTAATGGTTCATATTTGTGTAATAGGAGGCAAACTGGTTTTTAATTTTAATGAACAGTACTGTTTTCTCTGTTTTAAGTATAATTAGTATTAGGTTGTATGCGCATTCTTTTTTAATATAACCTTAATTAGTTGATTAAAAGTACATATATTCTATAAGCTTCCGGTAATTCAACCGTAGTAATCTGAAAAAATACGTAGAACAGAGGAGACGAAATCTTGGCGCATGCGCCAAATGCGACGTCTGTTTGTATTTCGGACGAGAAGTCCCTTTACATTGTTAGGAAGCATTGTACAGTTATACAGGTATTATAAATGAAATCAACGAATGTCCAAAAGTCAGAAGTAGAAGAACGGAGAGAACAGACAATTCCAAGTTGATCTGGCTTTCAGTACGAACAACTGAACTCTAGAGTTATCCTCACCAAACGTCATCTCGCACAGGGACATCATTCTTGAATTTTGTAAATTGGTGCTTCATTAAATTGGCGTAAATTAATTACTTGAACTGCGTCAAAGTTATTCCTTTTCGTCCCCTAAGCGAAGCAGATTCCATCTTCATATCTATTTACCAACCCCTAACCATAAACGTATGACGCTATAAAATGTGCTCGAGCAATATGGCGCATCTGAATTCGTCTGTCAAAATATTGGCGCTTCGTATGCAAAAGGTTGGCCACTCCTGACGTAACATGAATATGTAACGAAGCGCAACCAATATTGCTTCATACACCAATCGTCTAAGTTGATTACCTTTTATCATGAATATACTACGTATTTGTTCATATGTCTATGGTTGAACAACCGAAAGCCATATGCGGAGTTTTAAGCATATAAAAAAGATTAATTAAATCAAATGATGGTTGTGAATACAGTTACATTTTTAGATTTTAATATTTGTTTTGATGTAGAGTTGGTCCATATACAGCATTGAAATTTATAAAATCATTCTGAAAATTAAATAAACAATTTCCATTATTTTGTAGATCTCGGTTTTTACTATTTCTTTTTCAAGCAGTTAGTAGTCCAATTGTTCCAGATATTAGTGGTTGGTATGGATAATTTTGAATGATATATTTTTTGTACGATATGAAATAGTGACCATATTTCTCCAAAGGCCACTTAACTTTTTGACCTGCGGACGGTTTTGTATTTTGTACGGCACTTGTCTAGAATGGCGTTCACCTGACGAGAATTGTTGTAAAGCAGAGTTTTGCAGTTGTTGGTGGCCGAGCGATAAGGCATACCGAATGCGGGTTGGACACAGGAAGGCTTAATTATACCGGCATCGCAGTCCAACCGGAAGTACGACTAAATTAACTCCCACCACATCCACCTCACAGCGGTATCTGCTTTGATAACTAATGAAGTAGCAGTGTGATCGTTTTATGGCGCACAAAATACTTCACCGTGACAAGCATTTTGTAGGTGTGTTTGGAGTACGCATATTGGCTGCTGCTGTTGCAGTGCGCAGATGGTCAGCTACAACAACATCTGCCAGGTACTAAACATCGCACAAGGCACTTACAAGTCTATATCTCGAATGGGGTACAGCCTTTCAACAATTAAGAAAATTAAGATCAATAATAACGTATCCCACTTAATTATCCTGTTCTCAATCATTGCATTAAAAATAATAATAATTGCATTTATAACAGACCTCATGCAATGTTTATGCCAAGTAAGTCAATAAAAAAGAATGACTGTGTTGTATACGAATGTGGGTTCTGTAATTTAACACTATTTTTTATTAGATATTCTATATATTTCTGTCTTGGTGCGGGTCTTTTTAACACCAATACGTTTTACTGCAATGTGAAGTACAAACTGCGGCTGTTATAGTCGATGCGTCACGATAGTACATTTCCGTCAGCTTTCCACGACATATATATATATATATATATATAGTGAGTTAATATACTTAAACGTTGATGCCAAATAAATATAATCAAATACATGTAATGTCTTGGTAAACTGATGATATTTATGACTTAGACTGCATCTGAATAAACATGTGTTGACCCTTTTAGAACGCGTTGTATAGTTTTGAAACTCATTAAATCTATTTTTTATCTCCTTACAATAATATCATTTAATTAAATTCACTGTGTATAGATATTACCGATTACTTTTGAGAGCTGTCCTAAATACTTCAGCGTTTACTGATCTCCTAAAACAAGAAATAAAATTGAAGTATGTAAATAATTAGTTTATCTGACATTTAAATAAATATTAAATGCGTTACAACAGCTTTCTGGTCAGCTAAATTCTATTTAAATAATGAACTATACTACGTTTCGTTGTCTCATCTGAGACTTCTTCAGATTCGAAATGAAGCTGTTGATGGATCTCAGTCCATGAAAGATTTCGGCCAAGGGAGTCATGGAGAGACGTCCATCAGCAGCTAAATTTTTATACCTGAAGAAGTCTCAAATGAGAGACGAAACGTAGTATTGTTCATTACTTAAATAAAATAGAAACTGAAAAAGAGGCTGTTGTAACTCATTTAATAAAATATATAAAGTATAAGTAAAGGTAGGTAACCTTCTATAATATTCTCATTCAGGATAATTAGTCCATATTTAATAAAATTAATTATTGATGGAAGGACTGCTTTGCTAATGAAATGAAATGCACTAGGGATTATTGGTTTTTATTCGTTAGATAAGGATGAAATTGTTAAATTCAATTAATAGTTATTTTAGTGCTGTATGTGGAAATCAATGTATCAATACATAAATATAAAAAAGTGCAGAAAATAATTTTCAGAATAAAATTGAGAATGCAGTGTGACGTTATTCTTTGAATTTTAATCAGTAGGTTAAACGATAAGGAAATTTGAATCCATCTTTTTAATTACGATATATAAAAACATACTTAAGTGCAGAATATAATGTTTAGAGAAAGTTGTGAATGCAGTTTGCCTTTATTCTTTGCGTTGTAATCAGTAGGTTAAACAATAAGGCAATTTGAATCCACCATCTTTGAAATTACAGTAACTTAAAAAATAAAAGAAAACATTCTTATTTATAATTCTATTTATATGACCAGAATTATAAATGATAAAACCAGTCAAATTGGGGAGAAGGGTTTTCATATGAATAAAATAATAGCGCATATAACTGAATCAAACTTATCACGACGTATTTTTCCTTTTTTTATTTCTTTAGGAGTAAATATAAAAATCTTGCAAGTCAAAATATATTTTATTTCTTGAAATAATTATTTTCGGCTTCAGTGCTTGAGTAAAGCACACACAATTTCTCCACGAAATTTTAATATTGTATTGATATTTTAAGAGAAATTATATTGATACTTGTAAAATTTTTATATTTGCACTTGAAAAAGGAAACAGTACGTCTTGACAACTTACTTTAATAATGTTCTCGATTTTTTATGTTATTAAAATATTTTTCTGACAAATTTGGCTGGATTTTTCCGTTATACTAGGTAACTGAAATCCTAATTTGAAATAATAAAAATTTCACATTCAGGACATTAACTTTTTTGAGGATTATATTCAGTAGATTAATTGCAGTTAATTACTAGATTTAACCAGGTTTACGAGGTTTGTTGGTACGTCCTGGCTGTATGGATTTTTTTATATTTTTTTCTTTAAATAGACATTTCTTATTAAATTTTATTCATTAATCGAGTAAAATAAACATGCGAATAACGAAGCCGTCAATGTTTAGGTACGAGAAAACTTACAAATTATTTAACATTTCTGTTGAAAATTAAAAAAGTAGTCTGTTAATACTTCCAACAATCGCAGAAGCCCAGGTTAAAATTAGAGTCACAGATAAATTTTAGAGTTGGAAAACGTTTCAAGCGTTAGTTGAATAATTTTATGAATGAAATGAAAGTCTCTCTTCTCATGGACTATAAAACTAATTAAAATACGGTCCTATTTTCTGGGTATATGAGTTACATTTACGAGCAGGCATAAGAGTATCTCTGAAGCGTAGATAATTGCAGATTACCATAACGAGCCGGACCGGTTAAAATTATAATAGCCGACGCCCCTCGGGATGAGACACGAAAATTTACTTGTCGCTATGCGGGGAAGGGAAACAGTTTTCTTATTCGCACATCTGTACCGGCTGTAAATGTAAACGGATCATATTACCTCAAGCTATATTCTGTATCTTTACTGATTTTATCTTTCATTTGGTTGTAGGTAAGGATATTTCCACTTTACTGTTCATTAGAACTTCTTCAGGATTGGTAAGTTATTATTTACAAATTTTATGACCCTGAACTTCTTTCTGGATTACAGAAATACTTGAACAAAAGTAAGAAGAATTTTATACCTCTGAAATCTATTTGTTTGATGGTTGATAGTCAATATTATTTTTTTAATGAATTTAAGCTTCATTAATTAATTATTTACCTTGTCCGAAAAAGAATACTCAATTCATTAGCAATTATTAGTATGCTTAAGAACAGGAAACCTACATCCAAAAATATTAATTTTTCATTATCTTCTAAGTCATCTATATTTTCTAATGGCTTTTAATTCAACAGCATTATCGTTTTGGTTATTGTTCCTGAAAAAATCCAAGACTTTATTAAAATATTTTGACAAATTATAATAAGCAGCGTTTGTGTTATCTACTATGGGGCGTAAGGCAAGGTTTTCTTTATGTAGTTTAATAAAAAACTTTTATTGTAGGGTTATTGTAATAATTATTTAATAATTTTAGTCTGCTTTTTTGTCTATAAATTCGATTTTACTCATTTAGTTAGATATTTATTAAATGTTTTATTAATTTTTATTCCAGGATTAGTCCTAATTAATCTATACGTATTCTTATCGTCTAGTAAGTCGTGACTTTTCTTATTGTAATCTTCTTCATAAATGAAGGCCATTTTTGTTTTATCGGCATTAATCATCCAGAATAAAAGAGACAAAATTAACTAAAACCAATTTAAATTATGTACGAATATTATATAGAATTATATGTTAATGACTAATGATTTCCTTAAAAATAATAAAAAGATATTTTTGATTAATGCCGATAAAGGATAATACATTTAATAATTGTAAGATAAGAATGGGAAAATGTCGACCGGACCCGGGAATCGGTCTGGACTGGCGCAGATATTTAGAGTAACTGCAAGGTAAGCGCGTGGTCCCAGGTTCGATTCCTGGGTCGATATTTTTCCATACTTATCTTATAAATGGCCGTTGGGCTTAGCTTCAATTGAAACAATTATTGTCTCTTGCAATACATTTAATAATTTGTGATTTTTGTGTCATATTGTACTGAAATCACGACTACGGGATTTTGTTATTCTAATTACTTGGTTTTCTAAAACGTACATAACAATATCTCGCTGTAGAGGAATCTTGTAGAGTGAAAGATTTATAGAGCACAGTGGGCTCCCTTAGTACTATTCAAACAAGTAAATATACCCGTACTTACTATGAGAAGTAAATATCAGAGAAGTTCTCCGATTGAAGTTCAAAAAGAAATTGGAATTTCACCGCCGTTTGACGACTCGAATTAAGGCCTAGAATGTTTCTAAGCGTCGTCGCTTCTTTCTACTACTTGGCGAATTTAATTACTGTTGCGGCAGGTATATTTTTTCGAATGTGATGTCTACAAATTGTTGAGTTTATAGCTCGTTAAGACGTGACGCGAGGAGGAGTGTCCCTGCAATTAGCGGCCTAATGAACGGATATGGGCCATAAACGAGGGGGCTGCCGACTTGTGCATACTACAACACTGTAAAACAATCAGCGCCATTCTAATGAGGGTTGTAAATAGGCGGGGGACAGCTCGCGATGGCGGCGTCTTTGTGAGGCCTCTGGACGCGACAGGGCGCCAATTAACCCACGCGGAATCGTCGTCCGTCTGGCGCTATACCGTCGTCGCACAACAGATGTCGTTGCACTTCTTACCATTTACAAGTATTTTGTAGCGTAAGAACCGAGGTTAAGTGTCAATGCTCTCGGCGGAGAGTCGATGTTCTGGGGACAACAAGAAGTTGGATCACAGACAAATCCGGAAGAGATTACATTGTACTTCCTAACTGCAATAATTTAAGTAATGATGAATTTACATATTGATCATATTGAGAGTTACAATGTGCATTAATTCAATTATATTTTCATATTGACGTGGATGTTTAAAAAATTCGCCATCAGTTTCACCTTTTTACATAAAAAATATTTCCTTTCAATATTGTCCGTCAACTTACTTCATATTTGTCTTTTAATTAATTTAAAAATAAAAATATTTAAAATTCGCCATCAGTTTCACCTATTTACATAAAAAATATTTCATTTCAATATTGTCCGTCAACTTTACAACATATTTATCTTTTAATTAATTTCATGCCTGACTGTTGGCCCATGAGAGGAAAGTACTTTCAGAGGTAATAATAAACAGCGGTGATTTCATTTTTGCCTTTCACCAGTGGCTGATGGACCCTTGCGGTACTCTACGGTGTGCGAATGGTTTTGGAGACACACACAAACATTCATGCCCTTGCCGGGATTCGAACCCGACGCTTCTTGTGTTGTGAGATTTTTTTCTTTAAAAGAACAAAAATTATTTGCTCAAGATGGATTAATCATGACCAATATTCTAATTCAGTTTCGTAACCTTAGTGATAAACTTCAATTTTGTTTGAGGTAAAAAACAAGATTTATTTTATCAATATATTACACTTGTTAGCCGGAATCCTGTGCGTCGCTGCCTGGCATCGCCGAGGTCCCGGATTCGAGTCCTGGCAGGGGCATGGATAACTGTGCTCGTCATGGTTAAGGAAAACCAAGATTATGACCGAGGAATCGATACGCCGATCTCGTTCCACTCCAAATGTCATAAAAGGTGACAGGCCAAACCAAGGGCTAAGAGCTAAGATAAGAACTATACTGGATATTCAAAAATATGTATATATTTTGCAGTGATAGTTATTAAGCACATCTTTCTGCTTCCTAGTTGCCACAAACCATGCGGATAAGGTAACGTTTAGTTGGTTGTGGGTTAAATTCATATTTAATAAACTGTCTAGATTGGATAATTAATTTTTTAATATTAACAGGTATTATTGATACTTTATAAAAACAAAAACGACAAAGGCTAGTGAATATTTGAATTTAAAAAAATAGGGAAAAATTGCATTGCTCGTTTTTTTTCACAACCAATAACTGTCAAATAAAAGCTCTGTACTATTTGTATTCAGAAAGTGTACTCAACATTCTGTGTAACCTATCTTCATTTTGTACGAACAATTGAGCATAATTCCAGTGATAATTCCATTAATTTACAAAACTATAATAAAAGTAAATAACTCTGTGAAGCAGATTTCAAGAATTTATTTATCAGAAAATTGTAAAAATTTAAAAGTTATTTTCGTCACCTACGTGGGTTATACTTCAGGTCTGTAACAAACACAGAGTTCTTTACTAAAATTTAGTTTAATTTTTTTACGTACAACTAATGTTTCGGTTAAGCATAGAATATGATTTCATCAAATTTCACATTTTCCTTTTACCGATTATGCAACAGAAAACAATTGATCTCCAATTAAGTTGACATAGCGATTCACCTTTCCAACCTACGATTACATTTCAATAACTTACAAATGGTTTCAGAGATTTTGATGGCTAATTTTTATCTGATAGATTTTATCAAGAGATATATCAACACAACACTGCACAAAATCAAATTTACTAACAACTTATCCGTCAATCCTACTGTTTCAAATAATTTTTCCTTATGCCTTTCATAAATAATGAATTATTGAAATCGTACTATGTTGTATTATAAAAACTACCAAACATTCGTAATTTATTTTAAATAATATAAAAGATTACAGTAATAATTTAGTTAAGCAGAATGTTAGGTATACTATTTCAGTAAAGGATGCAGTGTTTTTCTTACATAAGATAATCGAAAAGGACATTAAGGGAAAGAATATATTTTTAATAAAACCACCTAACAACAAACGTTTTCAGTGAACATGTTAAATCAATTAACCGTTTTATTTCTATTTTATTATTGTTTCGGTATATTTGTAGCGCACTCCTGAGGAGGTCCTCGAATTGTGGAATGAATGTAGAGTTTTTTGTGCACGAACTTGTTTTGTTTATAATTGATGCTTAATTGACTCCTTGGCCGTTATATATTATAAATAAGCATCGAATCTACGAGCAACATGAAATTATTTCTTCATTTCATTTTTCTCTCAATTTATTGGATCATTGTCAGAACGAACATTAAAACTTTAGTACTACTTATCGTTTCACGTTTTAATAATTATTCAAATCGGTGCAAGACGGTAAACAGGAGTTACTGAAAACTTGAGGATCATTTTGGAAACATATTAATGTCATTTTGCTGACATTGAGTATGTAGTAATATTCAAGGTCTATTCTAGACCTAGAGAGGATTGTTGTAAATTTAATGGGCGTTTTATAGACTCAAGGTCTGCACATTAACATTTTAGTAGTAACAACCCAACCCAATTAAACGTATATCATTATAAACTGTGGGAAATGAAATACAATTTTATGATCAATAATTCTTACCTTGGAATTGAAACAGTAAACGCCCCTGAAAATACCACTTGCCTGAATGAACTGAGTATTACTTACCATTTAAGATTATTTCCCGCTGATGAATTGAAGTACGCTAATACGGACAAGTCCCTGGGTATTGGAGGATTCTTTTCAAAACGTATTAAACGTTGAAGTAAAGGTATGGGAAGTAAGATAAAATTTCAATGATAATTTATCTAGTTCATTCTACTGACTGGTAAGATTCTGAGAGTTAAAGTAGAGGGACGTAAGATCATCTGACAGAAAATTGAAAGATGGCGGGATTGAATGAGGTCTGAGGGCCAAACCTGAGATTACTTCAGCGACGTATTATTGAAGCATATTTCCGTAAACTTTTAACTTCTGGGAAAAAACACTGATAACTAACTAGTGTCTGAGAAGAAATAATGTTTTTCGTTTAAATTTACTTTTGAATTGATCTCACCTATCAAAGCTAAGTAGTTTTGGATATATTAGCCACTTTCACAGATTTACGTCAAAGTTGAAATATCTTTCAATTTTTCTTTAATTTTTAGTGACCAAAACGCGAAATAAATGCGTGGTCTGAGTTCATGACGAAGATTCTCGCAAGCAGAACGTCTTCAGAAGATTTTGGAAGAAACCTGCATGCTCATGATTCAGATAATAGTCAGGGAAGGCGAAAATAGTTAAAATTATTGAATAATTATTTGAGATTGCTAGTCTCTGCTTATTTGTAAATAATTTATGTGAAACTATGATTAAAATAAATAGTTACTTTCTGAAAGTCGGGTAGATTGACAAGAATTTTGAGAAAGAGCAAACGCTTATAAACAAACAGAAGTTTATTAGAACGTGAAGAACGAAGCTGCTAGTATGTTAGTGTGTTGGTATGAGTGTATCACATTATTTGTGAAACATTCCAGGAACGATCTGGACAATACCAGAAATAGAGTTCAAGCGAAGGATGCGTGCAAATAACATGAGGCGTTATAATTTGCCACCTTTATATTTAGTTTGTATTTCTGTTTCGTTAATTTAATTCTACGAAACTTCTGATTTATTAACTCACATAAATACCAAAATAAGGTCCTGTATACTATATGACTGTTAGTAAAGAACTGTAGAAAATTTTCAATAAAATGCTATTGTCAATTTAGTATATATTTATATAAAAAAGATACTTAATAAAAGAACCCATTCAATTCATATTTGCCCAAAATCTTCACATTACAATTAAAATTTATTATTATTAACTTGTTAATATGTCATTTTCTTTTAAATAACGAAATTGATCAACTATGGATTATAATTCTATAGCAGTTTTTTATCATATAGATTGTGTTTATGTAAAAATCTAAAGCATTGCTTTAAATATTTTGCTAAACTATAATTTGTATAATTTATATTGTCAATAATAGAGACAAGCGGGTAACTAATTTAAGGTAATTTAATTAAATCCTTTACTCCTGAATTTTTGTAATAATTGTTTAATAATTTTATTCTTTTTGCATTGTAAATAAATTTAAATTTTTCAAAAATGCATTTACAGATTTAATATAATATTTCAGGCATTACATTTAATCATTTATAAGATGCTAGCTGGAGCCCCGGCGTTGCCCGTGTTTTTATTCATACTATCCCGGTACATTATTTAATTCTTGGTCAACACAGGACTAAACCGGCAACGAAAACGTCACAATATGAACCTCAAATATACTGCCAGTATCTCGACAGTCAAAAATACTCCCGGTACAATAACAGGACTAAAAATATTTCAGTACTCTGACAATAGAATTTCTTCCCCACTTAATGGTTCAATTTTTACTTAAATCGCACAGTAAAGGTCATACTGTAACACTGCACCAGTTTCGAACCCAAAGTTGATAATTTCCATGTTATTTTAATATGACTCATATCCACACCCACCCCTCACATGCTGAAAGATGTTGAAATTATACACCAATATTGTCAGGGAAAACACTATAAAAGTAACTCAAGAATTCTTTTTACGACACAAATATGATACTTGATTACATATAAAAATTCCACGAAATCTACCCCTCCCCGAAAGGGAGTCTTTCTGAAGTTATACGCCAAAAGTTATTAGGTAATTATTACGCTTGACCGTTAGTTTTGTCACCTCTGAGCTTAATTTCGAGGGTATTGGTTCTTCCAAAGCTGTGGTATATCTCGCTTGAGAAATTCTCATTCTGTTTGCCTCCAAACGCTGCCTACGCTCGTCTTTAGTCTCAGTCTCGAAGATTATGAACTCGACTGGTGTTACACGTACGCCAACCGAAATTTTGACGCCTATTCATATCACTAACAATAAATAACACGACGATAAAGATATAAACATACATAAAAACACACGAAGTTGTGAAAGAAACGGTAAATGAATACGAATGAATGTCAATAAATTCTGTATGAACGTGTCCGTCCGGTCCAGTGGTTGACAAAGATAGAGAAAGAGAGTTCATGTTCGTTTCACGGCCGGCAAATCATATAAGTCGCAGTAGGTTTTGAACACGTTTACAACAATAGATCGAGCGATATTGTTCACCCTACCGCCCCCCTCTCTCATGCTGCCAAAATTAGGATTATAATAACTCAGTAAGTGGTATGATTGATATAGGTACGGCTAATAGGACTTAACTCGCAGTTGATTTTTACGTCGCATTTCGCGCAATAGATTTATAAATATTTACATTAATATAATATCGAAATGAAATATACACGAAACTTTAAGTTAAAAATTCCTGTTTTTATCACTGAAAATTTCATTGATATCCGTTGTGCCGTATTGGAGAGTAATAAATGAAGAGTATAGGCAGCCAACATTCACGTTGAAGATTCAAACGCGCTGATGGAAAGGCAGCTTTCTAGTAGTTGAGTTTTTTGAAATTCACCAGTTTTCTGCGCAATATTTTAAATTTTTCTTTCCGTAAGAACCAAGTATGAAGTATTAGAAAACTTATATAAAAAAGTTGAATGAAATCGTTAAAGTCGTTCTCAAGTTATGACGTGATCAAGGGAAATAGGGATTTATTTTTATATATTAAGATAACATTTCAGGTCTTCACCTTCTCTAAAAATGCCTATATTTACCTTCAATGTCGACAGGAAAAAACAGTCATCGTATCTTTTTTTAAGGCCAATGGAGGGTGACAACGAAAAAAAATATCATTAGTTTAGGGTGGTGGAAAAGAGTTATCCATAACCTCTACAGGAGAGACTAGAATTGACAGGCAAGAAAATAAAGCATAAATCATGAAAGGAGTAAAAGTAGGATGTAGTCTGACACCAATGCTCTTTAGCATATATATATAACAGGCGATGAAGAAAGCTTAAAAGGAATATGGAAAAGGAATCGTACTGCAAGGACTAGATATAACCTCCCCCCCAGAGTTTGCTAATTATATAATAGTTTTGGGGGAGTGAGATGGAGATTTGGAATGAACATGGTCCTAAAGAAAGAGTACAACATAAGGATTAATAGAAGCAAGACCATGTAATGGAATGTAGTTTGGGAAATACGGGAGTAACATAGGGTGTTATATTGTGAAGGAATTTTTTTAAGGAAGTTAAGGAATTCTGCAACTTTGGCATCATAATAATTAGGGATGGCAAAGGTATAGTATACAAAAAGAGTAGGATAGCACAGGCAAGGAAGGCTTTCGCAAAAAGGGGGAATTTACTTACGGGTAATATAAGTCTGAATATTAGGAAGTAGTTGCTAAAAATGTTCGTATGGAGTGTGACGTTATACGGATGCGAAACGTGGACGGTAGGAGTTGCAGAAAGGAAAAGAATAGAAGCCTTTGAAATGTTGTGAGATAGAAGAATGCTGAAAATCAGATAGGTGCATAGAGTTACGAAGCAGGACGTTCGAAGTAGAATAAGAGAAGGGATAGATTAATAGTCTACGTTTAGAGAGACAAAGGCCTAGTAAAATTAGCATTAGAGGGAAATGTTTGAGGTAAGAACAGAAGAGGGAAGGATAGGATGGAATGCCCTAAGCAGATTATGGAGGATGTCGAATATGGTATCTATTTGTAATGGAAAGGCTTGCGAAGGATAGGTTAGCACGGAGAGTTACGTCAGATCAGGACTGAATACAACAACATTTGGTTGTGGTAAACCAATATTTACTTGGAAGTGATAATGGAATTGCTGGGAATAACTTTGTAAATTAGATAAGACTTGACTGAAGTTACAACTTTTATGTCCTAACCGATTTCTAAATTATAATTTCAGGAAACACTTTTCGTATATTAAATCATTTTCTTGTTTTTCTTTTGGCCGTAGTTAGATACAAGAGTCTTTGCTCAACACGGAATAATTTTTCAGAATATCGTCACTGATTAGATTAAAGAGGTAGTGGCGGAAATACTTCCAAAACAACTTCGTAATACTTATCTCGTTTATATACGAAATACTCTATTTTCAATATGAGTACACTATGATTAGAATTTTTGTAGCCCTAATTTTGTTTTACTCCTAGACAAATAAAATGCGATTTTTGTGTTGTACTCAATCAAATAATCTATCGATTCTCCCACGAGAGCAAAAGTTCTTTGTAGACGTCATGCTGAGTTGTTCAACAATAGTTTAACCTCACTCTCATTTAATAACGGCATTTGGAAAGGCAAAATAAAAATTCCTTCGTATATTCATATTTTATTAGAGACAAATTTCAAAATGTCGGCCTTCTGTGGTGAAGTGCCTCAGAGGTCCCGCGTTCGAATTCTGGCTTGGACATTGATGTTGTAGTTTTTTTTGTCAAGCATTTGTTGAAGATAAACATGCTTTATTAAACGGCATAGTTGCATAATTAGTAATCGAGACCGGTGATGGGTCATGATAGTACGTTACTTTCAGATGACGTGTATAATGTATATTTCGACGGAGTCTATTTATGATTTTGCAACTGGAGAAACCGACTATATTTCTTATTTTGGGTGCATATGATTACAAATATCATTAAACCAATTCGTACGTCGTATAGGTTTTGTTATCACATTTATATTTAGCGAGGCGAAAAACAACGAGAAAGATTTAAACTCCATTATATTAGACTCAGATTATACGTCTGTTACATAAAATGTAAAGGATATTAATTATAGTTATCTGACATTTCAATTTTAGAATGTATAAATAAACCGGACACTGTTGTATTGATAATTGATTTAAAATTTTATTTGCTCCATATGACCGAGAGGTGGATTAACTAAATACGTTGTAAAACAAATAATATAGTCATATTATTTAACAGGCTTCATAAATGTGTACATTTAGGCACTGAGCACAATCTGACGCACAATTCGTTAGTTTAAATTTTCAGGAGTTTCCTGCCTGTTCTACGCCCATCTTAATTAAAACAATGTCATTAGGAGGCATAGATATTTTCCATGACAAATCAGTTCACCGTTAGTTAAAAAATATTTAGTTAGGTCCCATTAAATTCCTACGCCTTCTAATGAAATTGTTGTGTACATTTGCAGATGATGACAGTGGAGACAAAAGCTCCTGAAAAATATTTTAATAATTGGTGCATAGGTAGTGTTAATTTGCCCAAATGTACATAATTTATTAGAGTATTAAAGAACATGGCTCTGTGGTTTGTTTTGGAATAGTATAAAAAATTCTTTAAGCGTAGTGTAACTGACAGCGTCTCGGTCTTTTCCACAAAGTGATTAAAATTTCAGTATTTGTCTTCACAATGATCTTTCGGTGGAATTATTTTTATGGTCTCCAATTTCGTTAAGAGGGAGGTTTGGAAGATCAGAAATTTACTGATCCATCGAGGGTGAATTTGATTTCCTCACCCTTGCTAATTATCTGACCAGAATCAACCCAATGAATTTTATCTCCTCCATCTGCTTTATGATCTGGAACATCCACATTGACGTTGGTGTTTCTGCTCTGTAACCCAGGCTCAACACAATCCATAGTACAACCAGTGATTGCAAGACACAGTATCAATAATAGTGATCTTTTACTCATCATTGCTGTAATAGAGGCTTGATTAATGTGCTTAGTCGGATGTGGTTCATTCAGGAGCAGTATACAATTCGGAATGTCTGTTGAATCTCATGAAATTTGTTCCCCCAGGTGTTTTGTATTTTCATTTAAACACCAATTTTTCGTCACCTTTCATGGCATAGTTAACAACATTTGTTAAGTACTGGTAATGATATTCTTGCCGACCTCCTGTGGTGTAGTGGCTAGTGTTGCTACCTCACAACCCAGAGATTCCGGGTTCGAATCCTGGTATGGGCTTGGATGTTTGTGTTGTCATGGTGGAGAAGACCGGGATTAAGACTGTTGGAGGACCGATACACTGACCACGTGTCACTCCAAATTCGGAATGATGACAGTCCGCAGTCGACTCGGTAGGCCCAGGCCTACAATGGGCTGTAGAGCCATGGAGAAGGAAAAAAAGCGATAGTGCTGTCAATAGTGTAGCGTTTCTAGATTCGAGAAATATAGGATTGCAGAAAACTTGACTCTACAGTCCTTGAAGGGCCTTGGACTCTCGCACAATTTTTGATCGTTCTTCTCAGTTTCCCGCCTTTGATCTCCATCTCCTTACTCCTCATCCCGCCACGTCGTCCGTGGTCTACCTTTCAGTCTTCTCCATCCAGGAATCCCAATAAACTGTCCCAACCACTTCAATATTTTGCTTTTAATATCAACCACTATATATGGATTGTTATAAGGTATTTACAATTCCTCATTACTGCAGAAAACGAACAAATGAAAATAATATTTTGCGTCGTCGTGTCAAAAACGAACGGTCATTCTGTAGTGTCGCAGCGTGACTGTGCCAGAAATTTTTGTGAACCAGATCCGATCCGAGGAACGTCGCCCTGGAACGCTTCACCTTATCGGAGATGCGTCGATTTTCCCATATGTTCGCGTGAAGACGCGTGGTGAGCGCAATCTCGATGATCGCGGGACGGACAGGTGCATATATTACAGTGTGTGAATAATTAGGCGACGGCACGCAAGCGATTTGCCGCGGTCCCACGAATCTATTACGAGGCGAACACGCAGACTCGCTTCCGGACTCCTTAGGGCCGATTTACGGCGCCCTGATTTGACCGCTTCATCCGCCAGCCATTATTTCACCACGCACGCCAAGCTCAGGCCCGCAGATTTGTCTCCACAAATCATGTCTCTGTGGTGTCGGAAAGTGAGCTTAACCGTTCAAACCCGCGACTTTGCTCCTGCTTACTCCATTCTGTTATATATAATGAATGTTGCAGAAGCATAATATTGTTTGGATATTTATCACACGAACGTAATAATTGTTGAAAGATAAGACCTTATTAATTAGTTTTAGTGTTAAAAATTTTTAAATAATTTTTAGTATTAATTTTACTGCAGTAAGTCCCTTCATTTTCAATTCGTTCCAAAAAATATTTAATATGATAGAAAATATTTTTGAACTAAAATTGTAAGTGGCAATGCAAACAGTCCTGTGCGATTTGTTTCTTATATGGTCCTTTATTTTTCGTCCTGATTAACATATTTGTGAGAGATTAGATTCCTATTTTTCATTCTTCATTTAATTGATATAGCTTATTACAAGTTATTATCAGTAATATTTTTTCAGGAGCTTTCGGCTCAATAAACCATATTCACCTCAGGTATGTTTTATAATGAAAAAAAACATCAGTGCAGAATCTTAAAATGTTTGCTTTAGTTGTAATCGTAAACGCTGCTTTATAAAAAAATATTACAGATGAATATGTCTTATTGAGCGGAAAGCTCCTAAGAAAACTAGACTGATATTTAATTTTAAAAATAATATCAATATATGTAGACCGAAAAATAGAGTATCTAATCTTTAATAACAATTTATATAAAGAAATATTCGTTATAGCATCATTACTAAGCATACCTAATATTTTCAAAAAACAAAATAAAAGATTTGTGCCCTATTATGTTCCAAATTTGAGGATGAAACATAATAGCAATTGAAAAAGTGTTTGTTTTAATTATATTTAAATAATTTTTTTGTAAATACAGACGTTAAATGAAATATTATTATTTTTAAATAAATTAACAATACACGGTATAAATATAAATGCGAGTATTTTCTACATGCATCGCACACTCAGCAATGTATTGTGGAACAACGTGAAATTCGATTATCTTTGGAGGTTTCAAAACTGAAGGAACCACGGATGATCACAAACGTTATTGCCAAACTGTTTGCGGTCAAACGTATTTGTGAAACTCGCAGTACTGCCCCACAACGTGTCTTCCATTATCAGCGATCGCACAAAATTTATGTCCAAACATTGTGACGTTTTACGTAGACGGTATATCTAATGACGCCGTCATTGACATACATCACTGCCGCCCTCAAGGCTTTCCTTCTCTGCAACTTCAGGCGTTCGTTGAGCATCTTTCCAACCACATTTTAACTTGGATTTCCCACTTGTGTGGAAAGCGTAATATTCTTTACACCAGAACAATTTAAAAAATATTTTATTTGCCGTAAATCCGTCGAATAGGTCATAACTGTCAATTTAGACTGTAATGGACGTCATATCTTCTCATAGTCCAAAGTTTCTAGATGCAGTGGAACTATCACAAAATGGCAACTCGCTCCACACGTTCCTGTAAGTGACGACCTAAGTCAAATTTTGTGATCCTGTAGCTATTACGGAAAACATCTTTGTTTTCGATCGAAAGAATAATTTTTGACCTGCAACACGACACTTCATTTTCTGATTCCGTTATGACAATCTTTTTATGCAGTACAGAATCAAATATAAAGACATTAAATCGCACATTATAATAAAAAATTAATTATCAATGCTATCATGGTTATTGATATTAATACACGATAAACTGTATAAATATCTAATATTCTAATTGTACCAAACGCCTGATTTTTAAATGCTTAAACATAAACGACTATATTACAGAAAATTTTACTCAATTAGGATGACATTTCGAGTTCCTATTTGGAAAAGTTTTAATTGAACGAAATATTATCACTTTAAATTTGAAAGTTTTTGTCTATGGTTAAAACTTGAAATTTGTACATGTTTCACTGTACTTGATTAAGTTTCAAGTTTGTTGCCGAAACATCGTTTGTAGTTGAATAAACCTTTTTGAATTTTCTGTGAAATGGTCATTTAATTTATCTTTATATAATTTTAAAAGAACAGTTGTAATTAAAATATTATTTATAACTAGCTATATCCGCGAATGCGTCTTAATCAGACTTCATCCCCCCTTTTCAATTCCCTTCCTATGCTATTAAAAGGGAGTTGCATGTTTCAGGATCACACTCATGTAGCCTGTTAACCAAAGGAAAAGATAAATACACGTTTAGATTTCTTTACCTAAGAATTCACCAAAATCAACGATACAATCAACGAAAAGTAATAGACTTAACTCAATTTACTAAGAAAAGGTTTATTTTCTACTTCAAATTTACTTTAAAAATGTTTAGATTTTATTTCAATTAAAGTTGAGAATGACGGGCAAGAAATAAAACTTCAAAAGCTTTATACGACAGAAGCGCCAAAACAGGTCAAAATAAAACTAAGCTTTGAGACAACTCCAGCCGGCTTTGGCTCGGCAATTAAATACATTTTCAAATATTCGACATGGACCACACAATACTATGTAAGTTAAAATTCCTGTTTTAGTTGCTAAATTTTTCATTGAAATCCGTAAGGGCTTTTCGGATCCTATTCGAGACAAACTTTCAGTCACTTCAATTTTATTTATTGGTATACTTGGGCGCACGGCCGATAAATGAGGCTGATTCTATTGTTATTGGTGAATATTTCCTTCAACTTGACCAGCAATATATATTTAATTTCAAAATAAAGCTTTTCACTGTATAAAATGAAAGAAAGAGATGTTTTTAAGAATGTTGGGTTGAAATACAGCTCTTGAATAATAGCTTGTAACCATGGATATTTAACCAATTGCTAATTATCAACAGCGAGGAACCGAGAAACATAGTTAATGACTTTTCCAGTCGATATTCTCTGGTTGAAGCTGGTTCTGTACCTCGAATCGAGACTTCATCCGGTTGAATTTAAATTTGGAAGTCTGCGCTTTGTAAAATGATATTGTTTTAAACTTATGTCTTACTAATAAGCAATTATTGATATAAATTTACAAATGACTGTAACCGTCTTCTTTAATACCTCTCAGATTTTTTGTCAGTAATGGTGGCATGTTAGCTGCTTAATAGGAGCCATTCGTTAATGTCACATTTACTCTGATGACATTCAATTAAAATGTTGGGTAGTAATATAGAATTTATAGCTAAAATGTTAAGTGTCGCGTTTCCATTGATTTAGAACTTCCTTTGTTTACAAATTACTGCATTGATGGGGGAAGGAAGGCTGGTCGTAACTCACCGCCGGAAGCGGAGGCGCCATATGCCTGCCTGTCTTCTCGCCAAAGCGGGTTTCCAACAAACCTATTCAAATTGTTTTCAAAATTGAGACATAAATCTACTTTACAACTACTTTCCGCTGGCACCACGAAAAGTTAATGTGGAAAGTAACAACTTAGTCGTAAACTTGATAATTTTATACTACAATAGGTAATTCCATTTTATCAAAGAGAAACTATTAGTATTTCTTAGATAATTATCACTATTTTTATCCGAGGGTCAGCATCTTGTTTCTTTAACATAAAATATTCAACCTATCGTAAAAATAAGTTAAGAGAAATACCAATCGTCACCCTGGTCTCTTATGTATTTTACAATAATTTCTCAGGGTAAAACAAAATTCCCGAGCTCTACTGACTACAGGACGCCAAAAAATTAAGGTAAAACAAAATATTGTTTTTAAAACTGATTAAATGTTATAAAAATAAAAGCTTCGAAACATATTACTTTGCTGTAAACTGTAAAAAATCCCGTGAAAAACGGCGGCAGCCGAAATTTTCTGAACGAAATTATTCTAAAATAACTGAGCTTTTTATAATAATAATAATAATCATAATAAAAACAGGATGACGACAATTAAAATTCCTTCCATTAAAATAAAATGTAAATTATGTTTAATAAAACACACATACAATATAAATTATTCGAATAAAAAATTTGTACGAAAGTTAATCATAACGTAATAAGTTTTTATTATTTTACTGTTTAACCTTTCAGTCAGGTCACAATATAAAGTAGGTACCGAAACGTTGTTTTCATTTTAACTTGAAATTTTTAATCAACAGTAACTTTTGATTAACGATTCTCGACTTAAAAAACCGGGTTAACAGTATATTGTAACGTATTATATATACAACAATATAAAACTAGAATAATTTATTAAATAAATACACCGGGAGAAACGATATGTTATTAGCCATAAACAATAGATACGAACATAAGAGCAAACTTCAATTCAATAATATTGTTTCTTTTTAAATGGAATATATGACCAAATTACAGACAGAAAATTTTTTATTTCGATTAAGAAACCATTCATTCTCATTTACATTGAAACCATTTATTCAAAGGCTTTCAATTACAATAAAGTAACTATAATAATCATTCATGAATTAATTAACGTACAATAAATAATTTTTACACGATATGCTCTTATCGTGATGTTGGACTGTTCGTGAAATAATTATTTATTTTATGTTAATTTTTTACCAATTATTGTTATTGTTATTTTTCGCAGTTTAAATGGCTAATGTCTGAATAAAATGTCTTTAATATCAATGAGGAGGAATTTTTTTAATAAAAAATGAGAATTGGAATCCTTTGACATAGTAAATGTTGAAAGTTTTTTTAATTAAACTGACGTTTCATCATGTTTGGGACTTCAACAGAAAATTTCTTTAAATTTTTTTTAATACTTAGTTGTAAATTTGTATGAACAAATATCAGTAGAAATGTGTAAAACTCTAAACTTTTCGGTTGAAACTACCCATGTAGACAGTAAAGTCTATATTTTTATACATTTCATCTTATATTTGATCATGGAAATTTCCAATTACGTACTTCCATCCAAATTGTAAAAATTATCCGAGGGGGACACAAACATGCTGCCGAAACGTCTGATTAATTAAATAAAAGCTTAATGATTGTAATTCGATCGTAAATTTATTTAAATATCGTTTATAAATTTACAATTAATTCTTTTTGTTGATGTTTTCACTACGTTTTTCTACACTGAAGCATTGGATTATATTTTTTTTGGAAAATCACAATATGTTAGCTGTGTTGACTGATGACGCTTACTAAGAGTCGGACTAGTGGAAAACGAGCCTATAGGACTTTCTGGAGGGATTAAGTCCCCAAATTGGGGTGATAAAATTGTAGATGCAGTTGTTGAATAAAGATTTTAAGTCCAAATGTAATTATTACGGTACAGTGTAAACTGTACTTTAGGGTGATTAAAATGTAGCGAGACTTTTTATACGAAAGTAAATAGAGGAGAATACATTTAAGTGAGATTTTAAATAAGATATTTTCATTTTAGGGAAGAATAAAGGAACGTGTTGAGTACTCTTCGAGGAACGAATAATTAAGCTAAATTAGCTATGAGACCTTATAGCAGAATTATGATTGCAGAAAACTAGAAATGAGGAAATTTTCGGACAGTTGATTTCGAAATAAGTCTGAGGATATTAATAATGGGAAATTAAATTTGCGGCTTGTTGGTTGTAATAAGTGAAGTAAATCACGACTACTTCCCGGCGGTTGTATGGATTAATGGTAACATAAGAATAATCATTTCACTATAAATTTCTATCAGAAAACGAACACGCTCATTGTCGAGACTATAATTTTTGAGAGTTAGTGTTTATAAAAAGATTAAAGTGTTTCCTGCGCCACATGAGTGCGCAGCTTACAAAGCTGTGTTTATTATGAGGATGCTGTGCAGGTGCAGCATCTATTTAATTAAAGGCGGTTGCTTTCCGCTGCAGAGGTTTTCTTGTTCCAGGATTCGTTCCAGGGCGTCGTGGCTGACCGCTGTCAAAATCCATAGACCATAACACAACGCAGCATGCCTCGGATAGCTTTCTTTACATCAGCTCAGAATAAATACAATACGTGTCTAACATTAAATACTTTCCTCTCCTTCATACACAAGTCTACAGAGACATTTGCGTCAGAATGCAAAATCACTCGATTTCCTTATAATGCAAACGAATAATACATGGGTCTTCCGGTTAACAATTAATTGAGAACACTATTCCTTCTAAATTACTCCTCCCATTTCAGACTTGACAGTTGACACTAAATTTGATTCTGTGATTCCGTGGGGCCAGGTAAACCGCAATAGTAATGACTGTACTCAATTTCTACTTCCTATTCATTGTTCACCTTCCCTGATAATTTAAAATGATTTAATGTATCAAAGTACTTACCTTTAAATGTGGCAGTAACCCTTAACGTGACGCTCTTTTGGAGGTAGTAATTTTTGCAGATTAGAACAATCTTGATCAGATCTGCCTATCAAGCTTCCCTCGTGCTCGTAACTCACAACAGATACGTTGGATCAAAACATTAACAGCCCTTCAGTACTATTGTTAGCTCATTTTATAAGGTCCTATTGATGAGCTGAGCCTCGAAGTATATCATTAATTTTACATTATAATTATTATTTCTTTGTACCCCATAAAAATTAACTACGTTTTTAGTTTTACATTTGTCTTCAACTTATCAAGATTCACGGAAACGGTGGATTAATCTTATAATCGTCGTATTGTTGGTCCCAGTTACACCCGGATATTACACAAGAAATTGGTCAACAACAACTGGCAAAATAATGTTCACTCGTTGCTCTTGAGAAAACGACAGGCTTACGAAAGTGTAAACTCCGCAATACTTTAGATGTCATGTGACCAGTGCACACTTCAGAAATCTATAAATTGTTGTCGGTAATACCAGGCTATAGTCGATAAAAATGTTTTAAAAATTACTATTAACAGACACATTAATTTTAATGTGCGCGACATTTTGATCTCTTAGTAGTAGTACAGAGTTCCATTAAGCATACACTCAACTTACAATGTGAACTATTTTCATTGACTGCCAACTATGTAACAAGATTAATTAAATTATCAGAACACACTGAATTCTGTAGGTTCAAAGTTCAGAATGACTAGAGCTATGTACAGTTGAACAATGCTAATATACTTGATACCGAAAATAGATTAGACTTAACAAAGACTTGTAATTGTGTATAACTTTCAAAGTTAAATGATGAAATATACAATGGGTAATTCGAAAGTGAAACGAAGGCAGACTAATAAGGACTCAGCAATATTAGTAAATAAATGAGAGGAATGAAATAATGTTCAACTGAAAGTATTAACAGACAGTAGAAGGTTGTGTAACTGTAGATTTTCGATTTTAATGAATTTAAGAATGTCATTTTCTGCTCTATTTTTTACTTTATTCCTCATTAAATGTAAGTTGCCCATTATATTTTTTCATTTGTTTTGAGTCCCGTGGATAACGTTCCGGTTAATTCGACCTAAGAGAGATTCCGTTAGCTACGGAAGGCAGCATCGTCACTGAGCGTTTCAGTTTCAGCTCTGTATTAATCGATGCAGAAGGTGCTACTGTGCGGTCTGGACCGTGTTCCTTTGACGAACGTTCTGATTATGCACGCAGCGGTGTCAGAATGCACCTCCTAACGGGCCCTACAATGGCGATTTGCCGCGATAACATGCGTAGCGCACGCACTCGGAGGTGTGGATTGCGGCAGAGTCCTCGCCATGAAATCGACGGAGCCATTTGTCTGACTCGATTGTCCACGCGCGTCCGCCGTTTCCGGTGCTTCGACCCACCGCGAAGACCCAACAGATTCAACGTAAAGAAATGTGCCGAAACATGGCGGCTATTTGGACATTACCGGTACACAGATTCCGTATGAACGAAATGCTCACAGTTATATAAAGCGTGTGTTGATAATCCTGTAGAGGATTGTTTAGACGTTTGCTAGCGAACAACAGCTTTGAGAAGGTGGAAGGTCCTGATTGAAGATTTCTGGCTGATTATTATGAAAAATATATGAAAAATTTTCTTTGGAGAGCAAGATCGACTAACAAAGGTTCCCAATTAATCTCATATTATAAGTGGTGCTCAACGTGGGGCCCGATACCAAGACCCTGAGATTTAGAGTTCTATGCTGTACCAACTGAGGCGGACTACTATGTGTTTTGGATAGTCCAGTAATGTATGCAGCTAATATAGAAGATCGGCCTGAGGTCTATATTATTTGTGATATGGATTCATGCTCTGACAAGAAATCTTGTATGGCTTTATATGACTGGTAAATAAGCCCTGTATAGAGAAACACTTCAAGCGGATAGTAATGGAAGATCAAAGCTTCGCGATGCAGTTAGACTAGTAGCAGTTGAATCTTTTGAAACGCCAAAACAACATGACAGAGCAGAAACACTTGACGAAGAAAAGGCACAAACTAGTGCCAATAAACCCTGAATTAAAAGTGTTGGTTGACCGGAAGTATTTTGTGACATTATATTACAAAAATTTAATAAAAATTTGGAATCTGTAGGAGTTGAAGGAATGAATATCTGCGACTTGGTACTCTGAGGAATCTGTGAGAGATGTTTATAGTGAGATTTTCTGACAATACGATTACTGATGGCAGATTTGAATAATTTTTTAAAGCAATGTTAATCCTAATTCATCTCATGTTATAAAATACACATATATAGCTTCAGCTGAAGCTATAACCGAGGCTGCTCAGCTCTACTACGATATTTCGTCCCTCGAAGGAGGAAAAGTATAGGGCGCCAGGTATTTTTTATGAGGAATACAAACTTTAACAGATTAAAAACTATTTAATCAATTCTGAGTCATGAGTAACGTTATATAGTACAGGACGAGGTCATTACACCGACTACATCTTCTTTCACTCGTCGGATATTCAATAAGCATACAAATACGCGACAAATATAACTCCGTTAACTTGTATCCCACTCTATTTGGGTCTAATACGACGTATTTTTGTGGCTTGTTCGTTAGCCGTGCGTGGTCGTGAGGATTCGCGACCCACCAAACACATCCTTCTCCTAAGACATTAGCGGCGACTGACTAAACCCAACATATTCGTTTTTCACAATATTGAAAATATATGGTCACATGACCTCCACAGCCAATCACATGCACACCTTTTCCCGCGTTTGACCCGGTTATCTCTCACAGTATTTTCGTTTTACAGCGAAATAACACGTGAACACCTCGTGCGTGGAATATCCAACAATGGTGTATGCTCGTTGAAGGTGCCTATGCCACTCTCTGAAACGGTATTCAACTTGCACGTTCCATTATATATAAAGAGATGGCAGATATGACCAATTAAACAACTGGTAACTGCTCCCAAAATAGAATGTAAATCTAATAAGACAGATCTGGCCATAATAGCTTCCAGTATAAAGTATCCTGAAACGAAATATACTGCAAAAATGAAAAACTGTGTTGTATTGACTACTTGGGGCAGTGAAGGTATTTTTTTGTTGATAAACAAGCCCCCGCCCGAATGTAAACGAAATAACAGAGGCAATTGATCAAAGAAGATAAAAAAGCACCGTCTACGGCATAGACACGTGGAAAAAATTGTTTCATGACAAAACTATTTGTTACGGTCAATATATGTCGTTAAATCAATATTTTAGGCGGAACTGAATCTGGTTGAACGACATAACCAAGTGGCGTGAGTTAGTAAAGGACTCGAGAAGCTTCGTTGTTTCTCTTGTTGAGCACGAATAGACCTACAGAATAATAGACTGTACAACCATCGCAAAATTTGAAACGACTCTGTAGATGTAAGAGCGAACCCCAGAAAAAAACTGAAGTTGCTTGAAAAAGGAAACTTATATTCAGAAAAATTACTGTTCTTCATTAGACTTGCCGAAATTTTAGTCATGTAAAAACAAAAACTAGGTCCATCTAATCAATATACGGATGAACGGTGCGTCCAAGTACACTTCAGAAACCAACCGTCTTGGATTATTTGATGAAATGATCGGCAAACCAAACATATTTTATTACGATTCCATTCACATCCCGTCCATTTCCTTCTTGAATTTGCAACCTTTCTGTAAGTATTTGAACTGTTATACTTAAGTCTGAACTTAAAGAGAACCAAATTTCACCCCTCGAGGCATCCGTGTCTTTTTCGTTCCTTCCTCGCCAATAATATAACTTCTCAGTTCTCACTCCCCTCAGCTATTACAGCTCAATTATAAATTTCCTAGCTTCACTCACCCAAGTTTAGAAGCTCATTTCGCGTCCTAAATCCGTTGTTAAAATTGAAAATGGCGTAGAAGGGGACAACGCTTTTACAGTCTCAATGATTTCAGTGTACCGTGGAAATTACGTGACTATAATTAACCTACTTCTAATAATCAATTGGACAAACGCGGCGAATGCGACAAATGTGGCGTTTCGGACGATTAAAACGTGGACGAGAAGTCACTTTACATTGTTCGAAAGCATTGTACAGTCAGAAATGTATTATAAATAAATAAAATAAACGGCCAAAAGTCACCAATAGAAGAATAACAGTTCTTCTGGCAAACAGAGAGAGCGGGCAATTCCAAGTTCCTAGCTGATCTCGCTCTCAGTGCCAACAACTGTAATCCAGAGTTATCTTCACCCAACAAAACTCTCTGTCAGCTATAGCAGGGTCATGAAGCTATCACACTCTCGTACAGGAACATCATTCTTGACTTTTGTAAATTGGCGCTTCATTAAAGCGGTGTAAATTAACCGCGTCAAAGTTATTCCTTTTCGTCCCCTAAGCGAAGCAGATCCTCTCCTCATATCTATTTACCAAACCCTAAACATGAACGAATGACGCTATAAATTGTGCCCGAGTCATGTGGCACATTTGAACCGATCTGTCAAAAAATTGGCGCTTGCTATGTAAAAGATTGGCCTCGTTAGCCAGAAGTAAAATTAAATTTAATAAGAATAAATTAGTGCTTCATGACCTTTCGTCAAACAATACAAAGAAAACCAGACCTTAATGTTGCTTAAAATGTCATTTTATTATATTATATATGGCACGGATAAAAAGTTCTCGGGCTTTCACCCGGGTCACATCACTTGTAAAATACAATGTTTCGATAGCTAACTCCGCCATCGTCTTCAGGTAACTGAGTTATCTATGGAAACGTATTTTACAAATTATGTAACACGGGTGAAAACCCGAGAACTTTTTATTCAGTCCATCCACTAGGAAAGCCTACATTGTCTAAAAATGGCACGATTGTATTTTGTGCTTTTCGTGATCATTTTATTTTTTCTATCAATTATTATTGCACCTGAAGAGAATCCAATATAAGGAACGCGAAATTGTTATGTAACAATTCTTTATTACAAAAATTTAGTTTTTTTCTGACTGACTGAGCTGATTACTAATTTTTAATGAAGTCAATATGTTTCCTCGAGAAACAATAAAAAATGATTTTTTCTACATTGTTTTGAATATAAACATATTGAATCAAATACATTTTTTCCTCTCGAAGAAAAATATTTTATTATTGACATTTTCTTCTCAAGCCCTCTTTGCAGCGTGAATGTTTAGCAATCTTTCTGATTCATTACTCCAGCAGAATCTGAATCCATTAAAGAAAACAGCACATGCGTAATTTGGAAGTAGACTGTATAAATTATTAACTGTTCACCGGATCGTATGCCATCGACATGGATAATAAAACATGGAATGATTCTAATGAGAAATGCGGGTTGTAATAAGCTAGATATATATATTTTTTGTTGTTGTTGTTGCAAAGCCTGTGAATTGATTTGCAGAACTAATAATGCTGCTCACGTAATCACAGATGGAAGTCTTTCAGAATAACGAGTTATATATTTTTTTTACAGATCAGTCATTATGTTTAGCTGAACTTTTCACTCCATCGCCGCCTGTAAGTAAATAAGGAGACGACAGCTTTTATTGTTGGCGGGAGAAAAGTTTCCATTGAAGTTCCGAGACAATGGACATTGTGAACGCGGGGCCTTCCCCGTCACGGTGTGGGTGTGCCTTTGTGATAGCTGCTAAGCTAATAAACAGGTCAACTGTGAGGCTGCAGAATCCCGCGAAACGAAAATTAATGGACCCCCTTCACCAATAGACAAACCTTCCCCTTGTGTGCGTGCATGTGAATCACTATACGTGCTTTCTCGTATTGCGCCTAAATTTTGTGTCCTCAGGGGTTCTGTGTCTGTTTCGAATATTGAGGGGTGATAATACGGTTCCAATTAACTAAAGCAATATTTCGATTTTCACCAGATAATAAAAATATTGAATTAATGTTGTTGTTGTGGTATTAGTTCCTAAGACTGGTCTGATGCAACCCTCCATGCTAACCTACCTTGGGCAAGCCTTTTCATTTTTGCATAACCACCACAACGTAATCTACTTAGCGTATTCCATTCTTGGCATCCCTCTTCCGTTCTTATCCCACAAACATTCCCACAATGCTATTTTACAAGACTATCATGTCTCAAAACGTTCTCCATATTGTTCGCACTTCCCCTATTCTGTTAGAGCTTCCTCGTTAGTGATTCTATCCACCTATCTGATTTACAGCATACTCCTATAGCACCCCATCTCTTTTCCTTTCCGCAACTCCTATTGTCCACGTTTCGCACTCATATAACGCCACGCTCCATACGAACATTTTTAGCAGCGATTTCCTAATTTTCATACTTACATAACACGTTAGTAAATTCCTCTTTTTCGAGAAAACCGTCCTTGCCTGTGCTATCCTACTCTTTGTGTCTACTATGCTTCTTTTTTTTTACTTCTCCGTGACTCTACAGCCCATTGAGGGCCTGGGCCTCCCGAGTCGACTGCGGACTGTCATTTGGAGTGACATGTGGTCAGCGTATCGATCCTCCAACAGTCTTAATCCCGGTTTTCGCGACCATGCCAGGATTCGAACCCGGGACCTCTGGGTTGTGAGGCAGCAACGCTAGCCACTGCACCACAGGAGGTCGGCACTTCACTTCTACCATCCCTATTTATTACGCTTCCCAAGTAGCAGAATTCCTTAACTTCCTCCAAAATATCCCTTCCCAATCTAACACCCTTTGTTATTCCACTCTTTCCCATACTACACTCCATTACCTTTGTTCCCCTCTATTAATCATCATATTGAACTCTTTCTCCATGACCACGATCATACCATTTATTATGGTGTCCAAACCTTCCCCTGATACTACAACATCGTCGGCAAAGCGTACGGTTTTTATTTCTTCTCCGTGCAGTATGATCCCTTTTCCATATTCCGTTTTAACTTTCTTCGTCGCCTGTTCTATATATCAGTAGAACAGCATTAGCGACAGACTGCATCCTTGTCTTACTCCATTCTTGATTTCGGCTTACTTTTCTCGATGTTCAATTCTAATTACAGCTGACTGCTTTCTGTAGAGATTATGTATTAGCCTTCTTTCTCGATACGTTATTCCTGTGAATTAATAGCAATGAATAAAGAATTCACCAGGACGATCGGACGAAAGTGTTTGTTATTGAATTTAACGAAGAGATTTTTTTTGCAAATATCTAAGGTACGTTGGGTTGTGTTCAATGTTTTTTGTAAACAAAAAATACCTAAGTCTAATCTAACAGCGCAATTTCATCAAGGGGATATCGCGGTGAATTAACACTTTGAATTCAGGTTCGTAATTTATTATTTACAACGTCACTAATACCACTGTTTTAAGGTAATGATTTTTGAATCATTGGCATTTTCTAAGCCACAAAATATTTGCATCATTTGGAAGATTCAGCACAAATAAATTTATTAATTGGCTCTCAAGAACCAAAAGACACTTTACTAAACCAAAATATTTGCATCATTTGGAATATTCTGTACAAATAAATTTATAAAAACATCTAAGAGTAATCTAACAGCGCAATTTATCTAGGCTGAACACTAGTGAGTCAACACATTGAATTCAGGTTCTTAGATTTATTATTTACAACGTCACCACTTCCGCTTTTTTAAGATAATGACTTTAATTAGTATTGCAATTGTTGCAATAAATTTATTTAATATACAGATTTAATATAATTGCACTGAAGTAAGTTTTCAGGCTTTGTGTTTTTTAATTATCGACCCTGCAGGCCAATCATTTCTGTCGTAAAAGAGCACTGATATTGTGTACAGCATGAATTATGGGTTTTATGCATAGAACAATTTTCTTTTATAGTTAAAGCCCATTGTTGTGCTGCATAAAAGAACGCTTATTCATTGTTATAAATAAAACCATTGTAGCCATAGCTTTTGTGTTGTCCAAAATTAATATCTATTACCATATCAGTTTATGTATTTTTTTCTATCATTTATAAATACATATCAAATAACCTCAATACTCATGGAAGTCACATAACTCATTTTACAATTTCTGTAAAGTATTGTATCAGTCAGGTATTTCATAATGATGTTATTTTTTATATAGGTATTTTATTTTCTGAACTATGTACGTAAATATATAAATTAATTTATCTCATTTTTATATTTTTATTTTCTAAATTCAAATTTTCTGTCTTCAATATTTTTTCTCAGTCTCTTTATTTTTTTTACGTACTTGATTGATTGTTCTGATGTGTCCTCTTTTCTGGTTGGACGACTAAGTAAACTAATAAATAAATAAAGCAATAAAGTTAACGCAATTATTAGTTAGACATTTGTAATTGATAAGAACGCAATTTAAAAAAGTCTGACAAGACCTATTTGAGAAGTGATAAATAAAGCTTTAAGAGGAGAAGAAACGAAATATTTAGTTGAGTCCGAAGCGAAGCAAACGTTGGGCAATTGGCAATATAAAAAGCAACTGAAAGCTACAGGTCAACTTTCTCAAGTGAACTTGAACAGGAACTCCGATGTGAATTTACAACTTTGTGAATCCATGTTACGATCAGTTATTTTTATCAATAATTCATCACGTTTGCAGATGTATTAAGAAGTAATTGCTTTACAAGTGTGTAAATTTACGAACTGAAGCTAATGAAATTTGCGATAAAATTAATTTAGAATATTTCCACATCTCACATTTAGAGAATTGACTATTCTGCAGGACGGTGATAGTTTGATTCATACTTTCAACTAATTCAAAAAAGATTTGTATACCAATGTAATAGACGGATCTTTAAAGTCTTTAGTTTTTTTCTGAGATTGATATTAAAAATTTGAAAATATCGGGGAAATAATCTGACTTATGTCATTCACCATTTTCATTTCGTTCAAAAGTTTTCCTATCTAAATACTACCAACATCCTAATTTCGATGCCATCATAATATTCCCTATAAAATCGAAAATCATCTGACATTACTGATATTGTAATATAAAATTTGTTTTAAGTTTAAATATTTTCTTTGCTTAATAGAATGTACGTTTTACATTTCAAAGATATCTTAGTTTACTTCTGAAAGGTCCTGAGGTAAGGACGAAAAGTTGAGTTTGTCGATGAAAAATTTCTATTTTTTTTAAATGTATTGTTCTGACTTATTTGGTCAATAATATTTATAAGTTATATCTAGTAATCCTTATATCGTATAAAATGGTTCTTCGAAATAAATCAAGCAGATGTTCTCACAGAAGGCGTATCGAGTTATAAAAAAGTAAAGTACTTATGACCGAGGTATTTATGTTGTTTACTACCTGTTAATGAGTAATGATAGATAATAGTAGTAATAGTGCGACAAGGTGTGTTTGTAAGCTGCAGTTTACACCATTACACTATCAAAAACTCCCGTCGGAAGAATATATAGTTCTGAAGTCAGCTGCTTTTAGTTCTTTACTGCTTAGCGCAAATTTATTTGAAATTAGTGTCGCTTAGGCTATTAGAAGTGGTATATGGGCGGACGTAGTTAGCAGATTAAGTTGTCATTTCATTACCAACATAGCCACCTGGCTGAATGGTTCTAGGAGAACCCCTATTTCGGAATTTATTACCATTGATGAATAATATCGTTCAATGCCGCTTTATCAAGCGGAAACTAAACGTAATAATTTATTACGAGAGACATGCCTGCCGTAACCAAAATAGGCAACGTTATCCAAGGAATTCAGTTTTATACCGAATAAAGGTCGGTGAGCTTCTCACATTTCCTGTATTTTGTTTCGTATTTCCTTATTCATAAAGTTTTCCTACGTCTTTTATTTTATTTCCTTTTCATTATAGTAATAAATAGAATCATATAAAATAAAAACTACTTAAAAATTAAGAAGCAATTATATGCAAATATTAGAGTAACTTTAAGTTCTGTGTTATAAGAATAAATGCTTATTATTAGTAGGTAGGCGTGTATAATTACGACCAATATTTTCACCTATTTAAATGGATCAATCCACGTAATATTTGTTGCATATTTGAGTAGCAACTTATTTGTTTTATCAGAAAAACTGTCTAAATTTAAATTGTCTTACTATTACTGTAGTATTTGATACTCCACTAATAAATGTTCGTAATAGGTCCTTAACGGATACTTGACATTATGCCAATTAGATAATTATTAAGAAAATTATGAATTACAACTAAAGAATACCAGGGCCTATGGGACTTATTGAGTAATTCATTGATTCCGAGGAAGCTTCCGACAACTATAATTTATGTGAACCGAGGTTAATGTCGTAATCGGCTTAAGAGCAGAGTAAATGGATGACAAAACAGTCTGGGAAATTTGATAGAAACTGAACAGAGGAAGATAATTATAAATCTTTATTTTGAAAAACAATTTATATGAGTTACGTACCATAGGTACTATTGCATGGAAATGGACGGGTTAAAAACCATTACAGGCTGTCAGGGCTACAAACATGGAGAAAACAATGGTTTTTACCATTAGAAGTGTTACATGAATATGAATACCCAGTACAGTTTGTCGATACGACAGGATAATAACAATCTGTTTGGCGACTGAAGGGAAGATTGAACGAAAGTCAGTGTTACTGAGTATGTCATGTGAATCGAAGAGGTGCCAATGTGTCATGAAGCGTTAGAAAAATTTTGGGCATGGGAATTTTGGTTAATGCTGGAAAAAATCGCGTGGTTTGGTGATACGACAGACAAAAATTATACTATGTGCTGACAATTGCAGACAGAATGTAAAAATCACTCGGATGCTTGTACGGACGGCAGAATTGTAGACTACACAGTGAAAATTGCTTCATTTAAGTAAAATTCACGAAGGAAAAATGGTGAAATGCAACATATTTATTTATTATGAAGACGCATACGTGATGGAATTCACATGCCCGTTACACGGAAATCTATGGATAGTCTACGTTTCGTTACGTGAGCAACTTTTCGTGTTCCTGGTGGCCTCTAATTCTTCCTCGCCTGTTAATTAATCAGCGTGCGCTTCTTTTCTAGCCTTACATCACGTGCGAACAAATGTTAGCTATGAATCAACCCAGTAGCCGGGAGTAATTATTTGAATGAAGACGGGCCTTCCCCCCTTGTGGGCGGGGCCTACGAGCCCCTGATTGGTCGCACTTGTCCCGTGGAGGGGGAACTACCCTGCTGTGCTGACACGTTCTCAAAAGATATCAAACATGCAGAAAAGAATAACAAACATGCCGTACAAGAGCAAATGCACCAGTTCGCTATTTTATTCGATATTACACTATTTCGATTAAGTAAAATATATAAATGGATGTACATAACATATCACAGACGAAAATATACCGTGTCTAGACTATACGTACGGAGATATTAATTATCTTGAAATGTAATACATAAAAGAATTCATTGTTTTGCGTCTTCTGTCCAGAAAAGGAAAGACCCCTGCATATTTTTAATGAAATTCTTCGGAAACATGATTGAAATTGAAAACTACGATGCTGTCCTTCTTTACAAGTCAGAGAAAGCGTAGAACTGATGAAGAAAATTTGTTAATATGAATGTTACTGTTACAACAGTGCTTATCGATGTCCAAATAATCTAAGTAGTACAATTATAATAGGGGGAGTGGGCACTGATACAGTGAGTAGGATACTGTGATTAGGTGTAGTAACCTAGTGGTAAAGATATCAAACATGTTGAAAACAAAAGTAAGAAGGATAAAGACAAGATAGGATAAACTTTTAAATGTTTAAAATTAAGAAAACACGCTAGGGCTGGACTAAACCGTTTCTTTATCCAGGGTTTATCTTAGCTGTCGAAACGCACATTAGTTGTTCGTGAGTGTGTTTTCTGTTCCTGTTTCATTACTTTTATTCACCATTAACAATTAGAACTTTCACCCTCATTTAATAAACGTTGCAATCCTCTACAAATTTGATTTCAAGACAGAATTATTAAAGCGGAACGTACAATTCCTATTTAGGGGCTGATTTCTGAATTTACTTTCTCAATAATATTCAACAATAAGAAGAAGTTTCCTAAATAGCTACTCTGCCGAGATACTTTCATGATTTTATGTTTTTGAGTTGTAGATTCTATGACGTAATTTGTTAAATTTCTTGGGTTTCAGAGAGAAGCATTTATTTCATTCCATGCCTGTTTTTCGTGCGATTTGTTTAGTTAATTTAGTTATTTGGGTTCCTTGTAGTGGAAATGTTATATAAATTATTTTAGATAAATCTACCTAGAACTAATATTGTCTTAAAAAGTTGTGGTCGAAAATTTCTGTTGTTCATGAGACACTGAAGACGTAGAGCAAACTATGCCCACTCCCCCCTCCTAAAATATAGATTATATATTTTTATTAACGTTTTCTATAAGCGCAATACATGTAACTGGTGCTTGGATAAATGAAACGTTTTTCACAGCATCAAACTACTTAATTTGAAGTTTTAATCAGAATTTAGTTTTTAGATTTATTTAAAGTCGTTAATGGTCATCAGCGAATTTCTACAATTTCGAATACGTTTTTGAAAATTTTTTGAAAATTACCAGAATGAGGAATAATCTTGTAAAAGCTGAAGAACGACGGAAAGCATTTGCTATATTTGAGATATTGGTAGTGTAGTGTTAGTTTAATTAATTTTGGAAATATAAATACGGTAGATCAAAAATTATAACACAATTGCCGAATTATGATTTTAGATAGATTCGACGTTGAAGTTGAGAATATGAATTCTCCAAATTTTTATCTCAGTTGTAAAACTAATAATTTTTCAGTACAAAAATAATATTAAATAGAAATATAACGCAGACAGCGGAAAGGTAACAAAGATTGATAGGTTGAATTCAGGAACCAACATTTATAACCTATCCGTATTGTACAGCATAAAAACATCACGGAGAACGTAATACTAATTTTCTGTAACAAATATTTCCTCAGAAAGCCAAATGTAGTCAGAAATGAGTTGTCTAAGGAAGAAAACAAAATGTCTTAATGTTATCGCTATATAAGTTGTTTGCAAATATTACTGTTATCATTGCTTTTATATCCCCACTTAGCTCTTTTTTTAAAAAGAAACTGGTGTTCAAACGTATCGGATTTACGACTACATAATTAAATACCTTGCTTAAGAACAATAAAGACTGTAGATAGGAGGAACGTACCGGGTCCTTGACACGTTTTGCGAAATTTACTGAACAATCGCAACAACAACGTGACCCAACTGAGGAGTTTTTTCCACTTTTTTCTACAAATAAAAAGCTTGTAACGAAGTAAATATTTTATTAAGTTGAATAAAGAAGTCTGATAAACCGAAATTTCGTACAATCGTAATGTTTCCATAATGAGTGCCTTATTACTGGCCGCCATCTGAATAAAACTTTAAAAAAGTATTTTCGTTTTGTTAGAATGAAGACGTGAATGAAATTGTGCAATTACAAGATTTTTAATGGTGTCATAGAATCAAGACTAACTTAATTTCCTCAAAGATTTGGTGCTATACTTAACAATTTTAAAAAATGTATATTAAGAATACTAGATTTATTTTTAATTTATTTAACTTAGTCAATTAATTTTACGCGTGTGAAGGTTGATGACAAACGCTCTTAATAATATGTTTCCGATTCTTGTATGAGCATTATGATTTGAGTAAGTGAAGCACATTAGTTAGGTGAGGTAAATATTGTTGAAGAATAACTAAAGGGCTATATATTTAACTATTCTCTACTAGTTACGAATTTATTTCGTATTTTTCCCTCTCAGATTTCGTTTCTTAGTTGATATGATTCAACCTATATACCTATTCCAAAAATTTTGTATTCAGTTGCACAATGATGAATACATTAAAAATTCCTTAAAGACATAATATTCAATTAACGAGGAATTAAAATTTCATCAAGTTCCTTTTTATATTCAGTCATTATTCAAAATACAATATTAAGGGCTTTCGGATTTTTTGCCACATTCATCTACAGAACATAAATATACAAATTTATATACATAAATGTTATTTTGAATCTTAAAGTCAATGTTATACAATTCAAGAAATTTCACAATCTAAAGCAGATACATCCATGTCATTGTTAATCATTTTCGTACCTCATTTATAAAATATATAAAAATTGCATTATGAATTTTTATATATGAGGAAAGAAAATGATAAAAAATGACATGGATGTATCTGTTTTAGATTGTGAAATTTCTTTATTATATAACATTGACTTTAAGGTTCAAAATAAGATTTTTGTATATAAATTTACATATTTATGTTCTGTTTATGAATATGGCAAAAAAGCCGAAAGCTCCTAAAATTGTGTTATGAATAAAGACTGTGAATGTAAAAAGGGGTTTCTTTTTTAGAACTTGATGACTTAAAATTCATTGAAATTGATTCTTATTTTTTATCATATTCTTGGCTGTAATCCTGTGTTTGTTTGTTGCAAGTTACTTTAATTTGTTCCTTAAGACTTACGAAATTCAGATTGTTTGGAGTATAACATTATGCTTTACATAGTTATATTAATATTATAATAAATTAAATTTCAACGGCCCATAATTGGTAAAATTAGACTGTTCTCCCTTTTCCAGTTTTTTTACACCCAATCCTTTTTACAAAGTTTTAGTTATTGAAAATACTTTATTTTAGCAGTTCTTATTTACTTAAAATATGTTTTATTATAAAATAAACTTTCCACAGGTTTTCTTAGAATTAATGATCTTTTAGATGTACGCCAAAATGTTTATGAAGTGGAATAAATTAGCTTCTTAGGCGGTAAATCTAAAGTTCAAATACTCTATCAAAACCTTCCCTTTTTAAAATGAAATTATTTCAAATTTACTATAAGACAAACATTCACATGCTAATATGTTCATTTAGCTCATTATACGAATCTAGATCCTCCGATTTTTGACTAGGAGATAATTATAGCGTCTAACAGAAAGTTCCGAATGAAAACTAGTTGGAAAATACAAATGCTCAATTTTTAACTTATAAACCGGGGTCGAAATAATTTCAGGAAATTAAATAAAATATAATGCTCTGAAAATATATTTTTGGGGATGAGTAATTATAGTTTTCTGTAGCGAATATTTTTAAACTACTTGATGAGAGAAATTATTTTTGAAGTCTATTGGATCGTAAAACGTAACGACGTTATGAAATCCAGACAAAATGTTGTTGACGACATATTAAAATTAAATTATTAGATAATATGGCAATTTTTTTGAACATTAAAGTCGTATTACACTGAAGATGTTGATGTTGTATTTTTTTTAATATATAATATATAGAATATATAAATTTTCTATTAGAATTAGTGATAAGGATATTATTTTTACGTATTAGGGATACTTACAGAAAATTTAAGCAATTGTTAGTTTCAAGTTCGTAGGTAAACTGTAAAAATTTATTGCGAAATATTTATCCAAACTTTGTCTGAAATAGTGACAATATTAAGGATAAGTTAATTTGACTTATTAAATAATTAAAGTTATACATAACTCACAAGCAAAATTACACATCTGCAAAATCTGTTCAACGGATTATTTCTTATTTAATTTATTGCAATACTTTTATCCCCGTTATGTATCTGTAATAAAAGTTCCATACATTTTTCTGGAAAATTTAGACATGTGTTTAATTTTTAAATAATAAAGCAGGGTTGAAAGAGTTATAGCAAATTAAATGAAATATGATTAATTGTTAAAATGAGTAATTCTTCCAGTGTAAATGTACCTAAAAACTGAGATCTCATGTTACTGGCAAGAGAAATGTAAATAATTTATAAAAAAGAACTATAGGGGAAATCCAATGAGTTTGATGAAAATTAATTTCCCAATCCTGTAATTTGATAGGTTGTTCCACGAAGGACATCTAATCGTCTCGCGAAAGGTAAATAGGATATCATTATCAGAAACTGTGAGAGAGGTACTTCGGTTAATTAACGTCATTAGGCAGGATAAGGAACCAGCTCAAGCGGTAAATGTGCCAATCTGTGCCTGTTCTGGTTCTTGCGATTAACATAATCTAATCAATATTAACTATCTACTGCCAATAACATGTCTGGCAAATACTTTTTTATAAAAGTTTTGCACTGTTTCTTCATTTTTACCAAAGGAACAATTTGACGACGTAAACCAATAGCTGGAGATATCTAGACTTATTAACGATGTATAAATTGCCTTTATTTCATTATTATATCGGAAATGTTAGTTTCGATTCTCTTTTAGCGGTATTTATCCAAGCTCAAATCAGTGCCACTTGACTGCATTTTCTGCTTCATTTCCTTCGCCCTCTGGAATTCTGCAAACACATTTTTGTGATTAATCTTTATATAATTAAAGCCAGTAAAATTAATGACAAATTACAATTATTAAGTTCGTACATATCTAAACGTCATCAAACAGTTTCCACAGCAACAACAGGATTACCGCTAATAATTGAGCAAGTTTGTAAAAGGGCAGTCAACATCATAATTTAAAAAGTATATAATTAATTAATAACAACAATAGTAGTGTATTAAAAATAAATTATTATTCATTTATATATTTATTATACATAGGCTTGTACATTCAAGGACGAACAAGTTCAAGTTTTAAAAATTTGTTTAACATTTTATTTGAGAGTAAGTGTATTATTTCCCATAATGCTCTTCAATTTCCCCTACCCCATGGCTATTATTGACAATCGTATTTTGTAAAATCTAAGTTTAATTTTAGAGAGATTCGGGTGTAAAATATTAGCGGTAACAAAATGAGAATCTGTAACAGACGAGGACCAACCTTTATCTGTCGGAATTACATATCAAATAAAGTAATGTATTCCATACTTCTAAAATTAATGATATGTTATTCAGTCTGAAACCAGTAAACCCTGTTTTTAATTTACTCACTAAATTATAGGATAGAACAAATACATTATCTAGTGCTAACTTCATTTATAGTGTTCCGTGCAAAATCTGTTGCATTGAGTATACTCCAATACACTTTAAAATTAGAGTTTACCACAAAAAAATAGCATAAGAAAGTCAAACTTCTTTGTCGTCTGTCGTTAAAACAACCTGACTTTAATTTGAATTTAAGTAAGCAAAAATTTTACTCAGCAAGCTCTTTAAAACGTAACTTATATTTGCCGAACTTAATACAAAAACACGATAATAATTTATTTTTACTACACTACTATTTTTTATTAATTAATTATATGCAGTTGTATATCGATGTTCTTGACCACGAGTTTTCTAGTTTGTTTACTTAATAGCAGTAAGTCTGTTGTTGCTGTGTAAACTGTTTGTCGGAGTTCAGAACTGTACGAACTCATGTATTGTAATGTATATTATTATAAATTGTCAACAAGAGAGGGGAATATTTTTGAAAAATTATATTCCTCGCCCCCTACTTTGTGTGATTTGAAATTCAAAATAACGATCACCGCCATGACTCAGGATTTTAATCGAGTCAAGAAATCTACTGGTATCTCAAATAAGCACAGTAGCTGAAATTTTTTTGAAACAATGGTACAATACCGAGACAGAGATTATCAGTCTCAATAACCACATGCACATATCTGAGGTTTATTTATGTTGTAAGTTTCCGAAGCCCCCAGGGACGGTAGTAGTGTCTTACCTTTACAGTCCTTGCTTCTGGGTCTCAAAGATCACATGGACAAAATTTGGTCCACGCGTATATATTTGTATGTGGCAATTACAGACAAAAACATTCACTAACAGTAAATTATATGTATGATAAAACGATACTTGAACCATCTTCTCGCTTTCATTACCGTGAAATATTGTAGATATTCGTATCTGGAAAATAAAATTGAGTGTCTGTGGCCCGGGTGTTTATATAATCAATCTACACTGTGAATTATAAAACATTTTACATTTTTAATTACTTAAAGAAAGTGTTAGTTACACTTAAGCAATATTTCACACTTAACAGAAATTTAAAATTATCTCGCTTGACACGTAATGGCTATGGCAAGTTCTGTATGTCGTTAGGGTAGAACATTTTTGACCTGAAAGAGGTGAAGGAAGGAACCTAGATTTTCAAAACGTCGACAGAAAAATTCTCCGAAATGATCAAAACTTTGAACATTGAACGGGTCTTGGACCAGAAATTCAATGGATTTACAAATATTTATATTCGTATCATCTGAACGCTGCAAGATATTGTATTTATTAAATCTACAAATGGGCAGATGCCTGGTGGCAGATACATAGAACTTAAACAATAATTAATAAACTGGTCGTAAGGACCATATTTAACTTATAGTTAAATGTATAATTATATTCAATATAAATAAATAAGTGTGGAATCATATTATTAGAAATGATGTTTTAAAAAAAGAATAGTATTTTTTTGCCTGAAAACAAAAAAAAACTGGAAATATATTTCACTGTAGTATATTTTTAGAGATTTCGCAGCACTGATCACTTCACTACACTGCACTACACTACACTAAACTTAGATTAAGTCTAAATTTTCTTTCTGTTAGAGGAAGTTCCCCAAACACTCCTGTAGGCAGATTGTTCCAGTCATTAATTGTCCTATTTAGGAATGAGTATTTTCCAACGTCTGTTTTTTGGTTCCTTGCTTGTAATTTAAACAGGTGATCACTCCTCCTCCTCCCGTTCCGAGTCGATTCTTTCATTCTATCTCAGATACCCTGCCAAGGTTTTTTTGGCCTGCAAAAGCTCTGTAGTAAATGTGTAGCCTAGCTGTGTTTCTCTCTTCTTGTCTGTAGCGTATCCCACCCTAGTCGCTTTACCTTTTCGTTCCCATGCCCAGGTCCTATTTGTACGAATTTTGCGGCCTTCTTTGCACCCTTTCTAAGGATTCTATTTGACCTATCCTGTACGGATCCCAGCATGCTGCACCATATTCCATAAGTGGGCGTACTAATGACAAATATGCCAACTCTTTAGATTTCGCATTCCCCTTGTTGAGTGTTCTCATGACAAAGTGCAAGGTGTTCCACGCTTTCCTTGTAGCATAGTTTACCTGCCCCAGCTTACTGTTAAAATAAATGCCTAGGTATTTACAGTTAGTCTCCTCGATCACTGTTTCCCCATCTATTTTATATATCGAGGCATATTGAACGCGCATTTTAGTAAAACTAATCGCCTTACTTTTACTATTGTTGATTGTGATTTTATTCCGCTTAGCCCATGTATCTAAGTCAGTTTGGAGAGCAGCGGAGTCTTGTTCCCCAGTTATTTCCCTGTAAATTACACAGTCATCTGCAAAATGTCAGACCTTAGATTTTATATTATTAGCCAAATAATTAATAGAAATGAGAAACAATAATGGGAAATGAAACATACACGAAACTTTAAGTTGAAATTTCTGCTTTAATCCCAAAAAATTCCATTGAAATCTCTTGAGCACTTTTGGAGCCTATTCGCCACAAAATTTCAGGCAGACGCTTCAAATTTTATTTTTGGTATAAATGATAGTTTTGAGACTTTTTACAGTTATAGTTTCTCTTAATTACTCAAATTAACATTCCTATTTAAGATCAGTATCGAATTATTTAAAAAACATTGAAAAATCGTGAAGGTTTTCTTCTACGTGTTTATGATTTTTTATTGAATTTAATTAGAAGGCAATGTTGTTAGGCTCTGACGAGTTTCCGAGAAGACGGTGGAGAAAGTTAAGAAAACAGGTAGACAGCTGATCCTTGTTTTTTTCCCTTTGCTGTGGTCGAAGGGTGCAAGAGCATGAATGTTGACATTCTTGTATTTGCCCGAGCAGTGACTATACATCGACACTGTCCTTTTATCGGAGTGCTGGAGATACCGCTGGCTCCAGACAGACCGGCGCTTCAGACACCTGTAAGGCCACCTTCCAGGCTACGTAAAAGGCTCCTCAGAGCCGTTTCGGAACGCACGCATATTACCCGACCATTCAACTCAAAACTGTTCAACAGGTAAAGGTTACAACCAAATAGCCGTCAGAATTTTGGACTAATTGTTCGACAAGCCGTAATTACGAATGCACGCAACATATGTACAAGACGTTGTTTCAAAATGAACATAGGAGTTTTAAGGGTTAATATTAATTATTAAATTTAACATGTAATTATAAATGAAAGAGCAATTCAAACAGTTTTGTTTCTATACCTGTGAATATGGCATAACTCAGCGCGCAAAGGGTTAAACGACGTTGTACTTGACCTCTGGTTGGCCTCAAGGGTCAGGAAAATACTGATTGTTCATCCGATCCGACGCAATGAGATTTTTACCTTTGTGAGTTGATAAAGGATCATGTGTAGGCCCTTGTGCCACCGCTACAGGCTGATCTGCCAGACCTAATAAACAAAAATGAAGCGGTAACAATTGTTGTGGTTATCAGTCTGAAGCGTGGTCTGATGTAACCTTCCATGCTAACTTATCCTGCGAAAGCCTCTTCATTACTACATAGCTACCACATCCTCCCTAATCTGCTTAGCGTATTTCCATCCTTGTCCTCCTTCTTCTCTTCTTACCCCACACACTTCATTCTAATGCTAATTTTACAATACCCTCGTGTCTCAAAACGTAGCCTCCTCTTATTCTCCTTAGAAATTCCTGGTTAGTAACTCTATCAACACGTCTGATTCTCAGAATTATTCTATAGCACCACATTTCAAAAACTTCTATTCTTTTCTGAAACTCCTGCCGTCCACGTTTCGCACCCAAATACGCCACAATAGGTACGAACGCTTTAAGTAATGATTTCCTAATATTCTGACTTAAATTACCCTAAAGTAAATTCCTATTTTTTGCGAAAACATTCCTTGCTTGTGCTATCCTACTAAAGAGTTCTACCATCTCTACTTATTATGCTGCCCAAGTGGCAGAATTCCTTAACTTCCTTCAAAATCTTCCTTTCCAATCTAACACTTTTTGTTATTCCACCATTTCCTATAGAATACTACATCACCTTGGCTTTTCCTCTATTAATCCTCATGTTGTACTCTTCCTCCAGAATCGCGGTCATGCCATTTATTTTGTTTTCCAGGTCTTCTTCTGACTAATACGACAATATCATCAGCAAACCTTAAGGTTTTTATTTATTCTCCTTACATTTTGATTTCCATTCCATATTCATTTTTAATTTTTTCAACGCCTGTTGTATATATAAGTTAAAGAGCATGGGTGACGGACTGCATCCTTCTTACTCCTTTCTGCTTTCTTTTCTTGCCCTTCAATTCTAATTACTGCTGACTGCCATCTGTAGTGGTAATGGATAACTCTTCTTTCTTGTCATATTTAAGAACCTCAATAGCTAGTAACAGTTTATATTATCAATTTCTTTTTTTATCTACAAATGCCATGTACGTAGGCCTGTTTTATAAAATTTGACCCAGAGTCAATATTGCTTCTCTTGTCCCTACATTATTCCTAAAACCAAACTGATCTTCTCCTCACGTTCTATTTGACGTTCCATCCTCCTATATACTATTTCAGTTACTCCAGAGATACTGTTCATGATTGGAGAAGAACTCGAACCGATATGTGCTGTGTGACGAAAGATGCTTGGTTAGTACTTGAAAGAAAAACTGTTTGAGTTGCTCTTTCATTTTATGCATTTTTTGATTTGGTAGCTTGGATGTACGTAATACTAAAAAACCTTCAAACTTTGAAATACTCGGTAAAATGCAAAGTAGAAGATATCTTTTTTATAGTCACCAACCGTACCATATTACAACTCATATATTTGTATACTTGAAATTATTGAGGGTCTCCATTGCTCACAACGTTCTTTTCTATAAAATTAATTTATATTACTATTAAATATATTTTTTTGGATTGCCAGTCTGCATGACGGTAATCCACGTGGTGGCAGGCCCCTTTAAGAGAGAAACATATTCAAGGGGACCCCCTGATCCTACTCGGCGTCCAGGGCAAACCCGAGAAAACAGTTATGTTGGGTTCTGGGTACTTATCTCACGCTCTTCCGGCAACTGGTGATGAGTTTGTTGTTGTTCTCTATGTCTCGACCACTGTAGGCAGATGAGCAACTGTACCAATTGATACTGTAAAAATCTTACCGTATGCTACCCCGATGCATACACGTGTAAAAACAGATTGAAGTTCCTCGGCACGTGGGATCCTTAGTTCAAATCCAGAGTTAGATAACAATGCCCCCTCTCGCTGCATCACCTACGCGACCTGAGACCAGGCTTCGTCGTTTTAAATATTTCTTTTTTGAGAGTAACAGGTTACATGAGGGTAAGAGAAAAAATTGCAAGGAAGGGGGATGCGGAACTAATAGTATAGGTAGGGAAACTCTTGAAATTCAAGAGAAACACGTAATGACCAATACGTCTCAAATATGTCAAGGGATGATTTATATAAATTCTCCCGATTATTGCAAACTCAAACAGCTAACTCACTGGAATAAATAATCCATTCACTATTTGCTATAAACATAAAAAATAAATACATATTATTATTCCGGGCAACAAAATCCAAAGTAAGCGTCATGCCTCGTGTGACCTCTACAGATTACTCTTACGTCCTTCAATTCCCACTCTCCGAAAGATCGTTAGTGCATTAAAGGTCAATAAATGTCGATCAACGGTTAAATCGATTGTGAGAGCTCTTATCTTTTATGCGTTATGCTCTTAGGTCGGAAAATTTTCGTTCTAATATCGTAATCCCAGATTACAGGATCGTTCATTTCAGTATTACGAGTATTGCTGACATTATATTCAGGGCTGATGATGAAGCAATTATTGAAACATGAAAATAAATAACCCTTGAGCAAATAGAATATTAACACACATCAAGATAAATTATTTAATTTTTCTTTCTGTTAATTGATAACCTTGGTTTTGTAAGTGGAAGAAGTATTAAACCGACGCAAACAGAAAAATATAAATATATTCCAGAGTAATGCCTTTGCGATATTCGACCGTGTATCTATTATGCTGTAAAGAATATAAACTTTATCTAATTAAATTTGTGAGTGTCTGAATGTCGTATAATATTGTTTATTGGTGGCGGCTTTAGAGATTTCAACACAGAGATCTCAGAAATAGAGACATTCGAAAACTATAAAATACAGTTATGTGTGTAAAATATTCTAACTTGTTTATTGAACAGCGACGGAATGAGATGCTATTATAAAAGTGAGATGTGCTTTATTGAAGGATAAAGTCGTATAAATCGTTAGCTTGACGGGTGATACGTCATGATAGTGCATTTACTTACATTACGAGACATTTAAGATTATTATTTCGCCTTAGAACGATTCAGTAAGGATCTAAAGGTGAACGACCATCGTCAGTCTCGTTTCTCAGACTTGGCAACTTCATTGGTATCTCAACCTCCATTTCTGAGTTCTTGATTCGTGCAAATTGCTGCACGACCTCTGAGGGAGATTCTGATAGACTAACACACTTACAGAAAAATTGTTTTTCTTAGTTAATTTCCTTACGTTTTTCTCGTCTCAAGTATCGACTGGGATATATTCCCCGATAATTACCGCGATCCACAATTCATTGGATACTTCGTTTTAAATAAATGTTTCCTATATTCTGTATCAGCCTTCTGCTGATATATTTCGTAATTAGTTACAGTAATTCATGTTACTTATTTTCTTTTCATGTATTTAACATTTAATATTTCTGTAACTTACTCCACGCGATCATTTATAATGCACCTGAATTACAATGAATGAAATCATTCAACTAGATGCTCAATAAACCTGTAACTAACCATTTCAGTGATTTTTTTTGCGTTCTTTGAGTTGAATAGATGAATAATTCATATTAATTAGTCTAATGACGCGTGAAGTTTTAACCTTGCCCTCTATCTACCTTCGTAATGTATGCGTTGTTATACTTAAAATACTTCATAATCGCTTCTAGAAATCGAGGTGTAGTTATCACACGAACAAGCAATTATTTGACATACCGCACTGCAACTAACCTAATTTTAATTAGGAGTAGGCTCCTTACGACGAGGTCCGAAGACCAGAGGCAGGTTCCCTTCTGTTTTAAATTAGGAACTGACAGAGGGTAGCCATGTGTTTGATACGTTGGCTCAGGTCGTCAATTTGACTCACCATCGGTTCGTCCCATATCTCAAATTGGGAAATTGCAAGAGCTAACGGTTTCTGCTTTACTGGAGCGGCTAATAACGCGAGCAAATTAGCCACCCGTTGGCAATGTGTAATTATCGTCCAGTTTAGAGCCATATTTGTCCCGCCCCCAGAGGGGCGCCGGCTTGTAATTTCGCTGCCTCCTTTCCCAATATGCCAACGCATTGCCAGGAACACACATCATAACTATATTAGTCACGATGATAACACATGGTGAACATATTGGCCGCAAACTTTTCACAAATTTGAAATATAATTTGTCCCTCGACAAGCTCTCTAATACAACTCATTTTATACGAATAATAACTATCAGCCCAATAAAGGAAGCGACGCACATATTTGTATCACGCCCTCTGGTGTCTGTGACACTAATAGTTGAAACTTCACTAACAAATCACCAGGAGAACAGGAAACTTATTCTTGAAGCTTCAGTTATTATCATGCACCCGTTCTCACATTTAAACATACAATATTTGATTTGATTGGACAACAATAACATCCAATCATTACTTCAAAACAAAGTGGTTTATAATCCAGTGGATAAATTTCTCTTAATGATTTCAAAAAGTTAATCTTGACAAAATTATTAATATCATTTCACTAACTTCATATTTCATCAACTTTATTATAAAAAATTAAAATTAGGATTAATAAAAATAGATTCAATTTGAATAATGCTCTTTTGGAAATAGTGGGCTTTAACTTTGTTGAAAAAGAGATCAACTTGATGAATGATTATTGTGTTTGAATTATTTTAAATCAATAATAAATTATACGACTGGTTTTCAGACAAATATGAACATGAGAAATTATTATACAGATTTTTTTAATTTATCCGGCGGTTTCGATGTTACTTTAAAAAGAATTATTTGTAATGTTAAAATTTGTCTGGAAACTAATATTTGCTATTAATCATTCATATTGAAAATTTGTACATGCATTAATCAAATTTTGAATAAAACATTAAGGATCCGTTTAAACAATGTTATAAACATATCATAATCCAAAAAAAACGGTACGTGCTTTTAAAGACTGGTATTAATAAATTTGAAAAGAAATGTTCAATTGTTTCTATTTTATCGAAACATATTCATCCAGAATTCGATACTGTGTGAATCAAAATAGTCTCAAAATTGATAAAAGAAATGTATATCAATTATTTGTTCTGATTTTAAATTTAAACAATGTCATAGTTTTTGATGTTCTACTAAATTAAATTATATTGTCTGCTCATTAGAGCTCCTTCAATCATAGGTATGAGTTTTGACTATATAAAAAATTATTTTATCCTTTCAACACTCCACAGAATTTGATTGCAAATTTACATTATTTTATAATCTTATAAATATTAAAATTACTTAACAAATTGAGAATTATATTTATCATTTTTAGAATAAAAACCTTACATCAAAGAAGGAATTAATTCTTAAAATTAATAGTTTAAGATATTTTTAATGTTTCACCATATTGGGCCAGAAATAAATGATGAAAAGTTCTGATTTGTTTTCAAGTATGTCAAAAATAAATCAGCAACCAATTAAATATTGACTTCCTGGCGACTGCATTTTTTATATATGCCGTAAAAGGACAACCTGCACAGTTTTATTAAATAAGAAAAATGAAGAAAGTGAAAGCCAAATAAAATTTTGAATTTTCGTTACCTTATTAAAAGTTTTACAGTATTTTGGTTCACCTGAATAAAATATAACTGCATAATTATAAGTAAAACGCAATGTTATTATTTTATTTAAATAAGTGAAATTACTTACTCAGAACTTTAATAATAATCCTCTACTGTCACCTCAAAGGCAGCTAAATAGCAGTTGGGCCTGTTGGGATCAACAAACTTCATCTTCGGAAGCTACAACATTCTTAGCAACTGGGACAGCTTCAACCCGTGGTGGAAATGTTGATGGTAGACATCAATTCATAGCAGTGTGAATGCCGCTGAAGCTTTTCCTGCATCCTAACATTTTTTTCGAATATATCATGGTTGTTGCTTCATGTACTTAGTTTTCTCTGAATCCAACAATACTGTGTCAACAATAATAAACTTCTATAGGCCATCAAGAAATAAATTGCACCCAGAAGTGTAACGTCAACTAGCAACTAATTTGAGGAACTAATTACTAAAATTTTGGATTCAAAATTGATCTTGAAACCAAGTAAACAATTACAGAGATACTATGCGGTTAGCATGGCTCTTCAAAGACAGAATGAATTTTCTTCTCCATTTTCCTATGGTTCTAATCTACTAGAACAATACAACTGGTGTTTGGGGTGTAGGGTAAGAATAACTCTGATTTGTTTAGATTTAGATAATGATGCAATTTTGTGCTGAAACGGATTCCATTAATTAATTCATTCACTGAATATTTTATTATTTTGAGGAATTAATATTTTAAAGTGAAAAAATTATTTAAATATTATTTCATTAATCAAAAAAATGGCGAAACTATTCTCGAACTATTTTTTTATAATATTGGCCAAAAGTGGAACAGAAACCGCTGTTTCATGGAAAAACAGAATAATATTATGAAGCGTATAATTACATAATTTTCTTAAGTATTTGAGAGACATAAGAAGGACTTAATGGACCAAGATGTGGCAAATCAAACTCAAAGGAGACAACAAAGCTTTCATACGAAGCTCAGGACTAGGGTTAGAAACTTTTCCTTTAATTTTAAATCAAACTTTTATAAGACACATAATCTCAGCGCTGCAATGCGTTTCTTAACGACCTATATCGAGACGTAACTAATTTCTTTGACTGGATGACACAGAAGATGCTACAAGAAGCTGAAAATATCCTTTTTTACCCAGAAGGATTGCGAGAACTCTCTACGTTCGCCATTACTAATCAGTGATTCAGAAACTGTGTGGCTCAATTGTATCAGCCATGACCACAAACACTTGCTCCGTTTCAACACCAAGGTATTCTTGAGAGACCTGGAATATGTTATGGCAGTTAATTAATTTACTGTTGATTTTTGGCAGGTATTTAAACGTATGAGAATAATGTTGATAGTATTTGGCGCAATGGTCATTAATGCATAAAAAGAAATTCAGTTCGTTTGAACTGATGGAATGGATCCACGGTCGTACTGTTGATGAAGAAAGTGACAACATTTGAACGAACAATGAAAGTAATTTCACCTGGGAAACACATGGTACCATGCGTGGGTATCAGACGTTTTGATGGTGACTGCGTGACATTTGATAACGCGTTGACGCATCCGTTTTTCGAGTGCGACCTTACACAACCTGAGTTTTGAAAGATTCGATTGAGTTACGCAGGTAGTTGTTTACTATCTGACATAGCCTATTGCATCACCCACTCAAAGCATCGTTTTAACTTTCCGCCACGTCTTGTCCAAAAAGTGTCTTATAATTGTGTGAAAACGGTTTCAGAATTATGATTACGTTCACTAGTCCATTTTGTTACACTTACGCAAATTTTGGCAATAGAGTATTCTGGAGACGCTGTTTGTATAAGAGTTATACTTCACCAGCACGAAGATTTAATGAAGTGCCAGGCCATTTTCTATCAAAATAGTAAATATAATAGATGGGAAAATTAAACTCGACACCAGAAATAAAATTAACATAAGTAATTAGACGTAAAGGAACCAGGAAGTTGAAATAAGGGCAATTGTGATAACACATTTTACTGTCCCGTGATGCAAATTTACAGAGGGGCAAATGAAAGTTGCAAAGTATAAACAAGAAAATTGGAAACCATAACCCAAACTAAAAAACAGTTTTTAAATTTTTTTATTTTAATTAATATAAAAACGTTTATCTTTACGATTATCAGTTAGTTAAATTTACAAAATTAAAATGGTGTATATAATTCACCTGTAAACGTGAAGGTTAGGTTAGTCCTTTGGTTATCCTACTTTGACAGATGGGTTAGGTTTTTTTTGTGTGTGTGTATCTGAAAGGCATACGACGTGGGTGGGTGAGGTTTGACAGATGATAAACTGATTATTGGAGGATATATGAGGATGTGGTCTGCGGGTACGATGGTAAGAAATAAAAACAGTAGTAAAAATAAAGTATTTAACGTTATGCTATTCAGAACAGTAGTAACAATTAAACTGGACAGGAATATGTAAACTTAAAAAATTGCCCAATCTTAAATGAACACATACATATTAACGTGTGTTACATTAATAATAAGAAATACGGGCTTAATGGAGACAACCTTTAAATTGAGATAAAATTAGATTTAGATTTATTATTAAATCCATTAGTCCTCGGTTGAGGAAATAGGATAAGTCAAATATAATATTGCAAGTCATTTTACAATTAAGAATTTAAGGACAAAAAGAGGAAAGATAAAATTCAATCTTCAATTTTCAGTCGACGGAAGAGACAGCAGAACATAGTGCGTAGGTTCCCGTCGAACATGAAAAAGAAAATAAGTCAGACAATTAAATTCGGAACTGCGGGACATTTCGACGCAGTTTACTGTTTAATGGTGAGAACCTGAAGACTGGACTAATAATTCACAATAACATGTAGATCGATAAATAAAATATAAATATAGATATATAAAAACTTTAACTCAAAAGTATGTTTCTTTTCCACGCTGTGAATTAGTGGTACGTTTCCATGTGTAGTTTTAAATACGAATAATTTCAAGATACGTTTATGAATGGTCCTGGGTAGTTATCATATTATAGCATTATTATTCTTTTTGCAAATAGCTCATTAAAATTATTGTAATGTAGAGTCTGAGGTGCTATTTTGGCGAATTCAACAGATGAAGCCCCGTTCGTTTCCTAGTCGTCTGACGTAATTACAACGAAATAGGAGATGAAATTATAGATGCTGCTCATTGTATTACAGTGTGAGAGATGAGAAGGGGAAAAGGGGACAGTGCAGAACAAATAAGCAAATGACCAACATGAAACCAGATACTCGGTGGATATTTCAGTCAGTTTCAATATAGAGAATCACCATTGTGTGATATATGCAGCTTCATTTTACCCGCGATTTTACTACGAGTGTATTACTATATCAGAAAGTATAAAAATTTATGTCACTACTATTACAGCTGGAAAATAATGTGATTTTTCTAATTCTTTATTAACAGGATTTAATCGCTGTCACTGATTAACGCCTACTGAAACAATTTCTTTAAGATACGCTTTTACATGTAAATAACTCTTCGTTTTGGATTCGATTAGAAATTATCAATTCATATAGTTTTATATAGTATAATTTACTTTCTCATGTTACTCACGAATACCGTTTGTTCGTTTTTTTATTTGCGTTAAAGCTCTTCGATATGATTACGAGACGTTAGCGTGGCTCTTAATGACGCTTGCGTGTTTGTTTGTAGTTATCAAATATTTGGCCCTTATCTAAAATTTTGTTACCCAGTAAATTAATAGATACTTCTAAACGAGTGTAATGGGTTTCGTAAGTGTCTGTTTGTGTTAAAAATTAGGAAGTTTCATTTACATTCACGAGGTGAACGTCATTCCTTTGTGAAAACAATCGTCGTGAAATGAATATCTTTACAGATACGAGTGTTGGCCTTGGATACCGTGTAGGTAATATCACGCGATCTGATAAAGATATTAATTTGAGTTATTTGACTCGTTGAAAGCAATGTACTCTTTTGAAAAATACTGATAATGTCGAAAGGGAAAAAGAACTGAGCACTTAATATTAGCACCTATATAAGTTCAGTAACCAGTTAAGATATCAGAGAATATTGCTGGAAAATAATTGTATGAGTCATAATAAGTTTAAACTTTTGGGATTATTATGAAAAGTTTGAGGTTACAATGTTGTGGTTGCATACACTCGTACTGCCGCATATTTATCTTAACATGATGAATTTTATTCTCAGAATTCGCTAAGAGTAGGCACCGCCTCTACCTTCTCTACCATTTTAATTCCACTGGATAACAGGTACTTGAGGTGTCATCCCCGAAGATAGTATCCGAATTGTCAAGTCCAGGAACAGATCGCACTGGGTTCACTCTCAAACTTCTATCAGTGCTTCCTATATCATGAATGTGGGCAATGGTCTTACTGCTTTTAGTATTAGATGTGTGTTAAAGGTTCGCGTTGAGTACTCGACCGCTTACTATTCTCAGTAATGGAATGAGATCCACTAGTTATAGTACTTTGCAAACGGAGAATTTCCCTAGAGGTGCGGCTTGAGGGGAAATAGTAGGAGATTATCAGTGTGGCCAACTTGGCTTGAGAACTGCTTCCTGTCCGGTCGTATGGGTCGGAAAATGTTGCTGATCTAACTATAAAGTGATCCTAGACGGCTATGGTGTGACTAATTCCAAACCTTTCAGTAATCGAAGACTATTCATCTAACTACAATTCTTCACTGGTAATAGCATGTTATCAGAAAATGGAGGTAGTTCTAACTTGTGAACCACGACTGTTGGGTTGGTCGAAGTTCCAAAGGTTTAAATAGACTGGGGGGCGACTCTGAGCACGGAAGGACTAACGGAGCAATGTGCTCGGCTGACGAAAATTGTCCTTTGGTACCTCCGAGTGTGTCGGGTCTCTGGTCTGTCCTCCAGGCACCCTGAAACCCAAATGGGTGCGACTCACGTCCCAAACTGACGCACGTTGGAGTCGTAGTCGTGGGAGTCGTGGTTCCGCGGAAAAAATAACTCTTTCCGATTACGGGTAGAATCCGATTTTTCTGCAGGGGATTTTGTAGACTAGGAAACTCTGTCATTCACCTAAGAGGAATTAAAAAATGTATATGACATACAAATGCACTAAATCCATTCTAAAGGAGCAGCCAAATACTGAATATAATAATGAAAAAATGAATCCAATTCAAGGGATATTAAAGGCTATATGCTTTTGTCATGTAGTTGATATGAGACAACTGGATAAGTTAATAAAGTTAGAGGGAAATTTAGATTTACATTTAAATTTTTCAGTTAAATTCCAATCATGAATATGATTCGAGCCTTTTAGATTTACTTGTCGTCCTCTTCGACGCAACATTTGAGAAAGGGAATTTTAACTTCGACGAAGAAGAACCCTTACACATGTTGCGGCTTCGTGCCATGTGACGCCAGGCAGAAAAAATATTCATGTAAATTAACGTGTTTTGATGGTTTGGTTTAATTAAAAAGTAAAAATTCCGGATCTGGTAGTCGACGATATTGTTGATGTCTCGGTATCTTTCTAGAAGCTGTTGGGAGCGTCAACCTTCCATACATTAGCTGTTATATACTTGGCTGCAGCCGGTAGTGATCAGATAATGCCAGTATAGTCCGCGAACAAGTTTTTAATTTACGTACACAAGAGCCGATTCTTATCTGGATCGTTGCTATGTCTGCTCACAGAAATGCTCTGGCCGTGTCTGAGGACGTAGCGGGGTTAATTAGCGGAACACGAACCTGAGTCACTCCCTTGTCCTTTCAAGGTATTCTCCATTCAACTTTGGGTGTCTTTGCCTGATGTTTGCATTGCCACAGACTTTTATGCTATGACTGACTTGGTACTCGTCCTCTATCCGGATATTGTGAACGGTTTTTGGCCACCAAGATCTGTTACCAACGCGCACTAGAAACCATATTTAGACAAAACGTAAAACGTTCTAATTGAACAGTTTTAACAGGGTGACACCAAATTTGAAGTTTTAAAGTGGTGGATGGCAACTTTAAAACCCCGGAAATGTGATTACTGTTCCAGAGAAAATATCTTCAACCCAATTAATGCAAAACAAATAATTCCCTGTCAAAATCAGGAATTTTTGCGTTCTGTCCGAATACATTGTTTTCTTGAGAAAAGTGAACGAAGTCAAGTCCTCCATTTTGTCTTCAGAATATTTATAGCAGTTATACTAAAATAACTCGATTCTAAACAATGAAAATAAAGAGTGTTTTTTATAAATAAGTGTCAATGTAGACTATAATTTTTGGGTGAAAAGAAAAATCCAAGTAAATTTAGAAACGTTCAGTATACAAAGATCTAATTCCTCCTCGTTTTGAATTTAGAATATATATGCTGTAGTTTTTTAGATAACCTGATTAAAGTAAAAAAATCTAAAACTGAAACACTCACTTAGACTTTGGCGGGCAAAGTACTACAGCCAGTTATAATATAATTAGATTCAAAAGATTCCTTACTTTTAGAAGAATATCTGACAATATTGACGTCTAAAAATATATAAATATTTGTGAAACGATGAAAAATGTTAGTACCTGAACTATGAGTTCCTATCTGTTCAAAAATAATACGTTAACTGATTTCCTATTACGTATATTTTAATGATTAATATTGTACTTTATGTCTTCTATTTATTTTACTTTAGTGACAGGGAATGTGAGCGTGCGTCATTTCATTAATATTTATCATTAAATTTTTATCTGTTCAAGAATGATATCAGGATAAACATAACTCAAGCTCAAACGCAACACACAAACACATATGAAAAAATTAAAATACATTTTTGTGTCTATAGCATTAGCCATGATACAGTACGCGCGTATAAATTTTAAAATTTAATATTGGGAGGCAATGCGTGGCTTTATTCCAAAACATTTAGAATTAGAGTCGTTACTTGTACCATGCAAAGTTTGTAAGGGAATGGATTTGTCTAAGTCACGATATAACTATTAATAAAATCAATGCTAATGTCATAGTAAGAAACGAGAATTATTTTTCTAGTTAATATTGAAATGGTGTCAATTTTTTTTAAGGAAGTCAAAGGCTGTTCTACCAACTGTTCATTAACACTTAGATTATTCTGCTGAGGGTAACCGCACGACGGTCGAAACCTTCGGTTGAAGTATAGAAGCTACAAAGACGATCTACCAATTCCTACGAAAATCATAACAATTCTTTGGCTGATTTTCTCAATGAAACCACTGTTTACGCACACTACGGTCTGAACCCATCCATCCTGGAAAGAAGAGGCCTTTCTAACCCCGAATTTCCACCGCCTCCCTCCCCCACAAGAAACGACAACACACAATTTACGCACTTCCGATTCGCAGGTTGAACCTCTCATTTCCTGCCCGCTGATTGCCCGTCAACTCTCGCCCTCCCCGATCTGCCGCAATAAATAAAAACATCTCTGCCGTTACGAGGGATCATAAATTCCCCACTGCCATAATCGTTTCCGTGATCAGAGAGCGAAAGAGCGCAAATTGCACAACGGCTTCCCAGGTTTGGAGAGACACTGGCTGTGCCACCCGCGTCGTTCCCTATGTCTTTTCCTCATTTATTTCATTAGTCTCATAGAATACTGACCCGTGACAAATATGCCATAAAATAAACCCTGACAAAATCAGTCAAGACATACTTACAGAGGGCTAAAACTGATGGCATTCGGTAGGAATAGTGGCGTATACAGAAGTATACAAATTAAAACAAATCAGCTCTTATCTGACTGATTTAAATATAGCAAATGGTATGTATTCTTACGATTTATTTGTGGCAGAAATACATAACATGTCTTTTAATTCGAGAGATGTGTTTTTGACTCAGTTACTAGGGTTCTTTAAATAGAATTTTACTCTAATTTAACTCTAATTTTCTTTATGTTATTTTCAATGAGTAGTTTCTCCTTCTAGAACTCGTGATGAAAATGGTAATAGAGAACTTCCAAAACCAAGCAAGTTACATAGAAGAATAACATGATTGTCAAATTAACTGCAGTAATCACTATGCCAGGAAATTGTTATTTCATTATTTACTTTGTTTTCATAATTGAAAAAATAAACCAACGTTTCACAGGGTATTTTTGGTTTTACAGATTGGAAATACAATACGATATTAAATTGTTAATTTTAAGAATAAATTTCTTCTTTCATGTTAAATTTAAATTAATTGTTTTTATTACTTATGATACAATATTATTCCTTATGTTCGACTTTATAAGTAGACAACGTTGAATGATAAACAATTACAAAGTTAATTTAACAATGTTGTACTCTTCGACGCTGCTTAGCGTCTCCATCTAATGCCGATTTCATATGACCAGAAAATTAAAGCAAATATCTCAAAACGAAATTAAAATTTTAAAAGAATATATCATATGTCAGAAAGCAAAATTGATATTTATCTAAGACATATACAACGTTTCGTCCATATTTGTGGACCTCATCAGGTAAATTTTAAATGGATAAACCTATATACACATGCCGATAATTTTTTAACGTCGTTGACTGCGTTCAATGAGGGTTTCTGTCGGAAATTATTCATTTGACTTGTCATCCAGATTTTGATTGATTTTTAATCTATAACTTAATGAAATTCCCTGTCTATAAAAATTGAAACAGCGATTAAATTTAATAATATAATAGTTAGAGAATTGGTGCTGTTTACAGGTTGACAGCTTAAAATTTGATTTATGTTCTTTAATTCTTGTATTCATTTTTATTGTTTAGCCGATGTAACAATTGCCAATTAGTATAATTGATATTATAAATAACTATTGTAGTCGAAAACATAATGGTAGAACACTGTATAGTTCGATGAATACAGAATAATGCTTCATTTTGAATAAATGTATTAAATTAAATGACAAAATAATAAATGTTAAGAAAGGGTTATAAGTCAGGACAATTAATAAATTTATTTATGTTGGTTCAATACACAACGTTTCGTCCCTTAGTTAGGGACATCATCTGGTGTTTTCAAGAAATAAAAAATTTAAGTTGAAAGGCCGAAATGACTTCAACAATTTCTTCAACTAAAATTTCTTGTTTCCTTAAAACACCAGATGAGGTGCCAAACTAAGGGACGAAACGTCGTGTATTGAACCGACATGAATAAATTTATTATCCTGACTTAAAGACGTTTTTCATCATTTATTTTTTTAAAACAGTCTTATAACAATTAAATTACAAAGGATAATAACGTGGGAGGACAATGAATTCATTGTTTCACTCCTTATAACATTGTTCTGTTTGGACCTGGAATTATTCTTAGCTGATCTGATGTTTTTATATTTATAAATGAATCACGCTTTGAAATAATCGAATTAAAAATGGAGCATCAAGTGTTCATGGACCTGTGGAAAGTGGAGAGAGGTTCGTATTTTTATCTTCGAGTTAACCAACCGGAAACGTTTAGGGTAACAGTCCAATCTTTAACGCAGTGTATTTTAAAAAGTTGATAACGATAAACTTTGAAGCTGGCCCAGGAATTTGTTCCAAATTGTCATTGTCATCTCTTTTTGGGTTAAACTGCAATGTTAAAGTATGTGTCAGCTTAACTGGTCTGTTCTTGACTTTTAAAACATGGATTAATAATGTCATTGTTAGTCAGATAATTAGTGATCGGGTGAATGGCTCATGCCCTAAATGGACTTTCGCATCGCAGTGGCTTCGTGGTTTACGCCGTACCAGGACGAACCCGAATGAGGAAGGCAGTCAGGCAGTCAGTCAGGCAGGCACGTGGTCACCGCAGTTCCCACCACGCGTTCCCGTCGGCGCCAGATAAGGGCCACTCTAAGTGGTCTAATGGGCGCCAAGGCAGAAATTAGTGCCTCTAAAAGCCTTCCGCTGTCCCGCAAATATCTGCCCGGCCGTTTCACAATGGAATCTCTTCTGCTCTCACTACTCTGCACTTCCTTCCACTGACAGCAACTCGTGGGTAATTGATTTTCACTTACTCCTCTATCAGTACATGTCGACGTTAAACATCTAACAAATCATTGAGGCTGGAACTCTGGTCTGCAAAGCATCGCTGAACAACGCTTGGAGATCCTACCTTGCTATTTTAACGTATAGTGAAGAATAGTAAAGGTAAACTTGGGGGTCACAGTGATACCAATTTTGGGTATGAACACTTTCATACGTTTTCCCAAACTAATAATGGCAGTTTCGTGTTAACAAATTCCTCTTCTAAAAAATTATTTTTTAATTCAAGAAATGATGAAATGGTTTCAATCGGAAATTAGCACTAGTGCCCACGAAACAATTCAAGTAACGAAATGGAAATATCTCAACCAGAAATTTTTTGTTGCTAAGAAAAATTTCTGGGGTCTCAAGCAGGGAAATTTATTCAGGTACAAACATTTCTATGTCCTGCTGTCATCATATTCTGAAAATACTACGTCTCTACTACCTAGAAGATAATGACAGAGCAAGTCATAGAAAACCCCAAAAAGTTTTGCTTCGTTATATTTTAAAGGAAAGCCTTAATATGTTTTTCGTTGTTGGTTATTAATATTTTATCACCTCTTTTAAAAGCACTTGTCGCTTCCTCTTGGGTTGGGTTGCCCCGGTACCACGTACCGTAGTCGCAAGTGCTACTGCATGAAATTGTTGGATGACAGCGCCTGTGCACATGATGGTGGATCCACTCACGAGTCCATTGAAACCTAACCGATTGCGTGCTACCACTCTTCCCAGTCACAAAATACTTTCATTGCATGTTTGTATATAAAATGAAACATCATCCTAGTGGAGAAAATACAAATGAACGATACTTAACACAACGCTCCATCCCGACCATTTTGGACCACGTCAGGTGCAATACACTGCCGTCCAAAGGAGAAACGAACTAAGAAAAAAAAATGCTTTTGAGAAATCAAGGGATAAAGTTTTTTTAAGCTTTGACATTTACATAAACCCCTTATCAATTTGAAAATGATTTTATCCGTACCAAGAAATATAAATTTGTCTTTATAAATTAATTACAATGCATTTATCCATAAAATATTTTTAAAAGTCGAAAATTTTTACTTACTGCCTTTCTACATTGGACGGCAGTACAGAGTGCGGCAGCGGATCGGGAAATTTTGAAATAACAGTCATTTGAAGTCGTTTGCAAAAAAATATTTATACCTTCATAATCAAAATAAAAAAGCATTTATATTTCACCCACAACATTATTTTATTTTTAAAAATGACGGTGGTTAGGTGACGTCATAACCTCACAAGGCACTACGCCTAAACTATCCACGATGTCTCGTAACAATTTCTTTCTTTCAGTTGGTTCAATGTCGTCGGACCGTTGCTGGTAGACTTAACTTTTCAGGTATCCCCACAAAAAAATCGCAGGTGAAGAGGGGGCTAAGGAATCGCTCAAGTAGTCGTCATTTTTAAATATCGAATAATGTTGTCAGTTAAATATAAATGCCCTTTTATGTAGATAATTTTTTTTAAACGACTTCATTGATTTTTGACAGTAATTTCAAAATCCCCCGATTTGCAGCCGCACCCTACATATTATAATTTCTTGCTGCTAAACCCGATGAGCCCAAAACGCTGATACGAAACGTGTATTTTATTTATACTAAATATTTTTCAATGTAAATTTAAGTCATTTACATTAAATGCTATTTCTACTAGATATCTTAAGACTTGTTTGACTAAATTAATCATGAATTATGATATAAAATTCAATACGAATGATATAAAATCAGTCGGGGTCGTGTGTGGAAGTTTCATTGTGATTGCAATTTGGTTACAATTACCATGCCACCAACTTAAAACTCGAGTTGAAAAATAGTTGCCCCGTATGCGGAAGGACTTAGTGTAGAGTTTATTGAAAACACTGATTGTTCGGCAACGATGCTTGTCCCGACCTTCATTTTAAGCGTTATGATTGCTGGATTCAAGGTCGCGGGAAATAGTAGTCAAGTGGCTTCTAATGATAATCGAACTATAGCGCACATAAAGGAAATGTCCCTATCTCTTTAACAAGAGAAAAATGGAAAAACTTCTTTCCACTGTAGAGAAAATAGTAGGTGTTGATGGAATTTTTACTTAACTTGAGATCACCATTCACCCATTTTCCTCCTCGTAGTTCTTTCGAAGTAAAGATACGGAGAATAAGTAAGGAGCGGAAGGGCGAGATATCAATATCATGGCAAAAGGGAGACTCTTATCTGCTGTGCTCAAGAAACTCTAGGGGGTATATGATAGTGTAGGAATTGCGCATTTGTAAAGTATATGCACACATCAAAAGCTCAAGAAAGCGTTATTTTTGTCGTCCGTTGTAAGACAGAAACATACGGGAAACCTTGCTAATTGTAGTGAATGGACCCGTCACGGAATGTTCCACGTACTGAATACTTTATACGTCACACTAAAACTGACGAAAAGAATTAGGGTTATTTTTTTAAAAATGGAAGATATAGCTGAAGGGCAGATTGTGAAGTAAAACAGAGATTGACAGAAGTAATGCGTGACGGAACCGAAACTGTACTCGTCCTATTGCTCCAACATGACAAGAAACAATTTAATTATAATTTTTACCTACTAGGGTATGGTAATAAGCGCTGATAAAATCAAAGAAATGGAGCTATCCATTTCATTATTTCATTTTTACTATCAAACAAAGCATCACATCGTCGTTTAAAACTGCTTACATTTGTGTGAATGAGCTCAAACATTTAAAACATATGAACTTCGTCCACTAAAGGTAACAAAGCAAGACATGATAGTCATAATCCTGAATAAAATTGTCATAGTTGGTTCCAATTTGGCTTGAAAATAGTAAATAAAATTTTTTGGAGATAAACACAATCTTGTGGTTGTTTGCTTGTCTGATTTGGTGAGCTTTAATCGAATTCCTGGCGCGTAGATACATATCTGTTGCCATAAGATTGATCCACCACTCTATTCCTGGGACAAAAGGAACAAAAAAAGTCAATAAAGTCAAAGTAAGCAGAGTTTAGTACAATTTGATTCCAGGAATACAACTCATAAAGGAGACCAACGCTTCGGTATTGGTATATAACCTGATGAGGTTTCATTGGCTGAATTATTTAAACTTAATGTCGGATAATTATCAATTTCAGACTAAAGGAACAGTTAAAAAATTGATTTTTACAGGGAAACCAACTTGAAAGAGGATGATTTCGATTTTTAGGAAGCACGCGTCATTATTCACATCTACTGTTTTGGTCAAAGAAGAATGATAATGTAGATTGTGTAGTAATTTGACGCTTCAATAAGCAATTAATTTGACTGGTAAATTTATTTAGAATCTCTACAGAGACATTTTATTTTTGGTCTTCAAGACAAAGCACGATAAATATTTCGTTTAATGCAAATTAAAATTTTTAATAACTTTCATACTTTTGGCCATTACCTTTTATATTCTTTTCTAGATTTGGCTCACTGCGAATTTTTCTTTATTTAGTGACCCGTAAAAGTTTACTGAATAAAATTATCGTTTACCTAGAACATTTTCGAAACGAAGTCACAATTTGAGGACGATCTGAAGGCATATATGAAAATATTGAGCGAATATATTGGTCTGAGAAGAAATTATGATAAGAAATAAAAAACAAGATAGAAAAAGATTATATAGGTTTTCCAGAAAATGTAATGACAATTAAGAAAAGGATGGAGTAATATCACAGGAGAAGAATAGAGACATAAATAAACAAAAAGAGGAAGTGTCAACAAAATAAGAAGTTAAAATATAACGGGTTGAGATATATAAAAGGGTTATCAGAATATATGGTGAGAATAATCAAGGATAACGGTTTTTGGGAGGAAAATATTACTATGAAAACAATGATCAAATTGGGGAATTGGATACATAATATGAGGGATAAAGTGGGGAAAAAATAGAATTAGTAATTTCGTTTACCAGATAAAGTGCGACGAATATACATAGGAATGACAGGAATGGACACGGACAGAAGAATATATTACCATAAATATAATGTACACTAAAACTAATACAGCGCTTTCTATGCACCTAATTGAAAATAAGCATAATTGCAGCCGTGTAGAGTATGAGATTATGTAAACGGAAAAATCAAAATAAAAAAGAGGGTTGCTAGAAAAGAACCCTGAATCATTGACGAATAAGAAACGGATGTGGGGAACATGAGCACATTATATGCGAATGTAATAGATAATATAAAGCGTATGTGGAAAAATAAGTAGTAGAAGTTAGATTATAAAGTGATCAATAAGTGTAAAATTAATTGAAATATTGTAGAATTCGAGGTATCAATAAGGAATACGCAAACTAGTTAATAATGTCGATCAAGGAGATCGACGTACCATTAGATCGAATGTATAGTAGTCTGTTTTGGAAAATAGAAGTAATGTAGAGACATAATTGTAAAAGAATCTGACGATTATTAATTCAATATGAATAGTGCTATTAACTGATAAGTTTTAAAAACTGCCATATACAATTAATTATATAATGATCCTGGTTTGTATGAGAAATTATCTAATAGATTGATTGCAACTAATGAATGATTGATATAAAGATGAATATGGTAATTAGCCGAAAGCTCCTGAGAAGCTAGATTGAAATAAAGGAAAGGAATATATTAGAGCGTAATTTGGCGTTTCAAGAATTATCTAAAATTATGTTTTTAATGGTTTATTAGGTACGAAATGAGCTACACTCAAATATGTTTAAATCTTGCCACTTTCTTCTTTCTTACTCGAGCAACTCGTAATTATTTGACAACTTTTCACTCCTCAAGTGTCTATTTTAACTCTAAAATACATTTTTGGTATTTTTCCTTTTTTCAGTTGTAGGTCAGGACGTGGAGTTCTTTTAACAATTGCTATCGTTTGTCGTAGGCACGGACGATCCGAGTCCGCCGACGCCGACGCCTGCCACCAGCACGCCGGAGCGTGACGTGAACGGGACGCACAGCGACGGCGACGGTGACGACGAGAGTTTGGCGCCGAGACGCAAGCAGCGACGCTACAGGACCACCTTCACGTCCTTCCAACTAGAGGAGCTGGAGAAGGCCTTCGCGAGGACGCACTACCCCGACGTCTTCACGAGGTACGACCAAATTACACGTTGAGGAAATACTCAAAACCCCGACGACAGGTGACAATTGCCCTCTGGCCGTGCAGTGCAGGTAGGCTTTGATAAAAAGGAAAAGAGTGGCAGATTCATCCAGATGTTTGGGTCGGATAAAAAATGATCAGGATCAGAACACACACGTAATAAAAATAATGAATCTTTCTCTTTTCATCGGATAAGGAATGAAGCACTCGCGATGACATCCAGAAATGATGTGGATCAGTGGTATTTTTCTGTTTCATAAATAGCGTCAGGCGTGTAGAACCATCTTCGAAGTGTGAATGAGAAATATTCTGGTTGTTTCTTTTTGCGAAATGATGGTTAGAAATTCAGCGATGTACTAGTGGAAACAATTTGAAAGGTCCGATAGGCTTCGATGTCGAATCCATTCGTTTCTGGCTCAACACATCTTTCTACTGGTTCGCTTACTCAGTTTTTTTTAACTTTATTCCCTAAGTTGCAACTAATTAGATCACGCATTGTAAATTATCATCGCAGATTGATCCTCTGGTATTATGATAATTGTTCAGAGATTTCCGACATAATATTCTTCACATGCACGGAGATCAACATCGCAACCCAAGGGGTGCTTCGTTTGAGTCCATGCAAAAGTCCAAGTTCTACTATTATTTCTAATTCATTGCTTCAAATAATTCTCTGGCGATCGAAAGTAAACAATTGGCTAGAAAGTGTCAATAATCCTAAGACAGCGCTAGCAAATAATTTATCGTAATTCGTGAGAGAAACCAATTCTCTGCAGTTTGAAATTTTTAAGAGACTTAAATATCCTTCTTCAAGAAATACAATGCAGTTAACTATCTTTAGATAAAAAATTAAAATTTTTGTTAACATGTCTATTAGACCTTCGAAGTTATTGGTATAGTCTTTCGTTAGATACAGTCTGTTATTACATCCAAAAGTGTCTACCAGGAAGCTTATAAATTGTGAAAGTTAATTGCGTATTTTATTTTATCATCCTCGGTGAAAGTTCTTGTACTTCATCTATGTTTTTTCTTTGGATTGATTGTTACTTGGTCTTCGTTTTCTTTTGTTTTGTGGGTTTCAAACCAGTGTGAGTAAAGTTAAAGTTATATATAGAAAAGTAAAAAGTGTAAACATAACTGTAAATTTAAAATTGCACAAGTCGGTAATACTTATATTGTTTATGCGACTAAAAATAATATTATATGAAAAATTCATTAAAAAATTTCCATATGTCTTTGAAACTATACAGCTCAGGGAAAGAAACACGCTGGAAATATATTTATATAGATGATTTATGATTAAGCCGTATTTGACTAGAAAAATTGTCAGTGGTCCAAAATCTCTGCGAAAACATCTAGTAATATTCAGTGAGGCGCTAAACCGACGAGGAAAACTATTTCGTTATAATTTACTTACACGTATACAACGGTGAAATTTATCAACAATAAATATGTTTTCAAGATAGTAAAAAAGAAACAGTCTGCTGAAATTAAGATCAATGATTAAATGTCTGGGTGAGATGATCATGGATGCTTTAAAGGAAAGCAGGATTAGAAATTTTGAAAAAATGGAAACGTATACAGACACAAGTGTGTTATTGTGACTCCTATCATCTTGATTCTAAAATGGTTAATTAGCCATGGAAGTTATTACCATACAACATGATAATTCCAACCACTAACGTTAACCGATGAAGAGACGCTCGCTGAAGTTAGTTGGTAAAATGTCACTAAGGCAGCTGCGACGCCGAGGGAGGACAAGGCGATGGACTCGTCTTGTAACTGATACGGCCAATTCTTCCCCGTCAGTAAGCATTGAGGACGATGAGGGCAGCGAAGGCGAACAACATTCGACGAAGACACGGAAAACCGTGTTCGTTCACTCCGCTCCGGGGATTCGGTCCAGTGCCCACGTTTGTTGGGATATTAGCTAATTTTCTATGGCGGGTAGACTGGTGGTTTGGCACAAGTTAACGGATTAGATCCAAACCACGCTAGATGTTTTCTGAGGAGTGGCTAAAGAAATGTCCAGTGCTCGTGACGCTCCAATTTGCGGAACCCGGTCCGAAATTTCCTGCCGAGTACCAAACCGACAAACACTTGCCGGGTGAGTCAGCCGAAGTAAAAGGAGTTTAAAGATTCTCTATTAAAAATGATTTGGCAAATATCAATATTTCAACGTCGGTCTGATTTAAATCATCTTGCACCACTGAAAAATATTAATGGGCAACGGCGATGCATACAGAACGCACTCGTTGAACTATGACGAATTCTCTGACCTGAACCTTCGACAAAAGACCTGAATCTCTAACTACTGCTTAACACGACCCTCCTTTAAACATTAAACCGATCAAAAATGCTCACTGGAGTTAGTTTATAAAACAACACACAGCTGCAATGTCGAGGGATTCTGAAGGAAACTAATGTTTTTAAAAATTAGAAATATAAACAAGGTGGAGTACTGTTATGACATTAAAATGGAAAACAGAAACGCTGGAATCGTATTTTATTCGGTCTAGTGCACAAGTTGACGGTTTTGATCCATACCAATCCATATTATTGTCACTGTGGTTGTAAAGATTTGGAATACAGATTTTTGGCCTTATCAACGGTATAGGAAGTAAGCTAATTTATTCTCATCACCCGCCTCTGACAGAATGGGGAGGATTTCGTATTTTGATATTATTTCATGGACATAATATCTTTGTGTATTACGGTCGGAAATATTAATTTGAATATTGTCTGACATTGTTAAAGCATGGAATAACTATTTATAGGCGTATGTAACTGAAGAGAAATATATAATAGAGAACGTAAATTTTCCCGACGAAGATTCTGGATGAACCATCATGATGGCGGTGTCAGTTATACAAACGTTGTGGATTACAAACGACATCACCCGACCGGAATCCCGAGAACTCTTCATCGAGAAATATATACTTAGTCGTCACAAAAGTCGATATGATGTCTTACACTGTCTTGAGATTGTACATTCGGAGAGTCTCTGAGATACGGATGTATCCTGGATACGGGATTGTTTTTTTTAAACTTTTTTCATTGTTACTTAACATGTAACTGTTTGGTTCAGTCGATTACAGCTATTGACTGCGATGTGTTGAGTTTATATGTACAATTTGTTCCAATTTTTGGTACCTTCAATTGACGAACGTATATTTATTGTTCAATGTCTTTCGAAAAGGCGCTGAATACACAGGTTCAGTGCGTTTGATGACCGGACAAAGATGTACCTTATGGGAAGGCCTCAACTTGTTGAGAAATTTCAAGACACAGGCTCAGTGTTACATGGCGAACATGCTTTCCAATCAAATAAGCAGATTTAGACTTGAACAGCCGCCCGTTATCATTTCTAAGGTAGGTTTATGCCACAGCTCACTTTAACACGAACTTTTGTCAGAAACTATTCTGAAATCATAATTTGTATTCAGCTCAGAATAATTCGTATGGTAAAATTATCATACATTAAATTTAAGGGATGATAAGTACATGGTGTGGAAGGCCTTGCAGCTGTCTGTATTTCATGTTCGTAAAAATATAATGTATGTTTTTTTTAAAAAAAAGTGGTAGTAGCGTTACACCAGCTTCCCTCCACCTGCACACCTCATACGACTTCCTTCTTCAAATCCCAATAAATTTTATTCCTTCAAATTGGAACTAGCTAACCCCCGCGACTTCGTTCGTGCTGAAACACTTCTTTTTATTTTGCCCTAAAAAACGAAACAACAGGTACAAAATTTTGTTAAAGTTTAATTAATTGAATATATAGAAAGTACGGTATCATTTATTTATGGTCGTTTCAGGGTAAACACTATAACTCGCAGTTGGTTTTGTACAGGTCCCGCTATCAAACGTTTCGGAGCCAATAAAAATGAGCAATTACTAAATATTTACTTTACGCGACAAGTGAAACCAATTTACGTATACATCGTATCGACGATCAAAAGAAGTTTATATTTCTCAGGGAATTAGCTCTCTGCCAACAATAGGCTAATAACGGCTCCAATCCTACTCAAACATTAGAGTGCTTCGGAGCATAAACAGATCAAAAGTATAGGCAATATTTTGAACTGAAATATGCGCGAATATTTAAGTTAAATCTCTTGTTTTTAAACTTTCAAATTGTCATTGATATCCGTTGAGGTGTTTCGGAGTCTATTCGAGACAAACATACACCCAGACACTTTATTTATTGGTATAGTTAACTGAACTATTTAGGTCATTATTTTAAAAATTAATGCTATAAATTTGTCTAATACGGCTAAGCTAATATTGACTAGTAATAGAATATGTATTTTTCCAATAAGAAATTGAAAGGTGACTATAGATAATACTCTCGTGGAATTCTAAGTTCTCTAGTAACCTAAAGTCAGCGTCGTGGATTTCGAAACAAAATTAATGGTTCGCAAAATATCTTTTGTCATAAATTTCAAGAGGATTTGTTAAGTATTAAAATGATACATTCTGGAAATAGTTTTTTAAGAATTTCCTTAGAGAACGAAGCTCAATCTTCATAGACGTGATCTAATTTGTCGGGAGTGGTAATTTATTTCGCGCCCTTATTAAGGAGAAGATAAAAAGCAACGATTTCGGTGCCTGAAATGACGACATTAAGAAAGAGGATGATATTCATTATGTACTGAGATAGGGAACCGTAATTTGGATGCTAATCATTTATGATTTGTGTTAGGAAAGTAACTACGGTAACGCCCCCATTTGGGACGGGAAGCCATTCCGTAGTGTAGGTTACCAGTTCCATGAATTAATCTCGCCAGAGATTGAGTTTTAATGAATTGCTGGCGCACTCGTATTAAATGACGGTAGTTTATCAGGAGGCGTCGACAAAGCGCTGATGGGTCTGACGTGTGAGTAATGGTGATGCGTATCTGAAGGCGCCTCCGTTTATGAAGAAGGGCGTTGTCACCTTCTGCTAACGATAACACCTGTAGTACTGATTTCTGGACTCGAGCCCCGACAATTAACGCGCTGTGGGCGGAGCTATTCTGCGATGTTGCCAATTTCCTTGTCACATGTTGGGCAGAAAAAGTTAAGTGAGCATCTGATCTCTTCCACGTAATCGAAAAGTGAAAATAGGTGGGAGTGCTGTGGAAGAATTCAAATTCGTTCATGGCCTGCTAAGGAATAGCAAGAAAGATAGAAATCAGAGATTGAAATTTTAAACGAATGACACAATGCCTTGAAATTAATGACAGTATTTAATCTCATAGCTGGAAATGGGCGAAAGCTCCTGTTTCACTTGGATATTTAAATTTACTACGGACTTTTTAATTACAATGAATTAATTCGTGCTAAAGGATGCAAAGGAGACCAGAAATATTTTAGACCAGGAGACGACGCAATGTTAAGGTGAATACACAAATTGGGACATGCAGGCTGTAAACGCTAATAAAGAAATCGTGAGACAAAAATTAGTGATAAATTCAGGGTTTCCGACGTACTTCTAGTTGAATTCTGTATTTTAAAATTCTTTCGGAGAAACAGAATAAATGCAGATTGATCGTTGTTCTAGGTTTTCTACTGTACTACTGTGAAGCAATGTGAACCTGATAATGTAGTGAATGAAAATTATACCCCACTGTACCTTCAATACTTGGAATTGAAATTTTAATAATACCACTTGTTTATCAGTCTCAATGTATATAAATTCAGATTTATTCAGTATCTTCTTTCATGAAGCTATCATTAACTTCTAGTGAAATATTATAAAATATTTTTTAAAGTTAGGATCTATAATCGAGGTTTAATCTACTTATATAATAAAAGAAGAAAGTATGTTTGTTTGAATATCTGAATGATATTTTTTATATTTTGAATTTATGTTGAAGATCGTGGAGAAATTGCAATAAAACTTGGTTCTTATATTCTTAAAACCCCAGAGGTGGGAGTGAGAAACCATTATCATGTGGAAGTATATTAAAAATGTATGTGAATGTATCAGGATGGGCAAGTCTGTGACGTTAATTACACAGAACACAGGGAAATTCGCCCTAATTAATTGCAAACAAAATTGCTGCTATTTATTTACTTTCTGCTACTCTAACGTTTGCTCAATTATATCCCGAAAGAATCCGTTAAATGCGTAAGGCTTTATATTTCCGTTTTATTTAGAACCATCTAAATACATGACGTATTTCACGGGACTGCGGCAGATTATCCTTTCAAACTGGATTTATTTCTCTTATAACACTTCTTGTTCACAAGACCTGACCTCCATCATTTCTCCTATAACTTCTTTCTCTAGTAGAGAATTACTAAACTGATCAACTGAAGTAGAATAAATTCAACAAATCAGTCAGTAAAACATTTTACCAACTATCACACTGAGTGATTCGCAATGTGAAATTAGGCGGATTGGAGTATTTACGGTAGCGAATTTATCTAACGCTTGACCTGGGCTGTGGGAACGTTGCTTTACCAGTTTCATATCAAAGGATAGATTTTCTCACCCGTCGTGGCCGCGACTGTTGTCAACTAAATTGAAATAAGTCATTCCTACAATCTACTAGCTCTTTTAAAATACAGTAACAAACATAATATTTCCCTAGAACCGTATTGTGAAGTCCAAAAATGTATTTTTACGTGTAATACCCAGTTAAAAAAGTATTTTCATAATAATAATAGTATAGGAACATTTAAATAGACTTTTACTGGTATTCACAACAACTCTGTGTGATAACGCCGCCATTGTTCCAATAGGTAACACATATACTTTGTTACAGATCATTATGACAAAAAAGTCTAAAGATAATGGTTTAAATTATTGACAATTAATGTAGTTTCATTGAAATAATTTTTAATAAGGGACTGTTTGATGGTTTTCACACTAAATTAATTTTTCCTTACCTTTTAACCGATAATATATACCATGAAAACGATTCCCAACGATGGCAGTACCTCTCGTTCTCGATTTTTTCAGTGGAAAAGGATATTTATTGCCCTTAGTATTTATTTAGATCGTGAAGAAAGTAAAGCAAACTTGCAAACTTCCGGAAACGTAGTTTCCAAAAATAATCCATCTAAAAAGGGAGCATTTTCCAAGCTCATTCCTCAGATCAGTTAATTACTCCATTATAATTGATGAATCCGTTTTTAAGGTTCGGTATGGATTTATTGAGATTATAAACCTAAAAAAGAGAAGAATTTTCGACCTATTTGAGAACTGAAGCTCGTAAATAATTGTTTTATAATTAAATTAGTAATAGCTTAAACGTATAGTCTGTTGTATATAATTAAACCATTTATGACCTTTTATAGACTTCACTTTTAACAATTTAATTAATAACAAAAATTTGGCGTATTTTAATGTTTTGTTCTGATTTTCTTCCAAATCATTATCAAAACACAGAGTTAGAGGTCAATCAATAGCAAACGTAAGAATATTTGATTGAAATACGTAATTATTCAAAATTACAGTTCGTTTATTGCGTTTCAATAAATAAAGTATATTACTTAAAATTTTGAAGTATGTAATTAAAAATTAATCATGACAGAAAAAAAAGACCCAAAAACCGAAATGTGATCAAGAATACAGACCAACAATGGATTGTAGTCCGTTACATTTGTGAGAAACTAAAATAACTTTCGTACACAATATTAAAAATTAGATAAACTGGACAATGAGAAATTGTGGGAATAAATATAAATATACTCAAAATTAACATCTGTTTGATGAAAACAAGATAATATATTATTTCAGACAATACTCTTTCTATTTAACAATAAATGTTTTCAACAATACAATAACTTAAAATTTAATAATAATAATAATTTTAAAATTTTATTAACATTTTGTCATATTTTAATGTATCAGGTTTTGTTTTAAGTCAGTATCAAAACACAGAATTAGAAGCACATAAGAAGTCAAACAATAGCAAACGAGATCCGAGGCAACACGTAAAACTTTAACTCCTTTCACAACTGGTATATCCAGACTGATTTAGAAAATCATAAGAATGCATGAAAATAAGCAGAAAAATTGTTAATAATTAAATTTAGAAATAAAGCCCGTAAAAGATCGTAAATTGTTTTTATTAAACTTGTAATAGTTTACTCTTCAAGGTTATATATGTAAGTGAAGTACAAACTTTGTAGTTTGTATACGGAAGTTTTTTGAAATTTAGAAATAAACTCGGATGAAGTACGTTGAATTCTGACAAGTTTCAACCTGCAGGTTGAATTATTTATACAGTTTACAGAAGACCTGTCGTTGACGCGGCTCAATGTCCAACATCCTGTTGTTACGCATGGCATTTAGGAGAAATCGAAGACGCCATAAAAAGAGAGCAAATATAAAAAGGAAGCTAAAAAGCGGGGCCGGTCCCTAAATGAGCTTATCCCTTCATTAAGTGGGCGCCATTTGCCCGCCCTTTATTAATTCCCTGGAGCTGCCGTGTTCGCGTGTATAATTACGGCAGTTCCAATTAGAGATCGCCTCCCAGCCAGAGCACCTGCACGAAGCGCAAACTTCCTCTTTCATGCTTCATTTGTAATCGACGAGTTCCAACCGAACCGTTGTAACAGTAAATGTAACCTAGAAGAATTGTAAAATTTTGAACTATCCTTACTGAATTTCATATCGTCGGTTGCTATGCAGCTTTTTATGAATACACCGTGCGCTGTAAAGACACACGATACCCTGTTTCAATAATATATAGGGAAAACCACTCGTGAAAACAGTTGGAGACCGGATTCTTACTGATTGAAATCGAGGAAAAATGCCGGATAATTTAATGAAGAACATATCCATGGAAAATGATATAAAGCCCGATAATGTTTTAAATAAAAGAAATGTTGCATGTGGACCAGTTGCAGTTTTGTAAAATCAATGTCAGGTCAAGCATAATTTTGATTTTACTGATTTGTCAGTCGAATTCTATTATATTTTGAGTGTATGAATCTAAGTACCAATTGTTATACAATTTTCAGAGCATCGTTATTGATTTGAAAACCCCGTCTCCTACAATAAAGGCAATCCAAACATTAAATTGAACGAATATTAATTATTGCAACGTTTGTTTTTAATAATGAGATATCTTTAATGACCATTAATAGACTGCTTATAATTCTATTTTTATAAATTAGTTATGAAATTTTATTTTACAGTAAAACGTTCTTCTATACTAAGGTGCGCATGTGACTGCAACTTTTCTGCTATTTGTTACAAACGTTTCCGCGGTGTTACCATGAATATTAATTACTGCGTTGCCCTAGAAACGTAACATAGCGAGGGAACGATTACAACAAATAATATTTAAGAAGAGGGTACAGAGGGTATAGAAACCAGACAAATTTGAGACAAATATATATATTAGTAGGGCTATGCTCATTTAAGAACCGGCACAGCTGCAATGCGTGGGTAAAGCACACACTTTAAGAAAATTATCGTCGAAATTTTAATTATGTTCTGAAATGTAAAATTATCATATTGTCTCATTTTTGGAGGTTCGTGAGATGCAGTAACTCTCATTGCTAAATTGCTGTACAAAGGCTCGTACTGCGAAAGACTGCCTCCGCTTCGAGGTCCAGTACAGTTTATACATTCTTGGAATGTTCCAGAAATAGAAAATTCTCGAGACAGAAAAGACTAAAAACGAATAGTAAAAGAAGAAAAAAATTTAAAAAACTGGATGCGTTAAGTGGGATTCGAAGCAGAGTGCGTATTTCTGCATTGCAGCTCTCAACCCCCCGGACTACGCCTTCAGGCTCTGAGATGTGGCAATATTTGTTCTTGATGAGGATCCATAAATGGAATGATGCGACATACCAATTATTATTTTACTCATACGTTCTGTTTTTTTGTCTTATTCAACTATTTTGGCTGGTTTACTCTATAATAATTCATTTAAGTGAGACAATATAACCATTTTGTACAGAAACGATATGCTGTTAAGTATAAATTTTATGACATTAAAAATTATTTTGCTTTTTCTGAAATAGTTCTGTTAATAATCGTTAAATTTATCACCTACTGAATGTAGAGCCAATATTGTGTTCGGTTTGGCGTCAATGGTAAAAACCGTTTCGTCCTTTTGACGAGAGATCTGTGGACTACAATGCTTACGATTTCATTAAATCAGTAGTGATATTCAGCAGAATTACTCTGGCCGAAAAATTCCCTTTTGGCGCCATTCAGATGGGGACAACGTGCCAGACGCCGATGAGGCACCAATGAGCTACCCGAATCGTGTAGAATCCTAAGCACACGAGTTTAGCGGAGGTTTAACTGTCACGGGCATTAAAGCCCGAAAAATTTCTAGGACGTTTCTCCCTCCGCGAAGTCAGATGACCACCGCGAGCCAACCTTAAAATTTGATTGGAGCCAGGGGTCATATGATCTGGCCTCCACCCTCATAGAAGGGATATGAGAGGAGCTGACTGGGGACGTTGCTCTTGTAGAAGTAAGTCAGGAATAGAGTTTTGAATAAAGCGGATGAGAGGAGGCGAAGTGGAGAGAAGTCAGTTGGGAATGGATTTTTGATTGAGGGTGAGAGAATAAGAGGCGGAGAGGAGGCAGTCACAAATGAATCATTGGGCAGAGCAGGGATTCACTGTAGAACTATCAGAAAGAGATAATTTATTGAATAATCTCTGGAGGCAAGTTTCGTTATCCCAACACTTGAGAGAAAGCATCAAGTATCTTTGCACATGCTACTAATATTTATGGCGTCATTGATAGAAGAAAGGAGGAACGAAAAGACACAGAGACCCTTGCCGCACCATCTCAGAAAAAAATAATATTTTGTTTGTGCAATCCCTCATGGTTTGGAAGTTCGAAACTAATTTAATTTAATTTATATTGTGTTCGGTTCAAAATGACCGTAGCTTTTATTGTAGCGCGCAAGCCGTTTTCCGCGTGTGCAGGTATCAACGATAATTCCTAAATTATCTACGACTGTGTAAACGTATCCTTTTCAAATAAACTGCATTGCGTTCAGCACATTCAGACCTACAAATTATTAATATTTAACAACCTCATATTATTTTTTCATTTATTCTGTGTACCACGAAATAGTCGATTCCAAATGAAGAAAATTCAATTTTCGTATGCTAATTTCTCCAAGAAGAAACAGTTTGCGAACCTCAATAATTTCCGTGCTTTTACAAAACATAGTGTATTAATATGCCTATAAACCTTAAAGATCATATAGTAAAACTTTCAACTCGATTTAGTCATTTTTAAAGTCTCGGGAGCAATTTAAATGGATTTAATTCAAAATTAATAAATTTTTACTCATTTCATAATTATGTGTTTTTCTCAGCTTCATGATTTCTTCTATCAAAAGCCTTCTATGCGTCACAAATATTAAGATATTGTCTTCATTCTTTTTTTTACATAATCTACATGTTCATACCGTTAAAGGTAGGTATTACGTCTCTAATTTTTGAAGTCGTTTAGGTGAAACAAATTTTCAAATTTCAAAAATAATACTGATAATTTATATACATATTAATGTAAAAAAGCTAAAATATATTTAATTATGTGACGCAAGGAACATTTTCAGAACTGCCAAATTTTGAAAATAATTTTCATTATCTCAACAAAAATGAAGTTAACAGAAACAAAATTTTGTGTATTGCTACATATGTGTATTGTTAACTCATAGTAAAATTTCAGCTCAGTTCTTTAAGGAAGAACGCCCGAACCAAGAAAACCGTATGATCCGACAATTAGAATTATTGCAGCTGTCTACACATTTGAACGAAACATTTATTGGACATTGTAGTGACTAGAGGATCTCAAACAGCTTACCTTCCTTCCAAAACACGCAGTGTCTTGCGGGAATCGAAAATTATTTGGCGGATATGTATATTGAACACATTACCGTGTTGTTAACATCACTTTTCGTCGTAGAAACTTTTGTAGCTAAACCGTATGAACGTATGCTGTGTTGCATCACTGTCGTAACTAATAAACAGACCACGTCGTGAGGATTGCCTTAACTGCGACTCTGTATATACTGTATATACTAACTGAAGCCCAGAAATGAGATATTAGCTACGTCATCACATCCTTTGACTATACACCTAAGTAAAAGACAAATACGACCTCAAACCCGTCTTCACTGTAATAAGAAAATTCGTCATACAAAGGTTCATTTTACGCTGAAATCTTTGATCTCTGAGGAAGTCGCGCTTTCCAATTTACCTGCTCGCAAGCAATTTCCAGGTGGCCTGCTTGAGCGATATCATCATCGTACCCCGAGACGAGATCGTAGTTACATCGCGATAAACATCTATTTAATCGGCCCAAACTATTTATCATTTGTTAATTAACTGCTTTGTCCAATCTCTTCAGCTCTGTTTCACGAATTCTTTCCCTAATTCGCCTTTTTGGAACCGGTTCCGTACGACTGGTTTACAAGCGCCAGACATTCTGTCTCATAGAAAATTATAAGCTTATTTTATACATTTTAAATATTTATGAAGGACGGTTATTAATTTTAACTGACGTTATTGAGTTGATTGAGGCCCGTTCTTGTAGATGGTGTTAGGATAGGAGAATTTTAAATTCCGGCACAGCTCATAACTACATAATGTTAATTACTTCAATTAATTTTGGTGTCCCTATAAGGGGCCTAGCTCTTTCTTTACTACAAATTACTAAGAGAGGCCCGTGAGGAATTGTTAATAAGAGGCTGCGTTGATAGGAAGCTCATTCTCCGCCACCCAACACAGAGGCTTCACAAACTGCGAAAATACTTGCCTCGGCCTCGACAATCTATAATTAAAGTACAGCTGAGGCCATAATCAGTTGAGTAATAGCGCCAACTGACTATTAAGTAACGTAAGGACATTACCGCAGTTTACACGGAATGACCCCGAGGCAACAATTTTGTTGTTGAAAACAAGCTGAAATGAGTCAATATTACATTTAAAGGAAATAATCACCGAAAAATTGAGATAGGCAAGAGGTACATTCGGACAATGTGGGAACTGTTACGGAGATTCGAAAACAATAACGTTTAATAAAGAACGGTACAATCACCACAAACGTATTCAGTGTTAAAGTATTTGTATCATAATCAATTTAACATTGCAGGAAGAATTTAAAAAATAAAAAATATTTTGCGTCTGAAAATTAGTAAAGAAATGGGAAACAAAATCGTTATATGTTGTAAATGGACCCTTTGATTAAAAAGTGAGGCATCGTGAAGAAACCCAAGCAAATGTGTCCAGAGATGGAAAGAAATGTGCCAAGAGAGGAATGTTTACAGACGAATAGTTCCAGCGGCACATTTTACAAAAAAGATGTTCCGTTAAGGGTAGCGGTGAAAGTTTTCACTTACTCAAAGATTGCAACCGTATAAGTGTCGCACAGATTCTACAAGAACCCAGCGTAATAATGCAACTAAGCATCTGACCAAGATTAGACGTGAAAAATAAAAGTAAAACCAGCAATCGTTCAGGCTAACGTCAGAGCGTTGAAGAAAAATCTCATAAAATATTCTACGCGATTCAGAGAATCTTGGTATGTTTTTTGGATACTTTATTATTTAAATTGTTTAAATATTTTCTTCGGACTGGCTCTTATCTATAACTATGTCTGTCTCCAATAGGTTCCCATACAGCCCAACGAATTACAATGAAAATTTGATAGTTTAAAAACAGGAGATTTAACTTAAATATTCGTGCATATTTCCTTTCAATATATTTCAGAATATATATATGTCTTATACACACATTAAAGTCTGCAAGCGAATGCGGGTTGCCTATTCTCTTGATCTGTTTATGCTCCGAAGCACTCCATCTATTGATGAAGTAGGAATCGTGCCGTTATTAACCTATTGTTGGCACAGAGCTAACTTCCTGAGAAATGATAGACTTCTTTGGATCGTCGATACGATGTATACGTAAATTTGGTCTTATTTGTCACGTCTGGTAAATTTTAATATTTAATAATTACTCTTTTTTTGGGCTAACAGGCTACACGAGGGTGATCCTGAAACAGGCAACTCCCTTTTAATACGATAGGAAGGGAATTGAAAAGGGGGATGCGGAAGGTAGAGCAAGGTAGCCAAGGGTTGACTAGTTCCTCCGGGCTATGGTTTAAGGATTCTACCCGGTGTTTCACCTAAGGAGATGCATCAGGTAGGTAGGACATTGGGTACTATTCTCACGCCCTTCCGAATGACGGGAGACGAGTTTGCTGTGGTTGGCTACGAAACGTATGAACCTGTTCAAAACCAACTGCGAGTTATAAGTTTTGCTCTGAAGTGATCATATATGATACTATACTTTTTATACATTCAATGAATTCAACTTTATCAAAATATGTACCTGTTGTTTTTTTCTTAGAGGGTTAGAGATTCTTTTAAAAAAAGATACTTTAACAAGAATTTATAATTACTAAAATTTCCTGAATATAACTACACATATGCTTTACTGAATTCGAAGCGTGATATTGAATCAATTCCATTGTTAATTTATCGTTGCGATGCGAACTTTTATTGGCCTGGTCACAGTGAGTTCATCTATAAAGTGTCATGCATTCTTTCGTCCATTGTGATCTGTTGATTTTCCGACTTTTATCAAAGCTTCGTCAGTAATACATTATCTGCTCGCGGTTCCTCCAAGATTACAACTCCAACTGTTGCTGAGTGACGCAAGTTTATGTAGGAAATTTTCACCAAAGTCTAAATATTGTAATTGCTCCTTGTTTCTGTCTCCTAATACTTCTCACACTGGTGACGTCAACTTGGTTTCAAAAAATCGTCCAGAAGCAAATCGTTCTGCCACAATATATCTGCGATTATTCCCGAAAATTATTAACAGGACAGACAAATTACATGTCCTCAAACGCTTAATATATTGTTACGAAAGATGTTACTGAAATAAGTAAACATTACAAAACATTTCAGTGACGTTCGGCGTATAAAAGTAAAAAGGAGAATGACAAACGCACAGAGAGGAGAAGAATAATTGTTTGAATAATATCTGAAACCCGTTACAAACGAAGTACAAGACATATCCATCTTACGTCTAGCATTCCCGACGAATGTTTCATAAATCAAAAATTAAGAACATCGTTAAATAATATTTCATCGAACAGACTTTGTTGAACGGAATTATTTTTTATTTACAATTTTCATATTGTTGGTCACAATTTTTAGAATATCGCACTGAGAAAAAAATTAAGGTTGCTTTTTTTATACCGATTTTGTAACTCGTGTTGATGAATTCCAGATTAATGCCAAACACTTCATAAAATTGGTGACAAGTAAAATAACACAAGCAATGGAATTATTTCTTTTTATGTTGGTCATCACACTAAAATATTACAAAGGTGATTAGCGAGATCAAGCTATTTTATAGCTAACATGTATTTGATAATATATATGTTGTAATAATACTTGAATGGAAAGTGCGACAGATAAAAATTTGAACTTGTATTTTCTGAAATGTATTGTTATAAGTTGCTCAGAGACGAACACCAAAATAAACGATACTAAGTAGAATGTTCTGTTCCAGGGAAGAGCTGGCTATGAAGATCGGCCTCACAGAAGCCCGAATACAGGTACAACTAAAATAAACATGTACTTTGATACTTTTATTAACATAGGTACCAGATATGGGGTATTTATTTTTTAGTTACACGAATAGTTATTGTAGCGCGTAGTTGAAATGTTACTGGATTGCTAAAGAAACGTAGAATATTGAGATAATTAGAGGCTGAGGTTGAAGGACAAAAAGCCACGGTAATTTTTAAAACTCATAATGATACAAATTAAATTCTTGAACGTGGGGGTCTCAGTTAGAAATAAACTAAAAGTAGTGTAAATGAGCAAATTAGCTGTTTCTTCTGTTTCCTGTTTTCCCGATAAAAATGAATGTCTGTTGACTTTCTAATTGAATTTCATTTGGACAATATTATTATATCCTATCGGAATCTCTTCTGGAATATATTATTAAAATCTGCATAATTTGTTAAAATAAACAAAGATTATTAAGTTGACAATTGAGGTTTACACTATAATGAGATAAAATAATTATTATTTTATTTAAAATGGAAAGCATCGGAATGCACATTATATAAATTAATAATAATTTGCTGGTTTGATGAAACGAGGAAGTTAAATTGATTTTAGATGAAACAGGTTTGTCAGAAATACCCTTTTAATTTACTGGATTGCGCAGGAAGTTGACATTTAGTCAGTCTAGACATATAATTCGGTATTCATAAGTAAAAAAATTATATTCTGATGAGCCTATAAATAAGAAATGCTTCGTGAGAGTGGAATGGTACTGAGGCAAAATAAAATTGAAAATGTTATTAATCGTAAGGGATCTATTTCCTTTGTCCGTAGGCTATATGTGTTTCTTATATTATACTAAATAAAATAATGTCACTATTTTCCTCTGATTTTTAAATTCTAATGACGTTTGAATGTAAACCAGGGAACCGACGGTTCGTGTGAATGTGTTCCTTTGAGTTCATTTGGGTTGTCGGTCGGGTAAGTTCGGGCTAGAGCAGAATGCATGCGCCTTAAATAGTTCTGTTTAATAAATATCAGTTTTGAAACTTAAATATAGACCTTTTGAAGTTGAACAGGAGTAATAGAAACAGAGTTTTAAGAAGGAACTGCACTAGGCAATGTACTACTAATTACCAAAATTACCTTAGCACCTTCAATCAATGTACCGCCGTTAGCGTTAACATTTTCTAGTAAAGCCAGTAAATGAAAAATCAAGTCGTCTTTAACGAAATGTCATTAATAAGGAGAAATTATAAATATTTTCTGTGCAATCTAAGGTTTCGGTTGTTTTACAGTAATTTATCTGCAACAGTTCGGCGTAACGTCTGTCGTCTATGCACCCACGTCGATTAATAGATTACGTAAATTGATTGAGTGCCAGGAAATTTGTTATTAAAAATTACAAAATTTAGTAAAATAACACAAAAATTATTTCGAGCAATGAGAGAATAACTATCCACAGAGCGTGGTCATTCATACAATGCAACCTCCTCCATTCCTCGACTCGTACAAACCACACAAATTGTAACAAGCGGTTACTTTAATTTGACGTGACCTACCAAATTATTAATCGTAACAATCTGTGTGGCGTCTCACTTCCACACATTCCGGTAGTGTGTTCGAGACCCAACACCTCAATCTACGGTCGCCATTTCTCGAGAAACCAATTCCAACCTTACGCCATCTTGGTTCGTCTACGACCTCTAATATTTCCGTGCACTTTCACTGTCCCGTGATCGTAGAGCAGCCTCAACAATTGCCGGCTTCTTCGCTCGGAGAGTCTCAAACGAAACCGACAACAGAAGTCTCGAGCGGCTTAGCTGTTATTAGGGACGAGGCCGTAATTTATTGTTGCAATTTATATAAATATATGTACTATTCAACCTATAAACGAATTAATTGTGAAGTACATGTAACGGTCCAGTCTCTTCATACTATAAAGGCCAAATGTGTCATGCAACTAAGACAGGGCCAAAACCTGCAGTGGGGCAAACGTCTGCAAGATATACGTATTAAATTAAGTTTTCCTTTGTGAGACAATGTAGTGTGAAGAACGGAAAAATGGGTCTTGGTTTTTCATTGACGGTGAATCATCTCTATAACTATTTGCTGAATGATATGTAATTAATGTCTAAATATTAAAGGATCAAAAGTAAATTAGTCTTACATTCCATGCAGCGAAATTATTATGATCATAAAAATGATAAGATTTCTCGTTAATTGACGCTCTTATTAAAACGTAAATCAAGGAAGTACTTCAAATCCTATTTAATATCTTAGGTTAACGTTTTATAAGTTAATGAAATGTTCCATTGAAGCTGTAAGGCAAAATATAGGTCGGAATATATTTTTAGTAACGATGTCGCTGGCTCCACGCTTGGTATTTTCTCCAGTTTTGGTAAGGCACGTCCACAACCTGATTTAGCCGAATGAAGTGAGGCCCTGTTAGCATAAGAACGGGCCAGAAAGGAGCTCGCGCGTTCGGCGTTTTTCTTCGCCCGCGTTGGATGGAATTCACCTGTTACACACGAAATGGATATGAGACCGCAAAAATTTTCTTTCCCGCTCCATTGTCCCAACGGATGTCGGCCGAGCAAAACGTGTAAAAGCTAATGAACTGTGTACTGGAAGAAAGAATCTAATTACGAGGTTTCGTAATCCTAAGACCACATGTTTTCCTGGCGGCGGCCAAATTGCTTTTCTTCTCGTAGTTTCTGCTCCAGTAGAGTCGCCAGGTGCGGACGCTTGAAGCACGACTGCGTCTCTCTCCTACGGTTCCTCACCCCTTACATCTCCAAGGGCTTGAACCTTCATCAGGACCACATCTATGGAAATACTTTCAGGTTACGCTTGACTGTTGGTCCGTTTGAACGGATCAACTCAGAAAACGACTGATCACACTTCAATTATTTATCATATTTTAATTTTTAATCTCTCACGGGACACAGTTTTCGTGTTTCAACTCAAGGACATGGGTTCATTTGAATTATTTGCTACGGATAAATGCATTGCCTTTGTGTTAATAACTTTTGAAGTGAGAGGTTATGCGGAAACGAGGATTCCAATAAAACAGTGTTCTTCTCACGTATTTTCCAATTTTCTAAGAGTACATTTCAATTTCTTTTCTAATCTGGCAATTTATTCTTGCTTTATAATTCTGTTTTGTAATTGGGTTGATTCCAGTCATACGATCTTACTTCTCGTACAAGAAAGGCCACGTTTTGAGACATGAGGGGCTTGAAAAATTAGCATTAGGGGAAAGTTTGCGAGGTGAGAGCAGAAGAGGGAGGCCAATGATGGAATGCGCCAAGTAGATTAGTGAGAATCAGGGATGGGGTAGTTTTGTTGAAATGAAAAGGCTTTTGCAGAATGGGTCAGCATGGAGAGTTACATCAGAGCAGTCTAAGGACTGAATACCACAACAACAAAAACAAAAAAGCAAAGTTTTAATCTTCAAATTACAAACATAGCCATATACCTATGTCATATTTAGAATTAGGTAATATATTCGATTTAAAAATAATCTATTTTTGTTCATAATTCCAATTACAAGAAAATATTAAAATTTTAAATTGCATTAACTTCAAATACGATACGATTAGCTTTAACAGCATTTTTGAAGATTTACTACAGAATATCCGAAATGTGTCTTCTTTATTTTTATCTCTTCAGTCTCATATATGACCAGCTATATCTCGAATTTTATTTATTAACCGTGTGGTCGGCGTTGCTCGGATGAAGACATTTGTTTTAATCCGGAAAGATATTAAACACAAATTTTTCAGGTATGACGTTATAACGACTGTTTTCTGGATTGTTATTTAAGATGGGATACCATATTGACCCTAGTTATTACATAAAATGTCCGTCATAATGTTACTCAGGAGCGTTAGGCTCTATTCAGTCATATACATCTCAGATTCTCTCCTACGTTAATTACACATAAGCTATTCTGTACGATCGATCTGTACGATGTATCGTCTGTTACGTTCAACGAATATGGCTGAATGGAATGAAAGTCCTGAGTAGCATTATGACAGACATTTGATGTAATAAATAGTGTCAATAAAATAATACTGTAAATAGGGTATTTAATCTTTAACAAATTTTCGTATAAAAGACCTGTTAAATTTAATATAAAAACCTGGCTACTTTAGAGAGTCGAAATATCTTCCGGTACCTTAAAAATATATTAAAATAACATACGGAACTTTGTCTCAGCTTCTTTCATATCCACTTTTAGGGGCTTGACCGACCTTATGGGACTCAGTGTAAACTCAGTGACTTCCATAACTCCAGACTCGACACCAACCTCGGCGTCTTCAACATCACCACAAAGACTGCGCCATCTCATGCCGAAAGGAAATGAAATAATGAATTTCACTGACACTGAAACATATTTATTCGATGTTAATGTTATCAGACGCATATTTTAAATTTTCAGATCGTAAAAAGAGTGTGTACAATAGTTGGATGAAATTGCTCAACGCATTGCAATTTTTATGAAGAACATACATAGAAATTACAAACAAACAAAATAAATGTTTTTATTATATAGAAGATTTGGAGTTAGTACACAGAAGTACAATTTAGTAGACGCTATGCATGTTTTACAATAATATATTAAGAAAAAAAGATATTGTGACATAATACAATGATAAAATCTATATACAAGTAAGAATTTTCATTTACAATAATATACAGTGACAATTAGGGTTAACTGTAATATAATAATAAACGTCACATTAAGTTCGAAACAAAATATAATTGAGCATAATTCATGCAATATGGTAATAATAGTGATATAATTTCACAATGGTACGTGATAATATATAAGTATTTAAATTTCACAGAAAAGATAGGAGGTGAACTAAGTTCTGGTGAACTGGAGTGAAATAAATCTGATTGAGGGATTTTTAAAGGGGCTACATTCAGTGATGATAATCTGTAATTAGTTGAAATGTTTTTAAATTAACATAAAAATGTTAATTATGTTAAATAACATTTCGGTTAGCAATGTCATTAGTCCATCTTTGGGTATATTTAATTTAAAAGACTGTTATATACTCAAAAAACCATAATCCATCATTCATCACTGTAAATAATTTTAGATTTACCGATCTTCTTTTGAATGTTATTCCTTGCACTTATGCAGTGGCTCATTTCTATGCAACTGGTTTTGCGCAATCCTGTGCAGGAACTATCCAAACCGTTCATTACAACTCAAATCAAACCGTATAATACTTACCTACAGTCATATAATACCGACACTATTACAGTAATACTGCCCTGTGTGCTGCAATTTCTTGCGACTTAACATACCTCACTGAGAATAATTTCTCAAAATTTTCTTTAATAACGATCAACTAATAACACATTTTCAGAGATTCCATTCACTAAGCTGGTATTTGGAACAATAATTAGGGAAACTCACTTAAGGAGCCTTATTTTTATATTTACATAGTTGCAACTGACGTTAAACATGATATATAATAGCCAAGAAGTCAGTTAGGATTTAATTATAAGAAAAAATTACTTAAAAATGCATATATTTAAAAATTCTTATGAAACATCAAGTGCGCGCTACCTCTAACCAGAAATAACAATATTCTAATATAATTATAATAATATTACTTGGAAACCAATAAGAAATAGCATGAACGTAGTCCTGGAGAAAGAGTTCAATATGAGGATTAATAGAGGGAAAACCAAGGTAATGGAGTGTAGTATGGGAAACAGTGGAATAACAAAGGCTGTTTGTTAGATTGGGAAGGGATATTTTGACAGAAGTTAAGGAATTCTGCTACTTGGGAAGCGTAATAACTAGGGACGGTAGAAGTATAGTAGACATAAAGAGTAGGACAGCACAGGCTAGGAAGACTTTCACACAAAAGAGGAATTTACTTACGGCTAATATAAGTGTGAATATTAGGAAATAATTGCTGAAAATGTTCGTATGGAGTATATGGGCGTGAAAAGTTGCAGAAAGGAAAAGAAGAAAAGCCTTTGAAATGTGGTGCTATAGGAGGATGCTGAAAATCAGATGGTTGGATAGAGTAACTAACGACGAAGTTCTAAACAGAATAGGGGAAACGTGAAAAATATGGGGGACGTTGCCCAGGGGATAGATTGATAGGTCAGGTTTTAAGGCACGAGGGTTTTACAAATTAGAATTAGAGGGAAGTATGTGGGGTAAGAACAGAAGAGGTCATTATCATATAACATATAACATTATCATAGTTATTGGGCAATAGGATAATTTACATATTCTAATAAAACCTTAATTTGAAAGCTTTATGAATAGGTGCAGTTTTGAATGAACGTAATACCCAAATCTTAATCTCATTAATTTTGTCCAAGGCATGACTGCAAATATTATAAGGTAAAAGGAAAAATATTGATATATATATATATATATATAAACAGAAAACAACAAATTTAGTACAAAATAGGAAACTATTCAATTTCGTTTCGTCGTCATATTTTGGACTTCATCATGTGCAAATATATTTCTTCAATTTTTTTCTGCTGTAAATTGAAATCAAAAGTTCCTTAATTTAGTTAAAATAAACAAATTATATTACTTACAACTTTGAAAATATGTAAATAAACAATATCATGACAAAAAAGGGCCCAAATGCCGAAATGTGATTAAGAATACAGACGAGCAATGTATTGTAATCTGTTACATGTGTGAGAAACTAAAATAAATAGGTTACACAAAATTAAAAATTAGATTGACAAACTGGTAAATGTGAAATTGTGGGAATAAAACTAAATATACTCAAAATTAAATCATTGTAACATCTCTTTGAAGAAACCAATATAATATAATATTTCAGATAAAATTCTCTCTATCTAACAAATGTATGCAATAATAAAATAACTCAAAATTTAATATTAAATCTAAAGTTTATATAAAAAATATTTTCAAATTTAAATGATGATCAGTTAAAAATCCATTATTATGTGATTATAGTACGTTTAGTGTTATTTAAATAATATTTTAGATGAATTACGTTTAAATAATTTTTGTTTAAAATCTAAAATTTCAACGGTATTTCTATCAAATTGATGGTTTACTTCTAACTTATGAATGGATTGATTAAAATGATTTTATTTAATTATCGCTAGAACTGTTTCTTATTGTCCCGTGGATGCTAATAAAATAAAGCAGTTAGAAAATAAAGTAAAACTTATTTAATGCCTATTTAACTAATTTAAGTAATAATTGTCAGTGGTTTTATAAATATTCAGTCCGATTTATTGGATCCGAAGGCTAAAAATTCTTATTGAAGAATTCAAGAGCTTTAAAATTTATAACAGAAAACGAAATATCATATCGTTTTCAAAATGGAAAGTGACGTATCTTTTATGATTGCGGAAAAAGAATCGTATGATACTGAATTTAATGAGTCAACTAGTTATCGGCCTAAGCTATTGTTTCTTTCTGGGAAAGATAATAGCTACTTCGGTGATAAATAATTTAAAATCATACGGTCCGTAAATGTGTCACATTTATTTTTATCTATTAACTTTACCGAATACCCAAGGAGTCCTGAAAGTGTGCAAAGGGAAAATGTAGTAACGGCGGACAGCTTTCTCTTGTGACAATAGAAACTTTTAACACGTTATACATTTTCATTTTTAATTAAATGTTACACGAATTTATTAAGAATGTCTTGTCAGATGGGAGCTCCATAAAAGTCTGTCAGAAGCGTTGCAAGGTGCCAGGTTTAGCAATCTGTTAATTATTTCTAGTGAGATTAGTCAATGAATTTGGACAGAGCGGAAGATTTATAATTTCGCTAATGATGCCTGTCAGGAAATAATTTCCGAACTAATCGTGTAGGATCAGCGCCGGCGGAGGACGGAAAGTAGATGAAACGTTTTACGACACTTTCCCTTCACTCATCAGCAGCGAGACGTCACTTCAGGAAGCTTAGGTTAATAACTCCATGGCAGTGGCTGCAAAGTCCGCTGCCTGCAGCAGTTAGACTACCCAGAATATTTCTTGCTCTGTAAAATAACCGCAACGGCATGATTGCCTCCCCCGAGGCTGCAATTAGTAACTCGTAATTGGTCGCGCAGATAGGTTTTTCTCAAATTACAAAACGAGTTTGCAACTTAAGCCGCAGAGGAGAAATTACACAGTCTGAGCGACTGAAACGAAGAAACGTAATACAACGTAGCGAGAGCTTCCAACGGCTCAGAAGAACGAAGGCAATGAAATGCATCGTACCAGTCGCTAGAGCGCTATAAAATTAATGTATGCTTTTTAAAACCGTATACCTTTCATAAAACGAAAGAAAACAGATAGGTACCCTGCATAAATTGAATTTTATTACCAAAATAGGATTTCCGTATTCAATAAAGCAATGATTTCAAATGGGAATACAGCAAAATGTGACAATCATTCTAAAAATAAAATTAGGGTGGTCAGTTTTAGTGGTAATATTATAATAATATGTATATATAATTTTCAAGTTTTACGAATCCAACATAACAAATTCTTTCATGAAGGCCGTTAATCTAAATTAAACGATCAGGATGGGAAAATCTCGATCAGAGATCTCCACTTGGTACCTAACACCCTTTAACCAAATGAGGTACCACAGTTGGTTTCCCGTCAGGCACGAGCTTCTTCCATCCGCTGTACAGACTTCAGCTAAGGCTCAATACAATTATTTTACTACATCACGTTTTCACGGCCTAATTTCAGGACTTAAATAAAGAATGAATATTGTAAAATAATTATAAGAAACCACGACCGGAGCTTACCGAGTGAACGCTCTACCATCTGAGCTATCCGAGTTGACTCCCAACTCATTCTCACCTACATTTGTTTTCTACCCTCATCTTCTAATTCAGTTTCATTGCCTACATGGCTGAGCTACAATTAAAATAGTTTCTTGCGTTCTTGAATGCAATACATATTGTGTGCAAATTGATCACAGCTGCCATCATTATAATTGAAGAGCGGAAGAAATGCTCTCAAATTAAGCTCAGCCTTGAAACTGTCCGGCTGATATTTTTCCGTCCCGAACCTTCAAATTAACTAGTTGAAATTTTATAAACATCTAAGTACATAATAATGTCTAAATATAAATAATTTTTGCGAAATTAAATTATCATAACCTGTACGATTATGATACTCAATAATATTCTATTAATTAGAATTATATTTGTGTGTTTAAAACAATAGTAACTAATAGTGCATTGTTTATTTTAGTATTTAATTCAATTTTTTGAAAGCGAATAAAGGATAATATGTTCTGAATAAGTATTCTATTTATGTAAATCAAACATAGCTCGTAATGATATTAATGACATAAATCAATGATTTATACAATGTAAGGAACAATTGTGACTGACAAAACCGTTTATGTACAATATATTTTATATATATAGATAGATTGTATATTACGAATATTAATGTTTTCTTTGCAATAGGCCGAAATCTTAGACCTCGGTATTAAAATCTCTGGAACAGCTGATTAGAGCTAAATACTAATGAATCTCCCATCGTACATATTAGGCCAATCTCCTTACATTTTTGTTTTGTTAAAATATCCATAATTAAGTCGTTTTCCTATACACCTGTAAGAATTCTGAGAACTACTTTTTGTTTTCGTTCTTTATCTGATAAATAATATGGTAATGTTTTATCTTATCTATTAAAGAACGAGATAAGAGACTCATTTTTTAGTATGTTTATTTAATTTCAATAATTGAGCTGTAGGTCTATACTACTTTAGATTCCAAGTAAATATTTTTATAAATAATCGTTATATTTGGAAGGCGCTTAACTTCATATATTCGTCTATGATTTACATATTAATTTACTCTGGTTAATTTAAATAACATTCAGAGCATTGAGAGCACATTATAATTCAATACATTTAAAAAATATATATATTGAATATTGTTACTTTAACTTTCAAGTAGTGCAAATTATTGAAATACTAAATGAATTAATTTAGTTATTGGCAATACACTGATTTCATAGTTATTGAAACTTTCCACGTGTTTGAGCCGGAAAATGTGATATTAGTAAAGACGTGGTCGTAATAATAAGTAAAATAAACCTTCCAGTCATGACCATAAGAATGAATGTTTCCAATAGAAGAAATAAATCTGATAAAGTTGTACGAATAAAATAGGTTGTTAATTGTCGTGTAAGTTACATTACACCAGATTTTACAAACTAGAGCAAATAAAGCTGTGTCAAAAACGGGATAATCTCACTCGACCTGCCCTAAATTTGCAATTTTGTATTTAGATGCTTCATATAAGATGAAGGAATGACAAATGCTTTGCATCTTCTTAACCTTCAAATAGGACACATTCCAAATCACTGGTAAATAATACGCATTAAAAAACTAAGTCTTCTTGACACTTATTAGTAGACTCGATACAAAGCAATTGATAAGTTGGTTAATAACTTTAAGGATTAAGATGAAATAATGGCCAAAAGTCAGAAACATAATTAAAAGTAACCATGTCATATACTTTTCTTGTTTTTTTTTGTAAATCAACTATTTTTATACATTTACTTTTAATTCTGTCATAGAAACAAATAAAGAGGTCTCGAAAGATGGGGACGAAACGTCTGCTACTTTATTTTTAATTTTTGGCTATCGGCCAGTTACTCTATTTTATTTACTCAGATAAAGTCAGATTAAACTCCATAAAGAATTAAATACCAAACCGAACCAATATAATTTATATAATATTTTAACTATGGGAGGTTGTTAGAAAATTGCAAACGTGAATATACAACAGTAATTTTTCTATTCAACGAATGTGCAGAATGATATACATATATATGTATATAATTATAATTTCGTACTCTTTTCGTGGGTATATGTTTACATAACAGACCACTAAAAATTAGTAAATCTAATTTATAATCATGTATAATACAACGAAATTTATAATTATGAAAAACGAGCACAGTATTATTTAACATTTTAACCCGAGAAATGGAATTAGCGCAATTTGTGCTTACCTAATTATATAGTCCAGTAGTTTCCACCTGACGTTAATTAACTTGGGTTAATCGAGATTATAGTGATGTAATCTAGTAATTTACAGTACAGCTGAGTTCGTAATTCAACTCGTTTAACCTTTTATTTTTATTAGTGATAATTGCGCAGGATTGATATAGCAGGTGTTAACATTGTCCGAACGACGCGGACGAGGCAAACAGAAGAAATGGCTGTGAGCTATGACGGTTTGGTGAAACAGAACGCTGGGGCGGCGAGCGAGGAAGAATATAATTACGGACCAGGTAGGAGGAATGAGGTGGGCGGTCTGGCGCTCCCGACACCATTAATCACGGTGTTATTTGATTTTAGAACACTCGTGCCACAGAGTGGGGAAATTGATTCACCTGAAGCCGCCGGTGAAAGTTCATGCAACCTCAGACTCCTGAGCCCGTGGGGAACTTTGCTCAGTGGAATGAGGAAGACTCAACGAAAGATCGTCTTTCTGTATTTCTCACTGCGGCCATCACCTCAACGCATGTGCTTTTTTACTAGCTTCGCAGCTGTGTTTCATAAAATAAATACCCTAAAATATTAATTGCTACGGTTGAGTAAAGAAGGTGATGGTTGACTAACAACTCCCGGTGTGTTATTCCAAGGCATAATAATTTAAAGAAATATTAGTTAATTCCTTGATATCAGTACGAGAAGCTGTTTTAAAACTTAGAGATGACACTGAGTTACTGTTCGTGTGACGGAAAAACCTCGGATGCTCGAAGACCAAAGTAGTCTAGTCGCGGCAACGGCCAGCTGGATGTCACGCTGATCCTGTTGGTGATCTAAACTTTATATTTCCAGGGAATATAACGCGTGCCCTCACAGGTGCCGTACTTACCAGAATTGACCGCGGTTTTATTCCTCTGGCTGCTAATTTGGTTACAGTCAATCCAAGCGTATTATTTACTGAGGAAAAGTAACTATAGATAGGCTTTGTAGAATATTTCGGTTGCTTACAAACGTGATGAAACCTGGTTTAAAAATAACAAAAATCTATACCAATAAATAAAAATGAAGTCCCTGTCTGTCCGTCTGACTGCCTGCCTGTATGTTTGTATCGAATAGGCTCCGAAACGGCACAATGGATTTCAATGAAAAATTGAGCGCTTGAAAACAGGAAATTAAACTTTAATATTCATGCATATTTCCATTTCGATAATGATAATATTAATAGTGATTCTACGGGAAGGTTTCTTGGCCTATACTCTTGGTCTGTTTATGCTCCGAAACGGTTCAACGGATATCAAAGAAATTTTCAGGCATTTTAACTTAAGGGACACGGGGACTGAAATTGCGGCCAAAATATGGAAAAAAAATGATTTTATAATTTTTTTCGTATTAATATGCCCATAAGCCTTACAGATCATATAGCAAAACTTTTTGTTCGACTTCGTCATTTTTAAAGGGTCAGGAGAAATTTGAAAAGATTTAAGTCTAAATCAATAAATTATTACTTTCTTCAGAAAAAATTGTTTTTATCAGCTTTATGATTTCTGCTACCAAAAACTTCTATGCGTCACAAATATTAAGATATTGTCATCGTTCCTTTTTTATACATAATCTACATGATTATACCTTTAAACACAGGTATTATTTTTCGAATTGTTCAAGTAGTTTTAGTGAATCAAATTTTAAAAGTGCCAATTTTTAAATAACCGTATGAAGCTTTAGTAAAAAATTATTTTCTCCCCACACTTATATTCAATATTAAAAATAATACTGACAATTAATGCAAAAAAAAGCTAAAAATTATTTAAGGAACATTTTCGAAACTGCCAAATTTTGAAAATAATTTTCAAAATATCTCAACAAAAATCAAGTTTAAAGAAACAAAATTTTGTACATTACTACGTGTCTGTGTTGTTAATACACATTTAAAAATTCAGCTCAGTAGTTTTTCATTTACAGGAATTTCAAATTTCAGTCCCCGTATCCCTTAAATTTTCGTTTATGTTTCAGTTTGATATATTGTAGAGTTCAGAATATATTAATGTAAATATATATAAATCCATTGAATTGCCGTGCGAAAGGCGGCGTGAAAACCAACTGCGAGTTAAAAGTCCTATTAGGTGTTCCTATACCATTAACCCCACTTACTGTGTTATTATAAGCGTAATTTTGGCAAACATGAGAGAGGGGGGGAGAAGGCAGGTAGTGCCATTCAATCTATTGTTCCAAATGTGTTCAAGCGGGACCTGTACAAAACCAACTGCGAGTTTTAAGGTTTGAATAAATGATACAGTAATTTCGTTTTTAGGGCAAAATAACAATACCTATTTCCACACGAACGAAGTCGCGGGCATAACTACTTATGAATAAATTAGGCGAGCAATCATTCGTGTTTCATGAAACCCTGACGTAAATTTCTCAGTCATTAATATATATAACCGAAGTCTCTATTCATTAATTTATATCACCAAAATCGGGACGAGGCGATGTGTCCACATTTTATTTTTTTACATAATTTTTTGTGACTAATATATTTAATTACAATTCTATATATCATAATCTATTATCGATTATAGATTTAAAAATTATCGACACTGCAACTACTGCCTTTGGTGTACCATTTTTTCAAAAAATAATAACTACACTTTCTTCTCTAAATAGAATATATACTGAAAATGATTTGAGAAAAATTAAATACATTGAAATGATTATAGGGGTGTTAATATTTTTGTACAATATCAATATATTAATAATGAGCTTTTATACTAAAAAGAAAACTATTTACTTTATTCTACACAAATTTACAATATTCATATTTTCAAACTTCAATCCGGCAATTTTTTCATATCTAAACACTGTTGATATATATTAACATAGAAAAATGATACAAATGAATTTCTTAAGACTAACAATTCCCGATCTCAAGTCTCAGGGTCGAATGCTATAGGCCTTCTCATAGATTAGAATGTTACACACAAAATCTACCCGGACCTCGCAGTACAGAAAATCAGCATAATGTTACAGGTGTAATTACCATGTCGACATAATAGACCTTCCAGTGTCTTTCTCGTTGCAATTTCCTCCTATTTGGGTAGTACTCGATCCAAATAAGATGGGCCGCTGCTATTCTTCCTGGTTCAGGAAGACTTTACGTTTATCCTCGTCTCCTTGAACTACCTGTCCGATAATGTCCATCATCTTCTGGTCTCCAAAATCTCTAATCTCATCCGATCCACCACTCATGTCTCCACAATCTCCCTTGCCTAAACTATAATCATCTGTCTGGAAATGTGTCTGAAATCTCTCCCAAAAATCTCTCTGCAAGCCTTTTAATACCTACTCCCCACTTTTTTAGTTCATATCACGGTGGCAGGGATGGATATTAACCAATCACATTTCTGGGAGTCACAGTTTTCCCCTCTCCCTCCCCACAAAAAGGTTTTTGGAGAAAAACACCACCCGATGCCGTCAAATCTGACCATAGTTGGGAAACACCCCAGGCGCTCTGTGAGTTTGGGTTTTATTACCCTTGGCTCAAATACTCTCTCCTTTCTTTTGACTCCGCACCGCCAAAGTCGAGCAGTTGTGTTTGACCGTTACAACATTAACAGCCTAGTTAATCAGGAAAAAATTAATTTTAGTAGAAAAATTTAGTACTTTATTAAACACAGTGGCAATAGAATAATTAATTTCTATCCTGAATTAATGATTTAAACAAAGAAAATAACTTCAAACAATACTCTTTGTAGTTTTACATGTCAGCTCATCCTCGATAACAAGATTTGACACTGACAGGCTTCTAGCTGCCACGCAAACTGTAATGAAATGTATGATGATTTAGAATAATTGATCTTGTGAGCTCCTATTTCTCCAAGTCCGTCATCAAAATATTGTGTCAGAACATAAGAATGAAAACCAATTTTGAGTAGGCAGACAACCCATGATTGCACCTCAAATACTAGCCAAATTAAAAATAAAACCATTGCATTTTGAAGTCACTGAAATTGAAGCCTATAGTAGTTTCAAAATAGAAACGAAATATATATATATATATATATATATATATATTTAGTGATAAATTAATTTAATTAAACAGTACAAAGACGTTTTATTTTTCAATAAATTCTTAAGTGTGCGAATTAGACCTGTGTGATTAAAATCAGACTGTCGTAAATTTGTTCGTGATATGCATCGGTAGGCACATCTACGAAAGGAAAAGTAGCATTTTAAATGTATTCGGCGGTATGCAAATATAAAAAGAATCTCGGGATGGATCTTACGAGATATGAAAAAAGGAGCAACCTGACTAACCTGTTCTCATAATAAAACACGGCCGTTTGTCGTATTTAATTAAGGAACACGCAAACATTTCTCGGAGGTATTATTTCACAGCAATTAATCAAAGCTGTGCCGGCTGGTTTCCTTTGAGAAATAAGTTTCGGTAATGAGACACGTTGACTGGGAATCAAACTATCGCCAAGTAGTTATATATTTAAGGTAACAAATATTATATAGGTTGATCGTGATGACAGTACTAATTCTTTATGAAACATTAGGAATCTAGTGTCTGTAAAAAATGATAAATAGATAGTTTGAAACAGCAAAAATTTGCCACTCAACCATCACAATGTTTGCTCTCGTTTCCACTTGAAATGCTTTGCTACCTTCTCCGTTATCTCAAAGCAAAGAAATCCATTAAAGCAATGAGTGGCCGCATAAAACAGACCAGAACTCCTTTCAAAGTTCCACGGATCATTGCTTTATAAGCAGACGAAGTGGAGATCGACTTTTAAGCAGACGGTTTTTCCGAGAGATGAGGAGAACCTTACAAAGGAACGCATACCGTTACAGTCCTCGCAGAAGAAGAAGAAGAAGCTAACGCAACTAAATGCTTGTGCTCACTTAGACGGGCGGATGTCGGAGATCGTTAACGCTGCGGCTTCAGCCAACCGCAGTTATTGGTTCTGTTGACCACCAAGTTCCATCACTTTCTCGACAATGGGAGAGTTACAGAACTGCTATTTCCTATACCTGACGTGGGAGTAAAAGTTCGTGACAACCAATGTAAGGCTCCAGATCTAGTACTTTCGGTGCAATTGTTCGATCAAAACCAACGTAAAGAATAGCTCAGCAGTCTGTATCCTTTAATTTTATTCCAAATATAAAATACTTAACTATATTCGAATCCAGACTTGACATCTTATCAAATATACTTACTCTAGTATTTATTCTTCCTGTATTCTCCAAAGTTTGACAGAATTTTACTTGTGGGTCTGTTCACCTCCTACATCACAGAAGAACATTTAATATGAACATATTTTCAACCGAATACTAAGTAACGTTACACGAAACCGATACGCTCTGAACGCTTCATCTGCTGTGTCGAGAACGACCTTGCACGATGTTGGTGATTTCATTATGGGAATTCCATGAAAGTATTGTTTTTGCCATTTACTGAGCATTAAAAAGCGTAACGGACCGCACGAGGTCGCAATTTTCATTAAAAACAAATATAATTAAGTACTTCTAGGTAACTCTAAACTGATGCAGAGTCGATACGCTGACCACGAACCACTCCAAATTTGGAATGTGTCATGCAAGATGACAGTCCGCAGTAGTTCTGGCAGGCCAAGGCCCTTAATGGGCTGCAGAGCCAACGAAGAAGTAACACTAAAAATGTATTCTTCTTCCAATTGAACTGACCAAATCAGTAAACTTTTTCTAATTTAAAAAAAATACCAACTCTAATACTATGACACGTGGCATTTAAACGTCTCAGAATCATAGAATTAATAATTTTAAATAATTAGTAACAATGTTAGAATAAAGTTTTAGCATGAATTCTCATATAGATTATGTGCGTACGGAGAAAGCTAAGGAAAATATTAATGAATAATATAATTTTTTTCTCTTTATTTAAAGTCGTATCAACTGCTAATGGTTATTATCGACTACGGTAGGGGGAACTCGTTTAACATTAGTTTCACAACTTGAAAACGCAAACACAATATCCATGCCCATGCCAGGATTCAAACCCATGACCTCTGGGATGCGAGGCAGCAACGCTAACCACATGAGGTAATTTTGTTTTTCTGTCATATTCTATTAATTGTTGATCTGTTTTGTATGGAGTCTCAGATACGTATACGTATACTGTCAAGAATTATTTAATGTTACAATAAAATATTTAGTGGAACTATATATTAAGAGGAATAAACTAGTTGTTTTCAGGATTTTGTAAAGTTGCGTGCTCTACTTTGCTTATAAATGCTTCAGTACATTATTGCTTTCAGATTTGAATAAGTATTTAAGTTAAATGAAACCAATCACAGTTCAGGGTTCGGCCACGTGGCCGCTAGAGGGGCTTCTTAACATCTGGTTTAAACAGAGTTTATGCAAACTCAATCATTGAAACCTAACACGAACATGAAACTGTGGACAACGTCTGGTAACTTCTGTTGCTTTTTGCCGAGTTACTTCACAGGCAGCCACATCCGGATCTGTTTACCCCCAAGAAAATTCTAACCATATTGATGAAAATACGACAGACATACCCATGTCTTGATTTTTCCATATTGAAAGAGAAGTTTCCTTTTAAGTACTCTCCAAATTATGTAGAACGTACCTTTGTTAGCAATCAATGAAAATTAAACTTCTCGAATTTTTTTTTAGTGTAACAGGCTACAGGACTTGACAAGACAAAGACATATTTGATAAAAGTTGATAAAGGGCTAAGAGAATTTAACTAATTTACAAATGAAATTTTAAGTTGTAATAGGCTGCTGTTATTAAATTCAAGACTCGTTTCAAAGGACAGTTTTTTATATCATGAAAAACTGTGACGCCTCTAAACATTCTTGCTAAGTAAATTAAAATTTTTATAATTTGCTTCAATTCCCCAAGGGTTTGGTATTCATCATTATTCAATATCTCGTAGTGTATTTAAAAAGGTAACTAATTGAAGTCTAATTTGGCCACGTGTTTCATCTCTTTCCTTACCACTGAAGATTGTGTGACCGATATTTATTGAGTCATGAATATGACATGTTAGTACACGAAACATTATTCGAGAATAGTTCTATTAAGTAATTACGGATCAGATATTTCCTCGTTTCCATAATCCGAGGATTAAATCACAATTCGATATATCGAAAATATTATTAGTAGCTTATAATTAAAAACATTTCCCAATTGCACGGTGGCTGTAATTGGGTGTCATTATGCTTAACATCCCTTCTTGGACGATTATGACTAATTGAATGAGCCGAATTCACACTTACTGTAGTATGACTCAACAGAAATAGGTAGTCGACTCAAAATACGATGCGCAGTCGTTCACTGATCTGGTGTAGAAGTGAGCGTAAATTGGAATTTCTTTAAGTGTGACACGAATCTTTGTTACGGCAACTTAGCGTTGTGAAAATTATTCTGAAAACATTCATGGCCATGATATGTTGCACATGATAAATCTCATCCGTAAAAGTTAAGAGATGACTAGAACAGGCTGTGGTAAAATGACCTTGGCGCTGTCTGTGTATCCCGTTCGTAAGAATATAATAAATGATTTTAAGAATCCTAGCAGCATTACGCCAGCTTCCCTCCAAACGATGGTTTCTCTTACTGTTATCTCATATTACTTGGTACTTACCACTAGTTATAACTTATTACTGACGCTGGTCAAAGAGACTATTGCGATGGAGTTCCGCGTTGTAACAAGTTAATGTCAAAAAGAAAGTTTTCATTCTGTTATTGGCTTGAATAAAATGAAGAGTAGTGTTTTGTTCATATGGTCTAAATTAATGAGGGTGATGAAAGATAGTTGGAGTTCAGGTGATTAGTAAACAAATAAATTTAGTATATGATTTTTTTCTTGCGAATAACATATGGAACGGTAATTACAATGAGCTGAACAGACCAAAAGAATCTGTACAGCAAAGTTTTAATCGGATAAAATTGAATTTTTGGTAGCGAATCTCATTTTATTACACGCTCTTTCAGATTAAAGTGGCTCCAACTTAACAAAGCGTAGATACAAGACTGATCCTATTTTCCGCACACGCGTCTATGAACACCGTCCGTTCCAGACAAGCTGCGCAGCGTCGATAGCAGCTTGTTATTACGAGAAGGCACAAAACATCTTCCAGTTAACGAGGACGCGCTCCACTGGTCCAGGAAGCTGAGCGCAAGAAACGCTGTCTCTACAGCGGTGCCAACCTCTCCCGCCGCGTCCATTCATTCTTAATCGAGCCATAATCATTCAGAGCCACTGCTAACTGAATTGGTGCCTGTGTTTCATCGGGAGACGCGTGTTTTTTTCTTGGTCACGGCTGTCCTCTCACAAGTAAAAAGTTCAATCTTCCACGTGAGTAGTGCTGTGGCGAGTACAGATGCGTCTCACCATTTACCGCGACTGTTTTTTTATTATTATTAAATATGTACGATTACTGCAAATAAGCTACTTCAGACTCACTGATCATTATCCGAACTTACTATCCCGGAGACAAACCAACACGAACTTCAAGTTTGAAAAATAAATCAATCCGATGTCGATTTTTAACGTGCCCATGTTGAACCATAGACTGTAATTAACTGTAGATTAAATTCATAGAAGAATTTGGTATGGAAGGAAATTCCAATTCAATTTTCCATTGCTGACGCTTGAAAGTGCTAAGTGACATAATCGGTCCCAGCCACAGCTAATAAAGATGAGGTCTGCATGTAAATCAGACGTGCTTGGGATAATCGTAGACATGGTCTGGGATACTGAAGCAAACATCCGGGCTACGTCTGCGTAGACCTGGTCTGAGAATCTTCTCTTGAGTGCTCGTCGACAAGACATTCAGCCAAAAGACTCAAGACCTGCGCATGTTCGTGGAAATTTTGATATTACTCTTAGCGATTTGAAAGAAAGGGAATCAGCAGATAATAACTACTGTACAAGTAACATTTCAGCTGTTAGTCCTCCACACACAGTTATTTGTGGATAATAAATTTATTTGTCCTTGAAATCTGAAGTATTTCAGTCATAAGAAAATAAAAACTAATTATTGATTTGTATTTTAGAGAAGACTATGGCCCTACATGCCAAAAATTCTTAAAAATTGACGCTATATAATAAATAATTATAAAGTGGACAATTGGTTATAATTTTGTGTTATTTTCATATTTAACTGTTCTTCTAATATATATTGCAGTTATTGACAATATAAAAGCGAAACCATAACACACTCACTAAGACGTCGTGAAAAACGAAAATTTATACTCTGGGAATAATCGTGGCACCCATCATGCCGATAATTTTCAGACAGAAAAGTTTTCATGCTGAATTGAAACCACCGAGTCACGAGCTTGGACAAAGTAATGAAAGATGACACCTCTCAAAAAACAAACTTTTTTATTCTGCCAGGGTAATTATTTAATTTTTGTAACCACGTATGAACCTAGTCAATAAGTGAGTATATCAGACTGTAATTCCGTGGCAATGATTCATTATTATAGCTATACTGGTGTCGATTGGAATCGACGGACAAATTAAATTTTAAACTTGAAAATAAATAAAAGAATGAGCGTAATTGTGTTCCTTGAACTAAAATTGTGTGTCGAGACACGTTGGCTTATTAGGTATTCGTTTTTGGTTTGGCCTGGGTATCCTAGTAAATATATCCGTTACAGTCCCACCCCTCCCTCTGATGACGTATCTGATATAATTGTACAACAGTAGCAGACACGCCCACCCTCCCACCCCCGCAGTAAGTTAAATTGGATTAGCGTTAGGTGCAATTAAGCGGCGATGCTATCGGCACGGCGGGGTCCGCGCTGCTCGCTGCACGCGACCCCAGGCCTGCCAACCGTGGAATCACATATTCATCAAAGACGCGTCCTACATGCTCCTTATCATGCTCACATTGATTGTGTGACTTTTAAGCGTCTGCAATATGAATTACCTTCCCAATGTTGTCTTGAGCAATTATGATCTTTCTCTTACAAACTTTAAGCAGCTTGTATAACTAACTAAACGCCTTTTTCAATTATCAGCAGCGTAACTGTTATAGAATTTCTGTTCTGTACTATCTGGTATAATTAAAACGAAGACATCTTTGAACATACGCTACTTTAAATATACTGTATACTGTATAATTAATGAACATTTATAAATAAATATTTATGATTATATATATAGGCGATGAAAGAAGTTAAAACGGATTATGGAAAAGGAATCATATTACAATGAGTAGAAATAAAAACCCTACTCTTTGCCGATGAAATTGTATTTTAGGGGAGTCAGAAGAAGGCTTGGAAACCATAATAAATGGCATGAACGTGGTCATGGAGAAAGAGTTCAATATGACGATTAATAGAGAAAAAACCAAGGTAAATGAGTGTAGTTTGGGAAACAGTGAAATAACAGGGTGTTAGATTGGAAATGGATATTTGAAAGTTATAATAAAAAAATAAAAAAATTATTAGTTGATAAATATCAGCATTAATGATCTAATAACTATTACGTGGATTTTATGAAGATACTGCAATAATGGGAATTAAATATAACTACATGTCGCAAAAGTGGTCAATTAATCTATCCCTTCTCTTGGTCAACGTCCACCATATTGTTCGCTCTTCCCCTATAGAGATATAAACCAGAAAAAATCTCAAAAATTTATTGGCTATATATTCTTGCATTTCGATAGACTGTGATATTACCATCTGCAATTTTTTAAAATACATTTTCAATGATTTGTACCTGCCTCACCTCACCAGTTATCAGATTGATACCAACCTCCATAAACCTAATTTTTCAGGTGATAATTTTCCGAAAACCTAAGATGTACATGCGTCTGTTTCTGCTTTAAATTTGTATGAAATTGTGTTACTTTCTATAAATATAATATCCATGATTATTTATGAAATGACATAATGGAGATCAATGAAAGGTGTTGAGATTCAAGTTATTTATTATCTGACTCCTTAAAATGAGTTTTTATTTTATTTTAGTAAATCTTTCCACTTGGGCGCAATTGTTTTGGACAACCACTAATGAGCCTGAGCTGAGTGAAGACACATCCATCTGTTGTGCGCGTCAAGAAAGCCAGCACGCAGCAGTTTTATTGATGCTGGGGATAAGATTGCTTGACGCCGGACAGCGTGTAATAAAGGCGGAAGACGCCATCAATTGCACGGGCCGAGGTGCTACCTTCGCTGTACTGCCATAAATATAGCGATCATTACGGCGATGTTGTTGTGGCGAGGAGGACCACGGGGGGTCGCTTTGGCGGCGACGGCACGGCCCCCCGCTGCCCTCCCTGGGGGCCGTGGGCCGGGGGCCGTACGGGAAACCTCAAAACACTTTACTCTGCCCGAAATGTGGCCACCTTCCTCAGTGCGGAACGAGCAGTTTCAACCCGGACGCGTCGTTTCCTTTAACAGCCAACGCACAACTGAAAACCCCCACGTAAAGTCGACAATTTTTCGTGCGGTTCCAACCCGTATCCAATAGCTCGTCGACACGTCGTTTACAACCGCTTTACTCCATCCACTTTACTGGTCTATTAGCTCAGGCACTAAACATGCACAACATAAAAATCTCTCCATAAAATTTACTCTACCCAAATAACAACTGCCTTCCTAATGGATCTGAGACTGCGCCTCAGAGAAACCGGAGACCCAAACTCGGATTCAATAGGACGCAAATGAACCGTAAACTTTCACATTGGTTTTACCCCATTTGCAATGCTGGTCCATTTCGCTTCGGACTCACAAACATTAAAATTGCAAACTTTATGGCTATAGCGTCGACTGCTGCTGAATTCAGTTTGACGAGTTTAACAACTTTCGGGCGAGAGGAGAGAAAATATGTAAAATAAACTAATTTTCTAATAATAAATAAAAACGACCAAAAAAGTCAGAATTAATTATATAACTATTTCTTAACAAAAGCGACGTTTCATCTCCATTTTGAGACTACCTCAGGATTAAAATTTAGTAATGTAACCTATTTACTCCTTAACTCCCTCAAGATTATTGAAATTACATGTGAAGAATTTGGTGCAGCGCTGAACCTTCTCCAGCGACGGTTATGGCCGAAATATTATAGTTTTCTAACTTAAATATTTACAATAAATAAAAATCAAAAGTTAAAAACACTTCTCTTTGTTATTATGATGACAGTATAAGTAGCTGATCCTAATTTTTCCGGGTAGCGCTGATCAGCTTAGAGGTATGCTAACGAAACTCACGTTAGCATATACATATGTATACATTTATTAAAATCAGTGAAGTGCTAAATTATTTTCCATTAAAATAGTGCAGTACAGTGAAGTGAATACGGAGTGGCTGCTGACAATTCTTTTCCTTTCAGTTCAAAATTCATAAGACAGTACAAAATTAGTGTAAATTGTATTAGCAATTTATTGTATTCGCATTTTATTGTGCTTACTTTGCAAATAGCTGCCACCGGGAAAACGTCCAATTGCAGCCAAGTAATAATAATAATAGAAGTTGGCTCCTAACACTTTGGATACGTTACAGACTTTCGTCCAGAACTTTGGGACTTCCTCAGGAAAAATGATGTGAAGTCTAATTTTTCTATTGCCAAAATTTTTGGAATGGATGCAATCGCGTATATTTTAAAATTCAAGCTGAAAATTTTGCGTCCTGGACTGCGTCAATTGTCGCTTATAATGTAAATTTTTCAAGTTTATTTAGAATTTGTTTATAATTTCTTCCTGAAGATCAATGTCCGAGATGAAGTAGACCTTTTTTGAAACATAAATTATTTTAAATTAAATTTCATTTCTTCATGACATGTAGATACTAAATTTTAATATAAAATTTATGTGTATAAGTCTATTAATTGGCATACAATCATTAAATTTTTCTCACAAAACATCAGAATATTTACTTACTGTAAAATTCTTTTACCCTAATGTTTCAGGTTTCATTGAGCTAGGATTAATTGTATCAATGTCAATGCGGCTTTAAAACAATGATAAACAACCTAAGTCGGTGTCCAATCATCAACTACAGAGTAATTTTTTATGATAATCAACTAAAAAGTATATTAAATGGTTACTTATAGCTTTAGATATTCCTTCTAAGGACTTTCATTTGTTTTTAAACTTCTATCGACGCTTCTAAACAATGTAACCTCAGAAAATTAACTAATCGGTTTTCGTAAATTATTTATGCATATTAAAAAGAGTAATGAACACAGAATAGAGAAGCCCATCTTTATTTTTCTCAAATGAGAATGTCAATATTTCAATTTCACCTTGTTCCGAGTGGTGCTTTCCAGTTCGTGGGAAACGTAGCACAAAAATTTCAGTATCAGAGATAGTAATTGATATGAGAATATTTCAGCATTGATCTGTGACTGTTAGCAACACGAAAGTTGTTTATATATATATTTATATATTATTCAAACAAAATCGCAAGCGAATTTCAAGGTAACGTAACGCGGATGTCGAACCTTTAGAATTTACGGGAATGTGGAGTAGTTTTCCTATCCGAGGGACGTTTCTCTTGTGCATTCCTGGAAGGGCGAACAATGGCCTAGCTGCCGAGCTGTTAATTGGGCGCCGGTGATTGGCGATTTTATCCGGTTATGGCGTCGCAGCAGGGAAGCCCCTTGCCTCGGGTGATTTATTCGTCTTCATTAGCGATCTTTCCGCGTTGGCGGAGGCTCCCACGGCCTGCATTAACACACCTAATTGGATTGATATTCTTCATTTACTACCTTAAAAGCGCATTAATAACTCCTACCGTCTGTGTCTTACATTCCTATCTCGCGAAATCCCGTCGTTGACGGACTCACGGAAAGTGCAGGGAGGTCACACACGTGATAAGGACTACAGCACGACAAACAGATGGATAGAAAATAAAACTGGATTACATTATTTTTTATCTCATGTTATTTTTCACATATGTGAAAAGAAATACTTCATTTCTAGATGAATACAAACGCATCAGTTAAGAGTTTTGCCGAGAAATATTGACAGTTTGAAGGTTATGGTTGAAAACCTCTTTCAGGAGTACGACAGTAAGCTAATACGTATTATTTTGAATTGTAGTTAATCCAACTAAAGAATAAAAAAGTTCCAACCAAATTTAAATTTTATAAAGCTTCAGATTATTGTCTGCATCAAATCGCAGTTCTGTAAATTCCATTAAGAGAAAAAACATTCGCACGCTATTTACATTTTAACAGCCACAGATATCATTTTGTGATCAAGATAAACATTTTATTGGCAAAAAATGCTGAAAGGACTTCAAGATAATGAAACTGTGTGCCGGAATCAAATTTTCTGATTAGTACGGGAAATCTCATAAATTCGATGAAAGAGATAAAAAATTTTAGAAACAGAGATTTTCAGGAATTGATTGACTGAAATGGGGAAGATAGTGTTTTCTGAAAGATCATCATGACCAAAAATATTATTCCTTTCTCCAAGTGGTTAATCATAAAAAATTAATTACAAGAGCTCTTAAATATACACAGTAATTACAAAATCTATAAAGCATTTAAAAAGTCTTTATAGGTAAATGAATAGACAACGTATCGTCCATGAAAGAAAAACTTTCTAAAGTTTATTTTTGAATTTTCCGGTAAGTCTTTTTGCAGAACCGAGTGTAATATGATATTGTGGCTCATGCAAAAAATTTAAACTGAATTTATGGAATTCATCTTTCAACAAGATGGCGTCCACTATTATGTACCAGGTTACCTGAATGAGACGCTGGATAGGCGCCGCTGACTCTGCGCTACTCCAGTGGCCACCACGGTGGCGGGATCTGACACCTTGTAATTTTTCCATACTAGAGTACATCAGTGTTGTAATCTCGTACACAGTCGTGGAAATGAGGAAGGAGATACATAATTTGTTACCAGGTGTTTCGTGAGCCGCAAGTGAAGAATTTTCAACAACTAATCTCGGTAATTTTCCAAAGTAGCTTGCCTGACCACGTTCATGAAAAACTTTTGTTTCTTCGTGTTCTATAATTTGTTATGTTAGCCATTTTGCTTTTCTGATTTTTTAAGATGTTCCATCAACTTTATAATTCCCCTATATGTCCGCCGCTGTTGTTGTTTTTGGGGGGTTCAGTCCTGAGACTGGTCTGATGCAACCGTCCATGCCACGTATCTTGCGCAAGCCTTTTCATTTCGTAAAAACTCCTCTCTAATCTGCTTAGCGTATTCCTTCCCCTTGCATCCCCCTTCTATTCTTACGCCACAAACTTCCCTCTAATACTAAGACCCTCATGTGTTAAACCGTGGACTATCAATCTATTACTTCTCTTGTACAACGTCCTCCACATTGTTCGTTCTTACCCAATTCTGCTTAGAACTTCCTCGTTAGTGATTCTATCCAACCATCTGATTCTCAGCATTCTCCTATAGCACCACATTTCAAAGGCTTCTGTTCTTTTCTTTTCCGCAACTCCTATCGCCCACGTTTCGCACCCATATAACGCCAGTTCCATCAGAATATTTTTAGACGATGTCTTAATATTCACACTTATATTACCCGCAAGTAAATCCCTCTTTTTCGCGAAAGCCTTCCTTACCTGTGCTCTTTATGTCTACTATACTTCTACTATACGTTTTCCTAGTAGCAGAATTCCATAACTTCCATCATAATATCCTTTCCCAATCGAACACCCTTTGTTATTCCACCGTTTCCCATACTACACTCCATTACCTTGGTTTTCCCTCTAACAACAAATAAAATAGAGTAAGAGAAATGCGGCATTATTTTTCTTTACAGGAAACATTATTTTATCCAGCGTATTTATTTCACCGTACCTGTTTCTCTACCTGTCTACATATTCTTCATCACTAAAAATACATTTTCAGTTTTAAACCTCAGCTTGGAAATAAAAAATTCAACATGTGTTCATTGTTTTAATTGTTTAATATTATTTACGATTTTCCTACCGTCAAGGCAGTCACCCAGTTGGTAATTTTTACTTCCAGCAGGTCATAAGTTTAATTATGATACAATAATAAGATATGTGGATAAACGTTTCTTTTGTCTAAAATGTATGGTTATTCTCCAGGTATGGGAATCGGCTGATTGCTCAATTCTTTTTGTCAAAGCATTCATCATCACAACTATAGAGACAGGAATGGTAACTTCGCGCATGCACAGGTGTAAAACGGCGTTGTTTACTCAGTTATATAAGATTAGTTAGAGGGCACAATAAGCTAATTTAAGGTCGTTTCCGTCCAGCCTTACTCGGAGCCTGTTAGGTAGGTTACATATGTCTAACAATGGAAACCAGGTATGTTTTGTGAGCGTGTTTCTTAGAAAAACACTCTCCGCTGTACAAATTAGGGCCATAATAACGGAACCTGGACAAGGCTCCGTAATGAATTAATTAAAGGAACATCCACACGCGATGCCAGCGCCCCTAGGAGCCGGCCAGACAAACAAAAAATAGTGTTCACCTCCAAATAAATGGTGTCCGACTAATTGCCTTGATAAACGCTAATGGGGTTGCCTGTTGCCTCCACTGTCCGGGCAGAGGCCCTCAGCACTTCTCAACTGCTCACGGGAAGAGTGTCTCTCCTGTCCTGTCCTGCCCTGCCTAGCCTTATTAATTACATCAAAATTATTCATTACTCAGAGAAGCTTGCTTAGTTTAAATTAAAAAAAGATTCACTTAAATGCTTCGAAACTTTCACGTGTCCACTAATTGTGTCTATTTTTGAACGTCAAACGAATATCTCTGCATCGCTGCATTACCGAAACTGTAATTTAATATTTAAAGAAACAGCTTATATATAAACGTATTATCAACGATACAGACACACATAGTGCTAAGTAGCGTTGCAATTAACTAATAACTTATCATTAAAAATCCTACACAAATGCGTAATGACTAACTTCTCTAAACCAAGCCTTTGTCATCCTGATAATTCATTGGGAGCCGTTCCCAATACTAACGTCAATTATACTTATTATGGATTCTTAATTGAATTTTTCCCTTTCTACCTTATAAATTATTTGACTCTTGCAGTAACAATTCTGATAAATTGGATACGAAGAATGAGCAGTTATTGATTTTTGGGTAATTTCATGTCACTATTTTTTTTATGGGGCGCTTACTACGTATGACTCCTGCACCGTGAAAGTATCTATAGAGTCACCTTTCTCTTGAAACATCTCGATTCGGCATGACAAATTTTAGCAACTGGGTGAACAAGTGCCCGATTTTTATTTATATTAGCCCGGAAAAGAAATTAATATAATTTTTATTTGTTACAATAGTTGTTACAGTTTATACAAAATTAAAATAATGTATATAATTTACGCGTAAATGTGAAGGTAGGTAGTTCGTTGCTAGCCTACTTTAACAGATGTGTTCGGTTCTTTTCTTCTTCACGTGTGTCTGAGGGGCATACGAAGTAGAGTTGACAGGCAGTGTACTGATACTGATAATTGGAGGATATGGGTGATGGTAAGGTGGGATAGGGTGTATCTGATTGTTCTGGGGGAAGGATGAGGTCATTTGTGACGGAAGGGTAGGGGTGGGGGAGGATTGTTGTGGAGTTGTTGGATCGAGGGGTTGGGGTGGTTGAGGGCGCTTTTGATTAGGGAGGTTATGGACTTGAGGATTAAGGAGCGGACTATTGGGAAGTTTGATGTTATGGGGGTTACAAAATTTTCGAGGTACCAAAGCGGGTTTGTAATGGTGTGCAGGATTATGTCTTTGTTTTGTTTGAAGTTTGTTCGAGTAATTCTACAGTAATCTTTAGGGAAACGCAGGCAGATTGTAAACAAATAGTTGCACGATTGGGCGTCGTTAAATATGGCTGAATGTTAATTTATTTTCAGCTTTCACCCTAAAGTATGGCTCATGTTTACTGTTTAAAGAAATAAGGAAATCATACACCGTTAAAAATAAAAAATTGCAATTTTGTTGAAGTCTCAATTGAAATTACTCTGTCAGTTAAATCAGATTAAATTATAGTAATTGAAAAATAATTAGTATTTTTTCTAAAATTTGTATTTCAGGTTATAATTGTACTTTTAATACAATCAAAATGTTTCTCGTTTAGGTGAAACATTAACCTATATTTAGCTAAGCGAACTTCAGAATCTTTGCAGTGATGTCGCAGGCCTACACGAATTTAATTTTCGATATGTTTGCACATTATTTCAATATTTTACTTCTAGGATTATGTTTGGGGTTTCTCACCCGTACAATGTTATTCTCCTGGCCTTTACAAACACGTGGACCAAATTTTTTTCTCAATTTGTTCATGCGTCTACATTTCTATGAAGAATAACCTAATTATATGCATAATTTTTATTATACAGATTTCATATAGAAACCTATATGGTTCCGTGAAGATTCTGTTAACGAAACTAGTCGCGCTCAGCTTTGCTCTTAAAAGATGATGTTTTAGTGACGAAACTCAGGTCTGTTCCAGGATTGACGATGATAAACGAAGGCTTTATCTTATGGTTTGCTCCACAATCCCTGTAAATTCATTTATTTATCGTATTGCGCGAGGAAATTGCTGAAGCGGTCAGGATATCAAAATTAGGAAACTTTCGAAGCTGCTCGCTGTGACGAGAATTTTCGAGAAGTTAGCTACAATAATGTATCATTTATTGTGTGTACTAGTTCAGGATAATTAGGACTGATTTTGGCGAAACGTGACGAGAAACAGAAAATATATATTTATGACAAGTCCCACATCAGAGGTCCGCAATTAATCCCTCGTAACTTCGACCACGGCTTCCCCGGCTGAAGTGAATGAGAAAAACAACTGTCATTAATCGAGGTGGTTTTTATTACATCCCGCTAGTTGTTAAGCGGAAATAATTGTTGTCGAATGAAGCAAAGGTAACAATTAGTGCGTTTTATCTCTTTCCGATAAGAATCGCATGAGCTTTGCAGATAATTATCTATCTATATATAAAAATGAATCGCCGTAATGTACGAACGAGCATAACTACAAAACGACAACACCAAATTTGATCATTCTTTTTTTGTTGTGCTCGTTATGGTCCGGACAAATTTTGTATACAAGAAAATTTTTGAAAACTCGTACGGAAAGGTTTGAAAATCTCATAAAATGAAACAATTATACGGAAAAGCTGCCGTATATCATCACGTTTGAATCTCCAATGTCGATGTATGTTGCCTATTTTCTTGATCTGATTATGCTCCGAAACGACTCAACAGGAATTTTTTATTTCAATATATTGCAGTTCAGAAGATATTAATGTAAATATTTATAAATTCATTGAATTTCTGCGCGAAAGGTGGCGTAAAAATCAGCTGCGAGTTAAAATTCCTATTATGCGTTCCTATACCATTCATCCCACTTACTGTGGGAGAGAGGGAGGGCGATCAATCTCATTATATCTATTGTTGTAAATATGAATAAGTGGGACCTGTTCCAAGCCAACCGCGACCTATAATGTTTGCCGTGAAGTGATCATAAGCTTGTTCATACAGTATTTATATATTGACATTCATTCGTATTCAATTACTGTTTTTTTCACAACAGCAAAACTTAGTGTGTTTCGTATTTTTAGAGATTTATTGTCGTGTTAATTATTGTTAGTGGAGTGGTAAGAAAATGCTGCCTGTGAGGCTTCAAAATTTCGGTCGGCGTATGTGTAACGCAAATCGAGTTCATAATCTTCGATACAATGAGACTGAAGAAGAGAGTAGGCAGCGTTTTGAGGCAAACAGGATGTGAATTTCTCGAGCGAGATCTACCACGGCTCCGGAAGAGCCCATGACGTCGGGATCAGGGGAGATGTGACAAAAGTATGGAAACTTAAGAATTGTCTATGAACGTTTGGCGTTCCCCTAGGGGGAAGGGTGGAATTAGTGAATTTTTATATGTAATAAAGGCTCATATTTGAGTCGAAATTTTTTTTTGAGGTCAATTACTTTTATGGTGTTTTCCCCAACAATATTTATGTATAATTTCAGGCCCTTGAAGCATGGGATAGAAATAAGACATATAAAAATAACAAGGATATTATCGACTTTGGTGTCAAAACCGGTGTAAAGGGGGTCGCTGTGTTACATTATGACCTTTAATATGCGATTTAAGTAAGAATTCATCCCTTAAGTGGGGAAGAAATATTATTCTGTTAGAGTACTGAAAATATTTTTAGTCCTGTTATTGTACCGGGAGTATTTTTGTCTGTTTCGAGATACTGGGAGTATATTTGAGGATCTTATTTTGACGTTTTCGATGCGGGTTTAGTCATGTGTTGACCAAGAATTAAATAATGTACCGGGATAATATAAATAAATACCCGGGCAACGCCGGGTCCCCAGAGATTTTCTGAATAAAAATGAATAACTGCCACGACTAAGTTATTATAAGAAACTGGATTCTCTACCCGGATATTCTTAAGTATCCAGAAAATTTCACTGATTTTTTAATCTTCCTTGATCCATGACGTCTCAGTTATTCAAGTACGAGCTGAGATACGCGATTTTTCTTAAGCTCTAGACTCCATTTGTCGAATCCATTAGTGCGAGGGCCAATAAATCAAAGGTGCAGAGCATAAAGCTTTTAAATGTAAAATGCTGATAAGACAGGTGGCGGGCGCACATTAGACAGCGCCCAGGGAAGGGACACGGACAAGGGCCTGGAATTTCCTGTCCACTAACAGTAATGGGTCACAACCAACATCTTCCTATCACTCTTAAGATCGGGTGAAATACATAGGAACAAAAATATATGCTTGTATTAGATCCAAACAGCTGACACACAAAACATAGACATCATTCCGGTTGAACTGCAGGGAGGCTTTAAAGTCAATCGCCATAATTTTTTCGTAAGAAACTCTGTAGAAATACTTTTTAAACTTGAGAGATATATATTCCCCCGAGACAGAGATTGGAGTAGTAATCACCGTCGCATGGTCTTCACATTGGTGTTAGAATACAGTCTAATAGACGCCTTATAAGAATGAGTTACATTAAACCGTGGCCAACCAGAAGAGATAAAGTATGATAATGGACAGGTGAAAAAGGAAAAAGAAGAAAGAGGAGCCATCAAAGGCTATACAGTTGGATAAAATCTCTTCGCAAAAAAAAAGAAATGTCGATGAAGAGATCAACTACACGTAAGGGAGTTCTAAGAAAGGAAACAGCTAAGACGTTATGAAGATGAAAAGAGTGATGATTCACTGGAGAGTGGGTCTGAATACCTTGACGGTCCGAACTTCTACTTTGTTTCCAACCAGGGCTGGGTCGTCTACTAAATATGTTTTAAGTGAGCTCACAGCTCCTGTGCAGTCGTGGACATTGGAAACAACGAGGAAATTTTGATTTGTGAACACGTCAGTTTCTTTTCACAGGAACAGATCATAGTTTTCCATTATTCGTACAATTTTTTGAATATGTTTATGATTTAACTTGGCTAAAACTTACAAAACCATTCTTTTAATTTACCCCTGTTTTAAGATATTTCTTCAAATTAATTGTGTTTTCTTGAATTAATTGTAATTTAAAATATCATATCACGTTCTGTCCCTTGGGTGGAGAAGAACGGGTAATTTGACTTCATTATAAACACGCAGTTTTAAGTAATATTGATGAATGATTGAATAAAAATAACTAATGTTTTTATACCTTTATGCACAATTTCAAAGAATTGTTACATAATAAGTGTCCGTTTAACTCCGATTTCCCCTATATATTTAACAATTTTGGGAAAGTGTAGGACAGGTTTGTGGAATTAAATTAAAAGGGTAATTAAAAGATACTGGGAAATTTATTAACAGAAGAGCTTAACTATGGAAAAAATCATTGCGCGGAATATGTACCAAATTTGAGGTTCGGTGAAGCAACCAGATCTAATACATCTCAGGATTGGATACCTGACAGCGTACCTCCTTTGTAGTGTGGCGTCGCATCTCCGCCAGCGTCTCTGTAGTCCGTCGTCTTCATCACAAGTCGCCCTCCATATACAGCCGGGACCTAGCGTCAGTTCCCGTCCGTTTGCTTCAAGTTCTGAGAGCCGAATGATTCCCTGTCGTGTGGAAAAGCCTCGACAAATCGATGTTTAACAATAGATTTGTCGTTTAAACCACGAAACACCATTGACCGAGGTAGCTATGTACTATTTCAATTTTTGTCGTTTTCGTGGGTCCCATTTTTCCCATGCCAGCAATTTTCGGAAATTCCGCAGGTCATATTGGTACGTGACCAAAAGCTATTCCGGAGGATTATAGGCCCACCATTCCGACGCCGATTCCAGCTTTCCAATCCTTGCTATAAATGTTATGAATAAGAAAAATGAAATAAGCAGTATAAGTCTGTAAATTGCGCGGGAATCTACTTTCCACATCCTCCCTTTTCAATAACCTTTCTATGCTATTAAAGGCGAGTAGCTTGTTTCAGGATCACCCTCATGTATCCTGTTAAACCCCTACCCTTTCCAATAAGGGATGTAGAAGAATTAAGTAACACTAGGCTTCAACCACATTAAACAAATCAATAAATATTATGTATGTAGTTATAATTTATGGAAATCTATAACTTACTATATACAAGAGAAGTATTAAGCAACTACTTCGCAATACTTCAATCACCTTAAACTAAATAGTAAATATTAAGTAATATAACGTAATTGTTAAAATGGAAACCTGGTTTGAAGTGTTCTCTCAGAAACGTTTCTTTGACGAAGCTAAAACCAAGCGTTTCCATGGTTACCAAGCGTTTCACGAAGAGCGTTATATATAAAGTTGATGATGATTAGTTGCACAAAGGTTACATTTAAAAATTAATGTTAATTGTTATGTTATAATGTATTAGCATTCATGGTTCAGATTTGTACTTTAATGTAAAGAGAAAATAACTAAAAAATATAAAGTATGAAGAAACACACACACACAGGAAAATAAATTTTCTAACAATTTACGTGCATATGAATACTTTTATTATATTATTATACAAATTAAGCTGTATTAAATTTTTTAATGTTAGCTTAAACGTTATAAAGCGCCAAAATAATCGAAGAAAGAAATGAGAATATTAGACAATATAAATATGGGATAGGATTAGGATATAAATTGTATGCGAGCTTCCTTATGGACTGGTATACGATTATAGTAGCAGGTTGACGTAATCGGACTGGATACACGAGTGTTTACAGACTTTAATTTTAGTCAAGCGCTAGGGCGTATTTTAAAGATCATATTACAACATGAAATTATTCCGTGTTCCAGGTAAACGTTAAATTGTACTAAAAATGTAAATACTGTTGTTTGTACTTCTGTATTTACAGAATATCGTAGTGACATCATTCAAAGATATATTCTTAAATGATCACTTTGGAATCCTTCTGTTTACATCTTAATTTCTTGTTTGGAACCTATTTGAGCCAGAACTATGAAATTTTAGAAGTTTCTTTCTGAGCACCTGGCGTGGAACACAAGTTGGTGAGAATATATGTGCAAGCAATTTCGTGTGTATATTATTTCTCTTTTCTTTCCAGTCGTGTGACATTTTCCGTGTTGTTAGTAATATAATTTATTGAATTTATCTCTTAATTCAACCGCAGCGGAACAAGCCTCCAGAATGTGGGTAGCGATACAATCAAGGTCTCGACCCGACTTCCGGCATCTGAATAAAACCTATAATACATCACTTATTTATAAAACTAAAATGTTTGATAATAAATTCCTACTTAGTACTTCATGCCTGACAACCCTCAGTACAAGCACATTTAGATCAATCGAGGTTTGTAAACTCCCATATAACATCAAACAATTCACGAATCAGGAATGAAATTCAAAACAGCTCGTTCTATTCGTTTATTCTAATATTTTTTGTTTGTTGTGTTTGTAGTAATTAGTCTTTGGATTGATCTGATACAATCCTCCATTCTAATCTGTTGTCATTTATACATAACTACCACTTCGCACATCCTCCCAAATATGCTTAGCGTACTCCACCATGGCCTCTCTATTCTGTTAAATCTCTAATGCTAATATTACAAGAACCTCATTTCTTAAACGTAGCCTATTAATCTTCTCTTGGTCAAAGTCCTCCTTATTCTCTCTTCTCTTATTCTGTTTAGAACATCATGGTTACTTCCTCTATCCACCCATCTTATTTTCAGCATTCTTCTATAGCATCACATTTCAAAATATTCTATTTGATTCCGCAGATAACGCCACACTTCGTTACGAACTTTTTAATAATGATTTCCTAATATTCATTATATTAGTCGTAAGTCAATTCCTCTCTTTTGCGAAAGTCTTTCTTGAATATGATGTCCTACTCCTTATGCTTACTATACTTCTGCCTTTCATAGTTATTATGCTGCCCAAGTAGCAGAATTCCTTAACTTCCTCCAAATATCCCTTCCTAATCTAACATCACTGTTTCCCATTCTACAATACACTCCATTGCCTTGGTTTTCCCTCTATTAATCCTCATATTGAAATATTTTTCCAGGACGACATTCATACCATTTATTACGGTTTCCAAGTCTTTTTCTGTCTCCTCTAATACCACAATATCGGCAAACCGTAGGGTTTTTATTTTTTCTCCTTGCAGTTTGATTCATTTTCCATATTCCGTTTTAACTTTATTCATCGCCTGTTCTATGTATAAGTTAAAGAGCATGGGCGACAGACTGCATCCTTGCTTTCTTTTCTTGCATTTCAATTCTAATTACTGATGACTGCCCTCTGTAGAGGTTATGGATAACTCTTCTTTCTCGATATTTTATTCCTGTCATCTTTAAAATCCTTAGTAGTGTGTTCCAGTTTACATTATCAAACGATGTTTCTAAATCTACAAATGCCTGTTTTCTCCTTACACTGTCTCTTAAAATTTGACGCAAAATCAATATTGCTTCTCTTGTCCCTACATTCTTCCTAAAACCAAACTGATCTTCTCCTAACTCGCATTCTATTTTTTTGGGTTAACAGGTTACATGAGGGTGATCCTGAAACAGGCAACTCCCCTCTAATAGAATAGGAAGGGAATTGAAAAGGGGGGATGTGGTTGACATTATCCTCCTACGTATCTGATAAATTATGATATTCACTGTCAATAATAAGCTAAAATAATAATAATAAAATTAATGTATAACAAAATTATATTCACAGCTCAGTCATTTTCCTCGCTATAAAATTGTTTGTCACTCGACATTCAATCACATCATGTAGTCATGTTATTTTTTTATTCGACGAATGTAGAAACAACTGTAATAATCTCGGATATAAGATATCGTAATGAAAAGAAAAATTTCCTATATACTATTTTGTTTAAAAAACGGAAATATTATTGATACGAAAAAGAAGATTTAAAGTATAGCCTAAGATAGAAATAATGAATCATTTAGAAGGACTGGATAAAGCGTGACCGATTCCACAGCCTTGAATCCAAGCTCCTAGATTGATTCTATGGAATATGACCTAATACTATTACCAGGAAACGTCTCGCCCATTAAACGCAAATTCTGATGTCAATTGACAGCTACCCGATGGCCGTTTTCACTTTCCTGTGTGTTCAATCGAATTTAAAACTATAGACCAACAAATTGTTTCCAGTCGGTGAGCAACTCGCAACGTTCTAGAAAGCATTGTCGTGCCTCAAGAGCTCCGAGTCTGTTTTTGTTTTTCACTTTGACATGGGGATTGTGGACCGCAGCCTCCACGGCTACAGATTCGCTAACTCGCGTTAGCTCCGCCTCTGACTGCAGCTCTAATTGATTACAGGCCTGTTGCCGTCCTTAATTAATTGTGTCCCCCTGAGAAAGCGAATCCGGGTTGCCGACATTAATTAAGAGCTTCTTTTTGCGCGAGACAGTTGTTTCCAGCAGAGAAGGAATGCTTCATCTTGAAATGAAGAGGTCTTTCTTTTATCAATCTGACATGTTAACTGCGCTTGGCATTCCCGAAACTAATGGCCGTACTTTTCCTTTACGTACTATCAAACAATCTCTTTTGCGAGGGAACGCCGAAATTAATTCATCTACAAAACTCGCGTCATAAATGCGTCAACAGCGTTTTTCTCACACTCGGAACATATGACTGTTTCTCCCGAATGTTTGGATAATTGAATCCTTTCCTGCGAGATGTTATATGAGACTAATTACGTTACAGAACCTCTAATACAGATGCATATTCTGGTAAAATAACCAAAATCAATCACTTGCGTTGATATGGAAATTTCTTTATCAGCTTGTTTAAAAGGAACACGGAATCTTTGTATGGGAAATTAGCTAACTATAGGTTCCCATGGTATATAATCTCAAACGTCTTGTAACCCCATCTCCATTTCTGAGATACTAAGAATGAAAAAACGAACTTTGCGGATTTAAATGCTTTCACATGCAAATTATATGACGCACCATTCTGCAACTAGAAGAACATATTAATTAATAAAGCTTGATTCGTTTCTCATTAAACTTGCATGAGAGGTCTATGGAAACATTTAGGACAGGTATTCTGAAACCTCGCATATGTAAATTCTAAACTGTTAATAATGCACAATTAATTGAATAAAACCAAAAAAACTTCAATATTTACTGAATTCAAAAATTGTTTAGATATCACAATATATATCACTGAGAAGACAGATATATTCCCCTTGTTGAAAGGTGTACAAGTGACCAACTGCAGTAAGTAATTATGAATGAGTTTTAATGAATAACGTTTTATTGGATAAAATGTTAATGTGATGTAACTGAAGAATTTTATTAGGACTAGGTAATTAAGATTACAGAGGATTAAATGCGTATTGATAATATGCTTGTTGAATTGGTAGTACATTCTTCTTCAATCCACTACTGTAATAACTTCCTAAAACAAGAGGTAGCAGCACTGCAATCTCTTTCAAAATGGTGGCATTTATGTACGTATTAGACAACGTTATGTTATTTAATTTTCAAGTGCGGAAAGTGAAACACCCATTATCATTCATGAAAATATGCATGAGATATGCAACAGTGGTTGTTAAAACCGTTCGGCTAAATAAATATCAAGCATAATCTTTTGCTTACGTTACACCAAGCAGTGTTAATTCAGTAACCTATTTTATGAACAAAAACAAAATATTTCAAACCAAGAAACGAGCACATGGAAGGACAATGATAATAAATACGAAATATTTTCTTAAATCCTTAAATTATTCCCACATTTCAAGTAACCACGGCATATTTCAAACTACATTTATCTAATAAGAACTTATAAAAGCAAAGATCATTTCATGCGTGAGAATTTTCAATAAACTTGGTTATGTGTGTATTTTAAATTAATGTTTTTTAACATCTTGATAAAATTGCAAAGTTGTTTAATTTTGAGGTTAGATTATATTCTTTGGGTTGAGTGCGCATCGTATAAACGGATAGGGATTGTAGCGGAGCGAGTGGTGACGTCACAGTGAGATATTATTATTATTATCTCCGTAATTACTCATTATGAGGATCTACAAATGGCAAGTCAGAAGAGATCCACATAGTAATCACTGTACTCTGCACGAGTTACACGGCTTTATTCACAAACACACGCCGGCGACGAAAATTATACATGGCAAAAACCTTGCTATGCTACAAAATAATAAAATTTACACAATACGTCGAACCCACGTCACTCACTATTTATAACTGTCAACGGTTGAAGACGTCTCCTGGCAACGAGAAAGAATAAAACCATGGAAACGGATATCGCCTAGCCTATTATCGACACATTCTTTCACTTACATATATATCTCTGTGCTAATAAGACTTTCTAAATTTATTTGTAGACAACGCGCTCTATACCGTATGAATTACATTAGTGTTGAATTAAATACTGAAACGGGTTAATACAAATAAATACCGGGTCATGACCGGGCACACATGTAGAATAAAGTAATTTTTAATGTCCATGTAAATCATAAAATTAACGTTTAATGAAAAAATATAGTTTCTACACATAAATTATTATTGAAACGACGTATAAACCTAAAACTAGGACTTCTCAGGAATGGCAATAAATAATTAGAAGAACTTTAAAATTAAATGCTAAATTATATACAGTTAGATAGAATGGTGAAGAAAACTCAGTAAATATTCAATAACAATTAAATTTTTATTTTTAAACCTGGTATTGTTAGTCATATTTAACATATTTAAGGACCGATAACATTTATTATATATTTATTTATTCAACTGCAGATCAATGTTCCTGTACATGTTTGTACACTCTTTAGGTTGTTTCACTGTAATGTATGTAATGATGTTATAAATAATTTCCTCATTATGTCTGTGAATGTTAAGTGAAAGATGTTATCACATTGTGTTTATTGAAATTGAGGTTAGTTTGTTTACAGTTAGTTTAGGAAAATGTCGTCGTTCCTTCAGCGATGAATGCCAATCAACGGCGTGCCAGTTTAATAAGTGTGCTGTTGGTGTTGCAGGTTTGGTTCCAGAACCGACGCGCCAAGTGGCGCAAGCAGGAGAAGGTTGGTCCGCAGGCCCATCCGTACGCCATGCCCTTCGGATCGACGCCAGCCGCCGCCGCGATGGCGCCGTCGCTGCCGCATCCGTTCGCGCACTTGGGCCTGGGCCTGAGGAAGCCGCCCCTGCAGGCGCCGTTCCGGCCGCCGCTGCACTACCTGCCGCAGCTGGCGCCGCCCCCGCCGCCTCCGCACCCCATGCTGGCGGGCTATGCCCCCGCGTCGCCGTCCTTCCACAGCCTGCTGCTGGCCGCCGCCGCCAAGGACATGGGCTCGGCGCCGCACCTCGACATGCGCAGCAACAGCATCGCGGCGCTCCGCCTCCGCGCCCGCGAGCACGAGATGCGTCTCGAGCGGTTGCGCAAGGACGGCGACGTCACTAGCTGATCTATGTCATCTGTTCAATGTAGACAATGAGATACTGCATGTATAAAGGTGTAATATTATGATAAATAGTTGTTATTAAGTTTACATTAAAAACCTACGATGAAATGAAACGCGTGTAATAATTAGAAAATTCATCCTACCATTTTCTAAGGATTCTGTGGAGTAGCGCTGTGCCAAGCAACACCGCATAACGAGAAACTGTGAGGAGTCTACGTCGTCATCACTTCTTCAACACGCAATGAATGTAACATTTACAATACACATTCTATTGAATGTAGAGAAATAAGTATTCCGAATGTATTAAGACAAATACTATGATAGTAAAAATAATCTACGTTGAAAATAATTGAGTAATTTTTTATCTATTTTCCTAAAATGATCCACGATCCCATTACACAATTTTTGCTTTTCTTTCCCTACGGCACCCAGAGTACAAGAGCTTATAATCGCACGTTTAACAATATCAATACTTGCCGACTTCCTGTGGTCTAGTGTCTAGCATCGCTGCATCACAACATAGAGATCCCGACTTGGAATCCTGGCATGGACTTGGATGTTTGTATCGTCATGGTCACTGAGATTAAGACTCCACTTTCTGGCTCCATTTTAATCCGTATATATCTTCCCGGGGGAAAATTACTCTGGAGGAAAAAACCCCTTACTGCTGGTTACCCAGAGAGGATACGAGGGTTGCCACTAACGCATGTCATTTCCATGCGTTCAGTATAGGCATCATGTTCATTATATTGGTTCATATTAATGAATCTAATTCAGGACAGTAGTGGATTTTCACCGCTCTAAAAAAACCTTCAGTTAATTTGAATAAGATCTGGTCGTTGTCTTCGATTATTTCTTTTTTGCAATTCAAATTGTTTCAAGGCAAAGATAAATGATTGATAAATTTCCTCACATCCTAAAATTTTTGAAGGTTCCAGTTTTTGGTAGTCCTGAAAGATGTCATGCCAATAATCACATTCCCATACAATGTGATAAGGTGTTTCATCTTGCTGTTTGCAGAAATAACACCCAGAAGATTATATTAAATATAACTGTTTTAATTTAGAATTTTATGGTCCGTGTCCAGAGAAAGATCTAACTACTTCTTTGGTTGGAGATATGAAGTTGCGCTGTAATCGTGAGTCAACCGCGGGTATTAACTTCTTTGACCAAAGGCATATTTAAATTTTGTCCCATCTGGTTTGCTATTCTTTCAACAGCACATCTCTGCATGTATCTTTGGATTAGTTATTTAGTAGCATATGTTTGGATTATTACACTTTAAGTGGTACAGTGCTGCTACAGTCAAGTCAGTAATGATCTGTATAGACTAAACCGGAGTCGTCTTGTACGCACGAAACCAGAGAAATAATATTTTTCTTTGCGCAACTTCTTTTTACTTGAGTATGAAGAAGTCGATGTCCTAGAGCAGAGATTCCATATAAGCATATTCCTTCGAATATTGATTTGCAATATAGATCTAATTTTGATGGCTGTATTTTTTATACATTGATTGCCAAAGTTAGGACATGATTCATGACGGAGACAGCTTTCTGTGTTATTTCACCAATATGCGACAGGAAGGATAAGTTTTAATCGAAAAAAATACTTAACGATTTTTATTCACAGTATTCATGGTTTTAATGTTAAATTTTACTATATGATGTCTCTTCAGTGATTTTGCAAACATCACGATTCTAGTTTTATCAATAAGTATTAGAATTTTGTATACAGTACACCAGTTACTTATAATTTCCATAATCAGGTTCCCTTTTTGCTGGATGTCTCTCCATGAAGATCCTCTCATTAGTGTGCCTAAGTCGTCACTGTTGGAAAATAAATACGCTCACCAAGTATCACTCCAAATTTGGAATGTGTCATGTAGGATGATAATCGACTCGGTAGACCAAGGGAGAAGAATACTAATACGTTCCTTTGTTCCCCTTCTAAAAGCAAAATCAATACAGCTGCCATATTATAACGGAATTATAATTAACGAATTAAACTTTAATTATTTTAACTAGTTGAAAAATTAATTTTCTTAATTAAGGTCATAGCAATAACAACATAAATTACAAAATGTACTTTGGGTAAACATAGAACTTCAGGTGAGAACAATGAAAAATTTTATTTTTTATTATTATTAATGATCTACATAGGACCGTGCTAAAAATTTGTCGTTGGCGACCCAGTCGAGATACACTCAAAAGTAGCAAGCAATGTTATAAAGTTTTAAATAAATTGACATTAATGCAAAATTCTGGGAGATAGCCATGTCCCCCCAATTGACTTTCTAGAATATATCTTGATACAAGAACGTCGTTGGCAGTTCAACAAAAAGATATATGGAGAGTTGAAAGTGGAGATAAACACTGTTGGCAGACTGGAGCACTAGAACTGGGAAAAAGAAATGAATGTGTAAGATCAATATGACCAGCCCTGAAACGAGATACATCTATTTTCTTCTGCACGCTTTGGGGAATAAAAAGTCCCGTACAGAGGTGATAGATTCGTGACAGGTATTTTGTCCCGTCAGTGGGAATCTATTGAAATTTTCAATTCCTTCAGGTGCTCAGATCTAATAGTATTGAGTAGTTCCCGGCCTTCAAAACTTATTCCAGTCGCTGACTTAGCCAATTCATCAGCACGTGAGCAGAAATCAAAAGGATGCGTTTGTGAACCCTGCTTCTTTATATTTACACTTCGTGTTTCTAATAATGTTTAAGCTAGAATATCTTAATTTATAACCAGATCTGTACACTTTATGAAGCCTAAAACAAACGAATGTGTGTGGCAGAAGGTAATGGTTCTGGGATGAACATCTGACTGCTCGGCAGAAAAATTTCAAATTGTTCCAAAAATGCAGCAGACTGAAAACTAATAACTTTTAATATTATCATGACACTCTGAAGTAGACCACATAAGTATGACTCTCCAAAGATAAATATTTCTTACTTGCTCACTCTCAATAATTATTTTAACGTCCGCTCTTATTGTTGAACCCCGCTGAATAGAAATCCAGCGACTATTAAACTTCACATCTTCTGTGCTTTTGAACCACTACACTCATTCACCATCTTCATTTATTAAAATGGAAACAACTCCAGTACTGTGAATATGATTATTTCTAGTATTTTATTAGATTTTATCCCATTAGTCTTCAAATGGAAAATATGATATTTTCTTACATAAAATTATTTAAAGCTACAATTAATTAAAATTAGTAGTTTATGCGTATCGGTACATAACTAAACATCGGGAAACACAAATTTGACTGTTAAAAATAACTAAAAGAAATAATAAAATTATTTTATCGTTACTAAGGGTACAATAAATTTTTCACAGAATGCATACATAATAAACGATAAAATAATTATTTGAACAACTAATTCTAACATTTAATAATATGTAATTAACGGAAACGAAAATAAAAGATAAAACCTAGCAGGTGTACATTAGGAAGAAGAACGAACACAAACGACGGACAAGTAAATACATGGGAGTGAACGACGAGGAATCTACTACAGACCGCACATAAAACAAAAAAAGGAAAGAACAGAGAAGGTAAACGGAAATTAGGGAAGTAGTAAATGAATAGTTTAAAAAGCACTACATTCAACGCTTTTGCAGTAATACAAAATTATGTTTAAGTGAACGACGATCAAGGAACTATTATACAGGTCAAATCCTTCCTTTTAGTAGATTACTCTTACATTGATTCACAAAACTCTTGAAGTCATTAATGTTGTTTACTTCTGGAAGAATGCTGTTATACCAAACTACGCCTGAACGGAAAATATTTCTCTAGTAGAGAGAAAGACGTTGCTTGTCGGATCTTAAAGTGGAAATGAACTTAAACTTCTTGCATATTAGGTAACTCATGCGAAATGTTATACTGTATATTTTTTCTAATTATTGTGATCTCAGAATGATTTGAATGAAGTTTATTTTTTGACTGTAATAAATATAGTGAGATGAGAGGTGCTAATTTACTTCTTATGACTATTTAATGACTCCACGTTTGGCGCCAATTGTATTGATTATGGGGGATGGGGTTTATTTATTATTCTGAATAATTAATTAATTATGTTCTACAAATGGGCGAAATCTGTAAAGAATATAATTATATTAATGAATTAAACTATTATTCATTACTGGGAAATTATATTTTGAAGAAAAATATAATTATAATGATTACATTTATTTTAATAAATGATAAAATTAAATAAATGGAATTCGTAAAATCCAAAAGAAAGCAAAACAAAAATGAATTTACATAAAAGGGTAGAGTATTGATAAATTAATGATTTACATGAAATTCATTAAAATAAGACTCACTTGTGGGGTGAAGAAAGAGGAATAAACATTTTCTACGGCAAATAGGTCTAGTAATATGAAAATTATAAATTCAAAGTTAACGATACCGTCGAGGACTGAAGCTGCATTCTCAGGTGGCGTTTTCCTTCGTTCTGCTGATTTGGAGGCGCCTGAAGTCGTTTCTTGCTGGACGTATCGAGGAACTCGCTGTATAACGGATGCCTTAAGTCTTAAATAGTAGACACACATACCCAAAAATACGTCACAGGCTTTCATACTTTCACTTAACGTTGTTTTACTATATTACATTTCGTTGTGACAAAGAATAGTGTTTCATAATGAAAGGTAATCATGAACGTATTTTAAGCGGATTCCAACAATAATCTAAACGAGTAATAATTTCGTAATTTGTCACTGAATTTCGTATTGGGATCCACTGAAGAGACGTTGAAAGAAGATTAAATTCGTTGCTTGTATGCCTCTTTCTATCGTCGATTTAGATTACGTGTCAATGTGTTGTCATATCTACAGAAGGGATCACATTCGAGCACTGTATCTAATACGAGGTAGAACGAAAATGTTAAGAAATACCTGGAAACGGCGAAAACAAAAGATTATTTGTAGACACTCTTGCAAAGCAGAAAATGTCAAGGACTTAGTTGTTATATCAATTGTAACGGTTTGATTTAAATGATTATGAAGCAACCATCTACTAATCGAGGTATCGTATTTAGCTCATACAATCTGGGTGTAGTGAAAGTGATTTTCTTGTTTTTATAAGAATATGCATTCTTAGTTACTAAATTACGGATGACGAGATAAGCATAGGTTATTTATTTTAAGGTGAGTCAAAAACAATCTAAGTCAATTTTTACCAATATTCTTGAGGTTAGAAAATTTTCAAAATTGTTTATGGTTATAGAATAAATTTTTCATTGGGAAGAACTATTCTATAAATGATTTATCCAAGCCTAACATATTCATCGGAACGGGAAAATACGTCGTTGTAATATAATTACAAAAAAATGTAATAAATGATTTGTCAATATTTTTATAATTTAAATATTCCGACGTTTCATCTCTCATTTGACACTTCTTCAGGTACAAATTTAGCTGTACATGGAAGGAGTCATGGAATGAGGTTCCGTGTACAGCTATTTTTTTACCTGAAGAAGTCTCAGATGAGACACGAATCGTCATAATATTTAAATTATAAAAAAACTGACAAAGAGGCTGATTAAATCATTTATGACATATTTAATTGTCAGAAAAATTACTTTAAAAATGTGATTTACGGCCAAAGTTGATATGACAAACCAGTTCACATAATACCGACGAAATAAATTTATGCTTATACAACGAAAGTAACTCGTAAATTATACTCGTTTATTAAATATCAAGCTTTATACGAGAACCTAATTGTTTACAGAAGATTTAAAATAGAATTTCTTATTACAATTTTCTACTAGTGTTGGTCCTGGTAAAATGTGGAAGCTAAAATCCAATTTACTGTCAAAGTCTGAGACGTAGAGAAAATGCTGACTACAAAATGAAAAAAAAAATAGCTTAAGTGATATGTACACTCAATTTCGTACTTTCTGAGGATAAATATTTTGTTATCAATAATGAAGGTGAAACATTACGGTCGAAATTAGTCAGAATTAAAATTATTTACTTATTAAACTATAACACGATGTTTCGTTCATTTGTTTGGAACCTTCTTAAGTGTGAAAACAATCTACAAAAAATAATTATAATTGAAGTAAATGAAATGAAATAAATAAATTGATTATTCCTATATACAAAATACAATAAGATGCACTTACAGAAAAATAATCCAAAAAGTTGTATAATCACAGATTGCACAAAGATTTGACAAATTTGTACTTGAAGCACGAACTGTCTCCGATTTTACATATAGGCATATTTAATTTATTTATTTCATTTCATTTACTTCAATTATAATTACTTTTTTGGTTGTTTTCACACCTGAAGAGATTCCAAACAAAGGAACGAAACGTCGTGTTATAATTTAATAAATAAATAATTTTAATTCTGACTAATTTTGACCGTAATTTTTCGCCCTCATTATTATAGGTAGTCAGAACAATTACAAAATTTCGTTATCAATTTGCATTATTTACCGATAATGTATTGCGCCGCGTTCTGACACGAATTTAAATTGTTGGCTTTAACGTTTTACGAAGCCAAACTCATCTGAAGTAATATTAACTCACATAATATAAAATTCATCCTATTGAGTAAATATTCCGCATTTAGGATTTTCACGATTATAAGACTAGATAAGAAGTATGTTGAAATTTTATGTTAATTTTTTTATTTCCTCCATTGACGCTTAAAACGATTCTGGTAAATATGAACATGCATATCAGAGCCAATAAAAAAATACGTTGTTTACCACAGGGAAAATTATTTCTGTGATTAATATCGGCAGTGTATGTAGCAATTATATAACAGATTATGGATATCTACCTTGCAAAAGAGTCAAATAAAATATGCGACGTTTAAGTTATCAATTACTAGTTACTTGGCCTCTGTTGGAACAATTACTTTTCAACTATTTATTGCGCAAAAAACTTTACAATTATAGAGACCGCAACACGAAGGTCGCAGCTTTTGTAATACTAATCAACGTGAAATCGCCATTAATAAATATTTCTTGTCGACTTTTACAACTTGTTGAGTTAATTGCCCAGGACTTTGCGAGGGCAATAAAAGCTGACAAGGGCGAAGAAATCAATGGCCAGCCAATCTCTCGTGTGCATAACGTGCTGCCCTTTTCTCCGCCAGAGTGCAAATTACTTTTACAAAGTAACACAGAGAATAAAGAGCGGCCAAGCGCGACACCGGACTGAATGGGTCGTGCGTGAAAGGCACAAGGACACACGCCTTCGATCTTAACGCAAACACTGAGACGCAATTCACCTCAAACAGTGAATGGCTCGTCGATGGTCGTAATGGAAAACGAATTCTTTGCTTAGAAAGACGTGGAGAATGATATTTATCAAGCTTGTCTCATGCCTCCTGTTGTGATTTACTTTCAGTCAACTCACGTATTACGTTCATGTGGATTGAATAAGCGAAGCGATCGAATTATTCTACGACAACCAGAGCAAAACGTACAGTATAAAAACATACTTCGTTTCGCACGGTAGACGATACATACTGAAATTAATCACGAAAGAATAAGAAGTACCGATGAAGTGTTGATACGCTGACCACGTATCACTCCTGATTCGGAATGTGTCATGTAAGATGACAGTCCTCACTTGTACTGGTAGGCCAAGGCTCGTAATGGGCTTCATTATATTAACAAATTTCTTTCTTTCATCAGTACACATCCATTTCAACCATGACTTACCAAGAAAACTGACGCACTGTCATCTACCGTGAAATATTGCGAATTTTTTGGAATGGCGCGATGTCAGCGTAACAATTATCCTTCATCCGTAACCCCAGTATTAAAAGATTAGGACACAATCCTTGGCAGGATAAATAGGACTTGAAGGATGCGATTCCGTAAATTTTAGGTGAACCTGTGTCCATGTCTATAGAAAACTGGTAGAGAAGATTTGCATATTACCGGAAGTCGGCGATAGAGCTCATTGGTCAAAGCGGTCAGATTTTAATACTGGTCCTGTTGAGAATTTTCTACCCTACTCCATATATTCAGAGCTGAGCTTGATTTAAAGCTGATGCTTTGGGCGATTAAAATTGGCGCATTGCATCCTTGAGTCTCTTTGTATTACGGAAGAGAAGTTCCTTTACATTGTTAAAAACATTGTACAGTCAGACATGTATTATAAATAAGTACAATGAATGTCAAAAAGTCAGAAATAGAAGAAGTTAATAACAGTTCTTCCGGAAAACAGAGAGAACAGGACATTTTCCAAGTTCCAAACCGATCTCGCTCTCAGTGCCAACAACTGTAGTCCAGAGTTACCTTCACCAAACGATCATCATGAAGATATCACCCTCTCGTACGGGAACATCATTCTCGAGTTTTTTTTAAAAAAATAGTGCTTTATTAAAATGGTGTAAATTAATTAATTTAACGGCGTCGAAGTTATTCATTTTTTCGTCGCATAAGCAAAGCAGATTCTATCCTCATATCTATTTACTAACCACAAACGTATAATGCTATAAAATGTGACCTCGTCTGTCAAAAAATTAGCACTCGGTATACAAAATGCTGGCCACCCCTGATTTAACGAATTTCTTCTGTTCTATAATTCTTCAGGTGCTGCGTGAAAAAAGCATCTAAATGACACAATTACATTTATAGATAAACAATTTTCTGAGGTAAGACAAGACGCTCAACAGTAAAAAAACTTAGCATTCATTTTGTTATATGTATTTTGATACTTTACCGTTTTAATAATGTTAATTAATGTAAAAAAGTCTGTGAAGATAGTTTAAAAAGTATTGTAATTAAGGCCTGCCATAGGAAACAAAAAAGCAGGCTAAAAATAGTGCAATAATTTTAAAAAAATGATTCTAGTATTGGTTTACAAGATGTATTGAAACGAATCATCAGATTTAAAAAATACGAGGTGTGGCTGTTAAATAACGAGGGTGATAATTCCACATACGTCAAACTCAAGTGACCAACAGATGCGTAGTGTGAAGCCTTCTACTTAGAATGCAGAGTCTACGGTATGTATAAAGAAAATATGTTGGCCGTTGCCTTCTTTTGTATAAAAACAGATTTTTTGTTTTGCCGGTAAAATGTAATGATGGAGTGACGAATCGTTGTGAAGTTTCACGTGAAATTTAGATAAAGTGCTACTGGAACTTTCAATGGACGTCTTGTTTTATTACATTTAGTACAGTTATTTAGTTTTTTATGATGGGAGCTTTAAATAAATTGAATAGATTTTTTAAATAACAAAGAGGCTCAATTTCAACAAATTGAAACACTATAAACTCTATAAAAGAGGGTACGCGTCGGAGAGGGGGTGGGTGGATGGGGGTGTTATGGCTTTTGTGGCACACGACCCAGGTAATTTTATATTAATATTTTCTCCGACCTGCTAATATTTCTATTGTCTGATAAGCGGTAATTGTCCGTCGACTTCCTTAACCCTGGAGGAGGACCTTCTTGCGTTCCGGCGTTCTCTAAACTCGTCTATGATCGTAGTTTGAGGGATTGACCTCTCAATATTTCAACTCGTCCCTTTTCCCTCTTAGTCAGGTGCACGTTACCGTTACTCTCTGGATACACCTGTGCTGTGGGTATTTCCCCCCGTTCTTACCCGCTGGACGACTCTACGGCTAACGAAAGAAACTGCAAATAAAATACATTTCTTCCTGAATTTATATTAAATCATTACAAACTTATCTTGTATTAAAGAAGGGAAATTACAAGGAATATTTACTGCGAGCGCGACTTTTCGAGTAGTCTAAGCGTTTTCACAATAGCCGAGAAGACAAATTATTATTATTATTACTTAGCTGCTATTGGGCATTTGCTCGGTGGCAGCTATATACAAAGATAGTACAATTACAAAAAGAAAATACAATTCACACTAAGGAACAATTTTGAAGTGTAGGTTCTGATCTTAAAAAGAAAAGAGAAGTCAGGAGTCACACAGAAATCACTGCACTTCACAATTAGCACTTCACTGATTCTAACTGCTCACATTAGTTTCCTTAGCCTATTCCTAAACTGATTTACGCTACCCGGAAAAGTCGTATTTCTGCAGGCAAAGAATTCAAATCGCGTATAGATCTATTAACAAATTAAAATTTTCCTACGTCAGTTCGTTGCCCCTTTTCTTTAATTTTGAACGTATGATCATTTGTATAAATATGATTCTGCACCGTAAGATGGTTTGTTGTTTCATTCCAGGCTCTGTGGTTCACCCTTATAAGCATTATATGTTGCGCAGGTTTCCTTCTATTATTGACACCTTCTAAATTGTTAGCGAATCGACCCCCAAACATCTTTTCAGCCCGTTTTTTGTGTTTTTTCCAACTCCAGAATGTGTTAATTTCGATATGGATTCCAGCACGTTACCCCATATTCTAAAATTGGTATGACCAGCGTTTTTAAGCAGAAATCTTGGTTTTTCTCGTGCTTTTCCTCGAGACCCTGTTTACAAAGTGAAGCAGCAGCATCGCCCTCCACCCTTTACCTCGCTCACCTCATTACCCCAATTTAAATCTTTACTAATCGTGATCCCAAGATATTTACAGTTACAACTTCGTTCCCCATTTTACACCCAGTGGGAGGGACATTTCTCTTTTTTATAAAAACGTGTCTTCGTTGCTTTTATTTGCATTTTATTTCTAACTGCCCATTGGTAAATTGGTCAGTTGAAGATGACGTCAAAAAAAGAGGATGAAAATATTGTCAGAGTCGGTAATCTCATTCCATAAGAACAAAATATTAATCAAAATTATTGCCCAACTTCGTGAAATAAAAAAGAAAAGTGATTCCAATTTTGGACGGACTAGACATGGTTTCTTCACCAAAAAAGACGCTGAATCATCGCGCATGGTGTGTAAAGACGTTTCTATACAAATACAACATCCCACTGTTAGACAATCCGTCTTAATCGCCTGACCTTGCACCGTGCAACTTTTATCTGTTTCCCCAGGTCAATTCTGGATTAAAAGGAGAAATATTTAATCGTTGAAACTGTGAAAGGAAAAGTGGCACGCGCCTTCAAAGAGATTGCAGGAGCAGACTCCCAACATTGTTTCTAATAATGGATTGTTCACATGGAGTATTGTTGTTGTTGTGGTATTCACTCCTAAGACTGGTCTGATGCAACCCTCCATGCTAACCTATCTTGCGCAAGCCTTTTCATTTCTTTATAAGGTGCACAAACCACATCCTCCATAATCTGCTTAGCGCATTCCATTCTTGTCCCCCTCTTCTGTTCTTAATGCATTGTATGAATTCAAAATAATATGTTTTGCTGCAAAAGTCTCATATTTTATTGCCACAACTCGTACATGACTTCGTATACCAGAGGAACGGAGCACAAGCACACTGGGGTCTGTACGTGCGAGAGATTTTAAGTAATAGACGTCCTCAACGATGGATGAACCTCACAGGACGAAATGATTCAGCCATACATCAGTGGCCAGCAATGTCACCAGGCCTCACAGCATGCAATTTTCTCTTGGTGTTTATTAAAGGCACAGGTGTATTTGCTTCGAGCAACAATGGTCGAGGTACGGACCGCATAACAACAGCCGTGATAACAGTAGCTCAAGCCACGCTCTCTGGAATGTGGACTAATTTTCAATACTGCATGGACATGTTCCATGCATCATAATTGATTATGTATATTTTTTATGTATTTTCCTTCATTACAAAATTAACATTTATTTTACATGTTAATTATTATACAAAATGTATAGGCCTACATGTCAAATCAGATTACACACCTTGCATTCTAATCAGCATTGAGGTTAACCCTCATTTCTTGACGTTTCAGTGAAACAGTACTTCTCAGAGCATATAATATCCAGGTAATTGCTATTTATAAGAAATTATTTCGAATTTCTGACTGGAACTTCGGTTGTATCAGATACTTCAAACTAGGGTCTAGTGTTACACTACACAAAAAAATGTAATTACGTATACGTGTAATTATTCTGATACATGGTAAGTATAATGTTTACTCCGCTCGCACCCAAACAAACTTGTTTATTATTTTTAAATGACATCGGGAAGTTTCAAGAAGATATCCTCGGCAGAAATTTACATGCACCAAAAATTTACAGATAAAACAGTATTTCACACTATATCCAAAAGATCTCATTTCAATCACAATAAAAAAAACGAGTCTCAAACGTATATTACTGAAATATAACGTTCCTTCAACGAGAAAAGTCAAGTATATATTTATTTATTATAAACCAATATCAACAATTTATTAACGATAAGTAAATTTTGAAATTGCTACACCGTTTCAGTAAATATTTGTACCTTCATCAGGTCGTGAATGTTTCCCATCCTTTCCTTCGACAAACGATGAAAAAATTGGAAAATATATTATTATATTTACAGGAGAATTTTAAGCAACACACTTTTTTTAATTATTTTATTTATAGATGCATCAACAACGTAGTCATTAGCTACTTATACAAAATTCCAATTAACCTTTTTTGGGGGGGTTAACAGGCTATATGAGGGTGATCCTGTAACAGGCAATTCCCCTTTAATAGCAAAGGAAGGGAATTGAAAATGGGGGATGCGGAAGGTAGAGCAAGGTAGCCAAGGGTTGACTAGGGCCCCCGGGCTATGGTTTAAGGATTCTACCCGGTGTTTCACCTAAAGAGATGCAGGGAAAACCCTAGAAAACCTGCATCAGGTAGGTCGGGCATTGGGTACTATTCTCACGCCCTTCCGAATGACGGGAGACGAGTTTGTTGTGGGGTCGCAGCATTCCCTTCTCCATGTCTCCATATGTTTTAGGAGGCAGTTGGCCGACTGATCCAATGGGATCAGCGGACATCTCTTGTCATATGCCCAAGGTCTTCGACCCCAGTACATATACCTCCTAAAGTAGGTGAAGGTGTCTCGGCATGTAAGAACATTGATAAAAAAAACGGAGAGAGAGCGAGGCATTCCCGACATAATCTGATGAGCCCTGCAGTCAGTCTTTAAATTAACAATTTTATATAATTTAACTAAAAGCAAACATTAAATTCCAATTGGACAAAACTTCTATAAGGACACCAAGTCAAATCTGAAAAGGAAACAAATGAGGCATAAAAATGCACGAAAACTTTATTTTTATTTTTAATTGTCAAATATCTGTTATTAGTGTAAATAGAAAAGTACTTTTTTATGCATAATGAATTCTAAAGACAGACCTAAAACAAACAAAAATCATTTTTATGTCTCTCGTGTTTAAAATCAGCTAAACTGTACAGAATTTTATTTTTGTGTGTGCTAGTTATTTCGAAATGTTACCTATTTTTGTACACTAATAAAAAAAACATTTTTTCGTACAGTCTGTGTGCTGCAGAATACTAACTTAACTAATAGAATTAATACTTAGACGCCACGCGATTGTTAATTATCTGTGCCTCTGTAAAGTGTAAATAATCAGCATAGAGTCACAGGTAATGATGGAAGGGGATAAAATAATTTACGATTGTTACTGTTGCAGTCTCCAGTACTCGTGAAGAGTAAAGTATGTGCGTGGTAACGCTGATAACTATTTCCACATTTAGACATACGCAGAGAAGTCCCATACAGTATTATTATCTTCGTTAGTCTTCTCTGAATAATCAAGAAGTCGCTCGTAAAATTTCCACGCGCGTTTGCATAGATTACGGTAGGAATAAAAATGTCACCACCAGCAATTTAATAGTAATTCAAAATAAGTGTAAAAACATTACGTACTCTTTAAATAGAATCACTATAAACAAGCGTACAAAATGATCATAATATTGTGTAACTAGAAATAAATGAACACTTTTATATTAAAGAGTTAACTTCATTGCATATTTAATGAAGGAAAAACATATTCATATTTAATTACTGAAGTGACTTATACACATGCTTAGTTATGAATTATTTTTCCTGAATTTTCTCTAATTGGGCTTCTTTCGGCCAGGTGATATGAAATTATTTCTGCATTTAATTTCTTGGGTTTCACGACAGAGTTGTCTAGCTCATATTCCCATTTCAAACCTGCACATAAAAATGTCATTCCTCGTATGACCTTTCCATGCTTGAGTAGCATCAGCTGTCCACATGTTCGTGCAAACGTTAATAAAAATTTGTCAGATACATCTTATAATAATAATATTATATAAGCTTCATGGATTGTAATGAGCATATTTCAAACCCTCCTCCGCATTAATAACAATAATTTCATTTTGACTAATAAAATGCTATGAAATAAACTTAATAACCCTATTATTTACCATGATATATACCCTTAATATCCAGTTAATATCGATCACCAGCGCCACATACCCATATATGCTATAGTCAAGAGAATTCTCGAGGAGCTAATATCAAACATAAGAAAATAGAAAAAAGAAGAACCGTCAAACATCCCTCCATGGATAAGTCCGGATATTCAGACTGATTTATCATATAGCACACAAAGGAATAGACGACTCCAACTCTACGCTAATAAGATCTCGTACTCTGAATGATATGTAGAAATATACTTGCAACAAGATGACAAAGAAATGACACAATATATGGAAAACTTTAAAATCCAGTGATCTCCACAAAAACGCCAGAGACTTCTATAATCTAAGTAACAACACAGATATTGGAAGGAAGTAACAGAATAAGAACTGGACACTGCAAAGTAAGCCACACTTATCTACTGGATAGATCCATCCCACCTTCAGTCTTGTGATCTGTGCAATTCCGCCTTAAATATAAACCATATCATCAATCAATGTCCCAAATATCACCAACACAGACAAAAATACCTACCGGGCAAAAACCACAAATCTCTTTTGGACTCCCATGAATACCAAAAAGACATTATTGAATTTTGTAAGGACAGTAATATTTTTGATTTAATTTATATGTATTGTATTCTGTGTTCTCTTTTGTTAAAATATAAAAATCAAATGTAAAGAAGATAAATAATTAGTGGTAACGAGCAGAAAAATGGATGTTACCAGTATTTTATTATGTAAATTCATAATAGTAAATAATGTGTATATAATTGTATAATAATATGTAAATAGTTGTCACTGTGGTCGCTAATGACCAGGCAGTCGATGCGACCGTTATAAATAAATTTTAAAAAACTTATATGAATACATATTTAGGAGTAATAATAATATATTATGCTACAATATATGACGATTATTGTGTTTACGAGTTCATGCTAATTATATTATAATTTAATTGTACGTCTCATTCTGCAATAAATTATTTTGCTTAATAGAAGAAGTGGCTAAAGAGAATTGAAGATATCTCAGTTTAAATTGACTTCGATAGCTATTTAATTCCTAGTGGTAGTTTGTCAAAGATGGAAATCCCAGAATAATGTAAATCACAATGATTCACAATTTTTATATAGATTTTATATTGTTTCTTTTTGGAGTGAAGCCATAAATATTATTATTGTTAGTAGATGTTTATAATCACAAATAACTTTAATGTCTAAATTTATTATTATGGCAGTGAATATACAAAACTTTAATTTTTTGTTGGGACTACACGTTTCACGGTTGAGTTGCCTATTGAATTGTCCAAATTAATATTATGTTTAATTTAAATTTAATTTATACGCATATATCGGGTTACCAGGCGTGAAAATGTTGTGCACGGTTCTTAAGCTTCTGCTTTGATGCAATAGTTTGTTTGAGGTGATTTCTATTATTGGGTTAATGGTTGTATACATTTGTTTCTTTAACACATTCTTCACACGCCATTGTTCGAATCTCAAATCGTTTTGATTTAATGCCGTTCGCTACACGGTGACCTTGATTAGAAGAGGATAAATAGATAACTAACTGCTCGACTAAACGGATTATAATGGACCTCGTATAGTGCGACAAATGCTACGTTATAACTAGGTTCTAAGTATGAACTGGATCTAAGAATAGTAGAATTAAACCAATCTAAGAAACGGAAAGCTATACATTTCCAGGAATACCTTCATGTCAGTCAATATGATAAATGATTGATTTACTTATTTAATTTAATTTTATAATTGACCAGCCCTGACTTCATTAGAACGGATATTTAAGCTACGTACAACAATCTATTATAAATTATTAACTGATTAGTGATTTACAAATTTTTGTGGAGCTGAATCAAAAGGAAACACATGCTGTCAGTCCGGTATGTCAACAACAATGCCGTGACATACAACAAACCTCCTGCTGCAACAATAAATGGAATCAGACTGCCCCCCTCTCTTTCTGCCAAAATTACTCTTACGGAAATTTAAGTTCCTGTTTCAATCCCTAGAAAGTTCATTGTAATCCGTTGAGTCGTTTCAGAGCTTATTTCAGACAAACTTCCAAACAGACAATTGGATTTTATTTTTTGATATAGATTTGCGTCATAAAAATCGGTGTACAACGAGGAAAATTAATTTTTGGTTAACTTTTCGAATTTTAGATTAAATGTTATTATTTAATGCTTTACAGAATTTTAAGATATTTGCAAGAGTTTATTAGAAACAAATGTTTAGCTTTTTTACTGGAAAGCAAACAACAAGCCGTTTTCCTTGCGGTTAAAAGCACATTACAGTTTGATATTAATAAATACCTTACGCTAATCTTCTATTGTAACGAAAATATTTATCGAAATCTGTCTAGTAGTCTTTTTATTTGTCTTATTATCACTATATATTTTTTCATTTCTAGTTACAATACTCTTTATTCAGTAGTTCTGTGTAACGCAGAACGAAAGTTTTTTTAAAAATGGTATTAAAGTTTTATTTTTCAATATTACCAGCTTCTTTTTCGGAACTTTATACAGTGTTCTCAAAGTGAATTAAGTATACACAATTATACTGACTGACAAAATACGATGGTATTTACCACTGATTATTCTTCCTTCCATGTGGTCTGATAACTATTTATTCAATGTTATGTAACCTAGAGCGTAGATAACGATACTGAAAATGTTTACTCAAAGTCATCATTAAATGTAATATTAATTTTTTACAGAAAATAATTGCGGTTTAAGCGTTTGTTTACGTTGAGGGTTATATTAATTTATTTTGTTTAATTAATAGGCCTATTAATCTTTGCATACATTATTATAATATATAACTACCACTGCTTCAATACTAATACATGAATTATACTTTATGCATTTTCGTCAACATATTCATATATAATGGTTAAGAACTATAAAGTAATTGCAATATCTTTATGAATAAATATGATCCTGATAAATATAACTGCTCTTTAATTTGAATATAATTACAGAGACCCTTTGCTATATTCTCTATTATATTTTCAAACAAAATTACATTTATATCATTTAAATGATACATTTATATAATAATTCATGTATTAAAATCTTAACTTTGAGCAACGCAAATAATTCAGAAAATATATATTTTGTAATACTCGTTCAAATTTTTACAAAATATAATGACACATATACGAAATAGGAATGGTTTATAATCTTAGCATAGAAATGATTACAAAGTTTGGAAAGAATATATGTGCATATATATTTGTGCAGTCCGGCAAATAATTACAAAGTATTCAATAGCCAATTGAATGGAATATTTAAGTTTGAAACTATCTATAATATGCGGGTTTTTTATAATAGAGGAAACAGGACAAAGTACTTAATTTTCAGGTAAATTTTAAAGTAAACAGCCATTTCTTTGTATTGTCTGAAGTCATATCTAGAAGTAAGATAGTGCGCTTTTTAAGGACTCAGTTTTAACGCCGATTTGAAGTGCAATGTCCAGTTTCATTACTACTTTTCCTTCAGCAACGAGTGATACATGGCTTCTAGACCCCACAAATCATTCAGCTGAGTGGCCGCGTTTCACTTTGTCCAGATACGGAAAGAAAATATGTTTCCCACCCAAAAACCTTGAGTTACGACGTGCTTAAACATGATAATAGACGGTTTCTGGTGTAACAATACTTGAAATAGAGTAGCCGTGAAATATGGCGGTAGTGTTTTATTTTATTTACAGTTTATTAAATTCTTCATTTACATAAATTACAAACAATTCTTCCGAATAAAAAAGTTATTAGACAGGATGATTGAAAAATACAAATGGACTCATAAATAAAATATACGTTACAGTCCATAGAAAAAGACGGAAGTTATTTTAAAATAAAAAAATTATCTTCTATTAAAAACAATTATTTTAGTAATAAAGAATTAACTTTTAGTTTTGGATCTACACACTTCTATGCAGAAAATCGATTGCAAATTCCCTTTCGGATTCCTTGTTATCAACACAAAACATAATAAAGAAATATAAATTAATAAAATGATATTATAAGACGAACCTGCTTACTCAGAATGAAGTAGTTAGTTTATATAATTAACCACTGTAAAATATTAATGGTAGAAATTGTAACTATCAACTGTAGGATGGGGTGTGTCGGGATTAAAAATAAAGGGTAGTTATGAGATATAAATGGGGAATTTATTAAAAAACAACGTTCCCTTCAAGTTCCAAGAGAATAATGATAATTCACAAAGCTTCAGCGCCGTGTGCAGCATAGAAAAATAGATCCATTAGATGATTTTCTTCAGACCACGAAATTACATTGGTTGGATATTTAAATATTTCTGTGTTTTCCTGGTTTATAGTTACCCACGGGAGCATGGTTACGAATATTCCTCAGGTCATATCCCAATGTGTCGAAATGCCATCCCTGGGGATTATTGGCGGCATGAGGTCTCGACATGCTGTTACCAAAACCAGTTTTCAACCCTCGCTAACTTTATATTAAGAAATAATTAAATATCAACTATCCCGTTACACAACAGCTTTTATTTTATTTGATGTATTATTAACCGTCCCTGTGGTACAATTGCAGTATACTCAGGAATAGACTACGTCCTTTCATTTTGTGGGTGTTAATTATTAGCTAAATCCTGCAAAGGGAAGGGGATGGAGGATACTTTATATTTTATGATATCTATATCTATTATTATCTTTAATTTCATTTGTTTTCGTAGAGGGAGTTGAGATGAACACTATTCTTTTGACGCACTTTAAATATTTGTAATAATTAATAAATTAAATCAAAATTTATTATTAACGTATTATTGTATACTGGCGCAAAATTTCATGAAAAAATTGCACAGTGCCATCCAAACCTACCAAACTAGAGCACAGACATGTGTATTTGTACCTATATGAAATACTGTGGTCCAATTATCTCTCAAATAAACTAAACTGACATATTTAGTTCAAATAGATTTTTTAAGTATAATGAAAGTAAAAGGAGAACTTAAAATATATAATTTTCTGAAATAAATAAAAAGTCATTATTTATGCCACTGTAAATTAAATAAATAAAATAGCCGAAAACGGACGTTTAAAAATATTATTTAATGCAGTCCAACATTAGGACCAAAATTAAATTACAATAATAAAAGTCTGTTGAATCTAAAAATATTTATACTTTGATAACTTTTCGAGTTTATAAGGAAAGTGATTATTCTAATGAAATCATAACCGGAAAATTAAGACTCTTACTCAGAAAAATATAAACAAAATGTTATTATTTTAATATTATTATGTATTGTATTATTATTTTATTACTTAATTTTGATTCCAGAAGAGTCTGATTTACCTTTACCGAGAGCAAAATAGCTCACGGATCCATTTACCTGTTTTATTTCTATGCGATATGCAGGTGATACCCCATTACTTAAGCCAGTGTAAACTACTTTTCGAGGCTGTTACCTTGTTTGTTGAACCTCTACAGATAAAATATTGTTACTAGTAAATAATTCAATCAGCTACTGCTGCGATTATATTTTTGGTCACGACAATACTGAATAGTGCTATGTTTTAAAATTAATCTTATTCTAGGACTCATGAATGAAACGTCCTTCCCATTCGCTTCAGTTTAAACACTTTTTAGCAACCGGATTTTTCTTTTCCTTCCAGATGAATTTTTAAATATCAATATTTTAAAAGATTTTTCTTACAGTCGTTGTAAATAGCAATACTTAGGTGTTGTGGTGTTGTTTTACATTATTCATTTTTATGTTATTAAAGGGGAGTTGTCTTTAAGTGGATCACCATAATGTAGTTATGCAAATTAAAAAGTTAATTTCTACTACTCCACTGGCTATCGTGATGAAATACGCTGATTCTGACACAGTTAACCTATTTTTTATACAATTTTTTTTTACAAAAAGCATAAAATGAAAACTATGAATATGAAGGTGAAAAAAACGTCATGTAAGTAATCAGCTCATGATAAAAATAATTTGTAGTTGTACTAGTTGAGAGATCGAGAGTAAATTTTAAGGGACACGAAGTTTAAATTTCGAGAAACTGTCAGCGTAATCTAAAAGTTTAGAATTATATTCTTGTTCGCCTTGCAAATGGAATGTATTCGTCTTTTACGAGATATGCCATAAATGAAATAAATGCCCCCACCTTGATAACAGGGCCGACTGGTGTGACTCTATCAGCTGTAATGGCTGCATTGCCACATAAAGGTGCCTTTAATTCCGTCAAACGATAGACGACAATTCAGTTTCCTTATTTACATAATACTGAGATGTAAAAAAAATGTATAATATTTTAACGAAGTTAATTAAAGAAGGCCGGCCGGAGTAGTGGACAACATCATTGCCTCGCATCACAGAGATCCGGGACTTCTTCAGCTAAATTTGTAAATGGAGACAGTCCGAGACAACAAATAACTCACAATGTAATTAGTTTAGCCATAAAAAATATAGCGGAAGAATTCCACATAGTTTGATGAAATGTTGTATTCATATTAATTAAATGTTTCTTAATTTGCTTGCTATTTGGCCGTGTTTTTATTTATTTAATCAATGTCAAAAATTGACTCTTTGGAAATATTAATTTCATATTAATACAGCTGACAAATTCTAACAATACAATCTTACTCATCAAGTAAGCCCAAAAATTTTATTAGGAACAAGATTAATACTTTCTTTGCTATTCATACATAAAAAATATCACAAAATGTAATAATAAAACAGGAAGTATGGAATCGGTAAATAATAAGTTCTTGATTTTATTAATTTTTTGAATGAGCTACAAAGTAAAATTGCTTCCCAGTTCTCCTTTTTTAATATTGTTTCATATCGTTTCATTAGAATAAAAGATCAAGAAAAGAAAGCCGTAATCAAGAAAGAAGTAAGTCAAGGATGCAGTCTGTCGCACATGCTGTTTAACTTATATATAGAATCGGTGATGGAAAATGTTTAAACGGAATATGAAAAAGGTTACTGCAAGTAGAAGAAATAAAAACCCTACGCTTTGCCGATGTTATTGTAGTATTAGGGGAGTCACAAGAAGACTTGGGAACCATAATGAATTGCAATAAACGTGGTCCTGGAGAAAGAGTTACAAATGAATATTAATAGAGAGAAAACCAAGGTGATGGGGTGTAGTATGGGAAACAATGGAATAACAAAGGATGCTTGATTGGGAAGAGATATTTTGACGGAAGTTAAGGAATTCTGCTACTTGGGAAGCGTAATAACTAGGGATGGAAGAAGTATAGTAGAGTATAGAAGAGTAGGATAGCACAGAGAAAAATACGAATTTTCTTACAGCTAATATAAGTGTGAATATTAGAAAATCGTTGCTAAAATGACGTGTGAAGTATATAGTTGCGAAAGGTTGCAGAAAGGAAAATAATAAACGCCTATAGGAGAACGCTGAAAATCAGATGGGCGGATAGAATCACTAACGAGGAAGTTTTAAGCTTAATAGGGGAAGAGCGAACAAAATAGAGGACGTTGTACAAGAGAAGGGATAGACTAATAGACCACGTTTTAACACATGAGGGTCTTGTAAAATTAGCATTAGAAGGAAGTGTGTGGGGTAAGAACAGAAGAGAGAGGCCAAGAAAGGTACTGCTAAGCAGATTAGGAGGATGTGGGATGTGATAATTATGTGTAAATGAAAGGGCTTGTGCAATGGAGACCACCACAACAACATCGTTTCACGGAACAAATGAAATTTCATTATATTTTAATGTAGTAAAATTTTAAAATTTGGTAAACAAGTAACTAGTCCTAAGCAATCTGTTATTAGTTAGCTCTGTTTTCCAATAACTCAATACAATTTTTAATAGAAATATTGATAACTTTTGTATTTTTCGTAATTAATCCATTTATCTCGAGTTGTTTATAGTAATTGTTTCTCGAGAGCGTCTCAGTTCTAAGATCTCGCGACTCGCATAATACTGTTTAAAAATCATGTGCATTCGTGTCGTAATGACGTAATAAGAATATAACATGGGTTCTTGTTACTGAGTAATTTTCAGAAAAAATAACTAGTTCAGTCACCTTTATCGATATTTTTATACACGTAGTTATGTAACTGGACGAAATAATTTTACTTAGAATCTCTATGGACTTGATGTAGTTTCATATAATTCTCATTAAGGTTATGGTAATTGTATATTATTATAAGTAAAAATTTCCGAGCAATATTATTATGTTTAGTATAGTTTTAGATGAAGCCGCAATTGGATTGGACAGCAAATGGCTTGATTCTGAGAACGTGAACCCGCACGGCAGCCACTTACATATGGCCCATCGTAATAGTTCTGAAAAAGCTGTATACATATGCAGATTAGTGTCAGGTGGGAATCAGGTTCACTCAATTACCTCTCACGAATAATTTCCAGGGAGTATTAAACTCTGTACGGTCGACACATAAGGGGATTTCTTCGTCCCAGCGACACCAAAAAAATAAAAACAACTTTGAAAGCGCATCTCGGTTGCTGGAGTGGTTTTGCCAAACCGTAATGGCAACATTCAGCACGATTGCTTCCGAAGTGAGTTCGTTATGTAGTGAGTTGTCTTGTAGAAGCGAGTTATGCTGTGAGCGACACCTGGTGAGCTACCCGCCACCTCGACAGCCTTCCAGAATCTTGATATTCCAGTTTTTCGAGTTCTGTAATTTTTACGGAATTTATACCATTTGCGACGTGATATGCGTCACACTTCCTTAAACATCCTGTCGCCCGCATCCTACAGTTCGCCGTATTATGTAAATTTTCGAATACTATGGACGAGTTAAATAGGATTACTCCATCTTGAGACCGCAGATGTTTTTTGTATTTACAAATATCGGTTGGAAATAATAAAGAAAACCGTAAAAACAACTTCTTTCGTAATTATAACCAGGATAATAAATCGTTTCCCTTCACACACTATATCTTTTCTACTGATCATATACTCTTATGTTCCAAACAAAGTTTCATAGCACAAAATGATTTATTTTCAAACCATAGGAAATATTTTAACACATTAACCATCAACTGTTAGATAATCAATATAAAACGCAAATACAATTATGTGCATATTATGAAGAAGAAAGGTATGTATAACCGTTTCGCAGAAACGTTCAATTGGTAATTGAATACTTTTGAGAATCCAAGGAAAAACATTCTCTTCCGCCTATCATACTTCGGTAAACCTGAGCTTGTAATCCATAAGAAACATTTACTCCACTACTGCCCGCTTCATCTGCCAATCTCATCCATAATTATTGCACTTTTTCCGAAATTCCCGTGCCAAAAATATTTATTTCTACCTTATCGGTGATAGTAGTAGCACAAGGATGTTTATTACCATGCCATATTAGATAGTAAAGTAGCGAGTATTTGATATAAGTGCAACTTAACTTTTAGAATAAAGTGAGCCGGCGCCAGCTTTTCGGGACCTTACGACGTGTCTAATCCCCAGGGATAGTATTGTCACTAGTGTGGGAAGCTAGAAACCTGGAAAACATTGAAATGTTTGAAATACATGTGGTTGCCTAAACCAATGGCATTTCATGGTCTAGAGAAAGTCCGTCGAAATATTCTTAATTTAGATATTTTTTCGCAGCGGCGATGCAGTGAGGGGACGTGATTCTGGTCTCTACAGCTGAAGGAGACAGGAGTAAAGATTATTATGGTTGTTATAGTTGAAGGAGACGGAGGAGATCAGTCTGGTGCGACGCTGAGAAGACCGTTATAGTGTGATCTCACAAACAGGTGACGTTACGTTTCAACAAAGGCTCGATGTCAAGTTTCTCAATCTTCAACGCATAGAGTTTATGGTTTAGGCTGAGATCGCACTCCTTCACCGAACAGACAATATTTTCTGTAATTTTGAAAATAATTTCCTTAGTTAATGTTTGTGTAAAACATTACAGCAATTAGTTCTTTAAATACATATAAGTAACCATTGTTGGTGTCGAATCCGTAGTGTTGGGACTACTGAGCTAATCGGATTTTTCCTGAAGCAATTAAATTACAAATTAAGTCGAACAAATAGAACTCTGTTGAGCCTTTCGGGAAGTCGTGGATGAATAATAAGTGTGTGTGTGTTGTGTTGTTCAGTCTGATGCAACCCTCCATGCTAACCTATCTTGAGCAAGCCTTTTCATTCCGACATTACTACCACTTCAAACATACTCCTTATGTCCTTAGCGTATTACATTCTTGTCTTCCATCTTCTGTTCTAATCCCACACACCCTCTAAATGATAAATTTACAAGACCCTCATGTCTTAAAACGTGGCCGATTAATTTTGGTCAACGTCCTCCATATTGTTCAGTCTTCCCATAATATGCTTCCTCGGATTTTCAGCATTCTCCTATAGGACCACATTTCAAAGGCTTCTATTCTTTTCCTTTCTGAAACTCCTACCGTCCACGTTTCGCACCCATATAACGCCACACTCCATGCGAACATTATTAGCAACGATTTCTTAATATTCACACTTATATTACCCGTAAGTAAATTCCTATTTTTCGCGAAAGCCTTCCTTGCCTGTGCTATCCTACTCTTGATGTCTACTATACTTGTACCATCCCTAGTTATTACGCTTCCCAAGTAGCAGAATTGCCGTCAAAATATCCCTTCCCAATCTAACATCTTTTGTTATATCAGTTTCCCATACTACATTCCATTACCTTAGTTTTCTCTCCATTAATACTCATGTGCAACTCTTTCTCCAGGACCACGTTTATGCAATTTATTATGGTTCCGAAGTCATCTTCTGACTCCCCTAATACTACAATAACATGGGCAAAGCGTAGGGTGTTTACTTATTTTCCTTGCAGTACGATACATGTTCCATAATCCGTTTTAACTTTATTCATCATCAGTTATACATGTAAGTTAGAGCATGGACAACAGACTGCGCCCTTGTCTTACTTATTTCTTGAATTCTGCTTTCTTTACTTCATATTTATTAATGTTGACTGCCTTCTATGGTGGCTATTGAAAATTTTTCATTCTCAATATTTTATTCCTGACCACTTAAAAAACCTTAATAATGTGTTCCATATATCATTATCAAAGGTATTTTCTAAATTTATAAATGCCATGTACGTAGGCCGGTTTTTTCTTATCCTGCCTTCTAAAATTAGACGCAAAGTCAATATTGCTTCTCTTGTCCCTACATTATTCTAAAACCAAACTGATCTTCTCTTAACTCGCACCATATTTGTCGTTTCATCCTTCTATTTATTATTTTAATTCATATTTTGCATCCATGAGATATTAAACCTAATTGCCCCGTGCTGTTCGAATCTATCAAACCCAGCCGTCTTCAGCATAAGTATAATTAGAGGTGAAACTTGATTGAAAAAAATACTCACAATTTTCTTTTATATTGGAAATAATCACAAATTTGTAAATAAACACAATAATTTAAAAATAGCAGAATTTTTTAATTATTTTTTTATCAATTTTAATTAGCAATCAGAATACAATTATATAAGCTAAAATGCTGACAGTAAATAGCAGAATATCACATAATTAATGAAATATATTCATATAATTACAATAGGTTCCTCAATTTGAAGTGGTAATTATCATAGTTCTTTTCGCGCCGTCGTTGCACATTACCTTCAATTAATTGGCTTACGTCTTCCTTTTCTAGCCATTTTTTTCATACGGTCTAGGGTCAAATTCGTTTATAGGGGGACATATAAGACAATTTCAGTGAGAAATCTTTATGTATTGATGTTTTTTTCCACGTTCACGAACAATAATTGTTATTTTTCATTCTTGCTGCTGATTTTAAACCGGAAGACATTTCCCCTCATAATATTTTAAAGTGACTATCTTAACAGGGAAAGGGGTTGGTTAAACAATTTAGACGGATCACCGTCATAACTTCGAGGGTTGCAATTTATAGGGAGGTTCGCGCTTGTCCCACGGTGATATATCCGAAATGAGTGCAACAAAATTTGATTTATTATCGCTCCTGGAGTAAATATTGAAATATTAACTATAACCAAGTTAGTAGTTTAAAGGTTATTTTACGCTCTAAATTTTGAATAATAGATTGTCGGGGCTTTGAACCAGTTGAAATATATATTTTATGTTTTCAGTAAATTGGCAGAACAGGTAAATTAAACGTTGCATTAGAGATCGAGATTTACGATAATACGTGTGTATGATTGTAATTATTAAAACAGAATTAAACGCATGGTCAGATTGAAACAAAGTTGGTACACATTCTTAAAATCCCAAAGAAGGAGAGGGACTTTGAAATATCTAGCACAAAAAACCGAAGAAATTGTGGTTAGCTATAATAAACAGAAATAGGCCGCATTTAGGTACACAATATGATTTTTTCATTGTTCTAATCTCACATTGGATGAATGAAAAATAGAAGGGCAATAGTAAATAATAGGATATTTTTAAATTCCTAAGCTTATATATTTCCACTCTACTGCCTTTTAACCTGATAAATATTTCACGGAACGACGGGATATTTCAAAATCAACTTTTGCACAATTATGTACTGAAATACAAATTTTCGAAGGATGGTATAACCATAGTCAGATTATTTAATTAAAATAATTTATTTCCAGTTGCATATGTAAGAATTTTGGAGGTCTTTAGGTTATATGACTACTTGGAATTTTGACAATTCTGAAGAAAAACCATTTCAAAGAATTAAAATTTCATATAGTTAATTTTTTTATTAAAGAGTTTTCGGATTTCGTTATTTTCTCTTACATTTGTTTAATACAGTGACCATAATTAATACTTAAAATTCCTAATAATTTCAATGTTCTCACATACCGATGCACCTTCATTTATTTTAGGAAGTGTATGTACTGGGATCGAAGATCTTGCCAATACGGTAAGAGTAGTCGGCTGATCCCATTGGATCATTCGTCCAACTGCCTTCTAAAACTGGTGGAGACACGGGGACCCCACAGAAAACTCATCTCCTGTCATTTGGAAGGGTGACCTACCTGATGCAGGTTTTCTAGGGTTATCCCTGCATCTATTTTAGGTGAACCACTGGGTAATCTATATAAGCCCGGGATCTAGTCAACCCTTGACTAACTTGCTCTACCTTCCACATCCCTATTTTTCCATTCCCTTCCTATGCTTTTAAAGGGGAGTTGCCTGTCTTAGGATCACCCTCATGTGATCTGTTACCTAGAAAAATAAGAATGTTCGACTGTTTTTTGAAATAATGCACATACATACACTGTCTGCATTTCTATCCTTTCCTGCCCTCTTATCTCTCCTTACTTCAGACGCACGCTGAATATTTCACCACCACCCAGGCAATCTCCTTTCCCCTCCTCTATAGAAAAAGTCTATCCCACGTGACGTGTCTTCACCAATTTCCAATAATTTTTCTCCAAACGTGAGATCCGCACTTACGAAGGAAGGGGTCATAATCTTGAGAAACTTCGTCGGGTCTATGTCTCCAGGTGAACAAACATAATTAATCCCCTGCAAGGAACCACGTTTTGTTTGTAACTGTCTGGCGCCTTTTAGATCCTGGGTTTTCCGCATCTTTCTGCCTGTCTCTGAATATTCTTATTTAATTTTCTGCTTTAAATGCGTTCTAAAAAAAGAATTTAGTTGGGGAGGGGTCGTACTGCGGCACAACATTAATTAACAAAAATTATGTATAAATTCGTTCAATACAGTTTGTTTTTACTATTTTTACCTTTTGTCGTAATTCGTAGCTCCATGTTTTCTAAGTAAGGTTGTCTCACATCTTGGTTCATGTTAAGTTTTATGCAGGGCTATTAAAATGCCAATTGTTGGAAATATATACTTACTATTTAGACTTATAATTTCAATTTATGCCTTCTCTTGTGGTCTATTGCGTACGATTAACTTTTTAGCTCGCTCCAATCACTGCTTATTAAAATACTAATATTTATTTTTAAAAACAAAACAGTGACACGCAACGGAGAAAACTAGTTGACATAGTTAATTGGTACGAGTAAGAGCAAAAGACTTCCTGTTGGGAAGTGAAGCATCTGCTCGTGACAGTGCGAATTCCATTTCGCAAGTGCCACCTAACCCGACTCTTATTTCCTTCCATACCGGTCCTTGCCATAAAACGCGTCGCCCTTGGCACCCGCTTGCCGTTGGAACCTGATACCCTAAAGTACCTGTCAACTGCTATTTATAAATTTAGACATAATTTTACTTATCAGCCTGCCTGAATTATTCATATTTTCTGGGAAAAATATCTTATCTCGACCACTAACAGACAACCTAACTTTGCAATGATTATTAATGTGAATTTTCTTATTATCCCCGACAAAATTAAGTCATATTTCAGTTTATTGCTAATCAAATCTAAGTAACATCCGCCTGAAAATAAGTAAATTTCATATAATATGTATTCAAAATGGCATGTCCTGAAACTTTCAGAAATTATTATTAAGGCTAAAAAAAGGGTCAATAATTTATGATCTGTGGTTTACAATACGCCCAGTTTAAAATTATGAATTCCCGTTAATCACTCACGCTTTTAGTACTTTCAACTTATTAGCATCAAATTGTACTTGCAGGTAGAGTCAATTTACTTTTCCTTTGTGTATAACTGCATTTATTATTTACGACACTGAAAACAGTCTAATGTTTGTTAACAAATAATTTAAAACTATTATATCTGGTATTTTAATAATTGCAAAAATTAATTAAATATTCCGTACGTCAGAAAAAAATTATTTTATTGCTTACTTTTTTTTTGAGACTTGAAAAAATCACAAATTTTCATCCCTTATTTTTAAATGGGTGTTATTGGTTAAAAACACAAAACCAGCTTATAATGTTTATTTTTAAGGGTAATTATATTATTTTGTATTAATGGGAATCTGTGGAGTGTCTAAGTAACAAAAAAGTCGTAACGGAGACTCGTTAAAGTAGTACAAGGAGCATTTTACTTCACGATATCGGTGCAATATATTGTTAGTACTGTATATGTTCATTGACATATTTTATTAATTGATTCAAATATAAGAGGATTTAAATAAAATTGACAAACAAAGTTTTAATGTCTTCCGACCTCCTGTGGTATAGTTTTTAGCTTCGTTGCCTCGCATAATAGAGTTCTTGCATTCAAATCCTGGCAAGGACATGTGTGTTGAGGATAAGAGTTTCTATACTGTGAAACGCTAACAAACAAATGAGTTGCCCGAATTGTAAAAGTAAGCTGCTTATGACTTTAGCAGACGATGTGTCTCTAAATAAAATAAAATAATTTGATTTCTTAGACATAATTTACATATTTTAACAGCCATTTGTTTAATATATCGCTTAACCAGTAAATATTGAACTTCATATAATAAAAGACAATATACGATATGTAGGCGTAAGTATATTGAATAAATTCTTCATTTTGTGTTTTAACTCTTTTTTTTTGTTTGTGAACATGGTTTACAAGAACATGAATAGTAAATAAATAAAAAAATTTGAACACATTACAAAGAACATTGTTAAAACTATGCTTCCTCCACAAACCGAGTACCTCATCGGAGTGTACTACAAATTACGTGAAACAACGGTAATTAATTAATCATTCACTGACTTCTTGGCCATTACATTGAGTGAATTTACGATGTCAGTTTCAAAAATGCCAAGTATCAGTATTTTTCACAAATAATACTGATAGTTTCGAGTAACCGAATAAATATTCAATAAATGAGTTAAAACAGCCTCTTTATCAGTTTTTATTTTAATTCAATTTGAATAAATATTCAATAAATCGCTACAACGAAACTTCATTGTTTTTAAAATAGTTATACTCAAGTTTCGAAATCTTCCTTAAAACACTTTAGTAAGTTCCTTTTAAAATACTGCATGTTAAAATAAAATTATGCAATCAGTAAATGGCTTTGTTTTATCTTTTCTTCAAAACAGTGATATCTAAAGTAAATTCAAGTAAAGAGACAATGATTTGTGTGAATTAGATTGCAATGAAAGTTGATAGGTAAATTTTTGTCGCGTAAAACTTTGTATGCAGTAATTTTGGATTATCATTTCACGATTCGCTAACAGGAAGTGCTACGAAAATATGGAATATTTTAATAGTATCTAATATCGAGGAAAGTCATTAGTTTTTAATCATTTTAGCTCAGTTTCGTAAGTAGTTGTTACAAAGGAACTTAATTATATTTAATGTTGTAAATAAAAGGTGCTTTTAAAAGTCGTAATAAAGGGAAGGAGACTAGGATTTTCTGGATCTAGAGGGAAGGTTCACCTGGAAAATATTCTTTTGACCGGCGAAATGTTCAGTTATTTTGTATTCATGTATTGTTCAAACACGCCATTTATTTTGCTGCTCTTCATTTCCTCCGTTATATTCGGAAAAATTTCTAACGCATCACGTAAAGGATACCGATCTCTTGGTCACTTCAGCAATTTTATTAGCCATCATAATTATTATTCACTTTATACCTTCGTTTCTATGACTGTAATTCCGATGTCGTATGCTCAGCGTGTCTTAGATTACTTCGTGTTCATCAATTAGCCTTGATATTGTGATAAAACTCACTTCATGTAGTTTCAGACAAAGAATGTCGATTTGAACTCAATAAAACTAGCAACAAATAACTGTGAAATAACTGAAGTTGAATGAACAAAATTTTTAGGTATATCTATGGACAATAAATTAAACTGGAAGGATCATATTGATATTCTCCTACGAAAACTAGGCTCGGCAACCTTTGCTCTTAGAATTATGTCAAGTTGTAGTGATCCTAACATAAGAAAATTAGTTTATTTTGCATATTTCCACTCTATAATGACATATGGTATAATATTCTGGGGCAATGCATGAGGGAAAGATAAAATATTTCAACTTCAAAAAAAGGCTGTCAGAATATTATGTCAGGTCTCACCAAAAACATCTTGTAGGGGACTTTTCAAGAAAACTGGAATACTGACACTCACTTGCCAGCATATTCAATCACTCATGTTATTTGTTATTAATAACAGTAACCTCTTCACACTAAACTCAGATATACATGACTTTGATACCAGAAGTAAAAACAATATACACAAGGAAGGGAAGTCTCTAACCGTAATACAAAAGGGTGTACATTACAATGCTATTAGCATATTTAATAAACTTCCCACCTCCATTAAACAATTAAAAATAAATCCAAACAAGTTCAAATATGAACTAAGTTCTTACTAAGCCACTCCTTCTACTCTGTTAAAGAATTTATGGAGCTGAATGTATCATAGGGTAGATATTTATAATTATGAAAGAACATTATTAGAACACTATTTTTTTAGTATAGGATGTAAAAATATTTATCAAATTTATATATAAGGTACAAATTGTATGTCTTTTGCTTATAACTTAAGAAAATCTTATTATAAGTTAAAAATTAATGTATAGTTACAGTATATTTTAATATTAATAAAGCAACCTATGTAAAGTCTCTGACTCGTTCCACATCCTTGAAGCTTGTGCTTCTCTATAGGATTTATGGAATATGATTTTATACTTATATACACGTTCATCTAAGTTCGTGTGATGCCTCTAATTTGGATAAGACTTTCTTTCGGTTTCTAGTACCGTGTTGATGATAATGCCCGTTGCTTTGGAATAGGCTGAAATTACGTTTTACAAATTTTAGAATTTCTAGTATGTAGACGCACGGGAATGTTAGGATTCCTAAGCTTTTAAATAGAGGTTTGCAATGTTCCCTACAATCTTTCGCGCATAGTATTCTTATAACTCTTTTTTGTAACTTGAAAACGTCAGAACTTCGAGGGCAATTACCCCAACTCGTTATTCCGTAGCACATATTTGAGTGGAAATAGGCATAATAGACCATAATCGCGGTTTTAGGATCAACTTGCTGCATTAGTAATTTTATTGAGTAGCACGCGGAACTAAGTTTACCTGTGAGTATTTCGACATGACGATTCCACCGTAGGTTATCGTCAACTTGAAGGCCAAGAAACGACGCGTCATTAGCGAATCTCTTGTCTTCCACAGAAGAATTAACAGTTGACGAAAACGTGTAAAAATACTTTTAACAGAAACGTTTGGACTGTCAACACAACATTCTGGAAAAAAATGCCAATCAAACAAATCAAAAAACTGAACACTATTGTAACAGAAAATTTTAAACTACAAGAATTTTACTTCAAGCTTTCAAGAATGTATAACACAGTCGTATATTAAATTTGATTGTGTATACCTGATATGTAATTATATTTAATTTAACGCTCATCAATCGAGGATAAAAGTTACTTTTAAAATTTTCATATTACTCCAATCAGAATCTTATTCACATATTGTAGAAAATATAATGATGGGGTAGGATGCTCGGTTTTTTCTGCTGAATTCAATGATTCAATGACAATTAACGAGTATGCGTCAGTCTCAACGTCTGAAACAAATGCGATACTGATGGTCTTACAATATTGCAAAGACCTCCCATCCGATTTCACGTTGACCGACTCTCTCATGGCGATCAACTCACTGTCCAAACAACGGCGTGGAAATGATTGCATCAACGAAATCAGGAGCATTCTTTGGGAGATAAAAAGAGGTAACCAACAAATCACCATCTGTTGAATCCCGGCTCAAGCGGGCAACTTGGGAAACGAGCTTTCTGATAAAGCCGCTAAGCAGGAGACCTCCTTGAAAATAAACCGCTTGGACTTTCAGACTTTTTCAAGGAAAGACTTAATGGCCAGGTGCATCAACCTCGTGAGAGAAAGTTGGTTTTTAATGATAGAAGAGGAAAAAAGCGCAGGACTCCTCTATAATGAAATTGAGTCCTTCTCGAGAAGACAGCAGTTCGTTGTTGCAAGACTGAGATCATTTTACTCCCGCCATACACATTTATTTATCTTTTCTAGTCTCCTCAGCCTTTATGCTCAGAGTGTAACACCGCCATGACTGTACCGCACATCCCCCGCTATGACACCAGCAGAAGGTCCACCATCTATTACAGGCGGGAACTATGTTCCTCTCCAATGGTGTTTCACAATATTCTTAATTTTACTATAGAAATTGGAGTTTCGGAAGAAACCTCAAGAGATAATGTGCCATTGTGATCGTTTTTTCTCTATTATAAAAGTGTCTGTTTTTCTCACATATTGCATTGTATTATTAGCTACTTCTATGTAATTTATTGTTTGTTTGTTTTTGTAAATATTTTTGCAGTCACCAAGAACGTCCACTGTTGACGCAACTATAATTTCAATTTTTAAAATGTCTGTGATTATTCAAATACACAGGTTTTGTTACTACCGGTTGTTTATCTAAATGATGTTTTCAATTTTCAAAATGTTCCTTAATCTTATTTTTAAACTTATGTTTTGTCTGATGAATATAACTGGCTCTACATTACAAACAGCCAGTTTATCCCTATTTTATTTAAAATATTTTAAGTAAATTAAACTAAAAATGACGCTGGAAATAATAATCTCAACGAATTGCTGTTTGGAGTCGAGTATATCAGGGCACGACCAGAAAATGTAAAGGTTTGTGATTTAAGAGCGACTCCGAACGGGTCGAAATACGGAATTTTCCGTTAAAATCCTGAATAACACCAAAGATTTGTGGCGGACAATTTCGCATCCCCTATTATACAATTGACTATAAATCGCCATCCGTGACAGCTCCGTGATTGCATAATTATTGAGTAGCGGGCGGCACGAGCAAGATACTGCAGTCAAATTAAATAGATATATAAGAGATATTTACGGTCGGGAATAAAGTTTTCCACGGTAATGCAGTTTGTCCGATGTGTATCAGGGAGGCCATTAAAGTTCCCCCACGACACACACACACAGAGGCAATGGCAATGGCAGTGGCAGAGGCAGAGGCAGAGGCAGTGTCGCGTGCGAGCGCGCTATCCGCCATCTCAATTAGGCGCCCGGCACGCGAGACACAAACTTCAATTAAATTTGCGACGGCCTCAACAGGCGAACAGACTCCTCCAAACAGCAATTATCAACTCCCATTTCACTTCAGGCCAGCGTAATTTTAAGCAATACCTCGGTAACTCTGTTCACTGCTTCGTTTTCATGTCAATTTATGGACTTAAAGGTGGATGGAACGAGGGTAAGACGGAGACAAAGACGACAGACCTGGGAACGATTATGTAAATGCCATACAATATTATCACATAATAGTACAACTTTAAACTGAAACAAGAAATATATATTTATTTGTTTACAATACCAGGTCAAAGAAGCTGAATAATTTGTACAGTACGGACTTTTGAGACAATACGCTAACATACATCTTAAAATTATAATACAATACAGTACAATGCACCGCAGCATAATATAATATAGCTAAATGATATTGTATTATTTCTCTTTTAAAGAGTTTTCTAACCTTTATTTTATCACGGTAAGCGTGGTGCATCACATTTTGGAATACGTGTCCTCATACTGGGATCCTTGCCGTACAAGCCGATATGATGCGTTGGAAAGAGTTCAAATACGGGCAGAAAAATTTACCATGGAAATAAAGTATGCGAACTGGGACGAGATACACGAGGGAAAAGGCATCAAACTGAATGATTTAGTGCGATGGGATGATATCAGATTAAAATTAGAAAAAACAGACATAGTCGGAGAGGAACAAAACACTTATTCTTTAACAATTTTTGTAAAAATATGAAAAAAGAAAAATAACTCATGGAAACATTAGTATATTCCGCTATTTACTTAAACTAAATCAATGTAACTTAAAACAATAAATTTAAATTTTTGATAAATGTTTACTAAGAAACTTACAAATTTAAAGATCTGCTCAGCCCTCAGCTGCAGACCGGGATAGTATGTTTTGTATATATAATTAGCGCAAAAATATTTTATTTAATTTAAGAAAAATCTTAACACCTTTTGTGTTTTATTTCTCATACTTATTTAAGTGTACGGTTTATTAATTTTTCCTTTCGCAAAGAGATTTTTTTGAAAATGGCTTTGCTAATATTTCCCCCTTTATCCGTTTTTTCTTTCTTAATCTATTCTTTTAGCGTACAACATCCTTTAGCTCAGTCTGCCAGTTTTTCCTTTTTTCTGGAGGAGCACATAATACTTCGCCTTATGCACTAATATCCCATTCCGCCCCGTACGATAGTCTCAGTTTAAGGTTTTTCACAGAGCCTTGATACAAACAGATTTAAACTATATACGTACTTATATGCAGCTAAATACACCTACTTTACGAATATATACCATTAAAGAGTTAAAAACGAGGAATTTTATAAATTACCTTGTATCGAAATGCTGCAAACACTATAAAGCTACTGGTATAAGATGCTAACACAAGAATTCATTCACAAGGCGGAGTCATCCCTATTTACTAACCTCCAGCACTATCCAGTAAAAAAAATAGAGTATCCTGTTCTATCTCGCTATCCTGTTCCGCCCCGACTACCACTATTGCGGGGACCATTCACACAGAATTGAAGGCGAAAAGAAAATTGCGGACATAGGAAAAAATTAATTTCTTCATCCTATAATGGAATAGGTTACTTGCAATATTTCTCGAGAAGGTTCCTCTTGCGTGGGGAGTGAATTGAAAGTAGAGTTACTGAAATTAACGCTAATCCTTAAATATGTCCAAATATTTTGAGGTTAAATGGAGAAAGTACTGTTTCCTCCTTAGATTAAACCCTAATTTTCTTCCTTAAATTAAACAATGATCACATACAGTGAAGTATTCTATCTATTTATTGATTGGAAGTTTTTAAGTGTTGTTTACCTATTTTCCTGGAATTATTACTTATAAGTCATATTCTTTTATGTATTTAATTTGTTTACGTAATTTTCGATAAGCTGCCAATCGTAGTTGACTAATTGTAATAACGTGTGTAACGTTTAGTACACATCTATTATGGGGAAACATATATATTTAGTAACCAATAAGGTGTGGTAAAAACGTCGTACGCAAAGATTTAAGATAATGTTAATAGAGACCAAAACAGACAATTAAAAATTATAATGAATTAATTAAATTTAACAACGACACGTATCAGTTCCGATTTGGACCCGCTTCAAGTTAACAATAATGACATTAAGAGTCTGTAAAATGGCATTACATGATAGTCACAGATGAAAGAACATACATAAATTGCATGAAGGTTGGAAGTTTACATATATTTCAAATTATTATTATTTGTTTATTTGAAGCCGCATCAACAGTAACTAGTTATTAGAGACTCTACTTTAAAGAATTTTACATTAGAGCTTACTAATAAATTTAGCATTTTTAAGAAATGTTTTGGTTGCTTGTCAAGGATTTCAAATATATTTCTTGATGGATGATAGAATATGTCTGTTGATGGTTATGATATTTTTGCGTTCGACTCTACAGTCCATTGAGGGGTTTGGCTTAGCGGGACGACTGCGGACTGCAATTTTTCTTGACTCATTTTGAATTTGGAGTGATACGTGGTCAGGGTATCGATTCTCCATCAGTCGTAATCCCGGTCTGCGTGACCATGACGACACAAACATCCAGGACCATGCCAGGATTTGAACGCGGGCAGCGACGCTAGCCACTAGACCGCAGAAGGTCAGCCTCATATTTATTTAGGACAAGGAAATACAGTACTGCATGATAATATTTCATACATATAATTAGGAGTTGTGACTTTCCTACAAAACGTCTTAATGTTTGAATTGTGACATGGGTTCATCATGAATTGAATAGGGGGGGGATATTAATTATTTTAGTAAAATATTAATACATAATAATAAGATTTTATAATAAAAAAGAAAACAATTTACTTTAACATAAATTTATATCAATATTATAATTTTGATATTTTCAACCTTTAAGCCGGCAATTCTAAATATATATTTACAAACTCTATGGGTCTTATCATAATTGAGAATATTTCACACAAAATATACTAGGACCTGGCAGTATAGGAAATCAACAAAAGGTTACAGTAGTAATTACCGTGTCGTCATAATGAACCTTTCAGCGTCTTCCTCGTTGCGATTCCCACCTAATTTGGGTCGTTCTCGATCCAAATCAGAGCCGCCGCCGCTATTCTTCCTGGTTCGCGAAGAATTTCCGTACATCCTCGGTTCCTTGGACTATCTGTCCGATATTGCCGATCATCTGCTCGTCTCCACAATCTCCCTTGCCTAAACTCCAATCATCTGTCTCGAAATCTTCCTCCAAAAGTCTCGCTGCAAACCTTTTTAATACCTACTGCCAACATTTTTTAGTTCATATCAGCAAGATGGCAGGTATGGATATTAGCCAATAACATTTATGGTTACTCTTCTCTGGGAGTCTCAGTTTGCCCTACTCCTTCATGACAGTTGGGGAAGAAACACCACCTAATGCCACCAAATCTCACCATAATTTAGGAAGCAACCCAGACGCGCCATGATGTCTGGGGTTTTGTTGCCCCTGGCTCAAATAATGTCTCCTTTCTTTTGACTCCGCACAGCCAAAGTCCGAGCAGATGTGTTTGACCGGTACAATCAGATCAGCACTGGTACTCAAATCAGACAAGAAGTAGTTTATAGTTAATTGCACTCAGGCAATTAGAGTGTATCTCTTTCATTAATAATATCACAGTAAATGTATTGGGATAGAAATATCAACGAAAGTGTTTTTATCTCTATGATATTAACGAGAATTTTCGTTAACGGTAATAATTAAAACTTTTAATTGCTCAACTTAGGGAATTGAAAATAAATAATTACAGAATTCAAAATATAATCAATGAGAATAGGAAAAATTTTTAACGGCAAGATATTTATAAATATATTTAAAGATAACCTGAAAGGAGCAATTCTCAATCCTGAGACTCACAACATCTTGAACTAAAGAAGCTCACAGCCGCATAAAACAACTACAAATCGAAGATTAAACTACTTTCTTAAATATCTTAAATTTATACGTCCAGAACGAAGGATAAAATACTCCAAAATTTCTTTGAGCTCTCAAATTTGCTCCCAAGTATTTCCAAGTTCCCTTCCTACGCCTTATGCTTTCCATAACGCAGCCCGCTTCACGGATAAGAAATATAAAAACACACAGGATACTTAACTATGCATGAAACTATAACTATCAGTCACTTGCGTGATTACAGTTTATTGATTACAAACTGGAACAGCACTTAAGTGTTTCTCCAGAAATTACTTACAAAAAAATGCATTCATTCCGGCTTTTTGTGATGTGTAAGTAGATACTTTGAAAATAAACAAACCGGACAATATGCTATAAACATTAAAACAATAAAGTCCTGAGTGGTTCGCAAGAAAAGGAATGATATTTTCCTCTTTTTTTTCTAACATGTTGACTGGCTCATTTATCTATTGATTCAATTTATGTCAGATAAATATAGCTATCACCTTGTAAAATAGATATACGGGAAGTCGGGGAGGAACGGGATAGCTGGGTAGAACGGGATATCCTCTTTGTTTTACTGGCAGGTGCTCAAGTTTAGTAAATAGGGGTGGAACATTGTAACTAGCCAAGGAAGAAGTCGTGACCAAGCTTTGACTCCAGCTTATGAATGAACTCTTGTTTCGGCGTCTTACATCTGTGAATTTTTTATGTATTTCGACAGAATGTAATCTAAAACCTCCTCTTTTTTAAAATTTTCAATGGTATATATTCGGAAAGTAGATGTATTCATCTGCAAATAGTAACGTATAAAGTTCAAATCTGCTTGTATTAAGGCTCGGTGAAAAACATTAAACTAAGACTAACGTGCGGGGCGGAATGGGTAAGTACTGAATAAGGCGAAATGATATGCTCCTTCAGAAAAAAAAGGAAAAACTGACATTCACCTCATAAGGATACTGTACTCAAAAAGAATAAGAAGGAAAGAAAACGAAATAAAGGAAAAAAAATGTTACCAAAAATATTTTCAAAAAAAATCTCTTTAAGAAAGGAAAAATTGCTGAAACGTTCGCAAAATAAATTCAAGAAAGAAAACAAAAAATGTGTTAAGGTTTACTTAAATTTAATTTTATTAATAGTAATTACAAAACCCCCATCTTCAAAGATAGGGCAGAATGATAAATTTGTAGGTTTAGTTTTAAAAATTTATCAAAAATTTAAATTCGTTGTTTCACGTTTCATTGAAATTAGATTAAGTAAATAGAATTAAGTAGTGTTTTATACTTTTGTTAAGTCATTTTTTTTCCATAATTTTACAAAAATTGTTAACCAGTAAGTGTCGCGTTCCGCCCCGTCTTCCCCTACCGGTGCCATATTCCATGCGTACGTCAGTATTTGATATCAAGAAGAAATGACTACGAAGAGGTAAATACTGTGTATGCGAGTAGAAATGGGCTGACTTCCGAACAGTTAAGAAACTCGTCTGCAGTGGAATGAGGATCACAAATAAGTGAAAAGACAAGGGCCCACGTTTCTCAGTACATTCCTGAGGGTCGGCTGTGCACGTATAGAATTTTTAATTTTAGACTAATTTGGGTTCAACATATATATAATAGTCACTCTCAGAATAATGCTCGTGGCAGATGTTCAGAAATTCCCGACCATAGCGACAAGTATAAAAAAAAACTAGCCTCGAGGTAGGCTTCAGAACATTCCAAAATAAGGAGAGACAAAGTAAATATGTACCCAAGCAATGGCGCCTCCTATTTACGGAGGCCTCCGTCGAGGAATGCGGCTGTCCCATTGTCCTCGCGGCCCACGCCTATATCAAATTACAGAAACGTCCAAAGACATTCCCTGCACCGAAATTGCCCGTACTTTCATCTCATTATGCACGCTTCGTCGTGCTGTGACTACAGAGTAATTTTGTAAATATGTCACTAAGCGCAGCAATTACGGAACCGAAACATTCGGAGAAACAAATTCGGAACTGGTGTCCCCCAATTTGAGAGGAATTCCCGGTTCGCCCTCGACAGAGACAATGCGGCGAATGTCACAGCCATTTTCAAGGTCTGAACGTGACTGGCATCACGATCTATTTGCCTTGCCTGATTTCCTCATTACAAAATGACAACACTTTGGAGAGAGTTCATAGAAAATTAAGTATAATGAACTCCCAGAAAGAAGTAGTCACAAAAGCATTATTGAGGGCGCGAATAGGTTAATAATAGGTTGACAATATTAATATTATATTATAAAATTAGATCATAGGAACACGATTTGTAACACAGGAAAGTTTGAATTTTTTGTGGCCAAGTTTGGTGAATTGGATTTTAAATAAGTTTAAGAATCATATCCATCTCTTATATGTTCTTCTTGATAACATAAAACAAATTTTCATTTCAAAGAAGTGTTAATATAAGCACAAGAATAAGAACTAAATAATGAATCTAATAAATTTCATAATCTCTCCAAACTTTACATATTTTATGGCACATTTGTGGCATATATTCGTGTTTATATGTTTGTTATACAATAGTCTATATTTTTTCTGTATTGCACTACCTACGTTTAATTTTTAGTTTTCGTCATTTTAGTTTATAAAATTAAATAATGTTTTTTAACTAATTTTATATCTATTACGAGCAATAATTATAAGTTATGTATTAATATTTAATGGTTAATGGATTTTGATTAATTTTTGATCTGAAATACAATACTTCATGTGATTCACGCTTAAACCCGAGATCTATCAACTTCGCTTCAACATTTATAGGGATACGCTGTTATTTAACGGATTCCGTAGTAAATTAGATGAAATACTTTGTTATAATGGGTGTTGTCTTTGACTCACCGGAAGCATCGATATTTGAGTCCCTATATCTTAATTGGTGCTTGTAAATAAATCAGGAACATTCTGCTACATTGGTTACTGCACACCAATGAGAAATATATTATTGATTTGCCTTTCCAGATAATCGAAACGAGTCAGTGTTAATCCAGCTGAGCATAGCATATCGTGGTTTGTTCGTGTTGGGGTTTCTTATCTCAGCTCGGCTTCTCGTTCCTTAATATTTTTATGTAGACAACTGTCATTCAGTACCTCAACACACTAAGTTCCACCACATATTGTAACGTATATAAGGGGGTATTAATTAATAATTTAATAAATGTTAATATTTTATAATAAAAACAATAAAACAGTTTACTTTTACAAAAGAACATATTTACAGTAATAATTTCAATTTTTTATGTTTCGATATTTATGTCGGCACTTCTTTCTTCAATAAAAACTACATATGTATTTACAAAAATAATTTACATAAATTCTTCAAACTAACAATTTTGACTCTAATCTCAGGGTCGCATTTCTGAGCCTTCTCATAGAGCAGAACGTTAAACACAAAAATCTATTCGGATCATGGCAGCAACCAGAAGACTAGCAAAGAGTCACAGGAGGTAATTACCGTGTTGGCTTAATTCAAGTTTCAGATTCTTCCTGGTTCGTCCTCCCTCCAGATCAAAGCTGCCGACCACCTATTCTTCCCGTTTCAGGAAGAATGTCAAAATCTTCCCTAGCTGCAATTTCAATCACAGCCACGAGTGAGAAGTTTTAGCGTAGTTTAGCTCCACGCGGAATTTCTCTCTAAATATCTCGTGCCAGCAAATGTCTCCCTCTTCAAATCTAGAACAATCTCTGGAAATATGCTCCAAAAATCTGCCTAGATATCTTTCTACGATCAATCTGACGAACAATCTCCAATCTGTAGAATCTCCACCACAAATCTCCCCAACAATCTCTCCTAAATTGTCTCTGCACACCTCTTTAAAACTTCCTCCCCGCTTCTTTAGTTTCTATCACCAAGGTGGCAGGGATGGATATCCACCAATAATATCTCTGGTGGCAATTGGGGAAATACACCACCCGACGTCGCCAAATTCTCACAAAGATTGGGAAATTCCGAAACCGTGACGCGGTGTCTGAGCTTTATTGCACTTTGAACTCAACTGCTGTCTCCTTTCTTTTGACTCCTTGCCGCCAAAACCAGAACAGATGTGTTTGTGCGTCACAATATCTTCATATCACACTATACTATGGAACATGACCTGATTAGACATATGTGATGTCGTGATATTTCATCGACTCAGGTGGAGCAATCGTATAATTCAAATAAATTTGTGTGCATAGCTCCGTTCGTAAGCTTGTTGAACAACGTCTGTAGGACACTGGAATGCTGTGTCCTGTGCAAACTAAGTAGAAATCCAGTACGTATATTTGCTTTGACGAGTCGTGTTCCCCAGCCACTTACCCGAACGCTCTTGCTGTGATTGGACGGCTCCTAGTTGGACAATGGATGTCCGATTTCGATCGAGCACGGAAATGAAGGGTGGCCCAATGGGACATCTTGACAATTCCCTCTCGCGGTCGTTACCATGACAACAAGAGGCTGCCACACCCCTGGCGTCAGCCCCGCCCATACGTCAGTCGCGGGCCAATGGGAAGCTGCGACACTCACATATGCTCCTTCCCAATGACTGGCGACATCCACGGCTCTCAGTACTAGGATTCACGGCGGGAAATTCAGAGAACTCCTAGCAAGAAAAATAGAAATACTAATATATATTTTATTACGTTTAATCTACGGTAATAGAATTTCCTTATTTTGTTATAGCTGCTTCATTTGCTTCTGTTTTTGCAAAAGAGCTACTGTTTATGTCTAGTCATGATGAAGTATTACCATATAACTGTGTTTGAACACAAATATTGATCAACTTAAGCTTTCGAATTGCTAATTATAAATGTCATATCAAGGCTCTAACCTAACCAGAAAGTTCTAGAATTGGAAGAAAATTCTTTCCTATTGAACAATGGATGAAGTAGTACTGAGGATGAAGCGTGTAGAAAATATAAGATGAAATTTTAAGAACATTAACCACCGGAAGCTTCTAATTTTAATTGAATTTGTAATAATGATCATGCTGTAGAGCAGAATAATAATAATAATGATCAAACATGTTATTGTTTTCAATCATATGCCTCCTCTAAAAATAAATAATATTGATCTCCAAGTTTTTGTGTTCCATATCCTACATCTTCATCATGTAAATGAAACTAATTACACGAGGTCATTGTTATAGAACATATTCAATCTAAGGGAAAAGAAATGCTTCTATTGAAGCGCAGGTAAAAAGCATGAAAGTCAATTTAGAGGATCAGAATGGAAAAATGGCAATCTGAGTCATGATTCGAACCCAGGACCTTCCGCTTACCGGGTTGATGCTTTATCACTGACCTAGTCCGAGTCCTCAGCATGAGGACCGATTCAGCAGAACCTTATCTTGGATCACCAAAATTATACTAATGTGTTCGAAACCCGGGTTCCGTCGACATTTTACGATTCTGATCCTCTAAATTGTATAAACTGAAGAAAATATAGAATTTGCTTTCTGATAATGATAACCATAAATAGGCTAAGAGTGTCAAGAAAGCAGAGTTGATGAAATTGAGAATTAAACATAATACCTGAGCATGAAAAAATTTACTTGAGAAAACATTTTACGTTAAATTATGCATTACAGATCGCAAAGTGGTGACTCAAACGTCAATGTATTAATAAATTTTTGTTGTATGTAGCCGTATATTTATTTCGATAAAAATCATCATAAATTTAGCCAAGGAAATTCATGTAAATGCAATGGCGCATCGTCTTGTTTGGTCAATAAGACGATCAATTAAATATATTGATGGTAAAAATATGTAAAAAATTATTTTTTCTGAGAAAAATACTTTTGCGCTATCTGTAAATATCAGGGACTCCTAAAATACTTGAAGGTTTAGATTGACTCATGATCTGAATATGGGAATCAATTTAAGATCAGAAGCAAAAGTTTTAATTAAATCAAGTGTTTTTGATAACTAAATGAACTATTTATAAATATGAAATTATGTTAATAAGCAAATAATAACTGTACATAATTTATGTACAGTTTAACCTGATGAATACTTAGTGTTTCGTCTTGTTACTATGGCATTTATGTAAAAATACGGTGTTGTTTAATTTAGGAGTATTATTGATCGAAATGTATGTTACGGAGCGTGGTTCTGATCATGTACTTAATTAACGCGATGATTGCCTATTCTCATTTTCCTTGTGACGCGGCCAGGTTGGAGGTAAAAAAAGAGCTGAGCTACCTTTATTAATTAATAGCAGGGTCCAATAGCGCGGACAAACCGCTGAGTCAGGACGCAAACTTGTGTCAGCCACAAACCTCACTACTTCACATTATTCTTGCTACTTTGCACGAATACATTAATCGATATTTATTTTAACTTGAAGGCTTCCATTAGTTTTCATTTATTCCTAGACTAACAATGAACGTTTTCTAGAGTATCAGGGTTAATTAACATGAATTAATGAATCTGTCTGTAACTAAATTTTTCGGACAATTTAGATTCTTTAATTATATCATTTTTTTAAAATAATTCAGTTTAAAGTTATTAGTGTAAATTCTTGAGGTATTAATTATACATAATAAAGGATATTTGTAATAATATATTTAAATGTGATATGTAACCTTAAATTGTGGTATAATTTACAAATTATTGGATGAACAAAATGTATTTAAATTATTGTTGGATATTGTGCCATGACAGTATTTTACATAATGTTAACGAATAGTGTTTTAGTATGAATTTGTCTCAAGTAGTGCCATGACAATAGTTTACGTAATGTTAACGAATAGTGTTTTAGGTTGAATTTGACTCAAGTTGTGCCTTGACAGTAATTTACGTAATGTTAACGAATAGTTTTTAGTTTCAATTAGACACTGATGATATGTAGACGTGTACCACTCTGGTACTGTGTTTGGTAAAAATTTTAAGTGAAGTAATTAAAATATACAGGAAAGTTAATGTTTTTCAAGGGCATGTAACTATTGCTGTTCTCGATATTATTTTAGTAATAACATTGTGTATTTATAATGGTTATATCTTACAGTTGAAAATGGCCATGGCCGAAACCTTCTGAAATTAAAAATACAGAATTAAAAATTTAAAGTGGTTTTCTTTTTATTTATTTAATTCATATTTCCTAGTATGGCGGCGACGACGAAAGTAGTTGCTGAAACGTCGTATGTTTTTCGTATGACCGACTTGTTTTCTTTTTAAATGAAGAAAATAGCACTTTCAATTAAATTAATATTGTCTTTATGATGGTTTCAGAAGTTGCACAACAATTAACTTATAAAAGACACTGGATTACTTATACAATTGTAAGTTATCACTTTATTTTGTATTGGTAATTGTAAATGGGATATGTTTTCCTTACTCCTCATAAAGGTATAAGGGCTGTACAAATAATTTATGAAAAAAAGCAATAGTTTTTGTCTAATAAGCATATATTTGAGTTAAATTAGCCATTTAGTGTCAGGAATTCTATAAAATTTTATGCTTAGAAATTACTTTAATGACGAGTATTACTTACTGAATATTAAGAAATCATTGTTATAAATTTGTGGATGTGAAACGTGGACGGTAGGAGTTGCAGGAAGGAAAAGAATAGAAGCCTTAGAAATGTGGTGTTACAGGAGAAAGATGAAAATTAGATGGGTGGATAAAATCACTAAAGAGGAAGTTCCAAGAATAATAGAGGAAGAGCGAACAATATGAATTTCCCGTTATCAGAAGTACGTGGGACAAGTACTGAGAGCCCAATATATCTAATGCATGTTTTCCACGGGTTTCCTTGAATCCTTCGTAGTTGTATTCGGATAGGATCCTTAACTGACTTCTTTTTCCTTTCGTAATCCCAATTCATATCCCTTTGTCATTAACAAAACAAATAAAATACTGCAAAAAACCTGCACCAGGTAGATTAACATTGAATTCAAAACTGTCTTACGCAAAACTCATTTAATCCAAGGAAATTAGAGTCAACACCCAATCAATTTCAAATAATAATTTTGGCGGTACGAATTACATCGGCGAAACTTTTAAGTGCATTTATTTATCCATATTAATTTATTTAGATTTCTATATAACTTACGAAATGCATTTTGGTCAGTGAATAATACTATTAAATTAATTAATGCCAAACAGTGCGAGTACTTGTTGTTGTGATAATCAGTCCCAAGACTGGTCTAACGTAACCCTCCATGCTAAACTATCTTGCGCAAGCCTTTTCATTTCCATCCGTGGCCTTCCTCTTCTGTTCTTACCCCACATACTTCGCTCTAATGCTAATTTTACAAGACCCTCGCCTCTTAAAACATGGCCTATTACTCTATCCCTTCTCTTAGTCAACGTCCTCCATTTTGTTCGCTTTTCCCCTATTCTGTTTAAAACTTCCTCGTTTGTGATTCTATCCACCCATCTGATTTTCAGCTTTCTCCTATAGCACCAAATTTCTAAGCCTTCTATTCTTTTCCTTTCCCTAACTCCTATCAACCTCGTTTCGCACCCATATAGCGCAACGCTCCATACGAACATTTTTAGCAGCGATTTCCTAATATTCACACTTATATTAACTGTAAGTAAATTCCTCTTTTTCTTTATGTCTACTATACTTCTGCCATTCCTTCTTATTACGCTTCCCAAGTAGCAGAATTCCTTAACTTCCTTCAAAATCTCCCTTGCCAATCTAACACCCTTTGTTATTCCACTGTTTCTCAAACAACACTCCATTACCTTGGTTTTGCCTCTACTAATCCTCATATTGAACTCTTTCTCCAGGACTACGTTCAAGCCATTTATTATGGTTTCCAAATCTTCTTCTGATTCTCCTAATACTACAATATCATCCGCAAGGCGTAAGGTTTTTATTTCTTCTCCTTGCAGTATGATTCCTTTTCCATGTTTCGCTTTAACCTTCTTCATGGCTTGTTCTATATATAAATTAAACAGTATGGGCGATAGAATGCAGTCTTGTCTTACTCCTTTCTTGATTACGGCTTTCTTTTCTTGATCTTCTACTCTCATTACTGCTGCCTGTCTTCTGTAGTGATATGTATGAGCCTCCTTTCTCGATATTTTATTTCTGTGCTCTTCAAAATACTTAGTAGTGTGTTCCAGTTTACATTATCCAACGCTTTATCAAAATCTACAAATGCCATGAATTTCTAAAATAATGGGAAGAGTCTATATCTCCATTTTATCCGTTCATAAAGAGAAGTGGTCACGTGGTGGATTGTCTTTATACAGCGTGTTTCTTAGGAGAGAGGCGGGGGAAGCCGGGTCAGTGTTGTGTCATGAAGACATTGTTCATTTTCAACATTCGATAGTCACGTGGTAGAGATTCTTAATACCTAATGGGAAATGGACGTTGACATTCCAGTTACCTGTGTGGTCCCGGTTGTAATTTCATTACCTGATGTTAGATTGAGTATGCAATAAATAATTGTAGAAAAGAAGACGTCAAACAACATAGTTTCGTTGAAGCTGCCCCCTTGTAATAATTGAGTACAGTACTGAGCTGAGTGATAGTTTGAAACGTCTTTAGACTGACTGGAGACTAATGGTCACGTGATTTGAGAGCAGGTGTATGGAACTATACTCGTAGCCAACGGCGAAGAGTGTAGAATTACTATACTCAGACGGAGCCGTAGTTATTTATCCTTCTCCGGCACACTCTAATGTATTTATTTAAGGACAAGACTTCTGGCATACAAATTGCCACTTGAACGGGAACGAAAACCAATAGAGCCTAATTAAGAATTAGGGGTCTGGTGGGGTGTTAAGGGAGGCAGTGCCACTAAAGATTTAGAGGGCGAGATGCCCGGAGGGGGATGATTTAGTGCCTGCCCACACCAAAACAAACAGGCCCGAAATTGAAAAAATAATTAATGCGTTTCAATCAGCAGAGGAAATGCTTTCGAGATTATTTATCTTTGAAAGGGTTTCCGTTACCTATTTGGAGATTAGATAAATTACTGTGTGTAATGTATGCGAGCATGCATTTCCAATGGCTCCTTAAAGAGGCAGAGTTATGCTGAACGTCGAATCGTCGACAGCAGGGGAATTTTCTAGCTCGTAATATTCACGTCCGTAATTTTAAAAAGTTAATAATAAAATAAGTTCTTATGATTGTACTTACAATTTAAATTTAAGAGGGAATATTACATTTCCGCCTGTAAATATATAAATGACATTAAAGATATGTTTTAGTAAATAATCTTATATTAGTTACTGCTACTAAATAATTTATTTTATTTGAAATCTATAAACCTACAGTTGGTCATACTCGTTTATATCTTCCCTAATAGGAAATAAATTATTTTCATACCTACTTTAAAAGTTATGTGGTGTCCCGAATAATGAAGTTTGTTCAATTTATAAAATTAATATCACGTTTTTCACACGTCATTCAGTCGTTAACCTGTGTTACACGCCGTTAGAAGGTTTCTTATTACAAAATTTAATCACTAACGGTCAGAAAAACCTACTAGGGAGAACCGCCGGCTCGTGAGTTTTTTAAACTATGAGCTACATCACCCCAACGAATAATTTTTACGGGGATAATTACATACGATACTACAACAGTTACTGTGTTGATAATACTACACGGCCCGTAATTTGTAACCTTTTCTTATTTGGCCTACTTAACGTATAATAGAGACTAAATATAAAAACTGTAAAAATATAAAGTATTTTTACTTCGTACATATTTAGAATAAAGAAAGTTAGCTTTAGGAAGAAGCCACCTATTATGGCAATATTGTATGCAGGATCGTGCGGTAATTTTTTCAGTTTTGAAAGTCTTCAAAATACCGCTCCTTAAATGTTAATTATTTTACATAACATTTGATTAATTCAAATAAAACACAACAAGTCCATAAATATTAATTAACGAGTGAATCCTTATGAGGCCGGCTCTGTGTCAGTACGCACTGCCCGGCGCTGTGTTCTTTGTAGCTCATATGGTTTTTAGTTTGTTGGCGGGCAGAGGGGAGGAGAGGTGAAACATTATACTGAGAATACGCATTTCTCATTTAAGACTACTGTAGATCTACAATGCAGGATAGCACAAAGTGTATGCTACTTTAACGGGAGGGATCATGCAGGCGGGGATTTTGAATTCTTATTTATGGAACCATAAAATCATAATAGTCATAGAATATTATTATTCCTTCCCGACCAGTTAGTGGAGTAGACTGAAGTTGAATGAATTTTCACCTTGAATTTTTATTTTCAAATCGTTTCATTTATGAAAACCATAATCTATACCAATAAATAAAATTGAAGTGTCTGTCTGTCTGTCCGTATGTTTGTCTCGAATAGGTTCCTAAATGCTTGAAAGTTTGAAGGTTTAAACACAGAAAATTTAATTTAAATATTCACGCATATTTCATTTCGTATATATATATATATATATATATATATATAAATTCTACGGGAAGGTTTCTTTTATATCTGCGTTAAAATCTCCAAAGTGAATGCGAGTTGTCTATACTCTTGATCTGTTTATGCTCCGAAACGGCTCAACGGATTTCAATGAAAAAGTCAGGGATTGAAACAGGAATTTTTAAGTTAAATTTTTGTGTGCTTCATTTGGATATCTTGAAGAATTCAAAGGATACTAATATAAATATTTATTAACCCATTGAATTGCAGCGCTAAGTGTGGCGTGTAAACTAACTGCGAATTAAAAGTCCTATTCGGCGTTCCTATTCCATTCATCCCACTTACTGCATTATTGTAAGCGTAATTTTGGCAGCATGTGTGTGAGAGAGAGAGGGTGAGCATTCTCACTCCATCTATTTTTTGGTTATCAGTCTAGATGAGGATGATCCTCATACAGGCAACTTCCCTTTAATAGCATATGAAGTGAATTGAAAAGGAATAATAAATAAAGGATACCGTACTTTAATTTTTTATGGAAAAATAAAAAGAGCTATTTTCGCGCAAACGAATTCCGTGCATAGTTGGTAAACAATAAAATTAATTACAGTTAGAGAAGTACGACACAGGTTGAACAAATCCATCTTAGATATTTCAACAGTCGAATACTTTCACATTTTCTGATATATTGCTTAGTTTCAGCATTCATTATTACTTTTTTAACGTCTGTAAATGATTTATTTTTGGCGTTGCATTATAAGTAAAACTTCAATGAATTTATAGATTTCGTGATGGGGCAAATAAAACTAATCATTTAACGTACTGTGAAAGGTTTCACGCGCGTTGGTTCTCAGTTCTGTGTTGGCTGAAAATTCAAGGAAATTTATAATTTTCGGCGATGTTATTTCCAATACTGGGTTTATGGATACAAAATCCTCAGTAAAACACTCCGCAAGTTCCTCCGGCTTGAAGTTCGTTGGACCGAACAGATAATGTAAGAACAGAGCAGTTTCTGTTTTATTTAGATAATCCCTCGCTAGTCCTAAGGCTTCAATCTTCCTGCACCAACTTTAGGTTAAGTGTAATTTCCATGATTGATCCGCACATTCGTCACAGCTTTTAATATTGAATAGTAGAAAAGAGAAAAAATAACACGTGGACTGAAATAGAAATTTCGTTCCTCACAATTTTTACGTAATATGCTAACTTCTATGTAAGACACAACTTGTTTATCAGCAGCCAGCGAAAATTTGAGAGGAATTAAAGACAGTTTATTTAATTAAGAGTGAAAAATGTATAAATACGTACCAAGCTTTGTTCCTTTCATTAATCAAATAAATAAACTGCCATAAACTGTATTGTTAATTAAATTTGAATAATTAGAATTGCTTAAATGAAGTGGAATATTGATGAAATTTTTAGAAGTTTTTGTTTTGATAGCTAATTCATTAGATGATTTATTTTTCTTAAGTGAAAACAGTAGGGTTTTTTTCATTCAAAAGTTAAAGTTAAATTTAGGGTTTTGGGAACATATATTTTTTGAGTGTTTCTTGTATTACCAATACGACGGGAAGAAATCGCGACTCGCTGGGGTTTCAGGCAGTAGGGATTTTTTTAGGGGGTGGGGATAACAAGCTTTGTGAGCGTGTTTGCAGAATGAGAAATTGAAAAGGTGAGATGACGAAGGCAGAGAAATCTTTTTGGCATGAGGGTGATCCGCTTTAGTAGCATAGGAAGATCATTGAAATGGGGAGATTTGATTAGATGGGTAGCCAAGGGTTGACTAGTTTAAGGATCCTATCCGGTGTTTCACCTAAGGATATGCAGGGAAGACTCTAGGAAACCTGCATCAGGTAGTTCGGGCACTTGGGTACTATTCTCACGCCCTTCCGAATGACGGGAGAGGAGTTTGAGGTGGGGTCGTTGCATTCCCTTCTCTGTGTATCTACCAGTTTGATCAGCGGGCAACCTTATGTCCAAGGTCTGTAACCCCAATACAAACACATCCCAATAGAGATGAAGGTATCTCGGCTTATTAGAGCGTTGAAATCAGAGAGAGATCGAGGAATCTCCAAAGGTGGAGAAATAATTGCGAGGGAAAGCTCACATAGGTGTTACGTGGAATCGTGCTCTATCATTTATATGCCTAAAAGTGACCACAATAAGCCGACCCTCGATACTGGTGGATACTTGGGTCTACAAAACCCAGCCGCACTCCCTAGCTGATAATACTATGTTGCAATATTATATTACTATATTACGATTTCAATATGAAGGTACTTTTATACAGAGAAATTGTTGGCACCGTCTTCTTCCAAAAAATTATGGATAACACGGATACAAAAGAATCTTGGAAATTCGAAGGAATGGAAATTTATTATTAATTGGTCCAGAAACGATAAACATTTTATGATAATTATCATTAAGTAGTGAATTCCGAGTGGCTCCTGACGTCTCCTTTTCTTTCGGGTTAACAAAATAGTTCCTCAGAGTAAATTTTATTAAGTACTTATTTATTTGTAAATTATTGTCTTTACTTTGTATATAGCTGCCACCGGGCAAATCCCCAATAGTAGATAAGCTATAATGATAATTATAAATTGAAAACGTTTGACACAAAGATAACTTGATAAATCCATCATCAAATTGAAAACGATTTCGGCATGTATTGATTCTCCGGTAACTTACCGACTTAGCTACAAAATCCTTAACTAGCTATAAAGAAAAGCAAATTTACTATCATATGCCTTTTCTCCCCGCCATTCTGTTTTTGCGTCTTCTATCTCCACTGGAAGATGACGAGTTAATTTTCTCTTATGCATGCCCGCAAGACATTTTTCCGTCCTTCATGGATCGTTAGGTTTTTGTCAAATGCTCTTGAAGACACTGGACTTGATAGACTCGTCATTGTTCCCAATCTTGAAGACGTTTCCAAGAATCGTTTGAGGAGATCGTTCTTATAACAGAATCGTTTTGCACGCATGGCTGGGCTGATCTCGACCTCCGGAATCACTCATGTTCCCGAAATCAAGATTATAGAAAATAGAAATTTTGTAATCTAAATTAAAATTTCATTTGAGTCTGCGTTCAAAGTTTATATTTAATTTTGAATATCCGTCAGAAGAAGTCAATGAATATATGGGATTCTTCAATAAGGGCGGGTCGATGTTGAAATGGAATAAAACACGTTGTGTTATTACCTAATACGCATTTCAACATCGACCCGCCCTTAATGCAAAACCCTTTATTTTAAAAAATATGTTACAAATTGTATTTTTGATTGTTACACTGATAGTAAAATACTTTTACAAACTAAGTGGATGATAGTCATTTTAAAATATTATATATTTTCCTTGTTAGATTTAATATTGGTATAAACCAGGGTTTCCCAAGCTTTTTATGCAATGGAACACTTCGAAAAATCAGACATTTTAACGGATCCCTTGGCTTTTTTAGATTGGTTAATTCGCACTTGTAAAAAAATTATTATTTAGTAATTATTTTTAAATATTAAACTGTAATATAATATGAAAATAATATTAATAAATAAAACACTTATTTACTTTGATGACTTCCCCCTCTAATTGCATATCATGTTGATAACAGGAAAAATATTTATGTTGAATTTCGTCGAGCCTGTTTATGTACTTTGACTCCATTGCAGCATAATACGAAAATCCAACTTCGCATAGATAGATGATAGAGAACTGAAGTAAAACAATAATAGCTTGTTTTGAAATATCAGCGTACTCTTCTGGTAAACTATCCCAGGAATATTTGTATATTTGTTTCAAATGAGAGTCACTGATTAAATAAATTAGATTTTTACAGACACTCTCAGAAAATGGATTCGAAACCCAGGAATCGTCCTTACTATTTTTCAGAAAATATTGTAAAAAGGTTGATTTCCAGTTACGTAGGTATTATAAAACATTCTGTTAGCTTCATCATCTACTTAAAAATTTAATTCACTCAAACATTCAGGTAAGGTTGGAAAATAATTAAAATTAATAATATTCAACTGATGAAATCCGAAATTGTATTTTTTAACAACAGATGCAATTTTGTCTTTTCTATTGTAAAGTGTAATACTTTCTTGTTCCTTGTAATGATAAGTTAATTGCACTTTGTAAAAATATCTGCCATATATGCAAGATTTATACAGTGTCTTGAATAAGACCAATAACTCATTTCGAAATTTAAAAAGTCTTAATAGTGCTTATTTAATCTGCAGTGAAGTGGTATTGTTTTTATATAGTATATCATTTTTTAAATTTGTGAAAATTTTTTGTAAGCAATATTTTTCTAGAAACAAATTCAGATCCTCATTCGCTCCACTTGATTTGTTTTACTGATTTGTGAGACTTTATTTTATTTTATTTTAAAAACTTTTATCGTACAGATTATCAGTTAGGACGATAACGATACAGTGAGGATTGACAGGTAGAGAACTGATTTATGGAGGATTAATGAGGATGTGGTCTGCGGACATGATGGTAGAGTGGGTTAGGGTGTGCCTGAATGATCAGAGGGGAGGATGAGGTCAATCGGAAGTTTTCTTTTGAGGCGACGGGAGCGTGGAGGTGGAGGAGGATTGTTGTGAAATTGCTGGATCGTGGGGTTTGGGTGGTTGAGTGCGCTTTTGATTAGGTTTGTTATGGATTTGGCGATTACTGAGTTTACATTGGGAATTTTGATGTTTTTATGGATGACGGAATATCTTAGGTACCAGGGAGAGTTTGTGATGGTGCGTAGTATTGTGTTTTGTTTGGTTTGAATTTTGGTTAAATGGGCTTTGGCTGTTGTTCCCCATATGGAGGAGGCATAGGACCAGGTGGGTTGTATAATGGAGAGGTATATGAGGCGTTTTGTGCTAGTGGAGACAGGGGATTTTCTGTTTAGGAGGGGATATAGAGTTCTGAATTTTTGGTTTATTTTGGAGAGGAGAAAATTAATGTGAGGTTTCCAGGATAGTTTTGAGTCAAACATGACTTCGAGGTAGGTGGTTTCCGTTTTTGTAGGGATTAATGAATTGTTTAGGTAGAGATGAATTTGGGGAGGAGGGTTTTAGACTTGATTAAAACGACTTCAAACCGGCAAAATTTAATCAACATAATTTATAAGGTTGATGGCCAAAACTGCTCTTGTCAAGTTAGATAAAATATTCAATTATGTTTTTCTGACTTCAACTTTAAAATAAATATTATATTTATAACTCTGGGATATGGTAATATCTATCTCAGGATTCTAGTTTACAGAACACATGTTCATTGTTATCCATGTTTCCTATTGTAGCGGGAAACGAGGAATAGGGTTTCTTTGTTTCGCAGCGTTGTTGAATCGCCTCCGAAACAACCTAGAAATGTGTGAGAAATTATTCCACTTTCTCCCGTTAGATGTAAATGGAGTTTTCGTCTTACGATCTGATTAAGTGGTATTATAACAGAATATTATAATCCAGGGTATAGATAAAATCACTCGAAATTTTTTGCGCAACTCCTAATTAGGGCTCGCGGAACACAGTTTGGGAAACACGGGCATAAACAATAATACAAAAATACGGAATATGATAAAAATGCTAGATTTAGTACTTGTTTTTAATTTAAAAAAATAATTATGATATCTTGAGCCTTTAAATATTGAAATTTTTAGGGGAAATGAAAGCGAAAGGTACTCTTGTTTGTAAAAGTTTCATAAGTTAGTTTTTTGCCATTACTGTACAACATGCATATGGAAGAAATGATTATAATCAATCCAAAATGTTCGAATTTCATTTATTTTCAGCTGAGTGGACGACGACTACTATAATCCAAAATGATATATATAGTAACGTACCCGTTGATAACAACGGTTTCAATAAATTGCCTAACCAGTTACGTGAATTCAGTAAATTTTCAGTTGATTAAATTAGTTTTGTTTGCTAATCAATTCAAGTGTATTATTGTAATAATTTTCAATAATGCTGTCCTTTATATGTAATATTGCGATATGAACGTCAAAATTGTGTCCAATCTATTGTCGACATGGAATAGAGAACTGAAAAAGTAAATGCATTACATGGATCCAACTGGTGACTTTCTATGAGATTCGGTCCTTTGGTTCACCTCATATAGATTTCGGACTCGTATCATGTTCACATGTCGTGAGTACGTAGATTCATTATGTGAACGACTCGCAGTAGAGATAGTTAAAAACGCCGATAAATATGTACCAATGCTGTTCAACGTGGCAAATTGACTTAAAATTATTAAAACAAGATTTTCAAACTAATACTAATTTTCAATTTAAAAAAATATTAATCCCGGGGGCCCTAGTTAACCCTTGGCTACCTTGCTCTACCTTCCGCATCCCCCCTTTTCAATTCCCTTCCTATGCTATTAAAGGGGAGTTGCCTGTTTCAGGATCACCCTCGTGTAGCCTGTTAACAAAAAAAAAAGCCTGTGGTAGCTGAACTCGGCTCTTACAGGTAATTATCTCTGAAGACATGATGTTACCGTTGGGACTATATTCTTCTCTTTGGTTTTGAGGCTTCCCATAAGCCAACGAACCTCGATCTCTTTTGAGAGCGTTAAGGAACAAAACTACTTTTATGGCATCCAATAAATATTTCTAAAATGACCATCCTTTTGGAATTACTAAAAATGTGAAGGACAAAAAGTTGGAACATTAGTGAATAGGTCAATGCAAAAATATTGAAGAATGATCAGTTTATAGTTTGTAATTGGTGTAAGATATGGGTGGGAGCGATACTTTAAATTTATATATACCTGAATAAATGGTCGGATATATGGTGCTGTCACATTTCGTACGGACCAAGATAAAACGATTACTACTTTGTGTTGTGACTGTATTCATCTGATGTTCTCAACACCTGGTCAAGCGGTAGAGATTGTAGACCGTCGCAGCCAGCAGATAGAAAATCTAGGGCTTCCAAAAAGGACCCTTAAACTATACCCGGAGGCCCTACTCAACTCTTGACTACCCTGCTCTACCTGCCACATCCCCCCTCTTCAATTACCTTCCTATGATATTAAAGGGGAATTGCCTGTTTTAGGATCACCCTCGTGTAGCAAGGGAAAAAATTGAATCAACGGGTATGATCCTTAAATATCCCCCTTTTTCATCAGTTCCTTCCTATGCTGTTAAAGGGGAGTTGCCTGTTTTAGGGTCACTCTCATGTAGTCTGTTACCCTCCAAAACATGGTGGGTTAGAACCAAGAACCAGACGCCAGATTGCAAGATCGTCGTGCAAAATGATACTTAATAAAAATTGAGCACGGCGTCGAAATTGTTGTACCTTTGTTGCCAGTGCTCAGAGATTCAGAGATAGCCACCAAGCTTATGTTACCTAGGGATTAAGAACTCAAGACGATATATATAAATTACTATATTTTTATACTTTATACTGTCTTTCTTATCGGTCAACATCAGTAGTATATATATGACTTACAAACGTATATAACACTTTTTATTATACAATTAGCTGTGTTATTTCCTTAATATATATATAGTTTTTCCACTAAGTGATAAAATTAAAAAATTTCGCTTCCAAACGTTGACCAGTTCAAGATGAACATTAGAAAGTGTGTATAATAATATTGGGTGGGAGGTTTAATTATTAATTATTTAATATAATATGCCCCACGTTGAAGGTACAATTTTAGAAAAGTGTTAAATTATTGTTATAAGGAGAAATATTTATGAAGAATTCGAAAGGGAAAAGATTTAATGTATAATTCTGAATTTAATAACAATGAATTAAATGATACACAAATGAAATTGGTAACAGTAATAAATTTATATTGAGACTCATTAATAGAAGGGTCACTTGTGGGGTGAACGAAAAGGAAGCAACGTAATTTATGTCAAATAGGTATGGCAGTGTGAACTCTAAAATATCAAAGTTAACGATACCCTGCAGGATTGCAGCTGCATTGTCTGGCGGCCTTTTGCCCTGGCCTGCTTTGGAGGCGACGGCTAAGTCAGCTATCAATTTTGATCACATCTCGCCGGCGGTTCTCTATTTTCTCTCTCTTTTCGCCTCAAAATTTCTCTCCACGTAACCTCGGTAGGTTTCCAAAATTCCCTTCTTATTTTCAGTAGCCAATTGGCTGCAATTTCAAATGGCACTCGTTGTCTTGCGTTTGCACAATTGCAGTCAATAGGAAAATTTTAGTTGCAGGACGTAAACAAGTGCCACCGCACATGTTTCCCAGTAGTTCCGTACAGTGGCCGATTCATAATTTTTCACACCTTTCTTTCGGCTTAAAAGAAGCACGTCCTTCTAGAATTGGGAACGGATGTCATTCTTTGTTCTTAAAATGCCATTTATGTAAATGTTGCCCACCCACACACAAAAATACGCCGCGGCCCTTCAGTCTTCCATGTAGCGTGCACGGTTAACAATATAATTTTTGATAATTATTTATTAAATATTGTAACTAATTTCTGCTATATACATAAGAAAGCATGAAAAATAGAGTAGTGAAATGTATCAAAAGTTCAATTAATCCGTAAATTATTTTCATTCATTGTTTCTGTACTCTTTGATTTTGTCTGCAGGTTTAAGACTATTTCTTTAAGGAAACAGAGTATTATAATTAATACCTAATTTAAATAGCCATTTTGTAGTTTAAATTAACAATATATAGAGTAGTTTGTAATAAATAAATCAATTCGAAATGTTCATGTATAAGTTCAGTTCTTACCGAGAAGATGATTTCAACCAAAATTATTATCATGCAGATGAATAATGGAAATATATTCATAATTCGTATTTTAACATCTGTTTTTAAGAAATAACTATGCCTGACGTTCGATTTGGTTGGGCTCATCAATCCAGTAGCTTATCTGAAATGCAAAGCTTCGCTCGGGGGAATAATGGAACAGATGTCAAAGCACCGAAATGTCTCGCTTTGACAGACTTATTGGACACGGCAGTACATCAACCCTGGCATCGTTTATACAGCAAACACGACGCGCTCTTCACGGACAACTGCTCCTCAAAGGACGTTTACTTTACAATGGCATCAAAGCAGCGGCGGCTCAGTCTCCGGTCCGACAGCGACACAATCGCCGCATGTTAAAGGACAACTTTTTCCCTAATCATGTGCTATAAAAGACGGAGAATGAACGCCAAATTGGTCTTCGGACACGGGGACCGTGTTTCTCAGAAGGACTGGAATAATTAGCCCCTGGCTGCGGGCTTCGAGGTGCTGGCAGGTGTTGCCACCCTGAACCGCCGACAACAATGTTTCAACTCCATTTTAGGCAGCATGCGGCTATACAACGGCATAAGGAGACAATTGAAAATACCACAAAAAGGGAAAATTGCTTAATTACTTCGGCAGGGGCGTCTTAGGTCACGCAGAGGCCCTTGGCTCCAAAGTTTGGGGCCCTGAAACATGAAATACAAGGAGAGTAAAAATATTAGAATATACTTTAGCCTCGTGACTTAAATGGTTATTATAGTATCATAGATTCTGCAGACTGACTTAGACAAAATTTATCATTTGTCAGTCAGAAATAAAATGCAAATGAATGCAACGAAGAGTAAGGCAATCGTTTTTACAAAACAGAGTAATTCCCTCCAGGTCGATATAAAATAGGGAACGCAGTAGTAACGGAGTCAAACAACTGTAAATATTTTGGGATCACGATTAGTAAATATTTAAATTGGGGTAATGAAGTGAGCGAGGTCGCAGGAAAAGGGTGGAGGGCAATGCTTCACTTTGTAAACAGGAAATTGAGGAAAAGCACGAGAAAATTAAGATTTCTGCTTAAAAAAGGCTGATCAGGCCAATTTTAGAATATGGGGTAACATGCTGGGACCCACATCGAAATGAACACAACGTTGGAAAAAATACAAAAACGGGCTGAAATGATGTTAGGGGGTAGATTCGCGAACAATCCTTACAATAATTTCGAAGCTCTTAGTAATAGAAAGAAACATGTGAGGTTGTGCGTAATATATAAAGCTTATAAGGGTGAACCGGCTTCGAAAGAAATAACAAATCATCTTACGGCGTCGAATTATAACTCTAAAAATGATCACACGTTCAAAATTAAAGAAAAAAAGGCAACGCACAGAAGTAGGAAAATTTTCATTTGTAACCAGATCAATACGCGAATGTAATTCCTTACCTGCAGAAATACTGACGACTTTTCCGGGTAGCGTAAATCAGTTTAGTAATAGGCTAAGGAAACTAAAATGAGCAGGTTTTAGAATCAGTGATGTGCTAATCCTTAAATGCAGTGAAGTGATTTGTGTGTGACTTCTGCTTCTCTTTTCTTTTTCAGGTGAAAACCTCATAAGACACTACTGAGTGTAAATTGTACTTTTTTTGTAATTGTATCATATGTGCTTACTTTGTACATAGCTACCACCGGGAAAATGCCCAATAGCAGCTAAGTATTAATAATAATAATAATTTGTACCATGCATAAACTAGTTAGAAGGCCATAAAAGTTATATACCCGCGTTAGAAGGTATACGAAGTTTCTTAAAAACGGTGACTTTTTATCTGTCTCTAGAAATATTTATTTATTCGTCAATATTTATTTTGTCCCCCTCAAAGTAAACCCCCTGTGCCAGCGCTTTCCCCAATCCTCGAAGCAATTTTTGGTATGACCTTAAGCTCTTCCATCAATTTGGTCTTTATCTCCTGAAACGCCGTCCTTTCATGTTTTTTTTTCAGTTGGGAACAGGAAAAGTCGCAGGGGGCCAAGTCCGGTGAATACGGTGGCTGAGGCGTGATTATGCTGTTGTTGTTTTTTTGGCCAAAAAATCCGAACAAGCAACGATGTGTCAGCAGGTTCTGAAAAAGCCGTGAATTGTTTCGCAACAAATCTGGATGTTTTCTTCGTCTTGCTTCACGCAAACGGCGGCGCATAACCTCATGATGCTTCACGACGATGTGAAAAGGAAGCAGAACCTTCAGATTTGGACGAACGTGGCGCGCTCTTCTCGGTCTTGTCTGTTCTTGCTGCTTCCACTGGGATGATTGAGCTTGGGTTTCGACGTCATAATCAAATACCCATGTTTCGTCACCAGTTATGATGCTCATGCGAACGTTCTTTTGGTCAAAATTTTGATATTTTGGAAAAAGCTTCGCTGCCACGCTTTTCATGCCCAAATATCCGAAAAATTTGCATGGCATGAGTTAGCCGATAAGTCTACATCCTCAACAACTACTCTCATACTTTTTTTAATAATTGAATCAGTGTGTCATCATTAAAACGAGCCTTTAAAAACTAACCGTTAATTTTCTTCTGAATAATCTTACACTATGTACTTATCGAATAGAGTCCAACCAATGTTGTCTTCTGGTTTTTTCTCGACTGCGTATACTTCACTGACGCACTGTGCTCTGCTTTTGTTCACTGCACATTACACAAGATCAGTTGGCTTTCTTCGTTTGAGTCTTCTGGTAAGGTGTTGATTGGTCACGAGTTGTCGGGAAACTGGATTGACGTGGAGGTTAAGCCCCGCTTCATGCTTTCCGTCAAACTATTGATTTCTTCCTGGATGGATGGAATTCGGAGATACATATGGAGATCCGTATTTCTGATATACCAAGGAACATTCACTATGTTTCTTAACACTTTATTTTGAAATTTTGTCTCTAATAGTGACTCGACTATTCTTCATTTTTCCTCACTGCTTCATTTGTTGATTCGCTGGGGTGTCAAGAGCATCGTCGTTAACATCTCGGCCTTCTGTGAAGAGCTTGTACCACTTATAAACCTTTTTTTTTGCTCCAAGCCGACTCATCAAATGCCACAACCAACAATTCAAATGCGTTGGAGCAGTCAATTTTATTTTAGCATAAATTTAATAAACATTGTTTGGTCTAATTTTTTTTTCGATTACAAAGAAATTGCCAGACACACCTAAACACGTCTAACTATTACATCTATCAAAAACAAAGGTCAAATGGAAAATGGCTGATCATGTCAACATATGTTGGAACATGTGTACCGAAATAACAGTCAAAAAACGAGAATTTAATATAAGTAACCCCCAAAATTTGTAAAGTCACATTTTTCCGAACAAACCCCTACTTATTCTACGTTAATAATAAAGTGACCTGGCTGAGATAATAAAAATATTGATAAAATTTAAATTGTATCTAATAATAATAGCTGAAAATTAAAACAGATTTTAAAAATTTAGATTAATTAATTTAAAATTTAATCAAATAATAATGATAATACTTACAATAAATAAAAAGACGGCCAAAACGTCAGCATTAAATATATCACTATTCATTCACAAAAGCGACGTTTCATCTCCATTTTGAGATTTCCTCAGGCTTACTACAAAAATAATATTACAATAAATTATATATTATAATAATAATATAGGCACTGCGTCGTCTCCTCAAGCGGAAACACGTCCAATTACACCGCACGACACAGCACAAGCCATCCGACCCGTAATCTTAATAATAATACAGACGTTAAAATACAACCTTTCAAATTAAATATAAGTTTTATGTTACAATTTTTTAATTTATATATAAAAAACATGGTTAAAAACTTACAAATTTAGCAATACATCCATCCTATTTACTCCTTGTCTCCGTCAGCCGAAAAGATTATTGAATTTACATGCGAAGAATTTGGTGCCGCGCTGGACCATCTCCAGCGATTATTGAAAATTTTAAAGTCAGAGAAGTTTGTTGATAATATTTACACTAGATTTGTCTTGGTTTCATTTGAATTGAGGCGTATTTTCGGGAATCATCCATGAATTTAGAAAACCAGATAGTTTGTTGGAAATAAAAGTAAATTCTTTACAACTTTTCTTAAATAGACAAATTACTGTGTGGGGATATCAGTAATGAAAGTTTCGTGACTCATGATGAGCGAATGGATTTAATTAGTAGCTTCGAGCCAGCAGTGCTGTTTTCTAAAGTAGGTGGGGATAAGTTAACGAAGAAGGGACTTAACTAGAAGTAGCTAGTTAACTAGTCGGAATCGGCGAGTAGCTGGATCAAAAACGCAACTTGAGCCTGGTGGCTTATTGATGAGTAGAGTAGTGATTAGCAAGAAGCAGCGTGGAGCGTGGAGCGTGGTTAGGAGCCGTGAAACAGGCGTGGCGGCTGCTGAGTGAGAGATCAGGGCACGCTGACGCCCGCATTACGGCCACAATGCCCTCAATACGGCTCCGGGGAATTGATACGACGCGCACTCACCCAATGGCACGGGGGATAATCAAATGAGCTATTCACCGCCTCCCGGGACAATAGAACAAACAATGGCCGCGACACACCGACGGCCTAATTCTTCCAAATGAGATTTCTCCGAACGAGCGCAAAAAGTGAAACAATGCGGCGGCTGGCGACACTGCGTCGTCTCCTCAAGCCTGCCTCACGCAGAAACACGTCCAATTACACCGCACGACACAGCACAAGCCATCCGACCCGTAATCTTAATTGATCTACAACATCAAAGTTAATAAGGAACTTCAGGATTTTTCATTATCTCCAGTAATGCAATTGAAGCGGTGGCGAATTATAGTCTGCGTCTTCCAGTGGCGGTCTCCTCATCGTCATCTAAATAATTACGGCGAATCTCCTGTCCTGCTTCCACTTCAATTTTCTTAATTTTAAACCATGGGCAACTGTCAAAAACATTACAGATTGTAACGTTCTTCTGTATTGTATTGTTAAGTGACACGGGGACTGAATTTTGAAATTCCTGTAAATGAATTCTGAGCTGTAATTTTAATTATTTACTCAGTTAGTTTTAATGAAAACTAACTGATTTGACAGTTTCAATTCATAGACACACAGATATATCAATTTTCCATGAAAAAATTGTACTATATATCAGAATAAATTGAACCAAAACCACTTGATGGGAAATAGTAAGAAGATACTTCTACAGCATTGAAATTACAAATGAAAAGTTTAAAAGAAAAGTATATGATAAGTCACAGTTACACATGTATAGCAATGTACAGAATTTTGTTTTCATAAACTTGTTTTTTGTTGACATATTTTGAAAATTATTTTAAAAATTTGGCAGTTTTAAAAATGATTCTTGCGTTATGAACTTATATATATTTTAGCTCTTTTTACATTTCTATGTAAGCCTGACCAGTTTTACCTATTGTCAGTATTATTTTTGAAATTGAATAAAACTGTGGGGAGAATTATTTTTTTACTATGAGCTTCATAGGGTTACATAAAAATTAGCACTTTTCAACACTTTGAATATTTTTTCACCTAAACTACTTAAACAATTAAAAGACTAATACTTGTATTTGAAGCTATAAGCTTGTAAATAATGTACAAAAAAATGAAGACAATATATCAATATTTGTGACGCATGGTTTTTGGTACCAGAATTCATGAAGCGGAGAAAAACACATTTTTCCCGAAAAAACTGTAATAATTTATTAAATTAGAATCAAACATATTAATCATAATTTTCCTGTAGCATATGCTACACGTTTCTTCTTTTGTTTGGAAGCCTCTTTTTTCAGTTAACTGAATTTATAGAGAAATTAATATAAAAAATAAAATATCGATTTTTTCTTCAGATTTTGGTGCCAAATTTCAGTTCCCGTTTCTGTTAATTACAGTAAATCTCTTGTCCTGATTCCAATTAAATTTTAAACCATAGGCAACTGTCAAAAAATTTACAGATTGTAATGTACTTCTGCACCATTACATCATTTTTATTATGATTTTTTAAACTAATTATATTTTATATGTATTTAATCCAAGAAAATCGTGTCGTTCGGACAAGCAGCACATTGAAAGTGGATCCGATTGGTGTTAGGTCCATAGATTTTAATTTTCAGCCAGACGAGAAAGCGTGATTGTAAGTAACGCTCACAGGTTGAGAACGTCAATCTTGTCGATCATGGCGGAACACTTGTTGTGGGCAATAAATGTCAGAGGAGAGAGCGCTGCTAATTATTGGGACCGACGCGCTGACACTGTATGAAGACTTCACCCTTTTTTTTGTTTAACAGTATCGCTCATAAACGAGCGGACGTCATAAGAACACCAAAGGAGGTAGAAGATAAAAATCAATAATTGGTTTCAAACAGAGAATAAATGCTTCAATTGAAACTCGGACTGAAGGAAATGAAGGAATATTTAGAAGAGCAGAATGAAAAACCATGACAGTACCCAGGACCACCCTCTTACTGAACCATTACACCATTACCACTCAGCCAGTCCGATACGATGCCAGGTTGATAATGTTAGTGATCGGATACGCTGCCAAAAATTTAACCATGACAACTCAATTAGTTTTGCCAATAGCTAGAAGCTGTATTGTTTAAAAATATATATGGAGTGTAATTACGCGGGTTAAAGTGATCATGCCCAGGACGAATCTGACAATAAAATTAAAGGGGTCAAAATTTCACCACCGTGAGAGATGGGGAATATTTGCACATCCTGGTAAGGCCCAAAAAAGAAATCCGCCACAGCTGCATGGCTCAGAAGAAAACACCTCTTGTTTGCTTTGAGAGAGATTTTCGAGCTGTTCGAACGATATTTCACAGTCGCGCCATAGAAAGCTCCTGCTTCGTACCTGTGGTCCATCATCTTCAGCGGCCAACAGCACATCAGAAGGATTTGAAACCGAGGATTCAGCAGCTATTAACCATCACAACTGACTTAGCCACGATAACCAGCTGGGAACATCGCTAACGAGGACCTATGACTTCTTTCGCCTCAAAATCGTAAAGGAATTCACGTTTCTCCCTTTGAGTATAGTATGAGTATTTCCATCGGTGTCCCACCATTTAGACCACAATGACGTCATTAAACCTTAATTTGAGTCTTGTAAATGTTTAAAGTAAAATAAAATTAAGCTGATGAATAGTTTGTGTAATGTCCATGATTACAAAAATGACTATCCACTAATTATGGTATAATAGTCTATTGGGAAATTAGAAATTATTGAGATACAATAATAATACAATATAATTTTTATATTTTGTAATATAATAACAGTCAATTATGAATACAATTTAGTATTTCCCCGGTTCAGGGACCCGACTGTGGTCAAAAATTTACTTAGCAGGATTATAGTTGAGTAAATCTTTTCCGTATTGCTCCAGGTGACCATTCAGCAGATTATGGTCGGACAACTTGTGTGACCGATGTCGCAGGAGTGGCTGATTTACGTTTTGAGCGCTGATCTGGTAGTTGAAAATATTCCGTTCTCCAAGAGCACTGATTGTAGGAAACAACATCATCAAGTGGAGGGGTTGTAATGGCTACCCCCTGTGCAGGGCTCTTGGCGAGAGCAGAGACCGATCTACCGTCAAGCGGTTGGTGGCTCCTGGTGCTATACGCCTTTCTGTCTTCCTAACTTATGTCTTTTATTAAATATTATTTATTCTTAATCCAAGTCTTAATTGACTGGAGTACGGCGACACACTAACCACTAAGCCTAGGTTTCAGTCAGTTGAACCCAAACATTCTCTTTATCGCTTTCATATTTCCTAGTCTAACTTCTGATTTCGGGAGTTTTAATAATTAATTGGCTGTCTGCAGTTATCAATACATATGTGGAGATGAAATTCTTGATGACGCGTTGTCATTATCGGATTCAAAGACACCGCAAGAACATGCAAGTCGAATAGAGAGGACAAAAAGACAGGAAATGTAAAGGAAAGGAAAATAATAAGGAAAGAAAATGAAATGTTACAACAAAGAAACAGTGTCGGGAGGCCAAAATGAACAATTCTTTTATTGCTTTAAGACATGGCCACGTCATCGGATAGGAAATATTTTTAAAAAACAAATCTTCTTTACTTCATCACAAAAAAACTCATGGCCACGTCCACGTCACAGACAGTTCCTAATTATTTAATAACTTAAGGTTGTGTAAGTAATATCTTTGTATTTCACTGGCATGTTACATTTTTGTAAAAGGCGTTTTTCTAGGACTGATTTCGTGTTCAGTACAACATTAAAAAGACCTTGCATTTTTACGTCGTGCGGAATATGCTCATACCTTTATTACATTTTGATCAAGAAATATATAACAATTAGTTGGACTTTGACAAAGAAAAGGGATAGATTAATGGGCCACGTTTTGAGACCCGAGGAACATGTCAAATTAGAATTGAAGGGAAGTGTTTGAGGTAAAACCAGAAGAGGAAGACTAAGTATGGAATATGCTAAGGAGATGATTTATTCTTATATGAGTTTTGAGACGTTTTCAGGTTCAGTATCTAAGTGATTAATAAGTGACACGGAACTATATATATAAATTAATGTATTAACCTACATATTCATATTGCATAATTAATTTGAACGTAGAGGTAACAGTATACGAAAACAGCGTATTAGAATAGGAAACAGTAATTTAAATAATCTAAACTGTCAGTTAATAGCGCAGGCACAAAAATTAGTAGGCAGTCGAACTGATACGGCAGTAATCATGCACTTATCTGTTGGAACTGCTGCTACAAATTATCAATTCGTTGCAATTAGGACTAATTTTAGGCCATTACTGTTGGCCTCTGAAGCTCCAAACCGATAAAATGTTAACGTAGGTTTTTCCCAGACTAGACTGAATTGACCTAAAATGCGGCATTATGGTACTGGGTATATTTTCATTTTCATTAAATTATCTGGAGTATTTTTCACTTCGTTAATGCATCGGGATTTTTTAGACTCTTTTAATGTATTTAATGTACCAGAAAAATAATTTACTCGGTTAAGGTACCGGTTAATTTAAGCTATTCCATATCGGTATGGTGGGGGTCTGCCCTTTAAGGGGATAATGGCACAAAAATCGCAAGGTCTCGATTACAGTGAAATTAGGCGTTTACCAAGAGCTTACTGTCAAAATATTTCCTTTTCTGGGCTATTATGAATAAATACCTGGGCAACGCCGTGTGATCATCTAGTATAAAAAATATTTAATCCAAACTTTCCAACTATCTTATTACAAAGTTGTGCTATATTTATAATTTTTTTTAATTATAGAACCACTTAAGGTTCACTTGCGGAAAATAGCAGAATGTGGCTGTCTGGAAATTAACTCATCAAGAACTCGGCAACAGCGTCGAGTTACTAGAAGACGGTCACAGCTTCATATTTCAATGTTGGACTTGCGTTTTCCCAGATCTAACAGGTTTCTGAAAGGCTCCTTCTCTACCCCGTGACTTTCTAGTTGCTAGATTCCGTCACGTGGTGGAGCAGGGCTACGGTGGAATGGGGGGGGGAGATGGGGACCTCTCATAATGGATCATGTCGAAGAGTTAGATTTTCCATCTGTATACATCACTTAGTTCCTGGGCCCTACGATTTTAGTATTCGTCTATATTTCTATCAAACTTCTTAAATCTTTTTTTATTGCTTATTATGAATATTCAAGTCCAATGTCCTTCCTTTCGATTTCTGAAGGATATTCGTAAAAAGATTTTCATTTGACCTATTCCGATACAGTCTGATCATTTCCGTACCTCAGACGAAACTTCAAATCCTTCATTCGGATATTTTAAATTTTAGCAAGGTACATCATAACATTATTGTGAGAATTAAAATTTCGTTTCATATATATTTCTGTACCAAATTCTGCCATATTTTTTCTTACCATCGTGAATTTTTTTATTTACCTTGATATCTGTGCTGAGAATTTAAATATTCTGTACTCTAAATTAATCTGTTATATGAGTCAGCGGTATCTCTTTAAATTCTCTGTAACATTTAATATAGTTGATTTGGAAGCAAGATGATTTTAAAATGAAAGAAGAGACCAAAATATATAGCGCTGTCTCTCAGAAGTAGAACGAAGCAACTAGCAGTGACGTCCCGCTGAGGTTTGTTTATTGATCTCAACCTGTACTCTCACCAGCATGATTAGTTCACGAAGAATAATTGTGGTTGCAAGTCACTGGTCAGAGTGGACGGTTAATTTGGCTCTTTCACAAGTACCGTAGTCCTGCGGAAGCTCAGGGAGCGCAATCATCGGCTCCATTAAATAGAAAATCGCGATTCAGCGCGTAGACTTTTGTAGCAGCAGGTAATTAACATTGTAATTGGTCCACTTTGAAGTACGTGACGTCCTGGCCGGATTGGGCTTTGTTCGCTCTGAAAAGGTACCGTTTAACTGGATCAGCTAAGAGGTGTAAACCTCAAACAATTGCAAGGAAAATGCCGAGTCCTTATTAGACACGGGCTCCGTATTCTCGTTTGTAAAGGAACCACACTATTGTCCACGAGTGAAATGTAAAGTCCTTTGATCCGAAGAAGATATCTTCCCAACTGCTACTTTTGACTCGTTCTGTGCCGAAGGGAAATTTATATGCCATGATTTCCATGAAAATGCTTCAACATTTCATCAGGAGTTTCAACCCGTTCCGTGAGAAACTTTTAAATGAGTTTATTATTAATGTACTCGTAAAACTGATCTGGATAGTACGGAATATCTTATAGAATTATAATACTGTGTCTGTATTGTAACTATATGAAATACATATGTAAATTTTACACAAAACGCTGCATTGTTTTTGTGATCATAGCGATGCAGTGTGATTCTATTTGTTTTCAATCACATGTAGAGAGTGTAGTTTGCGGCCAGTAAGTTATTTAAAGCCAACCTCCTGTGGTGTAGTGGTTAGCGTCGCTTCATCGCACAACAGAGTATTCCGGAGTCGAATCCTGGCTTGGGCTTGGACGTTTGTCTTGTTTGAGTAACCTTACTATGATGCCCCTACATGGTTGGTGCGAACATAAACAAAATTAAAAACACATTTTTAAAATTCAGAGCTTTGAGAGTCGAAAATCAAATTTATTGGTCAAATGAAAAGTATGGAGATTTGGTAACCAGACGGGATAGCAAATAAAATGTCATAGCAAATTGATAATATAAATGACATAACAATCGATATATGCTAAGTATTTGATATGAAAACATTAGAAGATTATGTAAGTTCATTGCAGATTCAGACATTAAATCAATTACTTTATTATGGACAATCAGAATTTATTATCATTGATTTTATATTAATATTCTCTACTGGCTTATTTCAGAGAGTAACATGTAATCTATTTTTAGCTGTACATGCCGTCGACTTGATGGTTTATGATTGGTGCTTGGTCGTTAATTTGTGACGTCACTTTCGTAACGTTAATTTTAATTCAGAATGATTAATTTAAAGTTCTACCAATTTTATAAGCAGCTTATAATGTAAGTGGTTAACATTTAACAGCAAAATGATCGTACATACAAAAGATGAGAAAATCAAGTGAAAAACCATTCCCTTTTTTATTTACTGTAGTTTATAGCGTTAAATGTTACTCAATTTCTCTTTAAATGCAGAGCTCGATGGACTGGAAATTTCTGCTCATCCTGAAGAAAATATGGCTAACATAACTAAATATAGTTAACTGAGTTTCACACCAATAAATTATTTATCATATAAAATAGTAAAGAAGAAGCATAGCATTAGCTAACGAATTATATTCAAAACATATTAAAAAACGGAAATAAATATTTTTTTCCTTTTATATTTCTAGCTGAAATAGAAACCAAAGCTACAGAGAATACGAAAGAATACTCAAGAGATATATACTACTAGAATATATAATTAATGGTTAAGAACAAAAGTGGAAATTTAATGTAACACATGCCATCCTTTACGACTTATATTATAACCATTGTTTTGAATTTGTTAATGTCTATATTCTATACGACCTAAAAATACAACAAAAATTAATATTCAATAGAATTCAGGTCAATTAAAACAGATTTTTTTAATAATTGAATGGTATCATTTTCACAATTATTGATGCAAATTTACTAGGAATTTTTAGTTAATAATAAAGTACACAACAATTTATCCATAATTTTTGGGACCTTATCAGGTGTTGTAACAAACAATAATCATTAAATATGATAATTTCAAAAGTAGATGTTTGATTTCAATATGATGAGAATAATTTAGTGACTAAGATCGTGAGATTATTTATTTAGACACTAAATCATTTGCATGTTACTTATATTTAAAATCTAACTATGTAATTTTGAAGGAATGTGATTTAAATATGTTTTTGTTTTACAACAACTGAAGACATCCCTAAAAGTTTGATATGAAACGATGCGTATTTTACTATAAATAAACTGAAAAGTTAATTGCATATATATTGTATCATTTAAAAGTAATAATAAATCCATTAATTTTAGAAATTGATTTTGCTTTACGTAATATTATTAATTTATTAATATTACAATTAATATTTAGACATAAAATTAAGTTTCCCTGAGCAACAAACATTAACAGAAGTGTTATATCTATACCAATAAATAAAATAGAAGTGTCTGACTCTCTGTCTGCTCGTATGTTTGTCTGAAATTGGCTCCGAAACGGTTCAATAGATTTCAATGAAAATCTGAGGGTTAAAAAAAGGAGATTCAAATTGATTATTAGATATAGTATAGAAGTTATTAATATAATATGAATATAAATATTAATTCTACGGGTGGATTTCTTGGAATTAGCGCGCGAAAGCCGGCGTGTAAACCAACTGCAAGTTGTAAGTCCTATTACGCGTTCCTATATCCTTCATCCCACTTACTATCTATTGTTGCAGCAGGCTGAGAAAAAATGAACTCCTTTGGCTCGTCGATACGATGTATACTTAAATTGATAAATCTTTTTTTTCTCACATCAGGTAAAATTTAAAATTTAGTAATTGCTAATATGAAAATAAAGGGTAACTATCGAGTTTAGTGTAATGCGAGTCGCTATGACCTTTAACATGCGATTTAAGTAAAAATTTAAACATTAAGTGGGGGAAAATTTTTATTTTTATAGCACTGAAAATATATTTATTCCTGATATTGTACCGGTGGCATTTTGGACCCTCTCGAGATAGTAGAAGTATATTTCAGGTTCATATTACGATTTCGGTTTAGTTATGTGTTGACCAAAAATTAAATAATGTACCGGGATAATATAAATAAATACTTGGGCAACACCGGGTCCCATGCTAGGTCAATAATAAAAATTTCTAAAGTTGCAAGAATAGCAAGTAAAACATATTAACATATAAAAATAATGATGTAAGTTAAATATTTGCAAAAAACGACTATTTTAATTACTTAAGGGACATGGGGACTGAAATTTCGGCCAAAATCTGGAAAAATAGATTTTATAATTATTTTTTTCATAGTCTATGAGACTTGCAGATCATATAACAAATTTGTTAATTCGATTTCGTCATTTTTAAGTCTCAGGAGCAATTTAAATGGATTTCATTCTAAATTAATAATTATTACTTTGTTCAGAAAAAAGTATATTTCTTAGCTTCATATCTGTGTTACCAAAAACTTTCTATGCGTCACAATACTAAGATATTTTCTTAATTCATTATTGTACATTATCTGCATGCTAATACCTTCAAATGCAAGTTTTAGTTTTCTAATTGTTTAAGGAGTTTAGCTGAAACAAATTTTCAAAATGATGAAAAGTGCCAATATTTAAGTAATCGTATGAAGCTGTTAGTAAAAAAATATTTTCTCCCCACAGTTTCATTCAATATAAAAAATTATTCTGCATATTGATAACAAAGGTCAGTCCTACATATTAATTTAATAAAGTTAAAATATATTCAAGTATGTAACACAAGAAACATTTTTAAAACTACCAAATTTTGAAAATAATTTTGAAAATATCTCAACAAAAAACAATTTTACATTAACCAAATTTTGTACATTGTTACCTATGTGTGTTGTTAACTATATTTCAGTCCCCGTGTCCCTTAAGTTTGATATTCATGGACGTACAGACGTTGTGTGGTGTAAAAACAATCTATCGTGAAGAATCGTTTAAATAATAATTAATTGGTTTAATTATAGTATTTATACGTATAACAGGTATATAAGAATATAACTAGCAAGGTCGAGAGGTCCTTATGTAAGTGAACTGTTATGAGTTTGATTACTTTTTACTATGTTAAGTTCATTAACTTTTTAAAGCTCTTATAAAGCATATGGGTAATAGTTTATTATATTACATTATTATTGTGAAATTACAGCCTTTGGCTTTCAAATCGGCCACATGAAGAACTTTATTTGCTGTAATTTGCAATTTGTTGCTTCCAATGTTGCAGATTAAGTCGGACCAAGATTTGTATCAGCCGGAAGTTGGCAGATGATAGCAGTGTGATGTGGGGGTTCCCTTTTTTTGTGTGTTTCGCCGAGAAGAGGCTGTTCGCTCGTTACGAGGAAATTAGCACACGGTGGAGGTTTTACGAGAGTTTCTGGGAAGTCCCGCCGCTGCTAACGTGCTTTATGAGTCCCAATTTGCCGACGTTAATAGGGCTTCAGGCTTTGTAATGACAAGGTCGGTGCCCGCGGTTGCGGAAGTGATTGAATTACCCACCTTGTGGTTTGCCGAACAACGACCCTTGCAATCAAGGGGATCATCTCTCCCCCCCCCCTTCCTTGAGAAAGACAAGTGCCTTTCGTGTGTTATGCTTCCAACTCGTCGTTAGTTAAGAAAAATTACCTGGATGCACTGACAATGTTTAAAATCTTTTGGCTTTGCTAGTTTCCTTTTAAAGGTAACGATTCATCTTATTTCGGGTGATCTCGTCTTAATATTAAATATTTATTCAATTGTTTAAATAGTGAAACTATTTACTCTTTTTGTTTTAATTTAGTTTGAATACACAAAAAACATTATACTTCTCTATCTCACATATTTATATCACATTATTGGCATTTTATAGTAAGTTAATATAATGATTCAAAACACAGAAAGTTCTAAATTATATTTCTATTTAGTTTGGGAGATATTTATTTCTATATCAGATATAATTTCTTCAGATTTGATTTATTTCGTTAGTTGGTGCCAAAAAGTAAATTTTAATGGAACAAAGGAAAACAAAGAAACATTATGTGACTGAGAAAGTCATATATGCAATGTAATTACGCTGGATTTTTATTTTTTAATTTTGATGAGAACCGTTGCTACCTTTTTGCGCGGGACATCTCCGGCAGTTAGGGATTAGGGAAAAGGCATTCAGACGTAACAGCGAGGTGAAACAAGATAATATTAACATTAAATAAAGTATAATGAAGCAGGCGACGTATTTCTCCGCTTTTCACCTCGGTTTCGCTCTGCCGTCGATCTTTTATTCCTTACATAATTAACGGGCCAGGTAATTTTATCAAATGAAAAGTACCATAAGATTTGTAATTAGAAAAACAGTTCATTTATTCGAGTAATGAGAACAATCAAACCACATGGCGTGGTCGTCAATACAGTATTTTTACATCGTTTTACCACGGCACCTCGCCGGGAACTTAATCAGAAACCAAATCACACATCATTTGTTTCGGCGACTCACTACTTGATTCCGTCGCGTGTTCGAGACCATTAACTTAAGAGTCGCGATTTCTCGCAAACCCAACAACGTCTTTACTCCCTGAGAGTTCGTCAACAACTAACTTTGCTCACTTACACAGCTTTCGGGCGCGCTCTCAACAATTGTCGACTTCCTCTGTCGGCGAATCTCAATCGAAACCGACAACAACGAAGTCTCGACCAACCTGAGATTTCAGGGACGGATATGTAACTACATGTTGCAATAATTTAGCTAAAATCTATAAAATAGACAGAAAAATTAGAAGGTTTAGAATATTAAAATACGTCAATACTCCTGGAAAACTAATACACATTTTTATCACTAGACGTGAAGGCGCAATGGGATCTCGAAATGATTCAAAGTTAATATGTACATATGCATACAGCGTTCATAACAAGTAACCACTCTTAACCATGCGACGGAAAGCTCGCAGAGGAACTATGTATTGTGGCCTGTGATACTATAAAAATTCAGTAATCGACATTTCCCGATACATTCTATACATTATAATAAAATAGAGACAGCTGCCCACGTAGTCCATACTTCTGGAAGGAATGTCCACCAGCAATCGCTATGCCTGGCGAGAAGCACGGCCGTCAGGAAAACATTCTATATCAGGCAAATCACCGCAGGACAGCAAGGACAATCTCAGCTGGCAGGTTTGCAGGTTCCCCAGCTACTGATGGCATCAGATCGGAGGCTGCCACCGGGTTGAAAGCCCTTACCGGGGGAGGGGGGGTCCAGTCGTTGCTTAAGGGTCGAAGGTCAGTCAGCACCAGAGAAGAGAGGGATGGAGAGGGGAGAGAGAGAGTCTTTATCTGTTTGTCCACTCACACCCAAAGTGTTCTGCATCCAGTGGTGACAGCAGCGCCGAAAAGAATGAAACGATTAATAAATTAATTACCAAAACACAACCTAAGACATAAGTAATAAAATTAGTGATATACATTACTAAGAAATAATGATACACAATAACAGTAATATGAAATATAACAATAATGCAAGAAATATAAGAAAGGGCACAAGGTCGAGTCGACAAGTCGGACACTACTGGCGCATAATAAATATAATTGTCAATGTAATACAAAGAATGGACTTTCCAGCTGTAACATGGTATTTTGTAATATTTTAATTAATGAACTGAGGAGGTCCCGAAATTCTTCTATTTCTAACTTTTGGTCAATATTTGTATTTTATTTATAATGCTGTCAAATTAATTTAATTCCTTTAATTAGAATATAATTGTCGATCGTAGAGGTAGTACAAAACATGATGTTGACTGAGGGTGCCGTTTAAAATTTTGTATCGTATAAATTCGGAGGGAATGTATTTATTTTCAGTTAACATCGTCTTTCTGGTAAGCACGGCGGAAATACCCAGCCTACAGATGTTTTGTGCGGGAAACGATAAGGTGGACCATGACAAAGGGGGAGAATGGGTCAGTATTAAAATTCAGAGGGCAGTCGGAAAAGAGACGGAGACGTGTAAGCACGCATTATACAAGCATAGATGAGTAGCTGTTTCGACGCCAGAACGCAACAAGTCTGCAGGGTCCCAGGGTGAAGGAAGCTTCCAGACAGTGGAGATAAGCAGGTCGGAGGATACATATATATATATATATATATATATATATATATAATAACCTGGATCCTGTGTCACAAAAGCCATACCTCTCCCCCACGCGTACCCTGTTTTGTGAAGGGTCTCATGTATTTCATTTTTTAAAAAATAAACCTATGTTGTCAATTATATTAATTTAGAACTTCCCATTGGCATTAAAAACTGTCTAAAATTAATGTAACTAAGAGGTCCATTACGAGTTTTAATATTTGACTGATTTGTGTCGTAACCATTTTGGAGATGGCATTAGCAATTGGCGTTTTGGAAGTTTTGACTCAAGCAGTCATATACTTTAGTTAATTGAATTTTGGTATTGAAAACAATGCAGAAACATTGGAATGTAATGCTCTATTAACTAATCACAAATTTGCGACCGAGTGCATACAGTTGATATAAGGATGCGATGTGTTCGATGAACGAAAATATATGCAGGAATTAATTCGTCCTCCATGCTTGCGGGGTATGATTACTAGTAATAATTCAGAAGGAGGGAAAAATAAGCATAATGCGTCATGTGTCGATAATGAAAGTCATTTTGATAGAGGCAGAGATAGAAGTTTATATTTCAGATATCGTTCAGATAAACATCATAGCATCCACAACACTAAAGCCTCCAGGAATCACAAAGGCGGACAATGCCAAAAACCATAGAATTCCCATAAATTATTCGGCCATGAGTGACTCGTTATAATGGTTATAAGTCTGAAATATTCCACTTTTACTATCTGGTGTTTATATTTATGTTCGGATAAAGTAATCCTTGTAATTGTGATGTGATTAATTTATTCTTATTTAAAATTTTAATCATTACATAATAAATAAAGCGATTACTTTTTTTTCACATGTCATGTAAAACGATATAGGTCTATGTATCATTGCCATTATTTTCTTGCTAAGTGAATATCTATCTTTAGAATAAAGGGTCTCCGTTACTGGCCACCGATTACTTAATGCAAATTTACTGCACTATTAAAGAAAATCCTTTTTCCATATCTTTCTGTCATTTTTAGTTGATTATATTTGTTTGCTGGTTTGAAATATACCTTTGCAAAGTCGAAACTTGTGTATTATTTTAATTCAAAGTCTGGCTCATTTATAATATATGCATTCTATTAATTGATCAGTTCTCAAGTGCAGTAACATTCTCGTAATAAAAGCGCTCGAGGGAAACTGTCAAGCAGAAGCACATGAATTGCACGATAGCTAATCGCCGTAATTGGCAGGCACTTAAAGCCTTCAAGGCGTATTGTTTTTGCAATAAACTGATAGAACGCGCCGTTTATTCTTGCAGATACCTCAAATCTGCATATTCAGGTAACTAAAAGCCTCTGTTTGACTTTCAAATATTCGTAGCTTTCTTTGATAAGATGAATAATATTTTGAGTCCTTGGTTCCGAATATACTAATTCCAAGGCCTTGTCTTATATTAAAGCTCACTCACTAAATTATATTTTCGAACATAACTATACTAATAATTGTTATTCGTTAAGCGTGCAACTGCGAAATTTTATAGGTAGCAGGTCGCAGTGAGTACAACACGATAAGAATTAATAATCCAAACACCATAATTTTAATAACTACATTTTATTTTTATAATATAATGGTTATATGGAACAGTAAATCTATTTGTGAAAAGCAATTGATAGAGTTAATTGAGTAGAACTAATAAATGTTATAATATGAGAGAGACAGAAGACCGTATAAAGAAAAAACTAAATATAAATTACGGCGAAACTAAGGAGAAACAACGACCGAAGAGTTAACAGCATTTAATATGGGAACGACCGATTGCTCACAAGGTAACACTGCAAGATACAATTACATTTAAGAAAAACTTTTGCGATTAAGTTAGATAAAATAGAAATTAAATAATTTCTGACCGATTTTTACAGACAGTTTTTTATTTAAACGACGTTTCGACGCATAATCGCGCCTTCTTCAGGTTTATAATCTGTGAAGTACATATTTCAATTTGAAAATACTTATATATATCACATTCATATATGTAAAGGAATAAGCTAACAACTCACCAAATTATTGTTAAAATCCAATTATCAAAAACTATAAAATTTTTGTAACCGTTAATTTAAAAAATGCAAATAAAAACTGTCTGTATAAATCGGTCGGAAATTATTTAATTTGTTATTTAATAGCAGACGTTACTCGATTTAATAGATAAAATAGATTTAATATTAGCACATGTTTCAAAATTCTTCTGTTAATATCAACGAAATATTGATGCCATATAAATAAATTTAGTGTAGAAATTCCCAAGGTATGCTATATCAGCAATCTTCGATGTGACCGAAACGAGCATAAAATATGTTTCGAGAAATACATAGATACTGATACATTAATATATAAATATTACAAGATAAAAAATAGAGCTTATTGAACGTATGTTGCAGACACGTTGTTGTTGGGTTGGTAAATAAGCAATGAAAAGTTTCAAGAATAGGCTAAATGCTTTCATTAACGCCCTGCCCTAGATGCCATGAAGTTTGATTAGAAGCAGGGGGTTGGAAATGTAGGGGCATTCAATAATTAAAGAGAAAAATTGATGAACATTTACAAAATGAGACTTTTAATATTTCTCAACATAATCCTCAGAAACATACACTTGTCTCTACGATGAAATAGATTTTTTTATACCTGCTGCCAAGAATATTTTGTCATGTTGTTCCAGCCATTTGACCTCATCGTTGTTGCTGAACTGTGCATCGAAATGGTAAACCCAAGTTTCATCACACGTTAAAAAAACGGTCACCTTCCCTTTCACGGATTATTTCAAGTCTGTACGCACTGTACTTTCCTAGTGACACGCAACGCATCTCGCACTTGAGCTTGTTACGTTATGAACTGTGACAGTACGTTGCAACTTTCTTTTTGCTATATCACTAACAGTAATACTTCGGTCTTCACGAAGAATGTCGTCAATGTGGAGGAGTTGACCCTTTAACTGACCGACCAAGACGTTGCGTATCAGTCACTGATGATCGACCGATTTTAAACTTTTCTACCAAGTTATATAAACTTTTGCTTTTCAAACAAATTTAACCATTCGAGAAAATATTTCAGGCAGATTTTCACCTTCATAAAATAAACGTCACGTACTAAGGCTCATTCTTCAACTGGATGCGCCATCATTAAATACAATTTTGGGGTTATTAAAAAACTTTTATTCGTTACGTGATCTTAACTCATCACAGTGCTGCCAATCTAAAGTCATAAATGTAACAAACACCTCCTAATAAACATGTTATACTCTCTATGTCCGTTGTATGTCAAGAGGACTGGGAATCGAACCCGGAATCTCGTATATACGACTTACAGATTAATAACTAAACTATGGATTCCCGGTACCGTGGACAAATTTCATACCTCCTGGTAGATTTTTAATGAAGTTATTTCTTCTATTCCTGTATTGATAGCATTAAAATGCATGATAAATTAACGTAAAATATTAGGCGATGTAAGAATTGCGATGTAAAAGGCTGTAGATGAGGATAATTCAGGCCTACACCATATATGGAGGAATTTCTTACCGGCTCCGAGCTCTTCTTTGATAACTTTGTCGTTTAAGTATAACGCACAATAACGGAGGTCCCGGCTTCGATTCCCGTTCTGGTAAAATTTTGCCATCCTGATACTTTATTAAAAATTTTATTTATTAACTAATTGCAAAAAATTAAGTAAAATGAATTCTATTGTAATTGGTAGCATAATTTCTCACATTTCAGCCGAATTATAGGTTTTTATATGCATAAATTCACTCTACATTCTTGAAAAATATATACAAATTTTGTAATTTTGAATGGCAGAAAACTAAAATTTTATACGAAGGATTTATGATTTATATATATATATATATAACTTTTGTTTTAAATTAAATTTACAGATAATTATATAATTTTTACAATAATTGTTGTTGCTGTGGTATTAAGTCCTAAGACTGGTCTGATGCAACCCTCCATGCTATCCTATCTTGGACAAGCCTTTTCATTTCCTTATAACTAGCACAACCCACATCCTCCCTAATCTGCTCCCTCTTCTGCTCTTACCCCACACACTTACCTCTAATGCTAATATTACAAGAACCTCGTGTCTTAAAATGTGGCCTATTAGTTTATCCCTTCTCTTAGTCAACGTCCTCCATATTGTTCGCTTTTCCCTTATTCTGTTTAGAACTTCCTCGTTTGTGATTATATCCACCCATCTGATTTTCAGCATTCGCCTATAGCACCACATTTAAAGGCTTCTATTCTTTTCCTTTCCGCAACTCCTATCGTTCACGTTTCGCATCCATATAACGCCACGCTCCGTACGAACATTTTTAGGGACGCTTTCCTAATATTTACACTTATATTACCCGTAAGTAGATCCGTCTTATTCGTGAAAGCCTTCCTTGCCTGTGCTATCCTACTCCTGATGTCTACTATACTTCTACCATCCCTAGTAATTATGTTTCCCAAACAGCAGAATTCCTTAACTTCCGTCAAAATATCCTTTCCTGTTCTAACATCCGTTGCTACTCCACTGTTTCCCATACTATACTCAATTACCTTGGTTTGGCCTCTATTAATCCTCATATGGAACTCTTTCTCCAGGACGGTCATGCCATTTATTAAAGTTTCCGAGTCTTCTACTGATACAATATTTGTAGTAGAAATAAATAAACTGAAATATGTGACCTCGGCCTTGGAATTTGCATTAAATTTATTTCAATGAAGATAAATCGAGTTTATAAATCCAACCATTTTTATTGCATAAATTATTTGTAACCAGCCACTTATAAAAAATAATTTCTTATGGCGTTTTTTTGTCTACAGATAAATATGCTCATAAATGATATGATATTATTTTGTCTTCACAAACTATGCGCAAACTACAAAAATATTGCATAACTACTTATGTATAAAAATTAAGAGTCCTCCTGAATAATATTGGTAAATACGACCATGAAGACCCCGTTTCTCTTTGTGTAAAGAAATATCGAGAAGAACTTTATTTTCTATAATTAATACGACGGTCACAATAAAAATTATAAATAATTATTTTTTGTTATAAATTTCAGTACACAATCAATATAGTGCTAAGTTTTGGAACTTGATTATCAAGCCCATAAGTCAGCAAACGTCATGAAGACCTTAAAGGATTGATTTGACGGCGGCGCCGCACCGTCGAGATGAAATGTTCAATCGCAGAGCGTACCTTGTTGGAAGCTTCGGAGGCAGACTGGAAGCGAGATGAATAGCCAGCCACTCCCCAAATGAGCGGGTCGAAAGACAAAAGCGCCCTTATCTTGGACCAGGGATCGCGGCGTAATGCTCGCTACCTGGTAATAGGTAAACATAGTTGGTCGGCGCAGCTGGGTTCTGATTGGCCGCCAGTGACTGAGCGCATTCTACGGCCTCCGGTAATTGTATTACGGTTATCATACCACCCTCAATGGCGGCTTTGAGCCGGCCGACAAGCTACAAAATACCTGCGCAACTAGCAATACAACAGCAGGGCTGCGTAAATATATTATGAAACAATACAGCTCCTCCTCCTGTGACTCATTTCAGATAAAGAACAAAATTTTTGAAAAAGGATAAGGAATTAATTTTTTTAAATTCATGGTTGGGATTTGAATTTCATGGCACTGTAAAACTTAATGTCAGCCAGTTATGTTGTGACTAAAACTCAACAATTACAAAAGGATTTTACCAATGCAACTTATTTCTATGGATACAGTTATCGCAATTTAATTGTAATGACTTTACGGGTAAATGTCAACAGGAAAATGAAGCTGGAATTGGTAAGAGCTATGGAGAAATTCAATAAACATTAATTAAGGGATACGGGGACTGATATTTGAAATTCCTGTAAATGAAAAACTACTGAGCTGAAACTATAAATGTCTAACAACACATATGTAGTAGCAATGTACAAAATTTTGTTTCTATAAGCTTGATTTTTAATGAGATATTTTGAATATTATTTTAAAAATTTGGCAGTTTTGAAAATGTTCCTTGCGTTACATACTTTAATATATTTAGATTTTTTACATTAATATGTAGGACTGGCCATTGTTATTAATTGTCAGTATTATTTTTGAAATTGAGTAAAACTGTAGGGAGAAAATAATTTTTTACTAGGACATTCATACAGTTCCTTAAAAATTGGCACATTTCATCACTTTGAAATTTTTTTCACCTAAACCACTAGAACTCATACCTGTATTTAAATGTATTAGCATGTAGATTATGTAGAAAAAGAATGAAGACAATATCTTAATATTCGTGGCGCATAGAAGGTTTTTAGTAGCAGAAATCATGACGCTGAGAAAAATATATTTCTTAAGAAAGTAATAATTAATTAATTTATAATTAAATCATTTTTAATTGCTCCTGAGCTTTTAAAAATGACGAAATCGAATTAAAAATTTAGCTATATGATGTGTAAGGCTTATAGGTATATTAATATAAAAAAACAAAAAATCTATTTTTTACATATTTTGGCCGAAATTTCAGTCTCCGTGTCCCGTAATTAGTTGAAAGCGTAGAAATTTTATCAAATAATAGATCCAGTATCCAGGAACTTGGATGATAAATAACAAGTTTGCCTGTGAAGTGCAATCTGGAGCCAACCAGGAGATATCGCTTAATAAATAATTCTCGTTGAACAAGGTATACAGAAGAGATGGAATGAATAAATCTGAAATAACAGTGGATAAGATACTAGGAAATCGAGCACGATCACTTGATAGATAGGACAGGAGCTTTCAGATTATGGCTGAAATTAACTGAGTGATAGCACTTCAAAGCAGAGAACATTACAGAGATTGCGACAGAAATATGATAAGGAAAGGTTGAAGTTGTTAGCTATGAGATTATTATATTCTATTTCATGTCTGTAGAACTATTTTCAAAGACTAAATCTTTACTTCTAATTGTAAAAATAGCCCTATTACTGAGAAATGAAGTCCTCAGGGGCTTTTATGACCACTTTTTGAGACTGACCTTACCAGGGACCAAATGAAGTCCATCTAGCCCTTGAAGCATCACGTATATCTAAATGAATTCTTCGTAAACGAGCTTAAAAATTAGTTAGCCAATGAGATAGGAGTTTGAGCTTGCAAAACTTTGGTCTTATCATACTGTATCTCCAAGCAATTTTATTTTCTCCTGACGAAGATTCAATGAGTCAACCTTGATAAGCATCTTGAAAATAACTCTGAGATACGAATGTGGTGAAAATTCTGTGTGTGAGATACAATTCTGTACATACGTTGGAGGCGTCCCACTATTGTAATAAGACTGGACTGACTTGTATTGGTATGATAATGTCGAGAACGTTTTTCTTAAAATCCACTTCTATTATTGCTCTCTTTCATGAAGGGACGTTTTAATAATGCATTCAAGGCAATTGAAAAAATAAAATCCTAGAAACGCGAAGAAATCCCTTTAAAGCCGTTTTAATAATATTTTTTCTAAAAATATGGATTTTATGTAATTAAAATCTTTAATGAACATGAATTTATGTTCAAAGGATTCATCGTTGATGGCTGCTCGAAACGTATATTTCCCTTACGAATATGGCATTTGTCAGGTTAAGCTTATATGTACATTACGTTCCTGGAATGTGGGTATTTATTGATTATGGACGTGAAAGTAGGTTTATAAAGTAAAAAAAGTGTTATCGATAAAAGTATTGTGGAAGGAAATAAGTTTAAATTCCAACATTTCTTCCTTTCTCTCATAAACTATTCGTTTGACAAATTTTTCTACAACTAATAACAATTTCTTTCACTCCTTCTATTCAGTAAAAAAAATGTGATAAAATCTGAATGTATAAATTAGCTTTAAAATAAAGAGTCAGGATGAACATGCTGTTCAACAATATTATAGAATAGCATTAGCCCAAAATTAAGTAATTATAAATAGCTGTAGGTACTAATTATAATTTAAATGAATCATTGTGTAGTACGTGTGTGAAATTATTCATATATTAAACTAAAATAAACAAAACTGTACATTCTGATACCTTCAGCTACCATTAAACGTTGAGTTTTATACAGAGTATTATTATCCATAAAATGGTCATAAATATTTTATATATTTTTATAGTCCAACTTATTTGGAATGCCTGAGCTTCAGAGTTGCTTCATATTATACAGAAACAAAAATAAATAAAATATAACCGATGCCCAAAAATAATAAATAGAAGATCTTTAATTAAAAGTAAGTCGTTCTGCCCCCAACTTTTTCTGTTTCAACGGCAACATCAAGGCCCTAACACAAAATTTCAATGACATTTTGATTAAAGAACGGAAGAGATGCCGAAATTTAGGGACAGAGCGTCTTATTTTAAATTTAAATTCTCCTTTTTATAACTTTTGGTCATTAATTGTATTTTATTTAAAAAGTTAAGTCAAATTAATTTAATTATATGATTTATAGAAACAAATATATGTACATAAAACTCTGTATACGAATTTTTACTGTTAACCTGCTGTAAACCGGATTGATTACGTAAGAGAGTTCTTCAATAACTGCTCAGCACGCAGCCAACAGACGAGTCAACATTTTGTGTCTCAGACTCTTGCACATCTAAGGACAGTTAATATTCCTGGTGGAAGTAGAACGCACTGTTCCTACTGGGTCTTTAACTTCATCTAAATCCTATTGTGTAATTTTGTAATGTCTTTTTTAAAAAACAAGCATTTCCAATTATGTCTCATTATGTTGCCTTTCTGGAGCCCTTGGTTATCTTTATCTTCAGAGAATACGGGTGGAATATAAATATATGCTATATTGTTTATTAGACAATTTATTCCCCACTAGGAGATGTTTTAGATTCAACTGGATCTCCAAAGGTAATTTAATTAGAGTATATTTTTTGGTCACGAAGTCCTGACGTTCTGGCCGACCGGCGCGGCGCCAGACGACAGCGTTGGTGACTGGCCTGCCCAGGGCTGCTGCTGTGTAATTAAACTGGATGAATGTGCGTTTGCCTAACTGAGCGTGACTTCGCCTTAACTAGTTTTCTTAATACGCTAACGAGCAATGTGTAACGAAGGAGCCCGCTGTAGATACTTATCGGCGCCATTACATCTTTTGTGCTTATAATTACCCTACAAATGAAGCGTCTTGAATTTGGACGAATAGAGTTTTTATTTCAACCAGGGACCGACAACAACTCATCCATGAAGCTCTCCAAAAAGGCAGCTGACATCTGTATGAAAAACTGAATATTCGATTTGAATGACGCTTAGTAGTTGGCCGCTGTTATTAAAGTGTCGATCACTACTCTGCTTTTAAACAAACAGGTGTCGTAATTTATTTTAAATTCATCTTGGAATTGAGTGAATAAACAGTTAATAAGACAGTCTTCTACTCAGTTATAGATCTTTAAAGTTGTTTTATGATTCAGCTACCGTGCACGATAGAGATAGATAGATCAAGAGAGAAAGATTGATCTTTATTAACCTATTTTCTATTTTTAAAAATGATAATACATTGTTATTTCACCCAATTACAACATTTACATTTTTTAAAACAAAGTAAAAATAAATAGGCATCTATAATAGTAATTATATTAAAAAATACTTTTATCTATTCATTTTATATTTGCAATATTTAAGAATTATGGAATATAAGTAAATGAATAATTTAATTAATTATACTTTTTTAAACAAAGTATAAATAAATAGGCACCTATAACAGTAATTATATTAAAAATACTATTATCTATTAATTTGATATTTGCAATTTTTAAGAATAATTTAATATAAGTAAATGAATAATTTAATTAATTATACTTTTCAAATTTTTTACACTTTTGAGAGAGAGAGTTACCGAATCCAATTTATAAAGAATATACTAACCTACCTTGCGCAAGCCTTTATTTTTCCGCATAACTACCACATCCTACATCCTCCCTGAACTGCTTAGCGTATTCCACCCTTGGCCTCCCTCTTCTGTTCTTACCCCACACACTTCCCTCTATCCCTCAATCTATCCCATCTGTTGGTCAACGTCCTTCATATTGTTCGCTCTTCCTCTATTCTGCTTAGAACTTCCTCGTTAGTAATTTTATCCATCCATCTGATTTTCTGCATTCTCATATAGCATCACATTTCAAAGGCTTCTATTCTTTTCCTTTCCGCAACTCCTATCGCCCACGTTTCGCACCCATATAACGCCACAGTCCATACGAACATTTTTAGCAACGATTTCCTAATATTCAGACTTTTATTACGCGTAAGTAAACGCGTTTTTTTCGCGAAAGTGATATTGTCCTGTGCTATCCTACTCTTTATATTTATTATACTTTTTCCATCCCTAGGTATTACGCTGCCCAAGTAGCAGAATTCCTTAATTTCTTTCAAAATTTCTCTACCCAATCTAACACCCTTTGTTATTCCACTGTTTCCCATACTACACTCCATTTCCATGGCTTTCCATGAAATAATACTTATATTGAACTCTTTCTCCATGACCGCGTTCATGCCATTTATTATGGTTTCCAAGTCTTCTTCTAACTCCCCTAATACAACAATATCGTCGACAAAGCGTAGGGTTTTTATTTCTTCTCCTTGCAGTATGATTCGTTTTTCATAATCCGTTTTAACTTTCTTCATCGCTTGTTCTATAAATAAGTTAAACAGCAAGGGTGTCTTTCTCCTTTCTTGATTTCTGCTTTCTTTTCTTGATCTTCAATTCTAATTACAGCTGACTGCCTTCTGCTTCTCTTGTCTTCACTAAACTCGCATTATACTTGACGTTCCATATTCCTATATACTATTTTTGTTAATATTTTGCTTGCATGAGATACTAAACTAATTGTCCTGTGCTGGTAAAATACTACTGCCATAAATGACACGTTTATTCGCAAATGCTAATCTGATGATGGTAGAACTTACTTCTAGAAAGATTGGAACACAAAATAATACTTTTTCATCAACGTGAGAATTGAGAAACATCAGATTAAATTCGCAAGTATTACACAATGACTTTACGAAGTACTTCCTTTTTGATATCAGCTGTTAAAATGATACATCTTTACACACGGTGGTCACAAAGTCAGTAATTTGGTTATGAAAACGGGAGGAGAGGACGAGTGAGGGAGAGGGAGCGCGATCTTGAACCGTTGAAAAGTAAACCAACGAGTCTGTTCTACAACGGTGACGCTTATTTGTCAATTTTATCGGTAATGATTTAAAAAACAGCAGGATAAATAGAGATCTTACATATGAGTCTAATGGTGCAGCAAGATATTAATTTATAAATTCCATACGTTCCATCATATTCAAAGAACTACATGTTTTCATTAAAATTAATTGATAATCTATCGCGATCTGATTAAATGTTTCAGGCATACATGGTACTTTCTTTGTTATTATTCTGTATTCTCTCACTTTCTTTACAGCGTTACAGTTCTGTTATTACATGCTACGTCACATTTCATTTTATAGTATAGGTTGGCGCTGCGGGAGTTTTCTCGCAGGCGCTTCAGCCCAGAGTGACTGCGGGGCTTACCTGATAATGTCGGGAATGCCTCGCACTCTCTCTGGGTACTTTTTATCAAAGTTCTCATATGCCGAGACACCTTCACCTATTTTAGGAGGTATATGTACCGGGGTCAAAGACCTTGGGCATATGGCAAGAGCTGTCCGCTGATCCTAATGGATCAGTTGGCTAGCTGCCTCCTGAAACTGTTGGAGACACGGAGAAGGGAATGCTGCGTCCCCACAGCAAACTCGTCTCCCGTCATTCGGAAGGGCGTGAGAATAGTACCCAATGCCCGACCTACCTGATGCAGGTTTTCTAGGGTTTTCCCTGCATCTCTTTAGGTGAAACACCGGGTAGGATCCTTAAACCATAGCCCGGGGGCCCTAGTTAACCCTGGGCTACCTTGCTCTACCTTCCGCATCCCCCCTTTTCAATTCCCTTCCTATGCTATTAAAGGGGAGTTGCCTGTTTCAGGATCACCCTCATGTAGCCTGTTATCCAAAAAAAATAATTCATTTTATGACTCCTGTTTCCTGATTTGTCTCCCTCTTTACGTAATTAAGAACTTTTTGTAGTTAATCATACGTTATTTTATTTTGTTATATCAGTACTTGTCACTTGATGTTCTACTCCAACTCAGAATAACTTAATTTGTTAAGAACTTCATAATGGTTAATACAAAAATTATCATTATCATTTAAATTACAGTTTATTAAAATTCAACTATAATAATACAGAACAATGTTTCACTTTCGATGTGAAACCTATCAGACAAAAACTTTATATTTATTGAAAGTGTATAATAAGGTTACAAGGTTAACAGAAATATTTTAAAACATTCTCAAATCGAAAGGAAAGAACCCTGGAACCAATTGGAAGAAATTGAAATGCATAAAGCGCCCATGTTCAAGCATTTTCAGAAGAAAAGTAAAATCGTCATCACACATCTTATTTAGGCTAAAATCTTTAATATAGTTTTTATTTTAGAAATGTCCAAATTCTGTATTCATTTTTGAGAAAATTTAATTAGAGACCCGATTAAACGGGCACTGTAAAATCTACTTACCGTTGCATAATACAAGAACATTGTTTTATCGGTGTATTGCATTACATATTTATATTAATTAATTATATGATTGTGATTGTAGGAAATAAAATAGAAATATATTGTGACGTTCAAAATATGAATTGCGAGTAGTCGTATAACATACTGTAGGTTCACAATTCTTGTAAGATGTATAATAAATTGCTCAGACGATGTTAATTGGTATAGTTTAAGAGCAGGGGAAATGATTCTAATAAAAGCCAGCTATAGTAACTTAGCAAAGGTTCCGGGTTCGATTCATGGTCCGGTCAGAATTTTTGTATCAAATTGGAATATTTTTAAATGCTTATAATAAATATTTTTATACATTTTCTATCATGATACTCAGGGTCTGTAAGCCTTTCTGTATTATAATAATAAAAAAATAATTGGAAATATGAGTACTGGAAGCGTTAATGATGCGTGACATCGCAGTTATTATCGCTGAAAACATTAAATTTAGTTTTGTTACTAGCATTCAAATAACTGATTTTCAATTTGATCGTCATAATAAAGTAAAAGTAAGAGAATTCAATTCTGAGGGACTTATTTCAATTTTGAAGTACCCTTAGAGCGATCCTAGGCGGGTTACGTCGTAGGGGATTGAAGCAAGAAACACGCAATTACACCCGGCGAAATGCTGTTAGACTTAATTGCCAGTGGCCGACACTTCCAATTAACACTGATGTATGATAATCTGGGAGAGATGCAATTCATCACGCTCAGGAGGGCTAATAAATAGAATGTCCAGGAGACTGCACGCGATGCGATACTACGCACGCATCCCTACGCAATAGTTCGTGTAAACACTTCATCCACCATCTCACGGCCATCTGAAATATGAGAGGAACTCCTCTTAATTAGCCGAAGAATACCTGCTAATTATACCGTTGAAAGCAAGAAAAGAGGATGTATGTAAATATACAAACGTATTTGTTAATCTGAAGTTTCATTGAGGATGATTTACTTAAGATGATAAAATTATTAAATTTAAGAGTGTATTGATTACGAGGAGCCGAATATAAGTATTTTCCGATAGAAAGAAGATGTGCGTAATAAAATGTTTACACACTATCTATGTTTCTTACTCTTGCGTGCTATAAGCGTAAAAATGGCAGTTTAAGATATATTAAACAAATAGCGAAGCATGTAGATTTTTATTTATTTATAAATGCGAACTATTTATGGAAATTAAAACCACGAAGGCTTCTAATACAGCTTCTAGTGCCACGGTTCTTCCAATCTTCTATTGGTACTCATATGCAATTAAAGCAGCTCTAAATGATATCCAGAACTCAGAACTCCAAGTTCGCCATCTTCTGTGATTCAAGAAGTGTTATCGAATCAATCCGTAATAATTATAGCTAGGAACCCAGAACGCGCGCTATCATATCATTAAACTCCAAAATTTTATCCTCAGGTAAACAAGTGACGTATGTATAGATTCCCTCGCACGTTGGCGTCGCTGATGCCGCAGCTAAATCTGCATTATCCAGCATAAACCAAATTAACCTGACTGTCTCACAAGAACGTAATAAAGACTATAAAAGACAAAATAAAGGATAATTGCAACAATGAATGGATAAACAAACAGACTAAACTCCACGAAATAAGGAAGAGTATCTACGAAATACAACCATATCAATATAATTTAAACAGACGAGTTAAAACAGTATTCACTCGTCCAAGATTTGGACATTCTAGACTCTCATGGACACTTAATGACCAAATCCAACCCAAATAACCTGCGATAAATGTAAGTCTTTATACACAACCCGACAGCTAATAAATGAATGTGCGTACAAGCAAAAAAGAAGAGAATATGGGATCCCGGAGGACTACAGGGAATGCCTCAATGAACCAAGATTTATAAATCCCATATTAAATTAATAAAAAGAGTTGAACTTATTCAATAATATGCCATTTATCTCTAATAAATTGTTTTGTACCCCTCTTTATCATTATAAATACAGGAGTAATTGTAAAGTAAACGTGGTCACTGATAACTACGACGGTTGATGTGACAAAAAACAAAACAAAAAAAAATGACATTGAAGTGGAAGCATCAACGAAACGTGGTAATATTAGTAAGGTTTGCATGGACAGTGAACTAAGGAAATATTTGCGTGGAAGTGAAGGGATGCTTTCTTTTGTCCGCAGGCTGTTTTGACGTGGTCTCGTTAGGCGTCGTCCCACCCCGTCTCGTTACCGGATGTGACGTATAGCCACGCCGCACGCACGGCAATTGTTCCAACGCGTAATGCGATTATGTAAAATAATTAAAATCGTGAATCAGTCGGCCCGCATCTCCAATCTTTATTTAACTTAAATGATTTAAAATGGGCGTCTTGATGTTTGGCCGCGCATAATGAGCAAGGCTGGGTCGGGCAATTAGCCGACAACATCGGAGAAATATTACTAGAGAACTCGCGGCCACGACGATTTATACCGTAATATTTCAATTAGAATATCCGAACCCGGGGCCACGGCAACGCATTGTTGTAATCTAATGAAAACATGTAAACTAGTATAATTAGAGATAAAGACATGAAGCTCGGTCAAATTGTCTCCTATTAGTCAGGCATCCTCCTCGAAGTGGACGTATTTATGGCCGTCTCTCCACAGTTATTAGTCATACTTATGCTAATCAGGCTAACTCTGTTGCTGGGCACGGCGCTTTGCACAGCATCTCCAGGGTATCTCTATATCAGAAAGGGACAGAGCCTCCGAAGAATCTACGCGGCGGCGACCGCCATTACCACGGGCTTTACTTTGTAGCACACACGCTGATTTATACGCCAGCAAAATACGACTTCCATAAAAGTATTATTTATTTATGACAGCGGGTATATAGATGTTAGGAGCTGTTAACTCGTCGAAGGAATTACTTGTTACAGACTTTGCTAAAGGATATTGGAGATATTTTACGATTTCTATTGGATCCGCATCATTCCCGACCGGATGGGATAATAAAATCTTTCGATATTTTTACGACTGAAGCAAGAAAACTAATTGATATTTGGAGGTTTCTATTTTACGATGTAGTCAATGCCATTTAACAAGTTTAATTTCGTTGCTTGACTTTCATTAAAATTGCAAGTGTAAAAAAGTTTGAGACAAACTTACCACGATGTAAATTACCTACAATTATAAGTGTTCAACGCCGTCAACATAGTTCATAACAACAACTTAAGTAATTAGTTTGTGAAATAACAAATTTATCTATAAATCTAATGTCTTTATTTATTTATCTTATCCTCTTATACCTTCTGGTAATAAGGTTTTATTTTTGGAAGTGATATCGCCATTCCTTTAATCATTTTCAGTTTCAAATTGTAACGAGCAAATACAGCTGCTCGGGTCTTGGCGGCGGAATCAAAACAAAGGAGACAGTGGTTGACACTTGGGTTATAAAGCTCAGACATCTCGTCGCCAGTTTTGAAGTTTCCCAAAATTGTGTGAGAATCGGCACCGGGTGGCATGGTGTAACTATGGATATTATTGGAAGAGATCCATCCCTGCCACCTTGGTGATAGATGATACAGGAATGGAGAAGAAGTTTTAAAACAGGCAGGTGGAGACATTTTTGGATGAGATTGGTGGTAGAGAACGGAATGAACAGATTGTTGGAGAGATGTTGAGATTGATTGGTGGCATGAATTGATCCGATTGGTGGCAGAGAGTGAATTAGAGAGATTTAGATGAGAATTGGTCAGATGGTGAGAGAGCGGTGAGATGGAATTTTGAGACAGATTTTGGAGGAGATTGTTGGAGAGCGGTGACGAGGAAGGAGATGGAACCTGCACTTAGACGATTATGTAAACTACTGCATCTGTAACTCTTTCTAATTTGCTGCCAGATCCAAGTGGTTTAGTGTAATAAAATATCTTCTATGAGAAGGCCCATAAAGTGCGACCCTGAGATAAGTCTTAAAATTGTTACTGTTTAAGTAACTAATATAAATCATTTTGTAAATATATGTGTAGTTATTATTGAAAATAAGTGCCGGCGTAATTATTGAAGCTATTAAAAATTTGTAATTATTATTGTAAATATGTTCTGTTTTGTTAAAGTAAATTGTTTATTGATATTATAATAAAATTTAAACATTTCTTTAGTTATTAAAATTAGTATTACCCTATATATTCTTTATAAAGTGTGCTGCGGTATAAAAAGAAGTAGCCGAATAATTCCATCTTAATTTGCACACATTAAACAAAAATGTTTATATTTTAAGTCATAATCGAAAATAAAAAAACAATTAAATTACGTATTCCTTTCACTATGGATGCGGATAACGGGGAAAGATACCTTCAGTGGAAAATATTTGTTACAGATTTTTTAAAAGCATTTATTTTATATAACTGTGTGACGTTACAAATGTCGCATAAATTTAATTTAGTACGTCACTCAAAATTTTAGGAGGTTTTATCAAAGATTGAATTGAAAATATAAAACACTAGCATAAATGCTCAGTTGCTTTGAAATGGCTGTATTTTCAAAAGCATGCCACATACACACATGAAAGATTTCATATGAGCATATATCGCACATTTGTAGCGGATGTATAAACTTGGTGAGCTGAAATTTTTTTTTATGTTTCTACGTGTCATACTTTCGAAAATATAGGCTTTTCAAAACGAATGAATCGTTTATGCTAGTCCTGTAGTTTAATTGGTTGCTTGGGTTTCGATCTTTGGCTTGTTTAATAGCAGCAATCGTTGATAGAAATCAACCTCACTGTTCGTCTTTATTGTTGGACTTGGAGTTTTAAAAAATTGTTGTAAATTTGAAATGACCGTATTTTCAAAACTATGCCACGTACACATATGAAATATATATTAAAATAACCAAAGGGGCACATATCGAACGTTTGTAGAAGGTGTATAAAGAACCTATGGGTTGATTAACAGTTATAGTCTTCGCATTCTAATAGTATCAGGAAAAGGCTAATGATTTTGTGTTTGAGTCAACAACATATCTCCCTCCACCATCTCCTCCCTTCCCAACACACTGGGGCTGAAGTACAGATTTAAATGCACGTTGAATGTCAGAATAATACTCAGTGACTCAAGATTTATTGATAAGGAATTTGAATCATATATTATTATTATTAGCATACAGATTGCCACGTGAACGTAATGTATGGTTCAGTTACAATATAATTGGTTCATACATAGTTTAAGCTGCTTCCTGAGTTAATTTATGATTGTTGAATTGTTCAGTTAAATTGGTTGTTTATAATTTTATTATTGTATTATTTTTCGTATATTATTTGTGCAAGTGTATTGGAGATATTCGGATCAGAGGGCGCAATTTAAAAATGACTCTTGGAAGCTGTAGCAAAACAGAATTAATTTAATTATCATGGATACAAACGTAGCCCGAGGACGACCCAAGAAACCAACACGAAGACTTTATGTAAATGTATTACACACGTCCAATATCTTTGGCGGAAAGTGCTTATGAAAGTCAACTCACTGAGCTGAAGAAAAAAAAATTACATGACCATTTAACTATAAACATATGAGACTTCCAAATTGCTTATTGAAATATTTTATGTTTTTGTCTCAATAACTGTTCCGAGTATTCCATTTTCATTTCATTATTAGCATTTCAATAAAAGAGGTTCCTTGAGTTAATAGCTAGATATTGAACGCATATATAGCTATTACGCTAAGACGTCGCTACTTTAAGCTGCATAATTTTTGAATCCCTCATCAGCTTTCGTTAGTTTTTTTTATCACGGCTAAAGCACTAAACGTTTAATTTTACGGATGTATTCAAAAATTTGAGAGAAATGTCAACGTAATAATGAGAATAAAACTTGGCTGTTACTATTTTTAAAAATTCAATGGTTTGAAATTGCAGGCGAATCAGAGGAATAAATTAAGGTACACATCATACAGTTTTAAAAATATTAAGCACAGTTAAGATAATAATAAAGTATAAAATGGGTAAGTGGTAGTACTGCGCACACTAAAAACTGTCAACAATAATAATGGCGTAGAAATTTTTTAATTTTGTAAAGGGAGATTAAGATATATTAAAAGGTATATTTGGCTGAAAATATTGAATAATCCCGAAAATTTATCCCGCATTAATAAATAAATTCAAATATTTTATATTTTAAGGAGGCCAAATTTATGAATGTATTTTGTACACACTTTAGCCATCTGCAATGTTTTTTTCATTCGTTATTGAAAGGCTCTTACAAAGAGACAGTAGTACGCCGCGCAGAAAATAACGCACGGACTGAAATTTTAAAAATATGTTTTTATTTTTAATTTTTAACTAGCGTGACGATTACGCGCCTTATATTTCAACTTTACCACTAGACAATTAGAAAATTTATTCTCAGTAATAAATACTGTAAAAGGAATATATTCACACCTACCGAATTAATAAAAACTAAAATTAAGAAGAATCTGTCACACATATGATTTAGGAGACATATATATATATATATATTGAGAGGACATAGTTCCTCCAACTTAAGAGTTGGAAGTCATCTTGATCAAAACCTACGCGTTGATTAACAGTTATAGACTTCTAATTCTAATATTATCATGCAAAGGCTAATGATTTTGTGTTTGAGTCAACAACATATCCCCACATCTCCTCCCTTCCCAACATTCTGGGGCTGAAGTACAGATTTAGATGCATGTTGAATATCAGAACCATATTCAGTGACTCACATTACACCGGTTTGACACAAAACTCGATAGTTTTCTTGATGTTTTCAAGTGATACCTGCCAAGCCCCACCCCTATGATCTCTCCCATTCATGATAAAATGGGTTGAGATTATACACAAATACTGTCGAGAGATACAACGTCAAATGAATCTACCCAGAAAAATATTTATTCGACGGATATATCAGCCGATTTAGAATATTTAAAAATTTCCACCCCCTCCATTCCCGATCCTAGGAATGGTAGCCGTGTCTTACCACAACAGTGCTGATTTTTGTTCACAAAGAACACGTGTACAAAATTTGGTTGAAATTTCTCCACGAGTTTGATTTTTATTCGGAACATACATCAACAAAAGCAGGCATGCATACTAAATTTAAGCTCTTTTTACACATAAACAATGAAATTCAGTTAAAATAATAAGCTACTTGATACATCTATTTGGTCTATTTTCCACGAAATTGCATGTAAATTTAAAGAAAGTTTTATTTATATCTTGGATGCAGTACACACGGTGCGCCATATAAATACGACGCGTGGGCAGCAAATAGTCAATTTTATTTTTTTAAGACAAGGTTAAGATTGTTAGAATTATTTAACCCTTTAACGAATTCGCAGAACAATTGATGATGTAATGAACATATTATAACTTCATGTTATTGAAAAAATTGAATATGAAAAGTAAGGAAAAGGAGCAAAGGAAATAATGAATTATTTTTTTATAAATATTAAATAATCACAGGTGCCGTCTTCCAATGCGAAAAAAAGGTAAAGATTGTAACTGTACAAACAGATATTACGGCACTAGTCTACACCAACTAAACTTGACAGAAACTTGATCAAAATATGGTTACTGATGGCACCAGAAATTTCAGGCAAAAACCACAACACTAAACCTTATCAGAGTCAAGTATAAACATGAGATGCGGAACGCCGAAATCGCTCAGACAGAGAACGTAAAGTAGAAGAGATTTTTAATCCAGTTGCATTTATAAAAATGTTTCTTCGTTGATCTCCAAGCGACGAATGTAAACGACTCCATCAGTCAAAAATCTTGAAACTTCATTGATCCACAAACATCATTTAATTTACTTATTAGCACCAAATGAGCTTGTTAAAAAATTACATCTTAGTTCAAGCTGGTTAAAAAAATTAATTTATCACTACGTAATTTTTTAATCATTTTAAAAGATTGGTAGAAGTGCAGCCATTATAGGTATACCAGTGAAAATAAATAAACACGAGTATATAAATGTAAATACAAGAGATTAATCCAAGTATTATAATATATCATAATTATAACCTATATTTATTATCACTAATCTCGTTTACATTTCCGCTGTGAGGTTCTAAGAACATACAATACCGTTTTTTTTCGATGAGAAAAAAGTCAACAAAGTGTTCATTGATCTTTTAAACCATATTGGCGTAAACAAATATATTGCTTTAGTTATGTATTCATGTAGTAATAAAATATACTTTTCACTTCCTAGATTTTCGATAATTATGATTTTTCCTGGAGCTAGGAGTAGAACGTTTTAGCACCTGAATCAAATTTTCTGTAGAGTGATAAGTCCGACTACATTAATTGTGACAAAAGAAAGTGTATAAAATCTCTCCGCGTGCTTCCGGGAGCAGATGCTTGCAGTAAATCTTCGTCAAAGCTCGCGGAGTGATCGCTGCTACTGAAAACTCTCATCTACCCGATATTATTAACGAGCTACCAACCAAGATTTCTTTTTACGTCGACCAAAGCCTCGTGCGCGCCCAGCCAAAGTGGTTTGACTAAATGCTTCCTTAATTAATAGTTTCTTAAAAAGGCATCAGCCAGTGGAGCACACAATGGGACGGCGGAGATTGGTACAGCCGCTTCAAAAACCTTGTACACTTCGATTGCCTCCTAGCTTCACAGTCCATTCTTTGCTATTCGCCACTTTAAAAGCACTGAAAATAATAGGTTCAAATGCAACAGTATTGAAAGTTTATTGAACATAATACAAAAGCCTCTTGACAAATTAATTCATGCTCAAAAAATATATTTTAAAATCAACTGAACAGTAGGTGGCACCTACGATAACATTAACCATAAATCTAATAATCGTGTTATGAAACGATGCAGATATGACCAAATTGGTTTTCAGATTTTACAATTCATGTCACATTAATGAACGTAGACTTTCCCGCTGTAGAATTCGATAAAATCATCACGGGTCAGGCGTATAAATGAACTCAACGTTTCCGCGTTCATCAGTCTGATGACGGCGTCAGGGAATGTCCGTGGAAACGATGAATTTATTTATAAGTCTTCACTCGGTTGATTAATCATGTAGATTTACCACGTCACATTGATTTGAATTCTGCCCTTTAACAAGATTATATTTGATTATCTCATGTAACTCTTCTTTAAAATTTCCCGAATTTCAGTCATTTACACAAAGCATTGGGCTTATATTTTCTGGTTGGTAATTACTCTGACCACCTTTTAAAAATGCTTTCCTCGCATTTATGTCGGGTTTTAAATGTTTCTCAGCCTTTCCTCAAACGAACTTTCGTGTTGATGATTTACAGTCACCATTTTGGTTGACTGGTTATTAGTAATTAAATAAAACTAAATACAAGAAAGCGACAATATTATATCGATCCATTGGTATAATTTTGGTCTGTAAGATATTCTGATTTAATTAATAAATATATATACATATATATACAACCCAATAATTATGATAAATAATGAAATTGATATTCAACGATTAGAATATCTAGAAACGGAACCTGTGGTCTTTTCTAATATAATATGATTTATAAAAAATCAACTGTTTATACTATTCTACTACTTATATTGGCCATACCATAACAGAACTAAAAACATAAATTAAACAGGAAAACCAAAACAACTAAATATCTGTTTTTGGAAATATATATTTTTATTGATTCCAAATCTGAATTATTTCTGTTTCAATTATCTAATTCAAGTCTGAATATTCAATATTTTAGAGAATATTGTCAATTTAAACTTATAATTTGATTTAAATTCTTTTGATTTAGTTCATTTATGAACGATTTTGATTACGTTTTTCATAAACAGAAGAGGTTCACAAATGTGGAAAAAACATTTTAAACGTACTTTGTAATGCTTTAATAATTGTATAGCGTTTTTATTACTTAATGTACAGTACAACATGAGACATTATCAAAACATGAATCTGTTTCATCCACACACCACTTCTCTTGTAAGTTTAGAGCGCGCTTCTGCTGAGTTCAAATAAACCGAAACTGAAGCACGATAACGCCCGACATACAATTGTTTCGGCTTGAACAGGTTTGTATGATTATTGAAATTGTAGCACTATTCTAACTGATATGTTTTATAGCTTTCTTCTCTCATTTGATTGAATTATTATTTTATTTATATGTTGATCTAGCTTCCACATCCCCCCATTTCAATTCCCTTCCTATGCTATTAAAGGGGATTTGCTTGTTTCAGGATCACCCTCATGTAGCCTGTTTATACCCCCCTCCCTTTCAAAAAGAAGTCACAGGCAAAGAATTCCAAGAAACTTCCAGCTAAGAACAGCCCACATGTATACAGTTTTCCCGGAATAGCCACTACACAGACAGAGGGGAAAACTTCTCCACAAACCAATCCAAAAATGGTTACAGATTGAGATAATGATGCTAAAACCATTTTCCACCAGTTAGGTGAACTGTAAGATGAAGAGGGAGAGGAGAACAGCGATAATTTTGGGTTATAATTGACGGATCAAGGATCGTGGAAGATTAAGAGAGTAGCAGATGGATGTCCACGTGGCCAAATGAACCGGACATCGCTTCCAGCCTTGTGGCAGAAACCCTGTTCTGGTAAGCCGTTGGAAATTTATTTCCTTCAGTTTATTCCTTTATTTTTTTATCAATATTTCCTTTCAAGTTTCCATACCGAAACACGACAACCTGGGGGTGTAATCTCTCGTTGGAGCAGTCTACAGTATACTTCTTTCTTTTTTATTACTTAGTTCAATTTTTGTATACATTTTCTTTTGGTTTATTTTATTGAATTAATGTACAATTTTTAAATTTAAGTTGTTGTTCAATTCTTTTTTTCTTGGTAGTATGGGAATGGAGGGAAAAGTGGCCACTCTAAGAGAAATTTAATTGTCATGAAACCATGCCTATTAACAGAATCTTCTAGAATGGACATATCGAATCTACATACTGTAAGGTATCACACCAAATATTTATAACTAAGGCAAAAATATATTTTATAGGATATATAAACGTTTTTCTGAACGCTTATATAGTTCTCTCTTTACTCTACCTAATGGGGTAAAGTAGCCAGTCCTTTGCCACTATTCCCAAATAGAATGTTCACTTTAAAAAAATTGTAAGTCTTATAGTTTTTATTTCACCATTGATTATTATTAGGAGAAAAATAATATACATGAGAAAGAAACATGATGCAATATATTGTTGACATAAAAAGGTCAAAAAATGAGAAGTATTTTTAATAATGTAAATAGAGAAATCAACGACTAATTATAGGTTACTATTTCAGTCTAATTCACAATATTAAATTTCGCTCATGAAGGAGCCATCATCCTCATCACATCCAGCAAACAGTTCATGAGCGCAGCGTTAATGCTCCAACATCTTATCCATACTTAATTTCCTTTAAATCTAGAAAACTCTTCCTTGCAGTAAAAGCAGTCTGTGTTACTGCCCTCATCAGCGGAATTTTCTTCCATTTCTTCTTGGAAAAGTTTTTTTAATGTGGAAACTCTCTTAGCGTTTGGTCCCACTTTCAGCTTCTTACTTTTATTTAGTGTTGCCTTTCAATTGTTATACAATGTGTAAAATATGAATTTATTTAGTTCTCATTGGAATAAACAGATATAAAATGAACTGTCGATAAATGGGCTCCTTGGCCACGTTTCCCGATATGACGCCTGTCTGTATCAGCGGTTCACATGTGAAACAATACAACCAGAGGTAACAACAGTGACAATATTTATAAGCCAAAAGTCATTGCGTGAACCGTGATATCGCAAAAACCTATTACTCTACATAAATATGAAGCAATTAAAGTAATATACGTGACTTACCTTACATCAAACAACCTAAAAACCTAAACGTTTTAACAGAAAGATAACGGAGAAAGCTTCCTTTTTCAATGTCACTGACAACACTAATGGCGTCGATTATACCCAGTGTGACCACTTCTCAGTAGAAATCAGTACTGTTGAAGACAAAAAATAAGCAATTGCCACTTTTTTAACCTATTCACTTTACCCGTCTTTCCCTAAATACCACATGGCGCCCATAAATTATCTAAGTAAATAGTTTCCCATTATTTATTAGATTGTCTACCCTTATATGCTCGGTGTGCCACAGAGTCATGTTAATCACATTGTTATGTTCCTCGAGAAACTATAGTGTTAATATAGATAGAAAATAAAAAGTAAAATATTTACAAAAGATAAAACAATCCAATTCACTAAAGCCATACAGCAGCATAATTTCTCACGCTGACGCCTATAGAAAAAAATAAATAAGATTTGAAATTAAAATAGTTAATCTACGAGGGCTGTTTTTAAAGTAAGTCCCTATATTTATTTTAAAAATTACCTTAAAAATAACATTACGCCCCTTTTTCGCGCAGTTTGTTTTTTCTGTTATAGTGCTATGACATGTTCAAAACAAGTGAATGACCTGCCCACTGTGAAGTCAGATAAGTGATTTTTTTATTGAATGGAAGGAATCTTACGCCAGAAAAAATTCATTTGCAATCGTATGAGTGATAGAATGATAAGGAGGTGGATTAGACAATTTAGCGAAGGCCTTTATGATGATGTGAAAGAAAAATGCAAACTTGGCGGAACATTTCTTTGACGAACTCATAAAAAAACTAGTTTACCGTTACGAAAATTCCTGAAAAGGGCGATGAAATTGTGGAGAAGTAGTGGAAGGTGAAAGGTAATGATTGATAATAAAACAATCTGAAAAATATTGGTTTTAAATAAATATCAGCCCTCGTAGGTTAACGATTTTAATTAAAAATATTATGTACATGACATTATTTGGGATTATTCTATTTTATCGCAATCACCGCGTTTGGTAAACTACTTCATTCTACCTGCTATGCCCTTTATTTTGATTGTTAAATCTATTAAACGTATTTTATTTTTATTTTCTCCCTATGCCAAAACTATAGCTACGCAAGGAATTTGAAAATGTGATTTGCATAAAGAATGAAGTAATTTGAGGTAAAATCATCTAAGGATAGTGGTACAATTTTAATAATTTTACTGACACTATTCCCCACAAAAAGTAGGATTTGGGATGTTAACATGATTCAGTTTCAGATTATTTTCTCCCACTTTATTCGAGTGTATCTGCAAGCTGTTATTTGGTTTCCTTTCCGTCACGCTGATGCAGATTCACAATTAATAATCTAAGCAAATTCACGTATGAGAATTATCATAACGTGTATAATTAAGATTAAATGTATAGGCGCATTGCATGTTAACGTGCTATTCGGCGAAGACGGTAAAAGAGAAATAACACATCTACAGGATGAACAAGTTTGACAGAGAACTCGAATCAGTGCAAATTCGTTGCTTTTTGTAGCAGTATTTATGTAAATATTGCTTGAAGGATCTCGGGTAGAAAAAATAAAGGGGGCAATGATATAGTAGTCACAGGTGGTGTGAATGAGTGGTTCCCGGTTAGCCGAAAACGAGTGTAAACGCGGCGTTGGAAGATGGTATCTCGAAGCCGCGGGCTGCGAGGCTCAATGCGTCGCCCATCTCATTATCACAATCATTATCATACACGGATGAATGAGCACCCGAGGACCACGTGGGGGTTCCAGGAGCCACGGTAGCTGGTCATTAGGCCCGCAGCTCCACCTATGTATTACCAGCCTGTCTAACGGTAGCCACATCGACAGATCGCATCTGGGAAAATCCCCGCCGGACGCCACACGCCCAGCGATATCTGCCATCGCAATGTTACAACAATTCACCATTAAATATTCGTGTCGGCGCTATAGATAGGGTCCTCAGTTCTGGGTACTCCTGTTCCAAGAGTAGATTCGAGTCAAAGAAATAAACAAATAGCTGCTAGTGTTATTCAGTTCGTCAGTAGTGTAAAATAGAATCTCGAGAAGAATGTAGACAACGACTTTAGATATCTTATAAGCCACATAGACACCGTGCGTCCGAAAACTTTCCTGTTTGAATGTTTTTCTGACGTATAAGCGACGTAAGCGTGGCGCACCCGTGGCAGATTAAAATAACAGCTTTAGACAATAGACGTGGAACTGGCCATTGTTAAGTAGTGGATGTCCGACAGTACTTTGTAAACCTGATTATGGAAATCATAAGTAACTGGTGCACTGCGATAAAAAAATGCTAATAAATATTAATAAAACTAGAACCATGGGATTTGGAAATCACTGAAAAGACATCCTATTATAAAATTTAACAATAAAACCATGAAAACTGTGAATCAAAATCGTTATTTAGGTGTTTTGTTCGATTCAAAATTGTCCTTCCTGCCGAATATTGGTGAAATACACAGAACGCTGACTCCGTCATGAATCGTGATTCAATTCACCATCAAAATTCAGCCTAGAGTACAATCATATGCTTACATTATCCCTGATACTGGACATCGACTATTAATACTCACGTTAAAGTACTTTATTGTTGCGCATATAAAAATATTAATTCGCTGTTCGTCGTATATGGTGAAATAACACAGAAAGCTGTCTCCGTTATGAATCATGTCCTAACTGTGGCAATCAATGTATAAAAAATACAGCCATCAAAATTAGATCTATATTGCAAATCAATATTCGAAGGAATATGCTTACATGGAATCTCTGCTCTAGGACATCGACTTCTTCATACTCAAGTAAAAAGAAGTTGCGCAAAGAAAAATATTATTTCTCTGGTTTCGTGCGTTCAAGACGACTCCGGTTGAGTCTATACAGATCATTACTGACTTGACTGTAGCAGCACTGTACCACTTAAAGTATAATAATCCAAACATAGTCTACCAAATAACTAATCCAAAGATACATGCAGAGATGTGCTGTTGAAAAAATAGCAAACCAGATGGGACAAAATTGAAAAATGCCTTCGGTCAAAGCAATTAATGCCCACGGTTGATTCACGATTACAATGCAACTTCATAACTCCAATCAAAGATTTAGCTAGATTTCTTCTTGACACGGACCATAAAATTCTAAATTAAAACAGTTAAATTTAATAGAATCTTCTACATCATCTTTCTGCAAACAGGAATATGAAACACCTTATCACATTGTATAGGAATGTGATTATTGGCAGGACATCTTTCAGGACTACCAAAAACTGGAAACTTCAAAAATTTTAGGATGTGAGGAAATTTATCAATCATTTATCTATGCCTTGAAACAATTTGAATTGCGAAAAGAAATAATCGAAGACATAAACCAGATCTTACTCAAATTAACTGAAGGTTCTTTAGGGCGGGTAAAATTCCCCACTATCCTGCATATAAGTTAATTAATATGAACCAATATAATGAACAGGATGTCTATACTGGACGCATGGTAATGACATGCGTTAGGGGGCGAGGTGTAGAAACCCTCGTAACCTCTCTGGGTAACCAGCAGAAAGGGTTCTTTTCCTTCAGAACAATTTTCCTCTGGTAATCCATATATTTTGCATATACAGAGTTATACGGATTAAAATGGGGCCAAAAAAAGTCCTTTGAAAACGTTGTTCCTATAAATAACTCCATTTACATTTCACTCGGTAAAACGATTATTTAATGAAAATGACATGCGGTGGTAACTTTTTAAGTCATGCATGAGTGTTTGATTGGTTTAAACGTTTTGAAGAAATGCATGGGTCTCTCTAGGACAAAGAGAGATCAGGATTCAATTTATTCGACGGGAACAATTAAACAATTCATAATCTTTTACAAACCGACAGTAATCTCTCATACATAATTATCACTGAAGAGCTGAACATCTCTTTAATAAGTGTCTCAGACAATCTTTGAAATGTTTTGATGAAGAGAAAAGTATGTGTAAAGTTTACCATGGACGCCAGCCGCAGCGTACTTGAAATGATAAACACAGACAGTTCTGTTCTAGAAAAAACCATCAACGATAAGTATTTTGTGTTTTCAAAATGAATGTATGACAAAATACAGAATGGGTCGGTTATGGTTCACCGAGACCAAGAAAGTTCGAATGACAAAATCCTCAGACTGTCCCCGCAACCATCAGAAGGTCCACTCTTCCAAACAACTTTAGACGTGTTTTTTCTCCAGTGGCGGTTTACAGTCTTCTGAAATTCCTCGAAGAAATTAAAGAAGTATCTATGTTCATGTGTGAACGATTTTTCACTTGTCTAATTGTGATTGTCTCTTCCCACTCTTACCCTTCGCAATATAAACACTAATACTGTTCAGTAATGTATTGTTTTCATTTGTAGTTATTTTTTGTAGTCGCCAAGGACAAAACTATTCAAAAGTGAAGGCAGTATTCATAACACGACATTATGTACAGGGAATTGGTTCCCACTGGTATTACTTCAAATTCTCCCAGTATAATGCGAGTGTCATGGATCGGTTTTGCAAAAGAATTCAGAGGGTTTTTTTTCGGAACAGTGGGAGAAGGGGGATTTATTCTTGCCCCACTACACTGCACCCGCTCACACGGCTCTAGTCTTAGATCAATTACAAGCGAAAAAACTGTGGCAATTTTAAACACTCACCGTATTCACCAAAGTTTCGACTGAGCGCTTTTCTATTTAGTCTCCAAAATAACACCACATGAAGGGGTCAGCGATTTTACGACGTAAGCAGCACGACACGAGCAGTGACACGAGAGTGGAAGAATATCAAAAGTACAGACGTTTGGACAGTTTTATGTGGTTGTATGAACGACCGTTGCGTTGTGATTCAAGGGAGAACAGACTACCATTAGAAACTCCATCTCAATTTTTCTCTATTTTTAATTAATTCAGTCCTGAAACTTTTTGGAAGTTCTGCGCAAGCATTTACTAAGAATTAAAACTAAATCTTCATTCAAAAGAGTTACGCAATAAGAAAAGATTTAAAATTTTCTTCAAAGGAAGCTGAGAAATGAGAAGATAGAAATGAAAACAACGGTTTCCAATTTAAGAAATTAATATTTTTTTCAATACTTCAAGGAGATTGTTAATTCAGAACTGGACAAGATTAGTAATCAATACGAAATAAATAATACGCCGGTCACTGACCAGTAGACATAAAATAATAACATCTCTATCAACAACATAAAATATTCGAAGTTAATAATACATAACATTTTATTAACCCTTTACAAATGTCATATAAAAGTCTAGGCTATCCTAGGGTTTGAACTTTCACAGGGAATATTCTCACGTGTTCACTATTCTGTGTTAACCGGTGATGGGTGAACCTCTCGTTGAACTGATTCAGAACGGGCGACAGCGGCTCAAAAGAGACTGGATGATTTTCATCACCTTTCTACACTGAATACAGGGATCAGCCACATCACTCATGACTAAATATTAATCTTGCTGGTGGGAACGTGTTTGCTCTCTTCTTCGTCCAGTTAGATCAAATTCTTTTGGTCTATGCAGGGCTGGATTTAGACTTCTTCAGTCCCTAAGCCTTTTATGAGACCAGTATTACTTTTTTTAAGTGGCATCAACGGCTAACAGCATTAGCCACTGCTTTATCATTTTTGGGGATCATATCTTCATTTTGGAACACAAAGACGCACACAAACACCCAAGCTTTTGCCAGTAATTGAACCCGGGACCTCTGTGGTACAAGGCAGTTACGCCAGCCAAATATTACTTGTCGGTGACAAATATGATTTTCGAGTACCTCAGTTGTTAACTGGAATAAAATTCAGTAATATATTTATAATGAAATAATACATTTTTAACTCAAAACCTTCCTTATTCCTAGCTACTTAATAATGAAAACTCTGGTAAAAAGAAATAAAAGATATTTTAAAAGACAAAATGTACAAAGAATTATTATCTAATTCTTGAAACATAGTATAAGGGTTAAGGAATTATACTAAACTAAACATTTGGACCAAACTTTCCCAGCGAGGGAAATATTTTGACCCTTGATCGATAAATGAATAAACATGTTTTAATTATTTAATATTAACTATTTTTAAAGAGTCTCAATTGAATTTGCATCTATTCCTAAAATAAAATAAAACTCTTTAAGAAAAGCAGGTGATTTTTCATTTCCCTCCTCTTTTTAATTGGAGGGCATTGTGAAAGCTTTCTATGTCTTGGGTATTCACACCCTAATAATAATTCACAAATTCTTATTTTTGACAGAGAACTGAGTGAATATATTAAAAAATCAAAATATGGCCTAGCTTTATAGGTGTTAATTACTGAATTTGAAGTTACATGCTGACATATCATGACTTTTATTTGGAATTATTTCTGAAAGAGCATTATAAAATAATTTTTAATTTTGTTATCCATTCACTATGTCTCAAGAATATTCCTTCATGACCCGTTAATAAAATTAGCAGCACTCATATTTGATATTATTTGCTTGGGTGGATAATAACACTTTTTTACCATATTTATTATATGTAACAGATTCATGACTGATGATCCGATTCATGAAAAAAATATGGCTCATCTTTAGTTTTAACGTATAAACACCAGAAGAAAATGTCTAAATTTATCAGAAAACCAGGAAATGGATAAATTTTCTTTAATTCTGATACAAAAAGCACCATTTTACAGACAAATTATTACTGTTAATCATTTACTACTACGTTTAGTCGTGGCACTTGGGACTTCATCAGGTGCATCCAATTTTCTTCAATTTTGAAGTATATAAGTAAACTTAAACCTTGTCAACAAATAAAGGACCAAAGATAAATGTTTTCCTCATGAACTGTATCCATGGTCAGTTACAACAAACAATTTAGCATTACGAAATTGACTTATGTATCATAGTCTGTTTCTGTTGTCTGTCCGTTGATAAAATCCAGGACGAAACATTTTTTGTTTTTCCATTATTCGTTTGTCCAGATTAATTTTGAATTACATTTCTGGGAAAGGTAACGCTCGTTTCATAGCATAGGAAGGGTATTGAAAATAAGCGGGGGAATGTGTAAGGTAGAGCAAGGTAGTCAAGGCTATAGTTTAAGCCTGAAGAAATATATTTGTTTCTGATAGAAATGCGAGGACTAAACGTAGTAGCAATTGACTAATAAGTCTATTTAGATTGTAAATTGGTCGTTTCGACTTATCTTCGCAGAATATTCTTTTAGAAAAACGGATGTTAAGCGATGCACTGTTTTCTTTGAATTGATAAGATAAAAAATACTTTAATATCATGTTCATTTTCATTGCACAAGTGTCACCCTTAAGCAATAAAATTTCCCCTCGCCTGTCGCTATTACTTGAATGCCGATACATAAGACCAATACGACGGATGTTCGTAAATCTTAAGATATGACCAGGCCAATTATAATCTAAACGAAGAAAAATTGTTAAGGGACTTCATTATTCCCCGTTAGAAACCTAGTTCTCTTTTGACGTGACAATGTATGGCTGACAATTTAACGTTACGAAAATGAAATTCCGTATCCTGGACCGTTTCTTGCAGACTATAAATGATACTTTATATTAATATATGATCTCACTATATGGTTTTACGCAGCGTTGCACCCTCCCCCACATTCTGCTTGGAATGAGCGTAAAACTTCGAAACGAGGTAACTCGTTGAACAGTAACATGCCCTATTAAGCAAAAATAAATCCATTTATTTAATGATTATAAATTTAATATAACAGTTATGTTACATCCCCATGGCGTTTCAGTGGGTCCCAATAACATTTTGTATTCAAAACCCCCATTAATAACTATTTATTTTTTATTTTGTTAATAATTTCATACAACTTTCCCTTAAACTGGTCTGATTCAACCCTCCATAATACATTATCCTGCTCATGCCTTTACATTTCTACATAACTACCACATCCCATATCGTCCATAATCTGCGTATTCCATCCTTTTCCTCAATATTCTGTTCTAACCTCACACATTTTCCCTCTAATGCTAACTTTATAAGACCTTCATGTCTCAAAATGTTGCCTATTAATGTATCCCTTCTCTTGGTCAACAGTTTTCATACTGTTAGCTCTTCCCCTATTCTACTTAGAACTTCCTAGTGATTATATTCACCTATCTGATTTTCAGCATTCCCCTAAAGCACAACACTTCAAAGACTTTTATTGTTTTCATTTCTGCAACTCTTGCCGTCCATACGAACATTTTTAGTAATGATTTCCTAATATTAATACTTATATTAGCCGTAAGTTAATTCCTCTTTTTTGCGAAAGCCTTCCTTGCCTGTGCTATCCTACTCATTATGTCTACTATACTTCTACCATCCCTAGTCATAATGGAGCACAAGCAGTATAATTCCTTCAAAATATTCCATCTTAATCTAACGCCCTTTGTTATTCCACAGTTTCCATACCACGCTCCATTATCTTGTTTTTCCCTCCGTTAATACTCATGTTGTTCTCCGACATCATGTTCATGCCATTTATTATATTTTCCTAGTCTTCTTCTGATACGCTGACCACGTGTCACTCCAAATTCGGTATGTGTCATGCAAGATGACAGTCCGCAGTCGACTCGGTAGGCCCAGGCCCTCAATAGGCTGTAGAGCCATGGAGAAAGAGAGAAAGTCTTCTTCTGACTCCCCTAATAATACAATATTATCGGCACATCGTAGGGTTTCATTTCCTCTCCTTGCAGTATGATTCATTTTCCACATTCCTTTTTAACTTTCTTCATCGCCTGTTAAAGAGCATGGGCGGCAGTCTACAATCATGCCTTTACTCCTTCCTTGATTTCTGTTTTTTTTCTTGCGCTTCAATTATAATTATAACTACTTATTTAATTATTAAATCAATTTTAATTATTACCTCCAAGACAGATTTTTCTAAAAAGGCGTGTCTTTTAGGCGGAAACATTATAGCACACCACATGTTTAATTAAATAAAAATGAATCAAAAATAAAAATTGCAAATTTATTACTAAAAGAGATTAAAATTAAAAGAGGAAAACAAAATTATTTACAAAAGAAATATATGATTAACCTTAAAACCCAATTTGTTCACTACTCAGCATGAAACTCCTTTTCCCAAAGTTACCGTGTTTACGGTGGAAACTTCAATGAGAGAAAAAATAATTGGAATTTATATAAAAAGACAAAAATTAAATTCATTTTGGCAATGTAGGACAGAAACTTTCGACGGTTTACCTAAGGAATTGGAACAACACACGAATCATTCTCCCTTGTCGGTGTCTCTCGTTTCTTCCGCCGAACTCTTTCTCTATTCGGTCAGCACCCAGAATCAGAAATGAAAGATCAACTTCTCTCAAATTTTTGCTAACTCGTCTCCCCTCTCCTTTTTTTATTACGGCTGCCCTGATTGTCGGAAACCGGACTCATCATCCCTCCAGCAAAATAAGCTAAACGCTTCCTGGTTGGCAACTGAGGTTACAGGAATGGGGTGGCTTCCAGGAACTTTTGATATTCTTAGCCCGAAGGTTCGTCCTAGAAGTTTACCTGTTCTTGCCCATGATTGTTGCAGCCCTATATTTAGTATATTCTCTAGGTAAAATTTAGATTAATGAAATAATATGATAATTAAATAATTGAGGTAGCGATGTATCCTCGCCGTCAAACATATAACGTGATTAAGCTATATATATATATATATATATATGTAGATAAATTAAACTAAATAACCAGAGATGTGCGCTATATCTGTAATTTTTCGGCTATATCATTGAGATGTAAAGAAGCAGGAACGGGCTCAACAAATAGTTTTTGTCTGCTAATGAACGTAGACTTTCTCGGTGAATAATTCGGATGAAATCTTCACGGTTAACCAACCGGGTCAGGTATTTAAAAGAACACAATATTTCTGCGGCCATCTTCTGCCGCCGTCTTCAGGTAAATTTAAGAGTAATTGCATGATGTAGCTGTACATTTATCAGTGGAAAGAAGTAATTTAAAATCAGCCTAAATCTAGGGTGTTATGGCTAGACCCTCCAAGATAGTTCACCAGTCCCCGTACGAATATGAAAACATCACCATTAAATTTTTGAGACGTAGCTTGGCCACTTAAGGCATCGTAACGAGTGTTCCGTGAGTAGTGAGTTGCGCAAAAGGTGCCATGGTTTGTACTGTTCGGTGACGACAGGTCCCGTGCGTGAGTGATGCGTTGGTATCACACGAGGTTCTTAGTAATTGCGGCCGGGCACGATTTATGCGTACAGAATTATACGTTAAATTGCACGCCGCTACCGCCGCGACTAACGTTATTTATATTAATGCTATCTGATTATGGTAGTAACACTTTAGGTCGAGATTTGCATAATGTAATAATACGAAACCTCAAACAAATTTTGAGCGTATGAGTTATTGCTGTAAATTGGCCTTCATCTCGTATGCCATTGATAAAAGCTATATCCTATTGCCGCTCGCCCCGTAATCACGCGGGGACTCCCCCCGGGCATCCTCCGCTGCGTTATAATTTTATCCGCACTTAATTCGACCCATCAGACCGACCGATTTTTTCCTCTCGTCCGCCACGGCGAAAAAAAGTTAATTACTCTCGATTTATAGCTCATTACGGAGACTGATGGGAAATGGCGCTGTAATTATTATTGGAAATTCTCGAGTGTGCCTGATCCTGAAATAATTACTAAACTCTATAAGAATGTGGCGGCCGTGGTTCTTTTTATTTTGTTCTTTATTTTCGTCCTGTCTTCTTTCTCCGACTCGTACACCTCGGAAGCCGCATTCTTTCGCCCAATGTAGAGTTGATTAAGGTCCCCACTGACGGTTACTAGGATAGCGATAAGATTGATACGGTGCTTCACATGTGTTCTAATTAAAGTCGCCAGTGTTAAATGCTTTCTGATGGATGTATATTAATTAAAGTATAATTAGAACACCGTTAGAATAATCAAATAACCGCCGGACGCCGTGATGAATAAGGCTAAATCAGCCGCAGGCTTCTTGAATTTGCATTCCAGGGTCAACAGCCAATGCTTATTCACGCTGATCGGAAAAAAGATCTCACGACTTCATTTAAAGCAGGTTTTAGACTGATCTGTAGTTGTCTTGTTCGATAAATGTTCAGTCTGACGACTCTTTACGGCAGATATTTTCTTCAGCTTTCCTCCAGTATTGAACTATTTCATTCTCAGGAAGAAAAATATTGTAAATAGAGGGAAACAACTCGATCTAAAATATAGGCAAAAGTAATGGCTCCGTTGTCATAGATAACATACTATTCCTCAGAAATAAAATTCTGGTTTAGAAAACGACCCTGAAACCTATATGGACTCACGGGCTGCCACTGTGGACGGAATAATCATCTCTGAGTATATTACACAGCACTAAGGTCATTTATAGAAGTTCCACAGTAAGTCAGTTGGAAAACTGTACACAAGACCCTCAGGATTCATTTTGTTGAAGAAGAAATGCAAGGAGTAAGTGACATATGGAAAAAAACAAATCACTGACCATAAAAATAAAAATAATGAGGAGGAGAACGTTTGAAAGACTTCCGAAAATAAAGTAATGTATAAAGGGAGATAGCTGCTTCCCCAACACGCTTACTATCTTCCAATAAATTTAGATTTTTAATTTAAAAGATTAGGTTTCACGTATTTAACTGTTACCTTTACCATAATATACAGACAGGGTTTGAGTTCCATAAAAAATAATGCATTTGAAAAGAATAAGGCAAATAGAATAATGGTGACTCGATATCAGAAGCCCGAAACTGTATCTCGGAATGGTAGGCCAATATTTTACGAGATGATAGTATGAAGAATAGAAAATAAAATATTTGACGTGAACATTTAGATATCGAAACTCTATTGTTTAAAAATTAATTTTTTTGCCGCTTTCATATTTATTTATATCAGACCTGAATGGAATGCATTCGGTACTACTCACATGGTAAAGACGTGATTCAGCTGCCATTGAAACGGGTACTTTTTTGAACCAAATTAACCCCTTGATAAGCTGACAACAATTTTATTACAATATTGGAAAAATACTATTATTATTGAAAGTTCTGTTAAGGCTCTGCATACACAATTATTATTTAAACATCTGTTATCAAATTTCTAATCTAAATGTAATTATTAAAATCACTTTCATTTTAATATAACTCCAAATACTTTTAAATTAACGCGTTACTGGTTTCGTACAGAACAATACAGCTCTACTTCATTGAACTGTATTTAATCACTAGAAACAAACAAACTTACGTTGAAAAATATCATAAATACAATGTTATTTACAGAATAAATTGTTTATATTGCAATTAAATGTATATTGGGCAAACTAAGAAGAGGTTCAGGAACGAAAATAAAAGAAGATAAAAACAACATCACATGTAATATTCAAAAGTATAAAGATGTGCCCAGCACATCTATTAAAAAACCATAATTCCGATTGGAAAAATAGTGAAGTTTGATTGTAGAAATTAATTATTTCTGAAGTCTGATGAGCAAAACGCTTAACCTCAACGCTCTTGTTATAAAAAACAAAACAAAAATAATTTTCATAAAAATTACGACACGCTCTTACTACAATAATTGAAAATTTTCGTATTATTTCATTTGTCATTTTTTAAATTTAACAGTCCACATTACTTACACATTGGACGAACTACACGACGCAAAATTACTCGCATTAGTTTATAAGATTATCCATGTAGAATGTAAGTCTATTTTAATAAAAATAAAAATAATGGGTATAAGTCGGAAATAGAATAATTTAATTTTAATACGTTTCATCGCCAGACAAACGTATTCAAATTAACTTATTCTGTTTCTTAATTTCGACCATTTCTTGTATTTTCATTGCAAGTCCATTTTGTTAATTAATCTTACTTAACTAAAAGCTATCCTTTTTATATTTAACGAAATATCCTGTATTAAAACATATAATTGTTTTTTAATTTTTGTGTAATTACTTATGAAGCAGGCAAATATGAAGGAAACGTTGTGAATGTATTAGATAGATATTGACCAATTGGCTAGATTTTTTATTTATAATTCGAAGACGACTGGACTAATTATGTTTTTTACACATTTAAAGTCGATTTCAAATAAAACAGAAATATACAAACATACGTATTTCAAAATATGCTCGAGTTTTTTTTATCATCATCCGTCGATGTGTTTGTATTTAGCATGATATAATTGATCAAACGTGAGATGTATCTGTTAAAAAAAAGCTGACGCCACATTACGTGAGAATTATATATGCCTGATTTACGTGACCCAGTGCAGGGTGACATGTTATAAATTTAGGGAACATACAAGTTCACATATATTTTTAACTATAGTTCCGTTCATGTTTGATTTGTTACTCACCCTCCCCTCCCCCATACACAGGCGTTTCCACTCGGGATTTCTGTACTAAGTTTTGTTGGATCTGTCCATGCGTTCAAATCTCTATAGAGAGTATACATATAAATATACACTCAAACATTCATCCATTTTATTATGTAAAATATTAATTATAACCATGAAATATTTTAAAAGAATGTTAGTGTGCACTATCAAAGTATTCATCCAAACCAGGTAGTGAAACATCTTTTAAATTCTAGATCCTAGGTTCCAGACATTCGAGTCTATTGATTTGATAAAAAGATTCATGTGCAGTGAAGAAGCAAATATTACACGATGTGAAACTTTTAATTTGTAAAAATAGGATATTTTTACAACGTTTTTTCCGTTACTAAATTACAATTTTAAGAAACAGATTTTAAGAAATAAATACAATTTAGAAAAGGTTGAGTGATTATTAATTGAATATTGATTGCCATTGAACGACTTATGACCCGTGGTGTAGTCCTAAATGAGAAAACCGCAAAATTAATACGAGTTATATTATATGTAGAGACCAAAATTATTTAATAAAATGTGATCGTAAAATTTTCACAAGCGATGTTTAAAGTAAAATTAGTTATATTATCTGACTGTTTGAAATTAAGAAATAATAAAACGACCTCTAAGTCATTAATAGTCTATGAATGTAAAAACATGACTCAAGTAATTTCAACAAAATTTACGATTCGCTTCTGTTATTCCTTCCTGCGTACTTGGCTCTACAGCTCATTGAAGGCCTGGGCCTACCGAGTTGACTGCGGACTGCCGTCTTGCATGACACATTTCGAATTTGGAGTGACACGTGGTCAGCGTATCGATCCTCTAAAAGTCTTAATCGCTTCTGTTATTAGCTTCCAGTAATTTTTAATTGTTATTCTGAATACTAACAGTAACTAAACGTAAATAAAGTTGTAAGAGAATAGATAAAATGGTTTTAGATACTAGAAAATTTGAAATTATAGTATAATATATGACAAGTATGAATGAACGTATTATGAATTTATATGTTTCAAATGTTTATTATTTGAGATGAGTATGGCAAAAAAGCCGAAATCTCCCAAAAAACTGAGATGGAATAAAGACTGTAAAAAATTAAAAAGGGTTCCTTTTAATTTATTAATTAAAATTTTTAATTAAAAAGGGTTTCTTTTAATTTTTTTGGTTTAAAATTGGATTATTTGAACAAAACGTTTATGAGCTATAGGGTTTTAACTGCCATTTTGGCCTCTACGCTGGCCAAATATTCATCATCTTATATTTCTTGTTTATGTAAGTAATTTTATTATATAAATTATATTGTATTTTTATAGTTGAAACAGCAGATAGGTCCCAAACGAAACGCCGTGTAGTGTAATGAACTGTTAATAAATTTCATAAATGTTTTCACATAGTCCGTTGTATTATTTATTTAAAAAATAATATGTTGTTGCAACGCGCCATGCAAACAGATTCTGCTGCATAACTACCATATCTCACATCCTACGCAATATAATTAGCATATTCCATCCTTGCCTCCCTCTTCTGTTCTTACCCCACACAGTTCCCTCTAATGCTTATTTTACAAGAGCCTCATGTCTCTAAGAATCTATTAATCTATCCGTTTTCGTGATCGAAGTCCTCCATATTGTTTTCTCTTCTCTTATTCTAGTTAGAACTTCCAAGATAGTTACTCTATCAACCCATCTGATTTTCAGCATTCTTCCTTAGCACAACATTTCAAAGCTTCTAATCTTTTCCTTTCTGCAACTCCTACCGTCCACATTTTGCACCCAAATAACGTCACGCACTATACGAACATTTTTATAGTAATTTCCTTATAGTCATACTTATATTACTTATATTAGCCGTATTAATAATATATAGAAAATAAACGGTACAAATATTTTTAGCGAATACGGGTTAGGTCTTTCTGTAATTATGCCAAATTTTAACCAATGTTGAAATACTCTGTATTTTTAACGCTTGATAATCTCCGTTTATCAGGACAGAAAATTTCGACAGACGAACCAACTCGCAGTAGAAAGTGCGAGGACCCATATACCACGCTTTCACAATAACTCTACACGAGGCCTATTGTCACGTGGAAATGTGTCACTCGAGCTTTCCAATTGCTGTATCATAATCTGTTCCCGGAATTAATTTGAAACACAAAATGAAGATGAGGGCAAAGTTTAATCACAATATTAAAGCCACGATACGTCATTAGCGTAATAATTTTACTGTCATTATCAGCATTACAGACAATAACGCCTGTGGTAATTTAGCTTTATGACCGGTGTCGGTAATCATAAACAATGTAGCTGGCCCTAACAACGATGCTGGGGAGAGAGAAAGAAGTTGCGCAGTCGCCCACAGGGAATAAAAGTTAGGTCATTTCCTGGAATCACTTCACATGTCACCGCAAACCGTAAGAACACGACAAAAAACATTCAATAAAGCTGCAGCGTTTACAGGTTTCTAAACTGAATTTATGTTTCTAGCTCACAACATGACGAAGAAATATTCTACTAACGAGAGTTCTTAGAATGTATTAACGTACAGACATTGATTATATGAAATTATTTTTCTTACTTTCCTAATTAACCCTCTGTATATATATATATATATATATATATATATATTCTCCTTTCTTGTCTATTCACTTGTCCCAACGAGTTTCCAATTTTTTTTAACCAATCACAAATGTTTTGATTGATTTTGTGTTCTGTAGTTCTGGTAGTCATTAAATATATATATATCAAAATCAAAACTTCCCATTAACAAAATATAATCCCATTTCTTAACACCGTCATGACTAGAATACGCTCTGTCGGTTCAAGCAATAAAACAAGACCAAAAGAAATCCACATTTGTAACAAAAATAAAATTCTCTTACGAAAAGATCCTTTACAGCAGCCGAAAAGCCTACTTTGATTATTATTTCGACGCACGAGTTTAAGATGTTTTTTTTAAAAAAAATCTGTGGTCTTCACGGGCCTTTAATCCATAAAGTTTTTAAAACAAGTCGTCTATAATAACGTGTATATAATGTGTTTAATTACAAAGTAACCTGACGACACGACAATAAATATGATTAGCACAAAATTTCATAGTATCTGAAACGTAAGATATTGATACGGGCTGTTTGATAAGTCTGGTAAAAGTATAGCTATATATAGTATATATTCTCCTTTCTTGTCTATTCACTTGTCCCAACGAGTTTCCAATTTTTTCAACCAATCACAAATGTAGGTTTTGCAAAATTCTCCGTCACGGATTCGATCACTTCCTCTTTTAACGAAACTTTCTTTCTAGCGAACCAAATTTTCAAGTTCTGTAACGAGATAAAGTTACTTGATGTTAGGTGTGTTAAATAGGGGGGTGAGAAACAATTCGAATCTCAATTAAATCTGTTTTATTGAAAGAATCTATTGAAAAGTAATTATGTTTCCATATTTTATTTAAATGAACCATAATATAATCATACATTCGACATCTTGATCCAGAAGTTAGATGGGACAGATGGTGCAAGAAGTCTTAAAAAATAGGCTACAAAAAGTCAAAGTTGGGAAAGAAACTTCAGAACTCGGATCTGTAACATCGGGAGTCCCCCAGGGATCAGTTATTGGCCCATTATTGTTTCTCATTTTTATTAATGATTTGCCTAATAATATAAATTCTAAGGTCCGTCTTTTTGCAGATGACTGTGTAATTTACAGGGAAATAAATGGGGAACAAGACGCAGCTGCTCTCCAAACTGACTTAGATACTCTAAGTACATGGGCTAAGCGAAATAAAATCAAAATCAACAATAGTAAAAGTAAGGCGATTAGTTTTACTAAAATGCGCGTTCAATATGCCTTGATATATAAAATAGATGGGGAAACAGTGATCGAGGAGACAAACTATAAATACCTAGGCATTTATTTTAACAGTAAGCTGGGGCAGGTAAACTATGCTACAAGGAAAGCGTGGAACACCTTGCAAATTTCATGAGAACACTCAACAAGGGGAATGCGAAATCTAAAGAGTTGGCATATTTGTCATTAGTACGCCCACTTATGGAATATGGTGCAGCATGCTGGGATCCGTACAGGATAGGTCAAATAGAATCCTTAGAAAGGGTGCAAAGAAGGGCCGTAATAGGACCTGGGCATGGGAACGAAAAGGTAAAGCGACTAGGGTGGGATACGCTACAGACAAGAAGAGAAAGAACTAGGCTACACATTTTCTACAGAGCCTTTGCAGGTCAAAAACCTTGGCAGGGAATCCGAGATAGAATGAAAGAATTGACTAGGAACGGGAGGAGTGATCACCTGTTTAAATTACAAGCAAGGAACCAAAAAACAGACGTTGGAAAATACTCATTCCTAAATAGGACAATTAATGACTGGAACAATCTGCCTGCAGGAGTGTTTGGGGAACTTCTTCTAACAGAAAGAAAATTTCGACTCAATCTAAGTTTAGTGTAGTGTAGTGAAGTGATCAGTGCTGCGAAATCTCTAAAATATACTACAGTAAAATATATTTCCAGGTTTTTTTGGTTTTGTTTCTTTTTTACATGCAAAAACAATACTATTCTTTTAAAAAAAATCATTTCTAATAATATGATTCCATACTTATTTATTTATATTGAATATAATTATACATTCAACAATCGGTTAAATATGGTCCTTACGACCAGATTATTAATTATTGTTTAAGTTCTATGTATCTGCCACCGGACATCTGCCCATTTGTAGATTTAATAAATACAATACAATACAAATACAATTAACTCGTACTCTTCAGTTATTGAGACTGCTGTTGTGTGCTCAGGAGCATTGTCCTAATTGGTCGTTTCTCAATCAGCACATATTTCAGATGATCCAACAGAGAAGCATAATACGGCTCAGTTATGATTTCCAAGAAATCTATGAATCCTAAAGACTGTGGCCATCGTCTCTCCAGGTGACAAAACGATCTTTATCTTGCTTTAGACAATATAATGAATGTAGTGTATAAAATACCTTGCTAAAACTGCCAAAATTTATATATTTGATATACCATAACAAATGTTAAAACCAGAATGTATAATCATAAGCAAACATTAAAAGCCAAATCCAAAAGTAGTACAGCATTATCATGCCACGTAAAAACGAACAATCACGAATTATCATTCGATAAAGTACGTATTTTATACATGAACAATTTTAAAAGTAAGCTCAGATTTATTATTAATATTAATAGAAATAAAATAATAAGTTTCAGAAATGAAGGAAGTGAAATTGGAAGCCAATACATTGAGACTGTCAATAAATTTCATTCATTATAAAATAATACTCAATATTATACGTTAATTAATACATATTTATAATTTATGAAATATATGTTATTACCAGTATATATAATTTTTAGTTACAAACTAAAATAAATAATGACGAGCAACCTCGCTTATACTGATGTTTTCCGCCAATTTTAACCAAATAGTTAAGCAACGCAAATATTTTAAAAGTTAACAACGTACTTTTTACGGATAATAGGATTAAAATTGAATTGGTTTTAAGTAGGAGGAATGTAAAAGTTTTCATTTGTTTTCTTTTTAAAAAGCTTACATCTCATATTTCTATAAAATCTTTTTAAGAATTGCAATGTTCTCTACATTAGGATGAATATGACAGTATTTTCTGCCGAAAGCTACTACTTTCGCAATAAAATAGCTTCTCAGAAATATATTATGTGTATTACAAAGATCAAAAAATTACTTAGAGTTAATTTCCTGAAAAATGATTCACTTTCAATACATAACATAATTTGGAAAGGACACGAGTGCAATGGAATTTATTACAATTTTGGTATTGTTGACAGTTAATCTTAACAAAATAATCAATTTATACCTTGGCTATTCTTGGGTTATTGAAACTGTATTCATTATATTCTCAGATATTCAAAAAACCAAACTTGTTACCTTATATTCTGGCACGCTAATAAGTTCCTAAACAGGAATAGGACGTTTAGTTATTTTATATTTAATTGTTTTGAACGTGTTACTAATTTTACTTATTTCTTGAAAACATAGATCTTTATGTGGGAAATGACACAAATCGCAACATAATTTCTGCAAGATAAATTGTTTTACAAAATCTAAGTAATGATTAAGTATGCGTATATGTGATAATGTATTGAAAAAATATGACGATTTTCTATATATATTGGATCAAAGAGAACAAAATTAATTCCTGAAATAAGATATAAAATTGTATAAAAATTTGACATCTAAAAAAACATAAAATGCTTTCTCCTTATTAAATCAGTGTGTGTGGTTCACAATTTGTATTTATTTCCATTCCTCTGAATTACTCACACACCGCTGGTATTGATTTGAATGTAAAACGTTGTTGTATATTTTATGACTTCCCATTATGTGCCCAGCAAGTAAAAAACTATTGTCTTGGCAAATATTTTATATAAATTGTCTCCGTGTTGACGTTTTAAGTATTTTAATAACCGTCGACCTAAATGAAATCCCTATAAAATTTAAATAAGCGTTTGCAGTTTTTACAAACCACGCTACTATAATTAAGGAACCGGACTATCGACGTTATCTAAAATATATATTACGACATTAGTTCAGGTGCTCAGGTGGAAAAAGGTTAATGATTGCGCGTGATTATTTAAAACCCTGTCTGAGGAGAGTAGACTCGGTGATCCCGAAACATCCCCATTGCTTTGACTTTTAAAGTAAGAAATATGATAAATGGATTTTATGTAAAATGATTGGTACACTTAGCATCTCTTCATTTCCATCGATGAATACATCGAGAACTAATCATGTGTGATGAATGTCCAATTACACATGCAGATTGCCGTGGTTCCGAGCTCAGACTCCTCAACCTGTTAACCGAATAGATTAAATTTATTAGTATACATCACAGGTGATAATGGAAGGACTTTGGAAGGAACAGAAACGAAGGTTTCCATTTAAGGAGACAAGTCGACACAGAAACGAGTGTTTTCGATTTATTTATAATTATTTCATCATGTATTGAAGAATTAGGAGCCGTCTTAAAATCCTTCTTAAAATACAGAAAATGTTAAAATACATCCAGATCAATCACACAGTAAGATGAAAGAAGAAAAACAGCTCATAAGTCTTCAGCGTTGTTATTCTTAGTCAGGAACTCCCGTTATTGATCATATGTACAACTTAATAATATAAAAGATTCTGAAAGTGTGTAACATTCATTTCCCTCAATTTCAATTATATTATTATTAAAAGTGAAATTTATACAAAAAATACAAATAAATTGAATAAAATAAATGTTTATTATCTAAGTAAAAATTATATTAACATGAAATATATTGTTCGTTGTTCCGGCTTTCCCCGTTTTCTTCTTAAACTCCTTCAAAATATCCCTTCCCATTCTAACACTTTGTTATTCCACTGCTTCTCACACTACACTCCATTACCTTGGTTTCCCCTCTATTAATCCTCATGTTGTATTCTATCTCCACGACTATCTTCATATCATTTATTATGTTTTCCAAGTCTTCTTGTGACTCCCCTAAATTTACAATATCGTCCGCAAATCGTAGGGTTTTTATTGCTTGTCCTTGCAATATGATTATTTCTCCATATTCTGTTTTAACGTTCTTAATCCCTTTCTCTATATGTAATATTAAGAGCATTGGCGACAGACTTTTGTTACCCATCAATTCTAATTACTGGTGACTATCTTCTGTAGTTGTTATAGATAAGTCTTCTTTCTTGAAATTATATTCCTGTCCTCTTCAAAATCCAGTTCAGTTTACCAAAGGATTTTTATAAAGCTACAAATGGCATGAACGTAGGCCTGTTTTTTTTACTATCCTCTTTTCTATAATTATACGCAGAGTTAAAATTGCTTCTCTTATCCTTACATTCTTCGTAAAGCCAAAATGATCTTCTCCTTACTCGAATTCTATTTGTCATTCCGTCCTCCTACATATTTTTTATTAATATTATACACGCCTGAGATACTAAATTAATTGTCCTGTGCTGTTAGCATCTATCAGTCCAAGTCTTTTTCGGTATATATATATATATATATATATATATATATCTGTATGTGTGAGTGTAAATGCTCACTTTAAGTTTCTTTAGCCTACCCCTACCTAAGCTAATCAGCGATACTCGGATAGTCATCAGTATTTATTCAGGAAAGCAATTCCAATCGCGTATTAATCTAATTATCAATGAAAATTTTTGAGTAACACTCTGAGTGAAAGCTTCTTCTTCCCTGTATGTCCTTCCATCTCCTTTCTCTAGCTCTCACTGACTTACAACCAATTGCTTTCAACAAAGCCAGTGCAAGGGTGTTTTCCCCTACCTAAACACGGTCATATGACCATTTTGAGCACGTATAATAATTTTCGTAGTACCAAGAATCGAGGAAAGCGGCTAAAAATAATTTTGATTTGTAAATTGTAAATTCCGTACGAATAAAATTTGTATTAATTTAATAATATACAATATGCACGTTACAAGTGATTTTACGTAAGGCTTTCTATGGGACGTCTCCTGATTGTAACTGATTAATGCATTATTCTTAAACATATAAACGATTAAATTGTATTTAAACGAAAGAATTGTCGGTTCAACTGTTAATGGATGGCGCCACGATTGCTGGCGTGAGGCGGGGATGTTATAAACCCAACAAACGTCATCATAGACGTCACTTTTGAACATTGTAGCAGAAAAGCTGCCGAAATGATTTATTACAACAAAAAATTGAATATTTTTTCTAGGTATTGTAATTATGTTTTGTTACAAACCTTAAATTTCTGTGACCGACAATATTCTCCAAGAAATTGTAAAGTTTTTTTGGTAAGCAGCAAAAAATCATGTTGTTTGCATGGAATAAGTTGGTAATTCAAAGCCCGTGTTTGTATCATGTTTTGATGTGTTTTTTTTTGTAAATTCCATTATAAATTTTTAATGTGAATTAATACTGATAGACATATATTTATCTGAACCCCTCTCATAGTAACAAACTTAAAGTAACGTTATAATTTCAGCTTAGAATTTCGTTGACTACTAAACATAGTAATAATGTGTAACAAGTGTCGTTTTCTTGAAAGAGGTCGTATAATACTAATGTTTTGCAGAAAATATAACCGTATGGAAAAATGTTTTTATTAAAAATCTAGTCCGGAATTATTAAAATTTGTGTTCGGACCAAAGAGATTGAGAGCCATAAATTACCAGGAGATATTAAAATTAGACTAATGATACTTGAATAATGTATGGGCGAAAGTAGCTTTCATAAGATAGATTTGAATTTATTGCTCCGATGAATAGACTTAAACTTAAAAAGTATAATTACCGAGTCTGCGTTATAAAACGTGTCAAGTAATGGAAGTAATTGGGGTTCCAGTCGCGGTAAGGTAGTCCTGCTTTGCGCTTAGACAGGTTTTACAACGTTGTTTATGGAAATCCTGGTGGGATGAAAAGGCAGCTCAATCATTGTTTCCAATTTCTAAAATATCCCCCAGAATAAATTCATCAGTTTTTTTACATAAGATTACGAATTGTACGAAAAAGTGGTTCACTACTTCAACTAAAATTATCTTATAATTAGAAAACTTCCCAATGTAATTCAAATTTCGTATGAGCATGAAAATCCTACACAGGCGCTCTTATTAATATGTTAAATGGGATATGAATATACCATGGGACTATTCAATCTAATACAGCGTAAATTAGTGTTAAACCTGAAGTGGAATTAATAGTTACAATATTATAATTTCAGAATATATGATTGAAAGTCACCAATAAAATGTTTTAATCTATACGAATAAATAAAATTGAAGTGTCTGTCTGTTTGTTTGTTTCGAATAGGCTCCAATAAAGCTCAACGGATTTAAATTAAAAATTTGATGGTTGAACAATCGTGTATATTTCATTTCAATATATTGCAGAAGATATTAATATTATATATATAATATAAGTATAATTTTTTTCCCCTTAAGTGCATTCAAGTCTCCTAAATTGTATGCGGGTTGCTTATATTCTTTATTTGTTTAAACTCCGAAACGGTTTATCTGATTTCAATGAAAGTAAGTATATATGTTGATTCAATGAAGGATAAGGAGATTGTAAAAAAGAGAAGAGATGAAATTTTATGAAGTGAAACGTAAGAAAGTGTATGCAGCACACACGTCTATTTCAGTAGAAAAATATTATATTATAATAAAATCAGAAGCGTAAATTCGAAAGAGAAGTATTGTAAGGTTATATATGTATGTAAATAAAGAAATTGTAATGAACAAGAAAAATTAATTTGGCGATATAGGAAGAGTATATGCAGGAATTTTAGACAATGATTGTATTTTGATAAATTATAATATCAAAGAATTTTGTAAGTAGTAAGTTATACTAATATCGTTGTTTTGTATGACGATATATATGAGTGGAAAACATTTGAAATGCCTCTATAGTAATGTGACACTGTGTTGAGTAAGGTAATTGTGAATTGTAATTTATAGTTGTTTGTCACTCTTTGGTAATATTTTGCTGAATTGTTAAAATTTTAACGTTTTGTTTCTTTCTACAGTTTTTCAGATGATTATGATCAGGATATGGTCGAAATCTTCCTATTGTATGCTGAGAGCTTTGCTCAAAAATTAATAAAATTGTGAGGACTGAGCAATAGTTGTATTATTTTTGATTATTTATTCTTTACTTATGACACAGTCTGTTTTACTTGATAATTTTTTATTTAGTAATTGAATGATTTTGGTTTATTTCATATCGTCCTTCCGATACGTCATGTATTATATTTTAGATAATCCTAAATTGTCACAGTCGTAATACTCAAGGGCTTTACAAAAGTATCTGTATATATATATATATATATAATTTATTGACGCTTCAGTTGAGGTCAAATTATTTTCCCCGTTTTCTTAAGACACCTGTTTATTGTTATTAAAACATTTCAGATTGACATAAAAAAATTAGAAACCTGATAAAGACAACAAAATGTAACTGTTTAAAACTACGTGATACATAAAACTAAACATTGAAATTTTTATTGCCTATATGAATTCGTGTTAAGCGTTTTGAATGGCTTTAAATTAAAAATGCACAAAACATATTTTAATTATTTTTAATATTTCTAAAAGTAAATCGTATCCAACATACGGTTCCAAATTATAAGTCCAGAACAGGAGTTTAGAAGAAACTCGAAACGCAGAATCGTTACAAATAAGTGGCAAGTGCTGCGCCCAGCCTGTTACGGACTTGATCCTGCAAGCACCAACCAAAAACCGCCACGTGGGAAGATTATTCAGTATCATGCTAAGCTACAATAAACAGATATCAATGAATTTTCATATTTACACTCCCTAAAGCAACGACGGGGATAATATAGATTGCCGAACTTCGAATGAATAGTGAGCATTCAAATAAACGTATAAATAATTTTAAATATTTTTAGACGGAGAAATAAATAGGCTTTCCGTTAATTTAACTTTCATCAACAATATCAGAGGCATTGCTTCATGAATTTTAATGTAGTTAATACTAATTTTAATTCTTTCTGTATTCGAATTTTTGGAATTTAAAATTTATAAACAATTACCAAAATTTATTTAAAAGAAATAATGAACGTGTGTGATTACATACGCACTGAATGTGGACATAAATTATAATGCATGAAATTGGACTAAAAATAAAATTCAAACTCGTGGAAAGAATAAATGTAATGTAGGGAAACTATAAAAAATTTCACCTTTAAATTACCAATAAATTAGTATTAGAAAATAAGGAAGTGTTTGGTTGTATTTTTGGAATATTTTTTTCTGACAAGTGACGTGTTAAATTCAGTTTTTGAAAATTCATTGGCAATAACATGTGCATTATTGGGAAAAGTCTCAATTTTGACAAAATCTCAGCATAATATTTGAACATTTAATAAGGATATATATTTTTCATTTATATCATTTTCAAAATTAAATATACCAAATTCTTTGCTCTAATTGTAATTCCTGCTATATTGAGAAAACTAAAGGGTCACTAAATTCCCAAAAACACGTTCTGTCGTACATACAGCTCTTAGTATATTTAATCGTCTGATAAAATCAAAATAAGTATATTTTTACTGAAACATTCATGAATAAATATGAAATATTTCGTTTCGTTAAATACGTCGGTCATCTGTCATGAACAGATTTCCGTAAAAGAAATCAAAACGCACCACCATGCTGTCTAATTTTTATTGAGTAGTAAATTCAACTTTAAAATGAGTTGCGCACGGTTTCCCTTTCAGTTCTGTCATTTTTTTCTACCATTTTCCATCTTTAGCTCAGTTTCATGTACTATTATTTACCTTCTCACATTTTTTTCTTATGTAACTTATTTAGACCTACATGATGCTCACCTGACTATGTCGGGAATGCCTCGTACTCTCTGTTGTTTTTTCAAAGTTCTCGAATGCCGAGACACCTTCACCTATTTTGGGAGGTATATGTATTGGGGTCGAAGACCTTGGGCATACAGTAAGAGCTGTCTGCTGATCTCATTAGATCAGCCGGCGGTGGAGACATGGAGAAGGGAGTGCAGCGACCCCACAGAAAACTCGTCTCGCGTCGTACGGAAGGGCGTGAGAATATACCCAATAGCCCGACCTACCTGATGGCAGGTTTTCTCTACATATCTTTAGGTGAAAACCTGGGTAGGATCCTTAACCTAAATCATGGGGTCCTAGTCAAACCTTGGCTACCTTGCTCTACCTTCCACATCCTCCCTTTTCAAATTCCTTCCTATGTTATTGAAGGGGAGTTGCCTATTTCAGGATCACCCTCATGTAGCCTGTTACCAAAAACAAAATCCGTCCTCATATAGCCTGTTAACAACAAAAATAAAAACAGTGTGGCTACGGAGAGATGCCTGTGCGTATTTCTCCCCAGATTGACTGCATGGCTCTCCTTCGTAAATGCCTTGTACTCTCTCTCTCTCTGGATTATTTTAAGGTTCTCACATACCAAGGCACCTTCATCTCATTTAAATGGTGTATGTACTGCGCATACGGTAAGAGCTGTCTGCTGATCTCATTGGATCAGTCGGCTAGCTGCCTCCTAAAACTGGCGGAGACACGGAGAAGGGAATGTTGCGATCCCACAGCAAACTCATCTTCAATCAATCGTAAGAGTGTGACAATAGTACCTAAAAGCCCTACCTAACTCATGCAGGATTTCTATGGTTTTCCCCGCATCGATTTGAGTGAAACGCCTAGTCAACCCCCCCTTTTCCATTCCCTTCCAATGCTATTAAATGCTGTTTCGGGATCACCCTCATGTAGTCTGTTACGGGAAAAAATGAACTTGGTTATCTTGATCTAACTTCCATGTCCCTCATAACAGCCTTTAAATAAATTTTAAAACTCTCTTACTCATTTACACGCAAAACATGTTGTCATGGAGCACAACGCAATGACTAATCTTCCTGCATATAGCGCCTCTTCTTTATGAAATCTGTAGACTCATTATATATTTCGAATTAAAATAGGAGAAAGTTATTACCTTGCCGTGGGAGTGATTTCAGCGCTGTGGGCAGGGGACCGAGGATCGAGTAATGAGCCGAATTCGAGCCGGAAGTGTCGTTTGTGAATGGGCCCGCTTCAATGGCGAATTCCTGCACGTTGGGCATGGCGTGTCTGTGGTCTCTCATTATAGGCTTATCCGGTGCCAAGATGATTGCCAGCAATCGTTAATTGCGGGGGAACATGCGAAGGTCCACACCTACAGGAACGCCTGTCGCCGGTGACGCCAATTCCACAAGATGGAACAGATTGTCTGGTACATGTCGAAGAACAACGTAACACGAAAATGAGGGAAATTGTGTCATATTCAGGGCTTTCTTCCAAGTGAAATCTGCGACTGCATACAACTATGTGGAAATAAAATTTCATTTCGTTTATTCGTCACTGCGTACTTGTTGTCCCAGTCAATGAAATTACAATGCACTGAACACTATATCATAAAACTATTCCGATAAAGCAATTATTTTGAGATCTTAGAACCCACTCACAAAATTCAGTACAGTGAAAAATTTTGATTTGGAACTAACTTCAATAACGTCTTATTAATTATCAGGTTACGACTGTTTTCTCAAGTAAGAAAGGGGTTGGAAATAACATAACTGAATACAGACGGGGAGAGAGAGAGATGAATTATTTCAATTGAAGCTCAGACTAAGACCATGAAACGAAATTCAGAATATCAGTATAGAAAATGTAGACCAGAAGACAAAGAAATGATAAAAAGTTGAAGATAAAATCGTTTTTACATTCTTTCATACCCCTGGAATAAGCAGCCATGAAAACAGGAAAGAATCCATATCAAAGACAATTAAGTTATTAGATAAAAGGTAACTAATTAACAGGCAAAACTAAGCGATAAAATAAACACCACACAACATATCTGTAATCCGGCAATGATTGGATAGTGTCCGTTTAGTTTTCCCTATGTAACAGACCGTACGAGAAAGAGAGTTTTAAATATTTAATTTTCAAAAAGATATTAAAAACAGATATATTATTATTATATTAGTAAATCAGTTGTTTTTATAATTTCATTTCTTGATGTAATATAATTTTATATATCGCTTTCGATAGTAATTTTTAAAATTGTGAGAATCGATGTTTAGTTTACAGCCGTGATCAATACATTGCTTACTTTACGGCAAATAACATGAGACTCAAAAAATTGAAGCATCTTATGAGGAATATATTATCTAAGAATATTACTGTGGAAATTCAAAGGCATTAAAAATATAACTCGTCAGATATGCATAGTATAATGATAATTTTGTAAAATAGTCTAAAAACTTATCAGGCAGTTATTTCGTTGCTTTCTTCGTATTAAATTATGTTGAAATTGATAATATATGATAAAACGATTTAACGACAAATACATTTGAGCAAAAAGGGAATGGATATTTTATTTCAAGTCATCTCATCAATTTATTTTCCAAATTTTCTAAACTACACGTTTTCTATAGCTGCTAGTCGGTCCATGTAATTTATTAACAATGAAAAAAACATATTATGAGATTTAAAATGATGGATATTTGATATCACTAATAGTTGATTAGAGAATGTGAAGTTAACAACTGGAATAACATATTAGGAGAAAAATTAGTACTAGCTGAAGTTCCCGGCGTTGCTCGGGTTAACGTAAATAATAACGCAGGAATATAACGATAAGTTTATCACAGTATTTGGGGGTACACTACATCCATAGTTCTAAGGGTAGACTAAATTCATAGTTCTAGTCCAGAGGGATCACTGTTAGCTAGATGTCGGTGAAAGCACTCGTTCCATAAGTTTTTCAACAGCTTCTATTTCTGTTATCAAATCCAACATATTTTCAAACCTACATAATCAATGGCGCAAATTTGTCTAAATGGTAGTTTTTCTACAAAGAGGTGTAATTTTGACCCATTTTCGGGGTTCTGGGAAGAAAAGGTCATGTGACAAAAATTGAGAGTGAATCGAATTTACAATTAACTATGTGTCCTCGGAATTTTTCTATAATTAAAGTTAAAGGGGTACCAAAAACTATATTATTTTGTAGCTCAGAGAGGAAGGAGGGGGAGGGGGAGGAGGATGGCTCACCTTGGAAATAAAGCTATCTACTGATAGGTCTCGGTGCTTTGCTAGAGGCTGGGAAACAAACGAAACAAGTGGAAAAACAGAGGTTTTTTGACACTTTCACACATATATCTTCAGTATATTTAAAAAATTTAAAGGCCATGGGCAGCTTTGGACTCTGAGGAACACGTGTGCCAAGTTTAGTCGAATTCGGATCAGTAGTTTATACGCCTATAGCTGTGATATACTTACGGACGCACTGACAAAAGTTTTTAGTATTATAGATTGTGGCAAGTAGGAGTATTTTATATTTTTCGGTTTAGATTTATTTTTATTAATCATCGTATTGTATTTAATATAGGGAGGGGGTTAATTATTTACAAATTATTTTAACAAATTATATGCGCTTTTAACAAAAAATTATTACTAATCTTATTTATATTTAAAAAAACAGTTTGTTTGGTGGGTCCTTCGCACTATCTGCAATTATATAAATATATGTATTTGTTAAAGGGGATGATTTTTTAAATTTCAAAGGATTTCTCAGGGTTAATTATTAAGGTAACAACGTGCAGCAGAGATTTCATGTTCGTGACGAACCCTTTTCATCTTCTCAGCCATTCCGAAAGTTCTGCGTAGAATTGTTTCAGATCCGGTTGTGTATTTGACTTGTTGACGGAAGAAGGGTTTGATAATGAAGGAAAACACAGTTTTCCTCCTTCTTAACTACAACACACAGTTCCTATTACTTCGTTTCAACTTATAAGCAAGTCCAAAGTTCTGGGCAGCCTTGCTTGCGCTTCCTTCTCACTCATTAGTAACAATTCTCAGTTCCTCTTCTCGCCTCCCTTTCAACTCTCGATCAACACTCACTTATTAATTGTTCATTTCTATCTTGTCTCCTACTTCCTCGGTTCCTGTTCCCTTCTACTTCCAGGCAACACTCTGGCTCCCTGCTTCCTCAGCCTTCCAACGTATTTATCAACTCCGCTAATTTTTCGTCTCCTGACCTCCCAGCTAATATCTTATTTTCTCTTTCTCCAAGGAAAACGCCCCTTCACGTGACGCGTCTACACCAATATTTATGCGTCCTTTGTCCAGCGTGGGACAAAGATAAAAGTGTCCTTTGGAAATTTTGCAGGGTGAACGTCCCTTCAGCAAAACAACCCCAATTTCTTGTAGTTGCACGTAGACACGTTTTCCCCCGACGGGGAATTCCCACTTCTTGCCTGCCTGTCGCTGAGCTGTAACATTTCTGCTGAATTTCAACTGTTTAAAATGTAATCATGTGAATAAAATTAGGGAGGTCTCCTTTTGCGCTATAGTATGGGGTACTAACTTGGGTAAAAGATACTAAAGCATCGTTTTAGTCTCTTTATTTTTTTCACTCATATTTTCTGATTATTGCCTACTTATTTAATGCTATTAGTCATATTTTAATACAGACATTTTTAGTATTTTCAATAGTAAAATTGTATTTTAAGCCTTTTGAAAAAATGTATAACTTTTTAGAGGAATTAATAAGATGAATGAATTTTTAATTTTATGTAAATAGGTATATTTCTGCGGATAGTGAAGGAATGCAAATTTTCATAATACCACATAATAATATGCAGTGTTATTAGTAAATGTTTTGTCCTTAAAATACTGTTGGTGTAGTTTTACATTTTTAATAATTGAATATTACTTTTAGTGGCCTCAGAAATATCTCAGCTTTGTATAATCGCTGCTTTATAATTTAAACTTATACAGTTATTCGTAGGTAATAATTGTATGTCCTGCAGAGGCCGTTATGAGTGTACTGGAAATATGGTAAACAGTTAAAAGTTCCTTGCTTTCTTCAAAGCGCTGTGGGAAGTGTTGCTATGAGCAATATATCGCCCTTAACACGCTGGACCACACATTACTGACTCTGCATCTTTTACTTTCCAACAAGCATTACAACACTATCTTCCTCACTAATGTAGCATTTCTTTACGAAGGTGTTGCCCGAAGCCCGTTACGCCGTTGTTCATAACACATTGCAACAGCCCAGCACTTAGCGAGTAATATTACGAGCGCTATGTTATGTATGCAAATCACTCGCTAAGTCCGCTCCAGCTATTAGACCTCAAACCAAGTAACATTTATCCACGTTGAAGTATTTGCCCACTTGTTAACCGCAGGGAATAAGAAAAACCTACCCTCGCAACACGCTCCTCGTATTGCTCTAATGAAATTAAAGTGTTATTACACGTTTTACGCAATCTGCACAGGTTCAAGGTTTAGTGTAAAAAGTGTTTCTATTTTTATTCCTCACCTGGTGATGGTATTTCTTCCTGTGTGTGGTCTTAAGTGTTATCCTCTACCGTTGTCCTGAAATGTTGTAAAATAGGGGCCGACGACGTTCGTACACATGTCGTCGGGGTTTGAACGATTACAACGGTTATTGTTGCTTCGTCTAGACGGAAAAAATTCACTGCCACTTAACGCAATGGATTATGCCACGTTGGTCATTAGCGCCTTTTCACGACGGGGAAAAAACCGTGAAAATATTGCAATTTCTTATTTAAAGACGTTAGTCCAATTATTCAGATGTAAATTTTTTACTTTGTTAAAATTGAAAACGCTATTTTTACGTAATAATAAATTTTTTGATACAATAAAAGGATCTATAAGTATGATTACCCATTTAAAATACAAATAGATGGCATGAACGTGGTCCTGAATAAAGAGTTCAATATTAGGTTTAATAGAGGAAATGGAGTGTAGTTTGGGAAAGAGTGGAATAACAAAGGGTGTTACATCGGGAAGGGATATTTTTACGGAAGTTTAGGAATTCTGATACTTCGGAAGCCTAATAACTAGTAGATATAAAGAGTAGGATAGGACAGGCAAGGAAGACTTTCGCGAAATAGAGGAATTTACTTACGAGGAATACAATTGTGAATATTAGGAAATCGTTGCTAAAAATGTTCGTATGGAGCGTGGGTGTGAAACGTGGACGATAAAGAGTTGCGGAAAGGAAAAGGATAGAAGCCTTTTAAATGTGGTTGAGGAGGAAAGTGCTGAAAATCAGATGGGTGGATAGAACCACTAACGAGGAAGGTCTAAACAGAATAGGGGAAGAGCGAACAATATGAAGGACGTTTACGATGAGAAAGGATAGATTAATAGACCACGTTTTAAGACATGAGAGTCTTGTAAAACTAGCATTAGAGGGAAGTTTATGGGGTACGAAGAAGAAGAGGGAGGCCAGTGATTAAATACGCTAAGTAGAATAGGCATGATGGGGAATGTGCTAATTATGCGGAATTGTAAAGCTTGCGCAAGATAGGTTAACATGCAGAGTTGCATCAGACCACCCATTTACAACAAAGAACAGTTGAATTTAGTATAATAAATCATTTACTAACTGAAATCTAATATAACGCTCAAAATCTGTTTTCAAAACATTTAAATCAACGATTAATTCACGGAAATTCTTAGTTTTTTATTTTGTTCGTATAACGTTTCGTCCACAATTTTGGAAATGTTCAGTAAAGACTAACGTCATTAAATGTATTTTGTAGTTAATAACGGACAAAGCTTTTCTTTTACAACCAATTACGAATTGAAATAGTCAATATATCTTTAAAATATAAATTACTCAAATTTGAATTGAATTAAAAATAGACTTTTAGTTTGAATTGTTGTAAATACATCTTAATAAAACGTATAGTCAGCACAGATTTTTTTATTATATAATAGATACCGTCATAATAAGTATTAAAAATCAGAAGATAATAGATCATAATATACTCAATATAATAGAAAATGTTATAATTCGTAATCAAAAATTATTTGAATACTTAAATTAAATAAAATTATAATTTACCAATTTGACTACTTATAAAAAATTCTGTTATATCACTTGTTTATAATATGGTACATTTAAAGACATTACTTTTTATTAGTTGGATTTGCTAATTAAATATAAAGAAATTTATTTTACAACGAAATTTCCTCCACCTAGATTACTTATAACATTTGAGCAGAAACTGGTATGGCTCTGATATAAAATTACTGAATAATTTTTTTTGCGGAACATGATGCTATACATTAAATTAACTGACAATTACAGGCGACAAAGTTACTATTTAATTCATATGACGTTTCGCCCTCATTGGTTTCCACTTTGACAGGTTTTGCGACGAAGTTTATGGAATCGGGGTGATGTAAAATTAGCTTAATTGGGTTTTTAAAATTTTTAAATAAAAATTAAACGTTGTATAATTTTTGAAAACTTTTACTGTTCACTCTGCTATTCAATTATTTATCAAAATCTGAAGATATAGTATGATATTTTAATTCTCTGGGTTATAACCGTGGGCCGTGAAGCAGACAATAGCGTACGGCCAGGAATACATGCATGTTCTTCAATCTCGTTTCCAGGTCGATAAAGGAAAACGGAGTAGTGATGTCAGATTATTTGCTACGTCAATTACTTGCAATGGAGGCATCTTGATTCTCATTCGAGAAATCAGCATTTACAAGGTGAGATGGATCTCTAAGGAATCTGCAACTAATATCGCCCAAAGTTTGAATTCTGAACTAAAACTCTTTCGAATTCTCATATCCGTAAAATCCATCACATTCAATTCGAAATTGCTAATTAAAACTGATCGAATCGTTTCCAAAGATATCTCCTGTTATTTGGCTCTGATCCGTTGTCAACCGTTAGACCAATAATTTGGAGTTTTTTTATTTAGAATTCACGGAATTGTGACAACCAATTACTTCTACTTATCATCTTATTCGTGGGTAGAATTTCTTAGAAGATTCTCAAAGTATCTTTCCCTACACGATTCACACGCTTCGTTTCGTTCCCCAGGTCAGTGGCATTTGGGTCTCGCTAATCCTCTGTGGTATGTAAATAGCACGTACGGTTCTCAAAGACGCGACATACCGTAGTCAGATCTTCACCTGATGCCTTATTTCTTCACCAATATATATTACTAAATATATATTTCATCTTTAAATATTTGCAAACAAAGTCATTTAAATGACACACAAGAAACGTTCATCATCCAGCACAAAAGAGATATATTAAGGAAATGCACGGTCCAAAGGCACTTGGTCCACTCGAAAATTATATATCAGAATTGAATTCTGGGGATGCTCCAGTGAGTCAAATACGACAATAGTAAGGAGACAACATTCAATACTACCTCATAGCACATCATGTTGACCTGAAAATACTATTTAAGTCATAACTGACAAAAGTATTTATGAGCAAATGAAACTGTACCCTTTTAATTTAATAAAAACATGAATTATTGAATTGCATTAACGTCTAAGTCTTCCAGAATATATATTAACATTTCATTCGACTTACATATTTTTATAATATTATGTAAATTATAGGCTATTTACATGAAATGCATTAACAGATATTTATGATATTTGCACTTACTTAACACTCATTCTACTCGTGCATTCTTTTTAGTTGGATTATTTATTTATGCTTGTGTATCTTTCGTTAGTGTTTTAAATATTTTTTATTCCGGGGTACAATTGGTTTTTGGGTTATGTTGGCTTGTTTTAATTTTTGGAGACAAATTTTGGTGTATTTATTAATAAACGGAGTGGGATACGAGTTATTTTGCAGGATATGTTGAGGTTTTCTTTGTGATATTTTGAGTGGGCAAGTTTCCGTCAAATTGTATATCATGGCTATAATTTAAGATTCTGCCCGAGTAGGTGGTTATTCTATACCAATTAGTGTGTATTGTTTGGTTTTGGACTATAACTGTGACATCTAAGAAATTTAAGGATTTATTTCTTACCATTTCATAGGTGAACTGGAGATTTTTGTGCTAGTTGTTAAATTGATTTAATAATTGTTGAATGTTGTCTTTACGAATGATGCAAAATATATCATACCTGTGGTAGGACAAAATTTGGAAATTTAATTTCGAAATACAAGTGGTTTCTAGATCTCTCATTTCTACTTCAGCGAAGAATGGGGAAAGGGGGTTAATTTGTTGATATACTACTCAATTGAAGGTGAAAAGGTGGAGTTTAGGATTATGTTGATTAGGGATAAGATGATATTGAAGGGTATGGAGGTTAATTTTGAGAAAAGGCTGTCCCAACGTTTGGAGAAGATTTGGATAATTAATTCATTAGGAAGAGAGTTAAACAAAGAAGTTACGTCATGTGAGAGGAGTATGTGATCATTAGGGATTTTAATGATGTTAATGAACTGGAAAATTTTTTGCATTGTGTGGTTGGGTTCATCATTGAGTCCTGCTTGTAATAGTTTATATGGAAAAGTGGATACAAAATGGAGTGGACTACCTGAGGAAGAAGCTACGAATCTGTAAGATTGATTTGGTTTATGTAGTTTTGGTAGACCGTAGGCTCTTGCTAAATTGGCCGATGTGGTGAACAATTTATGGAACGTCAGGCTATCATTATGATTGTCCACTTTAAGCTTCTTAATTATAAGTTTACGTTTATCTATTACAATGGTGATTATGTTGTTATTATTGTGTACTTTAAATATTGTTATGGTGCTACTAAGCGAGGTTTCTACTTTGTCTATGTAGTCTGATTTGTCAGTCGCTACCGTTATAGGGCCTTTATGGTGAACATTATGTTTGGATTTTTTTGTCGGAAGACAGTAACTTTAATGTTACTAGTCAATTGGTTGAAAAATCTTTATTTTTATCATTTAATAAAAATATATATTATCTCTAAGAGAAATATTTTTTTGGCGCTATTACAGTAGTAAGGGTTGCCTAGAAGTTCTCAGTGAGAGCCGTAATTTGTATGTGTAGTTATTTTACATTACGAGCCATTTCACTCTGATTAATGCAGAATTTTGCCATTTCAAATGCATTATAAATATTTAATATCTTATACGATGAAATGAATCGCGTCTTGGTACTGAAGAATTTAATTTTAGATGTTAGCTTACAGTTGTGTTATAGAAGCTGCGGAGTTTTACCATGTTTTCAAAACAAAAAATAGTAGCTCCAGTTCATATACTTACACAGCACACCTGATACAAAAACCGGTTCCATCTTATTTTTCTCTTTATTGAATTAACAGGCGTAAAACAAAACCGGTCCATAGATCAGATTTGAAATGAATTAAGATCTAAGATACATAATAACAACGTATTCTTGAGACTTTACTTTTTATTATTCTTTACATATTAAACACATACAGCATTTTCTGTTAACAAGCTCGTCCAGGAATCATAAACGAGAATAATTGGACATGAGAACAATTCCATGGGTTTAAAACAAGGCTTTAGCAAGGAAACATAATTATATAAAAATAAATGTATCACAGTGTGTTTTACGGTTGAACATAGGGCACTTGTAACGTTTAGTTGCTGCAAAACCGGTGCAATGAAAAACAGTTGCCTGACTGGTGTTGATGATTTATTGGACTTTCAGACCAGCCACAAGCAGAATGACTCACCCTGCGATCAGGGGCGTCGCACCTGCTTCCTTTACGGTTACTTTCTACAGCCTACTTCTACATCTCTCCCATTATCTCAACACCTACTACAATGTAGATCTTTCATGAGTTCTTGTTCCGTTCTTGTCTGAATCGTAGGACATCTATATTGAACTATGAATATAATTTCCGGTGCTTTGTTTATCATCGAGTCCTTCTGATGTATTTTTATATATAAAATTCCAGTGTACGTGTGATCATAATTCAACTCCTCCTAAACGGATGACCGATTTTGTTGATTTTTTTCTATTTATGGGGTCAACTGGATGATTTTTATTTGTATTTCTTCGATTTTTTATTAATTTTCCGATAAAATTAATTTTTTTGTATTTCTTGCTTAAAAAATGTATATTTAAATTATCTACCTGATCATTCGACTTACGCGTCAATACATATGTACAAGTTCGTTGCGCCGTAGCTTGGCATTGTTCTATCATTTCGATTTGGCATTGCTGAGCTGTGATTCCGTGTACTGGAATTACGTGTCTACTAAGTGAATTATTTATTGACTAATTTGACATCGAACAAACGAATAGTATTTGAAATAGTATTCTGTACAAATGTGCATTGCTTCAATTACGATTTATACAGCGGTATTCCATCTAGCCTCCTAAATAAAGAATTTTATTTTCAGCGTTCATTTGTGCGATTTGGTTTAAAGGGAGCGTTAAAAGGTAAATTTTTAAAAATTGATTAACACTTTAAAGGCCTTCACACAAGACAGTATTCACAAATAGTAAAATTACAAACATTTGCAACCAATAAAATAATCCCACTTGTGTTCAAAGAAACATAACCTTATCTCGTCATCGTTTCTATATACAGGAGCTTTTAAACATATTTACACATTATTAAAAATTATTACAATAAAAAGCACTTCGTTTTAATCCAAAATTATAATTACGATGGGATTTATCTTTTCATCATCGTAGATTAAAGGAACTCAATGAACAATGTTAAGAAAAAATTAATTTTTAAAAACGAAATTATTCACGTTGAGCTATCTGTCATTTCTTAAAAATTCGTTTAATGAATATACATATCCTAAATTGCTTATTTTACAAGATATTTAATTTACTGCTATTATATTTTTGTATAATCAGGTGCAAGAATAGAAAATACGAAAATTTAAAGTACACTACCCACGGTGGAACTGAAAGCATACATTTCTACATTCCTAATTGTTTTAACTACCGGAGAAATTATAAGTTTAATTGGGGACAGAAAATATACATTACAATGGAAATTTCAACAAAGGTTTGGACATAAATAAAAAGAACGTAGAAATTTGTGAGTACTTTATGAATTATGTGAATCGAAATTATATTAATCCAGGAATTATTTACCATTTAATAATTGAAATACATCCCAATTTGTCATAAATACATTGAATTATTATTTTGTTAAAATGATTACAATTACGACGTTTCCTCATACTTTGTGAACTTCATCGGGCAACTACGTAAACAAATTTTAAAAAATACTTATAATGAGTACACAACATTTATTTGCAATATAAAGTGTAATTTTCAATCAAATGTTTTTGCTTACAAATTTGGCTGCATTTAAATTATTGTACTTAATATCAGATAAAATTTTCTTTGTACTTAACATGTAATTCCTGTCACATGATGGTTTTCCAATACGTAACATTTTATATTTAAAGCAAATAAAATGAATATAATATATCTAAAAGATTAGTTACAAGCTTTGTTAAATGAGGTTTGTCAAAAGCAGTGTTTTTTCGGTGGAACTTTTTTTCATAAATACCACTATCTGCCAGTTAATGAATATTGGTAGTAATTAAATGAAAATACATTATGCCAAGCTTCTAATAAGGAAAGGAAAAAGACATACTAAATATAAATCACACTTAAAAAATCGAGAACTTACGTTCATAGACAGTAAAGTAATTGCATTTTAATTGAGATGTAACTGTAGACTTTGTGAAGTTTAATGAGAGAAAATGTATATGCAATAGAATGTCAAAGAATGTTAAATTAATTAATTCAATTATTTAAATCTAACCGTTGCACTGAAATATCTCGCGATTTAGAAAATTATAAAATAAATTTATTACTAACCAATTAAAATTTCAGAAATACCACAACATTTAAAATCTTTTGTACAGTAAAAGAGAAAATCAAACGCAGTTCAATTAGAACGCCATTAGTTTCAATGCCTGAAATCGATTAAAAAGAGCGGTGAACGTTTACTGAAATATCTTAGATTGAAAGGACGTATTTCAAGTTCTTTATCACCTAAAAATTTATAACATATAATAAAAGCAATAAAGTCGTCAACATGTATTACAATATTTACGATAACCTTACCAATTTCCAAAACAGATTCCAATGAACTCCAAAAATATTATTATTTTAGTTTTTATTATAGTTACAGATAAAAACTGTGTTGATCATCAAATTTAAAATCACAACAAACTTAATAAATGACAAGGAGGTCCACCAAAAAGATATTTTGAAGCAATCAATAATTGAACGTCTAAATCCCCTTGAATGTAGGCCTCTTTGTAGTACTACCACGTTCAATCCGTACATTTTACAAGCAAAAATTGGTATTACATATTTCAGTTGTCACATATTAGTGATTCCATTCAATTATTTACAATTAATTACAGCATAAGGGTTCGTGGAAATTTTCCTCTAAAATCCGATATGAAGAGAACTGAAGTGCAGAAAAATGTTATATCTTTTAATTACCATATTTTAAATATTCGTACTCTTACTTAAATTATATGTATAATTATATATTCGTGAATTCTTTGCAAGTTTCACAACATGAGGCATGATAACAACAGCTGCAGTATCTGAGCAGCGGGTATTAAATGTAATAATTTTTTAATATAGTTTTAATTATATCTGAAACAGACCAATAGATTGTAATAAACAGTAAAAATATATTTGGATGATTTATTTCTCTTAAGCTTCGCATCCTGTTCGCTCCGCAGCTGTAAAAATATTTGACACTAGCTGGAGACCCGGTGTTGACCGGGTATTTATTAATGTTATCCCCGTACATTATTTAATTCTCGGTCAACACATGACTAAACCGGCATTAGAAACGTCAAAATATGAACCTCAAATATATCTCGACAGTTAGAACTATTCCCGGTACAATGACAGGACTAAAAATATTTTCAGTACTTGGACGTAATAAAATTTCTGCCCCACTTTAGGGATAAAGTTTTACTTATATGGAATGTTAAAGGTCATAATGTAACAGCGATCCGCTTTACACCGGTATCGACCTCAAAATTAATATTTTCCATGTTATTTTCATATGACTCATTTCCACCCCCCACCCCTCACTTCCTGAAAGAGGTTGATATTATACACAAATATTTTCGAGGAAAACACTATAACATTAATTGACCTCAATAATTCTTTTTCGACTCAAATATGAGCCTTTATTACATATAAAAATTTCACTAATTCCACCCCTCCCCCTAGGGGAGTTGTTCGGAAGCTATACGCCAAACGTTCATACGTAATTGTTACGTTTGACCGTCTGTTTTTTTCGCCTCACGTCTGAACCCGACGGCATGGTTCTTCCGGAGCCGTGGTAGATCTAGTTCGCGAAATTCTTATACTTTTAGCCTCGAAACGCTGCATACTCTCTTCTTCAGTCTCATTGTCTCGAAGATTATGAACTCTACTTGCGTTACACGTATACCGACCGAAATTTTAACGCCTCACTGTTTGCATTTTTATCACTAACAAACATATAACACATAAAAAAAACTAAGTTTTGCTGTTGCGAAAAAAAAAGTAATTGAATACTAATGAATGTCAATCTATTAATACTGTATGAACACGTCCGTCCAGTCAGGCGGTTGAGCTTGCGATCGCTTCACGGCAAACCTTATAAGTCGCAGTTGGTTTTCCACAGGTTCCGCTTTCTCATGTTTACAACAGATGAGATATTGCTCTCCCTCTCTCTCATGCTGGTTTATGAACGGCTAATACGACTTTTAACTCGCAGTTGATTTTTACACCGTCTTTCGCACGGCAATTCAATGGATTTATAAACATTTACATTAATATCTTCTGAACTCTGCAAGGTATCGAAATGAAACATACACGAAACTATAAGTTAAAATTCCTGTTTCAATTCCTGACATTTTCATTGAATCCCGTTGAGCCGTTTTGGAGCATAAACAGATCAAGAGTATAAGCGACCCACATTCACGTTGGAGATTCAAACGGGCGGAGATAAGGTAGCCTTCTGGTAAATTATTTTAATAGTATAAAATTTTTAAACTTTTACGTACGTCTTTTTTTAAATTTTCTTTTATACAAAACTAGTCCCTACAGTAACGAACACAACAAAAAATAATAATTAAACAATTTGGTGTGGTCGTTTAGTAGTTATGCGCGTATTTACATTACATATATTTACATTTACATATATATATATATATGTATATATATATATATAAATATATATATATAAATTTATTTTCACTTGAAAAACAGCAACAACTCGTGTTCCACTCTTTGCAAATATGCAGAAGAACTGAATTTAATAATGTATTGAATGATGGAATTAAGTTCCATTTGGTCCAAATATTTTATCAATGTGTTGTATCCGATCCCTGGCTCCGCGCTGTTTCTAAACACCGCTGTCCTTTTCCTTTCAATACGACGCTGTTAAATAGAGAATGTAAAAGTTTTTTTTGCATTAAGTTAAAGCTTTTATTATCAGGTGGAGAGTTTGTGTACACAAGAAGACACGTTCGACTAATTCTGAGCCGTAAATCTTGGCGTATTACAATGGCAGTGCAAACAAGCCAGCCATAATACAAACTTGATTTACAGCCCACGCGGACATAAAAACTTAAATAATAAAATCAGGGCGGCAGATTTACAGAGTCGTTCGTCGTGCACAGGAGCAAGTATTTAACAGTAGCCTTGTACTATTGTGAGTGGAGGCCGTTCCGTTCTCGTCACAAAGGAGCCGGGTTCGACGACCGGCTAAATGTACCATCAAATGTTTAAACACTCTAATATTTGTCATTTAACCAAAGAACCACAACTGACATTTAATCGTGTGGGAATATTTCTTGAGATGGTCTCATAAAAGGAACAAGAGTAGAGAAATATAACACATGTTCCTATTGTCTTTTAACTGAGAATTTGATATTTTTTCTAATGTACTGTTTTAGTGGTGATTGTGAAATTACTTGCACACTTAAATTTATCGCCCAATTTATCCACTCACGTTCTATTTATTCCTAAAAATACAGCACTTTTTTTCCAGAAATTATCATAAAAAAGTATCCGGGAAAATATAGCGACAAATTATGCTATCCACAAATGAAAACGAAAATGAACCTGGAAAGCAATATGATCCATTCTGACTCTGGTCAGATCATAGCTTATTTACGTAGAGAATAACTACAGCATAGTTTTCTGACTTTAAAAGGTACAGTAAAGACGGCCAATAAGTCAGCACAATTTATTTAAAAACGAAGTTCGTCTCCTTTTTGAGATTTCCTCAGGCGTAAAATGTAGCAATTCATCATTGACTTCCGTCGCAACCATCGCTGGAGATGGTCCGTGACACTAAATTCTTCACATATAATTCATGAAAGTCTTCACATGTACATTCAATAATCTTTTCGGCTGAGGGAGCTAAGAAGTAAATATGATGAATTGTAAAATTTTACGCTTGAGGAAATCTAGAAAAGGAGACGAAACGTCGGTTTTGAATAAATAGTTTTAAATTTATTTGCTGGCTTATTGGCCGTCCTTTTATTTCTCAGACAATAATTAGAAAAATATTTCCTCGTGCTTAAGGAAACCCCGACTCGATATCTACTAGTACAGACTTAAACGGTATCGAATTATAAAGAATGACTTTAATAACCTAACATATAGCAACCTAATTTCCTAGTACCGTTCTCGTCCAGTATTTAAACTGAGGAAGAACGGAATTCGTAGAGACTCACAAACTATTAAAATATTGAAATATGAGGTTATCGATTATAAAAACCTCTAATTTAAGGCGCTGTTAATATTTATCCTTAAACAACTAGTATCTTCAGTTCAAAACGAAATATTTATAACACTAAAAACCTTTGTCAGTGCGTCCGCTACTATGTATGCCCCAGCTACAAGCAACCAAACTATTGGTCTAAATTTGACCAAATTCTGTTCTTCAGGGCTCGAAACTGCCCATGGTCTTTAATTTTCGTAAATATACTGATGTTATATATGTAAAAAAAAGTGAAAATCTCACCAAGCACCCTAATTTTCTCGTGGCCCGATCTCTGTTGGTTGCTCTAAGGTTGGTTCAAGGAAAAGTAGTTTTGTTTAGACACAGAATGGTGGAACTGTGAATGTTGTTACCCTCAAGTACTTTAATGATATTTTTTTTAATTGCATTACTGCTTTATAATTTACATGAAACCAAGAAACGCTGAATACTTCAGATAGTTCTTTTCTATATATGTTTATGCTACTTTCTTAAGTCCACTTTAAACCGCAGTGTTATGTTATATTTCAACATTTTTTATATCAATATAAATTAAAAGGACTCATTTACAGAAAAAATAGAAGTTTTATTCAATTACTACTACGTTTGTTCCTCAAATTCCGGACTTCATCATTTAAAAATAAGTTCCTTCAGATTTATGATTTCAAAAACAAACATTTCATACAAATAAATTAAAATATATAATTTGAATATTTATGTTTTCAACGAAATATTGAAACACCCATCGACTGTCAGGTCTTTAGCGACCACAGGTACAGTTTTTAATATTATTATACAATTATTTATTTACATATTATTTACAATTATTAATTTACAACATAAGGTACTGGTAATGTCCTTTTTTCTGTTCATTAACCACTAATTAATTATTTATTTCATTACATATGATTTCTGAAGAAATTTGTTTGTACCTGATGAAGCCCTAAATTAAATGACGAAACGCGGTAGGAACTCATAAATCGTCTACTTTGTTTGTAAAATAGTAGTGAAGAAATAAAAACCCTGCGGTTTACCGATGATACTATAGTGTTAGGGGAGTCAGAAAAATACTTGAAAAACAAAATAACTGGCATGAACGTGGTCCTGGAGGAAGAGTACATCAATAGAGGCGAAACCAAGGTGATAGAGTGAAGTGTAAGAAAAAGTGGAATAATAATGATGTTATATTGGGAAAAGTATATTTTGAAGGAGGTTAAGTAATTCTGCTACTTGGACAGCATAATATCTAGTATAGTAGACATAAACAGAAGGATAGAACAGGCAAGGAAGACCTTCGCGAAAACGAGAAATTTATATAAGGGTAATATAACTGTGAATATTAGTAAATCATTGCTAAAAATATTCATATGGAGTGTGGTGTTATATGGGTGCGAAACTTGGACGGTAGGAGTCGCAGAAAGGAAAAAAATAAAAGCCTTTGAAATGTCGTGTTATAGGAGAATGCTGAAAATCAGATGGGTGGATAGAAAAACTAACGAAGAGTATAGTAAAATTAGCATTAGAGGTGTGTGGAGTTCGAACAGAAGAGGGAAGCCAAGCAGATTAGGGTGGATGTTGGGTGTAGAAAATATGTGGTAATGGAAAGGCTTGCGTAAGAGGATTTCAACAGACCGGTCTAAGGACTTGTAACGAACAGAAACAGCTCCTCGGGTTTTAGCGGCGGAATCAAAACAAAGGAGGCAGCGGATCACACTAGGGCTATAAAACCTAGACTCGGCGTCTCGGCAAAATTGTGTGAGAATCGGCGACCGGGTGGCATGTTTTCCACAAGTGCAACCATGGATATTATTGGAGGAGATCCATCCCTGTCACCTTGGTGATAGATGTCGCAGAAGTGGGGAAGAAGTTTTAAAGAGGCAGGCAGAGACTTTTTAGGAGGAGATTGGTGGTAGAGAATGGAATGAGCAGATTGATTGGTGATCAGATTAGTGGCATGAGATTGATCAGATTGGTGGTAGAGAGTAAATTTGAGAGATGCAGAGATTGGTGGAGAGACAGATTGGTAGAGAGGGAATTAGAGAGATTGGTGGTCGAGAGCGGTGAGATGAGAATTGGTCAGATGGTGCGAGAGCGGTGAGATGGAATTTTGAGGCAAATTTTGGAGGAGAATGTTTGTAGAGTGGTGACGATCTGGAGAAATGACGAGGAAGGAGCTGGAACCTGCACTAGGACGATTAGGTAAACTACTGCATCTGTAACTCTTTCTAATTTTCTGTTTTCTGCCAGATCCGAGTGGTTTAGTGTATTGAAATATCTATTCTATGAGAAGGACCATAAATTGTGACACTGAGATGAGTTTTAAAATTGTCAGTGTTTAAGTAATTAATATAAACCATTTTATAAATATATGTGTAGTTATTATTGAAAATAAGTGCCAGCGTAGTTATTGAAACTACTAAAAATTTGTAATTATTATTGTAAATATGTTCTGTTTTGTTAAAGTAAATTGTTTGATGATATTATCATAAATTCTCAACATTTTTTAATTATGAAAATTAGTATTCCCCCAATATTTTCATTACAGAATAAATACCACAATAACAACAAAAATTAACTTTATGAAAATTATTGAGAAAATGTGAAATTAAAAAAATTCGGGTTATTAACTATAAATAAAAATTGTTGCTCTTCTTGAGTGTTAAAAAATTCTAAAATTATCATTTAATCATTAAAAAATTGAGGTATACAAAATGAATAAATCTTCTAGGAGAGAATTATGAACACAGAGCGCTTCAAGACTGGGTAGCAGGCGACGAAAGGAAAAGAGGTATGTTTAAGCTCCAGGTGTAGCGATGGGAGAGGGAGGCAGGTTTTGGAAATAATTTATCCGAAACGGAAATTATGTACGAAAGTAGTATAAAATTACTACAAATGGTGGAATCTGGATGAATCAAAGTGAAAGTAAAATTATAATTTAGTAAACAGTATTCAGCAATATAAATGAAGTATGCTGACAGAAATAATGGTTGCGTTGTCCGCGCAACACTGTGAGTTTAGTATATGTGGCAACAGTGGCGGCACTGCTCACTTCATTAGCGGCGCGGCACTCTCTGCAGCCATCTTGCCATAACTGATTTACGACACGGCTCTGTGCGCTAACGAACCGCAAGAAACAAACAACGGGGCTCGCTTTGTCTTGCGCTCAATTAGCGCTGTATCAATGCGCCGCTGAAGAATGTCGCAATTAGAGGGCGATGGCAGACTCGCCGCTCGCCCAATCAAATTATCGCGCCACTGCGCAGGCTGTGCGCTCATCCACCATCTTGTTCAGAAGCGTCCATGAGTCACCACGTTCGTAGTGTCTGGATCTACTTATACTCTGTCCTAGGAGGTGTCAATCGGTCATACCTTTACCGTGACGAGAATTTTTCGTTAGCTGAAACAATAAACTAATGTGGCGTGCAGAAGATAATATGGGAAAAATACAGTGCGTTGTCATAAAGGATTGTAGGCTAGAAACCAGTATAACAATTGGACAATTTTCTGATGTGAAGGAACTCGGCTCGTATTCAAAAAAGAAAGTAAAATCTTGATTGTATCATCGGGAATATTCTGGCTCATCTCATACTTTTGTTAAACGTATATTTGAGCACTCTTGGTTTTCAGATCTACCGTTTGTGTCTGTTCTACATAATCTTCATTGATCTTCACAGTTAAAGCAAAAGAAAGAAAGTGACTTAATTTAATTCACCATCTTTTCACAGTTCCATTAGATTTTTTTTAACTATAGTTGTCATGAAAATCGCATGTCTCACACTGATGGATTCTGCATTTGCTGACGCCATGCTAAAAGAAACCTCAAAGTTATGTTGTTGTCTTTGTTGAAGCCAACTGGTGGTAATTCTCCTCCGTAAGAGGTCCAGTAGACCAAATGAATCCTTGGAAAAACACCAGCAGTTCAATCTAGTTTACAAAACGCACCTTGTTAAATGAGACAGAATATAGAATAGGTGGGGAACTAATTCCAAAGGTAACCAGCTGCAAATATCTGGGAACATATTTCAACAACAGACTTGAAAGGGAGGAACCTGTGAATTTCACGGCCCGACCAATTTTGGAATACGGGGCGACTTGTTGGGATCCCTATAGAAAAAATTAAATAGACTCATTAGAGAAAGTTCAGAAAAGGGCTGCTAATTTTGTGTGAGTAGGACCGGGCCATAGAAATGAAAAAGTAGAACAAATAGGTTGATATTGTCAGAAAGGAGGGAGAAAGCAAGGCTGCATTTGCTATTCAAAGCTTATACGGGGCAAAAACCGTGGATTGGAATTAGCTCCAAAATGCAAAAGCCCAGTTATATAGGTAGATGGGATCATCAATTCAAAGTAAAATGTAGAAAGCAAAAAAAAGATGTTGGCAAATTCTCATTCCTAAATAGGACCATCAACGACTGGAATAATTTACTCCTGTGGGAGTGTTTGGAGGAAATCCTCTTCAGGAAAATAAATTCAGGACAAATCTCAAAAAACGTGTGATGTGGGTATTTTGAATAATATAAATGCATATTCGAATTTAAATGTTTAAGTCAAAGTGAAGTGAAGTGTTAACATAATTATTGCAGGGGTATAGAAAATTTAAAGGACTATGATTATATTTTTAGATGTTTTTCTTTAGATTAGGAGTAATTATGTTTAAGAAATTTCATTTTGTATCTGCCATGGGGTTTGAGCCCAATTGTAGACTAACAATAAATACAAAAAGATTTTTGGTGAACACACGATGCACTATTGCACAGTCAATCTTGACAAGGTTTACATTACTTCCACGCGACAAACGCTACGGTTCATATCTGAATAAGGTGTTAGGTACTTAGAAGAATTAAGTCAAACACTCCAAGCTTCATTGGTAATCTTCTTCTTTAATGACATGGATAAATGACGAAGAGTTTTCTTGACACGTGGTCAATAAAGTTGCGGACCAGAAAGGTCTGGGTTTCAAGCATAATTTTTTAGCGACGTTAGTGGACGAATGTCAAATAGTGAATCTGAAGAATGAATAGAGTAAGAATCGGAAATACAGAAATACATTTAATTAGGGGATTGCTATGTATTCAATTTACTGTAATTTGAAAATATGTATACACTTGTAATTATAGCGAATATTTTATTCTTATATTACTGGTTTTCAAATTGAGTAAATACAGTGCTTGTTCGCAGTCAGAAAATATATTAAGAATTATCGTGGTCTTTTCAACAACCAGGAAATATAGACTGAATTTCAATGTTTACAGACATCTATTAAACTAGACGATTATGTTGTTACTGGAAATAGCAAATTATTACCTTACGTTTACAGTGGATGAGAGTTTATGATAGGCTTGTTTTTGCCTTACACTGTAATTTATTTGCTTTTCCTCGTGTACTTCTCCTCTGTGGTAATAGTAATATGTTGGAATTTCATTATATATGTTTTTTTAAATAATTGAGATTTAATAATTTGCTGGCCTTTATGGAACTAGTTTATATTCTTGAACACGAAATAATTGCGACTTAAAATTTTTATGACGTAACTCACGTTGAACGTATAGTTTTAATACGTCTGATGTTTCCTAAAATAAATTTTAAGAACAATAATTGTGTTGAGCTGAAGTTTCGCATTTTAAATGTTAAATATTTAAAGGAAGAGAAAGTTGTAACAACAATTACGCATACATAGACCTAATATCAAATTACTTGAAATAAGTAATAACGAATGATTTAACATAGTTTACAACTTAAACTTCAGTTCAATATTAATCAGCACCATGAAGGAGTAATATTTAACTTAATAATAGAAATAATAATAACAGGAAAAGAAATAAAAACCCTAAAGTTTCCAATTGAAATTTGTGGCTTTAGGATAAGATTTGGAAACCAAGAACCATTAACATGGTCCTGGAGAAATAGTACAACATATGGATTAAGAGAGGGAAATTTAAGGTAATGTTGTGTGGTATGGGAAATAGTGGAACAGCAAATGGTGTTATATTGAGAAGGGGTACTTTGAAGGAAGTTCAGGAATTCTTCATAATCGATAGGAACGGTAGAAGTATTATAAACATAAAAATTAGAATAGCACAAAAAAGAAAGGCTTTCGGAAATAGAGGAATTTACTAACGGATAATATAAGTATCTTTACTAAAAATGTTCGTATGGAGCGTGGCGTTACATGGGTGCGAAACCTGTACAGTAGTAGTTGGAGAAAGGAAAATCTTATGAAATGTAGTGCTTTAGAGAAATCAGTTGGGTGGATAGAGTAGCTAACCAGGAAGTTATAAGCAGAAAAAGGGGAAAGAAAACAATGTGAAGGGCTTTGACCAAGAGAAGGGATTAATGGGCCATGTTGTGAGACAGAAGTGTCTTATAATTTATCATTATAGAGAAGTGTGTGGGGTAAGAACAAGTGGGTTGCCGAGATAGGGATAAGATAAGCAGATAAGAGAGGATGTCGGATGTGGAAGTTATGAAGAAATGAAAAGCCTTGCGCAGAATCTTTTAACATAAAGGGTTGCTTCAGTCCAGTACAAAATACCTGTCGGAAATTTGTATTTGCGACTTGATTTCCTTTCCGCCGTAATTCGCAATATTACCATTTACCTTCAGTACTTGAAGCCGTTCACGCTTTTATTACAGCGTAACATTCTTCCTGCACAGTAGGCTACCACACCATACATTACAGGAAGTCGGGAAGTAACAAACATCGACAATGTTTATTCACGTGACGACATATTACTATTATTCCATAACATTGGGCAAAGACCGGTATCATTCCTTAGAATACATACACGTGTAACATAACATAACATAAAGAGGAGAAAAATTGTTCCTTTACATCTATCAAACACTATTAATAGAGATTAACTGAAAATACAAGTGTATTCCATCCTTGACCTCCCTCTTCCTTTCTTACCCCACATACTTACCTTGTGTCTCAAAACATGCTCAATTAATCTAATCCTTCTCTTTGTCAATAATTCTATTTCCTCTTATTTTGTTTAGAATGTCCTGGTCCTTACCTGTGTTATCCTACTCTTTATGTCAACTATACTACTACCATATCTAGTTACTATGCTGCCCAAGTAGCAGAATTCCTTAACTGCTTCCTTTATTTCCCATACTACTCACCATTACCGTGGTTTGCCCTCTATTAATCCTCATATTCAACTCTTTCTCCAGGACCACGTTCATGTTATTTATTATGGTTAGGTCTTCTTCAGACACCATTAATACTACAATATCATAGGAAAACCTTAGGGTTTATATTTCTTCTGCTTTTACATATTCCTTTTTACTCCTGCCTGATTTCTGCTTTCTTTTCCTGTCCTTCAATTCTAATTACTGATGACTTACATCTGTAGAGGTTATGGATAATTCGACTTTCTCAACATTTTATTCCTGTCCTATTCCTAGTCCTTAATATTGAGTTCATATTATCAAATACAATGGACATATTTCTCTTATCCTGTCTTCTAAAATTAGACGCCAAGTCCCTACATTCTTCTTAAAAAATCTTCTCCTAGCTCGCATTCTGTTTGGCGTTCCATCCTTCCATATACTACCGTAGATATGCAGCTGTCAGTGGTTGACAACTTGTGGGAGAGGATACTACAAACGTCCGAGAGGTTTTACCGCAGGGCACACGACTCTAGCAATGAGCTGGTCTCATCTCTGGGCCGATACGACCCTGTTAAGAAGGTAAACAGGAACCGACCTGTAACGTATCACAATACTAGTAATTTTTAATTTAATTTATACTCTATATTAGGTTTACAAGCCTCTTTACAGCTTGTAAGTAATTATTCTATACTTATATTATTTATTTATTTATATACATATATATTTACTAATAATAAATAACCTATTATTACACCAAAAATATTTCCCCTAACCCTTAATTTACAGATTTTAGATGGGAGTCGGCGAACCGTTTAGGTAGTGGAGAGAGAAGTAGCAGCAGCAGCGGTACTTTTGAATGAATGCTTGTATGAATGTGTGTGTTTTAATTCACCATATGGTTAGGTAGCCTTAATGGCAATAATTTATAAGTTATGGATGAATGAGTAAATCAAACGATGACACTTAGTAATGACAAATTGTTTTAGTATGTTATAGGTAAATATATGTGTCACGCCAGATGACAGTCAGCAGCCGCCTCGGTAGGCCTAGGCCCTCAAGAGGGCTGTTGAGCCATTGGAAGAAGAAGAATAGGTAAATATATACTAGTCATCGCGGAGCAGATTCTACATGGAAGGAACTCCGATCAATAGAAGATGAGGATGGGCCTGCTGTTAGATGTCACCGCTGCTGCTGCTGCTTCCATATACTATTTCCGTTAATATTTCGCATGCATGAGATACTAACCTACGAGGTGCCTGTGAGAGTTTCTCTCGCAGGCTCTTCTCCCCAGAGAGACTGCGGGGCTCACCTGATTATGTCGGGAATGCTTCGTACTCTCTCTGTATTTTTTTTTCAAAGTTATCACATGCCGAGACACCACCTATTTTAGGAGGTATATGTACTGAGGTCAAAAACCTCGGGAACATGGCAAGAGTTGTCCGCTGTTCCCATTGGATGCGGAAGGTAGAGCAAGGTAGCCAAGAGTTGACTAGGGCCCCCGGACTATAGTTTAAGGATCCTACCCGTGGTTGCACCTAAAGAGATGCAGGGAAAACCCTAAAAAACCTGCTTCGGGTAGGTCGGGCACTGAGTACTATTCTCACGTTTTCCGAATGACGGGAGACAAGTTTCCTGAGTTTTCTGTGGGGTCGCAGCATTCCCTTCTTCGTGTCTCCACCAGTTTTAGGAGCCAGTTGGCCGACTGATCCAATGGGATCAGCGGAAAACTCTTGCCTTATGCCCAAGGTCTTCGACCCCAGTATATATACCTCCTTAAAAAAGGTGAAGTGTCCTGGCATGTGAGAACTTTGAGAAAACCAAGAGACGATGGCAGTCACTGTGGGGTGAAGCGCCTGCGAGAAAACTCCCACAAGCACTAGTCATGATTCCTATGGCACCACAATTCAAAGGTTTCTATTCTTTTCCTTTCTTCAATTCAAGAGGGAGAACTGTCTATTTTTATATATCTAAATAATTCTTGTTCAGACCGCTCCAGCCCACAGAACTGCACCACGAGTGTCACCACACAATCGTCAGTACATTTCAAATGTAGATGACTGACACCAGGGTTCTCACTAGGAAATTTAGCAATAAAGTAAAATAAATTTTGGCCAGCTGTTGAGAACGGGTTTCCAAAATGTGCTGCAGACGTCGTTGTTAGAGAAAATGTCTTGTCAGGTTCGATATTTGCTAACGACTCCGGAGCCCATTATGTGTCTCAGATCTCTGTGTGTAAATGGTTGTGGTGAGTCCGAGATCCCCTCTCCGACAGCGGAGTAGCAAAATCGAGCCCTTAAAATCGTCGTTTATTGGTAACGAGGTGCTTACTGTAAACGGCGGGAGTACATTGGACGTCACGCACTTAAAAGTTAATATTTCGCGTTTATCGTTGGCCACCGCTGTCCACTAACGAGCTTCGAAGCAATTGTTATACATATTACGGCAATTATTTCGCCGCGTTGTGACGATAAATCGTGACGCTGTAATTCACATTGAACCACGCAGCATGGGGTTCGTTCGTTAGGCATTTTTTCCGGCTAATTTAATGACTTCTCCCCGGAGCGATCGCCGTAAAGTGTTCTTGTTGCAATTCGCTTCACCTCGCCAATTAGAAAGCGAGCTGAGCGGCGAACAGTAGGTCTTCAACAATGGCTCGCGGATCGCCGTCAATCTCCGCGGCTCACAGAGGCTGTAAATTCGGAAACGCCTCCGCTTCTCCGTTCCTCAGACGCTCCATAAAGTAGAATGATTAACGGACCGGCCCCTCGTCCCGCAAGAAATGGTTTGTTCTCGTTTCTCAGCAATGCCTGCTTTCACAATGGACTCTGGGCGGCACAATGGATAAGAGTTATTAAAAGATAAACAGAATCGAGGGTCTGGTAGCTCGGAGACATTCCAATACAACTCTACGAACCGAGTACGACTTCTTTATGACTAACATCCTCAGGCGTATTGCTCTATATAACAATCACCCAACACAATATAAAGAGATAATTAAGGGGAGACGTACAATTGCTGAATTTGAAAGATAATCCCTCAATTACATACCGAAACGGGTATATTTTTCTACTTAGTCTATAAAACCTGTTCTTGTGGTATTCAGTCCTAATAATGGTCCATGCTAACCTATCCTGCGCAAGTCTTTTCATTTATACATAGCTACTACATCCCACATCCTCTCTAATTTGCTTAGCGATTTCCATCCTTGGCCTCTGTCTTCTGTTCCTACCCTACACTCTTCACATGACCGTCGTCGCCCATTAATCTATACTTTCTCTTAGTCAAAATCCTTAAATTATTCTTTCCTCCACTATTCTGCTTACAACTTCCTGGTTAGTTACCCTATCCACCCATCTGATTTCCAGCATTCTTCTATAGCACCACATTTTGAAAGCATATATTATTTTCCATACGTTTCACACCCATATACCACCACACTCCATTACTAACATTTTTAGCATGAAACCTATTTAAATATATAAAAATTTGCTCTCTTTTCATTATACACACCGTTTCAAAGCCGTATATATTGTTCACACTACTTTAGGACGTTACGCAAGAGGCCTTATCAAATAATTTATGTATAATGTACACATTGTACGGTAGTTTCTTAGAATAATGCCGAAAGCTACAGATAATCTCCATTATAAATATATTGGTAAACCTTTAATTATTTTTCATGCTATGAACTGAGACTGATAAATATATTGGTAATATAATAGTAACCCCCCCAAAAATATATCACGTATAAGAAGCTTAAAATTCTTGACGGAAATTAGTACTCCTGTGTATGATATTTTTATAATTTACTGGTGCCCCACACAATTTCGTACAGTTTGGCTGATTAAAGAACCATAACCGGACTATATTTTCTTATCACATACAGATCTCAATATCGTAATTTTTAATCATCAATATACAAAAAACTTAAAAATTTTAATTTTGAGAAAATCATCTTGCCTACATGGACAAAGTATAGTTTCGTGAAGCATTGCCCCAAGCCAACTTAATTACAAATTATTAATAACAGTAAACATAACAATAAAATAGTAATAAAAGTATTAATCATCCAAGAATATCTGAGACGTAGTGATTATGACTTCTGATAAGAAGAATATTTATTCATAATAATTATTAATTTTATGATTTTAAATGATTTATAGACCAATATTCATAAAAGCGAATTTTTAATACAGAAAAATATTTCGGTATTATTATTAATATTATATTACAATTTATTATTAGTTATAAGTCAGAAAATAGATATTTGATGTAATGTTAATTTGAATAATTACACTTGCAGTGAATGTATGTAAACAAAATAAACACACTACGTTTCGACCTGACTTTGGGAGATTATCAGCTGATAAATAAACATTATTGAAGAAAGGGATAAATAATTTAACCCTCGGTTGGGCGCGTCGGGCCCGGCGGACCTGTACCGTTTTATTTCTATTATATTTGGAAAGCCAGGTCAGGTACTGGTATGAATTTTTATGACATCACAGAAGGATGTGTTTACAATTGACTGCCGAGGTAACATTCCAGAAAAGGCCGTAGTTTCTCGCGTTACTATTTTTCTCCTTCTCTTTGCTGCAGTACGTTGTGGTTATTGAGTTTTTTTTTGTAAAAATCGTTGACGAATATTCCTGTTAAGCATGAAATATTTTTATATTTGGTACATAAATGTTTTTTATAAGCGTATACAAAAAACTGTTTTTTTTATTCTTTCATAACTTATTTTGATAATGAACAGTTTTGAAATATGAGTAAAAAGCGTATAAATTGAATTATGCTCAACAGTTGTAGGAGAGGTTCGTATTACTTTAGAAGAAGCCGGAAGACGATATTGAAGAATCGTCGGATGAATCGGAAACTGAAGATAACTAAGAGGCAACAACAAACGCAGTACCAAGACGTAAGAGAACACACGGCAGACCATACAAAAAAACTAAGCAACAGTTTAAAACTCAATATTGCTGTAAACGTACATGAATCATTAGTGTTTGCGATTATATACTAAGTTAATGTGCCAAGAATGTTTTGACGAATCTTCAAAAAAAGTTGCTTTAAACACAGAATAATTTATTTTTAAAATTACAATTACCTACGTTATAATATTTATGTATATAATAAATAAATACCTTAAAGTCAAATTAAATTAATAATATACAAATTGATTGCATTTTTAATAATTAATCTCCTGAGTAGACCTCGAACTGATGTTTGGGTTTTAAAATAGCGTCTCAATATTTTTAGAAGATATAAAATACCAAATTTTGTGTCATTTAAAACTTAAAATTTTATTTATAGTAGAATTTTATTAAAATAATTTTATTACAGTTTTCAGTAATGAAAACTTTCATTGGATGTGAGAATTGAGTATATACGAGTACAAAAATATATATGTAAATTATCTAAAGGTAAATAGATAATAATTGGTTCATATTATTACTCAGAAACGTAAAAGTCAAATCGTAGGTCCTCTAGACCTAGCGCGTCTAACGGCTTTACAACATGAGAGGAGCCAAACGAAGGATTAATAAAATATACAGAATATAAAAATTTCTTTTTTTATGCAATTGAAGTTAAATTGGGAATGTTTACAAATTGAGTGGACTGCCCTTCATACACTTAAATTGGTGAAATAATTATTGAACTGAAAAATATATTGATTGTACCTCTCCTGACTCATATGTCTAACTTTTAAAATTAGTAATTTCCTAAATAAGGCTAAACTAATGTATTAAACTTTGGTGGAATAATTACCATTAATCTGACAAGAATTCTCGCTTGTAACTCATAAATTATGATAAGTTCTTCAATAGTTTCTCAATTTATTGAAAATTCATAATGATATTAATTTAGCCATTATAGCACTTCAATACTTAACTAATTCTCTCTTCGCTTAGCTGCACTTTTTTTAGACTCCTTGAGCTGATTACAAAGCTGCAAGAGTTACAAAATAAGTGAAATAATTTTTCAACGATACCGTTCTTTCAGAATCCAATTTATGCGCGCTCTCATGAGAATCAATTTGTTAAAAATTATATAGGAGGCGATCTAGAATAAAAATCTCTCAACATCGGAAATGAAAACACGTTTTCCATCTATCATTAGTCTAAACCTTTACATTTATCAAAATTTCTGAACAGATTTATTAAAGTATTTTCAGAACAAACGAAATTTTTAAAGTGTAAATTTAGACAAATTGCGCCTTTACCTTTTAATGAAGTAGACTCGAAAAGTTTGTTATTAGCCACCAGTTGACATTATGAAATGACCAAAGTGAACTAACCTGAGGGTGTCCAGCGCAATATCGCATTTCCTGGGTAATTCCCATATGAACAGGTGAACCCGGCAGGGATCCTCACTGGCGCCATTAGACCCCCGCGGCTCGCTACCCTCACCGGCCTAATATATACCACGCCGCTTATTCCCCACGACTTACAGCATTTCCTTTGTTTCAACTCCAATTTAAAATTTATAACAGCCAGTGTAGTAGTAATGAAAAATAACACGGAAAGGTTCCAGGCGCAGGGTCGGCTGCCACGGCTTACTCGCGGCTTGGCTAACATGACCGTGGACCTAATTGGCTGATTTAATTTAATTTAGTTTAGGGGACGAAGATCTTGCAAAGATCTTGCATGCTGATAACATTGAAACAATAGTTCATCATCCCTAAACATAGTCGGAAATGTTGACATACAGCCCACTCTTCTCCATTTCAGTCCTTCTTCGAGGATATACCATAGTCAGATTCTCCAAGCTCAGTATTTATAATGAAACTAATCAATATGATAAATTCTAAACTTAGTGGCTTTTATAATCAAGATGCACGGAATCCTCAAACATTATCCTCTGGTGAAGAGAACGTTGTTACAGTGAAATATGGATTGAAGAAAAGGTATTTCATAATATAAAAAGTAGGATTTTAAGCTGTCTCTGCGTCCATTTATTAAGGTCTGCGGTTGTTCTTCCCGTTCATAGAGACAAACTATAATATAATAAAAAAACGCTAAAGGCTTGCGACGTATTTTTTGTGTGTGCGTGTTCAGATCTACACTCTTCTTGGGACAATTAGGCCAGACTTTAATCACACAATACGGAAGAGGTATTTTACTGCCAATTGGTATCAATCTCTCAAATAAATGACATCCGTTCCTAATTCCAGAAAAATTTACTTCCTTCAAGTCAGTATATAGTTGGAACCAGCTAACGGCGTGACTGATGTAAAAAAATATGTGAGGACTCTTGTTAACATCTGACAGTTCAGAATTTTCCTATTGACAGAAATTTCGTGAATACCAATACAATGGATGCTATTTAAAATTGCAGCAGATTAGTTACAAGAAAGGGGAGGAGGAAAATTCGGGGCCATACGAGGCGAAATGGACAGAAGTTTGATGCAGAGAGATTCATTAAATTGCGGGCCTCTGGAGAGATCGGGCTGAGCTTTTGAGTCCTGAGGAGATGTGATTTTTTGGACGAAGTCTCCACTATTTTGGCCCATGGAGTCTTCCTGACGAAATCAACCAGAGGCGCCCCAAATCGTTAGCGAGAATCAGACCACCTCCAGAGAATTCAACTGCAGTGTTTTGTCGGTATCGTTGACATAAAAATCCTAAAGTTCACATTCCCTGGCCTATTTTCTATAGAAACTGTGCTATTTTTGGTCGAAGCCACAAGCGACCGGTTTTTAATCAATTTCAATACGTAAATGATTAAAGTTCTACAGTTTTCAAGTAAATTAATTTTGTTTTCTTCTGGGTTTTGCGAATTTCATTGATAAAATTTTATTCTGGTTAAAATAAATGTCTACCTTAATTTAAAATTCATCTCTCTATATTATTTGGTTCTCCCTCATAATATAATTATCTCTAGTCATACCAATAAATGAAATTGAAGTGCCTGACTGTCTGTTTTTCTGGGAGTTTGTCTCGAAAAACTCCGAAACGTTTCCACGGATTTCATTGAAACTTTGAGGATTTTAAAAAAGGAGATTTAATTTAACCTATGCATGCATGTTTCATTTCGGTATATGGCAAATTTTAATGTAATATAAATATAAAATATCAACGTGAAGGTTTCTTGGCAATCGCCCATTCAAAAATTTCCAAAAAGTGAAAACGGGCTGCCTATTCTCTTGATCTTTTTATCCTCCAAAACGGCTCAATGTCAATATAAATATTTATAAATACCTTGAATTGTCTCGACCGCCGTGAAAACCATTTAAGAATTATAAGTCCTATTAGGCGTTCCTATACCATTCCTATGACTTACTGTGTTATTATAAGCGTACTTTTAGCAGAATGTGTGTGTGTGTGTGTGAGAGAGAGAGAGAGGGGGGGAGAGGGAGGGTGAGCATTCTCACTTCATATATTGTTATAAATTAAAGTAGGTAAATAAATATTTGGGAAAATAATATACAAAAATTATCATAAATAATGATTTCAACTTTCTTCTTATTTCATATTAATGTTTAGACCTTTGTTAGCCCAAATAGTTTACGAAATACTTTGAACCATGAATATTCCTTCCTCCTTGTTTTACTTTAGCGACTACAGTCACCTCTGTCGTGAATAAAGAGAGTCTGACATGCATTACTTACTCTTTTATGCATCTGCGATAATCCGACGGAGTTGTTGAAATTATTGTTTTAGGAGATTCATTATGTATACCATTTTACATAACCACTTTCTTTCGATTGATTTCCCAAATATACCAGGACACTTTAATTATTTTTTAAGATGACACATAGATATTAACTTAGTGGCAGCCACCTTTAATAGTATAGACTGGGATTTTCAGAAGACAGAATTAGGCAGTGAAGGCCTCGAGGCTGCATTTTAAGCATCGTACCCGGCATTGTCTTAAAAGTGATGAAACCTGGATCAGGTAGTCCGGATTCTCAATAATTGTCCCACGCGCTTCGGAAGACGGGAGAGGAGTTTTCTGTGGGAACGCAGCATTGCCTTCTCCTTACCTCGTCCGGTTTTTCCAATAGGAACAGATGATAGCTTTTAGCATACGCTTATGGTCTGCAAACCGGGAGCATACACCTGTCTAAACCTGTGAAACGTCACATCAGAGGAGGAGAAGAAGATATCTTCAAAGATAGTCTTTCCAGTAAGATTCAAATGTAAGAGCTGACACCTGGATGCACAAGTTCTTGCGTATCCCCTAACCCTGCTTAAATGATGCAAATTGTATTATTTATTTCTATTTCGTTTTAATCGTTCTGCAATCGGTAGGTTCCTTCATATCGAAACTGTTTTTCAAAAGTCACTTAGGTATCACGACTGATTCCTATGTATAAAAGTCATAAATAGTGTGGGATCTGTCAAGTTTCCACTCTCATTGCATCATAATCTCCATAAATGACTAATTTGAGCGCGTTTGTGAATTGATTAAGGACACAGAACCATCAACGCGTGAAATATTTTTCATATTGATATGCAGAACGATAAAAATTAAATCACAGTCGAATGTTTTCCAAGAAAGAGTTTTCTTGTCATTGAGAAACATTACTTTTTGTTTTTCGAAAATCGCTTATTACGTTTATGACTGCCGTCGTTGATATTTCTTCCAGAATCTCCTGATTTAAGTCTTCCCCAATGTCTGGATGGTAATAGGCTTCACGTTTCTCTGTTCCTCTAACTCAATTCACTCTTATTTATTTCCACTTTTTCGACCGACCATATTTTTTATTTTATTCCCTCTTTCATTTTTTATTGACAGAGGCATTTAATACTCGTTTTTGATATATTTTTTTCCTCTCGTTTTGGAGATGAGGTGCGAAGCCCGAGTCGAGCCCTTATGGGCCTGTTGAGCAAGTGGAGGAGCGGAGGGCGCCGCCTGCTGAGCTCGCTCGTAAATCATGGCCACTCTACCCTCGATAATTGCTCTCTCGGAAACCTAATTAAAATTTATGCTGCTAATTGCATGTTATACTAATGAAGTTAACAATTTGGCATTATGTACTGCTGGGCTCTGACATTATCTCGGAAAGATTGTGCCCGAGACTCTTACTGCTGAGGAGGATATTCGCTTCTGACTCTAACGGCTAAAAGGGGGGACAATAACTTTTCGTTTAAGGCCCTTCGATGTCTTCACCACGAATGAAGCACGTTATAACAACAAAGTTTTGTTCTATAGTAATGGAAAATGGGACTCAATCGAGTAACATACAACCTACCGAATAAGTTTTCACTATAATTTATTTAATCCATTAAGAAGAAAAAAATTCCAGTGGAATTTAAATTCTCAGAGCCCTGTTCTGCCAACGGTAATTCAATGCCCAAGCAGAAGCTATGTTACAGTACTGAAAATAAAACAATTAATAACGATACATAACTCTACGTAGTTGTAAAAAGCGTGGAGAGGGAAGACGAAGTCTCGTTAATACGCCTGCAAAGCTGTACAATTAAAAGGATAACACATGACAGATTCGTGAAGTTTTAAAATTAAAGTTGCGCTCTGTGACACTGTTACATCTTTCACTCGCGTGACAGTCATGCGCTCCTGGCTTGAAGCGTTCAAGACTGGTATGCTACAAACTTCGTAAATTTTATGACAAGAAAAACCATGAAAGATGTTTCGGCTTGTCTGTCACATTACGATGAGCATTTTTATGAACTTAATTATATTCAATTTTTATTTAAAACTAGCTAGGTACCCGGCGATGCCCAGGAAAGCATTTACATTAGGGTCATTCCATGCTAAGTGGCGTAGGATGTCTGCAAAATTTCAGTTCGAAATGTGCGTTTTTGACAGATATACAGGCTTTTTCGTAGAAGAATATCGTTCGTCAGACTCAACGTTGTCTCAAAAACGCCATTTTTAGCTTTAAAATTGAAGCAGTTATAAAAATGAAAAATAAAAATTCGTTTATAAAGTACCCTTTACCTCATGCGTAGATTACGAAAGTAATAACAAAAAGTTACACACAAATATCAAACCTGACCACCACAGCCACTCAATTATTATTTATCAGTATTACTACCGAGGTTATCAACGATTTTCTTCCATTCTCCCTTATCCTCCTCCATCATCATACTCCTACGACCTTCATATCCTCTTCATTGTTTAAGCTCAAAGTATCTGCCACCGGGCATCTACCCATTTCTATATTATTAAACACTTTAAATATTTATAATCTAATTAAAAATTACTATTTAGTTTTCAAGCGTAAAATAAAATTTTATTTAAGTAATGATTATTTATTTATTTTTTTGGTCAATAAAAGCATAATAAGAGAGTTTTAGTTACAGAAAAATCCGTCTCGAGCACCAGAATCGTAATTCATAATCAAGTGCATTGCGTCTTATGAAACGTTTGAATTATTACTAACTAATTAAAAAGTATTATTATGTCAATTAATTTTTGTGAAACTTTCGCTTTATTCACGCTAAACAGCAGGCTAATTATCACGTCGTTAACCATTATCAATGTCTCTATGACATTAGGGTTGGACCTTTTCGACCTCAAAGTGGGAAGGAAGGAACTTAAATCTTCAAAAGGTCAACAGAAACTTTCTCTAGATAGAGGAGTTCAAAACATCAAAATTTCATGGCAATCGGATGAAACGTATAGAAAATCATAAGGGACAAACATAAAATCACAGAGAACATGTTGGAGGTGGAACGTTTTTGGGCTGAGAGGAGGTGGAAGAACTTCAAAAGATTGACAGAATTGTTTTCTGAGATGAACAGCGCTAAACACAAAAAATTCTCGGCAATCGGATGAATGATTTAGGTACGCCTTAAGGATAACCTTAGAGCACCTTGCGGTCTGATTGTGAAATTTGTGCAAGCAGGTTGCCTTACATTGCCTTTTATTTATATAGATATAAAGAATAGTTTAACATTTGACTGAATTTAAGAAATAAACATGATAAATCACCATTTATTTGATTACAATATTTCTTCGTAGCTCTGAAAAATAATCGTATATCACTACTGTCAGGTTTTAGCCACATACATCGTCATTTTTGTAGGTTCCTGAAGGATGCAGAAAATTAGCAGTTACCATCAACCTCCATCATCCGCCTCTATTTGCTCTCTTTTGTGGATCAAACTCGTAGATCATCTGTCTGCTGTGTTTAACGTATCATCTTATCAACTAACTTTTTCGATCTTCCCGATAACCACGTGTAATTCTAAAACTCGATTGGAAATTCGATTCTGTACAATTTTGGTCATATGACTGTTTCTTCTCAGACCACCGACAATGGATCAAAATGACTGTAACAAACTACGATTTTTCGTCATTTACACAGCCTAGGATTAAAAATAGATTTGGATTTGACAACAGAAATGGATTTTAGTGTGCCCTCAAGTACATTAAGAAACGTAACTTTAATTGCATTCCTGCTTATTTACGCGTACATGAGCAACGCCGGGTACTTCAGCTAATAAATAATTTAAAAATTTTACACTTAAAATTATCACTTGGCCATGAGCCAACAGCTATTCCTCTGTTTCGATGCAATATAAAAATTAGACTAAGCAATTGGGAAATAATTTCCAATTAGCAAGTTGACTCTCAGATGTTTTATAAGTGTATCTATGGATAATTATTTATTTACTACCCTAAATTTGTGCATGAATCACCAGAAAAGGTCCATCCGTTTTACTACATCTAATTCGAATAGAAGTAACATTAATTTTTACTAATAATACGCAAGAATTCCGAGTGTTTTGAAATGTGCGTGTGGAACAATGAGAATGGGAATGGAAGTGGGTCGTAGTTGTGCACGCGAAACGTACTTGACAAATCAATTAGTTCACCTCCTGACTCTCGCATTACAGGGCGTCGCCAAACTGCCTCGGAGTAATCAGTATTGTCCTCGCTGACAGACAATTACATACATTGTGTGATTTTCTAAGGGACAAACAGCCCCGTAATTAAAGTCTCTCCGGCATTCGTGCCCGTATCACGCTGGGGTGATTTAATTGCAAACATAACTTGATCGGAGAGCTGAGACACTTTATAGATCACGAAACTAATATTACCTGTTGGCGACCTCCTGCGGAGCCTTCTGGAAAGGAGAAGGTCTGCCAGCACACTTCACCATCAATACCTTCGGCAAATGGCAGTTATCGACAAGAATTATCTCTTCAATTCGAAACGTTGCAACATACGAAAAGAAACGACAGTTTAATGCGAAAAGTAGTATGTAGCACATACGCGCTATACTATTAATCTTCTACGTATTTTATAACATCGAGCGAAATAAAACAAAGCACGAAATATTTTGCACTTTTATGTTGATGACCTTCTCTAACTCATACTTTAAACGTGTTTTAGGAATTATAGTTAGAAAAGTTGAAATTATTTCAAGTCCATTTCTAAAGTTCTTGAAAATGAAAATAAATTGGCCCATCAAAATTTCATGGAAACTGCCTTATCTGATAGTAATAGCAGCTGGATAATTTTTTTCATTTATGTTAATAGGCGGAAAGGGAATCAAACTGGCATCGAGCCAAATAAACCAAAGTAGAAATTATTTGCACTTTTAGGTTCATGACCTCCTCTGACACATACTTTAAATGTCCCTTTTTATCAGGCATATTTTTACATATAAAAGGTAACAGGTTACAAAGAAACAGGCAACTCAGCTATAATAGCGTGTGGCAAGGGGATTGAAAATAGGGGTGTGGAGGGTACAGCAAAGTAGTCAATCGCTGACCAAGGCCCCGGGTTACAATTAAAGAATCTTACCCACTGTTTCACCTAAAATAGATGCAGGGAAAACCCTAGAAAACCTGTATCAAGTTGGTTTCTCCTGTTCTATTCTCAGGCCCTCCCGAAGGGCGGCAGACGAGATTGCTCTGAGGTCGCAGCATTCGCTTCTGCGTTTCTCCACTAGTGTTAGGAGGCAGCTGGCCGACTGATCCAATGGGATCGGCGGACACCTCTTACCCAAGGCCTTCGACCCCTGTACCTCCTAAAATAGATTAAGGTGTCTCGGAATGTGAGAATCTTGAAAAAACAGAGAAAGTACGAGGCATTCCCAAAGGTAAGACCCGCAATTAAACACCCACGAGAGTAATCTCCCATATGCAATTTCTGCATGTAATGTACGCACTCCTCTCGACAATTTATATACTGGATTTGCCTGAAACACAAAGGTTTGGCCTTAGGCATTTCTAAATCATTCTTCAGGTTGCCATTAATTTTTTTTTGGTTTTTAGCGCTGTCTCCCCCCCCCCTCTGGAAATACTAATTCTGCTGTCAATTGCTTGAAGATTGTTTTCCTTCCGCCTCCTCTGTTCTACATCATGATTGTACCTTATGATTTCCTATGCAATTCATTGGCATAAAAATTCGGTATATTGTAATGCTCTGTTAAAGAGAAGTTTCTGCTGATTTTTTGAACATTTAGATTCTTCACCCCAACTCCTTTTTTCAGTTCAGGAAAGGTCCCACGTTAATTTCTGCTCTAAGACTTTATTTGATGCTTATGATTTCCTGTACTATTCAAAAGTCCTACCCTAAAGAAATATAACGCTTACAACAGGATGCATTAAACCCTTACGAAGCCTGCTAGGCGAGATGTTTATCCTCTGCGTGAGTGCGACGGTGGCGATGACGACGTTCGCGAAGACAATAAAAATTATTATAAGTTAAATAAAATGTTAGATTTATTTAAGATTTATTTCACACATCATTTCAGCTAAAACCAAAGTGATTATTTCTCTTAAGCGTGATATAATACTTAAATTAAAGTAAAATTTTAACAAATAATAATGCTTTTAATTAGTTAATAAATATAAAAAATGGTTTATTTTTTTGAAGATGTATATATGCATCTACACACATTCTTTCACGCTAAGCAGGTCTAAGAAATACTTCAAATATCTTCTCCTTATACATATAAATGACTGTATATCTGTATGTATTTGCTCATTTGAACTATCATTAGATTTCCTGACTCGATTAAGACGCTGAGTCATCGCCATTTATGTTAACGTATATTCGTAACATTGCTCGTTACAAAATTAATATATTCAAGTAATTATCATTGTATTAAATTACTGATTTTAATTTTCTTGTATATTAGGGAGAGTAAAAATTGAGACTTGATTTTCGATCTGCAAATATAAAAACTCTGTGCCTATTACTGCGAACGCAAGGAACAGATGCTCTAATTTTAATAAGCCTCATTATTGAACATCTGCAAATGCAAAATGTTGTAGTGCACGTTGTATACGGACGTTAAACAGGGGAAACAAATTAAGTAAATATAGTCAATCCCTAACAAGCATATTACTGGTAACTTATGGGTGTTAAATTTTTTACGCGTTGAAAATATTAGTTGGTCGGATGCGGAGGAATATAAATACCCGATTAATTTGGTATATTGTCAGTTAGTTGTCTGGCTAGAATAAATGTGCCTAAACCCTTCCCGAAACCAGTTTGATCTGTTGCTCAGAGAGCAGCCTTTGTTCCAAGAAGGACTTTGTCTGTTTTATTGTGACCATTAAGTCTTTCTATCTGCTCGTAGTTTAGGATAAATATAAATTTATATAACGCTGAATAAATAATTATCAATTAATTCTGGTCAGGAAAATTCAAAATATTATATCTATCTTTTTAATTAATTTATCAGTGATTAAAATATTGGAAAAAACAGAATTATTAACAATGTTTATTTGAGTTTTCTACTACATGTGGTCCCGATCGTTGGATTTCCTCGCGTACATAAATAATCAATTTTTGTCATAAAAACCTCTTGACACGATCCAGGAAGAAACATTCTCTTGGTTACGTATTTATATGAATTCAAAAATTTATTTTCAGTTGGATATTGATTATTTATGTCGTAGAGAACTTTAATAATGCTCACATATTGAATCTTTTACTTATTTGTAAACTTATGATTACCAGGTAATTGATTTATATAGTTTACCTTCCGTACAGCAGTATTGACGTTTATGATTCTACTAAAAAGTTTCTATTTTTCAAAATTTTAAACGATATGAACTGAGCTAAGGGAATAACTGAGCCGAAGGAAATATATTTCAATAATTCCTTGAGATTGAGGCATTACGGTTTCGTGACAAGATCGTATAGGTTCGGGGACACAACTCAATAACAAGTCAAGAAAGGTCGCGTGACAAAAGAACGTTCTGCTTTGCTATGTCTCCGAATGCTTATCCAAAGATCAGTTACGGAACAAGACTACCAAGTGGCGCCGGAAAATCCAATTCAACGGCACACGTACAGAGACAGAGAGGGAGAAAGCTAAAGCGAAAGAAAAGTCTTCGCAATGTAAACGGGGATCAAGTGTAGCACAAGTAACATCAAAAAAGTCTCAAAGGTGCACTTATAAATATCGATCTCAAAGAAGTGACATTTCAACCAATAATTTATTTCAATAAATAATATTATACATTGTTTAGAAAGTTATATTAATTTTTGAAATTGGTTGAAGTACACACACAGAAAAATTGGGAGGAATTTGATCAAGAGAAGCAACACATAGGTACGTTTTGATACATGGGGGTCTTGTAAAATTAGCATTAGAGGGAGGATGGGGGAAGAGTGGAAGAGGAAGACAATGATGGAATGCGCTAAGCAATTTAGGAAGGATGTCGTATGTGGTAATTATGTATAAATGAAAAGACTTGTGCAGTAAAAGTTAGCATACAGGGTTTGCATCAGTCCAGTCTAAGGGCTGAATACCACAACACAGTATGCCATAGTTACAATATAATTCAATAAGAAAATAATGGATGCTCAGATTCAATATTGAAAACTTTCGTAAAATGATAAATAAAAAATGGACAAAGTCATAAAAGTATCAAAAAGTAACTACCCAAAGTTTAGTACTTTATGAGAAATTTTTTCGGTTAGACTGGCAGTGCAGAAAGAAAATACTTTTGTAATTCAGCTCAAACTTTATATATATATATATATATATATATCATCAATTTTTTACCGATATTAATAGAATAATTTGACAAATTATTTTTATAGCCTAATCCAAATCAAGTTTACAGGTGAGTAAGCTCTAATTTTTTTCTTTCAATTACAATTTTGTGTCACTGTCTACAAGACGACGATGGCGGTGCTTGCCGTCGAAACGTTGTGTTGAAACCCGAGAATTTTATTTGAAACAAACTCACCGAGAAAACCTTCGCTCCTAATTTTTTTTTAAAAACGTTGAGTAGTTGTTTTGTGTCATTCGCATCATTAACTTTTACGACCTATGGGCTACTTATTTACTAATTGTAAAATTAAAGAGTGTATCATATAATTGAAATTTTGCTATGCGATGAGAATTGCATTTAATTGCGAAAAAGCCCTGATCCATCTCAAAGATAAAGATGGTTGTGTACGTGCTACAAGATACAGTTAGAATGAAACTTTGTATAAAAATTCGAGTACTTATAAAAGTATACTACAGACTTTTAACTTAAAATAGAGATAATCCGCAAAAAATTCAAACATTTTGTCCGTAATCTATTAATTATTTATATAAGCATCACCATCATTTTATTGTGTTTAGTGTAGGAAAATATATTGTTCGTGAGCCACAGTTTATAAAAATTGTGACCTTTACCTGATAACACTGGAAGGAATAGAAAGGGGCAGAAAGAAGGATAATTCACATTAATATTATGCTAGAAAACTGTAGACAACCCCGAAGAAGGCCTAGGTCATTAACCTATATTCTTTTTTTAGAAAAAAACTGAAATACGATTGAGATTAATAAGTAATGTAAATTCAATTCTACAGGCCTAGCAATCTAATCGCTGCTGACGTGGCGGTATCTGATTGGTGCCCGTCCATTTACCGCGACAGCCTGTAACACACTAGAAGACTAAAATTGTTCAGTACTTTGCAGTACATTCTTCTCCCATTTCTGTTGCTTATACAAGACGCTTAACTTAAAAAATTCATAGATTCTAAAAATGGAGTAGATAATTATTAATAGTAATTAAAATATTTAAATTTGACAGCCCAGTTAAGATGAAGACTAATTACCTTTCCTGCCTATACGTAATTTTTAAAACAAACGGAAAGTACTTATTCAGCCACAGTAAGTTCTCTACAGATTCGGTAAGATGGCAGCGCAGTAGTCAGAGCGTGCTTGAAACGATTTTTATTAATTTTCTTCTATACTTTTGGATGAATCAATCTAACATGCTTCCCTGAAGATAGGTTTCTGGAAGCCTCCAGTTTACAGAATTCAGTTTTGAAATATTTCCCGCAGAGATTTTAGTTTAGATATAAAACCTCAGTTTGACTGTTTACATATAATTTTAATAGCTTATTTAAATTTCTGAACATATATCACGTTTTAACAATATTTTCCTTTATTAATCCTACCGCTGTTTAGTAATTGATAAAGACTTGAGAAATATTGTTATTTTATTTCCTATTAAAATATTCGTAATTAAATATATTTTCAAAGACATAAGACGAATTAACGACTCGTATAACAGACTTGAACAATATTTTACCAAAGTTTGAAAGTGAATCCTCCTTTAAATTTTCATAATATTGTTTCGGATAAGGAAGTGAATTTTACGTGAAGATTAATGTCAGAAATATTGTATCTTATAAGTAGCAGATTCACTGTCAATATAAAACATGGTACTTTGCAACTAAATAAATTAAATGATGGTTTATTAAATTATTTTGGTTAATTTTGTATTTTTGCTATGCTCTTTGTTGATTTTGTTTATTGACAAGGACCACAATGGATGGCCAAATCGTCTACTTGTTGTAAAAATGAACACTATTTAAAAAACATTTTGTTATAGGGTGGTTAATTATCTTTTTTTACTACTCACAGACGTTAACAGTAACTACATTTTCAAAGAATAGAAAAAGTCAAGTTTCAGGATCACCCTCATGTAGCCACCACCAAAAAAAAACAATAGATATCTGAAGTGGAGGTGCGTATGGGAGTTTTTCTCTCGCAGGCATTTCTCCCCAGAGTGACTGCGGGGCTCACCTGACTGTCGGGAATGCCTCGTACTCTCTCTCTTTTTTTCAAAGTTCTCACATGCCGAGACACCGACTATTTTGGGAGGTTTATGCACTAGGGTCGAAGACCTTGGGCATAAGGCAAGAGTTGTCCACTGATGCCATTGGATCAGTCGGCCAACTGCCTCCTAAAACTGATGGAGACACGGAGAAGGGAATGCTGCGACCCCACAGCAAACTCGTCTCCCGTAATTCGGAAGGGCGTGAGAATAGTACCTAATGCCCAACCTACCTTATGCAGGTTTTCTTTAGTTTTCCCTGCATTCTTTAGGTAAAACACCGGGTAGGATCCTTAAACTATAGCCCGAAGTCCCTAGTCAACCCATGACTACCTTGCTCCATCTTTCTCATCCCCCCTTTTCAATTCCCTTCCTATGCTATTAAAGGGGAGTTGCCTGTTTCACGATCATCCTCATGTAGGCTCTTAACCCAAAAAAATACAATGGCTTTTTATTTGTAATGATTCGGAACTTCCGTTTATAAAAACTGAACTGTTTCAACATTGTAACGCCCGTTTTTAAATTGAAAGATTCAATTAATTTCGTTTAGAATTTTACTGTGGAATGCTCTTGTAAATTTTAGTCTTAAAAATAATTTTAACTTGGAAAGTAAACTAAGTAATGTTGAAACGATGTTAGTTTTAAATATCAATCGTATATACATAAATCAATTTAGGTTTAAACGCATATATTCATTATTCATCTTAGAAGTTGCCGTTCCTGGGTTGCAGATTGCCTAACATTGTAAACAGATTTCGAAAAATAGAAATTAATATTTTCGACGAACCCCAGCCCATTTATGGGGCCACACACAATAGTAAGAAGTAGGGGAATTTAGCCAATAGTTTAATTTTAATTATCTTTGTTTAAGTATCGCTGATTTGAAAGGATACTTAAATAGAAATAGTGAAATAACAAGATCTGTTAGATTGGGAAGGGATTTTTGAAGGAAGTTAAGGAAATGGACAAAATTATAACTATAAATGGCGGAAGTATAGTAGACATAAAAAATAGGATAGCACAGGCGAGGAAAGATTTCGGGGAAAAAATTACTTACGGATAATATAAGTATAAAATTAGGAAAACATTACTGAAAATGTTTGTTGGGTGTTTGGGCGTGAAACGTGGACGATAGGAGTGATAGAAAGGAAAAGAATGGAGACTTTGGAAATGTGGTGCTATAGAAAAATGATGAAATCGAACGGGTGGATAGAGTAACTAACTGGGAAGTTATAAGTAGAATAAGAAAAGAGAAAACAATATGGATGAATGTGGCCAAGAGAAGGAACAGATTAATAGGCCACGTTTTAAGACATGAGGTTCTCTTAAAATAAGCATTAGAGTGAAGTTCGTGGGGTAAGAAAGGAAAAGAAGGTGAAGGATGGAATACGCTTAACAGATTTGGGAAAATGTGGGATGTGGTCGATAGGTAGAAATAAAAGGCTTTTTCAAAATAAGATAGCTCGGAGGGTTGCATCTTAGGACTTATCACTACAAAAAAAACACTGAAATAATGAATCTAGACGTTCATTACATCTTAACCATGTAATCTGGAATTTTTGTTCCGTTCCAAAAATAAGCTAAGTACGACTGAAACAGAGCAAACTAACAATTTGAACTGGACGAAATTAGTGGCAAGTTCAAAATTACTTGAACAGCCCAAATCGATTGGGTTTCTTTCTTTAAGTATAATACGAACTTATTAACGCAGCTACGATTCTTAAGAATTTTTTCCAGACGACCAACACAGCTCTTTCGTGTTCATGTTCTGTTTTAGCTGCATTATATAATATATTGTAGCGTGACAGTTGATGTTTGATTATTTATTAATATAAAGTTAGCAAGGATTGGAAAGTTGGAATGTCGGGGCTTGGTGCCGTCTGTAATCCCCAAGAATGGCTTTTGGGCACCTAGGAATATGACCTGCGGAATTCCCTCAACAGCTTTCGTGGGAAATAGGGAACCACGAAGTCAACGGAATATTTAAATGCCACGTGGTTACCTCAACAAACGGGGTATCGTAGTCTTAAGAAAAATCGATTATTAAAGATAGATTTCGATGCTTTTTCACACAGCGGTGAGACTGTGTGAATTGATCATTCGGTTCGTGGAACTTGAAGGAGACGGACAGGTACCGACGCTTAGTCCCGGACGTATATGAAGGAAGTCAAAAGTTGATTCTATAGAAGGCGCCCTACAGAGAAACTAAAAAGGTTTCTAATTCTTGACGTCTAGGAAAGGTATCGCCCATGGGTTTTATCCTGAGATTAGTTAGTAAGAGGTCGGATTGCTTCGTCGGACATTCAAAATTTTTACATATTTTCTTTATGAATGTTTTTTACAACGAAGTTCGTTTGTGAATAAATTTCCCATTATCATTTAATTACTATTTTCATTTCAATTTCCAACACCCTGTCGTGCAATATAAATATAAATTTGTTTTTGTGTGGTTCACAGCAACTGTAGCATTGGAAGATAAAGAATCATTTAACTGACTTGCTGGATATTATTACTAACTTCTACTTTCATAAATGTTTCTGTTGAAGGGAATAACAAAATCTCTGGACAAATACTTAACAAACCGTATGGGAACGCGTCAGAAGAAATATATGAAAGGAGATTTCGAAGAGGACTACAATTCTCGTAAAACAAATATTAGTTAACGAGGAATATCAAATGCAGAAACTGAATTGAATGAGGTGAAAAAAAAATTGCCGACCACTTCGTTACTTGCCTTGATTCTGTTGTTCTTTGAACGGCGCCGCTGTTACTTGTCCCGAAGGAACGGGTCTATGTTAAACAGCAAATAAAGTCAGACGTGAAATTTCCTGGCCTTAAATCAATGTCATGAAAGCAGGCCTAATATACAGCCTCGGAGAAAGGTCCATATGTTTTAGCTAGGCGTAACGATTATGAAAGAGCATTAAGGCGCATACGGCAGCATATTAAATTTCCTTCTAATTGCAAAAGCGTCATTCCGACGACAATATTACCCTGCTGTCGGCCTTGTGTAGGCGGAGGGCCGAGACAGCGTTCAAAATATGCTGATTGTATTGTTTAACGGCGCCACCGCCGTATGCCCGCTAATTGAGTTGACAAGAAGATAATTTGAAAATGAAATATAAGTAGGAGACGGGAAAGCTGAAATGGAATTTATTCCTCGGTTTTACCTACGAATTTTCAAGAAATCCTGCTATCTAATGCAAATGACGACATTTCCGTAGAAGCGCTTGAAGCTCTGGGACCTGAAGTTACAAGTTAATATCCTCAAAGTTTATTCGCGGTTATTATAAGCACTGACAGCGTGGTTTAGAGGATGCTCAGACAAGAACAGGAAGTAACAACAATTTTTTACAATGATATAAACACACTTATTAATAACAATTTCTACAAAAGCTGGAGGCTAACAACTTAAATAAAAATCTAACCTAAGAATCAAGTATAATATTATAATTACATTTTTGTAAAATGAAATAATCGAGACTGCATTAAGTTAACGAAGAGTTTTATGAATATTGACATTAATATTATGTGCCACAAAGTAAAGTATTGTAAGTGTCGATTCCCGATAATCAGTTTACTACAATTTTGTTATCAACTAAAAGCAGATCGATGATCCGATGTTTTAGGCTTGGCTTAAAATAAATTTAGAGTTTCTTTAGAACCAAATTTTGAGTTTAACAGGATTCAAAACAGGATATGTTTGGTACAAATTAAAAGAAACGTTTTAATGGAATGCTCCAAATCTAAATACCACACAGGTATAATAATGATAATAATAACAAAGGGTTCAAGGATTGTTTGAAACATTTTTATTCCAGAGTTAATTTCAGATACATTTATAAGACAACTCAATTAAAATCTCAGTTACATATTAATCACGCAAGAAAGTCTCTACGTAATGTTGTATTGCGTTTATTAGTTTTACCTCAGTTTTTTTAAAAACAAAATACCGCCTTCTAGATATCAGATGTAGTGTAATCACAAAAGAACGCTCCGTTTTTTTCTCGTCATAGAATTATGAAATGTGAATGCGCTTATTAACTAGATTCATATTAATATGTGAAAAAATGCAGTAATACTTATAGTGTGTCAAAATTAATCATTTTGAAGTAAAATTATAAATATTATAGAATACAGTACATTTGTAATAAAATGAGGTCCAAGGTATTGGATAGCAACAAAATTAAATAGTCAAGCATCCCTTTAGGCAGAAAATTTAATACGAAACAGTAGCACGATGCTATATTCCGGTTATTTGAACTTCGTCAGATGAGTATTACATTGTAAAAACAATTCAAGTAAAATCTATTATTTCTTTTGTGTAATTTATTATTAATTAATGAACTAATTTATTCTGATTATATTGTGTCCATATTTCATTATTTTACACTGTATAAAGTTTGTTATTGTAGGTTTTATAGTCTATATGGAATATAAAATAAGGATAAAGTTACGTCACTTGGTATAACAATGAGGCATTACAATAGGGAATTAGTGAGCGTAGCACTTGGTCTGTTTTACTGAGCAAATGTAAATAATATGCAGCGAAAATGTAAGTACTCCTTCTCTTGACACTTCTTAATATTATGATTAATAAATGTTCTAATTAATTTCCAAAGTAATACTTCGTAGGATTTTCTTAAAGCTCGTTTTTATCGATACTCTCTTGGTAGTAACGGAAACACGAACGTACTAAATAAAAACATGCATTACACGGAAGATCTATAATTTTTCTTTTTACGTAATCCCGTAAATGAAAGATTACGTTTGGAAACCTGAACATCTACGTTAACGTATGGATGTATATAAACTTTCGTAATTAACTTCCTTATTACATTTAATTTAATCATAACTGGTCATGAGAATTATAAAATTGTTTGAATATATTTAAATAGCTGCGTGTTTGTTTATTAGACCGGTACAGTATTTAATTCGAAGTAATTCAATGTGGCTTAGGCGGTAAGTTACAGAGCACATCGTCAGACTCCTTGTCCCCTGGTTCTAAGAACGATTCCAGAAAGACACCTGTAATTTAACTATCTTAACCTTAATATTTCGTTATTTATTATCGTCATCCTTCCGTGTATTCGTATTTTGCTGTCAAATATGAAATTTCAGTTCATAAAACTGGTTAAGAATCTATTGAATTAGCATTGCCAGGTTTAATGGAAGCAAAATTTTATACTTAAAATTTATTTTGATGATAATGTTAAGTTTCAGTTCATAAAATAGGTTAATTTACAGAAGTACGTAATTTATAAGAGTATAAGTAACACTAAAACTTGTAAATGAGGGGGGATATTAATTAATTTAATAATTGAGTTTAAATATATATATTTATTAATTGTAAACACAATAATTTTTAATATGGGTAGTGCGTAGATATATTAAGTTCAAAATAATTATTTAAAAATGGGATTTTATTAAAGATCTCAGGGTATTAATGGTTTGGGTGATCACGTGTAGCAGATCTGTTCGTTGACGAACCTGAGTTGTTTCATAGGCGTCTCGCTGTAATTTCCGTGTTGTGGAACTTATAACGGCCGGTAGACAATCGTACGAAGTCATGCTGGCAAAGTAAGGGAACTCAGCTTTTCCCTGCTTCCTGGACTGATCAAAGCATGGTCTCCACTGCCACCTCACCAATCTGCTCTGTAACTTCTCGCTGTAACTTCTCGCTGTAACTTCTCTGCTGCCAATCTTCTTTCGCCACCACCTTCAAAAATCTCCTCCACCACTCTCCTTCAATATCCTCTCACCATCACTTTACAAAATCTGTCCAATCTGTCCTCAAATTGTCTCCGCCAGCCTCTTTAAAGCCTTGACCCCACTTATCCGACACCTATCACTCAGGTGGCAGGGATGGATGTCCTCCAATCATATCCCTTGTTTCATTTGGGGAACACACGCCACCCGGTCACCAAATTCCCAGGCAGATTAAGACATTCCGAAACGGCGACGGGATGTTCGACTTTATGGTCCAGGTGTCAGTCGCAGTCCCTTTGTTGTTTTTCCGAGCCACCGAGACCTTCTTCCTGACAAGCGACTTTGTCATACCGGAATATTTGGTATTTAAGTTACCGTAAATTATAATAAAAATTTGGACGCGGGTTCTACTGCGCTACAAACTACTTTGAACTCGTGGTTTCTTTGACGAAGCTAAAGTCGATCGTACCCCATGTTGGCCGAGGTTATTATATTGTAGCTGAGTAGGACCCTCTCCAATTTTAATTCAAATTTATGGAATTTCAAATTAGATAAAATTCAGCAAGAGCATGTCGCTGGCCAGGAAAAAAGGGGGTTTCCCGGTGCCGGTCTAGTGGCTGGATACATACCTGTCTGCGTGTTTATAACGGTAGGCTTGTGTTTGGCTGAGGGAGCGTTCACCTTCAGAATTTCTGAGGGACACATTTAACTGTGTCATGAAAAATTTCCCGAGCCGGACGGAAACTCACGAGGATTGGCAGAAAACTGTCACATGAGATAGCGATATACGGAGCTAAGCTACGAAGGTGAGACCCGAGAAAATATTCAGTATAGTCAAGAAAGCGAGAGGCAGAGATGTATGGTGAAAGACGTTGAGGAGGCGAGGAAGTTGAGAGTAGTGTGGTGCTAGACGGCGAGGAGTGAAAAAGTGTTAACAATGAGGAAAGCTAGAGGGAAGAGAAAGGAAAAATCTGTTTTCCTCAATTCCGGCAGCACGACTTCATCCCATTATCTACCGGCAGCTTCAGGTTCAATCCAAAGGAAGAGGGAAGAAGGAGATTGCAGTCGCATGGTAATCTGCACCTAGACGCACATGAAAACAGAACTGGTTCGTCCTGTGAGCGGAATCTATGCTGTTTGTGGTTACCCAAAAAATAATTAACCCCTGAGATTTTAAAATCGTCATCTTTCATTTTCTTATTTATATATTCGTTTTAGCTTGCAGGACCCCATTTAAGGTGATTGTATTTTTTATATAAATAAAAGTATCATATATTATATCCTACAGCGAGTAAATTCATTAAAATAATACCCACCCCAATATATATATATATATAGTACAGCGAAGCGTACCACATGTTGTCCGAGTGTTTCACTAAGAGTCACTCAGGGTTATATATATATGTATATGTAAATATAGGTAGTATAGACAGCAGGAAATTAATAAAGCTATTCGCTTTCATAATTTTGCTTAACATTGCTTTAAATTCCTTCATTTCAATCAAATAAATTAGGTATGATTTTTAGAGATAAGTTTCACCAATACTAATTTATTTTTATAGTAGAAAGAAAAATATTACTCATATTACAATATTGCTTTGTGAAATATGAGCCTGGTTCGTTATAAAATACTTTAAATATTTGACCTTCTGGAGATATACACGACACCATTTTTTGAATTGGTATTAAAAATTAATTTTCATCAGACATGGACGACACCTGCCCTGACCCTGCGTGACTCCGACGATGTAGTTTTATTCTTGATAATGCTCTGTGGTCCGCTGGTGCTTACCGTGAATGGGATCTAATTTGGACTATACACCTCGCTTCTATTACCCCGTTCTCTTTTGTCCTGGTTAACCAAAATGCACGTATAACACTGGGAGCAAAAAGGTGCCGATAAATTGTGTGGCTAATACAAGCTCGGGGAGCCGCGCCAACAGCTTAATTTGTAATTTTGTAGCCGCGGTGAAAGTCGATTAGAGACCGTGGCTCGAATCTTACGCGTCTCTCAATCAAGACAGACGTAATGTAGCCACAGCAATGGAGACTATCCTCGGGCAGCCTTTCAGCGGTAAGCGATTTTAATATCAATTATTCACTTCAAAGAAATTTTTATTTTAATCTACTCTACTGGTTGATGAGATCGTAATACCTGCATTACTTTTTCACTTTTTATAACGAACTATCGGTGCTTCTAGTTCTTTCTAGATTATAGCTGACGTACTATTGCAGTTATTAGTATCATAACAAATTCTTTTTCATCTGTGTCAGTGTCTCACAATCGCATATGTAATTTCCATGCTTAAATTGTTTCCAATGAATTAACGTTTACTGTCGTCAGCATGTCTCTATTTTTGCTTTGAAGGAAGAGCATCATATTTTTATTCGAAATAATCTTCGTCATAAAAAATTAGTATCCATACCTAAATGCAACAAGCAAAACATCTTTACGCTCGAATTTTAGGACATTGTTAGTGAAGACCGACGTATTACTGTCGAAGACAAAGTGTTGGCACGTAATCAGTAATAATTTCAAGTGCAGAGAAAGAAGTGCAAGTGGGTCCCGTAAGCTGAATCCATTTAAGAAATGTGTTTGCGGATAGTATCTCATCGTCTCCTCATTTCATACTTAGTTTCCTCCGCTTTGCATTTGTTTGGTCCACTAGTAGCAGAGGGGTTGGAACTGGCTCAAACAGAATCACAAAACCTTCTGTACAAAATAGTATGAACATAGTTAATTGTTGAGAAGCGTGTAATAAGATTTGTGAGGTTTGTGTTGAGAAGTAAAAGTCTCATTTTAATTTTTAAAGATAATTTTGTCTCTAATTATTAAATGTTCCTCGAACCAATTTACAACTTCCAAATTAATGAAGCTTATAGGAAAATATTTCCAAGTCTCTACCTAGTCAAATAAAGAAGTGCTGCCACGTGTTCACCTGAGACTTCACGGAACCGTAAACAAGAAAGATAGGGATCCTTTCCCAGGATTTCGGTGTAGCAGAGTATGGTCTTGACTTTTCTATCGAAGCTAGTTTGGAACGTGAAAAGGAAATGAGATAACGCTTATCTCGAAGGATTGTAAAGATTCAAGGAACGATTTGAACGGGTTTTGGTAGTGTGAGTTCACCTGACTCTGATCAGGTAAGAATCGAAAGGTGAAAGTGTATATTATTACAGTCACTAATATACACTGTAAGGGTGTAGGAAAGGAATGTGTGTTACGATGCCTAACAGGAAAGCCAACATAAGCTGCTGGCAATTTTTACGTGTTAAACTTCGCTGAAAAGCTGGAGTGTGATGTTTTTAAAACGTTTGCTAGATGTCATTTCTCAGAAATATCGAGGACAGCTGGCGTATCCACATTATGTCATCATTCCTGCGTCGCTGCCGGGTTTAATAACCTAAATTTCAATCGTCTTACGAAATTCGTCCATCCACAAAGGTATATGACTTGTGTGGTGTTCGCAATAACGACGATTCGTTAGAGTGCTAAAAATATAAGACTTAAATAACCATTTGCTCAGACAGCATTAAGAAGATTTTATAACTTGATTAATCGTGCTTATGCACCTGGAATGCACCATCAACATTGACGAGTTGTGCGGAGTGGATGTGACGTCATGGAAATTTGTGATTACATTTCAGGGCCCTTAAGTGTCCTATTTAAGATTAATCGTCTCAGTGTCCTAAATGTCACTACGTACAGTTTTAAACAGTTATCATCCTCACCCTGTAAATGTTTGGATAAAAATGCTTTATTTTAATTTTATCCACATTACGATAATGAATGGGGATTATTTCATAGATCCTAATACGTGTCAGATTTTGTTATATCTGATCGTTATAGTTTCTCGAAACTAAATAATTTTAAAAAAAATTTATTTGAAGAAATTAACTAAGATAAATTTGGGGCCTTCAATTTCAAACGAAGAACATAACATTGTCCTACATTGGAAGCGTTGGTGACTATATGACGTGGCTCAGACTCAACGACGAGTGCGCCCGGGACTCGATCCTGAGACGCCTAGCAATGCTACCCTAACGACCCACGCCGCCTAACGAGGCGCCACCCTGCAGTAAAAACAAACAAAAACATCCCTCCCCCCAGCGGCCGATAAATTCATTTGTCTCGTTATGAAAATCGGGTTTATTGCTGGCGGTAGGGCCTCCCCCTGAAATACGGCGCTTTCGAGCAGAGAGCCCCGGCGATAAATTGACTTTTCGCCATTATCATAACAAGCCCGTAAATGTCACACGGCCAAGATGAACGAATCGCGCCCTGGAATGTTTACCAGCTCCTCTTAATTGAAAACTGTAATGCCAACTCTGCCTCCCAAGAAGGCCGCAGAGAATTACTAATAGCGATCGGAGAGCGCCATCGCTCGGGGCTGCTCGAACAATGCAACCATTAAACATTTGTTATTACGATAATAGCATGCAGGGCGAGCCGAGATCTGCGTCCACAGACTCGTATCTTAGATTGACTTCGACCCGTCAAATCCTTACACTCTTCCGTGGCTCCAAATACGTCGCACATATACAGTACTTCTGCTTTACAATGTATTAATTATTGGTTCATTATTTAACCAACGAAAATATTAACGCCAATCATAAATATCCATGTTTGCACAACTAAAATAACGTCGATTAATTCCGCTTGGAAAAACTGCAAAACAACCTTTTTAAATTTGCCTAAACTTTAATTTCTTGTAATATTTTCGATTTTATGTCCTCTCAATTAAATATATATATAACCAATAAGATGTAGTTTATTTTAAAACTTAAGGTTTACAAAAATAATATAGTACCAATTTATATCTTCTTATGGTTGTAATTTTGTAGAAAATTAGAGTTTTGAGAAACGTAGTATTCCTCTTTATTTTCCAATTACATGACAAGTAATTCTCAAATTATTCTGACTACATTGACTGACTTACTGACTACATTAATAAATAATTTAATCATTTTTAGGTGACTGCTGGGTACGATACTTAAACTATAGACTTAAAACTTGCCCTCACTTTCAAATCTCTTCCTAAACTATTTGGATGAAGCAGCCACAACGTGGATGATCTGTCTCCAATTTCTATACAATTTACAGATATTTTGTTGTGGTATTCAGTCCCAAGACTAGTTTGATGCAAATTATACTGCGTAATCCTTTCCATTTCCGCATACCTACTACATCCTCCCTAATCTGCTTGCGTATACCTACCCCAAACACTTCCCTATATGCTAATTTACAAGACCCTCATGTCTTAACACGTGGCCTATTAATCTATCCCTTCTCTTAGTCAACGTCCTCCCCTATTCTGTTTAGAACTTCCTCCGTCCACCCATCAGACTTTCAGCATTTTCCTATAGCACCACATTTCAAATGTTTCTATTCTTTTTCTTTCTGCTACTCCTATCGTCCACTGTTCGCCAAACTCCATATGAACATTTTTAGCAACGATATCTTAATTTTCAGACTTATTTTACCTGTAAGTTAATGCCTCTTTTTCGCGAAAGCCTGTGCTTCCCTACTCTTTATGTCTACTATACTTCTACCATCCCTAGTTATTACGCTTCCCAAGTAACAGAATTCGTTGACTTCCGTCAAAATATCCCTTCCGAATCTAACACCGTTTGTTATTCCACTGTTTTCCATACTAAACTCCATTACCTTGGTTCTTCCTGTATTTAACCCTCATATTTATTAAACTCATACTCCCAGTCACCGTTCATGCCATTTATTATGGTTTCCAACACATATATAGTAATAAAAAAGTATCACCTTTTTGAAGACATATTTCGTTCTTTATTTATTTTATTTAACAAAATCTAATTACATTCCAATTATTGTTTTAATCATAAAAAATCATACTCAATTATAATATACTCATACTGTATTACTGACGTTATCTTGCCAATCGAAATTGTTAGGATTCGCCGCAAGGAAACTTCATTTGGAGCAATATATTGGAATTTTTTTTAGTGGAGTGGTTCCATACCTTTGCTAAAAGGTTGAGCTGGTAGACAAAAAAGTTTCAAGAATCTTACGATCAGAATGTTCATCCGCAGGAAATCGATGTTGAGGAATTCTATGTTAAAACTAATTCTCATAAAGTTTGAAACAGTCCCTTGCTCGTGATGCTCAAATTTAAATTAATACTCGTCAGAAGAAGAAAGGCGTATTTTGGAGACCCATTGTCTGCATTAAGGATGTTGGAGAACCAACCTGGTTGCGGCAGTTAGACGCGAGCCCCTGACGGACTTCGGAGAAATGCGACATGGAATAGCTTCCATCCGTAAAAACGACGACAGTGTTGGAAGGCGGCAGCAAAATTTACGGAGGATCTGGAAACCTGGTTACAAGGTGCAATATTCTAAGACAACGGAATATAAGCTACATAAAAATCCATTTTAATCTAAAAGCACACGCATTTCTTAAGACAACACAGCTATTGTACATTCTATTTTGCTTCTGAAGCGGAACACTAATTTGTTTCAAACAAATGGCGAGTTTCATGAATACGCGACCAGAAATCGTTCAGCTGTAAGGTCGGACAAGCATCGCCTTGCTCTACACCAGAAAAGTATTCACAATACCGGGATAATTTTATACAACAGCCTTCCGCCAGAGGTTAAAAATAGTACCTACAAAAGCTTCGTGAAGCAGAGTAAAACTATTCTTTTAAATGGCGCGTTTTACTCGGTACAGGATTTTCTTAATCGTCCTTCTAATATTTAAAATCAAGGTTCCTGCAAAAAGTGTTGAATGAGCTGCTGCCAACTTGTAAAATAGCACACCACATATCTTTAAAATTTCTCTTCAGTTTTTTCTGCTCTTTTGTTTGTTTGTTTCATGTATTGCCTGGAGCTACGACAGAGGGAAGAACATTTTCCTGGTCGCAGAGCTCCAAGAAGTTAAAACTCCATTGCGTGTTTCTCAGTGTGTGCTTGTTTGTGTTTCCCAGTCTGTGTGTGACATCGTGTGTCCGTGTTGACTTTTGTCTATATACATTTTATTTTATTAATTTATTTTAAGAATATTTGCCTTTAATGATGTACCTTATTTTGTTCATTTATAATGTATGACGTATCCTATTTCCTCAATCGAGAACTAATGGAAACAACAATAAATCTAAATCTTCCACTTAGTGAAAAACTATCCCACAAAAAATTATGACGATTGTCTCTTGTTTCTATCTATATAAATCAAACTAATTGTATATATTCACATCACTGTAAATCCCTGTTTTTGCAATTGATTTTTGTTGGGATAGTTTGTTTGTGGTTCAAACGAAAATAATACCTTAACTTTGCAATGTTAGTAAACAAAGTTTTCCGGTGTCTTAGTTCATATATTTAATCTGAAAAAATGTATGTGCGGCTCAGTTACTTCTTTATTTAGCGCCATGTTCACTGTGACTTATAAACCTATATGTTAATTAATTGGAAGGTATTATTACATAAATAAAATTTTAGTTAAACTTGAACGTTGTTTCACGCTAAACAGACCAAAGAGATGGTTCAACTAAGGCGTATTTCTGTCTCTTTTTGAGTATGTATGTTGTTATGTATGTATGTTCCGCATACAAATATTAACGCGTGGAGCAATTTCAACCAAGTTTTGAACTCGTGTTCCCTGCAAACAGTGTTGGGGAAATATGCTACTATCACACCTAGAGGTGGAAATTTTAAAACGTGCGTAAACGGCCAAACTTTTTATGTATTTTTCGAGATCAGTGAGAGTGATAGTATTTATCTTATTATTATTTTTGATTAGATTAGTTTTAGTCACATCAACAATTGGATGTTATTAGCGACCCGACTTACACAGCTTAGGTTTTTACATTTTCAGTTTATTAAATGTCTTTGCACAGGGTGAGCTTCCATTATGAATATTAATCCGCATTGTTGCATATGTCTAATGTAGAGAAAGGAGCAACAGTTTTAGTTCTGATGTTGTTGCACTTAAATATGGTATGTTGAATGGTTAACGAAGTGTTACAGATCGAGCATACTGGTCGGGGAAATCTGAAAATAAAAGATAAGAATGAGTGAGGAATCACTTTCTGGTGAGGACAGGCGGATGGTCCAGGTCGTCATAATTGTTGATTTCCTTGTGAAACATGCCGTTGTTTTTTCTGTCTATATGCCATTTATCTTCCATCTTTTTCATGCATTCATTTCTTATATCTTTGGTAGTACGCACGGGAATGTTGGTAGTGTGTGTCTGTTGTAGCGCCACCTGCTTTGCTGGGGCATCCACCGGATCGTTTCCTTCTGCAGGTATCCATGCTATATGATCTTCATCAGTTCATTTAAATAGTCTCTGATTCTGTTGGTGTTGCTGTTTCTGTTTTTTGGATTACGTATGATGTTTATCGCTGCCATAGAATCTGTTTGTATGTAATTTGAGTAAAATTCGCCGTGGGAGGGGAACAAATATAAAGGTTGAATTCCGGGTAATGGCAGTCGCTGATCTCGATTCTGATATTATAAATGCCACTTAAATTATATTTTCCTCAGCGTCTATGGTGGGGGAAAAGGCGTCATTGACCGTTTAAGTAAAAACAAACTGCGAAAACAATTGGTATTGGTGTATATTTCTAAATTGTGAAAGTCACCGAGTTCAATTCTCACATTCATTACCCGACACATGGAGCAGTTGAGCTCCAGGATGGGTGTGGGGCAGGAAGGGATGAAGGACCGCATAAGAAAAGAATGCTAAAACAGCAGACAGTTGCATCTCTTAGTTCTGTTGGTGTACCGGAAATATTTAGAACTTTTTAAGGTACAGAGAGGATATTAGAATAACTTAGGTTATCAGGAATATTTTCGACTCCGTTTAAGTGCAGAAGAATTAATTTTTATTCTAACTTTACTTAAGTTTCTGAGCTTATTTAAGGGACCCATAAATTTTTTTACTCATTAATGTACTGTAAGTCATCGCGCTGGTGACATTCCGTCAGCTCCCCTAGGGAAGTGGAACTGAAAATATAAATTTAAAAAATATATATATGAGAAAGAGATGAACTAGGTTCTCTTGGTTCAGAGGCTACATGAGGTTGAACCTCAAGCAGGCAACTCCCCTTTAAGAGCATAGGAAGGGAATTGAAAAGGTGGGATTTGGAAGGTACATCAAGATAGCAAAGGGTTGACTAGGGCCCCCGGGCATTATTTTAATGATCCTACCCGCTATTTCACCTAAAGACATACAGGGAAAACCCTAGAAAACCTGCATCATGTAGTTCGGGCATTAAGTACTATATTCACGCCCTTCTGAAGGCGAGAGACGAGTGTTCTGTGGGGTCGCAGCATTCCCTTCGTGTTACCACAGGGTGTAGGAGGCAACTGACTGATCCAATGGGATCTACTCAAGGTCTTCGAACCCAGTACAGCTAAAATAGGTGAAGGTGCCTAAGCATGCGAGACCTTTGAAAAATCTGAGAGACATTTCCGGAGTCAGATAAGCCCAGCAGTCAATCTGGGGAAGAAATGCCTGCGAGAGAAAACTCCCACAGGAATATCATCCTAGGGTTACTAGGATTTTTTGAGGGGGGGAACAGGCTACGTGAGTGTGATCCAGAAACAGGCAACTCCCTTTTAATAGCATAGGAAGGAATTTGAAAAGAGGGGATGTGGAAGGTAGGGTAAGGTATCCAAGGATTGACATGGGTTCACGAACAATTGTTTAAGGATCCTACCCAGTGTTTCACCTAAAGAGATGCAGGGAAAACCCTAGAAAACTGCATCAGTGAGGTCGGGCATTGGGTACTATTCTCACGCCCTTCCGAATGATGGGAGACGTGTTTGCTGTGGGCTCGCAGCATTCCCTTCTCCATGTCTTCCCAAGTCTTAGGAGGCAGATAGCCGACTGATCCAATGGGATCAGCGGACAACTCTTGCCATATGCCCAAGGTCGTTGAACCCAGTACATATACCTCCTAAAATAGGTGAAGGTGTCTCGGCATGTGAGAACTTTGATAAAAAAAATACACAGAGAGAGTATGAGGCATTCCCGACATGATCAGGTGAGCTAACCCGGGCTATAATTTTATGGATTATACCCGTTGTTTCGCCTGAAGAAAACCCTAGATAGCCTGCATTAGGTACATCGGATTTTTTAAAAATAAATATAATAAATACACTTTGATATGGGTGATGGTTATGTGCGCATGCCTTAGCAGAGTGAGAACGAAACTCAAGTGACGATACGTTACATGAGCATTGCACTTATACACTCGACTAGTAATTATGGAAATTAAAGCTTATTTAAAAATAATTCAGTTTAGAAAATGATATTTTTAACGAACAGCAAGTACAAGAACTCTAATAAGAACTCAAGTTTCTTACTAAACTCTATCCTTTGGCGTTTAAACTAGAAAATTAAATTCGCACTGCCTGGTCGAGGTTTCTCCATTTTGATCTTATAAATGCCCATTGTGATCCTTTTGTAACTACACATTAATTACCACTCCAACAATTTATTTTTATTTTTGTAGCCTCAATACTTTATTCCAATATCAGTCGCCCAATGCGCATTTTCAGAAACTGTCGTCTTACTGTATGCGAAATAAAGATTTATTTTATAACGCATAGTTTTACATAAAAGAATGCAAAGTACGCTAGTTACGCAAGACATCTGATCTAAATAGGTAACGGTTCTTAATAATTTATTTCAATCGCCTAAGTATGTTATAAATGCACCTACATTACTAAATATTTATAAGATATAAGAGCTTGGGTATCAAAATGTCGCGGGTTCAGAGAAAAGCTTTGCTGCCTTGTTTATACTTCCACTTTGTGATTACAGAGTGGTTGTGCTGTGTCTAGACTGGAAAATATTCCAATAGCAACTACGACGTTTTAGTACCGTCAGTTCCCGCGTACTTCGGTAAAAGAATAATTAGATATTTCTCTGACATTAATTACAATTAAATAAATCAAATATGCATTAGGTCAGATAAATTAAGTATTGTCTCCATTACGGAAAACAGTAAGATTATTCCCGTCTTTTGGGCTTCAATCAGATGATAAATTTTAAAAAGAAACTAGAATAAACACTAGTTGACGAATTATAATTATATGAAAGCTTAAAGTTATAAGAAAATATATTAAAAATAACTTAAGAACATTTAAGATTTTCCATTGAATATTATAATGAAATCATTCAACTTCTAAATGAGTTTACGTTTTCTATAAAAAAAGTGGTCAAATTCGACGAGAAAAAATATTAAACATTGACTTCCTATAAAAGTCAAGAGGACGGTTTGAAACTTTGTGTATACCTTTGAGAATTATTGGCTATTTTATTTATTTAAAAACAGATGAAAGTTAATGAAAAATATCCTGAGCGTTGACCAACCACAGCAAGTCTTAAATAATATTGCTACATTTACAACAAAAATAAACTGTTTCTAAATATTGAGTCAAATCATCTTAATTAAATCGAAGAGTAGAAACCATTAATTATTTTTTTAATATTTTCGTCTGACATATTTCTGGCAATGAAAATTAAAATCATTTAAGCGTTATTAAGACTGCGTTTAGGTAAATTATATCAATAATGAGACTTTAAACCACTTCGAACCCAAATGAAATTAACATAGTTATCCAGGTTGGGTGAGGTGTATTTAAATTCCGGTTTGCGACTGATGGAGTGGGTATAATTGCTTATTAAACTATAATTGGTCGGTATTTTAACGGATATTTTGATAACACTTGGCTGGTTCCGCCCGGTCAGCAACTTTCTGGAGTCTTTTTCCAATTTAAAAGTCGCGATGCACAAAATACCAGAACTTCTCAAATTATAGGCTGTTATAAGATGTGATTTTTCCAAACTCGTTACCTCAGTAACAGATAAGATAATCAGAATATTGCAATTCCAGAAGTTCAAAATGTGTTACACGAATGATAAATTTACTGACAGTCGAAGAAGTTGTCACCGTCTTTTACAGATATCGTTTATGGTGCTCTGTGTAACACATAGAAATTTTACCTAACTGTGTAAAATCATACTCGTGTTAAAACAACATTTCTGTTTCAACCTCAAGGCCCTTTACAGTTAATCTAAATCTGTCTTCTAGGCGAGTATTTCTGCTCTTCGTTCCTCAAATATTTCGAAATTAATTTCAATTCAAATGTAATGGATAATAAAAACTCCTTTACGGTCACTGTTTTGCAAGTTATTATATTTTAAAAGAGGTAGCTTTCGGCAGATATACTGCCATGATATAAACATTTTTACATGCCTTGTACTAATACAATTTTTTTATAACGTCCTTATTTTCCGTACAAAGTTCGTTTTTGATATATAAAATATTTCCCGATTTCTACACGTCGTCCGTTACAAACTGTCGGAAAACGTCATGCACTATCGATCGGTTGATCGGTACTGTATGATTAACATCCATTATTTATTTTTGTATGTAATCAGAAATATATATATACATGGGTACTAGCATAATAACTTGTTTATATTTAATTAACCTATAATATTGAGTGTTATTGTAATTTATTGATGGTCTCAATGTAATAGCTTCCTGTTTCACTTCCTTCATTTCTGAAATTAATTATTTGATCTCTAAGAATATTAATAAAAATTGATTATGCGAATCTGAGTTTTCTTTTAAAATTGTTTCTGTATAAAATACGTGCTTTGTCAAATGTGAGTTCATGATTATTAGTTTTTACGTGACTTAAAAATGCTGTACTATTTTTCGATTTGGCTTTCAATGTTTGTTTATGATTGTAAATTCTGGTTTAAATATTAGTTTTGGTATAGCCAATATATGATTTATCGCAGTTTTTACAGGATATTTTATAAACTACTATTGTAATAACATCTAAAACAATATTGTCTTTCAGTTTCGTTAATAGATTTCTAATATGATCATTAGGTTTAAAAGTTAAAATGAACTCATTTACATCAAATTGTTTTAAATGTTCACAATTTTATACGTTAATGTGTGTACATAAGTGAAACTTATGTACGTAGGTAATATTCTCTGTAGTTTGTGTGTTAATATTTTCTTCAGAAGTATCTGGTTGGTAGTTTATTGTCATTTTTTTCTTATTGACTAGTGTGAAATATTGTTTGATGTTAGTTTGTGAAGATTTTATTAATATGATGATAAATTCCAACTGGTTTAATTATGTTAGTTCTAGATAAAATTTGGTCATTTATATTGATCGGTGTTAGTAATTTACTGTGGTTTTTAATACATAATTTTTTAATTAGTTTACCAGGAAAAAAACTATTTGTTAAAATATTTTCCATATATATTTCTACGTTATTTAATAAATTTATGTCCGTTAATAGAAAAGCTTAAAAAATTATGTTATTCGAATATTAAGAATCATAAAAGGGGAGTGGTTTGAGAAGAAATTTCGGACGGTATTGGATGCGTTAGGTTTCGAATACCATGAGGTATAAAGCTTATTATTTTCATTGATTATCGTCATATCTAAAAAATTAAATCTATTATTTTCTTGTGGTTCTATAGTGAAGTTTATTCTATTGGTAATTGAGTTTAATTGTTAGAGAAATAATTATGTACACACATTAACGTATAAAATTGTGAATATTTAAAAAAAATCGAAGACATAAAATATATATTTAATTTAACAGTTACCGTTTACCAGAAACATACTAGGGTAACAAATAAGGTAAGTAGTCTGACGTTTCTCATCGCGATGTGAGGCATCGTCACGCTAAAAATCGATCTTGATCTGAACGGTGTAGCCAATTTTGAGGGAGTAAGCAATATTTAGAGCTAATTTGTGTAAGTTGATATCACAATAACAGTGTTAAAATTCCTCGTGTAACATCAGAGTACTGTGGTTTCGTCCCCTAATTTAAAGTGGCTGCGTAGTTAAACAAAATTGCCGCAATTTGGCGCTATTTGCGATGGCCCGCCTCAGCTTCCGCAGAGAACGAGGAGCCATATCGGGCAGAGAAAGCGGCGATCATTAGCATAATGTGCGACCAATAAGGCCAGTCTACTCCTCCAGATAGACCACCTAATTAAAGCTGACAACATCGCGTTAATATTAAACGTGACGCGTGCTCCCTCCACAGCGGACTTCATTTCCCCAACAACACATGTTACCTCTATGATCAAAACACACGTTCTTGTGCACTTACCGCCAATCACAGGCACTGAAAACAATAAGCAGCAGTGAAAACATCCGAACTATTGGTGCTTTGGACAAAGTTAATAAATAATTATACGGTTTTGTTGTGGAGTGCACGGAACAGTAAAAGTTCCTTTAGAAGAAAGTATGCTTCGAGCTTATAAAAACATATTTGCAATCATTAAAATATTACTTCCGCTACCTTGAAGTTTATTAAGTAAATAAATAAGTCTCTCATGTTAGAATTTCAGAATAAGCTTTACACTGGCATTTACTATATTGGGGGGGGGGGGATTTATCAATTAATTGTATACTACAGACATAGCCGTAATTTGCTTACTGTTTAACATCCACTTTCAGCTACTGAACACAATGCCAATATTTTATTCTTGACGTTAATACTCTGACTCACATTACGATAGATAATAGTTTTGTATTACTACTGTAAAGATAAGCTTCATTGTGCTGGTATCTTCACTACAAATGTCTCATAAGCTACTCGTACAGAAAACAAAACATCCTCCTTCAACTTTGCTTCTGACAGCCCAGGAAGGAAACCTAAAGGTATAAAAATAAAAACCATCTTTCAGCAATGCCTTGTCAAACTGCTTAATTAAGTTTGATCTAAAAGCATTTTCTTTGCAGTCTACCAAAGAATCAAAGTGAAAGTTCTTTTTCTTACATTAATTTGTATCTTAGTTTTTAGAATAAATCCTGTATTTAAACCAAATTAGAATGTAAGAAAAAAATACGTTTTCAATCTCTTCCATTTTTGTGTGACTTAATCTAGGTTTTGTGGTGAGATTTAGAATTAAATTAACATTTACCCGTACTTAGCATTAAAAATACATAACGCTTCATTAAATTGAATAAAATTGGTTGCAGACCTGTGTAATCAATAATTTCTCAACTACTGTTTTCTAACCTTGCAGACCTTTATCAGTCTCGTTTATTATATGTTATGAATTAATGAAATTTCTGAATTATAGAATAAGTATGTAAAATTAAAGTAACGATCAAGACACAGACAATACCATTTTTACAATAAATAAAAAGACAGCCAATAAGTCATTATATAAATTTATCACTATTTATTCAGAACCGACGTTTCGTCTCCTTTCTGAGTCTTCCTCAGGTGTAATATTTAGCTAATCATCATATTCACTCCTTGTCTCCCTCAGCCGAAAAGATTATTGAATGTATATGTGAAGAATTTAGTGTCGTGGACCAACTTTTGAATAAGTAGTGATAAATATATATGTATCTAAATAATTAATTAGAAAAAGTCATAAAACTATGTTGTAATACATTTTTCTTCTTCAAGTCCTACAGCATATCGTTCTTACATTTGGAATTTCATCAGGTAAATTTCTTCAGATTTTTGAACAGCGAAGTATGGAGATAAGTATTAAAATAGAAAAAGAACTGTCTCAAAGACAGGTACAACCTGTAATAAATGTGGGGGGAAGATAATATTTTGTAAAGAAATAATATAATGTAAGAATGAAAAATCCGTTTATTCTGTATTGATCAATTTGCAATATACTACAATTTGATCACTATGAGGTTACTAGCCGGCATTTTTTAAACACTTACAATATATATATATATATATATATATATATATATATAATGTATAGACACTAAATAATTTAGAAAGTAAATACATATGTTCAACGCTAAGGGTTGTTTAAAAGAACCTTCCAGTAAAGCAGAATCACTAACACAAATTTTCTCTCCTCCCTTGAGAGGAGCCATTTGCCCCACTCTATCAACGTTTATTGGGAAAAACACAATGCTCCTCACCACTCGATGTCGCCATATCTGACGAGACTTGGGAAAACTCCAGTCACTCCTTCGTGTCTGAGTTTTATTACCTCTGTGGCTGTAACCGGCAACTTCCCTCGTGCCGCTTGTCTTTGATCCCGTACCGCCAAATTCCGCAAGTTGTTGTGTTTTACCATTACAAACTGAACCACTAACTTTTGTCTAATCTAGTTATTAACTAATAATCACCTGATGAATTCCCAAATGTGAGAACTAAACATAGAAACTGAATTTAAACTTGGTTGTCTGTGGAGTAGTTATTAAATTTAATTTTATGTGTGCAGAACTGGCGTAACCTCTGATTTTCGTTTTTATTAAGTTATTTACACACATGAACTTCCGCGATGTTTCCAATCACATTATCAAAGTCATCACTCGCGGTAACTTTAACTGAAGCATTTCATCCCGGACGTAAAATTTTACAATATATTTTTACCTGAAGAAAACTTGGTCCTTATAGCGTCATAAAATTCATCTTAAAATCAAGTGCTAATTTTAAATTCGCGCCTTACAGATTTTTTAGTGGAATAAAATTTAATATTTCAACAAACGAAACCAAAAAAAGAAGGTCATATTTGTTAAGTGCAGCTCAAGTCCCACATTTTCTTTTGAGCAGTAAAGCTTGAGAACCTGCGCCCGAGGGTCTACGGCTCTTAAAAGTTGACAAAAAGGAACGCTGTTAGGAGAAGGCGTTTTTACCAGTCGGTCTGGGAAGCAGTTAAACAAACGTCGACGTTAAAGACAACGATGGCAGCCCTGCTCCAACGTCCTTAACTGTCTGTAATGATTAGGCTCGAAACATTTATTACTGCAGCCAGAGCAGACGCAATGAATTGCCCGGGGACGGTAAACGTTTTATCGCAATCCCCAAGGCTGTTTCTCGAAAAATTCTTGGTATCTGTTGGAACACTTTGTATGCTGTTGTCGTCATTTGGTGGAGCACTCTGGTCCGCTGTGTTGCCTACTTAAATGCCATCTCCATTTCTACAAGACTTCGGAGGTACCAAACAGCAAGTTTTAACAACGCATTAATGAGAGCACAAAAACACTCCAGTCTATTTTTCGTAACACGTCAGTGTAGGAGGAACCATTTTCAGTGATTCTACTAAAAACTAAGCAATAATAACAAGTAAGACGATGTTTCACTAGAATTATGGGTTCAACAAAAAAAAATTGCTCTCTAGAAAGGATTAGTACCTAAATCTCTGATTGATATACTTCTCTTTATTAAGAAGCAGGATTACGTCTGTTCAACAAAAAATGAACCGTAGACATTGGGATGAATAATGCTGAAAATCAGAAGGGTGGATGGAATCACTAACGAGGAAGTTGTAAACAGAATAGGGGAAGAGCGAACAATGTTGAGGACGTTGACGAAGGGAGGGGATAGATTAATAGACCACGTTTTAAGACACGAGGGTCTTGTAAAATTAGCAGTACAGGGAAGTTTGTGTTGTAAGAACAGAAGAGGAATGCCAAGGATGGAATACGCTAATAACAATGTAGAGGATGTGGGATGTGGAACGAAAAGACTTGAGCAAGATAGATTAGCATGAAGGGATGCATCAGACCAGTCTTAGGAGTGAATTACCACATCATCAACATGTATTTTGTTTATGGGTAATTGAATTCTAAAATTAAGTGAAAAAGAACTGTAATAATAGGAGAACAGGTTATACATTAAAAATAACATGTTAATTAACAGTAACAACACTCGCAGGAATGTAACTGAAGTATTTCATTGCGAACTCAAATTTAATAATGTTAACGCAAAATTTTGGGTATATATATATTGAAGCTAACACTTGACTCCTTTCTATGTATCTCCATTTATCACGGAATAAACCAAAATTGAAGAAATGTGCAGCACTCTTTAGTGTAAGTAATTCCAAAAAAAAATTCAATTAAAAATGGTTATTTTTTAAATATTGCATCTTGTAATTAACTGATACTTTTATTTTGATATTATGGAAAGTAAATTATTAAGAATTTTAAATTATAGCTGCTTTAATAATAAAATTTCTTTACAAAATAGCTTAATTAATTTAATAAATGTTACAATGATATCATGGCAATCCAAAATATTACTAACTAATAATAACCAGAAAGATACTATGACACTCCACAAATTTCTGTTTAAAAATTCTTTAAACTTAGCGATCACTCTCGTTCGTGAAAGTATGACGAATGATGTAACATCAACCAAGATGGAAAATAACGAAGTTAGTTTAACATTTATTAATTAATTGTGTTAGGGAATTGTGTAACCCTGCTTATAAAACATTACTAAAATAAAAAATATATCACATCGAAAATCTGCTTCTTCAATGAGTATACAAATTTTGCTATGAAAAATAACAGTTTCGTATATCCTTTGCTTTATTAATTATTTAGGAAGTGATATATTCGATTAACTTCTACATTTTTTAATAATCGCACAATTTGTGTAATTAATAATACAGCTTAAAGCGTAAATCTGAAGTACGTGCATAATTGGCTAATCACTGTAAAGTAGCCAACCTTTGTTTTATTTTTAAGATTTATCAGGAATGAAGGAAGTGGCGTAGGAATTCATTGAGTCGGTATTTCAAACAATTAAGTAAACTATCTCTTTTAATTATTTTTAAAAATCTATAATCGACTTCTCTCAGAATATTATAATTTTTTCCTTATTCCAATTTTACATGTTATTTGAAGTTTTGCATTAAATGTATGTCTGGTAAAAACGTCGCCAGGCACAGGTAAATAAGTCTAGGAGAAGCTTTCAGCTAAAAATAATTCACAAGTTCCAATGTCCAGAAGGACAGGTAACATGCCACCTCCGTATTGGGAAATGGATGAAAGATTTGGTTGGTAATGCTAAGACCAGTTTTCCACATATTACGGAAACTGTAAGCAAAAGGGAGAACAGAATGGCAAAATTTTGCATATAAAAGAGCGAGCTATTTCTTGGTTTAGAATTGACGAAGCAAGGATCGGGGAGACAGAGAGAAGAGCTGATGGATGTCCACGTATTTGAATGAACCAGACTTTGCTTCCAGCCCTGTTGCAGAAATCCTCTTCTAGTAAGCCTTCGGAAGTTTCTTCCCTGGAATTTTTGCAACGTTATGCTTATTAATTTTTTTAGAGTTTCCATAACGAAACACGGTAACCTCGGGGAAAATCTCACGTTGGAACAGCCGGAAATATATATTTTAACTTGGTAAATTGCTTTTCCACATATTTTCTTTTAATTATTTTGGATATATGTAGACTTGTTAAATTTTAATTTTGACTTAATTTGTGTTACAACATGACATGCCACAACTCTTTGAGTTAATTACGGGATGATGAATTTGTTTTAAGTGTCACCAAATACATTATTTCAATACAGCGAGAAAACTTATATGGTTATGCTTTTCTTGAGTATTATTTGTTGGATGAGTTTGACTCACGGGTTCTAAATACTACCAAATATACTATATAATTTTATTGAGACCAAGTTTTGGCCCTTTGATTTGTTTACATAATGCTACCAGTCTAGAAACGTTGCTATATAACCTTCCTAATTCCATTCGTATGAAAGGCCTACAGCTTTCTAAATTTATTTGACTCGTTTATAATTTCCTCCTTTCCATTGTGACTAGAAACCTGGCGCAACTATTAACACAAGCGCAGTATCAGGCATGCAAATGATTTCTCATTGTAGCGTATCGAAAAGTTATTTAAAATTAGTAACTCTGTTGTGAGCGACCACTAATATATATTTATGAGTCGCCCACGCAGCCTGGCAGCCAGGAAGGCAGGATAGTCCGCGTTGACAGGGCCGGGGAGGCAGGGCGGCCAATCACAGGCCCTTCGTAAATGACCTGTCAAGGCGGCGCTCTCTAACGAGCATGCAAATATCGGCAGCGCTCCTCCAAAACACGCGTGCGCAAATTATTGCTGCGCCGGTGACGACGGACCGCAAAACGAAAACTCCAGGTCGGCCGACCAGGCGCGAGTAATTAATGCAACAATTTCCTAAACAAGCTTAATTAGTCATTAGAGTGGCCCCGGCCTTGATGTTTATTCATCGCAGAACACCCTCGGCCGCGTTGGTGGGCCTCCGCCTCGACGTTGTACCAATCTTCTCTCAACACTGAGCTGAAGACAGCGCTGCGAGGACAAATCTTGCCATATGTCAGAAGGAGACTTGTGGACCCGACGGATATTCAGATTGAAACTTTCCTTCTAGATACATCACCGTTTTGTTTTGAAATGTTACTTTATTTTCTGTCTTCTAAAGCGAATTATAGGAATTGTTAAGCAATTTATTCCCTCCCGTTCCTTTTTAACCACTCTTCACGTCAGTGTTTGAGAAACATCACTACTTGTCTTGCCCGGCATACGCTTCTAGTGACTTTCGTTCCATTGTGTTTTCAAATATTCACTTCAGCTTGAGAAAAACGTAACAATTACGAACCCTGTTTGAAGATGATTGATTTGAAAAAACTGAAGATAATCTGAAGATAATACATCGCACAATGAGTACGGATCTTCTACTATGACAAAATTTAGTGGCGATGCCACTACACATAGGAAAAAAATGGTTGTAGTAAAAATACTTCAAGAAAGAGATAAATTGTAATCTCATCCTATAGCAGAAACTCCTCTCCCGTCATTCAGTAGGGAGTGGGGATAGTTCCAAATAGCACGAACTACCTGGTGCAGGTTATCCCTGGATCTCTTTCAGGTGGGTCACCGGGTAGGAGGAAAAAAACAGTGACTGCGGGGCTCACCTGATTATGTCGGGAATGCCGCGTACTCTCCCTGGGCTTTTTCAAAGTTCTCACATGCCGAGACACCTTCACCTATTTTAGGAGGTATATGTACTTGGGTCGAAGACCTTGGGCATAAGGCAAGAGTTGTCCTCTGATCCCATTGGATCAGTCGGCCAACAGCCTCCTGAAACTGGTGAAGACACGGAGAAGGGAATGTTGCGACCCCACATCAAACTCGTCACCCGTCATTCGGAAGGGCATGAGAATAGTACCCATTGCCCGCCTTCCTGATGCAGGTTTTCTAGGGTTTTCCCTGCATCTATTTAGATGAAACACCGGGTAGGATCCTTAAACTATAGCTTGGGGGCCCTAGTTAACCCTTGGCTACCTTGCTCTATCTTCCTCATCCCCCCTTTCAATTCCCTTCCTATGCTATTGCACGCTCTTCCTCTTTCCAATGCTATTATAGGGGAACTGCCGATATCAGGATCACCCTCTTGTAGTCTGTTACCCAAAAAAAACCATTTCATGTGTTGAATATGAAAAGTTACGGATCAATCGATAGTAAATGAGGAGGCCAAAGCTGATACATTTCTGAATTGTGTAATTGTCTTAACGTATTATTTAATAAATTTTTGTACTCTTATAATAAATTAGTGATTTAGAAGATACTTATTTTATAAAACAATTTTTAAGTATATCATTTTATACAACAGTGACGTGACGGCTTCGTGATTCCACTATATCACTGTGACTTCTGTTCACACTGGTCAGTGCAAGTACCGTCTTTTCTCAGTGCATTTCTGTTCGGAATATAGTGTTGTTTTTATAGGATAACCTCTTAATAATTGCTTTGAATTTGGATGAAGAAGAGGAAAAGTGAGGGAAAAATCGGAGTATCATCAGGCACGGAAAAGAAAACCAATTAAAGAAAAATTTGCTCTGCTTTATCAAGAATTAATGGACGACGGAGCAAAGCTATACGTGTACCTCAAAATTAGATAGAAAATTTGTTGAATTACTAGTCAAGTATGAATTTACCATATCAAATATGAAGGGATACTGGGACTGAATTTTGAAATTCCTGTAAATAAAAAACTACTGAGCTGAAAATTTTAACTGTGTATCAACAACACACATGTGTAACAATGTACAAAATTTGTTTTCTGTATACTTGTTTTTTTTTAGATATTTTGACAATTTACATAATTTGGCATTTTTTTAAATATTCCTTACATTACGTACTTGAATATATTTCAGCTTTTTTTACATTCATTTCTAGCACTGACCATTGCTATCAATTGTCAGTATTATTTTTTAAATTGAATAAAACTGTGGGGAGATAATGTTTTACTAAGAACTTCACACAGTTACTTAAAATTGGCATTTTTTATCACTTTTAAAATCTGTTTCATCTAAACTTCTAGAACAATTAGGAAACTAATACTTGCATTTGATGGTATTAGCCTGTAGATTATGTACAAAACGATTGATGACAATATTTTAATATTTGTGGCGTACAGAAGGTTTTTGGTTGCAGAAATCATGAAGTTGAGAAAAACACTTTTTTATGAACAAAGTAAAATTTATTAATTTAGAATCTAATCCACTAAAATTGCTCCCGAGCTTTTAAAAATGAGGAAATCGACTTAAAAATTTTTGCTATATGATCTATAAGGCTTATAGGCATATTAATATAAAAAAATTAGAAAATCTATTTTTTTCCAGATTTTGGCCGATATTTTAGTCCCCATGTCCCTTAATACAGAAATTCCTTGCATTGCTCCAGGCGACGAAGCATTTTTTATTAAAAACTACGACCTTATCCAGAGGACAATTTGGACAACAAGAAGTGTGAGATCTGCTTTCGTTTGAGTCGTTCTGAAATAAAGAGCAGAAAATAATTTTGGAATTTGATCTCAAAAATTGGCGTATTATGGCCGTACCCAAAATTGTGCATAACATAACTTTTTTCCGACTGCCTACTGAAAAATTTTCGTAAAAAGTAAGATAAAAGTTCGTATATCTACATTCTATAGGCAGGAGTTCGGATCAGAACCGTATGAAATTTACATGCAACGGAAGATACATTTTGCTGGGCCGTTCCCTGGTAACGAAATGGTGAATTAATTAAAAATAATAATGTTATATTGTGGTGATTCATGACCCTTACATTCATCGGGTAAAGCAAAGGGCGGAAAACGAGAATGGTTTGGTGAGGCCGAGTAGGCGGGAAACGTCGGCGGTAAACGTCACCGTCTACAACATTATTGATTGCCTGGAGTGCATTGAGATTCAATAGTTGGTTCGGGGAGCTCTCCTGAGAAGGTCGGGCGAGAGAGAGCAGTGGAGGAAACAATATGCTGAAAAGTTAATTTCACCATTGTTGAGAAAGAAGATTTTTTTTTGTAGTACGAAAAACAAAAAGAGGACATTTTGATGGAGATTTAAGCTGAAGAAGAGGCGCTAGAGGAGACGTGTTTCAGCGAAGGAACATCCTGCACGGCAAACCAGGAACGACGTCACCAGGCCATTGTTAATATCTGGTAACGTCATTTTAACCCGGTTTTCCACTTAAACCATTCTCGTTGATTCGCGATTTTTAATACAATTATATCGTTCGTCACCCGCGTTTCCGGTAGCAGCCATTTAGAAGCTGCGTGGATTATTCTTTTTGCTTTACCGACTGAGCCAATTTGATTAAATTTTACTCGTAAGTTTATATTTTCACTAAAATTTAATTTGAGTTAGATTTCTTCTGGAAATTTGATAACGTAATATTATAATTAAATGGAATATTCAAATTAAATACATTTTTTATTATTATTTAACAATTTGATTGTACAAAAATATTTTTGTTGGTGTAAGCAATAGGAACACCACAATATACACAATAGTATATTATTGCTTAGCAGCCGTTTGTATTTCTTCTTCTATTGCTTTCTAAATAGTATTCTTCAGCTCATTGGCCATGTATTTAAGATAGGACACATTATAAATAGCGGGATAGCGACCCACTAACTCAGTAGCCTTTTCGTCATACTAAACTCTAATGCAAAAATAGCAATGGAAAAAAATAGAAACAAAACGTTTAAGAAATAATATAATTAAGAAAAATATCGTCCGGAAGTAATCTGAATTTTCACTGAACGGTCACGTCGACAGCACAGGACTGATACTGTCCCGTGCAGGATTGGTGTGAAAAATACCATTTAAAATCCCACAAGAATACTATCCGTGTTTCCGATCTCGTTGGTGATGGGTAGGCTTACCTGCGGGAATGCCTCCTTCTCTCTCCGTTTAAGGCAGCTCTGCCATTTTTGAGGGTGTATGTTGCAATTGTTGAACATTTTACATTGTAATAAGTGAACTGCAGTGAATGAAAGCCAGACTTAGAGCAAAGTCCATGCTGACGCGACGGGATGAATCCGTATGAGTCTGAAGGTTAAGGGTTGCGGAAAGCCACCGTTCTCGTTACCAGAACCTGGAGGTGGAACGATTTAATTAAGGCCGTGGCCAACCACGCCCCTGCAACGGCGCGACTTCTTCATGAATATTCATCCCGTGCTCGACATGCAGGAATTCTAATTCCACATAACCGCTGCCCGCCTTTATAATGGACTTTCATCAGCATTCAAAATAATAGCAAAAAGCATGTGTACAAGTAACATAGTTAATAATAATCTAATAAGCGGGTAGGCTCATTTCGGAGCTGTTTCGGCTTTTTGTGAAACGCTGCCGTAATGAGCGGGTACCTGTCTACTTAGTTATTATAAAACCTGGCATCGGCCGCTGTTTACAATGCAGACACATCGCGCAGGCTGGGGACGGCCAAATTAAATTAGATCCCGGCCACGGGTCTCCGCCAACTCAGCTACGCACAAAAACGCTCAGCTCAGTGGTTCCCCAGTAGGCCGAAGATCTGCTCCAACATTCGACTCGCAGCCGACACTTTCTTGAATGACCTACAGTACATCATTGCAGTTTTGTTAAATACTCACCTCCCTATCAGACTAAAAACATCACGTCCGAAGTCATTATAAAGTAGGAAAATATCAAGCAACACTGAATTTAAATCGTTCCGGCCTTTGAAACAAAACAAGTAATGGATGGTAATTAAGTTGAGAAAATATTACTGGAACAGAGCCAACGGGATAATATCGTAACATAATATCGGGAGTGCCGCAGGGTTCCGTTATTGGTCCCTTATTATTTATAGTGTACGTAAATGACTCAGTTTCTGTCATTAATTCCCAGGTATAACATTTTTCTGACGACTGCGCAATTGAATTGGAAAATAAAAACTGTGATCGATGAAGAACTTCTCCAAAAAGATTTAGATAAATTAAGAGATTGGGCACTCGATAACAAAATGAAAATAAATTGTAACCTGAGCAAAGCAATACGTTTTTGTAGGCATCACGTTGAAATGGTACTTAACTATAAGCTCAGCGGTAATGAAATAGTACAAGAAAGTAACTGTAAGTATTTGGGTGTATAATTGAGCAGTAATACGATATGGGAACATCAAATAGAATATGTGACTAGGAAAGGCACTATATTTCGTTATGTGGATTTAAAAAAAGAGGAAGCTGTGAAACACGTCCAGTACTAGAGAACGGCTGTATTTGTTGGGATCAGTTCCGAAAATATCAGGTCGAGGCATTGGAAGTGGTACAGAGGGGATTGGGGGGAGAAATTTGTTAAGCGGTGTCCGGGACACGATTCATCAATTAGGTTGGGATATTTTTGAAAAAAGACGACAAAAATTACGGATCTGAGCTTTTTTTTTAAAGCGTACGCAGGCCAATAATCCTGGGAGAATATTGCATCAAAGTTTTTACAAGCAAATTATTACAGTAGATGGGATTATAATTGTAAAATTGGGGAGAGCAGCTTTAAAACTGATGTTGGGAAGTATTAGTTTTTAAACCGGACTATAAGGGATTGGAACAATTTACCTGTAGAAGTTTTTGAAACATTTCCTCTCAATAGCAAAGTTTTCCAGGGAAGAATTAGGAAGTGTAAGTGACCGTGACGTGCAAGTGTAGTGCGACGAAATAAAATCTAAACACTGGGTACTTCAATCTTATCTTTAAGAATGTAATTTACTATTTACTATTAATGCTTCAATGATTATTATTATAATTATTCATATCCCTTATTTTAAGCTTTTTTTTGTAACTGGCACCCAGTGTAACTCAATTGCAGTATCAATAAATTCATTAATTCATCGTGGTGAGACTCAAAACAAATCGGAAATTGTTTAAAAAAACAATACAGAGCACTTGTTTCCAATGAAACTCTACCAAAGGTCATGAATAACTTTTAGCAACAATAAATTACTAACAACCCACAAGAGTTACTGGTAATTGATACGCGGAATGACCCAAAAATTTAATGCAAAGGCTCTTTCTTGTATTGGCTGACCAGGTAATTGAATAAAATGAAACTTATGCTACTGTAGAGTGGGTTTGAAGAATGAGAGTGTTACTGAAGCATTGTATCGAAAATAGAGCATTGGAAGTATATGAAAAATAATGTTTTTATTTATTGAATTACATAGAAAAGGCGGAGAGTGAAAAATTGAGAAGTGAAGAACGAATAATTCAGTTGCTTGTCAATTTAGGAAAAGTGGACTCCAGTAGTTAGATCAGGGGGATTGTTGAAAGTGGGAAAGGCTTTCATATAATGGAGTTGTAGTATGCATATAATAAAGCCAATAATCGGGAAATTTATACATGCAGAATCTTTTTACAGAAAGAGATAGGTATACTGTTTTAAAACATTTGTTATGCTATAAAAACATAATGAATGTAACTATTAGGAATATATTTTGTACAATTAAAAGGACTAACAATACAGAAAAGAACTTGATTTTTTTTGTATAGGAGAGAATAGTAATTAATCCCTTGAACAGATTTTCATCGTGTTTCTTGTCTGCATCTTTATACAGTAATTATATAATTTATAATTTACTCCATATCTATTTTACTTGTTGAGCATTTACCTATAAATAGTCTCAGGCAATGCGCAAGAGTTTAATGGCTATAAACGCATTCTCCTGATGAAGTATAAGTACTATCATGTTCGCTTAACGTCACCCAAGGATATTTGCATGTATATGATAATTTATCAGATTGGTTTAAACTTCTCCCGGGGGCATAAAAATAATTAAAGGCCAGGGTTAGCAATTTTCATTCTTCTAATTAAATATTTGAACATTGGTTCATGCTCTTTTTAAAATAGTTTTAGACTGCCTGGGGTATTTTAGTCATGTTAATTAAAAGTGAAATGTGTTATGTACACATACAAATGACATACGTACTAAACGTCTGAAATAATTGGTGGCGTAAATCAATATTACTTGCATTATAACTTCCATGAAATGTTACTACACGTTTAGCAGCTGAAAACTGATACCAGTTCCAAAAACATTTCATTAACTAATGGATAAAGTTTGGAGGATAGTAAAAATACGAAAAAAAGCGTTTGCTATTCACTATTACATTAGGCCGACCTTTTATTTATCTTGTTGTACTTACCTAACGGCCATAATCTTAAAAGTATCAGTTCAGGAAAATATTCCTTCTCTGCCTAAATTACAGTCACGTCAATAACTCGTGCACATTCTAAAGTATGGGTAAGTCTCTACTTATTTCCCATAATGACGTTATTCTTACTCTCATTTTGAGACTCATAGTGCCATAGTTGACCTACTACTTGCATTTTGACCATGGCCCTTGAACATATATTTTTCTCCTCCATATAAACTGTTTATCATTAAATGTTTCTTATTGCATTAATGATTGTATCTATTTTTCAAATTAACATGAATTGTCTGAGGAGCGTACTACGCCATCTGAAAATGAAGTTGTGTGAGTGTTCTAAATTAAAATCTCAAATGTATATTTTTTCGCCCCACTTCTGGAGTGCTATATCAAGCTATTACCTTTCTTCTGAGTCTCAACTATAACGTTTCGTATTTTATTTCTACATTGTATGTATTTTATAGTGAACGTGTAATTTAATTCAACATTGTTGATATTTAGTATTAATGCCAGTGGCAGACAGTTAATAATTATAACATAATTTAACATGTTTCTACCAGTTTAATAATACGATACATAATGATTATTAAAAACAAGTGAAATACTTTAAGTAAATGGTACAACACGTTATTGAAATGAAGTGAATATATATTATGTGTATTTAGTGCTATCTTTCTCTAAAACCAGGTAAATATCACAGTTGAAACATTCATTAGTGTCTGATATGAGTTGTTTTCAACACATAATTTATAGCACGGAATCTTAACGTAATGTCTGTGTTTTCTAATTCTGGTAAAGATGGCACTTTGTGTTTAACCTATGTGTCTGGATGAACACTTTTTGCATCTTATTTGCTAAACTACTTTATTAATATGACAATTTTTCCTTATGTTAATCAGTCACTTAAATAACCTAAACTATATATTTACTAGTTCAGGACTCATTGAATAGAATTTAAATGTAAATTTTCGACCATTCGTGGTTGTATGTTGCCGATTGTGCTTGGTGTGCACATGAGCATGAACTTATGGAATTCCGAAGATCGATAAATGGTCTGTGTAGGTCATCACAGTCTGGAAGAAAGTTAGAATTTTTAATACAAACTAAATTACATGAGGATGACTTTGGCAATGCCCAAAGCTCCTTCAAAATAAGTTTTGAAATCAAAATTAAAATATAGTTTTAGTTATTTAAGTGACTGATTAAAATAAGGGAAATTATTATCAAACTAATGTAAATAAAATCAGTTTTTAACTAAATTTAATACATTAATAATTTTATTTTCACCACCATGGATTTTCAAATCTTGTATGATAGTGTATAAATTATAATAGGATATAATGATAAATCATAAGTGTTTTGTTAATGAATTGCGTAAAGGTGAGTAGAATAACACTCTAATGTGACTGAAAATTTAATTAACAAATTTTTGGCAGCTTGTTAGCTTCGTCAGCGTCGAGAGCCTTTTAAGAGCTAATAACGAAGTTGGTCGTAATATTGGGTTCCTTTCGCACTGAGTACGACTATTTTTACTCTCTGAACAACTATGTTTAATCTTTTATGAAATGAACTATTCATTCCTGTATTACAAAAACGTTTCTTACAAATATATCTTTAAAAATTACTGAAAAAATCTCTTTTTTTATTTTGGTTAACAGGCTACATGAGTGTGATCCTGAAACAGGCAACTCCCCTTTAATAGCATAGGAAGGGAATTGAAAAGGGGGGATGCGGAAGGTAGAGCAAGGTAGCCAAGGGTTGACTAGGGCTCCCGGGCTATGGTTTAAGGATCCTACCCGGTGTTTCACCTAAAGAGATGCAGGGAAAACCCTAGAAAACCTGCATCAGGTAGGTCGGGCATTGGGTACTATTCTCACGCCCTTCCGAATGACAGGAGACGAGTTTGCTAATTTTCAGAAACATATATTTGGTCTCTATTAGTCTCTTATGTGCGAGTAACTCCCGTACACACCTCACATATATTTATATAAAAAAGATCGTTGACACAAAACGTGTATTTCAGTCTCATATTAGTAGTTAAATACTTTGTAAATACATACTTCTTAATGGAAGGATCAGTTGGGTAATGAGGCTCGAATTATTTATTAATATTTACGATAATTATCATTAAAATAAAATGTTAGTGAACAAAGATGAAGATATGTGTTTGTTTGGTACAACGAGAACGTATTAAAAACTCCTAGGTTGCTAGACATGGATATATTACCAACAATACCATTACGTAAATTTACATGGAATTGTGCATTTAGGAAGCGTCAAGCTGACAATTGGTTGTCTGCAGATAAGCATGATGGATACTCTCACAGAAAGAGCTCTTTCCCTGAGCGAGCACCGAGCTAACGACCTCGAGGCGTAATTAGCAGGGAAAAGCACGGCCCACGTGCGACATACAAACCAATTAACTGAGACAGGTGACGCCCACGCAGCCACCCAGTCATCCACTTGTTATCGCTCGCTAAACGCTCCTGCAACACGCATTCCGCTTAATTTATATACGTCCTATTCAATTCCGCTTTCAGGTTACCCACATTTCGCCGAGAAACGATGTTCCTCTGCCGTGTCCAAAACTGGTCACTTTGAGGGCGTAAATACATTGAAGGTTATGTCTAATTTCATCTCCCAGCCACGTAAAAAATCAAGAACAGTCCATCACTCATGCACTCAGCCTCACTCTCCTACCTGTCTCTCTCTTCTTATGTCCTGAATCACCAACAACCACTGTCTCTCTAACCAGTCTCCAAAATCCATCAACGACCTTTTCTGAAACTTTTCCCTTCACCAGTATATTATTTCAATCGGGGTGGTGGGGACATTTTCCTCCCAAATAAAATTTACGTCGATAATATAAGTTGGGAAAGTACAAGATATTATCACATGAAAATATCTATCGGAAAATCACCTCTTCATAAATGCCGGATAAGCGTCAGAATGTCTAAATTCCATTACCCTGTCTGTATAAAACGGATTATATCTATAAATTTATTTAAATTATTTTCAATTAGTTTTAGATGATATGTAACTCATATATGAACAAGTATAAGATTCCGAAAAATTCTGGATGCTTTGGGCTGTGAGGCAGACGAGTTTTGTTTTAAATAATTTGTATCGAAGTTACATATATTATCTTTTCCTCACACCTTCACTTGTGGTTTGGTCTTCCGACGCCACGGCACACAGGACCAAACTCCAGCACGTGGAACGCTTGGAATTGATCTCGGCGATCAGACCTGGGTCTAAATCACATAGGTTAAACGCTAGAATCTCCAGTCTTCCTTTCCTACACCCAGATATTCACTCCCCTCTATGTCATCATCACATCAATAGTCCACTAACGTTCTCCCTTGACTCTGCAACCAATTCAGGGCCTTTACCTACCAGGTCGACTGCGGACTGTCACCTTACATGACACATTCGGAATTTGGAGTTAAACGTGGTCAACGTAACGATTCTACAGCTTCCAATAAGGTTATCTACAGGAATTTTTAAAACTTCAACAATTTTATGCTACGCTTCAAAACTACTTCTTGAATCATCTCCAATCCTACTTTTGATTCATATCCAAAACCGTTCTTCTCCCAATACAACCCACCAATTGTTCTCACTAAGATTGTCACCAACGTATTCTTTGTTTGAGATAATTATTTGGCTGTTTTTCACATGGTGACTCAAAGTCTGGGATCTACTTTACCTTTCCCTTCCGCCAATACTTCCTTATCCATATTTTCCGCTAAACGTATTGACGCCGATCTTCAATTTTTGGAAATATTTTTATCTCAGTGCCCTGAAGTTTAAACGAGAAAAATACAATCGGCAATTAAGAAATTAGGACTGCTTTTTATAAAGTTACGGATTCGCCAAAATCTATTTTCATGTAATACTGTAGGGGACATATAACGAGTTAACATTGTAATCTTTCATAACGTTGCAGTGGTTAAGAGAAAAAGTTTATGTTAAAATATAATTCAATGGTTTACACAAGACTCACACGAATAAATTGTTACAGGAGAAATGATACAAAAATCGAGTCGAATTATATCAATAATAGAAATTTCATGGATCCGTTTCCTGTAACGATACAACCTTTGGAATATCTATACTGAGGTCAACAATTCATATGCTCCCTTGTCCGTTTATTATAGTAGAATGTTATTAGTAAGGATTAAGTGACCGTGTTAGTCATGCACCGTCTATTTTATTATTTATTCAGTTAATATTTACGTGAAGAAATACGATACGTTACTGCATAAAGATTTAAATACTGTGAAAATAAAAGCATTAGCGAAATTTCAGCATTCGTCAATGAAATACATCACAAGCAAGACAGTTTGAACAACGATATCTTCACCCTCTTGAGATGAATACAATTTATCAGAAAGTAACGAATTAAACATTTATATTATTTTAAATTTTAATTAAGTAAAAACTGGTATGATAAATGTGTGCAGTTGTTTATCTTGATACAAATGAGTATGATTACATAATTACACATCATTATTGCCGCGTTAAGCGTGCGGAATGGCGACACAAATAAATTACTCTCGTGTGAAGAAAGATGTAGATATATATTCTATTGCATTAATTTTGAGTTAACGTAATAGAATGTCATTAAGTCCTCACTTTCACTGTAATTTGTACACTCAGTGTTCCCGAGTTTTTAAACATCCCCTCAAGGGATTTCGTCCATCTACTATCTCATTAAATGTTATGAAACATTACCTTACGTAAAATAGCTCATATTAATATGAAATATATTAATTACATCACCTAAATTACCTTCGGTATCTAGTTTTTAAACTTCTTATTGATTGTTTTCACAAAAGTTTACTTGTAATATGGATCGTTCTTTATGAAAAACGCAATTTTCTCCATTACAGGAAGATTAAAATTAGTAATTATGGTGACGTATCTTTCACTGAAATTCAATAAACACTTATTAATAGATACATATCCCAACAATAGTTTCTTCTTATGGGGTTAAGAAAGGATGCTTCTGGGTTTTCAATTACACACCACTCCACTAATTCTGGAAATATTTTCATATTTCTGTAAATTTTATGAGCAACTAAATTTGTTTCAGGTTAACTGGGGTTGAAATAATTGTTCACAAATTTTGACGTTAATGTGATAACGAATTATTGGGTTTTTCAACTTTTTTCTTTAATATGTTTCATTTAATTATCATATTTATATTTAATTTTTTTATGTAATTTGGTTATGCTTTATCTATAACACGATTTAGTCAGCTGTTGATTCATTTATATATATATAATGGGTCGCATGTAGTTTTGTATAATTGTGTGAGAGAGGGACACACCTATGACAGTCTGCTAATTTAGGAATTGTGTACCTTGTCCTGAGACAGCTATTTATTAAAATGATAAAATATATTATAACACCATAAAGAGATTATATAAATTAACGAAATATTAAATTGAGATTATTCAATAAATAGTGTACTACGTTAAAGATATAGCATTAATTTCATTCGTATTTTAGAGTATCACCGAATTTCTTTCTAAAGAAAGTGTGTTCTATTTAAGCGACATTCATTTACGGTTTTGCAAAGCGGAAAAAATTTCTACCCAAGTTACAAGCACATCTTGGAAGATTGTAGGTTGAAGAACATACCTCTGCTTAAAATAATTTTAATCCAAATTGATCCCGTCGTTATCCTGTGACTGGGAAACATAAATATTTTATATTGAATTTAGGGGAAGTCGGGGCGCAACGGGACAGTTTGTCTTTAACAAATTTTGAAAATTAAGGAAAAAGAAAAGTGACTTCATAAAAGTGTAAAACATTAGTTTATTCTATTATCTACGTAATCTATTATCAATATAACTTGAGACAACAAATTGAGATTTTTGATGAATTTTTAAAAAGAAACTTACAAATTTCCCCGGATAAAATCTTCACGGTTAACGAACCGGGTCAGGCTTGTAAAAACACATAACGTTTCTGCGGACAGGCTATGATGAGGGTGGCAGAAAATGTCCGCAGAAACGTTGTGTGTTTTTACAACCGTGAAGATTTTATCCAAATTATTCACAGGGAAAATCTATTTTCATTAATTACAAATTTCCTGATCTGCCCCACCGCCCGGGGCAGAACGGGTTTATGATGTTCTATATATGCAATTAGTGCAATAAAATTAAATTTAATTTAATAAAAATATTAGCTCCTTTTGTGATCTCTTTATTAAACTTATTTAGAGTACGGTTGATTCCTACATCAATTTCTCCTTCCGAATAGATACTTCTTTTGCTATTGCACAGTATTTGCTAGCGTTTTCTCAATTTTTTGTTCCTTTTCTTTCTGAATCTATTTCTTTTGGGTACAGTATCCTGTAACTGATTATTTTAAATTAATATTGCCAGTTATTCCATTTTCTCTTGAGTATCCCGTTACGCCCCGCACGATAGTTTTTCACCGAGGCTTCATACAAGTAGAGATAAACGTTATGCGAAATTTATGGGCCTCTAAAGACACCTAGTTTACGAATATATACCATTAAGGATTTAAAAGCGAGTAGTTTTGTAGATTACCTTCTATCGAAATTCTGCAAAAAAATTATAAAGTCATATATGCAAAACGCACAGAGTGCAGTCAGAACGTGCATTTCTTCCTTGAACAGTGTCCATATTCCACTCCTATTTACGAACTCCAGCAGTATTGAGTAAAAAACTTAGGGTATTCCGTTATACCCCGCTATCCAGTTTCACCCTGACGATCCCAACGTATTTTCATTTTATATAGTAGAGGACTGTAAGACTTTTCGAACCGACATCGTTGAAACTTATTCCGTATTTTTGTACAACACAGACAAAGTTCCGACTGATAATCAAATGTCATCCACCATCTGGAGATAAATTGGTCAACGTTCCCAGACACTGGCTTTATTCAGTACCACAATAAATATATTATTTAAACTTTTTGTTGTTGTTATATTCAACCCTACTAAACATACTAACTATATAAATTTCCATCCACCGCCTGGATACAAATTATGAACGAATATTTTCTGGTGCATTTTTTGAGTAAATTATAACCTCATATTCAGGCTCAGTTTTATTTTGTTCTCAACCTCATATTATAAGAAGGTCAACAAAATTTTTGTTGTTAAGAGTAGGCGAAGAGATGCTTAATAGCAAAAGTATATTCTATAACTATGCTGATACTTGTGCATGTAGTTATAAGGAGTGAGTTAAAGAAAATAGACCGAAGGTCTTTAATATAATGCATTGTAATTTAGGAACCGCGGTGAGTGTGAAATCCAAAGATAGTTCAGGACATGTTTTATAAGTCCCTGTGTAAGTGTTTCCGCTGTCATTATTGTTTGGGAAATATTTTGATATTTTTTAGGAATAAAATGGGATAAAAACCTAACTTGGCCATTATTTTAAGTGGAAGTAAGAAAATGTATGAAAATAAAACAGGTATGTGAATCAATCTGCGTACTCCTTCTCATGATTGACCCTTTATTTTACAATTTATTCTCAGAAATCAACATAAATTACCAGCTAGGATGAATAATAATAACCTGGTTCACTTAAGCGGGAGTTCTCTTTTACTGGCAAGATACAGATTTTTAAAACTGTGTTCGAGCGTACATTGGCATAACATGAGATTAAGAAATGAGCATTACTATACTGCCGACCAAAGGAGAAAGACAGTAAGTCTAAAAAATGCTTTTGAGAAGTCAAGGTGTAAAGTTTCTTTTGAGCTTAGGCATTTAAATAAACCACTTATATATTTGAAAATAATTTTATCCGTTCCAATAAAAATCAATTTGTCTTTACAAATTAATTATAATACATTTATCCGTGAAGTATTTTCAAAAGTCAAAAATTGTTTACTTTATTCCTTTCTACTTTCGACGGCAGTATACCAGATAGTAAACGGCAAAAAGAAAGATTTAATAAATTATTTTGAATTTAATAACAATAAAATTCTGATTCGATAAGCAAACAACAAGAGATTTGAAATAAATTATTTACAAACGAAGACGGTTGAACGTTTATAATTGTACATTGAAACTCTTTAAAGTAGGTCACCGGTGGGGTGAACCAAACAGAAACAAAATTTCTTTGAAAAATAGGACTGGAAATGTGAACCATTGAAATTTTATATCAACGATATCGACAGAAGATTGCAGCTGTTTTCTCTGGTGGCGGTTGTACCGTCTGTTTCGGGTTGACAAATTCGGAGGCATCAGGTAAGACGATCCGCTTCCCGTTTCCTCTACATTGGGATGACCTGGCAGCATGGATGACGCGTTGCGCCAAAATAGTGGAAACGTCGACCAAAATCTTACATCCTCAGAACTCAGGAGAGCTCAACTCTGCCCTCGCCGGCGACACGCAATTTAATGGCCCTCTCTACACCAAACTTCTGTCCCCGAATTTTCCTCCCCCTATTCCAATATCCAATCTGAAGAAATTTCAAATAGCATCCATTGGTTGGTATTTACGAAATTGCAACCGGATGTGAACAAGTGTCTAAACATATGCTGTGACACAAGACAACTTTTCTTGAATTAGTGACGGATCTGTCATTCATTTACATGACTGACACTCATTGTCAGTGTTGTGTGAAGAAAGATCTATTTCATTGTCCGAAGAAAGGTTTAGAGCTAACCGTAACAAAAAATACTACGCACACAACAACAAAAACAAATACTAAGCAGACCTTATGAATTTCCTCGTGCAATTTTAATATATTACAAGTTACAGTGCTAGGTTTAGTGAAATCTTTAAACAGGATACAAAGAATAGTCAACCTCTAATACAAGAGAAAGATTCGCTATTATTATAAGGCAATTAACAATTATCTCAATAAATTTGTAATTATTTATTCAATACAATATTATAAATAATGTAGAAATTGTTATTGGAGACATTAGATATGATAGTTAACTTGTTAGTCTGGTTGTCAGTTAATTTCATAATTAAAAGCTCCACATCCAACTTGTCTGACTGTTGATTCATGACGAACTGAACGCCGAATAAAGTACGAATCAAGACGGATTGAACTGAATTCGCCTCGTGTGAAGGCGCGACACGAGTCTGGGTGTATTTGTATGGTCAAGCAAATGACGAATCTTTGTGAGTCAGATTCATTTTTATTCTGATTGATTCAGATTCATTTTAAGTAAATGGTCCCTTATGTACGAAATAAAGAAGTAGTGGAGCAACCTGAAATGATCGCAAATCTTTCAATAGTACACAATGAGTCATATATCGATGTAAGTTAATCAAAATCAGGTCCAAGGTTCCATGGAGAGTTTCTCAACGGTACTTGTTGTTTCCACAACGTTCCATTGTCATCCGTGAACGGAATTAAGGTGAATGGGTAGTGAAGCAGTTACCTCGTCAAATGATTCAAAGCGTTTTTGAAAACTCGTCCGTTTCTTTGATGAGCAGCTGATCTGAGTGAAAGCGTGCCTTTGGATGAGGCGAGTGCGCATGCCCACAGCAGCAGACACGCCCGGCCCCCACTCTCTCATTTCATTAACGTGATTGGCACATTCAATTAACATTGTGATCACCGGGGTCAGACCTCCCTGCCGCCGGCCCCGGGGCCAGGGTTACAAATCAGACAAAAAGGTTAATTTGGAACTCTTGAGAAGAACATTTATCTCCGGCGGGCTTGTCTTCGCTGGACCCAGATCACATTGTTCTGCAATCGATAGCTCGGAGTTCCTACACACGTTCCTGCACAAATTCCATCCTCCTTAATCACAACATACAACAAATTAATAACTAATAACAAATTTATTCATTACAAAATTATTAAGATCCTGTAATTATTCTGTTCCAGATCAATACAATTATTTCTTGCATCATTATCCAAGTGCAGTGATGGAGTGTCAGAGGTAATAAGGGAACTCATTTAGAGTGACTCGTTTCCGTTGTTTGGGAATGGGTGATTTAGACATACAACTTACAGTTATATTTGTTGAATTAATGCCAAACTTGTACAATCAGGAACAAAATTATTTTAATAATGGCAAGGAGAGCAAACACGAACAAGAAAATTTGAACAGATTACCTGACAGTTTTAGTGACAATATCTAGCGACGATGGCTTTCCTAACAATTATTTCATGAATATATTTTAACGAGATTTTGTTTTCAGTATTAAAAAAGATTTAACTGATGAAGTTAGTGAAGATAGCTTGGTTCCGAAGGTCACTAATAATTAACCAGAAATCGAAGAATTAGCGGACAGATTTTAGCACCAAAAAGGTCATTACTTTCTATTTGACCTAACATTTGATTATAATTGTTTCAGTATCAGTTTTATTCAGTTTATATTGTTTTCTGTACATTTTATAAATATTTATGGTTAATATTTCTATGACACACAGGAACTAATCTTAATACCAGACACACTTTAAAAACAACGCAAATAGATACCAAGACAATTACCGCTCACTGCATCATTTAAATTTGATACATAGAATTGATTATGATAATGTTAAAATAATACACAGACAAAATAATATAATTAAAAGAAGAATTTTACAATTAAAAATCTTCATTTATAAAAATAGGAATCGTATTAAATTTAGGAAAGAAAATGATGATATATTTTAGAGTAAATCAAAATTTTACAGGTAAAATTGTAAATTTTCTGGTCTGTTTTGGGCTTACACTTATCAAATCTCGATCTTAGAAATTCGTTCTTGACGATAAACATACACTCTTTTGGTAATTTAAATTTCGACGTGGCTAAATGTAATGTTCTTGACTTTTTAAAATAATTTTCAATATATTTTTTCGATTTCTCGTGGATGTATGTTGCCGATTGTGTTCGGTAAGCACAGGAACGATAAAATTTGTTGAACTTTAAGAAGTTCGAGAAATGCCCTGTGTAAGCCACTACAGTCAGTAATAATATACATTCGACGAAAATTAAAAATTATATACTACACAATATATAAACCAAAAATTTTAGTTTGACAAATGAATTTAGCTATGTATAATAGATTTACTAATCAAAACAAATTATAACCAAATATACTTTTCATATATATTGTCCTTTGATAATGTTTGAATTAATTTGTTTTTGAATTGTATATGGCATATGCCAAAAACTCCCCACAATTTTAACTAAATAATTTAATTAAATATTAATGTTTGTAAATGTAAGCTGTCTCCGCTTTTATAATAATAATGTCATGTTCCATACATAGGTCCTGTACAGAAACCAAACTTCGAGGTTATGGAACGCATCAGAATGTACATAATTTGTTTCTATTAGTTTTATAAGTACGTATTTTCATGCAAGGGGTTAATTTTACAAATTTTAATTTACGTTATTAATAGTGCATATTACAATTATTTTATTTCTGGACTAATAATATGCTCTAACATAAAATTAGAAATAAATAGAGGACATTCTGTCAAAAACGTATACCAAAAAAGGTTTTAACTGGATTATTTATAAAATTACATTGATTCTAAGAGTTACTGAAGGAGGACGAAACTTTTTATTTTTTGGTAGTAAATAGTACACTTTTCTGGCCATTTATTTATTTATATTACGATAGTTGTCAGATCTTTTTCATAATTATATTCTGTGAAAGCTGAATACCCCAGGTTGGCTATTTACAGTCATATAATATTACGAACAGAACATTACGATAGTGATTCATAATTCATCCTAAACGTTTAACATAATTATACATCTCCTATAGTTAATAGCTGGAATCTTCAAAAGGAAATGGAGTTTGATCTGCTTCAAATTGAATTTGTGTCAGTTTGTTGCGGATAGATATGCCTGACTAATGTAAACTATTCTGTGCTAATGACAATGATTTAAATTCTTTTATGTACTGTTTGTTTCTTGTGTTGAAGTCTAGAATACTAGATTTTTTTCTAAATAAACACCTGTATGTAAAACATTAATAAAAAACTCGTATTGGCACCAGAGTGTGAAAATGCCCAATTCTTTACAGCACTTCTATTATAATTTCAGGTACCTAGTATCAATCACTTGATCCAGAATTGTAATTCAAAATCAGTAAAAATTTATTTTCTGAATATTTCTCATACATTATATAGTACAGGACTGATGGTTTTTTTTTGGTTAACAGGCTACATGAGGGTGATCCTGAAACAGGCAACTCCCCTTTAATAGCATAGGAAGGGAATTGAAAAGGGGGGATGCGGAAGGTAGAGCAAGGTAGCCAAGGGTTGATTAGGGCCCCCGGGCTATGGTTTAAGGATCCTACCCGGTGTTACACCTATAGAGATGCATGGAAAACCCTAGAAAACCTGCATCAGGTAGGTGAATACTTACAATAGAAATGATGGAGTTTACTAATTCTAACTTAGTATTATATATTCGCGTACATTTTTAAAATTGACGTAGCACTCCGAAGATTATTGTATTAAGAAAGGGGAAGTATTCTTGTGGTCAGTCACCTTCCTTTTATTTCTTCCAGAAACAATGCAGATCCTGTTACTGCGGGAGATAGTGTAGAAAGTCGTTAGCTGCAACGCAAATTATAAGAATTCAAGTACATGTAAGAATTTTTTTTACTGTTTCCTGGGGCACGTAATTACTGCGCACTTGTTTTAATGCAAAATGTTTCGAGATAGGCGTCAGTTAAGTAGTTACTTTTTATATGTCAGGAGAACGTTCTCCGGAGCGGGACGATGATATTATTAAATACAGTTGAGGGAAAGCACGAAGAAACACTTTTTTGGGTTTGCAAACAGACCAACGGAAAGGCGACATTACTGTCACTCTCGGCGAACTTAGCTAATAAACGACATCTGGAAAGAGCTTTCGCTGAAATTTCAATGATGTTGACGTAATGCAGGCTGGCTGGTGAGAGAATCAGGAGTTTAAACGACGACAGGTTGAAAATATTAGCCTTATTTCAACGAAGGGGGCCGATGGAATGAAAAATTACAATTCGAGATCCCGTATTTGTGATGTCGGGAAATAGAGACAATACGAAAATTACAAAAGTCGGTAGCGTAGGATCCCTGTCACCTTGATAGCAGTCAGGGATTGGTGCCAATTGGTGGAAAAAATAAAAAATTACTAGTTGATTGTGCCTAATGAAGTCAACACGAAAGCACAAAGAATAGACAGGTTAGGAAGACTAGCATTTAAGTAATCGCTATGAACCCTCGAGGAGAGGTGTTCATGCGAGCAATGGCCGTTCCGGATAACTAGCTAAACTAGCGGATGGTGAAGTTGGACCAAGGGAAGGTTTACCCTCACATTCACGAACCGCTAGCAAAGTTACCTATGGAAGAGGCAGTCATTCAAAGTTCTCGTCACGGAATGGTTCAGATGATCTCTCGGTTCTCACACTTTAGCTCGGAAAATTCCCCCACGTGCTGAGTTACCGAAGACACTTTACACATCAGGAACACAGTCACCGGATAAATATTGCTAAGACTTAAGTAATCCTTATTCAATAATATATATGCATAAGTAAATATAATTGCCAACTCTTCAGGGATCCCTGAAAGTGGCATATTTTTGGACAATAGGCTTCAAGAATCAGTTCTCCTTTAATAGTGTAGGAAGAGTATTTAAAATGGGGGTGAGGAAGGTAGAGCAAGGTAGCCAAGGGTTGACTAGGACCCACGGTGATTCACCTGAAAGAGATTCATGGTAAACCCTAATAAACTTGCATGAGGTAGATCGTACTATTGCTACTTGTCTCACGCCCTTCCGAATGACGGGAGACGAGTTTTATGTGGAGTCGCAGCATTCCCTTCTCCATGTCTCCACAAGTTTTAGGATTCAGTTGGCCGACTGATCCAATGGGATCAGTGGACAACTCTTGCCTTATGCACAAGGTCTTCGACCCCATCACATAAATCTCCCAAAATAGTCGGTGTCTCGGCATGTGAGAACTTAAAAAAAATAAAACAAAGAGTACGAGGCATTCCTGACATAGTTAGGTGAGCCCCGCAGTCAGTCTAGAGGGAAATGCCTGCGAGAGAAAACTCCCACAGGCACCTACACTTCACATATCCATTGTATTTTTTCTGGGGGGTAATCAAGCTACATGAGGGTGATCCTGAAACAGGCAGCTCCCCTTTAATAGCACAGGAAGGGAATTGAAAAGGGGGGATGCGGAAGGTAGAGCAAGGTAGCCAAAGGTTGACTAGGGCCCTAAAGAGATGAAGGGAAAACCCTTGAAAACCTGCATCAGGTAAGTCAGGCATTGGGTACTATTCTCACGCCCTTTCTTATGACGGGAGACGAGTTTTCTGTGGGGTCGCAGCATTCCCTTCTCCATATCTCTACCTGTTTCAGGAGGCAGTTAGCCGTCAGATCCAATGGGATTAGCGGACAACTCTTGCCATACGCCCAAGGTCTTCGACCCCAGTACATATACCTCCTAAAAGAGGTGAAGGTGTCGCGGCATGTGAGAACTTTGATAAAAAAAACAGAGAGATTACGAGGCATTCCCGGCATAATCAGGTGAGCCCCGCAGTCACTCTGGAGTGAAGCGCCTGCGTGAAAACTCCCGCAGCGCATAAATATCCATTGTATTTTCCTTTTTCTATTCTTTGAATATATAGTTACTGTTAACGTCTGTGAGTAACAAAACATAATAATAATAATGAGCGACCCTATAGCAAACATTTTTAAAAATAGTGTTCATTTTTACATCAAGTAGACTTTTGGCCATTGCGGTCCTTTTCAATAAACTAAATCAACAAAGAGCATAGAAAAAATATAAAATTAACCAAGATAATTTAATAAACCATCATATAACATATTTAGTTGCAAAGTACCATGTTTTACATTGACAGTAAATTTTCTGCTTATAATATACAACGTTTCTTACATTAATCTTTACGTAAAATTCACTTCCTTATCCCAAATAATAATATTGTCAAAAGTGAAATAAGGATTTAATTTCAAACGTTGCTAAACATTTGTTTAAGTCTGTTATACGAGTCGTTAATTCGTCTTATGTCTTTGAAAATATGTTTAATTACGAATATTTTTATAGGAAACAAACTAAGTAATATTTCTCAAGTCTTTTTATTTGAAGGTTTGTGACCCCAGTAGGTCTGCATACGACTCCCCAAAAGAGCTAGGAGGTTCCTGGGGATACGAGAACCTTGAAACCAGAGACAGAACGAGGCATCCAGGAGGTAAGGCTCATCATCACTCTCGGGAGAAATACCAATGTGTCATTTAATACGTTCTAAAAATAATAAAAGCAATTAAAGTTGATCATAGAAATACTGATGCGACAAATTTTAGGTACGTATGTGTTACAATTTCCAAACTTAATAACTAGAAGCTAATAATCAGATTATATACGAGAAACATGTATATCATTACCGTAGTCAGTAATTACAAAAAAAAATGAATATGAATGTGATGATAGAAAAAGCCGAAAGAAAACTTGCAAATTGAACGAAAGGCAAGATGAAATTTGACTGATAATTTCATTTTGCGACTGATAAAACTAACGTTCCAATCTATAAATAAGAAATTGCCATCAATTTTAGTCTTTGTAAATTCACAAAAAGTTGATTTTTAATATTATTTTTAGCAATTCTGCAAACCTATTCAATATATTGAGTAATAAGGATCTCAATAAATATTTTATTAATCAAAGGATAGAAATGCTTCTATTGTATCTCAAGTAAAGAATGTATTTATAAATTTAGAAAGACAAGAATGGAACACAGGAGCTCCCGCTAAATTGTGCTGTTTCAATTTAAAATACTAAATGTTGATATGTGCTAAATCAGTGATTTTGAGGTTGAGCTTCTGTGAAAAATAAGATGGCTAAACAATCAAATTTATACCTCAACATTAATATTTTTAAAGATTTATGTGTTTTCCCCTTCTCGATTAGTTATAATTCTTTCCACTTATCAAGTAATTAATTTGTTTTATTATATTATAAACGTAGTAATTTATATATATATATAGTCAATTTTGTTTTTGTATGTAATTTTACTGACTCTTTTTTGTGTATTGTCATATAACGTATTTCTTTGTTGTATTTGTTCCCTATGTATCGCAAAAACTATTTGACTGGTCCTTTTTCGACAGTAACGGACTAATGGAATTAATAAGCGAGTCAAAATATAATTATAATGATTCCGGAGGAAGTAGAACTACTCTTCACCGTATATCTGAAATTTAATCGTCAATGTTCCTGGAATCTTGGTATCCCAGTTCGCAATGATTTAAAAAATTAAATAGTATATTTCATATTTATAAATTCTCTATTCATTTCATCCTGATAATTAAATTAAATTATAAATTTGAACTTACAATTGGTTCTAAATATATTCTAAATTATGTATTATTACTACTACCACCTCAAAATTGGTTAAAACAATAAATAATTTAATATTAATGAGCATTTAAAAATTATTAACGATAATTTACAGACAAAAATAAACGAAGAACATAAGAGTTCATAAACTACAGTTGTGTTTGTCATTTAACCAGTGATGATGGCACGAGTATGAAACATTTATGTGGTTAGTCTTTGACTTAACGTCCATAGGGGAAAAGATATTCCGCGCCGTTTGGGAAATAGCAGCGGCCTTCCTCACTAATGCCAAATTTCGATTTTTTAACCATGTATTCGGTAATCCATAAGGGTTCGCCTAGGGAGTTTCAAGTGCTATATAATTTTTTAGTTGAAATGTCTCTAAATCCCTTATATTTCAAATTCACTCCATCATTAGTTCAATTGTAAAAATTCATTACTCGTTATTTGCAAACAATGAGTATTCCAAATTGCACATTCTACTCTATGTATTTTTGGCTCTGCTTTAAAATTTTAATCGATTTTTCGCTATCACTAATTTAAATAAGCTAACTTGCTTTCCATTGTTCACAAAGTTGCTTTTAACACTTAATTGTTGTTCAAATCATTTCCGTCACTTGAACAACGGAAACCGTAAATAAATCTGTTATTCATTGAATAAAAGAAAAAAGGTTAAAATAAATCAACAATAAACAAAATTATTTCTCTAGAATAATGGGAGTAATGCTCCATATTAGGAAAAGCATCAATTGTATCAACGTAAAAAGTGATACTAATAACTGAAATTGTATTTATGACTCTTCATTGTTGCAGCTCATTGTTGGTTTGAATATGTAACGGAATTTCACTCCGTATGCACGTGCTTACATTTCGGCCGAAGGAGAGATGGAGTGAGGTTCCATGTACTGCTAAATTTAGTAAGTGTAAAAACCATGTAACTTATCAAAAATTGATGATTTTTCCGGTGCATTATCTCGATAAACAGCTATTGGGTTACCACCCGAGTCAAATGAAGCTTAAGCCACGACGTTTCGATGATTATCCACGATATATTTTCTTTTAAAAAATTTCTTAACATATTACTCATTAGAGAAAGTTCAGAAGTGGGCTGCCAATTTTGTGCAAGTAGGGCCGGGTCATAGGAATGGAAAAGCAGAACAACTAGGTTGGGAGATATTGTCACAAAGGAGAGAGAAAGCAAGGTTGCACTTGCTATTTAAAGCTTATACGGGACAAAAAACATGGAATGGAATTAGCTCCAAAATGCAAAAGCCCAGTTATATAGGTAGATGGAATCATCAATTCAAAGTAAAATGTAGAAACCAGAAAAAAACAGATGCTAGCAATTTCTCATTCCTAAATAGGACCATCAACGACTGCAAAAATTTACCAGTGGGAGTGTTTGGAGGAAATCCTCTGCAGGAAAATAAATTCAGGAAAAAGCTGAAAAAACGTGTGAAGTGAAGTGGGTGTTTTGAATAATACAAATGCATATTCGAATTTAAATGTTAAAGTCGAAGTGGAGTGTTAAGTTAATATAATTCTTGTAGTGTTTCTCTTTTTTCTTTCAGGGCTATAGAAATTTTAAAGGGCTATGATTATTTCTTTATATTAGGAATATTTATGTTTAAGAAATTTTGTTTTGTATCTGCCACCGTGCTTGCGCCCAATATTAGAATAACAATAAATGCAATACAAATCAATTTGTGAATTCTTTTAGTACCTAAAGAAGTGTCAAATGAGAGGCGAAACGTCGTAATATTTCATATTAAAATTATGAAAATACTGACAAAGAGGCTAATTAAATCATTTATTTTAAATAAATTCTCTGAAATTGAATTAAAAGATCGGGTTAGAAAAATCTCGACCTGACCGGAATCGAACCCAATATTCTCTTCTTGGTACGTGAATAAACTGCCATCTGAGCTACGTGAGTCGACTCCTCGTCAGATACGCCCTTCACCATTTAATTATACCGACCTGAAACATTTCGTCTGTTTTTCCATTGAAATCAATTGTACCTAAGATCAATTTACATTGAATTATGCCGTGAAGAATGTGATATGAGCTTCAGATCTCGCACAATGGATGTAGAAAGCTCGGTTCTGACCGGGAGTCGACTCGGCTAATTCAGGTGACGGCTTTCATGTACTAAAGGGAGGTCACGGGTTTCGATTCGAGATTTTCCATTCTGATGTTCTAAAATTAAATAATATCTCGCTGAGAGTCTATTAACCAAGATTAGAACAATACTACAGATATTAAGTATTGAGGAAGTTAATTAACAATGTGGAAGATTAACCATGCTAGAACACGAAACCAAATTACTGTGTTGAGTTATTATTCAAATATCCGATTCGTACAGAGGAGGTATAAGAAGTGTGTTAGTAGATTTGGGAAGTTAAGTAATAGATCTACGTCCAGAGCTTTCTCTGTAAGACAACGTTTCGCTCCGCATTAAGCGAGCTCTGGAGATGAAAACTAATTGTGTGTTAAATCAGCCCGTCAGAATTTCTATTCCGCATCAAGGGTGGGCCCCGCCAGGGAAGAGTATGCAAATCAGAAGGGCTGTCCATGGCTTGGATACCCCTAATACGTGTTCCTCAACCACGGTAGGCATAGACCCACAACCGACCGCGGATAATAGCTCGCCATGTTTATAGTTCACGTGATAACCCATCATAACAATTATATCGCCTATTCAGGAATTATAAAGATTGCTTTTCAAAACCCGTTCGGCAGCGATGAAAATTTGTAACTACTGTAGCAAATTTGTAGAGGCCTCGGTCGCAGCCAATCATATCGACAATAAAATAAAATAAAAACATATGTATTGTGAAGTATAGGTAGAGGGCGGCCGAAAGATAAGGACGCGGGGAAGCAGATAAAATGAGCATCTTAATGGGATCATTAAAATAATTACGGTCGGAACGAGTGCGTGGGCAGCGCCCGTGCGTTATTACGCCGATGCTATCTGGCCATGCTCCGACACATTATCGCTCCAATCGGTGTTGGCGGCGGATAATTCTCTCCTTCCGTTGTTTTCAAATCGCTCGTCCAGTTGCACAACATCCTCCACGTTACGGCCCTTTCCTCCCCTCCTCAAATATCCGATTTCGGCGATTACCTGTTTCACTACTTCACGTCGCCTGTGCCAATCTCGAGGCCTGGATCGACAGTCAAAACAGATACGTTGACACACTGTCAATTCAAGGTAATATTGATCAATATATTGACGGTGTGCTATTGAAGTAGAAATTGAATATTGAAGACTATTTCAATTTTACGATTTGTTTTAATCAATATAAGAGAGTGGTGGGTGTATTGATCAATTGTAATGGCAGAGTACGGTCGTGCTTCAGTATCTTCATCAACATTCAGTTTAGGCGAGGATTTCTGACCGTGAGGTTATACAAATTATAACGTCATTATAAATTCCTTTACGATATTGTTTTATCTTGTTCATCTATGTTAATGTATATATTGTACTGTTGTTTTTTAATTCATATTTTGTTCTTATCTAGCTTCCTAATCTCCTATATCTATCGGTTATCGATTAAGCAGAAATAAAGAAAGGAGTAAGACAAGGATGCAGTCTTCGCCCATGCTGTTCAACTTATATATAGAACAAGCGATGAAGAAAGTTGAAACCAAAAGGAGAAGAAGTAAAATCCCTACGCTTTTCGCTTGATATTGTGGTATTTGGGGAGGCGGATGAAGACTTGGGGAAACCATAATAAATGGCATGAACTTGGTCCTGGAGAAAGAGTGCAATATGAGGATAAATAGAGGAAAGACCAAGGTAGTGAAGTGTAGTATGGTAATCAGTGGAATAACAGCGGGTGTAAGATTAGGAAGGGATATTTTGACAGCAGCTAAGGTTTTCTCCTATTTGGGAAGCGTAAAAACTAGGGATAGTAGAAGTATAGTAGACATAAAAAGTACAATAGCACAGGTAAGTAAGGCTTTCGCAAAAAGAGGAACTTATTTACGGGTAATATAAGTCAGAATGTTATTAAATCGTTGCTCAAATATTCGTGTAGAGCGTGGCATTATATGGGTGCGAAACGTAGACGATAAGTGTTGCAGAAAGGAAAAGAATAGAAGCCTTTGAAATGTGGTGCTATAGGCGAATGTTGAAAATCAGATGGGTGGGTAGAATCACTAACGAGGAAGTTATAAACAGAATAGGGGCAGAGAGGACAATATGGAGGACGTTGACCAAGAGAAGGAATAGATTAATAAGTTTAAGACAGGAGGGTCTTTTGAAATTAGCATTAGGGGAAAATTAATGGGTTAAGAATAAAAGGGGGAGGCAGAGTATGGAATGTGATAAGCAGATTAGGTAGGATATGGAATGTGGTAGTTATGCGGAAATGAAAACTTTTGCGCAAGGAGGGTTGTATCTGACCAGTCTTGGGACAGAATAAATGCAAAAGGGAAAATTTATAGAGCCAAAGTAGTTGACTTGAATCTCACGTCGGGGACAGATTGCAAGTTGAAACGGCGATTTATTTTCCCTCAAAATAATCTTAGTAATGGTCACGGAGACTGGGATTAAGACTGCTGGAAAATCGATACGCTGACCACGAATCACTCCAAATTCGGAATGCATCTTGTAAGATGACAAACCGCAGTCGACCCGGTAATTTCGACCTCAATGCTATTACGACATGCACGCCAAAATTTCTTCCGCTTAATTTCTTGTTTCTGTAAGAAATTTTTATTTTATGAGTTATAGTGTTATGCATACTATTATATAAATGTTTCCTGTGTGATGAACCGATGTTAATAAATTTAATAATTCTTCTAACTTATAGACCTTTCTATCATTTATTATTAATTTTATTTTGTTATATGTTCAAAATTTTAAAAAATATATAGATTTCAAAATGGATGACTATTTTTGAAACTCGCGTTGAAGTCTTGGTGGATTTTAAAAATCGTTTTGAAAAATTTAAAACGCATGACTAATTTGGGACCGGATTCCTTGTCTCACATTTTCCGAAGGAAATTATATTACCTACGTAAACATGCTCTAATATTTTACAGTCCAGGGGTAACTTATTATTTATAATCGTTTCCTGTAGTGCTTGTAAATTTGTCTATAATACTTGGAAAACATAAAATCCAATATTATTAGCTGCGTTTATTAAATCGGCTTGGCTAGACGCTACGTTATAAGTTCAATAATTCAATTACGGGTGTCAAGCATAAAATTAACTAAAGAGAACATTTATGATCATATGTAAACCCGCTTCTAAAATCTTGAAACAGAAATAAAGCAAATAAGGATTTGTTATCGGAATATATATTATTGAGAATATATGGTTTGCCCGGTCGTTAAAGGAAACGATAAGTTATGTATAGCCGGGAATGCAGTCTCGTTTACGACGCGCTCATGTTTCAATTTTCGAGACGAGAACGTCTGCATCGGTTTCCGGCGGCCGAAGCCGGGAGGAGAGGACAGTAACTGCCACACCAAGTGGCGAAGCCTAATAGAGTTTACTTTCTATTATTGTTGGCCGTGAGGCTGACGTCCCTTTGCCCCCCGCGGGCCTCGAACTCCGCGGGGCTCCACTTACCACCTCACCGTCGCATTACAAACATTTGCCATTTACAGTATCTACAGCCGCGGGGGACCTATTTACATGTTTAACTTATTGCGCAACTACTAACACCAAGTATACTGCTACTTCCCAGTTATAATATTCTGCCGGCTAACTTGAAATGGGCTGAATCGTCGGCAATGGTTCCTCGAATAGCTTCAGATTCTCTTGACTTCTCTTTATATTCTTTTTCGAACGGGGCCCTAAACTGTAGGCTTAACTGGACTGACGACACCTTCTTGCAACACTTGACTGTTGATCTCCACCGCGAACGGCTTCCCACCATTGAATCTACCTTAGCTTTCATCTCCTCTAAATAAGATTATAAGTACTGGCATACTCAATTTACATGACGCACTTGTGTGGGACATTGCCACCTAAGTCACTAATTGGATTTTTCTAAGAATACCGACCTGATTCGAGATATTAATAGGTCTCCATATGTTAGATATAAGATCACGTCCATAGTTACTAAAATCCTTCATATTATCAACTATGTCTAAAGCTTTCAAATTGATTAAATAAATTATTAAAGAGACCGTGTAAAATATTTCTATTATTGCAATAGCTATCCTGTTTTCCCTTTTGTATCATCAGTTTTAATATCCCTTTAATGTAACTCGTCACCATCAAGAACACAACATGTTTCGCGAAACAGGCTACATGAGGGTGATCCTGAAACAGGCAACGCCCCTATAACACTGGAAAAGGGGGGATGTGAAAGGTAGAGCAAGGTAACCAAGACAATTATGCGCCACCATTTAAATGCCGTGCTAAGCTTGCATACAGCATACTGATCATTAATTAAAAAAGTAGGACCTTCCCCAATTTAATTCATATTTTCGGACGAATTAACTTCAGAAAGTTAAAAAAGAATAATCGGACACAGGCAGAGAAGATGCGGAAAATCCATTATTAGAAAGGCGCCAGACTGTGGTGAAAATTGATTAACCATCCATCACAAGTGTGGATCCCTCTCTTGGCGAAACATTAATGACGATTGGTGAATACACGTTACGTGGGGTGGCGTTTCTCCATAGAGAAGGCGAAAGGATAAATTGTCTGCGAGGTGACAAGGCCGTGAAATTGGTAGTGTGTATTTGAGGTTGAAAGGAAGAGGTAAATAGGAGAGGAGAGAAGGAGCAGTGTTGATCGCATGTTGACAGGAAGAAGACTTAGGGAGAGGAGTGTGGTTCTGAAATTAGAAGTAGGATAAGAGAGAGGAAACTGAAGTTCAGGAGAGGAGAGAAGGAGCAGTAATGTCGGAAGTTGTAATGAAGAAGTATTGAAGAAGAGAGAAGAAGACGCATTCAATATTTAGTAGAAAACAAACACAAACGCTGCACAAAAAAATTTCGATATCTCAGCCAAAACTGAACGATTACGCTGAGACAGAAGTTTGATTTTTTTCTCGTTGACCAGCGGCACAAAGTTTTCTATTTCTCCGCTTGTCAAATAACACCCTATGGGAGAAAGGGTCGCCACAACCTGCTGTCTACCTGCATTCACAAGGAATTCCCGGAAGGAATGAGTCTCTTTGTGCTTGCAGAGTGTCCAAATAGCTGAAAGAAGAATAAAAACAGGTTCGTCATAATAAGCCAGTACTCTGCTACCCATTGTTGTCCCACAGTAATTAATCCTGATAAATCTCATGTGTAAGAATACCCTGAGCTAACTCGGTGTTGTTTCAACACTTTCCCCTTAAACTCCACATTTGTTGGTAATATAGCTAGGAGAAAACTCGAAACTTTTGTTAAAAATATGATTAAATAAACAATTTTAAAAACCCAATTAAGTCTTGTTAATATTTACATAACTAACTCCCCTATTTTCATTTACAATATATATAGGGTTTTTCATTAAGGGCTAAAATGGTATAAAACAAGCAGTGTGTGAGGTATTAAATATACTTTTTATATGTGAAAGGACATACTCCGGCCTTTAAAATAAAAATAATACAGTTAATACATCACACAAAGCTTACATTATTCCAATTCAACATCGAATTTTCATTATTGAAAACACTATATTATTAACACGTAAAGGCAAATTTTCCGTTTGATTTTTATGTATCTATTATATTTATGCATACGTAGTCTTCTAACTCTGTCCATTATAAATTAGTTACAACGAGCAAAGTGATTCGTATCAAATAACTAATTTTCATGTATCTTTACATAGGTTCGTTTATCACATTCAATAAAAGTAGATTATAACAATCCCATGTTACCTAGTTTTGGTTGGGATTGTACTGCATACATGGAATATAACTTTATACTGACACCATGTCGTAACCTTGAGAATGCTCGGCGCTATCGAGCGAAACGTTGACAAGAACGCCAAAAAACTAAATGGCCCAACAACCCAAAAAACGTCATATAATACTGATAAGTTCTCTCTGGCTTAAATGGTCTTATTACTTTGTTAGGCACTTAAGAAAAAATAAACCCCCATAAGTCGTATCTATGCTCAGATAATTTTTCAGCATGGCTGCCTCCACTCTTCGTTTCCCTTATGCTTTTAACCTACAAATAATAAGCAACTAAAAATAAAAAGATATATCTATCATCAACACGATAACACGAACATCCAACAAGCCATGGCCGTGACTGAACCGTTCGTACATGATCTATTTTTGCGATTTCGTTCACACCTTCATAACCTCTTCGGATCTATCAACTTAGCCACAAACGTCCCTCTATTAGTTAGTTATAAAGAAGAAAAAAAGGAAACATTGAAGGTTACAAAAGAAGTGAAGTAAAACGAAGTTGTCTCATTCGTAAGTTAATCAAAATACGTTCTGGGATTTTAACAGGTAATTAACTAGGTAAATATGGTACACATCAGCCCGTAAAATATGGCCTGTTAAAATTATAAAATGATTTAAATTAAGGAGGAGCTGTGATGTTTAAGTCTGAGTCAACTGTATTACATACATATAATAAATAGTCAACGAAATTAATCCCTCTAATCAAAACGTAAAATAGCGTGCTCATTGATTCTACGTATATAATTTAAATATTTAATTTATTTTAGATGAATGCGTCAAATACTTTAGAGATTAAAGTAATTTTTCACGTTATGTGTTTATTTATTTTGTCTCCTAATATTGTCTGTTAACTGCCAACTTCATTATCTAATTAGTCTTCACATAATTCAGACAGTTTCTTATTTTCAGTAAATATATATATATATATATATAATTTAATACTGTTTATGGTGCCAAGGTTACTTTAGGAAATTGGAAACGCAACTCTGTGACGACTGGGTATTATGGAACGAAATAGTGAAGAACAAGTAATCCACTAGCAGAATATAGTTCTTAATAAACTGATTCAATCGTAGAAACATTAGAAAATACCACAAATAAATACGTATATTATGATGATGAAATAATAATAGTTTGACTAGACTTGATAAAATACACAAAAAAATTTACTTCAATTTTCATAAGACTGATTCACAATTGTATAGTAAACCCTCACATTTTAGTCATGATAAATTTATTTATTTCAACTTCTCTGAAACGTTCAATCTTGTTAGTAATGTAAAAATATTTGAAATAAAATAAATTAATAATGTAATGTACATTAACATTGGGCACAAAGTTTTTTATGGGATAAAATGGGACTGTCATGCAAAATGTGGTAATGAGGTTAAGAAGAGTTTTATATCTGAATTAGATCACTAGATAGAGGGAAAAAGTTTTCTGACTACATTTTTCTCACCTTTCAAATGTTGTATGATCACCTTCTGGTTTAAGCCACGTATAATGTATAATTTTATGATCAATTCACTGAAATTTCTATCTTATGAGTTGGAATTGGCCAATTGTACCAATGACAAAATTGCTGATGATCAATCCATTCGGTCTTAGTTTTAATTGTTCCGATGCTAGATTTTTAAAATATATAATTCAACTTCGTGTCAATTTCTGTCATACTCAGTGAACCATTGACCTTTTAAAGCATTAATTAATACAGATTCAAAAATTTATTAACACGTTGCTGTACTACTTCCTTTAACACTTCGACTCTCTCATCGATATCCCCCCTTCTCTCTCTATCACACACACACACACTAATTCTCGAATATTCATCCTGTATCAAAAATATTCTCTCCACCAAAATTCTCAATATCTCTGCAGATGTTATTGTAGTAGTGATGAGTTCTTGGACTGCTCTGATGTAACCCTCCATCCTATCCTATGCTGCACAAGTCCTTTTATTTCAATATAAGTACCACAACCAACTTCCTCCCTAACTGCTTAGCGTATTTCATCCATGGCCTCCCACTTCCCTTCTTATTCCACACTCTTCCCTCTAATGTTAATTTTACAAGACCCGTATGCCTCAAAACGTGGCCTTTTCATTTCTACATACCGATCAAATCCTCTAATCTGCTCAGGGTATTCAATCCTTTCTCTCCATCATCTGTTCTTACCCCACGCACTTCCCTCTAATGCTAATTTTACAAGACTCTCATGTCTTAAAACTTGGCCTGTTAATCTATCCTTTCTCTTGATGTAAGTCCTCCATATTGTTCTCTCTTTTCTTATTCTGCTTAGACGTTTCTGGTTCGTTAGTTCATCCACCTTTCTGATTTTCAGCATTTTTTAATTGCACCACATTTCAAAAGCTCCTATTCTTTTCCTTTCTGAAAATTGTATCGTCCATATAACGCCAAACTTCATTCGAACATTTTTTAATAATGATATCCTAATATTCATAATTATATTGGCCGTAAGCAAATTCCCATTTGTATAAATTCTTTTCGGGTTTCCAACCGGGTCAAAGATTTTAACAGTGACGTTACGCGTGACCGCAGCCAGGGGAGACTAGAGCATGAATAAGCAAATGGGCCAATGGGAGACGCCCTCGCTCCCGCGTCAACATCTAGCCAATCACAGGCGGTCTGTGCCTGCACAGACTTGCCTCAGACTATATAAATGTTTACACTTACCGAATTTGACACTTCAGTCTGAAGATGATGGCAGAGCAAGCCATCGAAACGTCACTGTTGAAACCTTTGACCCGGTTGGAAACCCGAGAAGAATTTATGCATGCCATTCACCGGGAAAGACCTCGTACTTTAAATTCCTTTTTTTTTGGCGAAAGCCTTCCTTGTCTGTGCTATCCTACTCTTTATGTCTACTATAAGTAACACAATTCCTAAACTTCCTTCAAAATATCCCTTCTCAATTTAATACCCTTGGTTATTCACCTGTTTGCCACACTACAAACCATTACCTCGGTTTTACCTCTATTAATCCTCATGTTGTACTCTTGCTCCAGGATCTAGTTAATTCCATTTATTATGTTTTCCAAGTCTTTTCTGATTTCTCTAATATTACGATTCCTTTTCTATATTTCTTTTAACTTTCTTCATCGCCTTTTCTGTGTATGAGTTACAGAGCATGGGCGACTGACTCCATGCTTCTCTGACTCCTTTGCTAATTTTTGTTTTATTATGATGCACTAACTTCTTCTGACTGTCTTCAGTAGAGTTTATGAATAACTATTCTAATTCTATATATTATTCCTGCTGTCCTCTTCAGAATCCTTACAAGTGTGTTCGAGTTTACATTATCAAATGATTTTTATAAATCTACAAATTATTGTTTTCTAAAATTAAACTAAAAGTCAATATTGCTTCCATTTTCCTAAAATGCTTCCAAAGACCAAACTGATTTTCTCCTAATCATTCTATTTTGGTGGCTCAGTAATATATACTGTTTGTGTACTTCAGTATCGTTTACAGAACGATTCAGGCAAACGACGTCATGATTCAATTCTCATCCTGCTCCCAGTGCTTATTCAACTGTTCGTTCACAAAACTAATTCAATTCTGTCCTCCCGTTACATGTCTCTGCTCCGTTCTCCGATTCACGCACTTCACGTTACCCTACATCAGCGACATCTGTGCTTCGCTAAACCTGTTACAATAAAAAGCTTCAACGGAAATTAAAATAAATATTTTTTTTCAATTATTATATTATTAATTATAATATGTCTATATAATAGTATATGCTAATAAGCTGAACTTATAACTATGCAGATCGTCTTTAACGTGATGAGGTCTTCAGTGAAAAGTCCCCCTTAGATATTTCTTAGATCCTTCTCCATTTTCGTTTAATCACTCTTCCATTTTTTTACCCAGAAAAGGGTTCAAAAGAGTGACTTCCTGTTATTCTAGTTTTATGAGGGCATTAAAACTATTTTCAGTATTGGTCCTTATGAAGAATGATGAAACATGGGACAGTGAAGATAAGACGCAATATTTTTTATTGATTTGTTTGTATTATTGACTTGAAAGTAAAACTCCGGTGTTTAATATCATAAGCCTATAAAATTGCGACTAAAATTGTTTGTTTCTATTAAAAAAACATAAATCATGTTTTATAAGGTCTAAAATAAATTAAATTACTAGTCTAATTAATCTTAATGGGGGTTGCAAGATCCTATTTCGCCTAGCGATTATTAAAAAAAATTCCACAGGAACCGTGATAGATTCAGCACTGAAATTTTCACAATTTATTGTAACATTATCATCCGTGTGTAAATGATTTTTATAATTATAATTTTTAGTATTTTTATCAATTATTTATTGATTACTAGTAGGGTGTCCGGCGATGCCCGGGATATTAATGCTTGAATATGGCTAATATTTTACGTAATTTATGATACTTTTTGTTTACTCTTATGCAGACAGTTAACCAAAAAGTACCGCTCACAGTCAATTTATTTGGATTTATCAATAATTCAGATATTTTATTTTTCTTTCACAGACATGCCATAATATTAAAAATAATTTGTGAAAATTTTAGCACTGTAATTATAAAAATTTTCTAAGAAAAAGATACCTTTTTAAATATTGGGAATACAGGGTTTTCCGACTGACTATGAGTCCATGATCGGTTTGTTCGTTAAAATTAATTGAATGATATCTGAACATGAACCACATGTCATGAACATTAATTGAATCAATTTTCACTTTCATTGTTGAGAGAAAATTCAAGCCGAAGCAGTATGATTTTGAAAGTAATTGTAGACGATCCCGCTGGGATTTGTTATTTACTACAGGCTGTCGGTCGTCGCGCATCGCCACCTTATCGCTGGTTATAACCACTTTGTTCCGCAGCAACTGCATGTAGTTTGCAGGGAGCGGCTTGATCCAGAGTGATCCCTCTAACAAGGCGAAATATCAATAAGCAATAAAGTGGCGTCGGACGGTGGCGATGCTATCGGGTATCGCTACCTGGATGCGAAGGCTGCTTTATGGGACCCTGGCGGCGCGTGCCCCCGCGGGGGGGCCCAAGTATCTCACTCCGTGTGCCCCGTTTTGCCACTTTGACAGATTGCGTGGCAATGTGCGCGATGCTATCGGGATCGGCCATGTGGGTCGCGGCTCGACGCGGCGCCGCATAACTCCGCCGCGGACGCTATCTGCACTCGGTCGCTCGGCTTCATTCTCGTAAATCCTCACAAACGGATAAAAACGTTAGCTGTAAAACTGTTCGTATGTCCGATGAAATATGTAGCATACAGTATCGAAAAATAATACGTTGACGTGTCATAAAGTATTCGAGTTATTGATAGTAAATCAACGGTCGTAATGCAATAAACGTTGCCCGGATGCCCACTGCGGCAATAAACGCATTTGCCTCCTCTTGTCTCTGGAGGCATTTCCCTACAAATTATCCCTTCCAAATGTAACTAATGCCGAATGACTACGTTTTATGTCCTATTCCGTTAACGAAAACGCGTCGTAACAACAAAACTGCATGACGTCGTGGCATAATGCGGGATTCAAAAAGAGGAACAACGAGATGTTTCGTTTGACAATGCTGCCTTACAAAGCAACAATTGAAATCTGAAATTTTTAGCATACATAAGTTCCGACAAAGGAGAGGGAAAAAGGAACAAATATAAAAATTAGGTATGCTGTACCATGTGCATACTAGTCCAGTCAATGAAAACAAAAAAATTGGGATTCATTTAAAAAAGTCCGCCATTTATTATTTCGGGATATGGTGTAGGGACTAGCACATCGAAGTTTGCAGAATACGAGGCCCTGTGCAAGCTAAGTTATAGTGTAAAAACTTTTAAATTTTCCCTCTTTTTGCAGTTTGTTTTCTATATCTTTACGGTGCGTCGGAGAGAGAAAATGATTATATTCAATTTAGTAAAGGAGAAATTTACTCTACGGGTTTCAATTATTGGCCAAATCGTGGTGGAAGGGGGACACGTATTGTTTAACAAATTTTGAACAATTATGAAAAAATAAAAATGACTTTATAAAAGTATAAAACATTAGTTTATTCTGTTAAATACTTAATCTAATATAAATTTAACTTAAAACAACGAATTTAGATTTTTCGTGAATTTTTAAAAAGAAACTTTCAAATTCCCCGTTCTATCCCACCCACTGGGGCAGGAAGGGGATAGGATGTTATCTATAAGCAATTAGTGAAATAAAATAGAATAAAATATTTTAAAAATCTTAACATCTTTTGTGTTTTGTTCTTATAATTATTTAGCATTACGGTTGATCGCTTTATCAATTTTTCATTTCGCAAATATATTTTTTGCAACTGCCCAGTTTTTGCTAACATTGTTTCCTCTTTTCCGTTCCTTTTCTTTCTTAATCTATTTTGTTCTGGGTACGGCATCCTGCAACTCATTCTTATAAGGTGAGTCTGCCAGCTTTTTTCTTTCTTTAGGAATGCATTACATTTTGCTTTATACGGTAGTATCCCGTTCCGTCCCTCACTCTAGACTCAGTTTAAGGTTTTCACCGAGTCTTAATACAAGAAGATTTAAACCTTATACGTAACTTTCATGCAGTTAAGGACACCTAATTCATGAATATATAACATTAAGGAGTAAAAAGTGAGGAGTTTAAATGCTGCAAACATTATAAAGTCGCAGATGTAAGACGTCGAAACAATGGTTCATTCAAAAGGTGGAGTCAGAATTTGGTCAGGATTTCATTCTTGACTTTCACACCCCTATTTACTATCCTCCAGCACTATCCAAAACAAAATACGGTATCCCGTCCTACCCCGCTATCCCTTTCCGCCCCGACTTCCTCTATATGTGTATTTTACTGGATTTTTCTTAAATTATTGTATTTTCAAAGCTTTGTAATTAGAACGCTATAGTCCTTAAAGAGAAACCTATGTATATGAAATTTTAGTCAATTTCCTTCCCTACAAAATTGGAAACAACAATTTTTTTCTCTCAGGCTAACCGGAAAAGAGGTACAGAGAAAAAAAGGAAAAAAGTGAGAAAATTTAATTGTTTTTAGTCTATAAATCTGCTTCTACAGGGTCTCGGATTCTGCAAACTTGCAGGATATCCCAGAATAATAAATACCGGACCATTTGCAATTGATTATGACAAATTGACAGGACTATACTGCAGATGGAACAGAACATTTATTTACGGATAGCAAGGTAAATAGCCGGAGAAAAATAGCTACTCCTCATCTGGTTGTAGTGGAAGCAGGCAGGAGGTGAGTTTAACACGAAATTTGTTACTACTCAACTTGGAATTGTAAGAAGTGTGCTGAAAACATTAACGAATAGTAATATATTGTACTCAGTTGCACGACAAGTCATCCGTAAAAATCAAGACATGATAAGTGCTGGATATAGGAAACCGTCCTTGCGGCTGTCTGTACATCGTAATAACAAAACAATTAGTAAATTATATACCATATAACTACTGTTTTTCAGAGTAATTAAATATAATAATTTTACGACCAAATTAAGGCATAAAATAGGGTAATATTTATTCTAATTATCTCATGATTGGTTACATTTATTGTTAAACTGAAAGATTGTTATATGATATATTATAATTTTTGCTTTAATTTCAAAACTTTTAAGTTTCGCTGTATGTATCAATTATGTTAGATTTCCCAAAAGAAGGTCCTTAATTAAAACAAAATCACAAATTGTCATTCGGTATATTTATTAAAAAAGGAGCTTCCGGCCGGTTTAGGCCATATTCATTTGGCTTAACATAAAATTATTATTTCTTGTTCCAGAAAAAACACATTCAATAAAACTCGAGCCACGTCAACAAGTTGCATAACATCCACCGACAACGGTGTCTTAGTCAGTTAGTAGTATTAAGGTCCAAGTATTTTTTTGATCATTCTCTGATTATGTATCAATTTATATAACATTATAGTGATAATAACTTCTAAATTATGAAAAAATCAGAAGAATCGGCCTCATTATTTTGCACTCAACGGAAACTTGTCTGAATCGCACATTTCATGTAAAACTTATACTTGAAGTTATATGGTTACCTGGAGGTGAATAGACAGTCCGAATATAATAAATTTCTAGCTGAAGTTGTTAAGCTTGACAGCAACAGGTTATCTTGGTCGTAAAGCAGTTATAACCTACAGCGTACGGTTTCAAAGACGGTAAACTTTGATGAAGCGTAGCTGGTCGGGCCAATTTAGTGTCACCGTAGCTAAATGTCTGTTTCTCCTCGGACAACTTGGGACAACGCGGCCTTAATTACGTAGACTTTCGAGCTACTGTAGACTGGTGATTGGTATCGAAAGATCTCAAACCTAAATCTTTCCAAGTCCATTATGTGGATCATCTTTACTTACGAAACTTCACTTCCCAATATAAGTCGTTAAGTTCGTCTGTAAGGAATTGGCAGTTACTACTTTTTCCTATTTGTATCCTATAACCGACGAACCACTATATTTTTCTCCATATTTTTCGCGTTCGTTATTAATTAAATGGGTAAATACGTTGACAGAAGAGAACTCTATGCGTCGAATAGGAGAACAAATTTAATCGCTGTAGTAACAGATATATCTATAGCATATGGCGAGACTAAAACTGCAAGCGCATGAATATTTGATTTATTGCCCGATATCTGAAACAATAATCGAAATAATTACAATTTTAAACAACTACATAAGAAAGATTTATGTAAATTCACACTTTGTTTAGAAAATATACCAACCATGTGTCATACATTAAATTTTTTTGGCAGATTACAGTGTATTTTATAACAAAACATCTTGTAATGGTAAAACACAACGAAATACGGTATTCGGTGGTACATAAGCAAAGACAATTGGCTTGAAAGAAATTGTAAAAGCTTGCAGACAATGTAATAAAACGAATACATTTTGGCGGCCGGTCCGGGTTTTCTAAACTAGTTCAGAGTCTGGTTTTGAAGTGTTCTGGTATATTTCACAAACATCGGTGGAGAGGGGTTAATGGCTCCTGTTAAAGTCTAAAGGTAAATACATTTGATTGGCGAGGATAATGTGCCCGCCATTGAAAGAAATTGAATAATATAGTGGGGAAAAGTTATGAAGAAGGAACTAAATTTTGGAGCATTAAGAATCGGACTACTGAGAAGTTGGCCATTGACGATTGGCAATGGGCTTTATGAGTCTGTTGTTGATGCAGAGAGAAGAGAGAATGTGTGATACTAAAATCAGGATTGAGATACTATTTCAGTCTTTTGAGTGGTCGTGAATTTGATGATCCAGTGTGGAATGCCCTTGATCTTGGCTTGGCAGCGGATAATAAGCTTTAGCGGGAAACGTAATCGTTTTCCAACAAGAAAGTCGAGAGGGAACCGCTACGAGATCTGAGGACAAGCGGCGAGTTCCAGGCAAAGCTGAAAACGGGAATTACACTTTTTGTAACTTTCTTCCGATTTACACGTACTACCATTTCCGCATAAGGTTTTTGTCTTTAAATTTCCTCTTCTGAGAAGGCCCTTAACTACGACCTAAGAATAGATCTCATGTCTCTAAATGCTAGTTTATTATAATTTAATTTGCTTAAATTATTATATATTCTCACTCAATAAAATTAAATTTATGGCCGCGAAGACCGCGATTAATACTGTTGGCGAATCGATACGCTGATCACGTATCACTCCAAATTCGGAATGTGTCATGCAAGATGACAGTCCACTGTCGACCCGGTGGATCCAGGTCATCAATGGACTGTAGAGCCAAAAAAGAAGAAGAATAAAAGTAAACTTAATGGATTCCGTTTTTTACATAATGTTACATTAATTAAACGAATATAACGCCACATATGCATGCCAATTAATATATTATCAAGAAAATTTCTAAAATTATTCTTTAATTAAATATGTGTTCATTACTAATTACAGTGGCAAAGAAGAATAGTTATGACTAAAAAAATTAATATAATGTTTTCCTAAATCTAATCAATATTTATTAAGTATTTTATTATACTGATATTGTTAAGTAAAAATACAAGTAATATATATATAATACATATGTATAAATATATAAAATTGGATAGTTTAGCTCCCGCCACTATCGCGGGTTCAATTTTATAAAAATTACAGTAATATGCCTTCGCCATTACCGATGTCCTTGCTTGTCATACTAATAATAGAATTCGTGAAAACAGACTTTTAATTAAAATAGAAGCAACAAATTTAAATCAGTGATTTCTTTTTAATGTACATACAGATTTCGGAGCTTGTAACCGCGTCATTTCAAGAAAGTGCAGATCGCGAACCTGCTCTACAAATTACCGTAGTGGCGAGAGTATCAGTACCCTAATATGCTAACCTTCATAAGGACACCAAGATGAACGTAATCCATTTTATTCATATTAGCTCATATCCGTATATATAATACTAGTTTTATAGATATTACTTACACAGTTATAAAATATGATAAGAAAAATTTGTCTGCTCCATCTGAGTAGCTGTTAGCGCTCCAGCTAGGATTAAGTTGGCGTGAACAAAGTAGTTATTTTTTTTCTTCAGAGAGATAAAAAGGAATGAGAATGAGTGAGAGGGTTGTAGTTGTGAGGCACGTCGGCCGCGCTTGTTTAGAGGTGACGCTCCCGACCAGCTTTCGCTAATTGCGCTGTCTGGAGTTCCCACAACCTCTGGACGCTACCAACAGGGCTAATAAGAGCCTAATGGAGATTTTACCCGGGCGCCGCTACAATTTGAAGCCATAACAACCCAGTCTCATTTCTGGAGCAAAGGGCCTTACACGGCGCAAGCAAATTATGCAACATTAGCGGCCGGCCGTTTAGACATTATCGAAATTAGTGAAGGCTCAATCTTCCCCGGGAATATTAGACGCGTACCTGCCCAAGTGTTAATTACGCACACGTTCAAATTATTCAGTCGGCCGTGAGAGCGCAGGAGCGCCGCGCCGTGCCGCGCTGTGCTGTTTCCTGCCCTGTGCGCCGTTCTAATTGCGATTCTGTGTCGCACTACGAATTATGCACATTCCTTAGCCAAGCTTGTATTGCGAAACGCATACAAGCAAAGCGAACGTCTCTGATGATGTCATTTAATGGATCCAAACTCATTACCTTTAATTGGTTTCCGCGGCCTTATAATATAACCTCAATTCAGAGTGTATTAACACTTCCTGAATCATTCTCGAGTAAAAATCACAATGACTGTCATATAATTAAAAACCCCAATAAGCACGCTTATTTTTACATAATTTTCAAAATTATAATTGAGTTTCGTTCTCGTCGCCAATTTTCAAATACTTCAGAACATTTATGCCAAACAGCAATGTTGAATCTGGTGTAAGCCTATTATTTTCCAAAATTTATTTCTTGAAGTCCAATTTAGAATTATAGTTATTTCCATAAGTCCTCGGTTAAGGAAAAATGATACGTCAAGGAACAAATAATTACAAGACCAAAATAAAATAAAAACCAAAAACTTTAAAATACGTAGCTAAATAACAAAAGATATACATAGTTCAATGTTGTCGCCGTTGTAGTAGTAGAGTTTCACCCAAAGCTACCTCAAAATGATGACTTGGTTACCGTTGTCCTGATAATAGTCTTTGAGTAATCACTCTGTAAGGATTTGGTAACTTGTGGTGACGGCGTACACTATAAGAAAAGAGTAGAGTGAATCAAGATTCACTTCCGGAAATAAGAGTTCTCTAGGATTGACGAAGGATTGCTGATAGGATACATTTCTTCGTGGATTGTGTTCGGATTGGAGCTAAGTCCAATGTTCAGAACAGCGAGGAGTGTTGGCTGCAGGGTGAAAGACTTGACTTCCAATGCAGTAGAAAAGAAGGTTTATTATTATTGTTCAGTCTTAATGACAATAACAGAAGAACAAAGATTGAGTAGACGAATAGTTTAGCCTTATGTCTAAAGGCTGAGTACAATTCAAGAACTGCCTCTATGAGCTCCTTACCGACGTTTTATATTGGCTCTTAACCTACAAATAAGAAGGCCACGGAAAAGAGTTATGCACAACTGGATAAACAACCTGCCTCAGCGTTCTACTCAGCTGCAGGCGTAATAGTCTCGGCTTTGCAGACGTCACTGCCCTCTTTTCCGTGGCCTAGTTGTAACAATCATAACATTAATTCCTACATTACAGTAGTATAAAATATCTAAAACACGACACAAACACTCAGAACCATTGAAAACACTACGAAGCGTAAAATACACGCATACACAATGGAAATGTTACTTCTTGGTGCTACACGGTGAGGAATCTGACCATCCGTAGAAGATCCAAGAAATATATGAAACAAACGAAAAATCTGTAAGAAGAAACTGTCGGAATTATGTAATAGGTAATATTACAGACCAATACATTTAACACTTTTGCTGGAAAATCAATTTAACTATTACAGGAAGAACCAAGAAAATCCTGTACTGAGTAGAACACGCCATTGAATGGTATATTTTTGCACTGTTTCGCAAAATGTTTGTAATTATTATTGTTCTTAGCCTCCGGAGGGATGCTTTTATATAAAAGTATCCCTTTATGTTCAATCTTAGAGCTGAGTAATTTCTAGTCACTTATTCGTTAAATTCGCTCTTCCCGGACCCGTCCAGATTTTTCTTCTTAATACTTTCATTTAGTTTCATAGCCTTTAAAACGTAACAAACTCAACAATACAACTTTGACATATATGATTGTAACCATCCGGCATAGGATAAAAATTGCTCCAAATAACAATCCCAACATCGCGGAAGTTTCACTAATGCAACCAGAAAGCTTAACGTGAACTTCACGACACTCCATCATTCCATTATAGAGCTTTAACTGCAGACTTACCTCCATTATCCCCGTAACTCTAAATTTATCCATGTAAAAATTATTACCCTATTATATAGATCTTACAGTCCTAAGACTGGTCTGTTGCAACCTTCCAAGCTAACTTATCTTGCGAACGTCTTTTAATTTCCGTAAAAATACCACATCCTAACACACTCCATAATCCATCCTTGGCCTCCCTTCTCACCCCCCACACTTCCCTCCAATGCTAATTTTATAAGACCCATAATATTGCAAAACGTGGCCTATTAATCTCTCACTTCTTTGGTCAACATTCTCCATATTGTTTGCTCTTCCCCTATTCTGTTTAGAAGTTCCCCGTCAGTGATTCTATCCATCCGTATGATTTTCAGCATTGTCATATAGCACAACATTTCAACAAGTTCTATTCTTTTTTTTCCAACTACTATCGGCCACGTTTCGCACCCATATAACGTCACGCTCCATTACGAACATTTTTAGAAACGATTTCCTAATATTCACACTTATATTACCCGTAAGTATATTCTTCCTTACCTGTGATATCCTACTCTTTATGTCTACTATACTTCTACCATCCCTAGTTATTACGCTCCCCAAGTAACAAAATTCCTTAATTTCCATAAAAACATCCCTTCCCAATCTAACACCTTTCGTTATTCCACCGTTTCCCATACTACACTCCATTACCTTGGTTTTCCCTCTGTTAGTCCTCACATTGATCTCTTTCTCCAGGGTCTCGTTCATGCCAATTCTTATTTTTTCCAAGTATTCTTCTGACTACCTTAATACTACAACATCATCGGCAAACTGTAGAGTTTTTACTGTTTCTCCTTACAGTATGATTCCATTTCCACATTTCGTTTTTACATTCTTCATCTCCCGTTCTATATAAAGTTCAACAGCACTTAGAACTTCCTCACTAGTGTTTCTATCCACACATCTGATTTTCAGAAATCTCTTAGTGTACAACATTTCAAAGGTTTCTATTCTTTACCTTTCCGTAACTCCTATAGTCCACGTTTCCCTCCTATATAACGCCGCACTGAATACGATTATTTTTAGAAATGATTTCCTACTTCACACTTATATTACTCTAAGTAAATTCCTCTTTTTTGCGAAAGCTTTCCTTGTTTGTGCTATCCTACTCTTTATGTCTAATAAAATTCTAACATCCCTAGTTGTTATGCTGCCCAAGTGGCAGAATTCCTTAGCTTTCTTCAAAATATTTCTTCCCAATCTGACTGCCTTTGTTATTCCACTTTATCCCATACTACACTCCATTACCTTGGTTTTCCCTCTATTAGTCCTCATATTGAACTTTTTCTCCAGGACCTCATTCATGCCAATTATTATGTTTCCCACGTTTCCTTCTGACTCCCTTAATACTACAACATCATTGGCAAACTGTAGGGTCTTTGTTGTTTCTCCTTTCAGTATGATTCCTTTTCCACATTCCGTTTTTACTTTCTTCGTCGCCTGTTCTATATAAAGTTAAACTGCATGGGCGACAACTGCATCCCTGTCTTACTCCTTTCATTATTTCTGCTTTCCTTTCTTGATCTTTAATTATAATAACTCCTAACTGCCTTTTGAAACAGTGGATGATTTTCAAAGTAAAGTTATGTATGTAAATATATTAAGCACGGCTTATAATGTTGAGTGATATTGCATGATATATAAACTAAAGGAAGATAGTTGATCCTACAAAAATATTTAAGGAAAATGTTAATGACTCCTGCAAATTGATTTATCTTTATCATCATATTGTTCTGCTATTGTATTTTAATTGTTATGTGTACAGTAAAACGCTACATGAACACTATCATTGGCGTGGATACACCAAGTAAATTAATGCAATCTTGGACAAATAAAACAGTGTTATGAAATCATCTTCTGAAAACTTCATCTACATTAAAACTTGACATCAAAAGGTCTTTGAATAATATCGCTTTCGAATTCAATATGGAGACGGGAAAACGTTCCGCTAATTATAAAGAATTATTTGTGACAAATGTTCTTATCTGATATCATATTAACTTATTATTGTTTAATTTGTTTAGCAAATCGGAAAGGAAACTTATTTTCACGGGCAACGCAAGTCGAGATAGAATAAAGAAGCAGTACTGGAGAGAGCTGCGGCAGCTGGAAACCTTGCTCAACGCCGAAGGCCATCCAACATGTCGACCGCCGCATGATAATTCGATTTGCGAGATTTAATTTACCGCCCAGATTAGAATTTCGCTCAAGTACAGTGTTTAAGTTGTAATTCCCGAGGCATAATTGTTCGTTTATTTGTCCAAATAAGGCCAGCCACGGCGGAGTTGATTAAATAATTATCCTACATTTCTCATGGATAATATTTTAACGGATTAAAGTTTCATTAATGGAACGTTCCGGTTGCGTATACGACTATTTGGGACGTAATTACACATTTAGAGATAATGGCGTGGCACTCCTTTCCTACCTATACGAGTTCCGTGAAGAATTCGGGAGGCGTTTTTTGCTGGCCATATGCAATACTTAAAACACGCCTGAGAATTTAGAAACTTATACACGTATATTTTATAAACGAATTTCTTATTTCTCAAGAAATCGCTTAAAACAAATAGTGTATAACACACAAATAACACGGAAAATTATTCAAATACACACTAAATTGGACATACTATAAATAATAATAATAATTCTAATACAACACTAAAACAAACACTACATTGCGTCATATAAAATTAAATCACAAAATGATTGTGACAATATATTTATTTATATATTGTAGCGGATTCCGCGTTCCTCCGTATTCGAGGATTTCTTAATTCCTTTAGGGCGCCAGGTATTTTTCACAAAAAATACCAAAAGATGATTTTAATAGTTTTAATTCCAATCAGAGCATGAGAAAAAATTATATCTGCAGGGCGTGGTCATTCTCTCGTCGTCCCGCCGACACAACCTGCTCCTTCCACTACCCCATGACGACTCCCTGCCCCTCGCCAGACTACATTGTTGGCCCGAGTTGCGACAGTTCCTCAACAATTGCAACTCGCAAGCTGGCCTGCATTGTTAAGTGTAACTTTTCATGTTACAATATATGCAAACAAATAACCTAAAAAAGGATAGCATAATGGAGTCTGTATTATTAAGAATATAAACGGTATGAATTGAAGGAAAAAAAGAGTTGAGATTACAAAGCAGTAAAAATTTTCTAAACAGACGCCATACCGAGATATTTGTGGAAGCTTAAATTTTATCATTATAAAATTGACATGAACGTTTATTACAACTTATATCGATATAAGGTAATTAGACGTCTCATGATATAGCATTTTTAACATTAATGTTCCTGGCTATTATAAGTTGTTTGCCGCTTTACAAAATTATTTTAGTTGCCACAGATAATAAACCGTTGAAGAAAAAATAAAAAACCTAAAAATGATTTATCAGTCATTAAATTTTGAAGTAGAAGAGCATGTTTGATAAAGCTATACTGGACTGGAAATCGGATCCGATTACTGGGTCAACTCGTCAGTGTCTGAGCTACAAGAGCCCATTCTCAATACGGTGCGATTTTTTCCATCTTATAGACCTGCAAATGACTTACATATAATTAACTAAATCAAATAATTCATAGCCTAAACTTTAGAACATCAGTAAATTCAAAATTCAGTTTCATAGACTCACTATTTTATTTTCAATTAGAAGAATTTATTTTATTACTGTTATATTAAATATTTTATTTTTAAAAACCAAATCGGTAGAAATATGTAAATAATTACGTATTACTCTATTATCAAAGTGTTTTACCGTCAAAGGAACGGCGTAGGTGAAGTACCGGATCACTCCAAATAACTTGTAGTGTGCTTACGTTTATAAATTAGTTGGGAGTTACTTCATTTCATTTTAATTAAATAATTTTCTGTAAAGAACATTTTCCGGGAACGGTAACTCGTGGGATCATTGCACATCAGGTACCGAGGTCCGTGGTAGAACAAGCCATTCAAGCAACCTCCTGTGAGGGATTAAAACGCCATCGCTGACTCAGTCTATTATAAGCTTTTTATAGGATAAGCTAGGATGTGACAACATTTAGCGCGCGCGAATATTTTTCACAAAGAGTTGGAATAATTTAAGATGAGTAGATTTCAGACAGACCAGTTATCATCACGTTCGAGAAGTCACCGATTTTTCTTCAATGATTCCAAAGGTTCCTAAACACCTGTGATGTTGTGCCTAAAGACCAAGCATTCGAGTTCACCATTTCCCAAGAAACAGAATCAGTTTCTTTTCATGCTACAAACTGTAAATTCAATATATTTATTATATGATAGAGCAGGAAAAAAGTTTTATTGATGTTAAATATATTATAAAATTTTAACAAGCGTATAATTTAGTCTACCATGCCTATTTATTAAAGTAAATTCAAATTCGTCTTTTAAAAATATCAAAATTTAATGTATATTTTATAGGGCTTATCCTCCATGACTGGATAATAAAAAGTGAGTAATTGTAAGCAGAGAGGTAATGTTCAACTTAAAAGACTAAGCAATTCCCTCGGCATCAAATAGAACCCATTTGGTCTTAACAACTTCTTTCAAAATTTGCTACAGAAACTCTGACAAGTTTAATCTTTATTTGTTTATTTAGTATTTTATATTATCTCACCCTTTTTATTTTTGTCTTCTACCAGTGCTTTACAAAGGTTTTACAAAGATTTCCAGACTCGTTGAAACGTAATATACATTTAAGTGTAAAAAATTTATCCATGTTATTTAGTGTGTAATGAAGGTCAATTCTGTTACTCATCATCAACAGTTATAATCACATAAACGATTAAAGATAAAGCATTTGTAATAAATGAACGTTTTTTAATATAATCTGAAATTAAATCAATGACGTGATGTATTAAGTAGGAGAGTAATCTTAGTAAATTTTTAGAAACCTTTTTCAATTTGTAAGAAATATTTAACTTTTACATTGAAGGTCTTTAATTAATTTTTGTGATAACTCAACACTTGAGAACGCTATTAAGGAAAGCAGTCTGTAAGGAAAATATTTTAAAATATGAGTACCAAAAAAAAATGCCCGACCTACCTGATGCAGGTTTTCTAGGGTTTTCCCTGCATCTCTTTAGGTGAAACACCGGGTAGGACCTTAAACCATAGCCCGGGGGCCCTAGTCAACCCTTGGCTACCTTGCTCTACCTTCCGCATCCCCCCTTTTTCAATTCCCTTCCTATGCTATTAAAGGGGAGTTGCCTGTTTCAGGATCACCCTGTTAAACCCCCCCACCCCCACAAAAAAAATAGGAAAAATAAATACAGCAGAAATAAAAGAATGATTTAAATCAGAGAACTATCATGCAATCGATTTCATTAGCTGCTAAGTGAAAAAAATGTTATAAACCAGTATTGACCAAAATGTTTATGGATTGAAATGGAAACTATAAAATAATTAATCATATACCAATTGAGGGTTGTCACAACTCAGCTGATAAGATTTCATATATTGTAGAACTCAATGTTTCGTTACGTTCAGAGTGTTCACTATACGAATGATATCATATCGTGATAAGAAAAATTAATTATTGCTTTATTAGTCCTTTACGTAAAGTTTAGATGAAAGAGATGAATCAGGCTGATCTGAACGTTACGGGTGCTACTGCGAAGAAAAGCAAAGCTGGTGGAAGACGTCCATCAATGTCACCAACACTGCCGCCATAATTAATGTCAAGATCATTAATTATATTCCTTAATGGGCGCTAATAAGCGCAAGAGAGGGGCGATACAAGAGTATGAGCCATTTTAGAATAATGTATGAATAGCTTAATTACTAGCGCAAGAGAAGTCGCGTAATGCAAAGAGCAATTAATCACGATATAAAAGGTGTTATTATGCTGTATAAGGACAATCCCTGAACAACATTCCTTAGCATTCACGTCACTCTGAGACGAGTAACCTGTAATGAGCTTACCGTGGTTGGTTCTTCCTTGGAGGTCACATATAAAATCCATATTACAGATTCAAAAGCAGTTTCTTTTGCTACGGTTGTAGTCACTTAACAAAGACGATTTTAAATGCTCTTACAATCAGGTGCGTTAAAGGTAAAACAACCCACTTGATTCATAATACAACCAAAGATATAAATTAGAACTGTATCATCACTTAAAAAATTTGGTGGTATGATCGTCACAATTTGACTCAATTATTTCATTTAGACAAATAATAATTGGTGTTTTCATAACGTTAATCTAATACATAATTGGATGAAACACATTTATTAATTATGAACCTACGAAGTATGATCAAAAACGTCGTTTTTCTGAAACTTTGTTCAGTATTCAGAATCAATTTTCTCCTCTTCAAAGTCATTCCATTTAGAAATAATGCAGTTGTGTCTACCAAAGACGACTGTGGGTGATAGATACTAACTAACAGCACAGAACAATTAGTTTAGTATACAGTGCATGCAAAATACCAACGAAAATAGTATATAGGAGGATGGAACGTCAAATATAGTGGGAGTTAGGAGAATATCACTTTGGTTTTAGGAAGAATGTAGGGAGAAGAGAAGCAACATTGACTTTGCGACTATTTTTGAAGACAGGAAAATAAAAAATAGGCCTACGTTCATGGCATTTGTAGATTTATAAAAAGCGTTTGATAATGTGAACTTGTGCAGACTATTAAGAATTTTGAAGAGCACTGGAATAAAATATCAAGAAAGAAGCCTCTACAGAAGACAGGCAGCAGTAATTATCATAGATTTTAAAGGAGTAAGACAAGGATGCAGTCTGTCACCCAACTTGTTTAATTAATATATACAACAGACGATGAAGAAAGTTCAAACAGAATATGGAAAAGGAATCATACTACCAGGAGAGGAAGTAAAACCCTACGTTTTGCCTATGATATTTTAGTATTAGGGGGTCATAAGAAGACCTGGAAACCATAAAAAATGTAATTAACGGGGTCCTGGAGAAAGAGTTCAGTATCAGGATTAATAGAGGGTAAACCAAGGTAATTGAGTGTTGTATAGGAAATAGTGGAATAACAAAGGCTGTTAGATTGGTAAGAGACATTTTAACGGAAGTTAAGAAATTCTGTTATTTGGTAGAAGGCCCAAAGGATACTAAAACATGACTTGTCATAAGCCAAATGATATTTCAACGCCATTAGTAAACTCTCGGATACTGATTCGGTGATTTAACTGAAGTATTTTCTTTACTTTTTCGACGTTTTGAAACGTCTGCACCACTTGTAAACTCTTGTCTTACTCATAGTAGATTCATAAAACACTGTAGTTAACCTACGGGTTAGGATCCTTAAAACATAACCCGGGGGTTCTATTCAACCCTTGCCTACTTTCCACATCCCCCTTTTCAATTCCCTTCCTATGCTATTAAAGGGGAGTTTCCAGATACAGGATCACCCGCGTGTAGCCTGCTAACAAAAAAGATCCATTTTATTAAAGTTTTAATTTAAATTTTACACAAATCCTTTAATCTAATTATTATAAAACTACAATAGCTGGTTACAGAAGAATATGCTTAAAATGTTGACTGTAAACTAAAATTAACGGTAAATCTAACATACTTCAGGAACGTTCGTAAGAAAATTTTTAAAATATAGATCAGAATAGAAAAATGTCGACAAGCTCCGGAAATCAAATTTGGCATCTTCCGCTTACCTGGGAGGTCCCAGCTTCGCTTCCCGGGTCTCATTGACGTTTTCTATTCTGACCTTTAAATTTAGTTTCTTGGCATTTGGCTGAACCTCAGATGAAGCAATTCTTTTCTCTTTGAATTAATTTTTTTAAATATGGCTTAAAAAGCCGGCAAATTTTAAAAACTACAAATATTTTTTCATCACACAACGTATTTCAGCCAAAATTAAAGACAAATTAATTTGAAATATTCTTGGAATACAATTAATTTTTTAAGTTTATCATTTTTTATAAAGACGCAGTAAAACTTTCTAATCTCAAAAGTTACAATTGGGAATAAATTATGAATTTAACAGTACAGGTTGAAATAAAATTTAACCTTATATATTATAAATAGCGTATTTTATTCCATTGTATTCACTTACTCATCTGGTAATTTTTTACGATAATTTCAATTACATGAAAATAGATTAAGGTGTTGAGAACTATTATTTTATTGACGTAATCATCGTATTAGTACTCTTCCTCCATCTCCGTAAAAAAGAGAAATCTTTTGCGTGAAAAATTAAAACAATAATGACTAACATGAAAATTATAAAGTTAAATTCTTTGCTTGAAAATTATTATTTAGTTATTGTAAAGAATATTAGGAGGTTAGTTATTTAAAGTATTCAACAAATTATTTGTTCCTTGAAAATATTATTAATAATTTTATTTATAAAAAATAATTTATTTAGTGGGTCCTGCGCATCATTTACAATTATATATTTTTTTAAAAGGGATTATTTTATAATTTTAAATAATGCGTTAAATTCGTGCGTGTTCGGGTGACTTCGTGTGTATTCTAGATTTTTAGTAATATGTGTGCGTGTGTATGCTCCTGACTCAGTTAGTGTCTGTTATTCGTGTTTTTTCGTTCGTGTTAGTCTATTCTCGTGAATCTGTACCATCCAAAAAAATACATTAAAATAGTTTTAATTACAAGTAGACCAGTTTTTGAAATGAAAATTTGCCGACGTCAGTTTTATAGTTTCTCAACCAATTCTATCAAAATTATTGTAATTCAATGATTAATGGCCTGCGCTGATTTACGAAGTGAGAGCCTTGAGACTAAGATTTTGCTCACTTTTTTTTGTTCCCACTCTAAGGAACCAAATTTGTCATGTCAATGACAATCAATCTCCTTCACAAACTTTTCCTTTCTCTGTTTTTTTTTATTCGAACTACTATATTCTGTATTAATTCCATAAATGTTATCATTTAGCGGCCGTACGAGTGATTCATTACCGAGAACATGTGTTTTAATGCCTTCCTTTTATAAATTTTCTGACAATTGAAGAATTAGTATTACTCTACTGTCTTACTAATAGTAAATATTATTTGTATAACAATTAAAAATCAATCGTTACATAATATTTAGTCTTTAACTGTAAGGAAGTTGGTTCATTAAATTTATTAAAAAAATTAAATTTTTCTATAATGCGAAATGAATTTGATTTTGATCTTATTGAGTTTATTATTATTGTCAAATCAAGTAAAAATGCTTCAATTGAAGCTCAGTTAAACGGGTATAGCTAATTTAGAAGAAAGACAAGAATGGAAAAATGTCGACCGGACCCAGGACTCCGACCTAGGACCTCCAAGTATCCAAATAATATCCTTTGCCTTTAATAATAACTTTTGTGATAAATTTGGCTCCTTTTGTCACAATTATGAAGTCCAAAAGTCGGGACTTAACGCTGTGTCTATTTAATATTTGTACTTTTAAAAATGCATTAATATTAATTTCGTATTTATTGACTAATATATTTGTTTTATTATATTTAAATGTCTGAAAAAAGTATAAAATTTTATAATAGTTATAACCGCATTTTAAAAATGTATTACGTATATGTCTCTTAATAGGACAGGAATTCGCATAGAAATGTATCATGCGATGTGATTCACGCCCCATAACCGTGGCCAACAGTCATGGCGTCTAATTCCTTCTTACTTGTCCGACAGATGACAATCTTGATTGGTTCTTTCCCACCCCGCGGCCGTGGCCCTGGTAAAAAACCAAACCAACAGCCGCAATGGTTGCGTACAAAACTTTAATTACGTTTATCGAATTTCCCCAGCCACCGACTTGTAATTTCGTTTTTTTCAATTACTGTAATTAACAAACTTAATAAAGAGGACGCTCATTTGCGTAACCGCTGGTCCGAAGCTTCGAGGGAAATTGGAATTAGTTACTAACGAATTGGGGAAGTGCGTTGACAGAAAAAGACGCCAAGTGTAGCCAACCTTATGCTTCTGTTTTCCTGTCCCATTGTTTCAGTAGGAAGTTTACGTTACGCTTTAAAGTATTCGTCCATTGTTCCTAAAAATGAGTATATATTTCCTTGTTCATCTGACTTGCGTAATTTGCAATACTTTTTACGCAAATCGTAAATTTTTTTGTTAGCCTAAACCTTGACTCGTGATTTACTTTAATATATTCGTCTGTCCGCCCCATTTACAGTAAAAAATAATAATAGGAAATTACGATTCCCATTACCTCAATTTTTCGTAACATGAAACGCACTTAATGACCATAAAAAATCACAATTGAGACTGTTAACGAAGTTTCCATAAAAGTTCAAACAAACTAAGATTTTACGAACATGATGCATACAATAAAATGGCATAAAATTTAGTATTAATTATTATTATCCATCGTATGCACAACGCAAGTACCTGTTGAAGATGGAGAATTAATTTTAGATATACAAGAGATGATTATTGCCTAAAAAGGCCGAAAGCTCCTTTATTATTGATGAAAGTTAGATAAATCAAATTTAACTGTTTAATTAAAAACTAACCAGGAAGATTTACATAAAATAGGGGAAGAGCGAACAATATAAAAGGCGTTGACCAAGAGAAGATTAATAAGCAACGTTTTACGACATGAGTGTCTTGTAAAATTAACAATAGAGGGTTGCATCAGACCAGTCTTAGGACTGAATACCAAAACAACAACAATGTAAAACTTAAATTGCTTAACAATATTTTGATCCTTACAATGTTAAAAGCTTTCGGACTGCCTAGTGTAATATAATATAAAAATGTAATAATTTTTTCATGTAAAAAAGATTATATTTGCAGATGAGGACTTTCCAAAGAAATGGGTCGTGCTATATGTTTTAAACTGTTATTTACATTAAATATATATTTTTGTAATTAGGTTGTTGTAATCGTTTATTTCAATCAATCTAAATAAAAACAAATATTGAAATTGATATCTACCTGATGTTAAATAGAACCAAAGTCAGCCAATCAATGAAGTCAGAATAATTTAAAATCAGTACAGTTAAATTAAAGAATCATATCTCAAGATAATACAAAAGATGACTAAAACGTTTCAACCCAACTTTCTGATATTTTCAGGTATTATTAAAAAAATGAAACAGACAAATAAAACATATGGGATTGAAAATAAACTCTTCATGACTTTGGTGAAGGTAAACTTTGAATCAAAGAGGTGTGAGATGAATATTAGCGGTTTCAAACGCGTATAGAAATTTAACAAAGCAAATTGAGTATTACATAAAAATAAGTTCATTATTTGCCGAAATATTTTGCATTTAACTTATTCAGACGTTATTAAATCTATATTTATGAATAAAATATATTATTTCCCAGTAAATTATCAGGTGGTTTCAATTAATTAAAACCACCTAATTACAGAATTATTCTTTAAAGCTCAGCATTTTATTTATAACCTTTTTAAAATTGCATTTTTTTTCCTACATTTACATATTTTGAAATTACTTTATCGTTTAATGTTCCTTGGTCACATATAATTGCAAATTTTAGAATTAGGCAGGAACAACCAATTCACCGGATACCTTCGTGATCCACTGTCTGCGTTGTGGTGGTCCCGTGATGTCCAGCGCTGCAACTCTCGGTTCCAGTTCTTACAGTAAATATTTTATATAAATTTTATGATAAGTCTACTATCAAGACACAGCTGCTTGTGATATCCTCCAAATCTGCAAATACTCTGCTCGCTTAGGGTGCAAAATTCATGCAGCAGTAATTACTTTTGGTTTGCGGAAAGAAAGGTAGATTTCAGTAGAAGTACTCTTCGTCAAGGACACACTTGTGTCCGGTAGGTCAACTGAACGTCATAAAATCTTCCAATAGCTAAACCGCCTCTAACGTAAGACGGGTTGAGGAATAAAATTATAAAGGTAATTGAAAGATACTGAAAAATTTAATAACTTCATTAGAAAAATAAGGTAAATAAAGAAATATTTACAAAATTTGAGGTTCGTCTTATACAATCTCAGGATAAAAATCGTTGGCGATAACCTTCCTAGACGTCAAGGATTGTAACCTGACAGCGTACCTCATTTGTGGTGTGACGTCGCCTCTCCGCCAGCTTCTCTGTAGGATTTCTTCTTCAGCGTCGCAAGTTGCCCAGCATATACGTCCAGGACCTAGCGTCGGTTCATTTCCGCGTGCTACAAGCCGAATGATAATTCACACAGCCTCACTGCCGTGAGCAGAAGTCTCTAAATCGATCCTTATTAATCTATTTTTCTTTAAATCACGAAACCCCTTAGGTTGAAGTAGCCAAGTAGTATTTCAAATTTTGTTGTCTTCGTGGGTCCCCGATTCCCACGCAATCTCCTTGCGGATATTCCGTAGGTCATGTTCGCACGTGACAAAAAACCATTCCAGGGGATTACAGGCGGCTCCAGAGCCGACTTTCTGGCGTCAATTCCAACTTTCCAATCCTTGCTAACTTAACATTAAGAAATAATAAAATACCAACTATCGCGCTACATGTCATATGGGTTTCCGACAGGGAACAATTATTATTCGTAGCTAGACATAAAATGTGAAGTTGTTTAAAGGTAACGTCGTAAACGACGGCATTGAAAGTCCTTTATAAACATGTGCACTTTCTTATTCAGTAACTTATGCCATGCACGATATTCCTTTTCATTTTCTAAAAGGATCGTTTTATCTTTGCAAACTTCCGCAACATATTTAATTCCAGAATTAATTCCATCGACGATGACAGTCTTCTCCTAAGGTGTTTTTTGTTCTATAAATTTATGATTTATTCGTATATGTAATCCTTATTCTGACTTGGAAATCACTCTACTTTCTCAATTCAATTGAACTCCAAACGTAACGTTTTTGATCAATTTGGTTGAAAAGTGGCTTGTGTGATTTTTCATAATGGGCTATCATAGTGTACGAATATTATAGCATTATAACACCCTCCAATGGGACGATTACCAACTCATAAGTTTGTAGTAAGGATACTGCAGTAAATCTTGCGGAAATCCACGTGCAAATTTCTCCCGACTTCGGTCCGTCACCGAAACGCTGACCACTTGTGTGATGTTTTTGTAACAGGTGTCGCCACCCCCTATCCCGGAGGATGACCCTCGCAATTACGGCGTGGGGCGGCAGATGCGGGGCGGCGGATCCTGCGCCTAATGAGTCCTAATGCCGCTATCACCTGGCCATTACGTCGGCTAGACCCGGATGGGTTCCGTGCTGTTATTACGGGAGTAAGCGTTACCATTATCGTCCTAATTCCAACGCTCCGCACCGGACCAGGTCACGGCCTTGTGTAAACAGGCTCCGTACCGGCAGATGGCGTCTCATCCTGTCTTCATTCACATTGATCGCATATTGTCATACCCACACACCACCAGATAATACATTCTCTGAATAAATTATTGATTTTCCTAGTGTACGAATAATTTCGTGTGATCATTAAATGGGTTGCCAAGATTTCTCCCTACCTTTATTTATTTTTATTTAAATCTTTTCTCAGTAAACCATTTTTAATTTTCAGAATAGAGAAAGAACACTCAGTCACGAAGGTTTCTAATCGTGACAGATACAGAAGAAGGTTAAGATGGTTTATTTCTTTGGATTTTCGTTTCTCTGGTTTAGAAAACAGAAATAATATATTATGGTTCACCCAGAACGGGTGTGAGGGAGTATGTTTTGAGGGAACATAGGACTAATCTGTCGCTGCCTCCAAAGCTGCGTCCTCACAGTAAACCACAAATTGTTGTCATCGGAGGTCATGCGGCAAGTAGCAAGGCCCGACCATCCTGGTGCTAGTTCCTATAAGAGATGGGCGAAACCGTTATTTTTGTGATCAAATCGTATTCACTGAAGTGAATCTCATCTTGTTTCCATAAATATTCACTTCTTGTTCAGCTAATTTGGCTTTAAAATTATTTAATATAAATTTACACCTAGTTTTTGTAACTTATTAAATATTAAATAATTATAATAAAATCAATGACTATACGGTTTCAGTTTTATACTTGAGGGATTTTAATGGTCTCAAATGGACTCCGGTTTTCATTTGAAGACTAAAATGTTTTCGTTCATAGGGCATAATTATTCGAGTATTTATAACGTAAAAGAAATATACAGTAGATGCTCAAGATCAATTTAAATATAGAACTAACTTTCGGAACATCTTCAGTTCATTAATTAAAAACGTTTTGCAACGTCCATCATCGTACTTTATTCATTATAAATAAAAAGATTGCCAATAAGTCAGCATGCAAATTTATCACAATTTATTTAAAAGCTAATTTTCGTCTCCATTTTGAGACTTACTCAATTTAATTATTTTATTTGTATTATTAACGTATTTGGTGTATACATATATACGTGTAGAGTAAAACAATTTTCATATATACAATAATTTGTTACAACTGTTATATAACTGAATAAAAATAATTATATTGATTTACTACTAATACATAATTATATATAATAAGGAATAATAAGAAACTGATGTGTATTATTGTTAGTAAAAGAACTGTAAGTTGTATTTTTGTGAATAAAGAGTGAAGGAAATTTGAGTTGTATCGGATTACTCTTGGCAATAATACGTGAACTAAAAGTTTTCTTAATAATATATTGGATATATTAATAAAAAATCAATAAATTTGGACTGAACTGGTTCAGCTTCAATAGTCCTTGTGCTTCCAACCGGCTAGAAAGTAGGCATTGGCGGTTACTGCCATTGTTGTCAAGTGTTTACTATAAACTGGTTCAGGTAGGATCAGTGGAGAGGAGCTGATTCAAATGGCTAGTAAGCTACGGTATCAGGCGCTCCCTCCTCAAATAGCATCACACAGGACCGGAACGAAATGAACCAAAAGAACGACCGCTCTTTTCTACCGATTCAGTGCTCGCTGACTCCGCAGAGAAAAGCTAACTGTTTGAATCAGTTCTCGATCAGATCTAAACTTTTTCTTAGGGCAGGTTGGCTCAGACCTGTACTGTCATCGATCGCCCTCCAAAGAAAGTATACAGAAATCGATCAATAAAATAAGAGTGACGAACCTTTTACTTCACATGTATCTTTTGAAACTTACCAATAAAAATCTGAATTCTACTACCGAGGAAAAGTTATATGTAAATCAAATTTTACTCAGTTTATTCAGTCATGATAAAAATTATAATTATATGTAAACCACGTAACATAAATATTTGGATGATGATGTATTGTTAATTATATAGTAATATGGTTATAATTTTTTTATAGTTCCTGCAGTGCCTCAGAAGGAGTGGCCGACGGAAGTAGGTTTTATAATTTATTGGAGGAATGGTTGTGTATTTCCGCGATCAACAAGTCAACCGTGAAAAACTGTTTGAAGACCCTTGCTCTAGGTGTGGATCACATGTCGGATAATGCATATTGTGTTTCTTAGTATATAGCCTGGGATAGGGGTTAGTTTTATCCTTGGCTCAACTTTTTTCCCCCGTTCCGCATCCCAACGTTCCTTTCTCAAACATGGATACTTATTGGGAGAGAACTCAACATGATTTGTCCTCTGAGGAAGCCTTTCACTGCATTAGAAAACATTATAATCGTGAATTAATGCAGGTGTGTGTGTTAACATAAGTGACGAATAAATGTTGGAAAAGATTACAATAATTTTTTTCAGTCGTTGAAACACAGAATCGCAATTCTTCTACTTAATATCTGGCAATACAAGTAAGTAAAATTCTTCCTTTTATTATATAGTCGCGCAGTAATTTTGACCAGATTTTGTTCCTGAGTGTTCTTTGTAATCCAGAAATGAGACCCTATGGACGGGAATATCAGAAATTATTTAATATGCAAAACGACGTATATTTTCGTGGATTAAATAATATAAATAAATAATATTAAAAAACAGACAACTTTTTATTTGACTCTATTTACTATAGTATTTACGACTATTCGTCCAGTTTTTTTGGACTCTCTTCAGGTAAAATAATAATTGTCCAACAGATATTAAATTTTTATAAGATAAAAATACATACATAAAAAGATATTTTGTTCTTGGACTGTATTACGGTCAAAATATCTGTAGAAAGGCAAAAGGTATATTGTAAGTATATATGCATAAATACGTACCAGTAAGTATATACAAAGGGGTTGGACAAAATAATATGAACACAGTGCAATAGGGCACGGCTTGTTGCAAGTTAGCACCACTGTGTGAATTTTGTAACGCGCCTGCAGTGCGAAGCTGATGTGTCACGTTTTGAGGATATCTTTCAGTATAAGATATGATTTGTTATGTAATCCGTGAAATTTGTGATCTAATAGACTTCGGAAGAGAACAAATCGTTGGTGCGCGGTTCGGAGTATCTGTGACTTTTTAACGTTTCACGAGCAACAGTATCCACAGCGAAGAAAAATAGTGGGTGAAAGCCGAAGTTAATTGACAGAGATAGGCGAACATTGAAAAGGATTGTGATCAGACAACATAAAACTTCCGCAAAAGTGACTGCAGAACTCAACACTCACTTGAGCAATACAGTTTTGACAAAAACAGTATGGCGGGATCTTCACTAAGCTAATATTCTTGAAAGAGCTGCAATTTGGAAATCCTTAATTACGGAAGCCAACGCAAGCTGCGAAATAAGTGGTGGCACGATCATAAAACCCGAACACTGGATGACTGGAAGAATGTGCTATGGTCCCATGAATCATCGTTTACATTGTTTCCTACATATGGCCGGGCTTATGTATGGACAACACCAAAAGAGGCCGACGATCCGGCCTGCCTGCTTCAGAATGCCATCAAACATCTTCCCTGGCCAGACCTCAACATCACATTAAGGGAAGTTTTAGAGCAGAGTGAGGATCAGTTTTCCACCTCCAACATCGATGTGGCAATTGGCGGATGTTTTTCTACAAGAGTGGGAGAACAATCCGTTGGGAACTATTCAGACTCTCTACGAATCTATTCCGCAACGAATTGCTGCTGTTCTCAAAGCAAATGGTGATCCAACTCCTAATTAATCAATAAATATTGTGTAAATGCAGGTGTTCATATTATTTTGTCCAAACCCTTTGTATATACTAGTATCTGTATAAACACCTAAATTACAAAGTACTCTCTGGCAACGAAACTATAAATTACCAAATTTGGTACAATTGACAATATTTTTGAAAGTTAGTTCTATTACGTATTTTTATAACTAAAGATATAGATAAACTAAAGTTAGGAAGCAAATATGTTCTTTCTGGCCTTATTTTATCCGTATCTATTGTATAAGATAAATCTGAAAACAGATCGAAACTTAAATAATAAGTTTGAAAATATTACATCAGTAATTATAATCTTTGTCATTTTTTAAATATTAACGTCAGACTTTAATTCATTATAATAAATTAGATATAATATCAAACGAAAAATGTTTAAATTAAAACAATGACATTTTAATTCCTACAATCTGGCCAAGTTATTATTTTACTGCAAAAAATGAATGCAACCTTCCAACATTAAATGCTATAATACCTTACGAATATCGTTTGGTTAAAAATATATCCAATAAGCTATTTAAGTTTTACAAAATCAAGAAAATTTCGTAATTGACCGTTAGTAATAGGAAACTCTTTTGAAATTGTCTGAAAGTATGAACTACTAGCTGCTGACTTTAGAATGCGGAACGAAATAATCGAGAGCCTTTATTTGACCCCGCAACTTGAATAATCACCAATAATTCATAAGGCGATAACAAGTCTTGTCACATAATTTTGTCGGCAGGTAGTCTGTGCAACTTCCACGAATCAGATCTACAAATACAATCTATTGAATTACCCGAGCTACATTTCCTGGGCATTGGGCCAACTTTCAATTAGTATTATTTATAAAGCGTAATTATGTGTTGTAGATGCTGGTACTTGATAACGAGAACTTTGCTATCAGATCACCATCTCAGCTCTTAAATTACGATTGCACGACCGAATTTTGATTAAATATAGTGAATTATTTTGCTGCAGGTGAGACACTCCCTACTGCGGCAAACGTGACTTAAAATAAGATCAGACATGGATTATGAAAAGAGATTCGGCATTTTAATAATATTTTTAATTCCTTTGTGAGAGAGATAAATAAACTAAAATTGCAATGGTAAAGAATGCTACCAAGACTCTACACGGAATAATTTGGAACAAAAATTTAACAAAAGAAATAAAAATAAAAATCTATAAGAGCATAATACAGAACATTCTATGTTATGGAAGTGAAACGTGGCCACTGACAGAATTAAAAAAGAAAATAGAACAGTAGAATTTGATTATCTGAGGAGTTCTTCAAAAAACAAGACATGATAAAATTAGAAATGAGCTCCTTTGGAAAGAAATGAACGTAACTACGTACGTTGATAAAAGTATTAAAATCAAACCCTTAAATGGTATGGTCATGTACAAAGAATGGAAAACGAAAGATGGCCAAAAGAAATATACACCTCCTGGAAATAATAAACGGGGCAAACCCAGATTAAAGTGGAAACCCCATGTGAAAACCATAATGGAAGATAGGAATTTGGAAGAGGGAGATTGGAACGATAGACAGAAATGGAAATTGAAGACGGCAAACCTGTAAAGGGGGAGAAGACGAAGAAGACAAAGAATTCCTTTGTAAAATATGAACGTTTTCAGTGAGTGAAGTTGTTCATTAACGTTTGCCAAATTACTTATCTCCGCTCGTGACATTCCCCGTTCTTATGTTATAAAGTTTAATATTCCTAATATATATTTTGGAGACATTGTTTAAACAGTAAGGAATTGTAACTCAGGGAAGTTTTTAAGAATCGTATTCAAGAAAATGTTCCCGTTAAAAATTACAGTTGTAATACAGAAAAATAAAAGGATGTTTAGGAGATCAATTGAATTTAAAACTTCAGTCAAGCTAATATATTGCCAGTATATTACGCCGTTTTCACTGCCATCAAATATTCAAATATTACATTGAACTATTCTCCTATTCAGAACTACATTTGTGTTTCCAGTCAAGCGATTAATTTAGGTTTACTGCATAGAAAAATGCTTAAAAATTAAAATGTAGGTTAAAAATACTAAATTTTTTAAACTACTTAGAGACTATTCCCCATTGAAATGTGCAAAATTGAATCTAACAATGATACCATACAGTAAAACGTTTTTGTATTAAAAATAACATAAATTATACACTGAAACCTTAAAAATACTACCATTGATAAAACTTCCGCACATAAATGAGTGCATAACAACAAATGAAAAATATCTGATTTAATCAAGAAACGATAATTCAGTAATTCAAAAGATAAAATCCAATCATTAAATGAAGAATATGTACTACACAAAATTAATTGTAAAGATTTTCAGTCAGGATACATGCCAATTAGATGTTCTCAATAATAAATATTGTAATTATTTATGTACATAAATTAAAGTATTACAACATGATAATACCGACCGTAGCAAAGTGCTAACTACATTTATGACTTGTACCAATTCGGTTAGTTGGATAACTCGTTCGGGGAGAGGATTTTCTTGTTTTCATTAAGAGAATGTCTGTCTGACGGTTGTTGACAACTCGCGGCTATTAGCGTTGCCGTTCGCCACTGCAAGTAGAATCTAGCTTCTGAGGACAACGAGAGAGGAGCCTGCAGACGTCCCGTTTCCGCTTGCCGTTGTATGGTGAATCAGAGCTGTCGGACATTTATTTTCTTGGTTTCTTTAAATTGTCAATTGTTTGGATTATGTTTAATATATTTGCTCAATTCAATACTTAAATTCTTTGTTATAATGAACTGAATAAAAAACCACGGTAAGAGATTCGAACTCTCTCCCAGATGAATAACTTCGGACCAGACTGTTTTTTTGGTTAATATATAAAAGAAAGGAATAAAATATATTTTTTTAAAGGTAATTTCAGATGTTATAACACATTTGATAATATGTAAACAGACATTTTTGTCACTTTTATTGATAAGCAAAATGTATTTATGTAGTCTTTTGAGGAAAAATAATTAAATAAAATTAGAAACACGTTTTTTCTAACGCTGGAAAATTCGTCCAGTCTGTGGTTTAACATTTTGTTTTCTTTTTTCGTCTGTATACGACTAAAGTTTAATTACAAAACACTAAAACGGTCGTTTATACATTTTACTTACTGATTCTGATTATTTTTTTGGGTTAACAGGCTACATGAGGGTGATTCTCAAACAGGCAAGTCCCCTTTAATAGCATAGAAAGGGGCTTGAAAAGGGGGGATGCGGAAGGTAGAGCAAGGTAGCCAATGGATAACTAGGGCCCCTGGGCTATGGTTTAAGGACCCTACCCGGTGTTTCGCCTAAAGAGATGCAGGGAAAGCCCTAGAAAATCTGCATCAGGTAGGTCGGGCATTGGGTACTTCCGAATGACGGGAATCAAATCTGCTGTGGGGTCGCAGCATGCCCTTCTCCGTGTCTCCACAAGGTTTTAGGAGGCAGTTGGCCGACTCATCCAATGGGATCAGCAGACAACACTTGCCTTATGCCCAAGGTCTTCGACCCCACTACATATACTTCCTAAAACCGGTGAAGGTGTCTCGGCATATGAGAACTTTGAAGAAAAAAAACAGAGACTACGAGGCATTTCCGACATAATCCAGTCACTCTGGGGTGAAGCGCCTGCGAGAAAACTCCCGCAGGCACTCCTCAACTACTGATTCCGAAATTCACATTCGATACATAATGAATTTTTTAATAAATTAACAGAAAATTTTAAAATATAAATTTTTAAAATTCATTTGTTAATGAATGGAGCGATTTAAAGTATTTGAGAACATAAGTTTTGTAGTAATCTAACAACAATTGTTTCATAGTATTTTGAAAGCGGCTGTAAATCAAAATATTAAAAGCGCCAACTTAAATTAGCACATTCTTGACATATTTTTGCGGTCATATGCCGGAAATATTTTTTACTCTCGACGCTATTCGAAACGTTGGTGTAATGTTTGAAAGCTGTAGTTAATTGTGTTTCCAGCACGCAGCAACGAGTGTAAACAGGTACGGGCTAAGCGAGGGAGAAAGAAGGCAGGTTTCAAGCCTGAGGTAGGGGGAGCCAGCAGGTGGCGCTGGGGTCAAGGCTGTCTAACAATACGGCCACTAATTAGGGAGATAATTGAGCGAAATATTAGTGGGCGCACTTGGCCAGGCTCCTGGGCGCGGGCAACGCCTCGTTAGGGCCGAGACCTCAAGAGTCATCCAGCATCATCAATCTGTTGAGGTCTTATTACGCTAACAATCTTCTCGGAAGGCTTATGATACATGTAGGGGACCTGCGTCGAAGAAGAGGCTTCATTAAAAGTCAAATAGCTTGCTTAAGGAGTTAGCTGGAGTAATTAACCGGTATCATGTCTCCGCCCTTCTCTATACGCCAGCACGCTGATTAAAGCTTCTGCTTTAAATAACAATGCGGCTACTTACTCAAAGCACCTTTCACGCAACTCTCGCCGCTCGCATTAATAAAGTATTTCAAGCGTTCGCATGCGGCTTAAAGAAATGTCTTGCCGTACGGCGAAAAACACTACCGACAACGAAATCCTGGATGAGGCTTTGCAGAAAACTGCAGTTTGTAATATATTTGGAAACTATTTACAAATAATTATAAGTCGCAGTCCTGAATTAAGAATATTCTTCTGTAAGTTCAGTAGCTCTTTTCATCGATGCTAGATTATAACCTATCCCTATATCACCAAATGGTAAAGGACATTACAGTTGAAAAGAATGTATTTGTATTAAAAAAATCTTCTTTAAATAAGGTCAAAACCAGACAAAAATTAGTGAAACATAACTAATTATAATTTAAAAGCAACTGCATGTTTCGGTCCTGATACGGTTAAACTGAATTACAATGCACGAAATTATAAAATTCTAAAGTTATTGCAGTAGAGACAAAGAATACAATAAATAAGGAACAAAAAGACAAAATTATTGTTCCGTTTCCTCTTCTCTTCTTTTTTAATTTCTACGTCAACGTTGCGATTTTTATAACGCTGTTCTTGGGTGGGTTTTGATGATGATGATAATAATAATAAAAGCACGATTATACTGCTATTAATTTGATATAAAATTTATCCCGGGCATTTATACTCGGCTCTTTTTGTAAGGAGTGTTCGTGGACTGGGAGAATAAATGACTAACATATTGGCAAAATGGTAAATAAACCCGCTAGTCCCAGGAGTTAACAATACCTCTAAATAGTGATTCAACATCTTAGAGAAGTTCCAGAAGAATCCATATTTGTATTCTGAGATTCAAATATGTGAGGTTGAATTATTTAAAAATATATAATACATTGTATTAGTATAGAGTGATTATTTAAAGAATATTTTTTTAAACCAAACAGTGATTGTTGATATTTTAGTGGAACATTTTGCAAGTAGTCGTATATAGTTGTTATGATGACTTCACCCGACCGTTCGCTCGCTGAGAATGTTTTACGACGTGGCATCGAAGGAGGAAACATGGTAAAGAAGGCCTCTGTGCAGGAAGTGACCGATACGGGTGTTGGTGCCTGAGGCGTAATTGCCAACAAGGGAGTAGGTATGTGACGCCGTTGGAGCGTGCAAAGGCGACAAGAAGATGCCGGAAGGCGCCGGTGCAGGTGCAGGTGCGCGCACTTCTTACGATGCAGGTGCGGGGGCGGCAAAACCTTCAGCAATGCCCGCAACATCTGCGAGTCGCCTTCGCGAGGCTTCCGTACTTTGTCGAGATTTTGTCAGTTTTGCAACTAATAATCTTGACGATTCGTTCAAATATGTCCTGAGGAAAATTATATCACGGCCGCTCTCTGAGAAATAAAAATATTAGTGGACGCAAATAATTTTTTCTTAAAAAACCATTTGTAGCATAACATTATCTCAAAAGAAAGAAAATTTCATTCTGTAAATAAATTTTTAAAAAATCAATCAGCTCCTTTCATTAAATTTTAACGAGTTAAGTGATACACCTAAAATACCCATAAACAATTTATCAAAATTGTAATGTTTTAAATTATTCATTGTAAGTTACGTGAAAAGCACACGATACTATTAACTGTCTCCAAATTTTTATCAATAATCTAAGTTACATAACACTAGAGGATTTGTATTGACGTAATTTATGAATATAATGTTTATTATGTTGAGTTTGTTATTTACCGAGGTGCTCCTTTTAAAGGCTATGAAACTAAATGAAAGAATCAGGAAGAAGTATAGCAGACACAAAGAGTAGCATAGCACAGGCAAGGAAGCAATTCACGAAAAAAAGGAATTTACTTACGGGTTATATAAATGTGAATGTTAGGTTATCTTTGCTTAAAAAGTTTGTGTGGAGCGTGGGGTTATATGGGACGATAGGAGTTGCGGAAAGGAAAAAAATAGAAGCCTTTGAAATGTGGTGCTATAGGAGAATGCTGAAAATCAGTTGGGTGGATAGAAACACTAACGAGGAAGTTGTAAACAGAATAGGGGAAGATTGAACAATATGGAGAACGTTGACAAAGGGAGAAGATACGTTACTTGGCCACGTTTTGAGATGAGGGTCTTGTAAAATTAGCATTAGAGGGAAGTGTGTGGCGTAAGAACTGAATAGTGAGGCCAAGGATAAAATACGCTAAGCAGATTAGGGAGTATTTTGGATTATGTTGAAATGAAAAGGCTTGCGCAATGTAGGTTAGCATGGAGGGTTACATCAGACTGAATAACACAACAACATTTGTGAGTGATAGGTAATAAGGTAATGCTGCAATAGCATATTTTATTGGAATATTACTCAGACCCCTAATTATTTATATATAAGGTTACTACTCACTTAATGAAGTGCACGTGGATTATTTGCCATTATCTTACTAGAGTGAAGTTTAGTGGAAATACTCCATAAGCTGTCATTTCCTGTGCACACCTTGAAACGATTCATCCACAGCCATTTCTTGTGGGTGATTCCGTCTTTGATGGAAGTTTCAGTGAACATTTCGTTTCAGCAGTTTTTCGGTTTTGTTGCCCGAGGCTGGCGACCACCAGCAAATTGGCATCTGCCTGCCCAGGTGCGTGTGTCGTTGACTCAGTTGGCCTTGAGGAACGTGACCTGTCCATTAAGGCTTGTCACAGGAAGTCTGCAATTAAGCGATGCCATGTACTAATTGATTGACGTACGGTGACACGCGCTTAAGTCTTTCCGCGGACGACCTTCAGCTTTGCTTGCGCACCGCAGTGCTTTACCTTCAACCCAAGTGCCTCACGGCTGTCCAAATAACTGACGACAACGCGTCTGATATTTGCGCTTTTACGGGGCAGTAGTACTTTTAAAAATATTTTAATACCCAATAAAGTGCCATCGGCTTATGATGAAGTTCCCCCTGTCACCATCTGACATTCCTCTGGCTGAGTTTATGCCACCATATACGTCATAAAGTTTTCTATGAGGGCTAATGTGTACAGCACCGTAAGTAACCTCACAGCTTACCACGTCAGTGTCCAAACAGAGGCCACCATGTCAACATGTAATATGCATCTACTGTAATCCTCTTCACCAATCGACTTACCAGTATTTTCAGTCATCTTCTCTGAGAGTGAAACGCAGTTTCATTGCTGTAGATAATTATAATCCATATACTACTGAAATATTTGGTGCCTTATTTGATCGTGGAAGACCTGGAAGATTGGCATGATAAGCAAATATCCATATTTCGTCTGTTTCAAAATTAAAGAAGAATTAATGCAGTGGAAAAATAATATATTTTTCGAAGACAAGCAAACCTTCATGGAATTTTTTGTCCATGGTTAACACTAATCACAATTCTATAGCAGTATCCATATAGCCAATTCAATAGAATTTTTTATTTAACGCAATAAATAAAGTAAGAAAACTCATTTCTGCATGTCTCTCTCACGAGAACGTTTTTTTCATCAATTACAAGAAGTACTTTATACACTCACAATGTTTGTATATCATTAACGTTTCCACTGCATTAATCCGTTTCGTTACACGTAATATTATATTCCAGAAACATAATCTCATTATTCATCAACAACTACCAACTATCAGCAACTATTCATCATTTCCAGAAAAGTATTAATTTTGATAAAAATATAGAGGAGTAATTGTAAATATTTTAACTGGCCGGTTTTTAAAACCTCTGAAACTCCAAATGAATAAAGGAACAACCTAAAGTATTTTATAAGCGATCCCACATGAATAAATGTTCAAATATGGGGATACATTCGTCACTAAGTATTTAACTTAGAGAATCATCTACCAAATTACTTACTTTTATCAATGTAACATTCTCGGGGTTAAACAGTTATTATTGAAATCTGTAACCGCAAATAACTCAAGTAAACACCCATTTAAAGTGATAGCCACAGCACTCCCTTCAAACCTTGTGTAACAGTAAATATGTTATCCATTTTTTATTACATACACTCTTATATTTAATTTTTTAGGCTTAATTTTCTAGTTTGAAGTATCATTTAATTGTCACTGTTCTTGCAGAAACCCAAATGTAATTGCGTTATTCAATTTAAAATTTCTCAAATACGTTCACTTCGCTACTTTATAATTTTGAAAACGCACAAATCCTATACAAACTATTTTTTGTAACTTAGGAGAACTCTAACTCAACCAAAGATATTGACAAGAAACCCCAGAAAGAAATACTCTGTTAAAGGTTACTTCACACACATCCGAAAATCCTCAGAGATTCCAACGGCACTTTAATTAAACTTACCTGAAAAAATCGATTTGTGTTTTGGACTGAAAAATTTGATTGAAAAGCTGATAATAAATGGAGGTTTCAATTATACACAAATATGAATACCGAATTTATTTTCTTTTATAAAGGAATATCATTCCCTAAACTAAAAATTGTTGACAGACATGACTAACTGAATCACGAAAAACTGGTTTTCGTACAATAGATTTAGATTTATTGTTGTTTCCATTAGTCCTCAATTGAGAAAATAGGATACGTCATACATTACAAATGAACAAAATAAAGACAAATATTCTTAAAATAAATTAATAAAACAAAATGTATATAGACAAAAGTCAATATAAACACAACGAGGACACACTATGCCACACACACACTGGGAAACACAAATAAATAAAATACAAATAATGACCAATATTCAGAAATATACTGATTTATTTTGAATACGTTTCGTCCCCCAACTTTAGGAATCTCTTCAGTTCTTTAATTCAAATATTATAAAATTTTATGTTGCCGCTGCCTGAAATATAATATTTCATTGATGACTTTTGATCATTATTTGTATTTTATTTATTATGATAAGTCAGATTCATTTAATTAATTTATTAATAATGAATGGTATGTTTTGAAGAACCCACGATATTATATATATATATATATATATATATATATATATATATAAATTCCTTGTTACATCGTCCGGAAAATATATCACTTTGATACATTCTATGATTAAATATCTAATATAGATCGTGACCATGAATTTAATAGTAATGGGTGATTGGAACACAGTAATAAGAAAGGGAAGAGAAAGTTATACAGTTTAGGACTATGAACTTACGAAAAGGAATAAAAGGGGAGAAAGGGTAGTAGAATTTTGCATTGAGCACAGATTATTCGTGAAGAATACCTGGTTTTGGAATCATGAAAGAAGACTCTACACATAGAAGACACCGGGGTATACGAGCAGGTACCAATTAGACTATGTAATGTTTAGATAGATGTGTAGAAATCAGGTGCTACACTGCTAAGTATGCTTAGATGTAAATTCTGACCATAATCTGCTCATTATGAAATGCAGGCTGAAAATGAAGAAACTTAAGAAAGGGATTGAAAAAAAAATGGAAATTAGAAAAACTGAAACAACATGAGGTACTTCAGTGTATCAAAGAAGATATCAAGAGTAGATTAATAGAGAAAGAAAGAAGCAATATAGAAGATAAGTGGGCACTCTTGGAGGAAGAAACGACTAGATCAGCTGAAGAAAAAATAGGAAGAATAGCTCACACCAATAAGAAATCATCGATAACACAAGAAATAATAAAAATAATTGATGAAAGACATAAATATAAAAACGCGAGAAAAGAAATTAGTAAAGAGCAATACATGCTCTAGAAGAATGAGATAGATAGCAAGTATAAAGCAGCCAAAGAGGCTTGCTGCAAGAGAAATGCAAAGTGGTTGAAGATTTCAAGGTGAAAGGGAGAATAGACACAGCTTATTGAAAACTCAAAGAAACATTCGGAGAGAGGAAAATATTAGCACGAACAACAGGAGAGCGGATAGGAAGCGAATTATGGATAAAGGAAAAAAAGATGGCAGGAATATCTTGAAGAGCTGTATCATGGTGTAAATTTAGATTAGTCAGTAATAGAAGAAGAAGAGGAGGTGAATGACGAAGAGATGGGGGGCATATTTTAAGGTCGGAGTTTGGTAGGGCACTGAAAGGCACGAGAAATTGTAACGGACAGGAATTGATAATATTCCAGCGGAGTTGATAAGATCATCGGGCGAAGAAGCAATATCATGGCTGTACAGGTTAGTTTACGAAATCTACGAAACAGGAAGAATACCAGAAGATTTTAGTAAAAACCGAAGAGAACTGAGGCTGATAGATGCGAACAGCCCAGGACAATTAGTTTAGTATCTCATGCATGAAAAATATTAACGAAAATAGTATATAGAAGGACTGAACGTCATACAGTATTCGAGTTAGGGGAAGATCAGTTTGGTTTTAGGAAGAATATAGGGACAGGAAAAACAATATTGACGTTGCGTCTAATTTTAGAAGACATGACAAGAAAAAGCGGGCCTACGTTCATGGCATTTGTAGATTTAGAAATAGCGTTTGATAATGTAAACTGGAACACAATATTAAGGATTCTGAAGAGCACAGGAATAAAATATCCAGTTAGAAGGCTTATACATAACCTCTACAGAGGGCAGTCAGCAGTAATTAGAATTGAAGATCAAGAAAAGAAAGCAGAAATCAAGAAAAGAGCAAGCCACGGATACAGTCTGTCGCCCATGTTGTTTAATGAAGAAAGTTAAAACGGAATATCGAAAAGGAGAAGAAATAAAAACCCTACGCTTTATTGACATTGTACTATTCTGGAAGTCAGAAGAAGACTTGGGAACCATAATAAATGGCATTAACCTGGTCCTGGAGAAAGATTTCAATATCTTTCTGAGGCCTTGTAAAATTAGCATTAAAGGGAATTGCGTGGGGTAAGAGCAGATGGAGGCCAATGATGGAATACGCTAAGCAGAGGATGTGGTAGTTATGCGGAAATGAAACGGCTTGCGCAAAAAAGGTTATAATGGAGGGTTGCATCAAACCAGTCTTGGGACTGAATACCACAACAACATGATCCGCAATGCGGATTTAAAATTTTACAATTATGGTTCAGGTAATTTTTTCAAAAATTTATGCAGTATGAAACTGATTAGGCAAATACCAGGAGCTTTTCAACCGTGAAATAAATGGTTTGAAGAAATTTACTTCCCCGTTTCTCATGCGACTGATAAAGAAGTGATGTTATAATTAGAAAACGATATTCCATTAAGCAGAATTATATCAACAGATTAAAAACATATTCGACCGTGTTTTAATGTATTTTAGAGTGTAATCAACTTCCTGGTCGTTATTGATGACATATTTGAAGGTGAATATAGAATATGAAAACTTCTTTAACGGTATTTTTTATGCAATCTTTCAAAGAAATATTTTCCGCTGCATCTCTTAACTATAATAATTCATTTTCAGGATTATTTTGGAGAGGGTTAGCAGGTTACATGAGGGTGATCCTGAAACAAGCAACTTTTTCTTTAATAGGGTGGGATGTGGAAGGTAGAGCTTTCCAATAAATGAGCTCATAACTATTTGATTCAATAAACAACAGTAAGTGTGAGAGTTTTATAGTATACGGCTTTGTCACGGTTGCTGGGCCACCTGCTTCTTATGAGGGACACGCCTTACACTTAGCGTCGATTTAATAAATTGTCCCCCTCGTGGCGTGTTATTAAAAGACCCCTGGTGACCAGAATTCTTGCATTTTTATACTCCTCTTATGTCACACTATATAGACGCCACTAATTTTAGTACGCGTATAAATTGTTTCTAAATCGATAGCGCCTGTCCTTTAGCGTGGAGCGTTGACAGCCTTTTAGAGGAGTAAAAATCCCGCAGGTGCTTAGCTAAAGACGCAATTAATGGTTCAAACAACGGGGCCGCCATCAAACTTTCAAATCATCTTTCGTTAAACAACTCAACGAAATGAGCCCGTTTCTCTACGGCCATGAATATTTTTACGAAAAATCGTTACGTCTAATAAGCTCCTAAGTGTCGTGACATATTTTTCCTTATCTATAAAAATGTGAGTATATATACAAAAGAGTACTGAGAAACCGTCCAATTACTTCAATAACGACACCGTTGACGAGACATTACCCCACGGTCATTAAAAGATGTTAACTAGAATTTCATCGCACATTTTCAGAAAAAGAACGAATCCAAATATTAATTTAAGTATTGTTCGGGAGAATTAGCTAGACGAGTGTCAACACTATATCAACTTCCCAGATATCGTAGTGGTGGTATTCCGTAGCTCAGTATAACTCGGAACTTTGTCGAGACAGGTTGGTTGTGTAAAAGCAATTCTGAAAACAATGGCGCTAGAAAATATATTCCTGTCAGTTGAATACGTTGTACGTTAAGAAAATAATCCGTAATAGATAATAAGTATAGGGTGTGCTAAAAAGACGTTGTCGCGTTTCCACGTCCCGTTTGCATGAATGTAATTAATGTTTATAACAAGATAGTAGCGTTGCGGCAGGCCGTTCAAGGGAAAGTTCCTCCTCAAACGACACTACTCCCCTTCCCCTTATCCTTTCCCTACTGCGCTTGTAAACATGCCATGTAAAATCTCACCAGCTGTACCATAGTTATAGGTCACAGAAATAAATTTTCCAATTACATAAGCACATGTCCTATTGCTATTACCATTCTTGTAAACTGTACAATATTTTAGGATGAATGTGATATGAATTTTATAAAGCTTCAAAACTAATAATTATTAATTCATATAGAGAATATATGTTATTATAATTATTTAATAAACATTACTAATCAACACCACCAATATAAAAAATACAACGTTAAAGTAATGCTTATATATTAATGCAGCATTCTATGCTGTATATAATCTGCGGATTAGATCTAATACTAACCCCAATGATGTCAACAAAAAAAGTTCATCCAAATGGTTAACAATGGTTCCAGTAAAGGCTTCTACGTGTTTCACATTTCTTGACTATTTTCTAAATTATGTGCATCGACATTTTGAGACATTTAGTTCTCTACTATCAATTAATTGAAAATAATTTGTTACACAAGATAAAAGTGAGATTACTTGGCTTTACATACGGAGGAACAAATTACCACTGTTGGTAAATTTGTCCCAAATGGCAAAGAACAGATGTAGGATAGTTCGCATTTGTAATTAGACTATATATATATATATATATATATATATATATATAAGTGCGCTGAATTATAAATAAATATATATTTCTTAAACAATGAATTTAAATTACGTTTACAAATTAAAGACAAAATAATTATTATATTTTTTATGAAATGTGTGAGCTACCGTTTTAATGCATAAAAGAATACTATTTTAGGGATTAGTTAAAAAAAGTGTTTTTATGACATCTAAAAGAAATATATTGAATTCTATTTTATAATAGATGTAATGAAAGAATAATTGCGGTGTTTGTTTACCAAACATTCCTTTAACTTGTAATGGAATTTTACCCGGTGTTCTGCGCCTTCATAAAAACGGAAAGCTGCTCCCTTAATTTTTCTACTTGTGCTTCCAGTCTCTGAAGACAGTATTTCCCTTTTCTCAGCTTTTGCCTTTGTAGCTCTTGTCAAATACTCAACATATCATAAATGAAGAAAATGGTACCACATTTATTTCTCTCGCACTTGGCATAACTTCAAACCTATACCTCACGTGGACTAGACCACAGAGTTCCTTTTGGCCATATATCCTTGGCGATATATCCTTGGTTATAAAAGAAAACCATTATGTGTGTAAGATTTACGTTTATCTGAAACATGAAGCTTTTGTCGATAAAGGCATAAAAGAATTAGTTGATCGTATTCCAAGTGAAACGTTTTTTTAATTCGGAGGAATATTTTAATTGCCTTAATTAAATAGCGTAGGATAAAATTAAATAATAAGTCTGTTAAGGTTCAATAATTTAATGAACAACAACTACTCCGGCAAAAATTAATATAATTATAATTATCTCTTTTTCTAAGGAAATGATGAGCACAAATATATATTGGTTCCAATATTAGACACATTAATTATTGGCGAAAGCCATTGTGTCATTATAACTGACGACATTGATGGAACTACAGTATTCTTGGTACTTAACTGCTGGCACTCAGCAACTTGGTACTCACGTAGATGGGTATTAGTTCCGTCACTGGCGGCTTAAGTCGCCTCCTCCAACAACAGTGTCGGCTGCTTAGATCCTTATTTCCTTCTCCCAACTCGTAAAATTCCATATCTGTAACATGTCTTCTACACAACGTCTCGTTTATAACTAACTCTCCTCATCTATTTTATAAATTGTCTCTATACCTTGGTACACAAAATTATTCACGACTTTGGAGAAGCCATTTCCTACACCCGTATCAACGGTGCAACACTTCATCTTCCACAAGCATGAAGCCCCATGCTCAATAATATCCTTGTTTCCTGTGGAATAAACTCGTACGTGCCAATATTGAGGCAACCGAGAATTTCCCCTTGAATAAAATTTACAACATTGACACACAGATTCTGGAGTTCTACATTTTGGAATAGAAATAAGTTAAATAATATCCACTTAATTTGTTAGACGTATGTACACTTCACAAGAATTATAGGAAGATAGAACAATTTATCTGGGAGAGTTTAGCCTCAAGCTTTGAAAGCTTTAAGATTATACTAACGAAATGCCCACCTGTATATTAAGAACAATTTAGCGTATTGGTATTTATTACTTGGCCCCACCATATGGTTTGTTCAAAGCAGCGGTAAATACAATCTATCTACCTAGGAAATATAATATTTGTCAGAATAAAAAAAATTAACAGGATTGCAACGAATACGTTACGAGTAGAGAACGCATAAGCTTGAAAGAAAAACTAATTTTTCTGATAAAGTGGCAGCGTTGTTGTAGCTTTGTTTAAGGCGGGCGAAGTCCCGAGGCAGCGACAGTAATTGGGCAGCAGGCAGGCACTGTAGGCGTTGCGCGTAATGCCGTTATTACTAAGATACAATTATCGAAATTATAGCTCAGCACGTTTTTAATTTAGTAGGACGAACGATTTGCATAAACGTGGGCCGCAGTCCATGATTTGCGCATTGCTCTGACCGCTGCACTTTTCTCCAGAGAAGAAAAAAACGAAGTCAACAAATTGAAGGAAGGAGAATAACTTATTTCATCCTGAAGTGAATTTCCTTTTAAAATAGTTCTTTAAATGTTCTAAGTCTTGCATCTAATATTAAAACAATCACTTTGAATTGCATTTCGTGACAATCTTTGACCTACAAACTACAAAAAGTAATATTATATATAAATTAAATAAATATTCTACAATTAAATATATAACAAATGATTTAATTAGCCATTTTGTCAGTACTTTTATAATTTAAATATGAAATATTAAGACGTTTTGTCTCATTTGAGACTTCTTCAGGTAAAAATTTAGTTGTACATGGAGCCTCATTCCTTCGGCCAAAGGAGTCGTGGGAGACTAAACATCGTAATATTTCATGTTGAAGTAATAAAAATATTGGCAAAGAGGCTCCACGTAAAGCTAAATTTCTATCTGAAGAAGTCTCAAATGAGAGACGAAACGTCTTAATAGTTCATATTTAAATTATAAAAGTACTGACAAAGATGATAATTAAGTCATTTATTAAATATTATTTAATACAGCAAACTACAAGTTTATGAAATAATTTTTAAATTTTTTTAATAAACTTCATAAGTGATAAGATATTGCTTTAAGTTTCTTCCAAACCATAAAAGAAAAAGGGTTCCTATCAAATATAATATTAATTTAACCATAAAAATTAATAATATAATTGCAAATTCTTCGTGTTTATTTCCATTAATAAACAAACAACGCTAATGGATTGACATGTTTGGAGCAGAGTTAATGTTAGAATATAGTCCAAGAAGTGGATATCAAATTTAAAATATATTTCTCGAGTATAGTTATGAATTATGGAGAATTATTTCAATTACATATTTTCGATATTGAATTTAAATTGTATAATTTTAATATTAATTCCTTCAATTAATATTTTCTTTAATTTAATTTTCATCACATTTAGAAATAATTGGATGCACATAAACATATTTTTCTCTTTAAAATCTTCTTCCTATACATCAGACTACAGCTGTTTTTACTTGCGGTTTGGCAACGTCGCATATATATACACGTGATGTGACGTCGACTGGTTCTCAAAAAGTTTCGTATTTATGAAGGACTGTTTTATTACACAAAACTTTCAATGGATTTCAAGCAAATTGCTGGGAACAAACTAGAAACTTAGGGAAAAACGAAATATTTCTCTCCAGATCATATACGCTAACGATTTAAGAATGAGTACCCAGGGAAAGGAAGTGGCTTGTTATTGTGCATGCGGCCAAGTGAGCAGCGTCAGGCTATAGCAATAGAGGATAATAGATTGAAAGGATTATTTGTGAAACAACAGGAATTGGATTTGGAATCTCCGTTTGTTATTTCCGGTTTGGGTTACGTTTATTGAGATGAATATATGGAGAAATTTATTTATTTATTTAAGTGTAATATTATAATATAAAAGAAAGACAATAATTTACTTATCCAAAAACATATGTTACATTAATATTTACAATTTTGCTATCTTGATCTTAATGCCAGCAATTCTTTCTTAAATTAAAACTACATATCTATTTACAAAATAAAATGATACAAAGAAATTTCTTACAACTAAACATTTCTATCTCTAACCTCAGGGTTATGTATATTATGGGCCTTCTCATAGAACAAAATATTTTACACAAATCTACTCGGGCCTGGCAGTACAGAAAATCAGAAAAGAGTCAAAGGGGTAATTACCGTGTCAGCTAAGTGAATATTCCAGCTCCTTCCTCCTAATTGGGTCGTCCTCTCTCCAGATCACAGCCGCAGCCACTGCTATTCTTTCTGGTTCAGGAAGAATGTCAAAATCTCCCTTGCCACAATTCTAACTACCGGTCCAGGAACCTCTCTCGGAATCTCTCACAAAATCTGTCATGCCATCTCTCCCGTCTCACCGCCCCAAAAAAATCTGTCCAAATTTGTCCCCACTTCTTTGGTTCATATCACCCAGGTAGAAGGGATGGATATTGACGAATAACATTTATGGTTATACTTGGAAAAACACACCAACCGATGCAGCCAGCTCTCACCAAAATTGGGAACACCAGGACGTCACGCGGCGTCTGAGTTTTATAGCCCCTGGCTTAAATTCTGTCTCTTTTCTTTTTCCCGAGCAGTTTTTTAGCCCCTGGCTCAAATGCTGTATCTTTTCTATGACTCCATACCGCCAAAAGTCCGAGCAGATGTTTGACTGTTACAATATTATAGTATTGGAATCTCAATAAGGCTAGAATCCCTTCCTGCTCACTGCCGGCGGATTTTGTTGACAATTAAATAATTTCTTCAAGTAACTACAAACGTTACGTAAGTAATTAATTTATCGTGGGCAAATATGGACCTCCAACCGGGGTGTAATGTCCGTCATGGAAAATTTTGTGTTTGCCAAGGTAGAAGCTGATTGATCAACAAGACGTTCGACCATGATCTTTGTCTTAATTTTCCAACTCTTCACAAAGATTGGATTTTGGATGAGCATTTGGTGAAATTTCTGCAATACTAGCAGGAATAATTGTGAATATTGCGAATACGTTAAGGTTTCCACAGGTATTTACTGAGGTGATTAGCAGTTCGTTTCTCCCGGTTGCCACCCTGATCGGTCTCACGGACGCCTTTCCATTAAGCAGAAGCGCAACCCTGACACGATGCGTGGCGCCCGACCGGCCTTAATAGCCCCTCGGCCCGATAATAATACACTTTACGGCGGAAACTGAGTGACAGCGGAAGCCCCGTGTACAATTTGAAAGATATATTAGCGTCTCGTGGCCCCGGGCTGTTTTCTCAGAGCGCCGCATTAAAACCACGTTAGCGCCTGGCCACTCGAGCTCGAGCTCGTCCATCACCACACTACCTGAGACCTCTCAACCCTTCCACAGACACTCGTCGTGAATGAAGAGAGGGCTTAACAAGGTCACTAGAATATCATAGGGCACTGAGCGGTACAATCACATAAGATAACAGAATCCGTTAAATGCCATCTGCTTGTTTTAATTTTGGGAAATATATTTGTTTGCTACCCCACTATAATAATATTAGTGGGGTCAGGATTTTATTAATTTACTTCCACAGTTAGGCGTCATTGTTTGTTTCTTTCCAACTACTATTTCATTATCATCTGTACAATTTTAATTTAGGTGTTTTATTATCTATTGGTTTAAAATAATGTGTGATATTGTTTTTGTTTTGAAGGTTATTAGTATTTTTAATTTATTGATCATTATTTACCACTTTCATTGCTATATTATTATCAGGTTTTTTATTTACATTAATTTACTTATTTATATTGGAATATCATAAAGTATTTACAATTTTTTGGGATAAAAATTGTTTAATATTATCACATATATAATTGTTTTCATTTCCTTTATGAATGAAATGTCTGTTAATTTTAAAGATATAGATTATTTGCTAAATTATTTTTATGAGGGAATGGATTGTTTGAGAAATAATTGATTTGTCATATTTTTCTTATACCATTTTGTTAAAAGTTTTTGTTATCTCTAATTATTGTTAAGTGTGAGTAGTTGATTTTATTATCAGATTCAGTTTCTAAAGTGAAGTTTATTTTGGGGTGCACAATTTTAATATTTTCTATTTGATTTTCATCATTTATTAGAAAGTTAAGTTGTGAGGTAATAGAGATTGTCTGGCACAAATTGTTCTGCTTATATGGTTTTTCTGATCACTTTCTTTATAGTTTCTATTGTATTCCATTTCATATTACTGAATATTTAGACTTTGAGTACTGACTTACATGAATCATAAATCGCGTAAATGAACTTTGTAAACTACATCCCACCCTCTAGACTGTATGGTTAAAAAATTCAAATATTGCCTGTGTAAGAGTTTATGATATTTGTAACAATACCTGAAGAAACACAGACTTCCACTCGTAAATCATCCAGGAATTCTAAATAGCAGGTGTACAGTATGACTGAAAGTGGACAAGCGTGTAATTTTCGCTGAGCTCTGCGAAGATTTATTACTCCGCAACTCAATAATGCCACTCTGAATCCCAGTCCTTGACCACAGAAGAAACCTACAATTATTATGTCCACAAATGCTAGATCATAGGGGAAGGTAGATTGCTACATGGCAATATTAATTATCTACTGCAGCATTACAATAGAATTATAATTATCACTTTAAAAAAATATTTTGTAATTTTTTTATTTCTCTTACGTCATTATTTCTTTTTATTAAGGCGTAGTTTCCGGAATTATATAACTGACAGAAACTATTTTCTTTGTGAAAATATTACACGAGCCAACAGATGCAGGTAGGAATCACATATTGTTGCAACTTGGTATACTTCCTTGTTAATAACTACTTTTAATTCTTGGTTAATGGAAAATTCAGACCACTCAGTCTTACAGTAATGTGTATTGTATTTGTCAATAATTTCCGCAATTTACGGTCCAATTCAAAGTTTAACAATTTGTCTATTTCCTTTAAATAGACAAAAAATGACAGTTGAAATAAATAAGTCATATTTAAGTAAAAAAGTTCAGTAAACCGGTCGAGGCACAGAGAGTGGAATACTTCGACTCCAGAGCTAATTTTTCTGCCACCATTAGGAAGGAGAGATAAGTATCCAGTAGCCCGACCTAAAATCGGTTACGATTTTTAAAGTATAGCCCGAATATCCTAGTCAACCCTTGGCTCCTTTGCGTATACCCCTTTGCAATTTTCCCTCTTATGCTATTAAAGGAGATTTGCCAATTTCTGCGTGTAACAATTCTAAACCTATCAGGTAGAAGATCGTTTAGAATTTCACTACATATTAGACTATATCTTTGAATATTTTATAATACTGCCATTAATGATAAATTGTCCTTTTTCATTAGAAAATAAATATTTTATTTTGTAATTCAATCCGTTACATGAATAATTTTAGTGGAAGGAATAATGGTAATTAGTAACGCACAAATAAGGAATACCTGCTATACAGCAAGTGTTAAAAAACGATTGTTACGGGCTGGTGAAAATAATCGTTGGACGTCATTAGAGCAAAGTCTAAAGAGCGGTCCATAATTTCCTCACATCTGGTAAAGCAGCGTTCTGTAAGAAGTCTGTCCTTTTATGTAAGGAAACAAAAAGCGATCGCCGTACTCTGTCGGAGGCAGCTGGATAACGGAAGTCGCCCACGCGGCCGGCATATGGCCGCCTCACGCAGCACATGTGCCCTCGGCTGGCGGCCTACCGTTACGTCGCGCTTTCACTTGTCAGACACCCGTCACTCTCTGATTCTCCAAATATTTGGAAGGTGACTTCACACTCTGTTGCAAGTCTGCAGATCTTGGCACCCAAATTAGTTATTATTTCTTACCCAGTTTGTATTTTATGACAACAATGCCATAACAAATGACATGTTCTGTTTTCTAATTTGGAGAAGAACTAGACCTTGATTGAACATAGCATCAGTACTTAGATGCACAGAGAGAGAGAGAGAGAGAGAGAGAGAGAGAGAGAGAAACTAATTTAAGTCCACTGCAGTAAGTAAGTTCGGTTAAACGGCGACTGATCACCATCAAGTCAAAACACGATTAATATTCACGGAGAACAACTGCAAGATTAAGGCTATTTGTTGTTCATTGGTTTCAAAAACTATATTACTTACTTCGGTTGAGTTAAATATAAGAAAAAAATAATTTCTACTTTTATTAAAAAAATTATTTTATTGAATAAACTGAAGTTAATATTTTATTGACACAATCTTGTAATGAACATGGGCGAATAATTATTTTAAAATAATATAAAATTATTATAATAATGAAAAATCCTTTTACTCTATGTTCATCAATTTACAATACAATACAATTTTCTCACTTTTAAGCTAGAAGCCGGCATTTTTTGTAAATGATTAACACTATATGTATTTACAAAATATATATATTCACTAAGTATCTTATAAAATAAATACATTAATTCTAAACTAATCGGGCTTTCGCATAAAGCAAAATTACTAACACAAATCCTACTCGGAATTAGCAGTACCAGGAAATCTGCAATAGGTTACAAATAGTGGTATTTACCCTGTCGTCTCAGCTTGCCTGGAACTTGTCGCTGGACCCAACTGGACTTCCGCGTTGTTGAATGAATCAGGACTGGATCACGCCTTCGTCCCGTTTTTTAAATGTCCACGGCCTACACACTCCAATTTATTATTGCTTCCTCTTAAAATTCAATCTTCATCTCCATGTCATCTTCATGTCCCAATCATGAACTCGACGTCCTTAATGTCCCGAAGTCCATTTTTCTTGGGTTTTAATAATTTCTCCCTACTCCTTTCATATTTAGTCGGGGTCCGATATTGTCCAATAAACATTATTCTCTCCTCTCTGAGGAGGAGCCATTTTCCCCATGTGGGGGGGGGAGCACCATCCTCCTCAGCACCCGATGTCGCCAAATCTCACTAGACTTGGAAAAACCGCAATCGCGCCATCGTGTCTGGGTTTTATTACCCCTGTCTGTAACACGAAACTTCCCTCACGCCGCTTGCCTTCTATTCCGTACCGCCAAATTCCGCAAGTAGTTTTGTTTGATCGTTACACTCTTTTTCACTTTATATACACATACACTATTCGCCTTAAACTGTTATTAAGATATATATTCTGATTACATTCCTAAAGAAAATGACATTAATTCATTATCCGTAGGCATAAGCCTCAATAGTATTTTGTAAGAATTTAGATGCATTATTGGCATACCAGATAGATTAAAAGTAACTTCTTCCTGTTACGAGAAAGAGACATATTGAGTGTTTTGATCTCACTGATGAAAGCTGATAGCTGATGGAATAAAATGTAAGGTATTGGAAGCTTCAAGGAGGTAGCATCTCTGGACTTCGATTAATGAGGGTCGCTGAAAAATGCTTTGCGTGAACTAAATTTCTTTTAAGTTTTCGATAGTATTTGGCTGTTGGTGCTCTTTGTTCAAGTCAATTTCTTATGACCAATATGAAAGCGGATGTTGAAAAATCATTCTGATTTTGGTGGCTGGAGACTCGGCTCTGGTCTAGACGATATCCACGGGAAGGCATCAGACAGTTCGTTTGACAGCAGAGAAGGAGAAGTCATACAAACATCAACCGAGGCCTGGAACAAGGTTATGAGGTGCTGTATGCTACATTACATGCTCATTAAAAACTGCAAAGCTATCATACTTTCTTATTTCGATTTTCACTCATCTATAAACCAGCCATGCTCTTTAAATGAATATTTTTGATCAATATTTTGTTGTTGTGACTAATCGTATTTGAATTTTTCGTTTATGGTTCAAACGGAAGGCTATCGTTATGCTGTAATATTTGTAATAAATGAGAATGAGCCAATCTTTAAATTCAGTATCCTAAACGTGCTGTTCCTGTAAATATTTGTTATGGCAAATCTGCGTTTAGATTGCAACGAGATGTTAACAGCTGGCTTTATCATCGGTATTACACGTCAATAATTCAAATTATTTATAAAATAATCGTTACAATTAACCGAAATTCGAACTACCACTTCTGACATTATTCCGTACAAATGTTCCTATATACAGCCATGTTACGATTTTATTTACAAAAATATATAATATTAGAGTACCAACCTAGTTAATTTCTCCGTATCACTTAAGTAATAAGCTAAATTGCATTAGAATTATATGTTATAATCAATTTAACATTAGCAAAATCAAGGTGTAAAATAATTTTTTAAGTATTCTGCGTACGATGGATTGCGATTTCCGCACTGACCGCTTGAGCGTCGCTGACAAGGATAGATTTATGGCCGTAGGACAATACCGAATTACGGTACTCCTAGGGGCTGAAGGCTAGCCACAGAAAGCCAAGGGAGCACTACGAGTCTAGTTACTACCAGTAATTTACATGACTTACGTCCTTAGTCGGCGTCAGCAGATGTCATATTACAGCCGATGGACTCCTACACTCCGCAATAAACGTCAAAGGGTCCAGGATCCGTCAATTATTCGCACGCCGTTACAACCAGTCTCACACAGAAGACAATAACGGTAATTAGCACAACCTTCCTACCCAGGCCAGTTGAAAAAATCGTCAGACATTTTCAAAATTAAATAAACTCTCGGGCAACCTGAGATTCCGCGGCTAAAGTAACAAATTGATTTATCTACTGTGGAGCTTAGAAAATTCTTTTCCTGTAAATATGTAATTTCTTAACATTAGTATTAGTTAATATTTGTAAATAGTATTTAATTTGTTTCTTTCCAAATAAAGCCCATAAGAATTAAAATGAATTATAAATTTAAAGACGGAACGATACATTAATATACTTAAAATAATAAATAATAACCCCCACTCATGACACATGTGTCTTTTTGACAGCTATTTAATATTTTTTTGAATTAATATGTGGCTGAATAAACGCCTAACTTGGTTGTCTTTCAATGGTGCGTAACTTTTCTGTGTGTAACGTAGTAGCTTGGCCACCGATAATGCTTTCCTGAATTTTAAGATTTTGAGTTAAGATAGTTTTTTAAATATCTACTGTTTACGTGAAATTATGAAAATTAATTACGTTATATTGGACCTCGAGAAGGTAGAAATCGTAAAATGAATATTAATTGAAATATTTTCATCCCGATTTTTATGTTATCCTGTACAAAAGTCCAATACGGTTGCGTTTCACTTATATAAATGCATCTATAAATAATATTGTTGATTTTCCAATATACTATTTGTGTGACCCTGGCCGCCAGACATGCTGGTTGCGAATGTATCACATAATAGCATGGATTACGTTCGAGCGTGGATCCGGTCTGAGGCCAAGAGCAACGGCAACGGCATCGGCACCGGCCAATCACAGTAATTGTTGTCTATCAAAAGCTAGCTTATCTCGGGGTTACGACATAATGGCTCTCTGAGGTAGGTAGCACTTGCTGATTGCACTGGCGGCGAGGTCACCGCGAGACGCCATGTAATTAATTAGGTTGTCGGGCGTAATTAGGTGTATTCATATTGCGCCTTCCCCGTGGTAACTGGTAGCCAGGAAGAGGTCACCTCGAGCGTCATCAATCCCACTTAGGCGCTCCTTCAGCCGCAGAGACCAATCACCCATTCAAACCTTTGGTCGTGACCACTCCTGGAACAGTCCACGTCCACCATGCATCCTTTCCCACTCCGTCGGGAAATATTGCAGGCTCAAAAATTACAAATGTTTACGAATTAGTATTTTAGAGTAATTTGCTAACTACAAACTGCTCTTATCTGATGTCATATGTTCCAAAAAGTTATTAAAAGAACTTGCTAATTAGGTGCCAAATTCCATAAATGTCAGTTTCTAAAAGGGAAAGACATTCCGCACGTGTAAAAGAACGATTAGAAAAAAGTTAAATTAAATAACCTTCTATATATGTGCTTTACATAGACATAAGAGCATATTCAAAATTCATAATGACATTGGTGTCGAATACGACTTTTTAATGGTCTCTGAGATAACTTTGACACCGCCAAATTTCTCAACATATTAGCTTGGGATGAAAATTAAAATTTCCGAAAATAGGAGCCTTATTCCGTCGTTTCCGACGTTTTATCGCTGATTCTGTCTCGATAGCATTTACGCACGTTTAGTGGAATGTAGCGAATATAAGTGTATTGCCTTTCAGAAGATTGTTGAAATCTACAGAATTCCGTACAATATTTTATAAGATTGCTGTGAATTATTGAGAGAAAATTTAGACCCCTGTTCTGTCTTATTCCAGTTCGAATTCAAAAATTAGATACTCGCAGATTAAGGAAGATACAACGAAACATTTCCCAGTTCATCTTTGTCAGGTTTTCAGTTCCCATTATCCGAAATGCCAATTTTCAAAGAGTACAGTATAAATTTTTCACACCTCGCATTTGTACTTCGTTCAGCTGAATCAGTCTCTAGTCGCGTCCTGCAGTCGGGTATTCATTGTCGAGGCACGGACAGGGGAATGCTGCGGCCTGACAGCAATCTCTTCTCCCGCCAATCGGAAGGGAGTGCGACAAGTACTCAATAGCCCGACCTACCTGATGTAAGTTTTCTATGGTTTTCCTTACATCTCTTTCAGGTTTTACACCCAGTAGGATCTTTTAATTATTACCCCCCTCCCCACCTCCCATCACCATTTCGAGGCTCACCTGACTCCGTCGGGAATGCCTCGTACTCTCTTTGCATTTTTAAAAGTTCTCACATGCTGAGACACCTTCACCTATTTTTGGAAGCATCTTTACTGGGTTTCAAGACCTTTGGCATAAGGCAAGAGTTATCCGCTGATCCCATTCGATCAGCCAGCCAACTGCCTTCTAAAACTGTTGGAGACACGGAGAAGGGAATGCTGCGACCCCACAGCATTCGGAAGGGCGTGAAAATAGTACCCAAAAGCCCGACCTACCTAACGAAGGTTTCTTAGGTTTTCCTTACATCTGTTTTAGGTGAATAACCGGGTAGGATCGTTAAACTATAGCCCGGTCACCCTAGTCATCCCATGGCAAACTTGCTCTACCTTCCACATCCCCCATTTTCAATTCCCTTTCTATAATATTAAATGGGAGGTGCCTGTTTCAGGGTCATCCTTATGTAACCTGTTAACCCAAAACATAATCTTCTACGTAAGGATTGACAGATGTCTGTGAGGGTTTTCCCGCGCAGGTATTTCTTTCCAGATTGTCTGCAGGACTCACCTTTGGGAATTCCTCGTACTCTCTATTTTTTTACAAGGTTCTCACATGAACTTCATCCATTTTAAGAGGTGTATGGGTTCGAAGACCTTCGGCGTACGGTAACATTTGTCCACTGATACCATTGGATCAATCAGGCAACTATCTCCTAAAACTGGAAGAGACACGGATAGGGCAGTGCTGCGATCCCACAACCCAATAGCTTGACCTAGCTGATGCAGGTTTTCTAAAGTTTTTCGTGCATCCCTTTAGGTGAAATACCGGGTAGGATCCATAAAATATAGCCCGGAAGCCGTAGTTAACCCTTTACTACCTTGATCCACCTTCCACAGCCCCCTTTTCAATTCCCTTCTTATGCTACTAAAAGGGGAGTTGCCTGTTTTAGGATCACCCTCACGTAGCCTCTTATTCAACAAATATTTTATAATTCCATTCCTATGTATTAAAGGGTAGTTGAGAGTTTCTCGGTCACTCTCATGTAGCCTGTTACCCAAAAAATTCTGATGGTTTTTTTAAAAAAAATGAAATATTTTACAAGTTTTCTGCAATGATTGTGGCAATTTCAATTTATTTTTGTTGATTTCACAAGGTTTTCCTTCGTTATTTGACAGCGTTAGTGAGAAATTTAAATTAGAGGTCACCAATACATTTCATTACTATGACTTGCAAGTTAAATTATAAATTTACTCTCACAACATGTTTCAGTCGATGTAATGTTATGTAATTTAATTTCAAATGGTTGTGACTAAATGAGTAGAAACTTTTTGAAGTTGCAAATGGAAGAATACTTAAAAACAAAGTGAAAATATTTTTCTTTGACGGCGTCGTGGTTTATTATTAATTATTTATAATAACTTCATAATTGCAAGGTATCTTGATAAATAATATAATAATTAGTAACGATGGCATATGCCATTTATAAAATACATATGGAGATTTAAAATTTAACAGTAAATAAAAAGCTAGGAAGCATGTTAATTGCCTCCATACGTAGTAATATTTGTTCGAAGCGTAAGTATGTTCCGTTTTATTCATTTCTCCCTACTTGGCATTCATACTAATTTGCCTTGGAATTGATCCAAACGAGCTGTTATGTACAATCAAGCACCTGTTTGCAACGAAAAGAACTGACACTAATTGAATAAACACAATGTAGTTACGCCATTCCAATGAAAATTGGTCTTATGCACCAACCAATTATATCACAAAAAAAGACTTTATGTATAATTTTGATAGCAATATCATAATTGATCGTTCACAACTCTACTCCTATATATTTTCACTCGGAATCCTAGAAAGTAGAGATCTACGTTACTTTGTTCCAAATTAAAATTTTTAGGTGAAGAAAAAAATAGCTTCTCAGCACATCTGTCCTTCATAAAGTAATTAATTATATTCATTTAAAAAAATTGTAAGATATTCATAATATGTAACATTATGTTTGTAGGTCTGACTTTTTACACGGAATTTTTGTAGTAGGCCTACGTGGAATTCCTCAGATACGTTCTCTTCTGGAATGAAAATTGGTTTCACGAAAATCCAATAAACTAAGGAGCGTATAAAGAGACAAATAACAAAATTCTACTGAATCATTCTTTACATAATCATGCCATTTTTTAAAAAGAAAAAGTTTGATAACCACCAAAGACGATGAAATCAACATATGTGATTTACATAATGTATTGATTCCAGTAAAATCGGGTTTAACTTCAAATACCATAACAATACATTTTTTCCCTACTTTCAAAATGAAATCTTTGCGTCTTCTTCTTCTTTGGCTCTTCAGGACCTGGGTTTGTCGGATCGACATTGCGAATTCGGGGCGACACGCGGTCAGCGTATCGATTTTCCAGCAGTCTTAATCCCAGTCATCGCAACCATGACGGCATAAACATCCAAGATCATGCCAGGATTCGAACCCGGAACCCCTAGGGTGTGAGATAGTGATGCCAGCCACTAGACCACTGGAGGTCGGCAAGTCTTTGTGTCTACTGGTGAGAAATTGTGGTTCTCTTTTAAGATAGGTTCGACCCAGAACGGCGGTCCACGGTCAAATCGTCGGACGCTTTTACGGAACAACATACTGCTCAATTCTCAACCCCTACATGCTAACCCCCGAATCATCGAGCAGTGATTGCAGGCCCTCGATCACAGATCAGTATCTGGCTTAGTTGAGCGCTGAACGCCTACCTGTGGTCCATCCACCAAAGCCTGAGCTCCACGCCCCTTCGCGCCAGCTGGTCCTTCATTACGGAGTCTTGGCCGCTGATAAATCTCGTCTGTAATGGAAATAATCATGGATAATGAGGCCTAAACTAATTACAGGTACACACCGCCTTAATACTCGGTGTATTTTTCATCTCTTTACACCTCTGATTAGACGGTGCGGCATTAGCCCCGTCTGTTCTTCTGGACAGGAAGTAATGAACTCCGTGATCTACTCAGCTACTGCCTCTCCTTGTTCTCAGCCGAAAGTCAAAATACCTGAAAACACATTGACGTTGTGATCAGATGCAGATTCTTGATGTATATCCGCTAAAACAATTCTGGATAAATTTTTCAGAACACATTGGCATGACTGCAATGAAAATAATAGTACATCTTTGCATAGTATGTGAAGAAAGATCACATTTGAGAGGAAGGAGAGAGGTATTCATCTACGGATATGTCCCGTAACCTGGAGATGAGAATCCTTTTTGCATTCTTAAGGTAATATATTATGAATTAAACTATTAGTTAAGGAGATATGCAGAGAGAATCAGCAATTACTAATTATTATAATTTACCTAACGCAACAAATAAAACTAATTTACCAATATACGCATCGACTATTCAAAGAAGTTTATTATTTCTCAGTGAATAATAGGTTAATTACAACGCGAATCCTGCTGCAACAATGAATGGAATAATAATATTCGCCCTCCCTCCCTCTCTCTTTGATGTTGCCAAAATTACGGTTATAATAACAAATAAAGTCCGATGAATGGTATAGGAACGCCTAATAGGACTTGTAACTTGCAGTTGGTTTTCACGCTGGCTTTCGCGCTGAAAATAAATATTTATACTAATATCTTCTGAACTCTGCAAAAATCTCAATGAAATGTACACATAAATTTAATTTAAAATTAATATTTCAATCCCTGAGATTATAATTGAAATTTATTCAGCAGTTTTGGAGCATAATTAGGTCAAATATATAGGCAACTCGCATTCAAATTTGGGGATTTTTGAATGCCCGCTTACCAAGAAACTTTTCCCGTAGATTATTGTATATTTATATTATATGAATATCTTAAGCAATATATCGAAATGAAATATGCATGAATATTTAAGTTAAATCTAAAATTTTCATTGAAATCCATAGTGCCGTTTCGGAACCTATTCGAGACAAACATACACAAAGATAGGAAGACAGACACTTTTACTTTATTTATTGGTATAGATGAGACTCAATCATCAGCCCGTGAAATACCGTATTGTTAATTTAATCTCCGTCGTTATAAAGTCACTTTACCAAGAATATCTATCTAACATGCGTCTACGACACTTCACCATAAGGGATGATATTGACAGACACTTAGCGTCATGAGAGGGCAGAAAGTAGAATTACGCCATTCAGCAGCTTCTTCTCAGGTTCACAGACCCATCAAGTTAAAATACAAACAAGAACTTATAAAATATAATAATTATAAAATTTTAATAAATGACCTTCGTTGGAAATACCCAATTCCTAGTTTACTTTCCCGACTCGCATTTTCAATACAACACATCCCAACGAATACATTTAATTTTCAGAGACTTTCCAAATATAAAATTGTCTCCAAAGATAATCACGAACATTAAGTGTTTAATGCTTCTAATACGAGAAGTAAAAACATAATTAAACCCATAGCGAAGAGGACAGTGGCCGATAGATGCGATCAGCACAGGACAATTAGCTTAGTATCTCATGAGTACAAAATATGAACGAAAATAGTGTATCGGAGGATGGAACGGCACACACTACTATGGATTTTGAAATCATATGAATGAAATATCGTAAAAGAAGGCTTACCCATAACCTCTACAGAAGGCAGTCAGCAGTAATTAGAATGGAGGATCAAGAAATGAAAGCAAAAATCAAGGTAGGAGTAAGATAAGGATGCAGTCTGTCGCCCATGCTCTTTAACTTATATAGAGAAAATGCGACGAGGAAATTTTATACGAAATATAGAAAAGGAATCAGACAGCAATGAGAAGAAATAAAAACTCTACGCTTTGCAGATGATATTTTAGTATTAGGGGAGACAGAAGAGGACTTGGAAAACATAACTAATGGCATGAACGTGGTCGTGGAGTAAGAGTACAACATGAGGATGAATAGAGGGATAACCATGGTAATTGAATGTAGCATAGGAAACGTTGTTAGATTGGGAAGGGATATTTTGAAGGAGGTTAAGGAATTCTGCTACTTGGGCAGCGTAATAACTAGGGATGGTTGAAGTATAGTAGACATAAAAAGTAAGATAGTACAGGCAAGGAAGATTTTCGCAAAAGAAACTAATTTCCTTACGGGTAATATAAGTGCGAATATTAAGAAACCATTGCTAAAAATGTCCGTATGGAGTGTGGTGTTATATGGATAAGAAACGAGGACAGTAGGAGTTTCAGAAATGAAAACAATAGAAGCATTTTAAATTTGGTGCTATATGAGAATGCTGAAAATAAGACGGGTGGATAGAATCTCTAACGAGGAAGTTCTAAGCAGAATAGGGGAGGAGAGAACAATATGGGGGACGTTGACCAAGAGAAGGGATTGATTAATAGGCCACGTTTCAATAACTTAGGGGCTTGTAAAATTAGCATTAGAGGGAAATTGTGGGGTAAGAACAGAAGAGGGAGGCTAAGGATGGAATACGCTGGGATGTGGTAGTTATGCATAAATGGAAAGGGTTTGACGGTTGCATCAGACCTGTCTTAGAACTGAATACCACAACAATTTCAAATCCGGGATTAAATTAATGCAATGGAAAAAAATCTATTTAAAATGCATTTTTAAAATGTGGAGTAGTACAGAGAAAATAAAATTTCTCAACCATAATGATTACGAAGATTAATAATAATTAATGTATATATTTCATAGTTATGAATACTGTGACGTCGACAAATTCATACCGCCAGTTATTACCAATACACTTTGGAAACGATTCATTGCACTGCCGAGTTGAGTTCTCACTTCTTTACTTACCTAGCCATTTTAATTATTCTCACGAGAAACGTGAGCCAAAAAAGTATATATCAGCGTTCATCTAAACTGCACTCATATTGTAATAATTATGACGATTGTGTAAGACTTCTGGGAACTAAGTAAAGTCTGTGTCAAAATGAAAAAAGAAGCATCTGCTCGAAAACGGAAAAAAGTGCAAGCAAATAAGTAGGTATGACATTAAGCCTCCTATCGCATGAGGATATCGTACTGCAGGAATAATGAAATGCTACCAAGATTCTTCCACCGTCGCCACTTCCGACACCTGTCACTTGGGAAACAGGAAATTTCTTAATAAGCACTTGTACAGTTAATTGTCTTAAGTATTATGTACACAAAAAATCTCAAATTATCTATGGCCCAGCGTTTAAAAAAAGGTCCCGGTCACGTCGCCTGGTTTCATTGTCGGTGCCAACAATGGCGGCAATGCAGCTTGCGGACACCGAGGCTTGTTATTATGTGCCAATAAACTGTCCTGCAACGGTGTTCGCTCGTTTACTTTCTCGGCAGTTTTTGTAGAGAACAACTCGCTGGACGGGTTACGATTTCCCACAGCTCATTAAAGCGCCTATTTTATTTGCAAATATATCGAATACATATGACCGATGATTACAGTTGTAACCATTACCCGCTTCTCTGTATTACATGTAAATTACGGTCGCAAAATTACAGTAAAAGGGACAGTGCTAATTATAAATACTGGAATCTCTGGCAAATTACATTTCTTGCAATTTATGTAAATGTTTAGAGCGAAATGATTTGCTGGAAGCAAATATAAGTATGTAAAAGCCACTAGATCATATTAAACCTTATTTTATCAACTTTAATGAACAAACACGATAAACGCTTAAAATTGTTAATTTAAGACTAAAACAAGTTTGTAGGACGCAAGGATAAGTCGCTTAAGTGATAACTGAAAGCTTATATAATTTATGCAGCATATACGTCCACTTGTTAATATTACCGACTCGTGTAAACAATATAGTACTTATACGAGTCAGGAAATATTTTAATAAAAAATTTCATATTATACACGTTGTAGCACAAAAAAGTACGCTACTAAATGAAGCTATAATTTGACTAGTAAATTTAACACAAAGAAGGCGAGACTTTGGAAACTCCGACCATAAATTAAGACGCAGAGACGCGACACCAACTTACGAAAAGATCTGGATGGTCTCTTCAAAAACCCCACATAGTTTCTGAAGGTCAGCTTCCTCACGACCAAAACCTGGTCTACAGGTGTAGAATCTGAAGTTAATGGCAGAGAATAGTTATTTAATTTATTTTATAACTATGGGGTGGGAAAGAAAATGGCCTATCTGGGAGATGGACGAGACTTCAAGAAGATAGTTGAAAAATGAATGTTGGGAAAGCAGGTGATATTAGTAGCAACTTGTAGAGGAGAGTTCGAGCAGTTGAAAGTCAAATGTTGAGCCTTTAACGTATTGGTCGTAACTATCTTTTGAAAAGTAATTGACGGTACCATGTTGGAGATGTAATGTCGGCTGGAGCAGCCAACAGTTAGTAATAATTTGAACTGCTATATCTCGATTAAATAAAACTAATTCAGCTATAGCAAAACAGTCTCTTTATTCACTAATTTTCTCCAAAACTGCTTCTGCCTCAGGTGTGAAATTTACCAATATTTATGAATGATAAATTATTTTTGCCAGTCTTACAAAAGCAAATATATAACTGAAATCATTTAATGGGATAGTTTTCCCTGCTTCTCTCCATGCATACCCGTCTGACGTTCTGCAATCTAATCGAGTACAAACTGAATAACAATGACTACAGCTGTTAATACTGTTTATCACTAAATACTTACGTACAATTATTGAATAATAAAATTTATTTATTCAATCGCCGATGCCTATTCAAAAAATCCTCCTCTCTCAAAGGTACACTTCCTTTTCACCTGCGCCCAGAAACAATTTTTCTTTTCTCAGTTAATATACAAATCAAAATGACATTTTATTTCTTCTATTACTACAAGTTTGATGTAACATATCTGGAGAGAACTGAAAAAACAACCAAATTTAACAGAGTTATTTCGAAGGTAAAAGATCAATTTGCTCACATTTGATATTGTAACGGTCAAACACATCTGCTCGTACTTTTGCAGTGTGGAGTCAAAAGAAATGAGACAGTATTTGGGTCAGGGGCAATAAAACTCTGACATCACGGCGCGCCAGGGGTGTCCCCCAACTATAGTGAGATTTGGCGGCATTGGGTGGTGTTTTCTTCCAAATGTCTTGAAAGAGAGGGGAAAACTGTGACTCCCAGAGAAGAGTAACCATAAATGATACTGGTTAATACCCATCCCTGGCACCTTGATGATATAAACTAAAGTGAGAAGTAGGTATTAAAAATGCTTGCAGAGAGATTTTTGAGAGAGATTGCTGGACAAGTGATTTGGGCAAGGGAGATTTAAGGACGGATGATTGGAGTTTAGGCAAGGGCGATTGTGGAGACGAGAGCGGTCGATCGGATGAGATTAGAGGCAGGATGAATAGTAGCGGCGGCCGTGATTTGGATCGAGGAAATTACAACGAGGAAGGTCCATTATGTCGACTCTGTAATTACCCCTGTAACTTTTTGCTTATTTTCTATACTGCCAGATCTGAGTAGATTTTGTGTGAAATTTTTTGATCTATGAAAAAGCCCATAGCATGCGACCCTGAGCTTAGAGATAGAGAATTGTTAGTTTTAAGGAATTTTTTGTATCAATTTTATGCAAATATATATGTAGTGTTAAGTAAGAAAGAATTACCGACTTAAAGGTTGAAAATATCAAAGTTGTAATATTAATGTAAATTTGTTTCAGTTAAATTGTTTTCTTTTTTATTATAAAAGAGCTTATTATTAATGTATTAATATAGAAGTAAAATAATTAATATCTTCCTATTTATATCAATATAATTGACAGGTAGATGTAATGCAGCTCCGAGGGTACGTGCTTGTGACAGGTAAAGTGTCAGCAAGTTTTGTGAGAATTAGATTTAGATTTATTGTTGTTTCCATTAATCCTCGATTGAGGAAATAGGATACGTCATACATTAAAAATTAAAAATGAACAAAATAAAGTACATAATTAAAGACAAATAAACTTAAAATAAATTAATAAAAGAAAATGTATATAGACAAAAGTCAATATAAACACAACACGGACACACACTGGGAAACACAAACAAGCACACACTGAGGAACACGGAATGGAGTTTTAACTACTTGGAGCTCTGCGACCAGGAAACTGTCCTTCCGTCGTAGCTCCAGGCAATACATGAAACAAACAAACAAAAGAGCAGAAAAAACTGAATAGAAATTTTAAGATATGTGATGTGCTATTTTATAAGGCAGCTCATTCAACACTTTTTGCAGCAGGAACCTTGATTTAAATACTAGAAGGACGATTAAGAAAATCCTGTACCGAGTAAAACGCGCCATTTAAAAGAATAGTTTTACTCTGCTTCACGAAGCTTTTGTAGGTACTATTTTTAACCTCTGGCGGAAGGCTGTTGTATAAAATTATCCCGGTATTGTGAATACTTTTCTGGTGTAGAGCAAGGCGATGCTTGTCCGACCTTAGAGCTGAACGATTTCTAGTCGCGTATTCATGAAACTCGCCATTTGTTTGAAACAAATTAGTGTTTCGCTTTACAAACTTTAATATTTCATAAATATATACGCTTGGTAAAGTAAGTATTTGCAAACTTTTGAAGAAAGGTTTGCAACTCGATCTAGAATTCGTGCTAGAAAGTATTCTAATTGCACGCTTTTGCAACTTAAATATTTCATTACTCCTGGAGCAGTTTCCTCAATTAGAGATGCCATAGCTCATAATTGAATGAAAATACGCGAAATAAACCATTTTGACGTACTTTTTGTCAACGTGTTGTATTAGTGTTGTCAGAGAATAACAAGCTGAACTTAGTTTTCCGGCAAGCAGATCTATATGGTCATTCCACTTTAATTTATCGTCAATCCGAAGGCCGAGGAAAGGTGCATTAGCTGAGAACTTGTCTACTGGTCTATTACTAACTTAGTCTTATCTAGGTTGAGGGATAATTATTTCCGTATCTCCGGGAATTCGACAAACAGCCAGCATCTAGTTGCAGCCCAGAGGGGATGCGTAACAGACGTCTACACTAATCTAAAGAATGCAAGGTTATTTTAATATTCTGATCAGTAGCTTGATTTTACTGCACGTTTCTCATGGTTACTTACTTCCCTTAGTTGTGTTACAAGTTTGAGGAACGAGATTGCCTTATAAGATAATATAGTAAAAAAATTTTACGTTAAATCCTCTTAAATTGTGATGTAGTTACGTAAGCATTACTAATTACCGGAATATATTAAACTCTGGCCACGCTGGTTTGGTAGCTAAATTAATAAAGTCAAATACGAGATTGACTTCACGCGGGAGATATTAGTCGAGTGTTTAAGATATTATTAATATGCAAATACCGGCGCTTTGGTATGCACGACGGGAGCGCTGCGCTGGAAATTGAAAGCCGTCGACACTGGAAGATGAACTGTGGTCGTTTACGTAAGCCTGGAGTCGAACAGCCAGTATTAGCGTGCTCGTTACGCCGCTTCCAGATAGGTTCCCAGGAAATGAAGCTTGGCCGGCACGGCCTGCGTTTTTACCAGAGGCGGGACTAATTAAGCGGCGAAATACGTGCTTTTTACACATGCGCCGCGGCGAGGAAATGACTTGTGGCGACAGGACAATGCTAATACGACGGTCCGCTGTGGAGACAAAGACAAGCTATTAGCGGCCTCGAAGGGGAGGGAAACCTACGTGAGAGGGCGCCGTGTCACAGGGACACAGCCATAGCCGCTGACGTCACATCTAATACTTACCATGGGCCAACTATCGCTGACTTAACAACAATACACAAATATAAACAATCATTTAGCTGTGAAATATTAAAATATTATGTAGGCCTATAAGATTATATCACAAAATACTTTTGTGTTACATAATTTATGTATCTTTATGTCATGTTTTATAAATTTTCTCCAGTAACACACAGTATGTAAGAAAACTGTAAAATCCGTGTAATTAAAGGAATTATTAATAAAATTTCTAAAGGAAACGTGTTGACTTTCAGATATAAACTACGCAATTTCTTTAATCATCAAATTCTTACTTCAACCTTTATGCCATGGTCAGCATGTCACATGTGTTTAATCTTTATTTATAAATTTCCGGTTTGCGTCTGTTCGTAATTATTCTCCTCCTAAACGGCTTGGCCAATATTTAAGAATTTTATTCATTTATTTATATTTGGAGACACCTGTTGTTGAATGATATAAAAGTAATTTCGACCAACTTTTTAAAAATATTGTTTTATATTTCTCACTTGAAAAAACATGTAGACAGACGGCAGGAGGTCATAGGTTCAAGTCCTTGCTCCGGTCAACAGTTTTCCATTTTAGTAGTCCTTATAAATTTAGCTATACGCTCTATACGTGAGCTTCAATTGAAGCATTTCTACTTCCTTTGACATAAAAAAATTTTAATCCCAATATTTCAGCCTGACTCAAGAATCTGTAACATTTGACTTATGTATTAATACAGCATAAGTTCATTTCGTCGTAGCTTGGCATTGTTTTGACATTTCGATTTAGGATTGCTCAGTTCTGATAAGTTCAGTATATTATAATTACGTGTATACTGATTGTATCATTTATCGATTAGCTCAACGTACAAATGAAATATATTTGAAATAATATTTTGTGTAAATGTAAAAGGGGTTTTGTTGGAATTACGATTTATACACATGTTCATTCGTCGGTAATTCATTTAGCCGCCGATATAAAACATTTTATTTTCACACATCTGCGCGATTTCGATTACAGGTTGCGAGATAAAGGTAAATTTTAAAAAATGTGACGATCTATCTGTTGAAACGTTTCATCCCCCACCTTTCAGGGCCTTCTTAGTTCTTTAATGAAACTATAAAAAAACATCTAGCTGCTGCAACGTCTTCAATGAAATTTATTTATAATAACAAGTCAGATTATTTTAATTACTTTATTTATGATTTACCTGATGGTTTAATCATATGTTGACGAAGAAATTACTCTCTAATTAAGTACTACAGCGGGCAACGTCGAGCACTCAACTAGTATGTAATATTAATTATCTATTTTTTAAATATTTTTACTGGTTTATGCTTTTCATGGATGACTGTGATGCAAATATTGTTAAATTAATTAATATTTTAATCATGAAGTATGTATTTCATGTCTGTAAAAATATGTAATTTATATAATAATTTAAGACGTAATAATGATTAATTTAATTAGAATGACGTAGGCCACTTTTTATATTTATATAATAAACTTATAAAAGATATTGATAACAAATAATATCACTTCACAGAGAACAGAAATATATTGTAAGCGTAAGTTACAATAGCTAAAGGAGTAATAATTCCTGATAAGAAATCTACAGTAACTGCCACTCGGTGGATAATCTGCAGTATATATAGACCCGAGCTATTCTCTCCTCCCTGTCAAGCGGGGTATTTATCTATGCAATGGGGACCGCAGTCCAAGGGGTGAGTCTCAGACGCTTGCTAACGAATCTCGCTACTAGCGTTGCCGTTCACCGCTGCATGTGGGATACAACTTCTGAGGCCAACGAAAGTAGAGTCTGCAGACGTCCAGTTTCCACTTGCCGTTGTATGGTGGAGCAGGGTTGTCGGATATTTATTTGATTAGTTTCTTTAAATAGCCAATTGTTTGAACTATGAGTAATCAGTTTTCTCAAATCAAGACTTAATTTCTTTACTATAATAAACTGTTTAAAAGTGTATACGTTTGTTATATTTATAGGAAGCCACGGTAAGAAATTCAAGCTCCCTGACAAAAAAATATCGAGTGTAGAAAAATCCCGGTGTTCCTCTTCCTACTGCTACATTCTAAAAAGGCCCAACACAATGATTTCGTATTACGGTAATTATAAATTACACATACGAAAGATAACTGGTTAAAGTTTGAACAAAGCTTATATAGGGTTCCACTTTGTTTACTGGTACAATAATATGCAACTTGATTCTCGGATTTAGTTTCTGAGAGGGCGACGAACATAAGTAAATGATTGTATCTCTTCTCCATTGGAAGTGGATTAGTTTTTTATTTTAAACGTATTTCCGATTATTTTGGTGTGATTAACTTATATTGTCAACAATGAATTTTTGTTTATATTTTTCGTTTGAAAAATAATTATTGGGAGGAGAGACTAAAATCCGCAAGCATTGTTCCTTGCGAGCTTCCTTAATCCATGCAGCTATAGTAAAAACTGTTTGTTATGCCTTAAATTGTTAAAGGTTTCTAAATTTTTTTACCAAGAGACCTTCAAGTCAAGGTTTACTTAAACGCAACAATACTTAGACTACTCAAATCAGCATGCTGTATATGTCTAAACTGTATATCCGAATTACGAAAACGGTGAAAATAATAATATCCTTGTTAGATGTCTGTTAATGGGAGGAACTACTTACTGTAACAGCGGATCGTAATAAAATGAACAAACAGGATTGGATTGTGAACGGGGTTGATAAATTTTTATGACCCCGTATTTACATTTGTGAATAAATTACGATAGATTTTGAAGTTAAATTTAAATAATTGTCATTATTCCTTTTATACAGCTTTACAGAGCCATTATAATGTTGACTAACATAGAATTGCACCTTTTAACAAAGCAAGGACAGTAAATGCAGATGGTTGTCAGAGACAGGTGTTTTAGTGCAAACGCAACACGTTCAACTAAAAACCAACTAGCAATTAACTGACGGATGTGCCTTTGGTGCAAGAACGATTTGCAATCAAATTGTGCCAAGGACTATTTTTATACTTGGCTCAGTTCTTTATTTAGCACCCGTGTTTTTCCAAGGAGAACTGTAATTTAGTGACTCGTAGAAGAAAATGATTGGTAACTCATTCAATTACTTTTTTGTCCTCCGGGAGTAAAAAAATTCTTTAAACAATTAAGACTTCCTCGGCTGTTTCAGTAAGTTGATTATTTAGAAACAACTATATGATAATATCAAATTATATGGAATAGTTATTATATCCGAATTTACATACTCCACCGTTTTACCCATTCCTTTTTGCGTCGTTATCGTGTCGAAGACAAATAGCTTCTGAAAACAGTTACTGAACCTTTAAGATTAGTGGTTAGTTATCAAAATGCGTTAGTTACTTATAAGTCTAAGTTGACCGATAATATTGAGGAGAAATATTGAGAAACTGATGGAGGCATGGAAATACGAGGAGCGTATAAAGACATGTATCAATATTAAATTGTAACGGTTTGTTGAATATTACATTAGAAATTAATATAAAAAGTGTATACAGTTAACAACTGAAAAATTTATAGATGCCTATATATTCGTCAAGTGGATAATTTTAAATGATATTCCTTTATTGAAAAAGAAGATTTTTTTTAAAACAGACCAAAATTTTCAGATTTAATTAGAGCGTGACGTTATAAGGCCTTGAGAAAAAATCAAAGCTTAAAAGGATGCGTTAATTCGTAAAACATGGGCGAAAAGGAAAACTGGCGGAGTGTCCTTATTTCGTGCAGGAATAAAACGGTCACGTGAGAGTTCGTTTTTCTTAAAATATTCTATCTGCAACATATTTTTTTAATTTGTTATGGCCGTGGTGATTTCTGACTTTGAAGCGTTACTTATAACTCATAATTTAATGTTGTTATTTAAGAAGTTTCTTACTACTTGTACTAATATTTCCTGGCTATTTTAACTTACAAGATTTTGCTTACTTATCAACGCATATACCTTAAAAATAGAATTAAAATTCAAATCGCCCGATTTTACATATTAAAAATTTTTCGCCATCTCCACCCTCATCCCTGTGGTAGCCGTGTCTTACCCCAACAATGATGATTTATGGATCGCTAAGAATAATCGTGGAAAATTTGATTTAAATTTATCCACGTGTTTAGATTTCTAAGCTAAACATACATATAAACACACCAAATTTGAGTTTTTAAAGTATAAACAATTACTTTCATTTATAAGAATGAGGTAATTGATCCTTCTTTTTTTCCTGTTAAGCCCCAAATAATTTGTTAATTTAATCAACGGTTTATTTAAATAACAATTTGCTTTCAGTACTTAAAAAATATACAATAATATTCATCTCTCTAATACACCATATAAATACGATGCGTTGGGCCTTCCGCTTCCTCCCTTTTCAATTTCCTTATTATGTTATTAAAGGGGATTTGCCTGTTTCAGGATCAGCCTCATGTAGCCTGTTAACCCAAAAAAATCCTGTCACTGTTAATTTTATTCAATTACCCTTCAAGGAACTTTTAAAATTTTTAAATGATTTATTTTTAATTTATATGATAATGGTGAAATCCCTAGGTTTTATCAGCCACACCATTTCATGAACTATTTCTCATAAAAGGAATTTTGCAAAGAAACTAATATATAGATCTTTAAAATTAACAGACAATCATTCAGAAGGGAAATAAAAACCACTATATACGAGATATTATTAAATAATTTTTACCACAAAAAATTTATAAATACTTTAATATATTTTAATATAAATATGTAAAATAATGGTAACAAACACACTGATAACAATATTAATAAGAAAGATAAACATACTAATAACCTTAAGACTAAAAAATAACATAATATCACACATTATTTTAAACCAATAAGTATAGATAAAAAATACCTGAATTAAATAATACTGATGATAATGAAATAGTAGTTGAACAAGTAACATCACAGGAAATAATACAAGGTATTGCTCCTTAACATAAAGTGAAAACTTAACACCTAAATTAATAAAATATTTTAAAAATAATAGTATTAATTAAATAAACTTTTCATTAAAAGCAGAAAACAATATAAGAAATTATTAAAGTAAACTAAAAGATAAAATTCTTGTTTAAGAACAAACTAATGTAGTATATAAAATTAATTGTAATGATTGTCCCCAAAATTTTATTGGACACACGGGAAATAATCTTAATACTAGAATATATAACCATAAAAGAAATGCTAAGAGCAATACTAAAACAAATACTATCTTGTCACTAAATAATTTAAACTTAATCCATAACATTTGTTATTATAATGTTAAAATAATACATAAACAATATAATATAGTTAAAAGAAGATTTTAGAATCTATATACATTTTTAAAAACGGTAATGGTATGAATTCCAAACAGGAAAGTGAAGACATGTAAAAACACTACGCTAAAGGTTTAGAGTAGATGAAAATTTTAGTTATAATTGACAATTTGTTGTTTTGGACTCGTTCTACAATATTTGATAAGTTGATTTGAATTTTAACGATTAATATCGACACTTTTGTCGATTTAAATTTTTGACGTGCGTAAAATTGAACCCAAGTTCTCGCCTCAACGAAAGTTTTTTTAATGTAAATTTCGAACACTCGTTGATGATGCAGATTCTGTTTGGTTAGCACAGGAGCGAAACATTCATTGAACTAATGGAACTCAGAAGTTCGATAAATACCCTTGTAGGCCAGCACAGTCTGAAATCATGTATAATCCACGAGAAAATGTAGGAATAATTTGTCAAATGAGGGTATGTGCAGTAGAACTAAATTCTAAAGAATTATTCTTTTTTTCCTTCATGAGAAAATCTGTTCAGCCGTTTTTCAGTTAAGTTGACTCTGCAAAAACATTTAAAACCTTATTTGAGTATGAATAAATTGATATTGCTTCAAAATTTACCACTCGTCTGTATGAAAAAGACTGGACGTTTAATCGGAATTGGTCCAACCGTATTCTTGAGAACAACGAACGAATTCATTGTGACAGGAAATCAGATGACATCAGTTTCCAATTCCCCATTTAATGAAACGTAAAGTAGCACTCTATTTTAAAATAGATTACTGTATTTCTGAAGAACAGAAAAGTACCGTAGACTAAACAAGACAGATAGTAACCACATCACATACGCCACTATCTCGATTGTTTACGTAATGTGGATATTATGAATACATTAAAATGATTCGTATGAAATACACTACTTTGAAATAGTTTAAAAGCATTATATTGCTAAATGAATATTAACTAGAGGCGGCGGCTCACTGATTCAACCTTCCACGGCTGACTAGGTTGACGACGAATGGTCAACCTGGCAACACTGCTGTGTGAGGGTTGTGTTGCGGGCAGGTATTACATTTTTGGGGTGTTTTTTAAAACTTATTTATAAAGATCGCAAATACCTTCTGGTCATTAGCGAGCACAGTACTATTATTTACATATTATTATTCAATTATTTATTTACAATTATGAATTTACAAAATAAGATACAGGTAATGTCCATTTTTTCTGTTCTTAACCACTAATTAATTATGTGTCTTCATTACATGTGATTTATAAATTAAAAAACGAAACAAAATACACTTAAATTGAATAAAAAATCTTAATGTCCTTACAAAACTTAATAATGTGCCATTTGATATTCATGGGAGTACAAGATGGATTTGTAAATTTTGCCCTGTAGGCATTTTAGTCTGTGCTGGTGGTATTTGGGGCATTGATTGATAACATGGTCTATATTTAAGGCAGTATTACACAGATCACAAGACAGAAGGTGGGATGGATCTATCTAGTAGATATGTGTGGCATAATTTGCAGTGTCCTGTTATTATTCTGTTAATGGCAATCAGTTTTTTCGTCCCAAAATCTGTGTTTTTACTTAGATTATAGAAGTTATAATGAATATTTCGGGAAATACTAATTTTAATAATTACGTAATAAATGATAAGATTTTATGATAATATCAATAACCAATTTACTTCAACAAAACAGAAGATATTTGCAATAATAATTACAATTTCTTAATGCTTCGATATTAGCGCCGGCAGTTATTTTCAATAAAAACTGTTATATATTTACAAATATTATTTATATTAATTACTTAAACCTAACAATTTATAAGACTCATCTCAGGGCCTTCTCATAGAACAGATATTTTATTACACTAAACCACTTTGATCTGATAGCAAACAGAAAATTACAAAGAGTTACAGATGCAATAGTTTACCAAATCGTCTTAGTGCAGGTTCCAGCTCCTTCCTCGTCATTTCTCCAGATCGTCGCCGCTCTCCAACAATCTCACCGCTCTCGCACCATCTGACCAATTCTCAGCTCATCGCTCTCGGCCACCAATCTCTCTAATTCACTTTCTACCAATCTCTCTCTCCACCAATCTGATCACCACAATCTCAACATCTCTCCAAAAATCTGTTCATTCCATTCTCTACCACCAATCTTCTCAATCGCATGCCACCAATCTCCTTTTGTCGCTTTAAAACCTCGTCCCCACTTCTGCGACATCTATCACCAAGGTGGCACGGATGGATCTCCTCCAATAATATCCATGGTTACACTTGGGGAAAACACGCCGCCCGGTCGCCGATTCTCACACAATTTTTGGAAACTCCCGAGCCGAAACGTCGAGTCTAGGTTTTATAGCCCAAGTGTCAACCGCTGTCTCCTTTGTTTTGTTTCTACGCTGCCAAAGCCCGAGCAGTTGTATCTGTTCGTTACAAAGTCTCTGACGTTTTATGAAGATCACTGGATTTTAAAGTTTTCTATACATTGTGCCATTTATTTATCATATTGTTACAGTAATATTTCAACAGGTTCAGGAAATGAGATCTTATAAGCGCAGACTTTCAGTCGTCTAACATATTCCTTTGTGTTCTATACTCGTTTATGAGGTTTTGAGTGGTGCTTATGCTTCCTGAGACCCATGTCAATACCAAAGTTTTACCTACGGTCGTTTTGTCATGGTGCATTTCATGTATGACATTGATCATTTTCATGTTGATTTTCCTGTTATAGATTTTAGGTATTGCAGTACGGGAATTCCAGAATATGATAAACTTGTTAAAATTTACTTGTTGATTACTTTCATGGCTCTCATTACTCCACATATTTCCGATGTTACAGGACTGGCATATCGGTGAAGTTGACAGTTTATTGAAACACCACGTGGGCTTCTGTTCCTTGCTCATTGCTCTTTGTAGTGATACATATTTGTTGATAGTGGTTATATGTGTTGATTAAGTCAGTAAATTTATGGTCTCAATATTCTCTTGAACGATTCTTGTGCTGATGAGTGGCTAATCATAAATCAGTCTCGATATCCGGAATCACCCATGGTGGGTGTTTGATGATTGTTGGTTTTACTATTTTCGTATGTTTGATATTTAACTCCTCGAGCATTCTCTTAACTATAGTATATGTGGGTATGTAGCGCTGGTTGTCGTTATTACCTGGATATTTAGAGTAAATATCGTGGTAAATAATAGGGTTATTGGATGTAGCTACTTTGCGCGCATATTTCATAATTTGGATCTCTGTGCGATGTTGTAACGTGGGTTCTTTAGCTTCGATAAGAATGCTACCTGTGGGACTGGTGTGAAAGCATCCTGTAGCAGTTCTGAAACCATGGTTATGCACCACTTCAAGTTTTTTCAAATGGCTTTTATTTGCAGATCGATATTTTATAGACCCGTATTCTATTTTAGAGCTAATTATGGCTTTATAGGCTAACAGTAATAATTGTCTGTCCGCACCTTGGGCCGTTTTGTACATTTATTCACAAGAAGAAGTGGCTAGCGAATTATTAAAGAAGAACCTATATAAGTATTCACTTACTTTAATAGGTTTTTGCAGAAAACATCGAAGCATACGCATCCCTCTAATAAAATTTGTTTCTATCCTTCTTATAAGAAAAAAATATACTACGAAGGGAAAAAGGAGACCTTAAATTGATATTTATTGCAGAGATTATGATAAGGAGTAAAATAAGATTATATAAATCATCCATTTACTACTTTGAAATACCGTTTCATATTTCTGTTAGTTAAATCAATATATCTGCCAAAAATCATCATCATCGTAACTGACGCAACAGCCCTAGCTGAGCCACGGCCTCCTTCAGAATTCTTCTCTAGAAATTTCTGTCCCTGGCCAACATCCACCAATTCTTGATTTTCAAACTCCTGATATCCTGCAGTACTCCATCCATCTATTCTTGGGTCTTCCTATTTTCATTCTTCTTCAGGTGTACTTTTCATTACTCTTTTTACTAATTCCGTCTCACTCATTCTTTGAATAAGTCCTATCCACCTCGGTCGAGCTATTCTAATATCTGTTATTACATCCAGAGATCCATACAATCGATATAGTTCTTTGTTATATCTCATTCACCATTCTCCTTTCTCTTGAATTGGTCCAAAAATTCTTCTAAGAATTTTCCTTTCAAAAATTCCGATTCCAGAAATATCAGACTCTGTCAGCACCCATGCCTTGCTTCCATACATAAATACTGGATTTATTGATGTTTTATATAATCTAATTTTTGTTTTTTCTGTTAATAATTGATTTTTTATCATTCCGAAATAAAATTTATTATTCTTTTATTTATTTCGGTTTTATTATAATTATTTCAATTTATCAGAGATCCTAAATATACAAATTCGTTAACTTTTTCACATTTTTCGCTTCTTATTACTAAGCTATCTTGATTATGATTGTTTCTTTCTACTGACTACCATATATTTAGTTTTTTCCCTGTTTGTCTTTAATCCCGTTTTTCCGGCGGCTTTCTCTCAAGCTAAATAGGTTCTTTTTATATAGTCTTCTGATCTTCCTATTATATCAATGCCGTCTGCGTATGCTAATATTTGTACTTATTTGCAGAATATTGTTATTCTTGTTTGAATTTCTGAATCTCTTATTATTTTTTCCAGTGCTGTATTAAATAGTAATCATGAGAGTGAGTAACCCTGTCTCACACCATTTGTGGTCTTTATTGGGGTTGATAGTTCTGTTTCTATTCTAATTTGGCATTCACTATTTTATATAGTTACTGTAACCATTTTTATATGCTTCTCCGGTATTTTTAAATAGACAGTTCTGTTCTATTTATATTGTCGTATGCTGAGGTGAAGTCAATGAGCAAATGATGGGTTTCAATATTATATTCATTTCTTTTTTTCTAGTATCTGTTTCAGTGTAAATAGCTGATCAATTGCACTCTTCTCTCTCCGGAAACCACATTGATAAGTTCCGATTTCTTTTTCCACACAGCAATAATATTGAATATAATATTTTCGAGTAGACTTTACAGATATCAGTAATTCCTTCATTTTAGTGGGTCGCCTTTCTTTAGTATTGGGCACATATTCCGGTCTTCCATTCATCAGGAATTCTCTTTTTCTTTCAAATCGTCTCAAACATTCTACGGATCGATGTTATTAATTTATTGCTGTCAAAAATAATATGAATGAAAGCATCGAGCAGCCGTGACTGAAGTAAGCTGATGTGCTTAGAATACAAGAAAAGCTCCTCCTTCAGACGAGAGCGGTCTGTAATCACGGTGTCACAATGGGCACCGAGTCTTTCTCTCAGCCGCTATTTAAACGCTCAAATGACAGAGTCTGAGTGCATAATATGTCGAGAAATACCCTACGAGACTCGAAACATCAATAACGAAAATTCAATTGTCAACAAGTCTGACAACGTGTCTTGCATTTATCCCTTATGATTATGACGGTAAGGGCGTTGGCTGTATTGCAATTAAAACTGATCCCATGGGTCTCGTCACACAGGCAACGTTTCTTCCATGAGCTCAGTAAGAAATGAAGGTAAATTATTCATGTATCTAGAATCATTAAGTCAAGATGTTTCTTTAACATACGTTAATATATAAAGCAGTGTCAAAGGGCATTATTTATTTTATTTTAATGTCATAGGCACCCCACTAACGTACGTACATCCAGTTATTTAACACCATTCATTTAAGTTGATTACTTAAATTTTTTTCTTTCAAAATAACGTTGCGTCGCACTGCGGAATTATAAAAATCTTCCCTTTTTTCTGTTAGGTAAACAATCCAGTTTTTATTTAAGTCATAAAACTTTTAGTAAAACAATTGAAAAAATTACTGAATCTCATTTCGGTTATAACAGGAAGAGCATGACTCACAAATTATTTATACAATATCAATTTTTGTGCAGATCTTAATTAAATAATAGCTATTTTCGAGTGTATAGTTTAAACTGGGTTGATAATAAGGCCATAACAGACCATTAAAATTATAATTAATTAATTAATTTAATTTAACTTGTTTATGTCTCAATATGAACCATCATATATTTACTCGGCCTTTCTTGGATATTTATTTATATTATCAAATAGAGATATAACAGTTTCCGATCCCGTGCTTCATGAAACGTAAAGTAGTTCTTGGCCAACACGTTAGTAAACCAGTATCGAAAACTTCACAATATGATCCTCAAATATGCTCCCAGTATCTCGACAGAATCAAAAATTCTCCCGCTACAATAGCAGGACTAAAAATATTTTAAGTACTCAAACAGAATAAAATTTCTTCCCTACTTAAGTTATAAAGTTTTACTTAAATCGCATAATGTAACTCAGCGACCCACTTTACGCCGGTTACGACATCAAAGTCTATAGGATCCTTGTTATTTTTATATGATCATTTCCACATGCTGCAAATATGGTCGGGGAAAACACTATAAAAATAATTGACCTCAAGAATTCCTTTTTGACTTAAATAGGAGCGTTTATCACATATAAAAAGTCCACCAATTCCACCCCCTCCCCCTAGGGTTGGTAGCCGTGTCTTCTCTCCATAGTGTTTGGTTTTCGGTCACGAGGAATACGATTTTTTTTAAATTAATGTTTAAATGAGGCCTTTTTATTTGGCCTTTGTCTCATCACAAGTTTCAGAATACCAAAATTGAAACAGCCAAAGAGAAATTAAGAGTTAATTCGTATCTACAAAGTTTTATCAATCAGTTTCTTCAAAAAAGATTACTTAAGCACAAAGGCGAAATACGCAACACCAATTAACAAATTACCTTACTATGCCATTCCACCAACCTTTACATAATCCTCTGAAAAACCTATTCCATTCCTACAACATCCAGCTCATAACTAAATCATACTATAATTTATCCACAATTGCAAAACAATTGAAACACCCAGTTGATGAAAACAAAATTCACAATGTAGTTTATAAATTAAATTGCAACGACTGTTCTTGTGTATACATAGGCCAAAATAAACGAGCCATCAGCACCAGAATCAAGGAACACAGAACCAATATTAAGCTTTCACAAGACAAATTATCTGTTATTTAAAAACATATTTTAGATACTAAACACACTATTGACTGGGATAGTTTACAAATTTTAGACAAAGACAGTAACTGCAAATCCCGTTTGGTTTCAGAAATGCTTCAAATTAAACGCAACATAAGTACTCTGAATATAAAAAAAATTGACCCGTGATTTGCTCATATATATGTAGATAGAGAGAGAGTTTTAATTTATTAAATATTATGTATCAAATGTATAATTACTATTTTGGTCTTTTAAATTTTTTTGGTTCTTTAATTACTGTATTCTTTGGTTCTACTGTAATATCGTTAAAATGTAATAATTTTTGTGTATTTTTATTTAGTTCAACCTGAAAAGAGTCCAGATCAGGACCGAAGCATGCAGTTGTTTCTAAATCATAAATTATGTTTCACTAGTTTTTAGTCTGTTTATGGCCTCATTTAAACATTAATTTAAATTTACAGACATTATTAACTGTTATATTTAAAAAAATTGTTATTTCCTTCAAATGTATTATGCAGTGTGTTTTACCTCGTCCCATTTCCCTGTTAGGGGATGAACCGCAATTTAAATCGCATTCTTAAAGGTCAGAATAAAACTCAAAGACTCCAATAGCACCGATTTCAATACCAAAATGCTGTTTTATTTTTATTTTCATACGTTTTCTTGCGACTGTTAACGTGATTAGGATAGAAGCAAGTCGTTAAATTAAATTAATCTACTGTATGAAAATTGATTGTATATTTTTCCCGTATGCGTTCCTATAGCATTCATCCTATTGTGATGCAATTTTAGCGAGTTATACTGGTCTCTGTATCTTTAGAAATTTTAAATTCTTTCCTTCACCCCTTTAAGGTCTCCCTTCGACACAGTTTCAAAACTCCCTCAACAGATGTCTCGCGATTCGCGATAAGTTTACCATTAAATTCTATAATCTTCAGTTAGTCTGACAGCGAGTAGATCCAACGAGAAGGTGTATTTCCTAATGTTTTGGAGGGTTATGAGTACGCACGATGGACAGAACTGAAGTGAATCGCATACAAACAGCGATTACTCGGTTTGTAAAATATTAGAAATTACACGCATCTTCTTTGTTTCTCGTCACGGTAATTAGTAAGAGTAGTCGAAAAGCATTACTTTTCCTGCCAAATCATTTATGACACACAAACGACAAGCGATATGATTACATGTGTATATATTGAAACTGTGAAACTTTCACTTTAAACGCTATTGCCTAAAATGTTTTCACAAATCAAGTGATATGGAACTGAAGTGAAAATATTTTTGAATATGTCTAACAAAATGCAAACATTTAAAATGCCCTGTTTTAATGTATGAGCAGATTATAATTTATAATCCCCAATATTTTTTATATTTATGTTATATATTCGAGGAAAGGGCACTTTATATACTAAATTTACAAAGCCAAGCAGGAATATTTTTTACTTCTTTAGGGTACCAGGATATTTTTAACTCATTTAATGGGAGTGACTATTGACTTTTTTTAATGGACCGTGTGTATTAACATTCTCTGAGGTACCCAGGAGTATATAAACTAAATTAAAGACCGGGAATATTTTTCTTCTCACAGTGCATCAGGATTTTTGGACTCTCGTAATGTACTGGAAGGATTTATCCCACGAGTTAACCAAGAGATAATTGTCAAATTAATTTATTTTCAGGGCTAATATAAATAAATACCGGGCGGCCAGCTAGTTAATTATATTATTTATTCTCTGAATTGGTCTTATTAATAACGCAATTAATTGAAGGACTTGCTATACAAATTATTTATCGTACTTCAACACCAATGTACACTTGATGTAGTCATCAATAAAGGATTTATTCATTTCTTACAATTGTTGAATTTATTTATTGCTTATTCTTGTAATATTCTCTCATAGCAGCAATATGTCGTTTTCTGGTAACGATGAACCTTGAAGTATGATTTGTTGCGCAAATTGTCTTTATCACGGATTACGCAATTTTACGAAGTTGCACGACCCATTTTCTTCTCCAGGTGGAGTGTTGTATGCAATATGCAGCTGCACAGGTGCCGCGTGCGTGCGTGGGTGTCTCTGTGACACACCTCTGAGGCCTCCCTGCTGGGGACCTAAATCAAGGCGAGGTGTTGCTGAGGTAGCAGGGGAAATATTGCTCCCATAAAAGTACTCGAACACGGACCGTATATCGCCGGCCGGCCGTTTAAATATTCAGTAGCTTTATACTGCTGCACTTCCTTCGTCCAATTTAATAACATCAAATGCTGTGTGAATAACTGAGCGACGCTTTACTGTCGCCTAAATCACCTCTCGTAACAATGGAATCATTGCGCGCCGTGCACACAAATGTTGCGTCGATAAAACAGGACTGTCAACAATGGCCGCGCTCAATAGCGGAGAGATACAAGTACAAGTATTTTCGCAGCTACTAAAACACTGTCGCATTCGTCGGCGAAAAATAAACATTTCTCGTGATGCCATAAAAATTTTATGCGCAACTCAATATTACTCCTTCTTCGTTTTTGGATCTGTCAAAGCGAACAACTGCGGGAAGATATGTGACATACTTAAAGCCTAAATGGAAAGTTACAATAAAAGTAGTGATATATAAGGAATGGCTATCCATCAAGATTCAATCATCAGAATAAATCTTGCTTGTATAAGTATATAATATTTTCATATCGTAAACTACGCTGCAAGAATACTGGAAATTCTAAATTCTACCATAAATTCATTACAAATATAAATGCATTTTAGAATATCAGAATAGAACATTTTTGGCCGGTTCAGGAATCAAACCAGACACCTGGGTTTCATTCCCGGTCGGGTGGAGACTATTCCATTCTGATCTTCTACATTCTCCTCTCTCTTATTATTAACTAGCAGGGAGCCTGGAATATTAATTCTTAAATATAACTAACATGTTACATAAGTTAAGAGCACAAACGCAGGCTACAAGGGCATAATGTATCCTGCAGTAAGTTCTATGTGTCATTACGTTAGGACAGATACAGATAGTGTCTCGGGAGGCATCCGAAAAGTATTTATTAGACGGAAATATCAGGTCATTTTGTATATTTAAAAATTTCCGGCCCCTCCAACCCCGCTCCCATGGGTGGTAGCTGTGCCTTACCCCTACACTTCTAATTTTCGTGTTGCAAAGAACATGCGTGTAAAATTTGGTCGAAATTTCTCCATGCGTTTAGATTTGTTTGCGGAACATACATACAAACACAGGTACGAAGTATGCGCTTTTTTAACACATAAACAATTATTTTCATTTATAAGAACAAGGTAGTTGATCCATCTATATGGGCTGTTTAGCGCCAGATAACTTGTAAATTTAATGAATGTTTTATTCAAGTAACAATATATTTTAAATACTTAAAAAATATACAAAAATGTTTACGTCTCGAGAGAGGCACACACACGATGCACCATATAAATACGACGCGTCGGGCCACTCATAGTCTAATTTCAATACAGACGAGCAACTCACAAAACTAGTAGAGATCCTTATAAACCTAATAAACTCAAACAAGATAATCCCTTCTGGTTCTCCTCGATATCGAAGAAGCATCTGTTACAGTTTAGCGTGACGGACCGATATACAAACTGGGGAAAACTGGGCTACCTGAATACTATCCATTACTCAAAAACAGGGCGAGCTATGTGACAATCAATGACGCCTGTTCCGACGTCTTAACCCCCAAATCAAGAGTACCGCAAGGCTAAGTTGTTTTTGGCGGGTAACAGGCTGCATTAGGGTGATCCTGAAGCAGGCAACTCCCCTTTAATAGCATAGGAATGAACTTGAAAAGGGAGGATGTGGAAGGTAGATCAAGGTAGCCAAGGTTTGACTAGGGCCCCCAGGCTGTAGTGTAAGGATCCTACCCGGTGTTTCACCTAAAGATGATGCAGGGAAAACCCTAGATAACTTGCATCAGGTAGGTCGAGCTAGTGGATACTACTCCTGCGCCCTTCTGATGACGGGAGACTGGATTGCTGTGGGAACGCAACAAACCCGGCTCCATTTCTTGATCAGTATTAAGAGGCAGTTGGCCGACTGGTCCAATGGGATCAGCCAACAACTCTTACCGTATGCCGAAGATCTTTGACCCCCGTACATACAACTCTCAAGACTGCAAGAGTCTTAAAGTAATTACCTTGGCCAAGGACCAAGGGGGAGGGAAAGAGGAAAACCAGGAAGGGGGAAGTCAGCCTCCACCTGGCTCTCACTCATTTCTCGTCAGGATATCCTCCTGACTCTTGGTTCCGATTAATTCTCCTTGCAAGGCTAAGCTTTTTCGCCTCTTTTATATATGATACACACGCTGGATATTCCAGAAACGGGCCCACCGTCCTACACTCTCCAATTTTCTTACGACACCTCTTTCATAAGTGCTCCAGCAACCTGCTTCAAGGAAATTCAAACATGCACTGGCTGCTGTAATCTATTGAAGCTAAGAATAAATCCAACAAAATACCAAATTCTCATAATCAGCAAACAAACAAAAAGCGTCCGTAGAAATATCTATTCGATAAAAAAATTCCTGCCAAATAATGAAGCCGTCAAATATCAAGACCTTGTAATAAATTATAAACGTACGTGGAACACTCGTCTAAACAATATATATCAAAAAACAAAAAGAAGACTAAATCTCTTAAAATTCCTAACTGGAACAACATGGGGACTACACGCCGGCACTTGCATAAAAACATACAAATCCTTAATCAGATTACGTGCGCCAATAACAGAACTATACAATAAAATAAATTTTCCCAAAATTACGGAACACCTATACGAAATTAGAAACGCTATATAACCAAAAGAATAAAAACGAAGCACCCAATAATAACTCACCTACTAAAATGCAACTTAAACGTTCGTCCCAGGTATAAACATACATCACCGTCTATTCACCTACAAATAATGTATGATGATGAAATAGAAATCCAAATAGACTTCTTTCCACAATTTAAAAACGGAAATCAATCTACCCATCGACTCAAACTTAATAAAAATAAAGACAACAATCCAGTCTCCCGTCATTAGAAGGGCGTAGGAGTAGTACCAACCTGATGCAGGTTTTCTACGGATTTCCCTGCATCCCCTTTAGGTGAAACACGGGGCAAGATCCTTACACTACAGCCCGGAGGCCCTAGCCAACCCTTGGCTACCTTTCTGAACCTTCCTATGCTATTAAAGAGAAGTTGCCTGCTTCAGGATCACCCTCATGAAGACCTGTTACCCACAAAACCACCCATAGTCAATCTTATTTTGTTTAAGATTTAATTAATTAGAACGCATTTGTCAGACATAAAAGTACTGAATCAATTCCGTCATTCATATTTAGCTATTTTACAATATTCCTTACAATTAAATAAATATACATCACAATTAGAACTCAAATTAATCAAAATTAAGTATTACCCTATTTTTTAATTATTAAGACTTCATCTCTACGTTATATTGTGCACTTCTGAAATAATCTGGAGATAAAAATATAAAAATACACATAATTAGTTCTAATCATCGTCGTCTTCAATTGTTTAGCTTGTAAAAATTATACAGAAAAATGGCAAATGTTTTGTAAATGAAAATAATGTTTGATAATAACTATTGCAGTACAAAAGACAAGCATTGTTAGAATTCTTCAGAAAAATAAAGAATAAAGGAATGAATGAACTGAATAAAATTTACAAGTGCTTAATATACAACTCATCAACGCTTATATTTTTCCTATCTTCTCAGATATTGTATAATATTTCAAAATTTGTAACGTTTCGTCTACCGTTTTGAGACTTCTACAGACAAATGTTTATCAAACTTTAGAAAATCATGGTCTTCATTCCATGACTTCTGGGCCAAAAAAAATACCTGAGTAATAGCATTATAGCCGTTGTGACCTCTATTCGTAAGTATTGTGAACCGTAAAGTTAACTGATTTGCCTAAAATTCGCTCGGAAGCATTTTTGTTAATTCCAATCAGATAATTAGATCTCAACATCGGATGACTAAATCGTGAATACCCTATATAACACATTTATTAATATCGGTGCATGTGGCTTGTTCCTTTATGAAATAATGTAACGTATTTGTAGCTATTACGTCTCAAATTTACGCCATCGATGAAATGTCTTACAAAACACTTTTATGAAAGCAAACCCTTACGGCATTTCCTTTGAACTGGTGATGCAGACCGCAACGGAATAGTCGGAGACCGCAAACTGCTTTTCTGCGGCAAGAGCTGCCGTCATGATCGAAATTAAGTGCTTGATCTCCGGGAATAATCTTCAAGTATAGTACTTCGGAGATTCTCAAACATCGATATGTTTAATTGAGAAATTCTGTGAGTATATGCTGCAGTTTTCAAGCAGGTTCACTTAAAAGTCGTATCAGTTTTCTAACGTGTCAACGTTTCACGCCGCAGACCTGTATGTACTGATAGTGAGGATATTTCAAAATTCTGATGTCATTAGGTAGCTCCAGATCTCAAATAAATGCCCTACTCAACACACACTGATAAAAAAAGACCAGCGGACAACTGTTACCGTATGCCCAAGACCTACGACCCCAGAACATGCACCTCCCGAAACAGAAATATATGTCTGGACAAGTGAGAATCTTCAAAACCAAAGAGAAAAAGAGGCATTCCCGAAGGTAAAACCTATTATTACTTTAGGGAGAAACACTTGCGAGAGGTAAAATCAGCTCCCACATGTGCCTTGTCCATCTGACTAACTCCCTCATGTTTTAATCTGTTAAAAAATAAAATACCGAATTAATTACCGTCAAGTTAAAAAATTTAGAAAAAATACACCTTAACTTTTTGTACCTTACTAACCGTTAATTGATGTTTAATAAAATCGCATAGTGAGAACAATTTGATAATCCAGAAAATTATAGAAAGTCTCAACTCAAAAATGCCACAACAAAATGGACGCCGAAAAGAGACAACTAAGACAATACACGAGAGAGTATAAAGTAAAATAAATCAAATGACAAACTGATAATATTAATTGACTTTCATAGTCCTTCGATGAGAATTTGATTGAAAGAATCACTACATATAATAGCCCTAAGTAATGCTCTTCGTGAAACGCTCGGTAACTACGGAAACGTTCAGTTTTATCTTCGTCAAAGAAACTACGTGGAAAAGAGTACACTACATACCCGTTTTCCTTCATGCCAACTACGTTATATAACTCAATGTTTATTATTTAGCTTAAGGAGATTGAAATACTTTGAAGTACTTACTTCATACTTCCCTTGCATATGGTGAGTTAATGATTTCCCTTAACTAACATACTTAATATTGTTAAAATTGTCGAAGGAATGTGTTACATAATAATTTATAACCGTAACATATTGAAGAAGACTCACGATTACTACGCAAAATTCTATTTTAGACTTCGAAATAAATATCAACCGTTTGCTTCAAGTAAACCTATCATTTTTAGTTCAATAGATTCAAAACCTATTTTAAATGGAGGATCCTGTCGAAAGAAAAAGAGGCATGGCTAATGAGTGACTGGCTAGAATTGGGAATAATCAAACGGACTTAATGGAGATTTCCAAAATATTTTGACTCAATCGAAATAAATATCAACAGTTTGCTTCCATTACACATAGCCTTTTTTAATTAATATATTCTAAAACAAATTTAAACTAGCTATGTCCACGACTTCGTCTGCGTATAAATGGCTCTTCTTATTTTGCTCCATAAAACGAAACAACAGGCACAGAATTTTGATAAAGTTGATTCATATGGTATATAAAACATACGGCATCATTTATTTATGATCGCTTCACGGGAAACCTTATAACTCACAGTTGGTTTTAAACAGGAACCGCTTTCACACGTTTGCAACAATAGATGGTGAGAGAATGCTCTACCTCCCTCTCTCCCTCCCCCCTCTCTCTCACTCTGATAATACTACAGAAACAAATCCTCATACTTCTCCAAGAAGGTCAAACCGTACTTAACATATCCCTGCATACATGTCATAATATGTCTGACCATTTTACGGGAGGAGCAATTGTTATGTAATTATATTATTGTTTAATTATGCATAGTATCTTAGGAATATGTTTGTGTGTATGTGATGCTGTCAAAATTATGTTTACAATAACAGTAAATGGTATGAATGGTATAGGAACGCCTAATAAGACTCTCAGTAGCTTTTCACGCCGCCTTTCGCGCAGCAATTCAATGGATTTATAAATATTTACTTTAATATCTACTGAACTCTGCATGATATCGAAATGAAACAAAAACGTAAATTTAAGTTAAAATCTGTTGAGACGTTGTAACCCGCAAGTATTTGCAGATTCGAACGCGTATTTGCCAAGAAAATTCCCGTATGTTTAATATTTATAATATATTAGTATGGAAATTAAATATGCACAAATATTGGAATATTTTGTTTTGTTTTAAAACCCTCAAATTTTTGTTGAAATCCGTTGAACCGTTTCGGAGTTTACTCGAGACAAACATACAGACAGACACTTCAATTTTATTTATTGGTATAGATGGAGAATCCGGTAGAAATAAGAAGACGCATGGTTTATGCAGCCAGCTTCTGAGTTTTATACCTGGAATTGTACAAACACATTGAGAGTTATAAGGTGGTCTAATGTTTCCTTTGAGGCGTTCCTGTACCATTCATCAAAAGATTACTGTCGAATGAAATTCCTGGGCATCGCCGGACAACCAGATATTTTCTAATATTTTCAAATTAGTAAATTGATGCAAAATGAAACTTGAACAGTAGAAAATTATAAAGCTACAAAATATTAATATTTGGTGTATGGAAGGGTAAATTTCCATCTGCAGAAGGGTAGAGAACATATTGAGGTCAGTGCCACTGCTGTCTCATCTTCAGATTAAGCTAAAAATATTTCAAATAATGTGACATAGAAACGTGATAGGCAGAAGCTTTTCTTTCATTTTCCTTCTTGAATACTTTTAGATTTTCAAATTTAACTGAGATGGAATATCTTGCTAGAGTTTTCTGCTTGATGTAACAATTGAAGGGATATTTGATTTTACAAAAACACCTTTAACGTTTCTAATGGCATTGATTAGACATTTCTTTCATATTTAAATCTCGGATTCCATTTTGTATTAAACTTAAGTTTGCCGACAAATCAGGTTGGAAGGTCACAGAAAAATAAGATGAAACCGTGTATTTTATATTTGAATAGTGACATTGCGAAACTGAATATAATTATCGTGTGGTCCATATAAGTGGAGTGCGTAACGGTTCCAGCAGTGCGCTGGTGTCTGATAATTTGCGGTAGAGTTATGAAGCCCCGCTCTTAGTAGTCACGCGTTATCTGCATTCCCTGCGGCTTTATGGCTTCCACCAACACTTAAGTACTTCACGACATGGAGGGACTGTGATTTGTCCGCTCCAATACTATTATAGTCCTCATGCTCTCCCAAGAGGTGTTACCAACAGATGAGCCACAAAAAAAAGGCGCTTTCAACACAACCTGTGGGTTAATTAGGATATACTCCACCCATAAGCCCAATTTAAGATCGGAAATGATGCAATGTAGTGGCCGGTTATTGGTGTTGCCGTCATATTGTCGGTTAACTATACCCTACTTACGTAAATTGCGTTGAGTAGGTCGGACCCTAAGAGATCGTTTTTTATTTAGTCAGTTTCAAGCGAAGCTTTCTACGTACGGGAAAATTGTGTTGAAACTTTATATATTATAAATTTTTTTCTATAATTATTACAAGTAATAATTTGCAAAACGTTAGATAATAGCATAGTCAGTTAAGTGAAAATTAAATTTTAATTGAAATAAGAACTTTTAAAACATAATAAAAATGAACAATGACATTAACTTGTTTGATAATTATAACATAACATAATTGGCATATTCTGTGGAGAATATGGAATAAGTGAAATAGGATTACTTAAATTTATTACATCTACACCAATAAATAAAATTGAAATGACTATCTGTCTCTCTGACTGTCTATCCGTACGATAATCTTGAACAGGCTCCGAAACTGCTGAACGGACTTAAATAAAAATTTGAAGATTTTAAAACGGGAAATTTAATTTTAATATTCGTGCTTTTTTAATTTTGATAATTGTATAAATGTAATATAAATATTTATTTTACGGCAAGGTTCTTTGGCAAATTTTCTTTGGAATATGCAAAAAAGTACATGCGGGTTGCCTATTCCGAAACGTCTCGACGGATTTAAATGAAAATTTCAGGGATTCAAACAGGAATGTTAACTTGTTTCATTTCGATACCTTGCCGATTTCCGAAGATGTACATATTTATAAATCAGTTGAGAATCTGCGCGAAAAACGGTATGAAAACCAACTTCGAATTAAAAGTCCTTTTAGTCGTTCGTATACCATTAATCCCATTATAAGCGAAATTTTGGCGGCATCAGAAAGAGATAGACCATTCTCACTCCATCTATTGTTGGAACGGAAAAGTAAAAATAATCTATTTCCTCGCGAGTAAGTTATTAATATGATAGTTTTATATCTAGTAGTACAGGTTGACTATTTACATTTTGGTTAGATTAGTGCAATCAATTATTACATGATTCTACAAATTCCTTTACAGAATAGAAGGAGTGGCTGAGTAAAAATGTGGCTAGTTCAATTATAAATGTGCTTGGATCTTTGCTTTTATTTCTGGTGTTAATTCTGTGCATATCTGGATAAGTAGTGTATAAATTTTTATTGTCAATCACAGATATACCTATTTTTTTGAAAAGTCCTCGACAAGATGTTCTTGAGTTGACTTGACATATTTATGCTAATGACAAATTTTCTGGTTTATAAATATTTTTTCTCTTACTGAGGAGTCGCCCCGAAATGTGATTCAATAAGATAATACAGAATGAAAATTTGCATGTTATACTAATTTTCGTGTTTTTATGTCCATGTAATTAGTTATAACTCTTACATCATAAGAAGCTGTGGAAAGTTTCATGAATAATTGATTAATATACTCTTTCCAATTCAGTTTATTGTATAGAGAAACTCCTAAAAATTTAGTATTATTAATTTCATGTAATTATTTATTATTATTTACCAGGTTTACAGATTTTAAATATGCAGTGATTGTTTGGAATATCATAAAATTGTTTTACTAAAATTAAGTGATAGACCGTTTACAGAAAACCATATTAGCAATTGATTTAATATATTTAATACATATGCTATTGAGTTATTTTTAATGGTGTTGTTAATGTTGTGGTTTTAAATCACTTAATAATTTAAACTGCGTCGGAAACATTAAAAACAAAATAAACGCCAAACTAAACGCTCTTTAATAACTTGATTTTACCAACATAAAGACAGTTAAAAAATTATTCAATGGTTTCAAAAAATATTTTTTTGGCTTACAATTGGTACGCATATTACTGACAGTCGGCATTTGATTGAGGTCTCCGTTGTCCTTTCCATAATTCACTTATTTTCTGAATGAAGAACATCATAAACTTAACCTTAGTCTCTTATACAATTATTTGAAAAAATATTTCATTTTGTCTAATTGCTTAAGTTTGCATGAGCTGTTGTACATATCTCGTTATTGTTTGTCCTGTAAATTTAATTTATTTTGAGTAATCCTTCCCTAGAGATTATCGGGAAACGGAAATGTACTTTTAACAGTTCCTTATAAGAATAATTTCATTTTATTGAAAATAGAAAATGAGCACACAACACCATTTACTGTACTGCGTGTAGTGCACAATTTTCAATAGCACAAAATTGAGTTTTTATTGAACTAATCAAGCATGTATTTTGTTTACCCGGGACGTCGTCGGTAGTAAAAATGACACACTGTAAATAATCAGTGTCTGCAGAAACGGAAGGGTAAAGCAAACGAATTCAGACTGTTAAAGATTAGCGGAATGTGAAAAAAATTAACATCGATATAAATTGTAGTAAGAAATACAAAAATTTCAAAGAAATGTTTCGTTGTAAAAACAAGTTACATGAAAAATATGTGAAAATGATCAAAAATAATTATTTCAGCATTGTAACAGAACAAATTTTAGGAGTATAATGAAAGTGTTATTCACGGTTTACGAGTTAAACGTTTCATTACGCAAATAAATTTATTTATACCTGAGGAAGTTCCAAGAGCTAGGAAGAAAGTAATAAGTGAATAAAGCTTGAATTTAGGCTTTAAATTGGTGGTTGAAATTTCTTTTCAATTTTTTTAGAAGAACAGGTGCTAAATGAAATATTATTTCGAATAAAATATATGAATCGGAATAAATTGAATTTAATGTAAGGAAATTAGAGATTTACATCTCATAAAAACCCAAAATAGGACCACAACTTTTCGACCCAGGTTTGAGACCTCAATGGGCTCTATATTATTAAAATATAAAAGAAAATCTTAATTTCAAACTATGGAACACAACAACGAAAACGCTTCGTGATTTTTCGAATCCAAATTAAATTAATTTAATTTGATCTGGCAACCTTACTAGGTCAAGTATCAGCTTTTTCATCATATAAAAATTATTTTCATCTGTATAGTTTAAATTTTGTAATTAATAAGGTAAACGATCAGTCACTTAACAACTGTTTTTCAAAATAATTGTATACGATTAAATTAAGGGCGAATTCCAAAATAATTAAAGTTTCTGCCAATTGAATATATAAATTATTTAATTAGCCTTTTTGTCAGTAATTTATAATTAAAATATGAAGTGCTATGATGTTTCGTCACTCATAGCGCCGGAGGAGTCATGGAGTAAGGTATCATGTACAGCTAAAATTTTTCCTGAAGAAGAGTAAATGAGAGATGAAACGTCGTAGCATTTCATATTTTAATTATAAGTTACTGAAAAAGAGCCTAATTAAAGCATTTAATTTTCTTCTTTAGGCATGCAACGTTTGCTTCTCCAATTTAGGACTTCTTCAGGCAAAGATGTATGCAATTAAATTTTCTGTGGCTTTAAATTTCGAAAGGCTAAAAGTACATATGAATTAAATACCAGAGGTCAGTGACACTTGCGGCCGAAAAGTGATTCAACAATAATTAAATAGAATTAATGTTACGACCAAAATTGTGGACGAAACGTTGTATGAATAAAATAAAATTCATTGTTTATCTGTGAATCGGTCCTTAATTTAATTCTATATGATTATTAAAAGTAATTTTACGACACGTTTCTGTCCAAACAGGAACTCTCCTCAAGTTAATAAGAAAAATATGAAAAGCTATATATAAAATTGTGCAAAGTATAGTGTAAAGGTTGGAATATTACGTATCATAGTTCCAATCATTTCACTTATTAGTTGAACAGTATTTATAACAATTATCAATTGTATGTAATCTTACAATTTGTCTGCTATTTTTCTCTGTTACTTTTCATCGTTTTATAATCTTTGAATGTGCTCTAAGTTCTTTGTACAGCTTTAATATCTGTATTGTTAACTTGATGAAATATGCTATTAAATTAATTAATTATAATTTTTAATTGTCTGTTCTGGTCCTATTAATATTATATTTGCAGTGTTTCCGGGGTTAGAATGGGGATTATGGAGGTCGAATGAATTACATTTATATAGCAAAATTCTTAAGTATATAAATAATGCAATTTGATTGCATTGGTTTCATATTTTTAGTTTTACTATCATAAGACTTGCCTCGGAGAGATTTATATTAGTTGCTCGCAATAAAGGAACAGGAAATTAATAGCCATGCTTATTTTATCGTCTTCGGTGACGTATGCAGTACATCAGCTTTCTCTTCAATTTCCTCAAGTATTTCCTCGGGTTTAACTCTTCGATCTGGATTTATAACTCCTCCACAGATTGTGAGCAGCGTTAAGTGCTTGACGAACAGCAGCCACCCATAAATTAGGGAGTTAATCAGAGTGTTACAGGCCGCGAGCTACACGCGCGCACGCACTCCATTAATGCGGTTACTATTTCAAAAGAATATTTTAAAAGGATAATCCCGATAAGCGGGGTGTACTATCGGTTCTGCAATAAAGCCCTTCCGTAAGGGGGCCAGGTGACATGTAAATCCACTCAGAGCGGATGATAGCAGCTCAATCTGACTGCGAGTCCCGGCGCCCGACGCAAGAATGCCTGCCGCCCGCTGTCTGGCGACACAACCGAGAACAACGTCCACATTAACAAATCATATCCTGCGTATTTGTTTTTACCCACTTACCAGACTCAAAATTACAAACCATTAACATTTTGCACACCGCGAAAATTAAACCGGAGACATATTAAAAAAAGTAATCAGTTGTTTCACTATCTCAGAAAACAAATCATATTTTGTTAGTTTATTGCCTTCAATTTTATAATTTCTGCCCCAATATTAAATATATTTCAATTGAGAACGGTTCATAAATGCTGGACGGCGTACTGTTCTTTGCGCTTACATATATCTATGATATTAGTAAGCTGGGTGCCCGACGATGCACAGGAATTCATTTATATAAGCCCGCTACAGTATTTAATTAGACAGTAATTTCTTTGTTAACACATCATCAGCGAGACGGTCACATATTTAAAAAATTTACTTCATCCACCCCCTACTTCTAAGATCTGAAATTTATCATTATCTCCGCGATGACTCAGTACCTTAATCAACTCAAGAACTCAACTGGTACCTTTCATAAGCACAATTAATTTAAAAACTGTCTGGAAAAAATGTACAATATTGAGAGAGACACTATCAATTTCATTGTTATGGTATTCAATCTTAAGACTGGTCTAAAGCAACCGTCCGTGCTAACCTATCTTGCGCAAGCCCTTTCCTTTCCACATAACTACCACATACCACACCATCCCTAATCTGCTTACCGTATTCCATCCTTGGCCTCCCTCTTATACTCGTGCCTCACACACTTCGGTCTGATACTAATTTTACAAGACCCTCATGTCTCAAAACGTGTAATTTATCCTTCTCTTAGTCAACGTCCTTCATATTGTTCGCTCTTCCCCTATTCCGTTAGTACTTCCTCGTTAGTGATTCTATCCACCCATCTGACTTTCAGCGTTCGCCTATAGCACCATATTTCAAAGGCTTATTTCCTTTCCTCAACTCTTACCGTCCACGTTTCCCATCCATATAATACTACACACCATACCAATATTTTTAGCAATTATTCCCTAATATTCACACATATACCCCTAAGTAAATTCTTCTTTTTCGCGAATGCCTTTCTTGCCTCTGCTATCCTACTCTTTATGTCTACTATACGTCTACCGTCCCTAGTTATTACGCTTCCCAAGTACCAGAATTCCTTAACTTTCTTCAAAATATCCCTTCTCAATCTAACATAATTTTCTACTCCACTGTTGCCCATCAACTTGGTTTTCCTCATATTTAACTATTTCTCCACGACCACGTTCACGCCATTTATTATGGTTTACAAATCCTTCTTCTGACTCCCCTTATACTACAATATCGTCGGCAAAGCTTAGGGGTTTTATTTATTCTCCTTGCAGTATGATTCCTTTTCCATATTTCTTTTTAACTTAATTCATTCCCTGTTCTATATATAAGTTAAACAGTATGGGCGACAGACTCAATCCTTGTCTTACTCCTTTCTTGATTTTTGCTTTCTTTTCTTGATCTACAATTCTAATTACTGCTGATTGCTTTCTGTGGAGGTTATATATGTCTCCTTCCTGTGTTCTTCTAAATCCTTAATAATGTGTTCCAGTTCGCATTATCAAACAATTTTTCAAAATCTACGAAGTTCATGAACGTAGGCCGGTTTTTTCTTATTCTGTCTTCTAAAATTAGACGCAAAGTCAATATTAGTTCTCTTGTCTCTACAATCTTCCTAAAACCAATCTGATCTTCTAACTCGTATTCTATTTAACGTTAGATTTTATTTTCGTTAATATTTTGTATGTATGAGATACTGAACTATTTGTCCTGTGCTCTTCGCATCTGTCAGGTCCAGTCTTCTTCGGTTTGATCATGTTTTTACTAAAAATATTCTGGTGTTCTTTTTGTTTCGTATATTTCTAAAACTATTCTGAACAGTCATAATATTACTTCTTCGCCCGAGGATGTTATTTAATTTCATTAACAGCGAAAAATATTTATTCGCATGTAAATAACTACTGCTTAATTACGTTTGAAATTCCTATTTTCACCACCGCCAAGGGTGGTATTCTAGTCTACAATATCAAATCTCTATCAACTTACCTAATTATTTTTTATTTCCACTGTGCAACGCTAAGTTATCGATCGCAAAAGAAAAAGTTTATATTTCGTATGCTAATCTCTCCACGAAGGAACATTTTGTTGAAATTTCTACTGATGCTTAATATTATAAATACCTTTAATGTGTGTAATTTTTAGATTTTTATCTCGTCCCCAAAGACAAATTTGGAACACGAACTTTGAAAAAATTGCAGAATCTGATTTAAATTACTGTAACTTTTTATTGGCATGCTAGTTACCACCAATAGCATATACTAGCTGGGTATTTATTTACATTATCCCGGTATTATTCAATTCTTGGCCAATACATAACTAAAGCGAAACCGAAAACGTCACAATATGAACCTCAAATATACCTCCAAAATACACCCGGTACAATAGGAGGAATAAATATAATTTCAGTATTCTAACAGAATAAAAATTTTCCCACACTTAATTGTTAAATGTTTACTAAACTTTAAAATTCGCCTGACGGGAGAAATAAAACCAAAGTATGTATACATCGTATCGACGATCCAAAGAAGTTCACTTTTTCTCAGCCTGCTGCAGCAACAGATGAATGTGGGATGAATGATGTGGGAACACGTAATAGGACTTCTAACTCGCAGTTGGTTTGCAAGCCGGCTTTCGCGCGACAATTCCAAGAAATCTTCCCGTAGAATTAATATTTTTATTTATATTCTTGCTATATTAATATCTTCTGCAATATATCGAAATTAAATATACACGAATATTTAAATTAAATCTCTTTTTTTAAACCCTCAACGTTTCATTGAAATCCGTTGAGCCGTTTCGGAACCTATTCGAGACAAACATACGGTCAGACAGTCAGATACATAGACAGACGCAGCCATTATTTATTAATATAGACAAAGGTACTATACGTAAAAGTGGTATATATATAATACAAAAATTTAATATATTACATTGGCACCCAATTGCATTGTTACATTGAGTAAACGAAACATAATATTGGGTAAGTAAATATAGGTCTAATATGTAGACCAGAATGTACTGCCGTTTTCTGGAAAATGACAGGGCAGTTCAGTACTGTGTAGTAATATTATAGATAACTGTAAACGCAAAAAACAGCATCCACTACGAAAGTTTTAACGTAAGGTAATGCACAAATATAATATTAGTTTCCTTCAAAATGGTCAAGCAACCAATGTTGTACCACTTGTCACAGATTGACCCCAAAATAAAATTAATAGTTATATTTATCCGACTTAAATACACCAGACAAATATTTCAGAAATATATTTTAGTATAATAAAATATTGGAACGTATTAATAAAACAAGCATGGCGTATCGTTTCAATTTTTGGAACTTCTTCAGTAGTAAACTTTTTGCTTTATTATCTGTGCCTTTACTTATTTAGATTGAATAGTGGAACAAAGTAGCCTAATTATACTTTTTCCATAAAGAAAAAGTAGTAGGCTTTATATTAATTTAAAATTAATTCCGGTTTCCATTTGCCTGATTTATAACCCAAAAAAATTGAAAAAGCTTTCAAAGAAATTAGCAATTTATGAGACACGAAATCTAAAATTAAAACAAATTATGATTTTCTGGCTCGTACAGCGTCAGTAAGTCTGATTAAATATGTGCGGGAGACTTCAACATCCATTGCACCAAGTTTTCTTACGATCTGCAGGAACGAGACTATCGTTCTTTTAAAAAAACAGCTATTTTACAAACGAATACTATTGTACATTTAAAGTCTCATAATCACATTGAAAAAATTGAGCCAGATTACAGAAGAGCTTCCTAGAATTAAGGATAATATTAATGAAATGCGTCATGTTTCGATTTGACTGTAAGGTGTTTGTGAAACACACGATAGATCGATAACTTGTGCTTGACAAAGACCTACAGACTGGTTGAGACCCAGACATGTTGACACTTTAAAATTGTCAATAGTCTTAGGCTTTAATAGAGGTCAAAAATATTTTAATAAAAGAATAACCGAAAGACATTTATCTGGCTAACTATTACATTATGAAGTGTCTAATTCTTCTGCTGCTTATATTAGAATGGATTCCTATAATAATTATCCCTGAATATTATATTCTGCTACATCACTCTTAATTGTTCCTGCTTTATGCTATTTTAGCAAACCGTTTTTCGTTGTTAAAGAAATGGGATGTTAAAAAATACAGCATTCTTTTCAGTTTTATAGATTTTATATTATTTATTAGCGTTTAACATGTGTAAGAAATACTTTTCGCTCCACATTAACCGGTCTTTTCTTATGGTATGCATTTCCATAGGAGGTCGAAAATTAATCGAATTTATGATGATGCTGTGGTAACGCTCGACTTGAACATATCCTCCGTGCAACGTGTTTTGTGCAGCGTATCGTATGAATTACTAAGTAACGCAATGCGTATTAGCTAAGATAAACACCTGCCGCTGCCCGTATCCAAAGCATTTACATCCAGAAATTCTCGCTTTTTCTACCCGTTCAGAGGAGATTATCGTAAAATACTCCGCAGTAGCTTTTTTTTAAAACTTTAATGAGTTGGAATAATACTCTCCACTGTGAATGCGTTCCACATTAGCGTTAGTTCTCGGTCCCTGTATCATGACCGAGTAATTGAGTGTTGCGAAAGTACACGAGTGACTCCACGTCTTCGGAACAAAGACGAATTCATCCAGTAAAATTCACATCGTCACCACGTTGTAAAAGTAAATTATTTACTACTCTGTACAACGAATGAATATATTTAGTCGTGGTGGAAAACGTAATGGCTGTAATAACACTAACTAAAAAAAACATTTTTGTTACTACAATAGTCGAGTCACTTACCATAGAGAAGCCGTAAATCTGCCAAAGAGATTTTATAAATGAAAATATTAGTATACGCGTGCACGAAATTTTTTTTATCATTCAAAGGGTTCATTTTCTAGTTAATAAATATTTCATAATAGAACGTAGGAATGAAACACTGTGATCAGTCTCCAACAACATTATTTATTCCGTTTGAAAACTTTCGACTGTTCGTCATAATTATTCTGCGACTCAAGAACTTCATATGACAAACATAAACGTTTAAGTTGAAGAATATAATCGAGTTACCAAAGTAGACAAGTCATCGATGAATGTAATCGTCATTATATCACATTACTGAAGACTGTTCACAAGGTTTTATTCCTACGACGGTTATTTTATGATCATTGGAGAAAATTATGATATGCACCATTAATTCACCACAGGAGTCATATATTTTATTTTACAATATGTTGTTGTGCTATTCAGTCCTAAGACTGGACTGATGCAACCCACCTATCTTCCGCAAGCCTTTTCATGTCCGACCCATGTCCTCACTAATCTACTTAGCGTATTACATCCCTGGCCTCCCTCTTCTGTTCTTACCCCACACGCTTCCTATTATTACTAATTTTACAAGACCCACTTGTCTCAAGACGTGGCCCATTAATCTATCCCTTCTCTTCGTCAACGTTCTCCATATTGTTCGCTTTTCCCCTATTCTGTTTAGAACTTCCTCTTGTTTGTGATTCTATCCACTCATCGTATTTTCAGCATTCGCCTATAGCACCACATTTCAAAGACTTCTATTCTTTTCCTTTCCCCAACGCCTATCGTCCACGTTTCGCACCCATGTAAGCCACGCTCCATACTAACAATTTAGCAACTATTTCCTGATATTCACACTTATATTACCCGTAAGAAAAAAATTTTTTTTCAGAAAACTTTCCTTGCCTGTGCTACCCTATTTTTTATGTCTACTATACTTCTACCATCCCAAGTTATTATGCTGCCCAAGTAGCAGAATTCCTTAATTTCCTTCCAAATATCTCTTCACAATCTAACACCCTTTGTTATTCCACCGTTTCCCAAACTACACTCCACTACCTTGGTTTTCCTTCTATTAATCCTCATAATTAAACTCTTTCCCCATAACCACGTTCATGCCATTTATTATTGTTTCCAAGTCTTCTTGTGACTTACCTATACTGCAATATCGTCGGAAAAGCGTTAAAGTTTTTATTTCTTCTCCTTGATGTATGATTCATTTTCCACATTCCGTTTTAACTTTCTTCATCGCCTGTTATATATATATATAAGTTAAACAGCATGCGTGACAAACTGGATCCTTGCCTTACGCCTACCTTGATTTCTGCTTTCTTTTCTTGATCTTCAATTATCTATCTAAATCATTTAGAAAATCCTACTGGTTTAAGTCCTACTTTCTCTTAAACTCATTGTGTCATACTAATTTGCAAATACTTCAGAAGAGTTTTCCCGACCCCCTGTGTTCTAGTGGCTGGCGTCTCTGCTTCGCACCATAGAGGTACTGGGTTCGAATCCTGGCGTCAGCAAACTACGATGCCCCTATATGCATATAAATTCCCCTAGTTGTGCACAGTCGTTAATAACCTTGCAATTGGTGCGACTATAAAATAATAATAATAAAAGAGCCTGGTTGTGACAAACACTTAAAAGGTACTGATATCACGTCAGTCAAAATACTCCGCAGAATATAATGAGTTGTAATAATATTCTCCGCTGTGAATGCGTTTCACATTAGCGATCGATAATAGAACATTAACTATATAGCCAACATGCGGTATGAAAATACACAATTTTGCCCAAACGTTTAATATTTCTTCCAATAAAGCTTCAATTACAAAGATTTTGTGGAGAAAATAATAACATTGACGAATGTTTCAATTCCGCTGCTTATTGCAACCTTTTGCAGACAAGAGAAACTGAGGTAGATTTAAATAGAAGATTACTAGAAATCTTCTTCAGCTGTGCACTGCGCGTTGAGGTCAGCTGATCGATGAACTTTCAAGTCCGAAGTTACATTTGCCGGACTAGCTAGAAATGTACCAATATTTTTACTTAAACAGTCTTTAAAGGTGTTTCGCTTGAATAAAAGTTCTGAATACATAAGTGCGGTGAATGATTTAAGGCATTACCTTTTGCATGATTATTTTGTATCGTTCGGCTGGCTGTCGTACCGTGTGACGTTCGGAGAGTTTTAAGTTATAATATATCCACAAATATTGGAACAACAATGATATATTAATCAATTTAAAGACGCTTGGCAATAGTCCAAGAAGTGATTTGTTTGTATACGTAATATTTGATCAAATATTGCTATGTAAGCTAATTTCTTTTACTTCACGGAAAATCACATTGAATAATGAGGAAACTGTCGGAAAACGATGAAAATTTACTCATTTATTGTGTTTCATCATCCTGAGTTAAACAATAATTTTTCTAATACAGGATTGCCACTTGTTCTGGCGCTTTATTACATACTATTCAATCTATAAAATGGAGATTATCAATGAGATTTCGCAGTATTCTAGTGTAGTATTATACATACATATATATATTATATATATAGATATATAACCTCCATTCTACCGCGAAATGGAGTATTTCACGAATATCAGTGAGATGCATAATTAAAAACGTTTCCTTAACTCTTAAATCTGAAAAACTTTAAGATCCCAGATCTGTACCTATAATATTTAACGTTAATTGTGTTAATGATAAAAAATTACTGTGTGCATCGCCAAACCCTTTTAATGTCCTTATTCGTGCCAATCAACAGAAATACTTGTAAGCAGTTTGCTTAGACTTAATCAATTTTTTTTGGAGGGAGGGGAGGGAGGTTAAGAAGCGACATGAGGGAGATCCCGAGATCCTGAAACAGGCAACTGCCCTTTAATAGAATAGGAGGGGAATTGAAAAGGGAGGACGTGGAAGGTAGAATAAGGTAGCCTACCCGATGTTTCACGTAAAGAGATGCAGGGAAAACCCTAGAAAACCTGCATCAGGTAGGTCGGGCATTTGGGTACTATTCTCACGCCCTTCCGAATGACGGGAGATGAGTTTGCTGTGGGTTCACAGCATTCCGTTCTCCGTGTCTCAACAAGTTTTTAGGAGGCAGGTGGCCGACTGATCCAATGGGATCAGCGGTCAATTCTTGCCTTATGCCCAAGGTCTTCGACCTCAGCACATAAACCTCTCAAAATAGGCGAAGGTGTCTCGGTACGTGAGAACTTTGAAAATAAAAAGAGTACGAAGCATTCCCGACATAGTCAGGTGAGCCCCGCAGTTACCCTGGGGTCAACTGACTGCTGAAGAATTTAATAATGACGGTAATAAAACGATCAAGTCGCTTTTTCACCTGCAAAAACACGTTTTGATAAGACACCACCAATTTTTAAGTCCATAAACCTAATTTCATATCAGCTTTAGTAACTAATTAAGTAACGTTAGAAATGATGTTCAGTTATCTTTAGTCGTGACACAATATTAACTATGTAAGCAGTAAACGAATTTCCCATGTCAACAAATAATTAGTATAATTAAATTAAGTTGAAAGCATGTAAACAAATATATTGCATCTTACACTTATGATTTAGAAATATAAATGAATATCAGAACGTCAGAAGTATAATTTTATTAGACTGATATTTAGATATCAAAAGCAAGTGAAGAAATTGCTACTTTGATGACGAACATAATTATGTTTTAAGGCTTCGTTTGGTTTCGTTACTTAATAAATAAGTGTATAAAGTGTAAAAGTGCAGAATGGCTCTGTAAAGAGGTAAATAACATATTCGGCCAACCAAAGAGGCGACTCACGCGTTGCTTCCAGAAAAGAGTCGTTTATCCAGTCAGCCGCTTGGTTGACATGTATGACATTTTGTGCGTTAATAAAAAGTAGTTTTAGTCCCACAGGTCTGCGAAAGAACTACATGAAGAAACTAAGTACCCATTAGGAAATTATTTTTTTTATTAATTCCATAAACTGATTTTCTGTGTGCAATCTTTCTGATACGGTAATGAGAAATTTCAATTTGACGCCACACAAAAAAGAAACAATTTCATTTGATTAATATTTTTTATATTGAGGGATTTTGAGAAAACAAACAGATTATATAATTATCACATTTAATTAACTTTATTTTAATTTTATCATAATCGATACATAAACACTTGGCAGTCTCTAGACCATATCTCAAGTCTACAAAATATTTTTATTTATATTTACAGTAAGTAATTATTTTCTACAATATAAATAACATTTGTTCCTATATATGAAAAACACTTCCCTAATTATTATGGAACATATTTCTCCCTGGAACTGTTAAGGTTGTTGATATTGGAAAAATGCTTAAGAGTATCACTGAGTTTTCAGTTAATGCGGTCACTCGCACGAATGTTTATGGCAATGAAAGAAGGTCGCAAGAGTTGAGAGTTGGCAGACTTTCAGCTGATGAGGTCGCCGTTATTCCGCAGCAGCTCCAACCGAAGTTCGTGTTCCCTGGCCTTGAGGCGTAGCGCCGCGATGCTCGAGCTGCGTCGGTCCAGGTCCGGGGCAGCCGTGCCCACTCCCACCCCCGAGGCCGGGGCCGGGGGCGGGTGCGGGTGTGGGGGCGGCGCCATTGCGGCAGCGAGCAGCGCCGTGGCCGTGGCCGCGTAATCCTCCTTGGGCCGACTCTGCTGGGCCGCGGATATGTTGGCCAGGAGGCTCTGGAAGGAGCCCGGGTGTCCGTAGGCCAGGTGGCCCAGAGACGGCGGCAGCAGGTGCGGGGGCGGAGGAGGCGGCGCGCCTCGGTGCGGCGGGAAGGGCGGCAGGTAAGCGCCTGCAGGCAGCTGGTAGCGGAAGGGCGGGTTGGAGCCCACAGGCGAAGTGTCGAAGGGCTTTCGGATGCCGAAGCCGAGGTGAGCGAAAGGATTGGGAAGAGATGGCGCCACGACGGCCGACGGCGGCGTCCCGTAGGGAGTGTAAGGGTGAGCCTGCGGACCCACCTTCTCCTGCTTACGCCACTTTGCACGCCGGTTCTGGAACCACACCTGAAACAATATACAACCAACATTAACACCTAAATAAATAATAAACTGGGTCCTTACTATTTAGCCGATTATTTTTTTGTTAATCCTATTTAAAGGAGTATGTTATATTACACACTGCAGATAAATCTAAAAATCGTAAATAACAGTCTTCAAAATCCTTAATACCGTGTTACACTTTATATTAACCAAGAATTTTTCTAAATCTACAAATGTCATGAACGTTGGCCTATGTTTTCTTATCCAGTCTTCTAAAATTAGACGTAAAGTCAATATTGCTTCTCTTCCTAAAACCAAACTGATCTTCTCCTAACTCGCACTCTATTTGTCGTTCCATCCTCTCAAATACTATTTTCGTTAATATTTTGCATGCATGAGATACTAAAGTAATTGTTCTGTGCTGTTCGCATCTATCAGCCCCAGTCCTCTTCGTAATATGTATAAATATGTTTTTTACTCAAATTTTCTGGTATTTTTCCTGTTTCATAGATTTTGCAAACTACCCTGAACAGTCACGATATTGCTTTGTCGCACGATGATCTGATGAAATGTTATCAATTCCTGGTGCTTTACAGTTATTCATATCTGTGAGCGCCCTGTCAAATTCCGACCTCAAAATTTTGTCCCCCAACACTTCATCAACCACCTCTTCTTCTTCTATTACTGACTGATACATATTTCCACCGTGTTACAGCTCTTTAGATATTCCTTCTATCTTTTTGCCTTTTCATCTTTACCTTGCTAATATTTCTCCTCTCTCCGAATGCTTCTTTGATTTTTCCATAAGCTGAGTTTATTTTCCCTTTCACCGTACAATCTTCAACCGCTTTGCACTTCTCTTGGAGCCAAACATGTTTAGCTGCTTTGGACTTCCTATCTCATTCTTCAAGCGTCTGTACTGCTCTTTACCATTTTCATCTCTCGCGTTTCTATATTTACGCCTTTCGTCAATCATTTTTATTATTTCTTGTGTTATCCATTCTTTACTATTGTTCTGAGCTATTCTTCATGTGTTTTCGACGGTTGCCCTAGTCATTTCTTTCTTCAAGAGTGCCCATTTCTCTTATATATTGTTTCTTTTTTTCTCTCCTTTTTTATTAATCTACTGTATACTAAGAGGAAATGTTATTCGCTCTATAATATTCCTCCTTGCGTCTCGTCGAGAGAGTGGGCTATGCGTTCACTCATATCATTACTTTAACTACTATTTCTGATGATAATTATTGAGTATAAGTGACATTCTGTTGTATCTAGATGTAACAGAGCAACTTTGAAAGTCGTTTATAATAGCCGCTGGCACGCTAACCGGTAAACTGGCTCGGTGTAATTGACGCACTCACTGTTTTTAAACTTGCTTCGTTGCCAACTGGCTGGGAGACGTTCCATCTCGACCTCATCGTCACTGTCAGGGGCCCAACTCAATTTGCTCTCTAAATAAGCTTGTATCCATCATATACACACAGAAATCGATTCTCTTTTATCATTTCTTGTTTAAGAAAATTATTGACGTACAAATAAAATTAATTTTTCTTTAAGTTCGTTCTTGAAATGGAAGCATCATTTCCATTCCCATGCATCACTAAGTAAGCAAACTACTGTGGAACCTTGATAACACCACACTCGCAAGCTGAAAGACAAAATCCTCAGTTAGCGACTGTGGGCTGTGTGGCTCGTCATAATAAGTTTTTTGCCATTTCCATTTATTGTTTCGAGAGTAATAGTCACTTTTTTAAAGAAATGCATAATAATGGTCCACCAGATATTTCTCAGATCTCACGGAACCGCTGCGCCCCGAAACTTCTCGTACCTCCCATTGTTTAAACCCTCTCGACATGAAACCACCAGAGTGACCGAGGCCGGACTTTCGTAGAGGTTACGCAAGCTTGCTGTGGACAGTTTACTATTATTTGTTTGACCCTCTAGATTTTCTAAAATCATATTTATCAGTAACATAAAATAACTGAACTTACAAGATGCTACATATTTCTAATAGCTTGTACCATAAATTATGCCTTTCAGAGCGACTTACCTCGTTCCGAACTTCACATTTATACTAAATGGCAAATTATCCACTTGTAAATATACCTATAGGTAAGTCTAAGAGTTTTCTTGCAGAGCACCAGGGCACATATGTCCTCAAGTGTTGAGAGCCTTATAAATAATAATTATTGGACACTGGCCCCGAGATTTCCCAAAGAAATCTATACCAATATGTAAAATTGAAGTGTCTGTTTATGAATTCAAAATAAAATGCAAAAATTTAAGTGTATACCGCTATTTATAACAGGCCCAATCATAAATTACTGATTTTTAAATTTCATCCATCTGTCTGAAAGTTTGTCTCGAATAGGATCCAACGGATTTCAATGAAATTTTCAGGGATTAAAACATTTTTTAACTCAAATTTTCGTTATGTTTCATTTATATGTCTTGCAGGGTTACAAAGATAGGAATAAAAATTTGTTAAAGTCATATTACTGCCAATCAACAGGTATTATGACCAACATATCGCACCAAAATTGGCTGGAGTAGAAAATTTTAAAAAACTGGAAGCTTGTTCATTTGACCACTCGTATGAAGCTTTTATAGCCTGAGGTTTTATTTCATTCCTGTGTCTTTCCCAACGGTCGATTTAATTTACTAATAAAATCGTTAGATTTCTAAATCAAATGAATTATATTGGTTGATTGTAGCATTGATTTATCAAATGATGAATTCTTAGGTAAATAAATTTAAATATGATTTCTTTTAGGTAACAGACTACATGAGGGTGATCCTGAAACAGACAACTCTCCGTTAATATCATAAGAAGAGAATTGAAAGTGGGGGTGTGTGGAAAGTAGAGCAAGGTTGTCAGGGTGGAGGAAAGGCCCCGGACTATAGTTTAAGGATCCTACCCGGTTATTCACCTAAACGAGATGTAGGAAAAACCTTAGGAAACCTTCGTTAGATAGGCCGGTTTTTTTTGGTACTATTCTCACGCCCTTTCGAATGACGGGCGATGAGTTTCCTGAGGAGTCTCCGTATCTCCACTACTTTTAGGAGGCAGCTGGCTGACTCATCCAATAGGATCAGCAGACAACTCTTACCGTATGCCCAAGGTCTCCGACCCAGAAACATACACCTCGCAAAATAGAACAAGATGCCTAGGCATATGAACACTGTGAAAAAAAAAGACTACGAGGCATCTCCAAAGGTGAGCCCCGCAATCAAACTGGAGAGAAATACCTGCGAGAGGAAGTTCCGACAGGCATTTCTTGATTTAGATGGGAAGGGGTTGGGGGGGGGGGGCTGCGAGGGCAAAGAAGATATTGAGTCAACAAGAAAATGAAACATATCAAAAAAGAAAACATCAGTGGTATTTGTCCCTGTACCGCATGAACTCAGTCGCGGTCATGGCTAGTTGTGAATCAAATTCATGGTCAAACAATAAAAGGTTTCTTAATTAATAAAATTACACTTAGTACAAATATCATTACGGTTTTCTCTTATTAGGGATTTAATTAAGTGAAAAATAAAAAACTGCGAAAACTTAATAATTTACTCGTTCTGCAATCTAATAACACTCCAAATATCTTGAAAATACTGATAAATTTGATTGAATGCACTTCCAAGATTTCCAATGATTCCATTCAGGGCCTTTTCCTACCGGATTGACTGTGTACTGTCATCATGCATGAAACCTTCCAAATTTGGAGTGATACGTGGTCCGATAACCGATGTTCCAGCAGTCTTAATCCCAGTCTCCGTGGCCATGATGGCGCAAACAACCCAAGCCCATGCCAGATTTCAAACCCTGGACCTCTGTATTGTGGGGCAGTGACACTAGCCACTAGACCACAGGAGATCGGCATTCCAATGATTAGGTTCCAATAATTTATATTTATTAATTAAAAATATTTTAAAAGACTGGCCTTGTTTAGACGTCTGCTCTAACTAAATATATGTTTATTATTCTTTGACTGTTTGCGTATTATATTTATTTATATTATTTTGTGCGTTTGACCGAAACGAGAAGGAACAATGTAATAGGTTTAATTAAATTTTATGTGATGTTGCTTATGAGATAACAGTTCATTAACAGCGTTGAAGGTATTAACTACGTCAACTGATGCACTACTGCTGTATATAAACTGCTTACAAGTTACGGAAGTAACAAGAATGAAATGGTGGAAGTAATAAATCACAGAAAGGCTCGTAAGAAAATTATTCATGTGTTTTGAATATTTTACAATATTGCGTATTGATTTTTTGTTCAAATGCTTTCAGAGTGTGTTAACCTTATAAGCGACTGTCAAGTGCAGAATTCAGGCCAAGGGTACTTTGTCGACGAAATTAATTGGTGACTGCACGCCAGGTGATTGCATATTGTATTTGCCATTGTTCTGCGGACAGAGTTTTTTTCCTCGACCTTGCGGGCGGCATAAATCACAGGCATAGATTGCCTTGGCAATTTGCGCTTGTCGGTCGTGTTTTGTGTTGCTACGTGACGAGGTAATCGTGACTTCATTCCCGCGGAGACGCCCAGGTAAGCAAGCGTGTCATTTATTTAATGTAAGTAAAATCTGCGGGGGCCGGTTGAGGGGTTGTCCAACCTGGCTCATCTCCCATAGGCATTACTTAGAGTGTCAGAGGCGCAAGTTGAAGGGGCCGAGGCAGGGGAGCGGTAAATTCAAAAAAAAATTATTTTCTAAAATTTTAATATATGAGAAGAAAAATTTAGGACTGATATTAATTTGTACGTAAAGACAGTACAACACCTCTGACGCTTCTAATAACGATTTAAAATAAAATTTGAATGTTAACCATTTGTAATTATACAAAAAAGTATTGTAGTAAAAAGAACTGTTAATAATTATTATGTGTGCTTTACTTAATAAAAACAACGGGGCATAGGAAGAGAATTCTTGTTTAAACGGACTTAGATAACACAATTGAACATGACCAAGTCTGATATTTATGAAAAAACACTTTTAAGTCTATTTCCCTCATTAATAAATAAATAAATCAGTTATATTTATCTGATTTTATTTAATTATAAATAAATATTCGAGTAAAATTTGTCAAAAATATATTTAAATAAATTAAACAATTACAATTGTAGCCCAATACTGGATATTTTGTAAAAATGTTAATATAAAGGTAGCGAAGATTGAGAACTGGGCATGGCGTCAGTATGTCGAAACCTTATGCCGCAGGGATGGCATTTCGGTACGTAAGGATATGACGCTCACGTGTGAATCAGGAACCAATTAATCAACGAAATATTTAAATACCACTAATGGGATTACGTGGTGTAATGAAAATCAATTTTAAAGATCGAATTTTCGATTTCTTTTCACTCGGCAGTGATGCTATGGGAATGTCATTCTGCTCTCTGAAGTTGAAGGGGACGGAAGGGAACCGTCGTTTGGCCTTGGACGGTGAAAGAGATCAACCTGTCGACGCTGAGGAGAGCGTCCTGCAAAGACGCTACGTTCCAACACGTTTCCCAATTTACGACACCTAGGGAGGATATCTTTCTCTGTTTAAACCGGAGATTATTAATAGATGAGATTGCTTCGTCGTATCTCCGAAATTTGATAAATATTTTTCCTAGTTAAGTTATTTTAATAAATTCACCATTATCTCATAATTACCCTGTAATTATATTGCAAAACCCGCTCCCAACACCACATATTAATCAAAATATGACAAGGCATATCAAAGTGTGTGCTTTATCCACACATCGCTGCCAACAAAAAACTTTATTTTAATAATTATAGGAGAAAATTATATTCAAACTTGTAAAACTTTTCATAGTTGCACATGCAGAGCTCCTAACAGGGAATCTTTAATTTAACATGTTCTAATATTTTATTTTAGTGATATATACATCACACAAATTCTGGTGCTTTATTCTTTTATAAATTAACAAAATTTTATGTTGAGTGAATGGTCAACATAACTCTTTGAGATTTAAACGTGCATTTATGTCACATATTTAATATTTTAATACGTTGCAAATTAGCCGCTTAGCTGACGTCTAATTCAATACTTAACTAAAGAACATATACTCTATTAAATTTAAAATAAATTATTGTAAACAACTTTACAATAATGGCAGAAAAATGTAGGAATGAAAATTTGAAAATCTGACTACTTTTAATTCAATCCGCACTGCTCTTTAGGTCATTGGAATTAAACTCAGGCAGTATGTGAAATACGAAAAAGCATGCGGAAACCTAAATAACACGTCAGTCATAAATCGTAAATTATAGAAAAGAGAAATCAGTTTTAAGTCAAACTACAACCTTAATTCTCGTCAGTTCCTAAAACCATTGTTATTATAATGATGTTCAAACACGCAATGTATATAACGAAATGATAACCTGAACTCCCTCGAGTCTTCCCGATAGAGTTTGGTTGCAAAACATTGTTATATGCAGTAATAGTGTAATAAGATCATGCCCCAATCCCAATTAATTGATCATAATGCGGTAAGACTTGATAGGGAGCGGCGACCTTAATTATATTCCAACCCCAAAATCACACTGAGTCATGCACTAATCATAAGTGTCAATTTTAATATTTCCTGGTCACTTCGGAATTCATAGACCAAGTGCAACAAATTGGAATCATGTAAGCGTATATACTATTATTTTTATGTTGTAGTACCAATATTTGTTTCGTATATAATGTGTACGGTATGAACAGTCACTATTTATAAACATTAATATTTTACACTATGAGTACGTTGTATCAGTGCCGTTTATTCAGTTCATATAAATGAGATTTCTGCCGTACAATGGAAAATATCCAAATTGATGGACGTCGTATTGATATAAGCAGACAACTACAGAAAAGACGACAGAATGTGTATAAAATGATAAGGGAAGGGAAATAATTAGATTAGCAGTTTTGAGAATGAAAGGAATAAATGAGCCACAGAGAAATAACATTATAAAGGGAAGTAGAGGATGAATTCAACAAAGCAGCAAAGAAGATATCACAGGCTTACCACAAACTCAACTGCTGAAAATTCAATACACGTTACTCAATTTCATTTGGGAGCGATGAATTCTGTACCTTTTTCAATCATTAATTTTTAAACCAAAAAATGTCACTGGAGCTGTCTAGTCATTTTTTATACATTTGTATCCCTATTTGGTTGTCAAAATTAATTTATAAATACTTCAATATTGTAAGTAATATTATTTGCTTGATGTAATTAATTTAATTACGAATCTGGAAAATTTAATAACTTATTTTTCAATATAATATCATTACAGTGTAATGCATAATTTTTGTACAATTATTTGTTATATACCTGCTAAAGTCCCAAACCTTTGATGTTTCCAAGTGGCCGTTAGTTTAATTCTTTATAAATGTATATTATTTATAATTGAAATAATTGATATAAACAGCAGATTTTGTATGGATATTTTATTTCGTGCAGACTTATGTTGATATATTTGTCGATGAAATCTATCGAATAAAAATTGTCAGTTACAACAATGCAAACTTTTAATTTATTGAAGGAAGTTTGGCATATGGCCTGTGTAAACCAACACATTTGAGGAATCACATACATTCCACGAAAAATTAGAAACTATACGTTACATAAATATACCATAATTTTAGTTTAAAAATGACGATGACAACGGTATATACCGAAAGCTCCTCAAAGAATTTAGGAAGATAAACAATCAAACTATAAATTTAAATTTTAGTTTTATTAAACTGTGTGACTAATTTCAAAGTAAGATTTTTCATTCTTACTATTAACTTATTCTTCAAGGAAATTTTCGTGTATTAAATGACTGATTTTAATTTTGATGTATAATGATGATAACCGTTGGTTTAAATCAGTCACAAAATTTAATTAAATACAAAGTTATGTTTTAATTTTGACTACAAGTTTTGTTAAAATTTGTAGAGAAGCTTCTAGCATCTGCCATAGTCATCTATCATTAGAAAGATAAATTTAAACATTTATGTGAAATTTTCATATTGTAAGTAATTTTTATTATAATTTGTTTTAGATCTTTAATCTACTTTACATAACTTCACCTTGTTAATCTACATTATTATTGTTTCATGCATATAAAGTTAGAATTTTCTGTGGAATGTACATGTTTGTGTCGACTAGGACAGGGCATTCAACACATTCGGCAACATACATCCACCGATCGACTAAACATTAGATTGAAATTTGATTTCAAAGAAGTCCAAACTGTAAATTTGTACACGTCGATTAATCATTAAATCGAGATAAAAGTCGACCTATCGAATCTCCAAGAACGAGACTTAATACGCGTACGTTCAAACCCAACCAACACAATGTCATTTAACCTTAAGATTTATTTATTTACTCTAAAAGTTTTGTGTAATATTTTGGTATGTCATGACTGTTCACTGTGCAAGGCGACACATGTGGAATCATATACATTCAACGGAATAATTGTAATTCTTTATATTAAACAGTATATAAAATATTTATATTGATAAAATGAAGTTATGTACAGTAGATTAAAGATTTATAACAAACTAGCTAATCTCCGCGACTTCGTTCGCGCCGAAATAGTTATTTTTATTTTGCTCTAAAAACGAAACAACAGGGACAGAATTTTAATAAAGTTGAATTAATTGAATACATAAAAAGTACGGTATCACCTATTTATGATAACTTCAGAGCAAACCTTATAACTCGCAGTTAGTTTTGAACGTTTCGGAGCCAATAAAAATGAGCAATTCGTGCAGCAATTCAATTTATTTATAAATATTTACATAAATAGCTTCTGAACTTTTCAAGATAGAAATGAAAAAAACGAAATTTTAAGTTAAAATTCCTGTTTCAATCCCTGGAATTTTATTGAAATCCGTTAAGCCGTTTCTAAACATAAAGAGATCAAAAGTATAGGCTACCCGCATCCACTTCGAGATTTTAACCCACGTATAGAAAAGAAACCTTCACGTAGCATTTTATATATATATTATAGTAATATCATTATCGAAATGAAATATGTACAAATATTTAAGTAAAACTGCCTTTTTTTAAACCCTTAAATTTTTATTGAAATCCGTTGAGCCATTTCGGAGTCTATTCGAGACAAACATACGGACAGATAGACACACAGTTACTTGACTGATTGTAATCAAAATTACTTTTAACAGTGTACAAATTTTATTTAAATTTAGCTTTTGTAATGTTTCAACTAATTTAACTTTTTAATATTTATGATTAAAATATAATGTTGGCTTTAATAAAATTTGACTGATATAAAACCCAGGGCTGTTCATCATTGTGCATCACTATTTATTAATGGCTTCATATTATATTTATGAACTGAACAAACCCAATGCCGTTAATAAATATTCATTTTTCGGGGCATGAATAGATAAATGAACAGCGACTTATTGCTCGTGTTTTTATTAAATCTTAGTCGTGACCGCGTAATTACGGCAGTACATTTCCTCCGTGGTAACAGAAGCATTTTTCCTTGAGCGTTGTTCTTTGTCTAGGCATGGCCGTTATTATTGCTTGGCGAAAGTGCAACTAACCAGAGATTGTACCTGTCTGATACCAGCCTGGGCAATCTTACAGAGTAACCATCCAGAAACAAACTCCGAACCGTGCTGGAATATGACTACAGTTATTTGCGCTGAAGCGTGTTAAACGCGCGTTTGTAAAAGGCCGACGTTATCTGCCGAGGGAACGGGTGCGCTAATGAGCGACACATCAGATTGGAAACCAAAGTCCGAAGAACGCGGAAAGGGAAGGAAGACGATTCTGAATTCAGATCCTAACAGCGCCGGCTGCAGCCATAGATTTTCCGCCTCGGCCCTTCGTGTTCGCTATTAAACGAGCGGAATCTAATTAAATTTGTAGCTCGCATGTCCGCTAAACGTCTGTAAACAAGCTGTAACGTGACTTCCCCCGGATGCACTGAATCTCCAGGCATCAAGCTTCGCTTCGCGTGCGAGGCGCAGTGCGCATGGCGTGCGTTCAGGAACCAGTACGTAACACTGCCGTCGGAACATTCCAAAGGTCATCAACATTACTTACCCTGGTGCACAAATACGAATGTAATTTATGCTTGTTTTCTTTTTATATTACAAGGTATTCGCTGAATAAATATTTTACATTTTTACCAAAATAAATTGTAAAGTCCATGGACAACAAATTTAAAAGCAAGAGAAATGACAGAGCGATGAACAGTTAATAATATTTGATTGACTTAGTGTTGACGGTGAATATCAACAGAGTTTGGGCTAGTAGGGGGAGTCAGATGAAGAAAAAGAAATGAATAGTTATATGAAAAGTGGAGAATGAGGTGCCAGATAACTGTGAGAGAAATTATTTTTAGATTACACCGGAGTGAGAGATTGTAAGGATGTAGTCGATGGATAGTTTTCGTTTGAGTCTGTGGTTGTGTGGAGGAGGAGGTTCATGTGGAGAAGGCTATGGTGTCACTGGAGTGATTGAGGGAGCTTTTGATTAAGGAGGATATGCATGATTTTATTGTGGTGGAAATCAGTGTAATTTGGATGTCATTGTGAATTACTGAGTTTCGAAGGTACCATAAGAAGTTGGAACTGATTCTAAGGATTCTATTTCACTTGGTTTGAATTTGATTTGGGATTGACAATTGGTCCCCAAATGGAGCATGCTTATGACTATATGGGTATTAGGGAAAGGTACATGAGTCTTTTGGTGGAGATGGAAATTGGTGCGTTTCTGTTGAGGAGTGAATAGAGTAGTTTTATTTTAGTGTTAATTTTGGATGAAAGGTGGGTAAGATGGGGTTTCCAGGAATGTTTGGTGTCTAGAATAAGTCCAAGGTAAGTGTTGGAGTTTTCTATTGGGGTTTGGGAGCCAAAATGCCAGAATTAATGAATAAGGGGATGTTTGCAGATTTGGATATAATTTCAACATGTCTTAGTTATAGTATTTATTAAGCTAAATGAAATCGTATATTGTATAATAAGTAAAAGCACACATATCAATAAGGTTCCAGTCAAGCGTCATCCTGAAACGGATACAAATAAGAATTGAAACGTTGCGATGTTATCTTTAAATATTTAACATCGTACTATGAACAGTACATTACGCGTTTGGCTTTTATTTAGCAAATATTAACACACCGTAGTGCTCCTAAATATGAGCATTATTTAGCATGTTGCAATCGACCAGAAAATTTATTGTTAATACTTCGCGAGAGAGGAAAAGAGCTGCGTTATTTGCAGGGTGCCAATTTTTAGTGAAGTTAAAAACTGCACCAGAACGTAATATTATAAACTGAAAAACTCATGCTGATAACGCACGAAGAGTTCGCGATGCAATGTTAAGTTGTTGCTGCAGTGCGAGGAGTAATTTGAGAGGATGTTCTGGTGGAGGATAGGGTTCGGTGGCTTCGCGTGTGCTTAGGATAATAAGGAAGGATTGTGACACCCCTGCGGTAAGGCACGGAGAGCGCTTGTCTTCGAATTACCGTCAATTACCGAGGGGCATTAGCGTCCTAAGTATAACCTTGTTCGGAATTGAATTTCTACAAATGCGCTGATGATACACGCCAACGCACACAGCCGTAGCAATTTCCGAAATAGAATGACACACGCGGCTCACATGTCCTTTTTGTGTAATTAAAGGAAGAAGTTGCCATTCAATAAGGGTACTTGGACTGAGTTCTGGGAACCACGTTCGGGAGGCATTTCCGTCTGTGAGATTGATGATTGGATCCCGACTATCAGCACAGGCGAAGTATTCAACATAATTTGAAATTATAAACACCGTTCCGGTCAGTGCTGTTGATCTAAGAATTCTTCCTATGAGAATTCGAAAAGTTTTATATTAATGCTTCATTTATGAACAAATTACTGAAACCGTGTAGAAATGAGAAACGTATATGTTATACGCGTGTACAGACATTCACTGCAACGTGTAAAATTGATTGCAATAAATAATGCAGAAATTTACTAACCGACTGAAGCACCCTACAGCCAAAATGCTCAATTTTATTTGGTTGCACTAGCCTTTATTAAAAAAAATAATAGGAACAGTATCTACGAAATACACCCATATCAATACAATTTAAACGGACGAGTTCAAACAGTTTTCATCCGCCTAAGAATTGGCCATTTTAGACTCTCTCATGGGCATTTAATGACCAAATCCAACCCAATAACCTGCGATAAATTTAACTCTTTATACACCACCCGACATCTAATAAATGAATGTGCGTACATGCTGCAAAAACGAAGAGAATTTGGGATCCCGGACGACTACAAGGAATTCCTCAATGACCCAAGATTTATAAACCCCAAATTAAATTATTTAAAACACTTCAACCTATTCAATAATATATAATGTACCTCTAATAGTTTGTTTTGTATCCCTCTTTATCATTATAAATTATTATATTGTATATATTATTATTATTATAAATACAATAGTAATTGTAAAGCGAACGTGGTCACTAATAACCATGACGGTTGATGTGACAATAAACAAAAAATTCTCCCTTTATCTTATTTCGCTGGATTATAAATAAATAAAGCAGACAAATTTGGCAGAATTATATTTTAATAAATAAAAATTTAGAACAAATTACTGAAATAAAAAATGGAACCGTTGCAATTGAGGCTGCTAGGAAATTATCTCCACATTTTTTTAAATTATATTTTGATATTTCAATAAACACTATAATTTTAGACTTGTAAGGTGTTTATGTTTAAGAAAACAAATATAGATGGTCGTGACAATTTTTATTTTCGTAGTATGATCAAAACAATATATTTTTGACAAATTTGACCGACTTATTTATTTATAATACCTTTGTAATCAATTATGACTTAACTGATGGAAAAAGACAGAAAAGCTTTACTGAAAGACAAAAATCAAGGTGAAAATAAGCTAATCTGTATTCATAATACGTGTAATAATGTGTGTTTATGAGAACAAAAAATAGAATGTCAGTAGTAAGGAACCATCAGTGTAGACATTACGTTAAAATATACAAGGTATAATAATTTATAAGACTTTCTACTTCTTTTGGAAAGGGGACGGGGTGTTAACAGGCTACATGAGGGTGATGCAGTAGCCAATGGTTGACTTTTTTTAGAAAACGTGCATCAGGTAAGTCGGGCTGTTGAATACTTGTCTCACGCCCTTCCGAATGACGGGAGAGGAGTTTGCTGTGGGGTCGCAGCTTGAGGGTGATGCAGAAAATGAGCAACTCCTTTTCAATAGCATAGAAAGGGAATTGAAAAGGGAGAATGCGGAGGTGAGACCAAGGTAGCCATTGGTTTATCGTTTAGGAGGCAACTGTCAACTGATCCAAAAGGATCAGTGGACAACTTTAACAGTATGTCCAAGGTCTGCGACCCCGAAACATACACCTACTCAATGATATCAAATTGAGAATCTTGAGAAACCAGAGTACGAGAAATCCCTGAAGATTAGGCCCTTTTCGACTCTGAGCAGAAACACTTGCGATAGCTAAGGTCAGTTCTTACGAATCCTGAAATTTCTCATACTGGAAGAGTTTTTATAAAAGTTTAGTAATCCGGGTAAAGTTGAATCACCAAAATATTTTGTGAATACAACGACCGCAATCATATGAAGTCAGCGATGTGATAACTGGAAGTGGTACATTTCTGTATTAATAATCCTGAAAGTTTTGTCTCACCGTCGAGGAACGAACACGGGAAACAGTTAAGAGAACAATATAAATGTTTCCAGAGGCATGTTTTAGACTTATTCCACTAATTGTAACATACCAATTATTATTTCCGCGAATGATGCTAATTAATTGTTTACAAAACATTTTAATTAGTGGTTGCACATATTTTGAAGTGTTTGAATTTAATATATATATATATATATATATTTTTTTACTATCTACGTTAAATTTACGTCATTTTTCCAAGTAAGATAAATGCTCTGATGATATTAATTATTAACTAATGTCGTCAACCCCCGATAACAGCAATTAATTAAACTTAATGTCAATAAACTGTATTGATATGTTGCAAATGTAACTACAAATTTTCGACTACTTTCATAAATAATTAATAAGGTGTTTACAAATACCAAGACTACAAAAGTAAGTTTATTGTCTACAGAACTAATTCTACGACTTTTACTTAATAGAAATCGCACGGAGTCCAGCTGAGTGTCTGTGATTCCATGAAATCGTTGTACGAGGCATTACGGAGCAGGAAGTCACGTCGCTCAAAGGCGTCGTTTTGCCGCTCCACCGAAAACCACCACGGCTATTTCCGTTTTTCTCGCACTGCTGATCCTCGAATTGCATGTCTCGAGTTGACATTTCGCAGAGAGTATTCCTACATTGCATTTGACTTCCATGCTAAGACCAGAAAACTAATTTCGTTTACTTTATTGTATGTAAACAATATGTTAATAAAATTTGTCCAAAGTATTCTGAAATTAATAAATCCCTGACTCTTAATAATTATAAAAAATGATTATTTCCGTCCATTAGAAAAATACGTGTAATATCAAAATGTAAACCAAATATATAAACACAAGATACAACCCAAAAGTATTCATAGTATATATTTAAATTTTATTATTGTACCTCTATTTTCTGAAGTACTGACTGTTGTTGTGGAATTCAGTAAAAGCTTAGTCTATGCTTAGCGTATTCCATTCTTACTCCACACATTTCCCTCTAATGCTAATTTTATAATAACCTCGTGCCTCTCTTGGTCAACGTCCTCCATATTGTTCCCTTTTTGCCTATTCTGTTTAGAGCTTCTTCGTTAGCTACTGTATCCACCCATCTTATTTTCAGCATTTGCCTATAGCACTACATTTCAAAGGCTTCTATTCGTTTCCTTTCCGGAGCTCCTATCGTCCACGTTTCGAACCCATATAACTCCACGCTCTATACGAAAATTTTTAGTAACGATTTCCTAATATTTAACCCGTAATTGAATTCCTCTTTTTCGCCTTCCTTGCCTATGCTATCCTACTCTTTATGTCTACTATACTTCTACCATCCCTAGTTATTACGCATCCCAAGTAGCAGAATTCCTTAACTTCCTTAAAAACATCCCTTCCAAACCTAACATCCTTTGTTATTCCACTTTTCCCCATACCACACTCCATTACCTTGGTTTTCACTTTGTTAATCCTCATACAGAACTCTTTCTCCAGGACTAATATATTTATTTTATTTGAAATATTGAACGCACTATAATAACTTCTCTATAATGATCGTCGAGTGCCAATACACAAATTAGAGATGAAATTCATAAAAACTGATTGAGAAACAAGTAATGTGAGAGAGGCAAAAAGATTATCTCAACGTTTCGCCTTCAACAAAGTAGGAACATCACATCAATTCATATCATATACATAAGTTTGGAAACATAACATATAATGACGTCTAAGTTTGGCACAAGCACCCAGACAGGCTGATGATATCTTTATTTCTCACTACGATTCTGGTGCTTCGTTCCATAAGGATGAGTAAAATTTTAAAACACATTCGAAACGTCAGAATACGATCGATCTTCTCTCACTTATACCACTCCGACTTAGTTATCACTCGTAATAGGACTTTTAGGTTCATATTCACCATTGAAAAGAATAAACAAGAATATCGCTGAATTAAACCCGTTCATTAAATTAATTTTCAAATTCCTAAGCACAGCGGGGGCAGAAAAAAATAAATAAATAATACACTCTTATTACTTAAAGGAAGAAATGCTGTTTGAAGTAGTAAAACCTAAATTACAATTATTAAACATACATGACACTTCAGAGTTAGAGTATTGTTTCATGATAATATATAATTTCTAAACGTTTATGTCGTAAATACTTTCATATTCATGTATTTAATGCTCTGCAGTTCTTGTTGTAGCCAGTTCTTCTTGATGGTTACATTAGAACGTTGCTCTATCAATGCCACATCAATACGAATAATTAATCAATTGATGATCTTTTAGACTTTTATTATTAAATTTAGTTGTAACGACTTTTCGGCAAATTTTATGTATTTTTCGAATAACTTTTAGAGGTGTCTTTTGCCTTCCCTGTTACCTAATAATTTCTTCAGATCGTTCGACAAAACATCTTCATTAAATATTCAACGAGAAATAAAAAAAACTTTATTTGAACAAGAGATTTTCTTATTTAGCTTTTGGAAATATAAATGAGGCGCATGGAGATGAGTGACAAAGGAGTTACGTCTCTGCTGCGGTACAGATAAGAGCTTAATTACAAGATGGCGGCTCCTTTTACTGGCCGATGAGAAGTAGCAATTAGCCGATTCCAGCAGCTCTTTGTGTCGCAGATTGCGAATAAGAACCCTCTTAATTCAAGCGCTTCATTATATTGCAATGTACAGCGTAATGTCCGACTTTCTTGGCGAGTGCAACATTATAATTCTGGTTAATCGGCCTGTTTCTTTGTGTGCAATGGTGGTAGTTTGTGAATGAAAATTTTCAGAAACAATCGGTAATGAAACCATAATGTGTCACTTCAACGTCATAAAAAATTGTAAAACACAATTTAAGCAGTCAACGGTTTGTACCGAGTAAGCACAACTACTCAGACTAATTCTTAACATGGCATTATTTAGACGTTTCTCCTGTCTTTTTCTGGTTTTCAAAGGCTGTTATTTAAAGACAAAATACTTGTTGACAAGAAGTGCTTCTTTCTACTTGTTAAAGATCAGGTGAATTAGATAGATTTATTTAGTTGCAATGGGCTGAGCCCGATGGCAACATACATTTAATTCCAATAAAGGAATGTAAATTAAAAAAATTAATACTACTATTAATATTGAATATACAAATTAGTTAGCACGAATTTTAAGCTTAAATCTATTAAGTCAAACCATGTCCCTAATTGGGTCCCTAAATGATTTTACACGCCGCTTCGGAAAAGCCGCTAGTAGACTTGCAGGTAAACCATTCCAGTAATTTACGGTCCTACTTACGAATGAGTATTTATCTACGTCCGTTCGTTGTCTTTTCTGATTAATTTTTAATGAGTGATCATTTCTCGCTACATAAGTCGGTAAATGAATACGAGTTTTGATATGACTCCAGGCCGGTTCGTCTGTATACGCTTTGTACAGTGCACAAAGCCTGGTCCTCTTTCTTCTAATTGCTGGCGCCTCCAGGTTACCAGTGTCTCTGTAATTAGCTAGTCGTGTGTCAAGACGACGCCCATATTGTAGAGGTGATAGACAGGAGTTCACTTCTTCTCCTTTTTATGTTGAAACAAGTTGGTAGTGTGAAAACAATTCTGAAAATATTGGCGTTAGGAAATGTATTGCTGTTAGTACGTCAAGAAACACTTCCTTAAAATGTAATAGACAATAAGTATATCATGTGATAAAAAGATGTTGTAGTCTCCATATCCCGTTCGTATGAATATAATTACTGTTCTTAACAACGATAGTAACGTTTCGCCAGGCGACTTGGAGGGGAAGTTCCTCCTCAGACGACAATACTCCCCTTCCCCTTCTTCCTTACCTACTGTGTAAACAAGCCATGTACAATCTCACGAACTGTACGAGCGTAACGTTTTGAGATGAAAGGATGAATGATATATAGTGTGGCATGATTGTTGCCACATTGGCGTACTTTGTATGTTTGCAACTTGTCACCGACGTTTGAGCCAGACAGAAAGCGGGATGTGGTTGTTTTAAAGAGCGTGGGGATCAGTGACGAACGGTTGGAGAATCGGGGGCTGAGTCCCGAGAACAGTTATCGAAAAATCGATGGTTTAAGAACACAGGGCAGATTAAGTGTTTTGTAATGATTCAATAGTTCAATTGAACCACGCCTGAGGAAGTGTAATTGTCTCATTCTTAATTATGAACTATCTTTTGGAATTTTTTCATAATATAAAATTACGTGGCACCGTGAATTTTGAAAGTATAGTTATCGCTGAGCGAGGACGAGCAGTAACGTACGAGAGCGATCTCGAAAGCGAGAGAATATATTTATTAATATGGATTGGTGGGAAAAGAAGGCATTGGGAAGTAACAAGGTAAAAAAATGACTCCAGCATGCCGCGTCTTAGGGGAGAGGTACGTGCTATTTATAAAGGCCCCAAGATGAAACATCGAGAATCGTATAAGAAACTCTACTCACCCGCCAATATTGCACCAATGTGGTGCTATTTAATTGGAAGTAATTATTTGTCTAAAGCCCGTGGCCTATGAAAAGGTCAAAAAAGACGTGAACTAATAGTTGGAAATGAAGCAGAGGTCAGTCTGGGATGAGATCTGGAAACGAAACGAACTGTTTGAATTAGCGAAAAATAGAATTGAATGTCACTCTCCAATTGAAAGTAAGGTATTTTAAGACTAAAATGAGAATTTGAAACAGTCTTTTGTTTAGAATTCAAATAGAAAGGGTGACGGGAGTTTCAGTTTCCTGGGAGAAACTGCAAATGGTGATTCGACATCTCAAATCAGAAGACAATAGCGAAGCCGTTTGCCTGTCTCGTCTTGGAAGCGAGATTGAAGAGCATCAAATGTACGTATCCCTGAGCCAGAGGCGGTGCAACATGACGGGGGGCGCCTAAACCATCGGCTTCGCAATTACTTTAAAACTACTCGAAATTTCATCTACTCTAATCACTGCAAGGGAAATAGCATCTCAGGCAGATATAAAACCAATTTTAAGCCAGTACGATCTCATCTCGAAGAAAGAAACGATTATTTGAGTACGAAGTCGAAGATGAGACACCAACTAGTTCGGGTGAATTATTTCAAATGAACGTTTTTTAGTCTATGATTGATGCAACTGAGAATACTTTGATTACTCGGTTTAGATAACTACCAAAATTCAATTATACGTGATAATTTATGAAAAGCCCATATTGGAAAAATCCTGTCTTAGAAATTTTTTCATAGTAAATGATATTGCTCAAACATTAAATTATTCCGATTTAATAATAAATTATAATTGAAAAAGATAGAAAGGTCATCTAGTTTTTTTATAAAATTAGTTGTCCTTTTATTAACTTTTCAAACGGATTATTGTCTGTAGGATAACTGTTTAACTAAATGGTGTCAAACATATCAAGAAGTTATTATTTCTTATTTGTATAATTTTTCACTTCAGATATAACTATAGATATTTATCCCGTTTTATAAATGATGAGACTTACATTTCCTTTACTCGGAATGTAAACTATGTGGAGCATTATCTCGGGTAAGCAACTGCATAAAATAAATACTATAATTTCGTAAATGAAGAAGCGCCACGTTGAGACTTCACGGCACACAAATATTTTGCTAGAGCTGCCATTTCCCTGAGCAAACAAAGCTTTCTCTTATACTGCCCGCAATTCTATCCCTAAGATTGGACAATATAATGCTGTGTAAGCTAAGTCATTTAGTAATATTACATTGGAATCTCGTGCAAGTTTTCTGTTAAAAGTAATAACTTCAAGTATATGTTATCTTTAAGTTAATTTCTTTACATTTAATTAGTGATGGTGTTACATATAATGTTCTTTACGAACTCTACTCATATTTTCAGTGAAGTATGTTCAGTGTTAAAGAAGAACAAAATTCTAGACTGAGGAAGCGGAAATGCTCCAATTGAAGCTCAGTGAAGCGTATTGTTAATTTTTGAAGAAAGACATGAATGGAAAAATGTCAACCGGACCATAGAACCGAACCCAGGACCTCGCGATATCCAGCCGCGTTCTCTACCAACTCAGCTAATCCGAATGGACGTCCAAGGACCGATTCGACATCTGTCCCCCCCTCGTAAACCTAAGCTAGGCTCGTTGACTAATTCACTAATCACAATCTTCACATCCTAAAGAATTAGGAAATTCGTGAAGAACGGACATGCGTGAATTGATCACAGGTTCATTGAATTCTAGACTAAGAAAGTGGAAATGCTTCAATTGAAGCTCAGTAAAGCATATAGCTAATTTTTAGAAGAAAGACATGAATGGAAAAATGTTAGGTTCGGAAGGGCGTGAGATTAGTACCCAATTCCCGACCTACCTGATGCAGGTTTCCTAAGGTTTTCTCTCCATCTCTTTAGGTGAAACACCGGGTAGGATCCTTAAACTATAGCACGGAGGCCCTAGTAAATCCTTGGCTACCTTGCTCTACCTTCCACATCCCCGCTTTTCAATTCCCTTCCTATGTTATTAAAGGGGAGTTGCCTGTTTCAGGATCACCCTCTTGTAGCCTGTTTACCAAAAAAAAAGATCATTGGCGCCAGTGAGCCGGAGTTTGCATCCTCTCTAATTGGTTGTCACAACAAACAAATTTGTTTAGATCTCGCAGTTTATTTATTGAAGTGTGAGAAGACAGTGCTAAGCTGTCTCAAAATGCAATTTGATCCTGCAGCATATTCCCATCAGCAATCTCGACACGAGTTCCGCGTAATTAACTGGTCGAAAACGGCATACATATTCAACAGTGCGTTTCGGTGGCTTGAAACGGCCGCCGTAGCCAAGTCTGGCGGTTGACGCATGAACCGGTAGATCCAGTAGTTCGGACTGAATGCATTTCCATCTTCAGCGCGATTTATGCTTTATGTTTATTGGCAGCAATCTCTGAACGCTGTAATTACAGGAAGGAGCGCGATTTAGGAGGCCTAATGGGACCCATTACCGTCTTTCCTTCATTCAGACATCAGCAGGAACCGCTCTCAGGGGTCCGATAACTCACAATCAATCGAATCTTAATACCGCTCGCTAAGCTTCTATTAGCATTACTCGTCTGCCGTAAACATATTGTGAAGACCATAAAGCAGGGGAACCTTCCAATTGCTCCACAGGATGCCGCACCGCCTTCTGCAGAACCGCGGGGTTCTCCTGCTCGTTTACGGACCGGGATTGCTCTCATAGTAACGGAAAGTAAATTTTATCACTTATAATGAAATGTTCTGGTGAAAAAAATTAATTTGAAGCTGCGATAAGAAAGCCCTTCGCAGTTAAATGGTCATTATTTTGATTCCTCGGAAGTCTAAGCATCTCTGTGTTTCATCTTTCCCAACTAGGAAAAATAATCTCATTTAAGCAACAGTATTTTATTCTTATCAAAACACACAATTTTAAATTTATTTTTTAATCGCGCCAACAGTTAAGGTCATTAGCAACTACTTTACCAATTAGGAGATCTTATCTTTCTGAATTTAATTAAGTATGTTTGGTGTTAAACTAGAACAAAATTTTAAATACAAGCACGAAGAAATAATGAATGCTATAGGTAATATCCAGTATAAACTGAGACTGTTCAGGATCATCGGTGTCTGTACATGAATGGAAGTCGTCTACGTGCTCTAAACCAATCAGTGAATAATCTATACCAATAAATAAAATTGAAGTGTATCTATCTGACTGTCAGTCCGTATGTTTTTCTGAAATAGGCTCCGAAACGGTTCAACAAATTTGAAAGAAAATTTGAGGGTTTAAAAAATATGATTTAATTTAAATATTCGTACGCATTTAATTTTGATTTAATGCAGAAGATGTTAATATAAAATGAATATAAATAAAAATAATAATTCTATCGCAAGATTTCTTGGAATTGCCACGGCGTGAAAACCAACTGCGAGTTATAAGTCCTGTTACGCGTTCCTACAACCTTCACCCCACTTACTATTTATTGTTGCAGCAGGCTGAGAAAATAATAACTTTTAGGATCGTCAATACGATGTATACATAAATTGATAAATTGGTTTTACATCTCGTGCCAAGTAAATTTTAAATCTTAGTATTTGCTAATATGAAAATAAAAAGGTAACTATGGCGTTTGGTGTCGAAACCGAAGTAATGCGAGTCGCTGTGTTACATTATGACCTCTAATATTCTATTTAAGTAAAAATGTAAGCATTAAGTGGGGGGGAAACTTTTGTTCTGTTAAAATACTGAAAATGTATTTATTACTACTATTGTACTGGGGGTATTTTGGACACTCTGGGAGTTTATTTGAGGTTCATATTGTGACATTTTCAGTGCCGGTTTAGTTATGTGTTAACAAGGAATTGAGTAATGTACCGGGATAATTTAAAAATTACCCGTGCAACGCCGGGTTCCCAGCTAGTTAAAAAACAAATATAATACAAGAGACTATGAATGACAAGCACTTAAGGGACGCTCACAAGCCCTACGACTATTGTTTAATTTTCAAGAGTGTATCAGGCATAGGTAATAATTACTACGCTATCCTCCTTTGAGAATAATGAGATTTTATTCTTCTCCCTACGCCAGAAAGCTCCTAACGAAGTAGGATAAATCACAGTCACATCCTGCTGTGAGCCAATCACAGCAGCTGCTCAGGATAAAATCGCCAATAACTTCTTGAGAACAAGAACAGTCAGCTTCTCGCGGTTAAGAATATCGATTATTTTTGACGTTTCTCTGTGAGAGTATAATTCGCTTTATATAACATTCAATGTATTATTATTAGTCTAATTACGGGATGCAATGAAATAATGGTGTATTGGATTTTACGTGAGAAACTCTTTTACCGGATACAGACTTCTTCTTAGATATTACATTCATTCGGTCTATAGTTTAAAGTAAAGTAACTACAAATATATGAACAATTGAAGAAAATTAAGAATGATAGTTGTTGATGGGAGAGTTCGCAGTGTTTTAGTAACATCTTAACAATTTCTGCGAGGTTAGAGCAATGAATTTGAGAGTCTGCGGAAGTATATCAGGTTGCGAGACAACGACGAGTTAGTCAGAGAATAAAGAGATGGAATATTAAATGAACTAAATTAATTTTAATGAAAAAATGCTGTTTTTAGAACTTACTTGCGAAATACGTGGCTGGGAAGTTAAGTTGGAGAGTGAGAACATTGCAAATTGGTAGGCGAGGAAGAAGTATCACTTATAAATCGAAGTCCAGGAAGAAGCACTAACAAGTGAAGACTCGCGTAGAGTTGAAGGCAACTATTATTTTAACAAGGAAGCTCCGATGAACCCCGTTCTAAGACGGCGGAAGGATATTTCATTCTCTGAGCAAGAATATGTAACAAACTTTATTACTAAATCAGTTCTTCAACCTCTAAACAATTAATTTACACATGATATAACCTGATACACCGGCGAACTATGTTACGAAAGTAACCATCCAAATTTGTATGTTAACCTTTACGTGAAATTTTCTGAAGGAACGCACGTTCAAAATATTAATCCGCCTTCATATAACATGGATTAATCAGAGTTCCACCAGTGACTATGGTCGATGTCTTCAACGCTTCTAAAATTCATCAGTTGTAAGTCCTTATAGCTAGACTCGAATCCAGGTGGTCAATGCCTTGAGGAAAATATTTCAGGGCAAGCTAATACAATTTCCCTATGGAATGTACAAAATAATTAAATCCATTTTAAAGCGTTATTTGTTTCGAACTTCCGTTTGCAATGCTTTGAAACGATTTGAGCGTGAAAATATTACATAAATGTTATTAATTACCAACACGTTGCATGTGCCAATAATAGTTGCAGTTCTACTTTATTCATTTTCACAAGTAAATGCTGATGGAAGCTTAAAACTCGTCTGCATAATTTTAAGATTTTGTTCATTAAATTAACAAACTACTACATGGACATTTAAGTGTTACATAATTTTGTAATATGTAATTAATGTTTTTTAACTTGGTAGTCGCGAATGACCTTGTCGTTTATGCGACTTAAAGAAGTAAATTATGTGAGTTTAACAATAAAATATTACATCAAGTGTAATAAAGAGATAAATATTTTTAATAAAATATAAGTTTATTATGAAAATTATAAGAAATTAATAATTTATTCATTCTCTTCTTGCCTCTCTTGGTTAAAAATGTAGACGCTTTCACCTTCTCATTCCAGTTTTTAAGTGTGTGTACATTTTATGATCAGCGCTGTATATAAGTGTATATATATATATATATATGGTTCATACGTTTCATAGACAATGGCCTACCTAATCCTAGGGTAAAATTTACTTCCATCTGAGGTTGCTTCTTACACCAGAATATTAATCAGGCGGCATTGAGCTATTTCGGAGTACGATGTTTTTATTTATACAGACCCAAACTTTCTTTACCCACTTTCCCCATTTCAAACTGAAAAGTTCCCAGGTCCTAATTTTTAAAAGTTTTTTCTCAAACATCCAATAAAAGAATCTCTAGTATGATTTAGTCAATTGATTATTTTTGCTGAAGACCTCTGGTTTCATCACACACATTACTTCTTCAGTTTGTCCAAAACCACGGTCACTAGATAGAAATGTGTGGAAACTTGTGTACCGCTTATCAGAATAACCTTTGACATATAGGTCATATTTATGTAGGGCTGATCAAAAAAATGTATACACACTTTAATAAAGTGCAGCTTATATACTTTCATCGGTATTACAATGACTCAAAGTGAAGAATTCCAATACGTGTTCAAACTGCAAACCGCCCATCTCAATATTGTGATTTCCAAGTGTATGATTTCTATAATAAGCTGTAAAGCGTGTATACATTTTTTTGATCAGCCCTGTATATTTAAATATGTTATTAATTTTAAAACCTTATTTTATTCGATCTTCCGGTATATTTTTTCTGCTAATAAATAGAAACGCTTCAAGAAAAGGAAAATCTTAAGCAAATATTAGCCTTGCTGAGCAAACAATAAACATATTAATATAAATACTAATCTTTTAAAGATGTCAGAACAGCTCAGACATCTAATGCATCTTTTAGTGGTTTCATAACGTTTTATGATTTTTTAATTGTAAAACACAGCGAAATATATAATTTGGCTGTACAAAATCGAAGCCAGACGGCCCGGGAAAAATTGAAGAAGGTTACAGACTGGATGATAAAACCTAGACAGTTTGCAACCGGACTGTTTTTTATAAAGACTTTGAGACTCAACGACATCTGTGTGTGAGCAGACGTGGTGTTTTCCCCAAAACATCGGTGGAGTGGGGTGAATGGTTCCTCCCAAAGACAAAAGATAAATACTTTGGATTGGAGAGGATCAGGTCCGCGCCACCGAAGGAAATAAAAATATGGAGTGTGGAAAATTTGTCAAAAACGGTGGGAAATTCTTGGAAAAAGTTTGAAAGTAATAGATTGGAGATAGCACATGGTTATGAGCATTTGGATAATGGTGATTGACAGAGAGTGGTCTTGAAATGGTGATTCTGGTTGGAATGCTTGCTCTTGTCCGTGGCAGAAAAGAAGAAGACTAATGAGGACGGTGTTTATTGGTCACCAGGGAAATAAGGGATTCGGTTGGAACCGATACGTCATCTATACCCGTTCGACGAGTTCCAGGCTAAGCTGAAAAACGGAAATACTCTGTAACGTTTTCCGATTTCCTCGTACTGCCAATTCCGCGTAGGATTTGTCTGTATATCTGTGTCTACAAGAAGACCCGCAAAGGCGGCTCTATAATATCATGTGTGTAAATGTGAATTGGTGGGAAATTTAATGTCTGTAAATAGGTTATATAGTATTTATTGCTAATTATATAAAAAATACCAGCTTTGTAAATTAAAATTAATTCAATGATTGTATATTGTAAATTAATAAATCTTAATTTAATAGATACACATTCTTACATAATAATTCTTTATTTTAAACACTAAAATCCCCCATATCCTCTTCAATTTAGTTCAGTTGTGTGTCACTTGGTGAAGAACTGGAGAGTGGAACGTATACCATTTAAGTTAAATAAATCAATTTCAACATTTTACAGGTGGAAAAATTAATATTTATTCCTCGACGATCAGTTTTCAAGTTCCTCACTCACCAGCTACCCTTCTTGACACGTTCTTCGCATCTAATATTTCTTCTCGCTAGACCCTGGACCGCGAATTCTTTCCTAGGTTCATGAATTTACATTATTGACACTGATAGGCGGTTTATACCACCATCGGGTTTACCAGCGAAACACAATTTTGTCGCTTTCCCAGAAAATATTTCCGAGATAAAATGTCAGAGCATTGAATACATTTTGCTAAAGAAATATTTACCCCTTCCACTACCAATGCTACTGGAAGTACATACATTTCACTTACAGGAGCCGTTACGAAACATTTTGTTGCAAACTTCCTGTTACGGAAACTTATTTGAGACTATAGCCGGCTAAAATTTCTCTGGGGGATTGTTATTATATAATTGCTAGGGTTGAACTGCAAAACAGCAACAATTTATGGAGCAGAAATTTCTGTATAATTGTCGCTTGTAGGTTATTCACGCCGACGATTTGCGACTAAATGCGAATGGCTTTCGGCGTGTGGAATAATTTTCTGCAATGGGACTTGTATACATGGTATGTAGTTAATTCATAGTTACTGTGCATATATTTTTTAAAATGAAAATCCGAAACCTGTTTATGTTTTATTCAATAAGCTGCGAGTGCGAGTTTTTACCCCGGCCATAATTAACGTAACGGCCGAGTGTCGAAGAAGTGGCATGTTATGGAAGTGGACACTAATTGCGTGTTTTACATTGAGCAGGCGAGCAGACCACAGCTTTTGTGAGCCCCGAGTGTACATCGCGTGTTGCCCACATTTCCTCCAGCCCTCATAGCAAACGGAACAAACTAGCCGAGAATGCAAGCAAGCAAGTTACGGTCGAAAATATCGACCAAACACCCTGTTCCCTCCCCCGCTAACATCGTTGAGAATTGCCGCCATTCTGTCACTTAACACAGCACCAAGGCTGGTCTGTAGAGCAAGACCATCGTCTACCAAATTATGCCGTTTAGTAGGCAAGATTCGTGGATCATAGAGCAAAAACAGGATATCAATAGTTTTTATTAAATCACAGAATTTACCGTTGGGAATGTTTTACATAGAGGTCATTTAAAAGAGAAATTAATAATAATTTAACAATTAATTTCATCAGTATTATGGCAACAAAACAAAATTATATCGAAACATGCCCACCTTTACAATAATAATTTAGATTGGTGAAATATTTAAATTCTGAGTGAAATAAAATTTGCGAGTTCTGTAATAGCCCTATAACAATCAAATATATATTAGAAAGCAATTCAACACAAGTCCACATAAATAGAAGACTAGTCAACAATAACCTAAATGTTCTTACTCAACAATACAAGAAAATTCATTAAAGGCCTAAAGCTCCGTAACAAATTACGACAACCAATTAAATCAGTCAGTGCAAGGTTCATGTGACTTAAATGAAAATTATTTCTGACGATTTATAACATAAATGTTATATATATAGACATAATTACCAAAACGCAGCAAACAAAGTTTTTTATGTTGATCCAACAAAGTTTCGTGCACAATTTTGAGACTTTTCACGTAAAGACATACGCAATCAAACTTCGTCTTATATTAACTAGAGACAAAAATTATAATTTTATATTGACAATACTTAGCTTAAATATAAAGTGTTTCGTTTATAATTAAATTATTAAAATATAAATATTGCATGCATATATTTTGAACGGATGGATTTGTTTGCGAAGTAAATATTTGAGGTCCAAAAAGTTATTCCGTCCAGTGATTGTTACGGCCGAAATGTGATTCTTATTACTATAACGATAAAATTTAAATAAATAAATAATGATAGTAATTAAAACTATGTGAATTTGTCGCTAGTTAAATTATTTATTTATTTTGAAAAACAGACGTTAAGTGTATGTCATTCTTATATTAGAGAAATCATAGAAAAGTAACGCTGATATTGCCACCAATAATTTGATTTGGAGTGCAGCAATCAGAACACGTTGCCGAACAATCGCTCTTTATTCCACAGATTTTAGCGTAAACGGAGTCAATTCACGATGGCATTAGTGTACTTCCCTACTTTTGATCTTCCTCTTCCTCCATGATCTGTAAACCCCAAGTATCTTCTAATTTTAATCGTATTTCAACGGTGATAAGATATAAACGCGATAATATATACATAAATTTAATGAACTTAGTAATTTCCTGCCAATAGTATGCTTCTAGTTGCTGACGTAACTGTTACTAAAATGATTTGCAGAAACGTTGTTCGAGGCATCTGCATACCTTCGTAGAACACAGCATGTCTACTTGCAAAACAAATGTGTTCTCAAAATGAATGTAGATTAAGTATGAAGTAAGAGTGTCAGCATTAGGGTCGATTGAAATTATGGAAGAGAGGGACAATAAAGCAGGGGAATGTTTTGTAGTGCGTGGCGGTCAGGCACCTCGTAAACACGCGCTCACGTGATGGCGGCCGGCGTTAGTTAACTGGGAGCCAGCTCCACAGGAGCCGACAAGATTCCCGCAGAGAAGACCGAATCAAAGATGCCTGCTCAACAGTTAATGAAGCCATTAATATGTACGCTCTCTAATTTAAACTAATTGCCCTTTTATCACGTTCCGTTTTGTTGCTCTTCCTTCGATACACAGCCACAACGCGATCCCTTTCCTGACTAAATACAGGCTCGCGGACGGCTGTTAACGATCTAAGTGCACTTATTTGCATATTCGGGCCAAGCCAGCTTGATCACCCTCGTGAAGTCGGCAGCATTCTCATGCGATGCTTTATACTTAACGGGCAAAAATTTCGTTTCAAAAAATTAATTAGTCGAACGTCTTGGTTCGTTGTTTTAGCATACAAACTCAAAAATAGCTTCAGGGCGTTTTTTTCCAAAAGTACACTATTTTTAAAGTTAATTTTATGCAACACACAAGACGTTGTAAAAAAGGAGGTCATTTAATTATTAACAAATTTAAATTACGATTTTAAAATTATTTATTTAATTATATATTTAAACATAATTTCCATGGTGGATCCTGCGCTATCAATATTACAAACAAATGTATTACTTAAAGGGGAAATTAAATACTGGATTAACAACGGCTTAATGAACGTAGACTTTCCCGGTGAATAATTCGGATGAAATCTTCACGGTTAACCAACCGGGTCAGGCTGCAGAGTGTTATTCGACACTCGGAAAATGGAGATTTCGCACCGACGGACGACGAGGAAAACCAGTCTTCCGTCTCGGCGAGGTCGTTCACGTCTCAGCAGAATTTTAGCCGGGATATCGAATTTTCGTTGTGCAGGGTTTTTGTTTGCTTTCTACTAAATATTTAAAGCGTCTTCTTCTCTCTTATTTAATGCATCTTCCTTACAACACTGCAACTTCTCTCCTCTCCTGACCTTCAGTTCCTTCCCTTCTGTCCCACTTCCTTTCCCTACTAACATCAGAATCACACTCCCTGCATCTTCCTCTTAACACCCGGGGAACACTGCTCCTTCTCTCCTCTCCTACTTCCTCTTCCTCTCAATTTCAAACTCAAAATAGTATTTCACCGCCTTTTCACATCGCAGCCAATATCTCATTTCCCATTCTCCACCGCAGATGATATGTCTTCACCAATCGTCATTAATTTTTCGCCAAGTGCGGGATTTGCACGTACGTGGTTAGGGGTAAATCTTGAAAACTTACATGGGTACGTGACCTGGTGGACAAACATCTTTAATCCCCTGCATCTAGCTAGCATGTACGTATCTTAGCGACAGTCTGTCGCCTTTCTAATCCTGAATTTTCCGCATCTTATCTGCCTGTCTCAGTATATTCTTATTTATTACCTTTTCTGAAGTAAATTCGTCCTAAAATACGAATTGAATTGGGGGAGATGTCCTGCTGCGTTACAACGTACATTTTCGTTACCTATTCAGCTCGTATTTGACAGCTTCTTGGTATCTTCAGCGTGAGATGACTTCTCGCACCGTCATTGGGCAACGTTGGCAATCTTATGATGAAGTATTGAAGCTGAAATTAATTCTCTTGAATCAAGACATCGCAGATTATAAATAATATCTCCTCTCGACAGACAACAGAATGCTAAGAAAATTAGAGACATGTCTACATGACCTATTTAATTCTGACTAAATTTCCTCTTTTATTGACTTAATTTTAATAAAAGTGTGATACCAAAATTTTTTATTATAATTATGTTACAAAACAGGATCGAAACGTCGTTTGTAATTGTGGTTTAGTATTTAATTAATTTGTTATCTGTTGAAGGTATTAATTTATACAGAGGCGTAGTGTGGCGAAGGCAGTGAGGAAGATCCACCCTTAGCGGCACATTTTGGGGTGGCTAATTTTTGCAATAAATAATAATAAGTCGTATTCTGAGCTAAAAATTTAAACACTTAACAATCCACAATAAAATATTCACCGAAAAGTTGATCAATATTTTTGTAAATTTTAGAGACTTTTAGATTTAAACTAAGGGTGCAGTTCATTTGGTCGCAGCTCCGGGCGGCTGAAACTCACTGAACTGATAAAATGGTCATATATTATATGATAACCATTAAGTAGCCTAGAAAACCAGAATTGTAGTGATTAACACCCCTGACTTTCGTTAGATAATTCGTTTTTATTAATTACTGAACTTGTCCTTGAATACATTAAAGCACATACTTTCCCCGGCCCGAATGAGGCTTTTTGTGTTGATTCCTCAGAAGTATTTAAATACTTTTGTACTATGGGTAACAGCTATTTTTGAACTTCCACCTGTGATCTAGATAGAAGTTTCTAAAATTTTCGGGTCGTTAACTTCGTTGTTTTCATGTGTGTCGATGGAAGTGCAGCTCAGTCCTAGATAAATGATTTTGACAGCCAGTTTCAACTGGAAATGAGAATCTACGGACGATTTCGTTGACGTCGGAATTGACGGATTATAACGATGACAGCAAAAGTGAGTAGTGAGTCAATGCACTCCTTGCTTGAGCTAATCATGATCCCTCTTGGCGTAGAACCTGAAATAAGTGCTTGTGGAGCTCAAGGTAGTCTGGCTGCGATGTGTTGGCAACGCCGATCGCGTGCAGCTGCGGTTATTCCCCGTGTCACTAGCGACTCTCGTGGCTGCAGATAAGATCTCTACTTAATTAAACCGCTAATACAACTAGCACTAATCGAATTTAACTCCCATGAACACCGGGGGGCGCAGTTGTATGAAGGTTTCGTGAAGGCCGATTGGTTAGGAAATGAGCTCCACTGGAACACAAAAGCCAAGGTTTCCATTCGTCTTCGGCCGCGGCGCATATTCTTGGAAAGCATCCATCATTACTCTCATCTACCGCAAAGAAAAAGCCGCCGACCTTACTTTATGCTCTGTTGAAACTGTGAATACTAGCAGGCAACAATTTAACAGGTAGATGTCTTCATCAAGCAGTTACGAACATTATAAAAAAAGGTATTTATTTTTTACTGGCGAATCTTCTCCAAATATTAGAACCATTCTAAAAAACGTTCAATTGAATGGATACATTGAGCCATAAAAACTTGTTCTTACAGGTATCGTAAAATGTTCAACTAACCCAACGGTTAAACTAATCGATAGTCAAACCACGAAAATAATTTGTAGTATTTTTCCCCCCACAAGTTCTTTAGACATCCCACCAACGTCATTTAGTTAATATTAAAATTCCATCAAGTCATGTGACACAAAATTGTAACAATAATTTATTTTCGAAATCAGCGCAGTCGGAAAGACGACAGAAATCGCTCACAGCATAGATGATGGTGTTACATAGAATGATGACGGCCGACCCGGTGGATGTATTCGGTTGCCCATGGTTGGTATTTGTCGTCGTTTTCGAAGATAGCGGCACCTTTGCCAAGCATTCGACCATGAAATGGAGTCAGTTCGCCCTGCCGTCCTGTGGATCGAGGAGTGTTTGGCCAAAACTACTTAAATTCACGGATCAATGATCAATACCTGCAATTTGTTACTGAACGACTCGAGTGTGCAAGCGAAACTTGGTCCAAATTCTAAACATACAATGTTTTATACATCAACGTAATACTCAGCAGGTTCTATTGGCATGTTGAAATAATAACTTCCTCCTCTAAATCGAAATTAAAAATGGTAACAGGCATTTTGGTTACAATGCTTGTGCGATAGCACATTAAAAATCTTATGGGTCTATATCTCATGAATAATAATAATTTAGCATCGCACCTGATGAGGCTCAAATGAAAGGGACGACACGACGGACTATTTTCAGTACTAAATTGCTATAGTTAAATTAAATTTTAATTATGACTAATTACAATAATTTAAATAAAATCAAATTAATAGAACTACTAATTTTAAGAATTGTCATAATTTCAAAAGTTTGATTGGATATTCCTGATGGCCACACGCATTCTTCTAGTGTTACATATCAAGTATAGTAACCATTTTATATACAGGCTGGGTGATTATGCTAATATATCACATTCTACTTTTCATTAACTCTTCATTTTATAAATACTACTTTCCTTCTCATTTTAACATAAAAAATCCTAACCTCCTGAATCTACACACAACCATATGATAGGACCTTTTATTCGAAAACAGTGATTCATTTCTCATACAAAAACAATAAAACACTAAAAATTCATTTTTCCTGCGTCGGGAAACAAAACATTGCGCAACATGAAGGCCAAACGTGTCGGGTTAGCAACGCAGTGACAAAAACTACCGCCAGACGCTCTAGCGTCGACCGCGAAATTGAACATTTGTAACTTTGTTTACCTTAGAAAACGTTCTTTTTAAGCTAGTAGCTTGTGGCTGAACTAATAAACCGTAAGTTAATCTTGCATACGTAGTGGGCGACATTTTTCAAATAAAATGACGGAAGCAGAGGATAAGAGGAACAAATACATTTCAACCCAACAATGTTTTATTATTTTTTATTATGTGAACTTCGCAATTGTCTTTCTCCTAGACTTACTACTATTATGATGGTCACATATCTACATTTTTTCGCAACAATGACAGTAATAATTTTAATAGCAAATACAGACGAACTAAGCATGTATAATTGTTAAAAATTATATACTTAGGTTATATATTTCAGTCTTAGTAAATTAATTTAAAAAGAAAATATGTTGAAATTATTCTACCATTACAAATTTGAAGTGAAATGTTTAATTTTATGCACCTGTTGTGTAACAAACTTAATTCTTTCCGCATTTTGATTCAGAAGTACGCCATATTGTGATATTTTAACTTTCGACAAACAATTTTATAACTTACATCTCAAGAAAGATAATGCGTAATTAAGATCCGGAAAGGAATCAGCACAACCGAGTTGCACAACACATTTATTCGATGGGAAAACAAAAGATTGTTTTTGACCTTAAATATACCATTTATAAATTGACCTTTAAATGCGAACATTACCGAGAAGTTGTCCTGCAATTATTTTCTTACTGCGCGTGGTTGGAGATACAATACAAGCTGCACACATTGATTAGCTGCCATAATTAACCAACGTGATGAAGCGAAAAGCAAGGTAAGATGGACCTTCCTGCGTAGTACAAAGTACAACAGAGGCGCTTGGATGAGCACTAAGAATCTATAATTAAGCTTTACTTATCGGAAAGTTGGTAATAAATTACTGGAATGAACAATTAAGTAGGTGCCGAATGTTATACATTTCTTCATTCCAGATATGTTTATATTAATATACACAATTTACATGTTGTTAATGTTCTTCGCTGGATCACAAGTTTTCTTGCATTGTCGCAAATGAATGTAAATATTTGGGTCGAAGCAAATTTCATGAAAAGCACCATTTTCCCTTCAGTGAAGCTGCTTCATTTTAAAATATTCTGTTCCAGGAAGAAATTCTCTCCAAGATATCTTTCAAGATAAGATATGAGAATTAAGATATTTAAATAATTATTAGTTATCTGTTTCATGTGTTATTCCTATCTCCCTTAGAGGACAGTTTTCCACGAAAATTCTGTAAGGGTCAACAATTACATCAGTGCTGAGAGATCGCAACATTCACTTGTTAGTAACTGGATGTATCACGAAAAGACTGAAGTATTCATACCCTATCTGGACTAAGACTACGGATTGGCACGTAAAGGATCTCCCAATAAGTGCGTCAAAATTTTATATAGTCACTTTTGCATTTCTGTTTTTTTCTAATAACCATGCTTCTTCGAGATTGGTGATGTATCAAGCACGACCAACAACGACTTCTACTCCTATTAGGGCCTTGCCCTACCGGGTCGACTGCGGACTGACATCTTACATGACACATTCCGAATTTGGTCAGCATATCGATTCTCCAGCAGTCTTAATTCCAGTCTCTGTGACCGTGACGGCACAAAAATCCAAGCCCATACCTAGATTTGAACTGGGGACCTCTGTGTTGTAAGGCAGCGACGAACAGGAGGTCGGCTATCAACGACTATAAATAATAAAAAGTATTTTCAAATTGCGTTATCGGTGTGGCAAAGGTTTCGTACTTTCAGGCCACAGCTGGCATGTTTTCTTCCGACAGAATGGTGCCACTCGTTATGCTGCGCGGAAGGGTCGTGCGGGTCGCGCGATCTCCCCACCCACCCACACACTCCTCCCCCCCCCCCCTTTAGAAATTCTGTGAAATCGCAGGTAAATTATAATTCTCCCGTGAACGATCCGAGACACTTAACAGAACATCACACGCACCATTACCAATTTATCACGCCATGTGTGAATAAAAATGCAGACGAGGGAAATTCAATGATGCTATTTTACAGACACTTAAAAGAAAATTTACTTTTTATGCTATTTATAAGCATTTATTGTAATACTCTTACCTTTTTTAAAAAAAATGAGAACCATTCTGGATTTCGGAAAATGAGATCAGAGAAATAAATAAACGTTGTTACAAGTCAATAACGAATTACAACGAACACTTATTGCACGTAACAAGCACGTTTGAAATAAAGGAACTATAGAACTCATTGAAAGGAAAAATTCTCTTGACAGGGTTTTCTGTTCTCCGTAAGTTCCATAAAGTTTTGTAGTAGATTATTTAAAACCTTTCTAATGCTAAACGTGGATTTACAACACTAAAATACTATCGGGAAAAAATTACTTATAAAATACATTACAAGAACGGAAGGTCTTTTGGTTTTATAAATAAAATGATCACACAGCACGTTCAGAGTCGGATCTGAAAACTGAGATCATTGATCAAGTTAATGTAGGCCTGGTCGTTTTTTTCATCTTAGAACTAACCATGGTAGTCTTCGTCTTTCTTCTAATGGCTTAACTGCCCTCTTGAGGGCCTAGGCCTACCGAGGCAGCTGCGGACTGTCATCTGGCGTGACGCTCCGAATTTGGGGTGATACGTGGTCAGTGCATCAATTCACTAACCATGGTAGTAGTAGGGTAAAAATGTCGTGTGAATGAATTCCCTTCCCTGAAGTGAATGAAATTTATTCAAATAAACTTCAATACTAAAAGAATGGAGCAATTTCGACGTTATTTAAGAGCTTAAATAATTATTTTGGACCCCTGCCACTTGCATACAATCATATGTTACCGACTTGTCCTTTCCTGGGGAAGCCATTGTAAAATCAGCAGTTATTTTTCAGCCATAGCCTAGTCTAAAGGTAAGTACTATTTCTTCTATCATAATTTTAGAGGCCTATATTATAATATGAGGATGGAAGAATCTCGACCGGATCGGAAATCTACCCCGACTACTCCGCCTTCCTAGCGGGGAAGTCTGTGCGAGGATCTCCATAAATTGGAGTCCTGAGGCAATTTACTTAACAACCTTCTGCACTGCCTAATTTTAGGACATAAGCCAACAATAGATATTATGTGGGAGTTAACATCAGGTGCAATGATTTTAATTCAAGAGCAGAATGAACGATGCTCAGCCATGAAGGTTCTACAACTGAATACGAAGGAGTTGGAAAATTCTCGGTAATGTTCGATTTCCGGCACGGTCGGGATTGTTCCACCCACCAATTTCTTAGCCTTGATGGCTGAGCTTCATTGTAAGCATTTCTTGGATTATATTTTGTGCTAGGAAATAATAATGCTGTTAATACGTCCACGTTGTTTTGTTGTTCATTCCGTGGGTATTTTGTACTTAAATACGTTTTATGTTAAATGATGTCTAGTAAAATTCGTAGTGATAGAAAAGGCATTAGCAACAAAAGCGGTCTTAGGGATAAAGGAAATAAGTCTGTAAACGGGAATCTGAGACTCTGCAAAAGCTTAATAAAGTTAGTCTTTCTTCTTCTAAATTTCGTTCCCCGCCACCTGTACATGAATCTATTTCATGATAGTCCCAAGCAAAGGCGTGCTTGATGAAATGTAAATTAGGTGATGTCATGAATTTGGAATTGTAAGAGAGAGTGAGGTATGTAGAACGAGAGCCAGGCCCAACCCGGGGACCAGAGTGTTAAATGCTTGTGGGCCAGCTGCTGTGGGTGAGGTCTGAGGTCTTGAGGTGAGTACGAAGTATCTGCAGAGGGAGCGGCGAAGGAGACAGCCATTAATCACGGCGTTATTTGATTTGGCCGCTACTTGTGGCCGCTAATTGTCTTGGGGGCCGGAGAAATTGATTCGGTCCGAGCTGATTGCTCGCTCGCGGGACCTCATTTCGAGTCTGAGCGATGGTCTGCTCGGACGCGTCTGTCAGCCAGATTACCTCCCGGTAATTGTGTTCTAATGTTCAAGGTTAATAGCGATCTACTTCGGACGCTCATTTATCATATACGGGCCGGCTCCGGGCAGCGTTTACTATGTAAATCGAATAATTAAATCGTACATTCGGTAAGGCATATATTACAATCAATAATAACCGCCACATATCTGTTGATAGGAACCAGAGCTGACTTTACATTCGTTCTAATATTTATCGACATACTAGTGTAATATTCACGTATGTTTTAATCAATACCATTTTCACAGGAGATTGATGTTTAGTTCCAATTTCATTTAGCTTTTGCCTCAGATAAACACGACAAAATTACGTCTTCAGACTTTATTGTATTTCAGAAAAGTTAGAATATTCTCGGATATATCATATCATCTTTCGTGAATAGACTACAGATCCATTTAAATATCTTTCCTATTTCGTTTAGTTGATTGTGTGGTGTTGAATATCATTTGACCGATAATTTTATTCACGGAATATATACTTTTGTCATATTTCAAGTAGACTATTGTAGCGTTAGTAATTGTGGCCCATTTCCTGGGGAAGGTTGGTTCTTGTATAACCGGTTACGTACGGATCCCCATTCCACAAGATTCATATGAAACGTTCCACCAAGACATCATTTCTCACTACATCTCTTCAATATTTTCAGTTATAGGTCTAGCCTTTCTCTAAGGCCGACCTGTAGAACAAGGTTGTCGGTTGTTACTTAATTTTATATTAAATAAAAAAATATATTTTCAATTTTTTTTTTCATTCAAGAAAATAGTGGAGCACCTAGAGAAGGCAATGTTGTTATTTTAAACTAAATTGTTTAATACTATCTTGAAATATATTTTGATATATATAATACTGAATTAAAGTTAATTATTCATTAAACATATTACGTACAGAATTTTTTGAATAATTTTTTAAGACTATACAATTTTAACATGATAAATCTCTCCCTCTCCATGTCAACATTCTTCTTCTTTTACTGTGAATCTAATACGACTCGCTATTTCTCAAAATCTATATTGTTTGAAATGTTTCCTAACACAAAGTTTTAGTTTAAAGTGAAAACTATCAAAAAAATTCTGTTATGTAGCACTTTTTCTCGGTTTTGATTGTTAATCACATTGATTTATACTATAACGAGCGTAGTTGAAACTGTGAATTATATGCATTTATCAGTATGCATTGATGGTAAGAGCAGGCAACTAAGTAAAAACCAGACGCCAGCATGTCACGTCTTCCGAAAGCTTACGTGCTATTTACGTATCACAGAGGATTAGCGAGCCGCAGATGTCATTGACGAAGTCATGGAAGCTTGTAGGTTAAGGCTCGTGGACTCCGAAAGAAACTTCGAGAATCGTCTATGACACCACTCAGATGTTAAGTGGAAGTAATTGGTTGTCACAAAACCGTAACATACGAAAGGGTTCCAAGAGTTGTGATCTAGTAGTTGAGATCTGAACAGAGCTAACAAATCAGGAGGACAGTTTTCGAGGTAGTAATTTAAGTGGACTGAATTTATTTTTGAAAGCGGATAATCATAAGTGAAACATTTTAGAATTATTTTCGTTATCATTATAATATTTCAATTTTCATGACTATTTAATTGTATTATTTTATTGTTTCTTTTCCGTGTAATAATTGAAGACAAAAGGCCTTAGACGTCAGCATAGGATATTAAACTAGAAACGAAGTATGGAATATGATTCTTATTAAATCATGACCTTTAATGTGCTGCCTTTCGCTAATTCCGTGAATTCTAAAAAGTATCTTACACAACTTCAACTAACATTATTACAATTCAATTTACACATTAATTATGAAGGAAAAATTTACTGTATATTTTTATTTCATTCGTTAGATTATAATATAAAGTAACATTTTAATTCACTTTTATCATAACAAATAGACTTCTGTTTAAACCCATAAGCTGTGAATACGACCAAAACATCGATTTATACCGTAACTAATATCGTAGATTCACTGAGAGCGAAGAGACAAATAATTCTATCACGTCACGTAGTGTACTTAATTTGCAATACAACTTGAAATTGCTACACGAGAATGTGCCTCGATTTACACATCATTAGGATTTCATGTCTAACCAGGAAATGTTGAAATAAAGCAAGTATAATCACAAATCATAGAAATAAAATTATCATGGCCGCTTCATCAAAGATCTATGCATTCCTTATACAACAAACTACTCCTGTACAAAGCAGGAATCAAGCCAACGAGTACATGCGGCATGGAACTATGGGGTACAGCTGGGAAGTCCAACCAGGTGATACTAAGAAGATTTAACACAAGAAACACTGAGATACTCATGCAATGCGGAGTGGTTCGGAAAAATTCATACAAAGATCTGAAGATCTATGACAGAAATTATCACGCGTCGAAGTAAGTGACTCCAAACAAGACTGAGCAACCACCTAAATCAACAATCAGTGAAGATGTTGGACAATAGTGAACATGTGTATAGACTGAAGGGCAAACATATTCTCGATTTGCATAATAGTGACTCACGTCTTATACATAATTTACTAATTGTTCCAAGTAAATTAGCAATGGAGATGTAAACAAAAGAAAAAGTCGTAATTTATGTTATACTGTCAGTACAGATAAAGTTAAGGTATTTTGTCATTATGAAGTAATTTAGTTTTGGGAGTGTGATATTTGTATGATTTGTGGTCGTAGAAAGCTGGATGAGGCAGGGAGACCTGTGAGCACGTTGGTCCCCGAGGCTTAATGGCGTAATCCTCCAAAGTCGGTGCGTGTTTTTCCTCCTGGATGCTTTACGCTCGGCTTCCCCTGCAGGTGTGGCCAGAACAAGAGACCTCGACAGCTTTTTCGTTTCCACAGCGCCGTTGTTTGCCAAAGACGTTAATACATTGCCGTCTCGTTAGCAGGAAAAAAAAAGTTAGATCCTCAAATTGAATTCTTAGCGGCTTCCACTCTTTCAGTTTCATCAGTCAACTGGAAAGTTACGCGATTCCAGACAGTCTTCGGAGATCACAGGTGAATTTTTCTTTATGTAAACTGTCTCTCATTTACGTATTGTTGAAAGTATCAGCGTTATTGGTTATTTAATGTATTTTAAGAAATATCACATCACATATTCAATTGCATTTACAGAAAAAAATCGCAACACAACAATCCTCCTTTTGGTGTACCTCTAAATCACTACGAGTAACAGATATTTTCGTTTTGTAATGTGCGTTTTAAACTTTATTATTTATGTTAAAACTCCTGCTATATGCAGACTGAAAAAGTCCCGTTTCACGGGAGACAGTTATTCTTTCAGTGACTACATTAATTAGGTCGACGCTCCCGTACACAGCTTCAACTACGTAATTTTTAACAATATGTTTATAATTCGAACTCACTTGAGAAAATCTTCAAGTTTCCCGTATTCTTTGTTTATAATAAAACCTTTCCGGGTTTAAATTACCGGTTCGGCTCAATTTTGTATTTTAGTCTGGAACTTTGATCATTGCATTTACTGGACCCGAAATATTTGAAATTTCCTCTTATGTGGATTAATAATAAAATAGATTGCATTTAATTAACCTTTTGAATTTTTAAGTTGTACCTTGAAACAGATGCTTCATATAAATTACAACAATCCGAATTATACTTCAAACAATCCCATCTCCAGAATGATAAAATTGTAAACAACTTAAATATTGATATTTTCATATTAAATTACGTGCATTATTGAAAATAAGTGTTTATGAAATTGCCAAATGTGAATGAAGGCAAATTGTGTTGATATTTTAATTTACTTTCAAATTTAGTAATGTAATTTAGTATATTTTTATTGCTAAATATTGCTTAATAATGTTACATTCATATATGGAAAAATATTCGCCATTGACGAATAAGTAAATAAATGTTACCACTTAGCATTGGTAATACGTTAGAGAACATAAATTCTACGAATTCAGCATAATATTAATTTCCGGCCATGTGAAATTTTACTTTCTTAATGAGTTTATCAATTTGTATTGGTATATTTTCTTTACTTATAAATATGAAAAATGCAATACGCATAATCCATCATATATTGTTGACTAAATTACACCTGTTTACTTGTGGAATACCTGAAATATTTCCTGCTTCACCACACAAAAAGGAACTACAATAAGTTTAAATTCTGTATTTTGTACGCATACTATAATTTCCCCACCGTACTATTAATATGAGAATTATTTCATTACTAGCTAACACCCGCGAGTTCGTTCGCGCTGAAATAGTTTTTTTTTATTTTGCCCTAAAAACGAAACAGCATTTTGATAAAGTTGAAATTATTGGATATATTAAAAGTATGGTATCATCTATTTCTGATCGCTTCAGGGTAAATCTTATAACTCGCAGTTGGTTTTGAATGGGTCCCGCTATCTTACGTTTCGGAAACAATAAAAATAAGCAATTACTAACTATTAAAATTTACCTGACGTGACAAATAAAACCAATTTACGTATACTTCGTATCGACGATCTCAGACAGTTAGCTCTCTGCCAAAAATAGGTTAATAACGCCGCGAATCCTACTTTAACAAGAGTGCTTCGGAACAGATCAAGAGTCAAAGAAACCCGCATTCACTTTGGAGATTTTAATGTGCGTACAATACATGCATGCATATATGCATTAATATCTCCTACAATATATTGAAATGAAATATGCACGAATTTATAAGTTAAATCCCCTGCTTATAACCCCTCAAGTTTTCATTGAAATCCGTTGAGCCGTTTCGAAGCCTATTTTAGACAAACATACAGAGACAGACAGACACTTCAATTTTATTTATTGGTATAGATTCGTGTAATCCGTCAAATGGAACCTGTTGAACAGGATGATTATTCCGAAAAAATGAAATTATAGTATAAAGCAATTCATTAGATCTCAATTTCCGCTGCTAATTGAATCTTTTACTGAATTAACTCTGGTAATCTATTTAGAAAGTGGTCCGGGGTTCAAATCCTGGCATGGGCTTGGATTTTTATGCCGTCATGGTTTCGAAGACCGGGATTAAGACTGCTGGAGGATCGATAAGCTGACCACATGTCACTCCAAATTCGGAATGTGTCATGCAAGATGGCAGTCCGCAGTCGATTCGGTAGGCCCAGGCCCTCAATGGGCTGTAGAGCCATGGAGAAAGGAAAAAATCTATTTAGATGTTTAGCATATTCTGTGTTGTATATCGTCTTATATAAAACGAAACGACTTTTCACTAATATTTTTTTCCTCTAATTAGTTCCCCATATATTGTTTTTTTCCATGGCAGGAAATCCGGCCATCTGCAAATCAATTTATTTTCCAAGTTATTTCTTATAAAGGTACACAAATACGACTGAAGGATGTTTAAATTTGAGAAATATATACTTTTATTGAAATTAGCATAGATTAACGTGTTTCACCAAAAATGTAATAGAAAATGTAATTCGCAGTTTGAGAATGATAAGCGCTAATTATTGGTTTCCAATTTCCCATATTTACCTACAATTGGTAGGAAATAGCTCATTTTCCTTCAATGAATATTCATTTATAATCCTTAAGTATAATTAAAAGCATATATCAGAGCGTTGTGAAGTCTTAACCATTTTCCAAAATAAATTAAAAATTGACTGTTAATATTAAGTATAAATATACCTGTATCCGGGCTTCTGTGAGGCCAATCTTCATAGCAAGCTCCTCCCTGGAAAAATAAGCTACGTTAGTGCAAGGAAAAGTTGAATTTTACTAGACATAAAAATTACATATTTTGTGCAGTCGGAGAGGTCGGTCGTGTTTCTGCGTAACACAGAGTTAACTATATGTGAAGCGGGGGCGGAAGCGATGCCAGCAGAAACTCCTAGTGAGATGTTATTTCATCCGAGAGATTTTAATTATCTTAGCGTCAGAGCTACCGACCGCCTACAGGAATTGTCGGCTGACTGGATCATCGCTAAATTTTTCGGACCATAATTAAGGGTCGAAAATATTGAACAAGCTTAGCACGACGATTATTTAAAACGTTCAGAGCGAACCGGTCCGGCAAATTAAAGAGCGAGGGGCCGTCCCTGACGTCAAATCTACAGACAACTGTTTATTAGTCGCTGATAGGTAAAGAATCGGACACGCCTGTTGCGTAACGCGTTTCTGTCAATTACCGCGCATATTCGATTACTTGTTGCTTATATATTAACGTTCGCGAGCAAAAATTAACCGGCCGCCGTTAAGAAAGATTCCATGGGAGCGTGCCTCAGATACCGATCTTGCTGTGTACTACGTGATGAATGGGCGGATGTGTTGTGGGAGGTCCCGGGATCGCGCCCAGACACGCGTTCCTTCTTAACACTTGTCCACTATGTCTGTCCTGTCATCTTCTGACAATATTAATGTCAGGCAGTTTTATTCGTTACGCTTATATGACATCCATATCGTCAAGTTCACATCATACAGGGTGAGCTCAAAACATCAACATATACACTAGCATAATCATTTTTATGGTTATTACTATTATTTAATGGCTGGTAGCGAATCGGTAGCGCTCCGGAGTAAATAATCTGAATCTTTGGTCCGAAAGGGGTGCTATTCCTACGGATACAAAGTAATTGTGCTGTTTTTATTTTAGAATGTCACAGTAAAAGTGGCACGCCAGGATCTTTCCATGCTCGAGAGCTCAAATTTCTTACCGTGGTTTTCCATAAATATATATATATATATATATAAACAACGTACACATGTTTAAACAGTTTATTATAATAAATAATTAAAGTCTTGTTCTGAAAAAAAAGATTACACATAGTCCAAATAATTGGTCGCAGCTTCATATCGTTTCTTTTTAGCGGCAAGCGGAAACGGGACGTCTGAAGACTCCACTCTCGTTCGCCTCAGAAACTTGATTTCACATGCACCGGCGAACGGCAACGCTAGTAGGCAAGAGTTGTTAGCAAGCGTCTGGGACTCACCGTTAGGAATGTGGTCCACATCGCATAGATAAATACCCCGCTTGACGGGGAGGCAGAGTGACGGTCTCTAAATGAAATGAAATCCTCTCCACGAGCGAGTATCTCGGAACTACATATACCACCGATTATCCGCCAGGTGGCAGGAACTGCGCCAAAGGAATGGGTTCGTACGAATTGAATTGGTTCGCTTCTTATATTTTACCGCAAGTGATAGCTGTGTGATCCTCTGAGGGGCGCCGTACTAAGAGCTGGGTTATTGGACAACCTAGTCCCTAATTATGAGGTAAGTAACGAAATACAACAGCGACAATATCGTTGGGATGCATACTACGTGTCTGTAACAAAGTTTATGAACGAAGGTGACAGAGATGACATTGTCCAGAAGGAGAGCTGAGTAAAAATGAAGTAGATTTTTACTCCTATGCTTTCAACAGTAATGAAAATCTGTTCTTCATTACAGATGGATTAACATTCAGATATACTGTCCCTTTTCCTCAGAACCCTAACTTATTTTTTGGATCTCCTTTCCTTTCTGGGTTCTTGTTTTTTATTCCTTGTTTTCTTCCCGTTATTACTTTAGTTTTCATTTGTATCTTTCCAATTTCTTACTTAGACAACAGAACACCGCGAAATCTATTTAATATTACCTTAACATTGTCAAAATACTGAAGAAACAGGAATAAGAACGTTGGTATTGTGATGATATTCCTACTGCACTGGCAAATGTTTTTTATTAAAACATATATATTGCGTTTCATTATTTTGGTTGTGTTTAGAATGAATACTACCTAAATGTATAAATAATTATTTTGGGAACTGTTTCACGCTCTTTCTAATGAAGTAATTATCGAATATTTTTGTTATAGACAATTTATTAAACTACGATAAAGTCTTAGTTTATAAAATATGAATAATTACGCGTATTAATGTATTCTATAGATGTCAATTTTTCATTATGGAGTGGGTAAAGTAATTATTTTTACCGTAATTTTTATTTAGTATGTAGGCAATTATCTCATTTGAAGAAATTGTCCATGTGGTAATTTAAAAAATGAGTTAATGATCCTTTGTTAAAATCTTAGACTAATTTTCTTCAGAAGTTGGGAACATTTATATTGTAACTGTTCCTCAAATCAATATGTTGGATCGGTCATGAGAAATATCTTATGTAAAAGTGGATAACACGTTTTCTATGTATTCGGTCCTGATAACCTTCACGTTCGATAGATTAAGTCTCACATAGTTTAGATTTTTGATTCAATTCGTTCTATTGCGGCATCTGGATTTAAGATTCAAAAAATCTTTTCTATTTGATTAAGGCGACTATATGTATTAGTCTGTTGTGGATCTATCTTCAAATTTTATTTGGGGAATATTAAAATAATCGAAATTTAAGTACGATACAACGCAATACTCGTCAGGCAGGTAAGTAGATGCAACTTATTTCCGATGGAAGGGTTAAATTAATAACCAATGCAATGAATACCGCACAGCTCTTTTTTTTAATGAACAATATTACGCCTACATATTTGGAAAGAGAGCTTATAAGTTAATCAATTCACTAACAACTTGAATTTCTTATATTAAGGGAAATACGTTTTACGGGAATGAAAAGGAAACCCTAAAATGTATTTCCTTTAAACTGTTGAAACACCTGTTCTTCCTTTGGTCAATCAGCGGTGAGGATCGAATCGGTTATGTAGTGGTTACGCTCGTGCTTTTTTGTAGTAATTTGGCAATCTGACTCCCCCCTGCCGTCTTATCAGGTAGCTCGAGGTTACTGTACTTTCTAATGAAGAAGTTCGACCAGTTTCCACAAGATTGTGTCTAACGATAAAAGCATTACCTTATATTTAGTGGCTTCTCTCACTTCTCAATTAATAGCGCTAACCACGGTCAAAGGTGGCGTAATTAAGCCGCGTTTGCAGACCAGGTGGCTCAAATTGAGTTTTTCAGAGATATAGATGCAACAAAGCAAAGAAAAGTAGGTCTTTCCAGCAGTTACTCACTCACTGAATGACGGGGAATAAATTTAGGGCTTCTATTTAACCTTTCGTAGCAAAAAGGTAACTCGTTAATACTGACTGAAATAGAATTTTCTAAGAACATAATTAAAGAATTACTGTGTAATAAACTGGATTGGATACGTCCCGTACAGAGTTAATTTTGTATTTAATATCGTTAATTAATAACATTTTAGTGCATGTAAAAGACTGGTTAATTAATATTTATCACGTTTTGAAACCATAAGTATTATAATAACAAAAGACGCCAATGTTATTTTTGTTAGAAATAAAAGATAATCAATTTTTATCTACTCTTTGAAATAACTTTTCCAATTGGCCAATTTCATCCAAGCCGCTGATGCAAGGACTGTAATTTGAGGAACTTTTGAAAATACCCATATTGTGTCTGCATCTACATGGAGGAAAGAAGCGAATGTAATGGGATGCCGAAGCAGTCCTTCGGATAACTTTTTCAAAAATAAACTTAATATCCAAACTTGAATTTCAAACTTTTCTTCTAAACTGAAACTTATATTTCCTTCTGAGTTAGAACTAGCTGGGTGCCCGACGATGCCCAGGAATTTAATTATATTAGGGTGACCATCCGTCCCCGTTTTCCGGGGTCAGTCCCGGAATTCAAACCTCTGCCCCGGCTGCGAGGCGTATTCTCGGCTTAGTTCCCGGAAACTAGCCTTGACGCTATTAGAACGGATATTTAGGTTACGTGTAACAATATATTTAAAACCATTTATTTTATCTTATTATTGATTTACAAATTTGCGTAGTGCCGCAACTAAACGCGAACACAATGCTGGCTCAACAATAATGTCGTGACCTCCGAACTTAAATCTTACTCTTTCTCTATCTCTATCTATATCTCTATCTCATGCTGCCAAATTTACGCTTATGATTACTCAGATGCACCTTTGCCCCGACTGTAAAGTTGTCCCCGGATCGACAGAAAATAATTTGGTCATCGTATTTATATTAACCCACTACAAAGTAAAATTGAGTGTGCGGCCCGGTTCTTGCATTGCGACTTATAAAACATTTTTCATCATTAATGTCAGATAAACTTAATCGTTATTTGACATTTAGTAGCAGTTTAATTATCTCGTTTGACAGGCTTGACCCGTGAGGTCGTAATCTTTAGTAGTTTTGCAAGTTCTATATTTTTAGGGTTGGATCTTTTTTGACCTGAAAGGTGGGAAGGAGGGAACAAATTTTCAAATGACCGACAGAAACTTCTCAGGGATGATCAGCGCTAAACATCAAAATTTCACGGCAATCGTATGAATGGTATAGGAATGCAAACCTTATAAGTCGCAGATGGTTTAGTACAAATGAAACACACGGAAATTTAAGTTAAAATTCCAGTAATAATTGCTGCATAACAACTGAGATAATAGATTGTACCATAAAAATTTAGGGAAATAATATAAGAAAGCACTGAAGTGTAAGGAACGTTGGACTGAACAAAGCAGGTTTACAAATTTATACGGAAATTACAGGTCCGGTTATAGTTTCCTTCTCTTAATGACACACAAGACATTAATTAAATTATGAGTTTTTAGATTTCCATTTTCGTTACTTCCTTACACAAATTTTTAATTTCATAACCGACTTGTTTTCTGTATTCTGTTCAATAATAAAACTGTATTATGCGTCTGACGCCATGCAAAAGACTAAGTAAGTTGATTTTCTCGACCTTGGTAATCCATTACGAACAACTAAGCCGTTTCCAAACAAACAATCTTAAAAGCCGATAAGACTTTCAAGTCCTACTTAAATATCTGTTGTACCAATTTGGAAGTTAACGGACACCTCATTATACTCTGGCCATGCTAAATCGTAAAATTAAGTGTTTTTTTTAAAAAAAAGAACAAGGCACCAAGGCGAAAGAAATATGAAATGTAGAAGGAGTAAACTTAAAAAATATATCGGAAATACAAAACATAAGGAACAAATATTGATTTATATGGAAATATAATAGCTTCCCGATGGTAAAACAAGATAGCTATTCTTAACCCACAAGGAATCATTAAAAAAGCCGATACAATGTGCCTTGGGGTTTCCGCCCGTATGCTTATTCCAAGAGAATTAACAGCTGGAATTGTTTCCTGTAATCAAATTACTTCCATCCGTAATTCAAGGACAATCCACAGCATTGCAGTTTTTATGTATGGTTCACTTTTATTGAGATTATCGGGTTAATTAACAGTGGATATTAATCTTATTACCTTAGCTTTCTTGTAAAGAAAAATTGCACTTGCTAATAGCATTTAAACGAACATTTCCGATACTTAATAACTTCTGGGAAAAACTTATGTTTGGAAGCAGTAATTCAGGTTACATATTACACACCTATTACCACTAATAAGGATGCTCCTTTCTAACTTATGAAAAGTTTTGTACTGACTTGAGTATGTCGCTATACGATAATCGGAAGTAAGTACACTCTACGGATTAAGGATGAAGTCATTACAATAAGTTGACAAAAGTGAGGATTCTCACCAGGGCAGGAATTACTAAGTGACCGGTTAATTTTAAATAAAGAAAAAAAATATATGTCGCGCCTGGTCAGGAATCTCACACATTAGCATAGAAATGTGTAAGACACTTTCTGTAAAATATTAACCCAAGTATTCTAAGATAATTGTGGAAATTTATTCGCGTTGTTTATCAAGATTGCCGCCTAATTAAGGTTTTCGCGCACCTCGAAAAATACCTACGCCAAAGTAAGGCAATCCCATTACAGAACCACATTTCAGTTAGGTGATGTTAACATAGCAAATTAAATAATACACTAATACTAACCAAATAATGCTTAAGAAGTATTTTTTGTGGTAAATACTTCCTCTTTCATGCCAGAAAAAAATGTTAATCATTACTAATATTCAGAATTCTTATTTCAACTTTCAAAATACATGTTAATCGACTTTTTTCCTGTAAAAACTAGTGACTGAAACACGGCACTCTCATTAGGACAAACAGATTAGCATACCAGTTTTCCTGCTATATTCAAAGAATTACTCAGTTCTTTAGTTGATAAAGTTCTTAATGTTCATATGACAAGCAAATTAATTATCTTATGGAGCCCCTAACATCCGGGTTGCTTCCCAAATTTCTGATGAATCAAAAATGATATTGTCCGTAACGTTAAGTGGTTGGTAACGTCTCTACACTAAATTACTATTATGAGAAAGAGAAGGAATTTCCTGTTTACGGTATAGCACAAAATGATTTGTATAATGTAGTCAAAAATCTTAAAAGACAGTATAAAATAACGATTTCAGATATTAACATTGTATGAATTCTACTCTTGCTTCCGTAATAATAGATTTGAATTTGTACAAAAATCTTTGGGTAAAATTTTGCACAGCGCCAGAGGTTTCCAAATACAACCAGTGTATGTTAATATTAGTATATTTAGACTCGGAGATGAATCTGAAAGCAAAGAACCTTATTTAAATTTTTCCAGAGAAATAATAGAACTTTTTCATGAACATACAATCCACCGATCATATGTTTGCTTCAGAAAAAAAATTGCAGTTCTAATCAATCGTGCCCAATTTAATATACTACAATGGACTCATAATATACAGAGTTAATTTATTTCAAGTAAAACTAGGAAATTATTAGTTTTACATATTGAAATGAGACTGGTCAGACTTTGTTATTGACTGCTGGTGTCTAAAACTATTTTAAACGTCATCTTTAATTGTAAAAGGCACTACTGGAGCAAACGGTCTAGTATATGATGAATTTATGCGGCTTAGAAAGAGGAGGGCTATAAGTCGATGACGTTGAGAAATTGCAATAAGAATACTGCATCAACTCCGAAGAAAGATCAGAATGGGCGGATGCTGTGATATTTAGAACAACATTATATATCCTATATAACTGTAGTCATTCAAATTCTGGTAGTATATTTTTAATAAATTCTTTGCTTAATTTTCGATTCGTTGAATAAAAGAAATTTTTCGCCATTTTTCCTAATGATTGTGTCAATAAATTTTGTCAGTGACTGTACTTAATTGGACAAGGCAGTGAAACAGCTGATAGAAATTGAATATATTTTAAACTAAAAGTCTTTCAAAATCGTAAAAATAATTAATTTTTACAAAATATGATTTTTACAATATATTTTCTTGTAAAAATGATAAATTAACACTTTTGTAAAAGTAGTGATTTATGGACTCTTGAAGCTATGGAAATAAAGTAAAAAATTAGACGAGCTACGCTAGTTAATGATGGAGGAAGTAATTTAGTTGTCTATATTCCTCGGACTGTTAAACTTTTTTGAACATAAATTAAATTAATTACTTTGATATTATATTTTCAAGTGTAATCAATTAATGTAATGTAATGATTAGAATGTTATAATAAATTGCATTTCAGTATCATTTTCAAACATACTCGCTAAAAATGTGGAAGCGGGGAAATTAGCTATTGATATGCAATCCATTTATATTACAATAATCAATAAAATTGTTTAAATAATTTACTTACATTCATACGAACAAATAAAATTGAAGTGGCTGCCTGTCTAACTGTCTACCTTTTAACTTTTTTTAACGAGGGACAAAAAGTGGAATCTTCAAAAGACGAAGAGGAGGTCCGCACTCCTCAACAATGTGGGATTCTTACCCACTAAACCCTGTTTGTTTCCTGACATGTTCCTCCCCGGGACTAATTATACATTACTTCAGGGAAGTGTCATCATTTGTTTTCTTTTTTAACAAGACCTATACATCTATCTATTTACTACTTATAACTAATTACATCTTATATCTATAAACATATTTATTTACATTACGTCTTCTTCACTGGTTGCTGATCTTCCTGACTGTCTATCATTCTGTCTATATATCTGTCTGACTGTCTGTTCGTATGTTTGTCTGAAATAGGCTCCGAAATAGCTCAACGGATTTCAATGAAAATTAGAGGGTTTAAAAAAAATTTATTTTAATATTCGTGCATATTTAATTTAGATATATTGCAGAAGATATTAATACAATATGAATATAAACAAAGATATTAATTTTACGGGAAGATTTCTTGGAATTGCCGAGCGAAAGCCGGGGTGTAAACCAACTGCGAGTTATAAGTCCTATTACGCGTTCCTATATCACTCATCCCACCTATTATTTATTGTTGCAGCAGGCTGAGAAAAATGAACTTCTTTGGATCGTCGATACAATATATACATAAATTGATGAATTGGTTTCATTTCTCAAATTTAGTAAATGTTAATATGAAAATAAAAAGGAAACTATCGAGTTTGGTGTCAAAACCGAAGTAATGCGAGTCGCTGCGTTACATTATGACCTTTCATATGCGATTTAAGTACAAATTTAACCATTAAGGGGGGAGGGGAATTTTTATTCTGTTAGTATAGTGAAAATATATTTATTCTTGCTTTTGAACCGGAGGTATTTTGGACTCTCTCGAGACACTGGGAATCTATTTGAGGTTCATATTGTGACGTTTCGATGTCGGTTTAAGTTATGTGTTGACCAAGAATTGAATATTGTACTGGGATAATATAAATGAATAAATGGACAACGCCGGGTCCCCAGCTAGTTGTTAATAAAATGTTAACTATTGAGAAAAAATCAAACTTATTTGGTACGTTTTAGATAACTGTTTCACACAAATGTTCTTAGACGATTTTGATATTATTCAACGTGCATTTATCCGAACATTGAGAAAGAGTACGAACTGCCCCTTGGCCTCCAGTCCATTAGTGACTGACAGGCAGCGCATTACGTTATACATAGGGTGTCTCAATAAGGGCGGGTCGATGTTGAAATGGAATAAAACAAACTGTATTTGAGGTATTAACGAAATACTTTTTTATTTTAAAAGACCATGTACGCGCTTTCATGTAAAAAAAGAATTTTGTTAATGCCTCACATACAGCTTTATTTTATTTCATTTCTACATCGACCCAGCCCTTTTTGAAACACCCTATACATAAACACACACACACACATATATATATTTATATATATATATATATATATTATTTTTAATCAATTCGACACATTTTGAAATTAAGAACCATTGAATAACTATAATTAATTGGAGTCAAGACATTCCGAAGCGTTTATTAAAAATGGTGAGAGTTTCCATGTATTATTTTAATGAGACTTTAATTGGAAATTTAGTGCGTGTTGTCTTTGTGGAGTTACCCTGGTGGAAAGTCCGTGTCGCGTTTCCGTGACAATGCTGGGAATTCGTGTAGAATGGAGGTTTCCGCGAATTGCTGGTGTCGGCGCAGATTAATTCGTCTCTTCCTCACGCGACGCTGCGTAATTAAGAGCTGCGTTGTAGTCCAAGGATCTAGCGACATTCCAGTGTGGATCCCGCCTTCCGCAGGGAACCACATTCCAAAATCGAGTGGATGTTCGGAACATGGGAAAGAATCATACCGCCCTGCCTTTCACAGAGTTGGAACTTGAAATACTTTCCTTCTTCTGATCTCAACATTTTAATAATTTGAGCTTCCTAAAGCGTAAATACATGTCATTTTTAGATTCATTTTCACGATTTACCTTATAGTTTATGTAAATTAAATTATCTTCCAATTATCTTGCGTTTAGGAGTAGTGAGGATAGCGAAAGCAAAATGTTACTCATTAAAGGAGAAACTCAGATCACGATAGAGAAACAGATATTGCGGCTGATGTACTATGAATAAATTTACTTCTATGTAATGCGTATCAATAAATTCCACGAATAATTTTGTTTCACGAACCGCCTTCATGTCTATAAAGGCGGGGAGCAAACCTTCCTGCAGAGTCACCGGTATTGTTAACATTATTTATATTAGTTAGATGTTTATATTCCCTGTTGATGTGATAAATATCCCACTCTAAATCTTTTATAAAAATATAATCCAATAACGAAACTTATGGATAGCAACGGTCGTAATATGTTTCAATCATAAGCCAGACATTTATTCATAATTTATCAATGCTAATATTTCGTGAACGTCAGGGAAATACTGCAGCATCAGTATTGGTATGAACCATACACCAATAATTCGTCAGTATGTAAACACAATATTTAACATCTTTACTGTAGTAACAATACATGTTTGGAATGATACTCGCTGGTTACTATAAAAATTTACATGTAGCTTTAAAAGTCAATTTTAGGTTTGTGTTTCTCTTATAGTTAATGAGTTTCTCAGAAAGTTTGTCATTGAAACCAGAGCTGTCTTGAATTTTGCTGACTGTTTCTCTTGTGTTGCCTGTATTAATTTTTATGCCACGTAACACCTGAAAAATTTGCAGAATTAGCTTGTCATTTCTCAGTTATATGGCCCTGTTCCGGCATACGTTTAATAATTATATCTTTTCCTGGTTTTCCATTGCCTAGATTTGTAGAATTAAAGGGTGTTTTAGAATAAAGAAGAAAGAGATTCCTATTTCATATTGCTTTATTTCTTTCCTCTCGCTAAGAATTCATTTTCAACTCCAGTTCATTCTTACACCCCGTTAACTTCAATCTAGACACTATAAACTCCAACAGTAACATTTAATAACAATTCCTTGCCGTTGCCACAATACTTAAATTCCAAAAGTACGTTTTATATTCGTATATTAGTGATATGCTAATATCGAAATGTTTTTCTGTGTTTCCGATTATCGGGGTGAGTTATTTATTTCATAACTTAAAGGTAATTTATAATTTTTATAATATTATGATAAAAACTATTTTATAAATTTGACAATTTTCGGGCATACCGGTAGATTTTGGTCAAGACCACAGAATATTGTCGTATTGCATTACAGGATTTCCGTAACATGGAAACGCATCTGACTTGAATGACTGGTGAGGACAATTAATAAATGAAAATTTAAAATGAGCTGTAGAGGAAGTCGGGGCGGAACGTGATAGTAGGGGTAGAACGGATACCCTAAATTTTGTTACTGGATAGTGCGGGAGACAGGTTAATAGGGGTGGAAAATTGTAACTGGACAAGGAATAACACGTGACAACAAACTTGACGAATTATGACTGAACTTTGTGAATGAACTCTTGTTTTGACGTCTTACGACTGTGAATTTATAACTTCGATAGAAGTTAATCTACTAAACTCGTCACTTTTAACACTAAAATGGCATATATTCGTAAACTATGTGCTTTTAGCTGCTTATAAGTTATGTATAATTTTTAAATCTCTTTTTGGATTAAAAATCGATGGAAAACATTTAAACTGAGATTAGCGTGTGGGGTGTAACGGAATCCTACTGAACAAGGCAAACCAAAAAGAATAGATAAAGAAAAAAAGGAACAGAAAAAAGAGCAAAGACTTTGCAGTTACAAAGAAATCTCTTTGGGAGACGAAAAATTGATAAATCCATCAAACGTACGCTAAATAAGTATAATAAACAAAACATAAGGGTGTAAAGAGTTTTCTTAAATTAAATTAAATTTTATTTCACTAATTGTATATACAAAACGTACTGCCCCACTCCTCAGAGCATAACGGGAAATTTGTAGTTTCCTTTTTAAAAATTAATCAAAACTCTAAATTCGTTGTTCTAAGTTATATTGACATTAGAATAAGTAATTAATAGAATAAACTAATGTTTTATACGTTTATGAAGTAATTTTTCTTCTTCCATAATTTAAAAAAAATTGTTAAACAGTAAGTGTCCCGTTCCGCCCTGACTTCCCCTATGTTTAGATTCAAGAATTTGTTGCACTTGACGATCTTCGTGGAAAAGTAGATTTTGTATTTAATATTTTCTGATTTTATCCGTCTTAAAATTTTTTAAACATATTAGAGAGTAAAATTACTAACAAATTAAAGACAGATATGGCAGTTTATCGAAAGGAACTGACGACATTTAAAAATTAAGTAATTATGATGTTTATTATAACCGTTTTTCTTTTTTATAAGTTGGCAAATGATTAAAATAATTGTGGTAAAAATATAGTCACAATATCACAATAATTTAGCGAAATCTGAAGCTTTTTCAAATAAACCGTGACTTGTTGATGCTTTACGAACAGGATAGCTCAGTGAAATCTACGATAATCATTTTACACAGGCTAAACCGTTTAAGTCAATAATTGGATGACGGAATTTCCCAAGAATTCCATAAACAATTCCGTAATTGGCGAATTTGAGAAAGATTGTACCTCCGTTATCCGATCCGATTTCCAACTTCGAAGAATCTCCGCGTCGACCAGCCAGCACGAGTAATTATTTCCCAGTTAGATGAATGCTGTGCCGACGTAATGACGGCTGCAGCAGTTCCTTATTAATGGGCGACGAGTGTTAATTGCATCTCGCTATCACAACGTGAAACGGAGCCGCACTTGGACCTGATGTGGGTCAGCATGGCGCCATCGGCATTCCAAACTCGCCTCGGGAATGCGGCGCCGACAATGTATCAATTGGTCTTCGATTAAATGGAACCAAAGAAGGACGCTTCAGCTAAGAGTGCGGACTCTTCTGCAGCGTTTTTATAATACGGAAATGTTCAATAAAATTAGGTCAAGTCTTTGGAAGCGATTACTACAGCAAGCATTTTATGTAAGAGTACTCTCACCTGCATTGAATGCCAAGTGACTTTTACGTAAGAATTGTGTTAAATATATGAATTACACAGGGAGAAACCCCGTAACTATAATCTTTGTAAAACTGCGAATACGATTATCCCTAAATTATGGGTTCTGCGGATAAATACTATAATTTCTCTTGTTCAAGTGGTCACTTAAAATTTTTAAAACGGTTTCATTTCATCATCTTCTCTCTCATTTTATGTATTTTGTGACTTATTCCCCACAACCAATCGTAAATATACGGAATATTTATTGAATTAATCCACAATGTGACCACAAAATTTTATTCACATACTGTAACGGTTGTTATATGTCGTCAAAATTACCAATGAAATTAATTATTAATTTACTCGTCTTCGTTCACAATAAATGACAATATTGTAAATAGAACAAAATGAAATGAAATAAAAACTCCCTTCTTACAATTTCCTTAAAATTTAAATCTATAAACACACAACAAATGGCATACATCTAATAAATTAAATTAAATATTTATACAGGTATGATAAATAATTAAATCTTTATGGCATAATATGCTATGTACATACAGATAAGTAGTAAAATAAGTTCGTAATTTTCCAGATTACTACAGTAGATAATTATCGAAAGCTTCTGACTTAATGGACACATTTTAATATATTAACATTAAAATTGTTAGAAAGGCCTTTTATTTTAATAATATTAGCTCTTATTTGTATATTGTCGAATAGCTTTGGAACATCCTTTCTTTTTATTTAGAAGATTGGATACACGTTACACATAAGAACTAACACTGAATATTAATACGAAGTTTAAAATTAAAATGTCAATTAGTCAATAACTTTAACCATAGTCTATATTACAAACATAAAACACGAAGTTTCATCCTGTCCTTGGGGATTCATTAGGGGAAAAAAATTGTACAATAACTTCTTGTGATATATTAAACGAACTCTACAATATCTTATTTTATTTGATAAATTCCCAAAGACTGGGTGAAAAGCTGTTTTATATATTTTGTAAAATAGATTATACTTACATTTTCTTACATGTTGCCTATTGTATTAATTTAAAATTAAATTTCAGTTAAATATTTAATTGAAAATATAACTAATTGATTGGTATGAAAGAAAGATTAATATCAAAATCAACAAATAATAAGAAATATCAACTTTTAATCTAGGTATTGTGAGCGATGAATCCTTTAGAAGGTGTCCGAGTTTCAAAACAACGCATTATATCAATATATTTAAAATAACTACTATGTATCTACTATCGTTTCGTTCTCTAATCACAAAAATATATAGAACTTTAACAATACTTATTAATAACAAACTGTTATCCACAATATTGAGAAAAACCTGATTTTATAAAATTAAATTTGGTTGAATTTAGAAGAATTTTACCAATGTATTGTAATGAGTGTATGTGCTAATTGCCATTTTATTTAATCAGTGGCTCAGTCGGAAGTAACATCAAGGTGACAGCAAGGCGGGATATCGACGACCCGAGCGTGTCAGATCCACAGTTTGACGGATTTACCTGAGCTCAGTTCATTGTCACCGGGTGTTTTGAAGGGCATATCTCCCTCCACAAATTAGGTAGAAAACCGTGGACCAAGCTGGACATTATATTGGGGCTCGGGGTCATGTGTTTTGCCATCCACATCAAGGTGGGAGGCAGGAGAAGATGACCTGGAGAGATGAAGACGGAGAAATTTATCAGTTGGGGATGATCATTTGAACAAGAGAGAAGTCGGAAGAGTACGTGGTAGTTGAGCCGCGGCACGAGAGTAGTTAGAAATTGATTATTCGGGATGGAGCTTTGAAGCAGGAAGGTGGTGCGGATTTTCAAAAGTTTGTTTTGAATCTGGAGTCAGTCGCGTCACTTGCTGGTGTCGAAGAAGAAGGCCTTAATTCTCAGAACCCTGTCCCAGGTACCAATGCAGAAGTCAACATGGAAGGAGTCGTCCCCAAGACATGAAGACCCCGGATTCCAGACGCTTGAGTGCCAATATCGAGAAGTGCCTTATGCCTGACTTTACTGCTGCACGAAATACCCACAAAATTAACCTTGAATAGACAGTCTCTCATAAAAATAAATTTTAACTAGCCGTGGTAAATATTAATCGATCCTAAATTTTGTACTAATTGTGATTCCATTTAATATATTTTCATTTCTTTTAAATATAACTAAATAAATTGCTCATAAATTAAATTAAAACTCAATCCCCACCAGTATTACATTATAGCATAATAATACAAATTCATTTTGCACCCGAAGAAGTATTATATTAATAACTACACTCTGCTTAATTGCAGTTTTGTTAGTTATTTAATTAAATTTTATTCCGAAAGTGTTTGATTTGGTTATTATAAAATTGAAATATATCACATAATTATTATTATACCAATCTATAAAACAAACTACTGAAATTATGTATATAACAGTAACTAATTTATATAACACTAATATTTGGCTGATATTAATGGAAAATATTCTTTATGTATCAAAATTATCTATAATTCTCCAAATACATTGCACAACCGAAGAAGTCCTAAATTAGGAACGAAACGTCGTGTAATTAAAATTTTGTCAGTTACTGCGTTAAATTTAGTTATTTTTTACATTTATTTATTTATTGGAAAATAAAAATAATAATTATAATTATTAAGTTACACACATTTTTAAACCAAGAACAGAGTAACTGAAAAGTAATAGTGAGTTGGGAATATTTTTCGTGAATATTGTGTTTAGCGAAAAAAAAATTATATAAAAGTGGCTCCTGAGGTATTTGTTTTCTATAATAATAAATAAATAATACAGCGTATTTGTCATATGTCACATGTGTAATAATAAAAAATTTATTTGATGGGCACAAATATGGACGAAACGTCGTAATTATTTTTGCTAAATATTAATTAAATTTTTACTGGTTATTTGGCTGTATTTTTATTTATTTTACTTTATTGTCAGATAATTAACTTTTTATTTTCAACATTTTCATGTGAAACCGTACCTAAATTGGGAGAAAAGACGAAGAAATTCTATTAGCCAGAGATATTTTCAACGGATATAGGTACATCGTTGCCAGTAGATAACTAACACAAATAACGCCGCTGTAAATAAATGTAAATCTGTTCCGGGAAAATGTAAGCCGGGCGAGTAGTGAGAAGCAGATTGAAGTCGAAGTGAAGGCGCGAGTCAAAGAGCGTGCCCCGTGACCCAAAGCAACTCTTTCTGTGCCCTTGCAAAGGTTGATGTGTTTATGGAGAATGGGTTGCAGCCGCTAAGGTGGCATTCCAGGCTAATAACGTGGCCTTTCGTAGAAAGCTCCGCTGGCAGCGAGCGCACTCACATCTTAACGATTTCCTGCTACCCACTTCTCAGCGAGCACTAATCGTTTCATCTGAAAACGTGCAAGTACCGTGGTGAATCTAACGCCACACGCTGCTCACCTCCGTTGTGCATCGCTCAGTTATCTTAACAGCCAACGCCAACAATTTCGCGAAAATGCAGCATGTAACGTCTTCGAAACCCGGTCTCAGAAGCGGGGCGGTGAGGGGCAGGGGTGAACTTTACTGCGCGAAATTAACCTTTAGTGACCCTTTTACGAATTTTATTCATTAAATTTGAGCTGTGTTTAGTCCCCAATAAGGTAATACGTTAAGTATGAAAAGGCTTTCACCGTTTTAGTATCCATTACATTTATCTTGTATAAGTAATCATTGGGCTTCCACCTAGGTCATGACATTTCGATGACGTTCACGACACTGACCAAACGATCAGAAAAAAAGAAGAAAGAGGAAGGAACATCAAATGAATGTCCGTCTCAAGCAGTGGTTGAAGTCAACAGTTGCAGAATATTCATTACATACGGATCATAAGATTCGATTTGAGGACACTAGAGTGCTTCACAAATGTAACAACTACTGGGAGGCATTTAAGCTCCAATGACTTCTTGAACCGTGACCAAGGGTTCCAGCTTAGCAAAGCATGGGATCCAATATTAAAAGGCTTAAACAATAACAAGTTGTCCCCTGTTCTAAAAATCACACCAGAAATCAATTTAATATACCAAGAACTATTGATATCGAACGGCATAGCGGGTGGCGGAGAACATGAGGCGGGCAGATATCACCTAACGCGAAGGGCTAATCAGCGCGCGACACTCACATAAGGCTAGCTGGTAGCCCGCTGCGGGTCAGACAACGCGTTTATTTAAATGCGACCCGTCCCGCACAATGCTGCGGAGAAAACGCAACACGACCGGCGATAATTGGATGGGGGAAGGGGTACATTATGAACTTTATAATCTTAATAAAGTAATAAACTAGCATCATTGGTAAACTAAACATGTTGATTTTAAATTAACAATTTGATAAAGCTGATTTATTCATTTCAGCATGGATTATTTAAAAAAAATAGTATTCATTAAATAATATGTAAATTTTTTCATAACTTGCGACCTGATTGAGGCAGAAATCATTTTAAAAAATTAGAAAAAAAATTGAAAATCGCATTCAAGACATGATTAGCAAATTTTAGGTGAACTTAGCGAGTGGTCGTCGACCATAGTATTCAGTTGATACACTGATGCAGTTAGAACCGTGGCCGGACCATAGGGTTTATAATTCCACTAGCTGGCTGCACGGCGTTGTCCGGTAATTTATTTATATTATCCCGCTGCAGTATTTAATTCGACACTAATCTCTTTGTTAACACGTGATTAAACCATCAGATGGCTCGACACATTTTTTAAAGTTTACATTTTCACGCCCCCTATCATCGAAATCGCACACATGAACGCTGAAAATAAAATGTTTTAGATTAGGAGCTTAGATGGAATGCCACCGAATGAACATTTGTAGAAAACGTAATTCAAACAACGCACTTTTCACATTTGCACAAAATATTGTTTCAAATACACTTCATTTTTTCAATGTCGTATTTTTCGATAAATATGTATGCGCGAAATAGTGCGAAATATAGAATCCTGCGCGTGCTAAATATTTGAAACCTAATTTATTAATTATGGTTCCTTATATAAAAAATTGAAAAATAAACTAAATACACAAATTCTTTAATATAATATCTATTAGTTTTGTTTAATGTCGTGAATTCTTTGAAATTAACACTAGAAAAATTATTTCGCCAGATTTGACACAATCAAATGTATTGAATTATAATGATTGAAGTTTTTCGAACCTAACTATTATTAAATATATTACATTTAAAAAATCATCTGAGATCCTGAAGAGTTCTGACTTAAATATTACGTCAGTCTTGAAAAAAAATGTAGTCAGTATGTTTTATTTATAATCCTTCGATCCGTGAAGTATGTCATGTTAGTAGGCGGTTCTAAATAAAACAAAAGTAAACTTAAGTATTAAAAACACTTTTGTATATTTTTTTATCATCATGTGCTCCTAATGTTTGCCCGAAGAGCAGAGATAGAACCGTGCTGCATATTTTAAAAGATGACCGCAGAATTACTCTTTCCTGTCCATATATTAATGGATTAGGATAGAACAATTTCTATCATCCCAAGAACCGAACCCAGGACTCCGCTGAGGTAATTTTTCTCTCACCAATGACTTGTTATTTCAATTTATTTTATGCTCAGTGGTTACCGTTATATTTTGACATGTGTCTTTTAGTCCATTTTGAAATATGTTTACATCATTTTGAGTATCATGTAGATTAAGTAACTACTTTCTATATTTAATTCTGTTTACTCTTAATTAAAAAATTAGCATAAATCGTATCCGATACGAGGTCTCATGCACTAATTGCACTGACTGCCACATTTAAATGCTCTTGGCTAACACTTAACCGGCCACAAATCGCAGTAATGGAAATATGGCGCGACACAGATCGTCTATTAGTCTATTAATCCAATTCATGTATAAACTTCAGAAGCTGTAATCGCAATAAAGCAGGCTTGCCTTGAGCTGCGCTTGTTTTTAAGCTAAGGAGGTAGGAAAACATACACAAAGAACCAACAGTTATTAATGAAGGACATAACAAGAAGTGCATTAGTACGATTCAGGTCGTTCCAGTTCCTTTTTGCACATTTATCGCAATTTAATTTAATCCAATTTGCCTTACAACACAGCAGGGAACCAGTTCTCCTAGTAGAGCGTAACTAGATAAACGTGAATAAGAGACTTAATGAAAAAGGGGTAGACAGTTTGATGTGGAATAGATATACTGCGGGCGCATTTATCATTCCCAGGCGGCAGTTAGTGAGTTCGGCTTCCGCCTGACTTACAGCCTCTAAAGGATTGTTCGGGAGTCTGAATTGAATCGATAACATCGAATCCGTAATTACTATTCCGTTCCACTCAATTTACATCTCATAGACACGGTTCAATTTAAAATTGATACCGGCAACCCGTTTCTCGGAATCTAGATGTCCTTCCGGCGCGCACATATTCACCGACTTTCTCGCCTCGCACTAAACAAACGACGTTTGTTAACACTCCATTTCCCTTGCAGTGGCTGCCGCTATAATCACAAGGTAGACATATCAGACTTGTAATGAAAATAAACAGCAATTTACAAACCTTGTGATGTTGATTATTTATGCAAACTACCTGTGTTCCGCTCCACTTCCACGTCTCGTATGAAACTGTGATTATGAAGAGCTATTATTCTGCTCCAGACTAAATTGCCAGCTTCAACTAACACATACATTATCCATTGTCTTGCAAGAGAAATTATTTTTTAATAATGTAAAAGGTTTTCAGCCTGACAAAAACAGTTTTCCTCATCAGGAGCGTTAACCGTGAATTGAAATTACGGAATAATTTATGAATATGGGATGCAATATTCTAGGGCCTGAAATCTTTTATTACATTCTAATTTCACTCAATAAATATAAAATAGAAATATCAACGAACGTCTGAAACAACTAAAAAGCCTGATAGCAAAGATAAGAAAATAATCTTACCTTAAAAAAATCATTACTAATGAGATACACATTTAAATTAAAAAACGTAGAATCTTAGTGTTCGTAAATAAATCTTCCGACATAGTTAGAATGATATATTTAATGCTACATTCTATTTCTTCAGTCTCCAAGTTGTTAAGTTATCAAATCTAAGCGAAATAATATTTTTGGTTCCAATTTTTTTGATTTGACAATTGTCTCAATTTTTTTTCTAAACTATCTCAGAAAAGTAAATTATAAAATACATGGAGAGAGCTGATTTGAGAAGACTGACAAGAACGCTGTTACAATTGTGACGAAACTGCACGAAAATTCTGAGTAAAATTGAAGAATTTTGCCAGTTTAAAATAAAGGGTAAACATTTTTAAAATATATTTCTGCAAAAATATTTCATTCCTAGCTAATTTTACAAAATACCAACCGTAATAACGCTTATATAGTGAAAGTCTGTCTCAAATATTCAAAATTCCATTTTGGATTAGAAAATAATTTTTAAGATTCAAGTCACTTTCATTAACTTTTACTAATTAATTAATGTTCTGCCTAATAGCATGTTCAGGCGAATAGTTCTCTAAAGGGATGATGATGGACCCTTGCAGTGCTCTAACGTACTAACGTGGCAGTGGGAGGTCCGCAACGGGTTTGGTGATTGTAAAAATGCATGAGACAATCACACCACACCATTTTACAAGATTCGAAGCCGGGATCTATGTGTTGTGAGGCAGCGACACAAGCCACTACACCAACTTCCCCTAAACGTTATGTTATTCTAGAATTATTCTAAGAGGGCTGTTTTTAAGTATGTACTATTTCTAAATCTTTCAGCTGCAGTTGCAATTATAAAGACGTACGAAGCTTTCAAGCACCATCACTTTGTTATTCCCTTTTGTTACACAGTTCATGAATGTTCTAAATAATTAAACGACCCGCCAACAATGAAGTCTTATCAGTGATTCGTTTCTTGACTGTAATGAATTTTACGTCAGCAAAAACTCATTGGCGATTACGGATAAAGAGTGATGGAATAGTGAGGAAGGTCGTCAAACTGTGCACGATGATCCGCGGTGAGGCCGACTGTTTGTGTGCACAGGCAGCATCGTTCTTTGACGAAGCCATACAAAAACTGGTGTCCCGTTACGGCAACTGGCCGAATTATGACGGTGACTGTGGATAGAAGTGGTGTGTGGTGTAAGGTAATGATTCTTAATTATATATGGGAGTGGAGGGATTTCTATTATTCTTAAATAAAAATCCATATTTACTTTAAATCAGCCCTCGTATTTTCTTTTATGAAAGTCCACAAATTATTCACTTTAAGAGATTAATTTAATTAGAATAATTTCATAGGACTGGGGCTTATCAGTAATTTAGGGCAATTTGATAATTTTTATGTTAAGCACGTGAAATGTATTTTTCTAACTGGAGGTATACTGTAGTACAATGGCTACCAGATGAGTTGGCATCTCACGAAATTTTGGGCGTACACTTAAATTTTTCTCCTTTTTAAATAAAATAAACTTTTTAGCCTATTTTTACAAAAAATATATTCTTGAATACCAAAAGAATTTAACATTGGTCAAGGTCCGGAATACTGATGTAATTATAATTCGTTTTACTTACTAATATTTTACAGCTGTCACAATGACAATAAGTTCAAAATTGAGCATTAATAATTTGATTAAATATGTACCCGTTGATTGTAAGAATTTTAGAATATAAAACTGAAAATAGTCATCGCAGAAAATATTTTTCAAAATAAATACTTTGAAGTAATGTACCTTTTTATGTTTTATGCGACTGTTATTAATATGGGGCTATTAGTATATTGACGTAAATGATTGTTTTGAGACGTAGCAGGTCCTCACCTGGTGAAGACATCAGGGTAGTGAGTCCTGGCGAAGGCCTTCTCCAGCTCCTCCAGCTGGAAGGACGTGAAGGTGGTTCTGTAGCGGCGCTGCTTGCGCTTTGGAGCCAAGTCGTCCGCCTCCGCGTCTCCGTCGCTGTTATTGTCCGCCTCCACGCCCCCGGAGGCTGTCACCGCACCCGGACTTCCTTTGCTCACTTCCTGCTCCAGAGTGGCTGCTGCAGGCTCGTCGTCCCCCGCAGTCCGTGAACTTTCCTCGGACACTCCCATGACGCTGTTCGTCTCTGCGCAGGCTTCCGAACAGTTTGGACCTGCAAATCAAATAGTCACGTACTTCATATTGTTTCAAAAATAACTATATAAATAGCTACAGCAACTACATAACTTACAGACGATATAGCAACGAATTAGAACGGTTGGAAGTTACAGAAAATTAACAGAATTAAAAATTGCGTGCCAGAAGTATCAGAATAAATTAAGAACAACGGCAAGTGCTCGTGACTCATAGTTATTTCTTCTATAGTAGAATCATTTTTAATTTATATTTAATGCCGTTCCACTTGAACCTAATTATTCGCTTTACGACGTTGTATACAGACTTTCGTATATCTTACAAATAAATCATCACTCTAACGGTCCCCAACCTGAAAGCAAAACAATCCCAAATAAATTTCTGAATACCTAGAAATTGATAACGCAAAAAAAATAATTAGTATAAAATAACGAGCAATTTCCAGAAAATTCTTAAATGTGATTTTTAGCCTCAGAGAGAAAATATCACACTCAGGGGATGCGAACTAAGATTTGTCGGTAAGGTTTCCTAGCGGGATAAATTCGACACTCATCATCGACTAAGGCAAGAGATTTCCTCACCTTCCCATATCGCGTTTTATTTTTTAAATTGTGGATAATAATTTAAATTTCCTAAAAGATATTTACCGCATCAAAGAGAACCCGTTCAGCGATTTTGTATGTGGATCCAAAAATAACTAGTCCTCTTCAATGCTGTTAAAATTAGATTCTCAAGATGTTGGACGGCAATTTGATGTTACTGAACACCTTCTTGTGGCTCTATATACGAGGGCTTCTTTTAAAGTAAGTACCGATATTAGTTTTAAAAAAACTATATTAAGTTCAGAAAACGCACACCAGTGTTCAGGTGTGTTATATAAGCCGTGATGGAAGCAGTGAACCTCAGTATGTAAACAACTATAAAACCACAATGTTAAGTGGTCAGTTATATAAGTGAATTAATTGTCAAGTTTTTGAAAATGTGGATATGTTATTATGATTGAGTATATTGTAATATTTTTGTTATATGGACCATCTTTACGAAAACTCATTTTTCTTTTCCTTTTTCGTGGAAATTACTGGACTTTATATAGGTCTTTTTAGGAAATTGTAACCGATATACGTAAATTGATAAACGTCTTGCGTAGTGATTTCCATTGTTTTAAGTAAGTACCGATATATATTAAAAAAATAACAAAAGATTATTTTCCAGATATTTTGTTATAAATCATTACCTTACACTGATATTACCATTATATTTATACTTTTACCCTGATATTTACCAGTAGCCAATTTATCCAAAAATATTTTAATAAATGTCTCCTAAATTAATTATTAGTATTAAATTTGCTAATTTCGAAGGTTTGAGCAGTTTACATGATCCTATTATAATAAAATGTTACTCGGGTATGTTTTATTGTAATAGTTGACTATGGAACATTGCCGAAAGATCAGATGAAACTCAAAATTGATAAATAATTTGACAAAATTATTAAAAAGAATTTTATAAACTGGCCATTGATGAAAGCCATTGGCGTAACCTAATATCTTACAGTCTGAGGAAACAAATCAATGCAAGTATTTCGATATGGACTATTAGGATCATTGGTAATTAATAAATTCGTTTTAAAATCGTCTCCTTTTATTTTGGAGCGAGGAATATGAATTAGTGTGTATGTGGTAAAATACCTAGTATATACATATAAAAAATTCGAGTAGTTATGGTAAGATTATTTAAAAATTCAACTTGTGCTCGTAAAAAATCTGCGTGTGGTCAGTGACCTCGTTTAGAAATATTTTGACCATTACTCTAACGCGTCAAAGTTTATTCCTTCATAAATCTTTCCAAAGGCAATTATAGTTATCATGAAGCACGATCTTCGGGGAACCCTATCTCCAAAAAGAACCGTAATTAAGATTATTTAATAAGAAATACGTTGATTATTTATTATTAGGAATTTGACACTTCAAAAATGCCTTTTTACTTTAAAAGTATCTATTAAATATAACACAAATGATTTTACTCTACATAATGTCCAATAAGTGATAGCCAATTTTTTAATTTCTTAATGAGTATTGTGACACTTTTCTTATCTCCCAAATATTGTATTGAGACGTGTAAGTGTATGAAACATTACAATTCTACAGGAAGAAAGGAATACTGCTCTTTGGCGTTAAACGTGAATGATATAAATTTCGATCAATTTGGATAAGCTCGTGCGTGACTGTGTAATAAAAGGAGCAATAAAGCTGTCTATTTGTCTGGCCCGCCTATATCTACAAGAGGCAATTAAGGGAACACAACTATCGCCAAACTAAATTTCTTACCGTTGGTATCGCACGTTCACAAAATATCTAATCGTAGCCACACCGAACTCCAAACTAAGGTCTAAGTCAACTCACAGCTTTTCCTTATTAAAGTTATTAATGAAATTTAGAAATGTGACAAGTATTTATTAGATTTTAAGGTTATTTGGAAACAAAGAGGATGGGTGAATACAACCTGACAGGAATGGAAACAATTTAAAAACAATGCTGAATGTCCTCAATTTTGGACAAATTTATTATTTCACATTGAAAATCATGAGATAATTAATTTGTCAAAAAATTGACGTCATTGTTGTGGTTTTCAATTATTATTACGTTTTAAATCAGTCCAAATTGGGAGAAGATTTCAAATAAAACCAATGCTTTCAATTGTCTCCTCGTATTCCCGAATAGAAATATTAGGAACCTGATTAATTTAGTCAAATCTGAGCAAGCAACTATCGCCGCTCTTAGCACCCTAATGTATATAAATAAAATCGTACTCTTAAATTATTTTAATATATCTTTAAGTTTCATGCTTTAGAGAATCATAAAATATATCATCTGGTTAGAATCTGTCCGCCTGACACACTAAATTCGATCGCTATTCACGATCAATAGGACCGGTTCCGATGAAAGTTTATATGGATGTTATATGAAAGTGTAAGAAGGTTCGTAGTGATATTAATATGTACTTGAAAATGGGGGTCGTTTGAAAAAAAATGAATATGATCTCTTTTGACGAGAGAACGGTTGGGCCGACTGCGATGATACTGTTTAACGTGTCACACATAGTAATGAAAACATTTTAATTAATATAAAGCAGGCACCCGCCAACTTAAAACCTTCATTTTGTTAGACTATTTTGCTATAAATCAGTTAAACAATTTAAATTTACAAAATAATGGTCACATCAGAGGAAGACTTGGAAACCATAATAAATGGCATGAACGGAGTTCTGGAGAAAGAGTTCAATATGGGGATTCATAGAGGGAAAACCAAGGTAATGGAGTGAAGTTTGGGAAACAAAGGGTGTTAGATTGGAAAGTTAAGGAATTCTGCTACTTGGGAAGCGTAATAACCAGGGATGGTGGAAGTATAGTAGACATAAAGAGTAGGATAGCACAGGCAAGGAAGGCTTTCGCGAAAAAGAGGAATTTACTTACAGTTAATATAAGTGTGAATATTAGAAAATAGTTGCTAAAAATGGAGCGTGGTGTTATATGGATGCGAAACGTGGACGATGGGAGTTGGGGAAAGGAAAAGAATAGAAGCCTTTGAAATGTGGTGCTATAGACGAATGCTGAAAATCAAATGGGTGGATAGAATCACAAACGAGGAAGTTCTAAACATAATAGTAGAAAAGCGAACAATATGGAGGACGTTGACCAAGAGAAGGGATAGATTAATAGGTCACGTTTTAAGGCACGAGGGGTCTTGTAAAGTTAGCATTAGAGGGAAGTGTGTGTGGGTAAGAACAGAAGAGGGAGGCTAAGCATATAATACGCTAAGCAGATCAAGGAGAATGTACGTTTTGCTACTTATGATGGAATGAAAAGGCTTGCGCAAGATAGGTTAGCATGGAGGGTTGCATCACACCAGTCTTAGGATTGAATACCACAACCACAACAGATTTAGATTAAACTTTGTAAACATATTGGCACGGCACTTCACCAAAAGATGTTTGTAATATCCGCTATCGAAACGTCTGGTAATTATTACATTCTCATCCCGTTGAACCTTAGAAAGTATGTAGAAAACTGAAACTGCCAGTCGTCATAATGGACTTAATTACTGACGATGCAAAATCTGATTCTAACTACGGTGGCACTGATTATTTAGCTGTACTGAAAGGCGTCTGAACGTGTTTTCTCTGAAGCGGATAATCACTTAGGAACCGTCTTAAACTTTCGCCGCTCTTTATAGTCTACATTTATTTTGTTATATACACTACAGCCCTGTGTAAAACCTTGGATGAGCAAGACCACTGCCAGACTAACGTCGTTTTGTGAAACATTCCGGATTTTTTGTAGTGGCACGTGCTCAGAAAATCGATTCTCCTTCAGTTTTACCATCAGTTTTTATGATCATGATCCCAGTTTTCGTGATCACAACGAACACAGGCATTCATGGCCATGCTTGTTTCGAACCGGGGACTGTTGTGCTGTGGTATCGATGACCTCAACACTTCAGGTCAGCAGTCTACATAGTAGTAAGTAAAACTTAAATAAAGATATTTCTTTCATACATAGCGTCCCAAAAGTAGCTGTCGACCTCCGGTGGTCTAGTGCCTATCGTGACTGCCTCGCACCACAGAGGTCCCGGGTTCGAATCCTGGCATGGGCTTGGATGTTTGTGTAGTTTGAGAAACCCCCTCATGTATGAAAGTTCCCCTAAGCGTGCACAGTCGCTAATGACGTTGCAGTTGATGCGACTATAAACTTTTTTGAAAAAAGTACCAGTTATTTATTGCGTATATCATTGTCTAAAGTATGCAGTTAATTTTTGATCTTATGGGATAAAAATTTGATACACCCTATAATAAAAATATTGGGGAACTATTGCAAATGAGATGGCTCACCTTGAGTTCAGCAAATAACAGTCAACGTATTCATAACTGGGTGGAAATCAAACAGATTATCAACTTCTAGAGTCGGGCTATTGTCAAGGATGTTAATTTCAGAGACAGGAAAGGCTGCCTAGGTCGGGAATATCCACGTAATGGCGGCAACCCACAGATTATTTTCCCTGATGGGCTAACTAGAAGGGAGCAGGTCATCTTATCCAGAATACGTTCGGGTATTACCACGCTTACCCTTGCGTACGTATGTTAGAGGGAAGCTCGACGTATTTGTAGTAGATGTGGGGGATATAATAACGATAAAGAACATACTATATATCTGTCACCCTGACTTAGATAATACATCCCCAGCTGCTCACCAGATCAGAGAGGGGGAACTCTCCCACTCGGAAAGAGCCATAAAATTTCTGTTCACGTTCCTGACTGATAACAATCTATTAGAAAAGACATAAATAGTTCACATTCTCTTTTAAATACAACTATAGTCTGTTAGCTACTCGTCATAAATGTCTGCGTACAAGGTGACCGTAGTGAAGTCCCCAATAACTATTATTGTTAATGGTAAGTTAAAACAAACTAAAAAGATATTTTTTGAAAATTATTCTTTACGTATTTATTAAATTATATTTGTAGTTGACTATTTTTTACATTTGACAGTTGTACTACATTCACTTAATTAGCACAAGTATTCGCTTGTCATTGGTAAGGTATATTTTCTACCTATGGCTGAGCTCATACCTGTACTCTTAATGATCTATTTTCCATTTTCCCTTATTATCCAATGATAGTGCTCTCTTCTTCTTTCTCTTACATTCTTACAGTCAGACAATGGAACAACCCATTATTCAAACTAAACCCAATCAAACTTCAAATATAAATTTATTAGGAAATTGACCATGAAGGCAACATCCCACAGGCATATTTCTCGTATAAATCATAAACGTCCAAAGATGACGCTCATAAAGAATGTAGGATAGGAAAATCGAATAGGAATCGAGTGCCTTAATAGTGATGCGTAGGCGACGAAGCGGGTCCACGCACTTTGCTTCGCGTCGGCAACTTTTCTGTCGGATGCACGTAGCTGCGGGCAACGCCCTAATTTGGACACACAATTCCCGTAATTAGGACGGGGCGTAGGTAGCCGTGTAACAATTGTCCCGTCGGCAGACTCAATGGGCACACAATTAACTTTGCAATCTCATGCAGAGCAGCGGCGGCAGAGAGAAAGCAGTTTTCGGCTCAACAGCTTTCTAATTGCTGCAAAATTACGAGGCGTGAAAATAGCAGCGAAATGAGGCTATTTGTTTATGCCAAGAACTAAATGTACAGCTCAGGAAAGCTATTTCTCTTTTTAAAAATATAATCTTCCTGCAACGATTTTATTGACCTAAAGGAAATAGACTAATTACTATAAACCCCCATGAGCTTTCCTCTCACAAATTATATTCAGTTGAATGTTAAACTGGTAAATGTGATCTGCATAATTTTTCTCAGAATATTCCAACAATAAACCACTTTGAGTCTCGAGGGTTCTCCTGGAACAATCGTTACCCTCTCTATTCATTTCTTAGATCACATTTCAAACCACTTTGAATCTCGAGGGTTATCCTGGAATCTTCTCTAACACATTTCAAAACTTCTTTGATTTTTTTCAATATTTTGTTTGAAAGTTGGAGAAATAACTTTTTACCCTAAAGGAAACATGCAGAAGAATAAAGACAATTAGTTGAACAAGTTCTGCGGTCTCATATGATGGAAGCGTGTGATATTATTTCAAGATTCCTTTTTAAATTCACACCTAGTAAGCATCATAAAGACGCTCCGGCTTCTTTATTCTATTATTATAGAACAAATAAAACCATAGGATCGCTCAATTCGTATACGCTACGGTTTCTTATAATTGTTTAGCAATAATTGGACGCATTTTGATAATAAGTGATCTGAGACACCTATAAACAAGTTTTTAATGAAATTGGCATTTCCATTTAGGAAAGAAAGGTTAGTCGTAAATAAGAAACCAGTATTTCATTAATTTCGCATTACCTTTCAATGGTAAGATATTTATAGGAGATATATGTTTTAAAATCCATACCTTATAAACTCGATTAGTGCACTGTAGTATTAATTTTTCCAATGCTTATATTTGCAGGTTAGAATATAAATTGGCGGAAGGTAATAAATGTAACTATTGGTTTATAATAGTGCTTAAGTATAAAAAAATAATCTGATAATTGATTTCCGTGATTCGTTAAATACAACGCAGCCCATTTATTTGAAATAAATTTCAGAATACCGGTTCCAGGAAAGCGACTACTCTAGCCGATATTAGTAATGAATTGTTAATGAAATATAAATTAATAAATTGAAACACCTAATTATAGCCATCACATTAATTAGAAACATTCACGTTTTATTATTTCTTTACGATTGAAGATAATCATTATATTTCAATTTACGCCTCCTTGTATTAATTATAAAAATTTAACTTCATTAATGGCTTTATTAAAATTCAAAAAATATTTTATTAGTCAATTATTAATAATGTTTCCGTGGATCAGCTTAGCTATGTATATTGCCCGTAATGTTTCTACGGTTACAGAACATATTACACGCAGTTCTCCAGCATAACATAAATATTATTTATGTGACCTGTCCTTTATTATGCATAATGATTCGAATTTTTTGTAGGCTATCACAGCTTTTTTGTATAAATTTATAATTTTAATTTGGTGAAATAGCTTTACTATAAATTGTAATTACATATTTATGATTTAAAATATTATATTTTTATTGTAACATTTAAGACAGAAGAATATTGTCATTGTTATTCGAAGAATTCTTTTATAAAAATATTTAATTTGAAACATTATATTTTTTTCTCTTAATACCAATTATGACAAAAACTTTGCAGCTTTTCTTTTAGATTTTTAATGATTTTGAATGAAAATGTTTTGATGCCTTAAAATTTTGGAGTTTTCATTTTTTTTCGCGATTTATCATTTGTTAGATAAATAATCGTGCTTTGAACAATAAGTGAATTGTATAGTAAATAAAAAACGCATATCAATAAGTTTTGTTATGGACGAGTAATTTTTAATAAAAATTGTGTCTTAGAGACATAACAGAAAATATTAATTGACAACCTGAAGAGAGTACAAAAATGTACGGAAGCTGTGGTTTAATAAATTTTTTTGAATTTTAAAAAGTATGTTTAAGTGGTCGTAAAATCTGTTTTATTAAGATGATTACGGCTTCTGTCGTACATTGTTTCGGTTTTTTCAAAAGACTGATATGAAACATGTGAATGTTGAAAATTAACTGGTGGCTGTAGTTTGGTGTTTAAATTCATTAAAATTATGTGTGTCTCAAAATATATGTCTAATTGATAAAATGCAAATTTTTCGTTGTTACTTTCCTTCCTTGTAGTCTGTATTTATCAGAATGGCTGTATGGGAGAAACGGAGGTAGTTTTACATTTCTCCGAAGGCGCTGTACTGAATTACAGCTGTGTAGACAAAATAACCTGAGACGGGTCTGTAATTAATTCTGGTAGTGCGTGGACAATACAGTAATTCTGTTATGTGGAGTTGGCAGCCCTGTTTCACCCCCCAGGTAGACAGCAATCAGCAGACAGGAAATTAGTGTTTCCTCTCCACGAACTAAGGCCTTCTTCCGCTCGGCGCCCGGGACTCGGAAATTGCCTCTAAAACTCCCGACAGCCTGGGATCCTTATCAAATTACACAACCATTGTTTTATAAGTTATTACAAAAATTGGAAATGCACACCACTGAAAACAAGCATTTCTTTAGTTTCGCTAGAAGGCAATTTGTTACACTTTGACGGGGAATCCCTTCGACTTACTAATGACTTGAGTATTTCTGTTGTTTTAAAAGGGACACTGAATAATCAGTGTTATGAGCCGGAGGAAACAAGAACTTGAAAAGATTATTGTTACAGCGGATAATATTTTCTACAACTAAAATCCGCCGATAAACAATAAATAAAAAATTAAAAAATGTAACGGCTACTGTAATTTCGTATAAGTCGCTAGTGACTTTTTTGTTTATGCGACTATAAATAAATTAATAATAATATAAATTTAAGTCATTGTAATAGTTCTATTTTAACTTCTATCACCAGTTCATAAGTTTTTATATTTTCCGAATCAGCTATTTTCATATTTCAAACTAATTTAATTATCCACATTTGTAACTTTAGGGATACAACGAAAATGACCTCAAACTTACAATTTAATATTGCAAAATATCACAGGATCAATCATTTCACAGTACTTTTTAATTTTCGATTAATTGTAACGCGTGTGATGTTTATTGTTAAGTCTAGTTGAAAACATGCTGTTAAAATAAATGTATTTCAGAACTTTCGGAATTAAAAATAAGAAAACCACGAGGTACCTCTGCTTTATAGAATGCAAAAACCCAGTTATATAGGTAGATGGGATCATCAATTCAAAGTGAATCATAGAAAGAAAAAAACAGATGTTGGCAAATTCTCATTCCTAAATAGGACCATCAACGACTGGAATAATTTACCTCTGGTAGTGTTCGGAGGAAATCCTCTCCAGGTAAATAAACTTAGAACAAATCTCAAAAAATGTGGGATTGAAGTGGGTATTTTGAATAGTTTTAATGTATATTCGAATTTAAAAATTAAAAGAAGTGTTAAGATAATATAATTGTTGTGGTGTTTCTCTTTTTTCTTTCAGGGCTATAGAATTTTAAAGGACTGTGATTATATTTTTTGGTATTTTTATTTAGATTAGAAGTAATTATGTTTAAGAAATTTCATTTTGTATCTGCCACCGGACTTTCGCCCAACTGTAGACAAGAAATAAATACAATAAATATGTATACCAAGGACATTTCTTTCTATCTATACTAGAGTCTTCTATCAAGAAAAATTGATAAAGTGATCAAACGTACGCCAAATAAATTTAACAAATAAAATGCAAAATGTGTTAATATTTTTCTTAAATTTCATTTAATTTTATTTCACTAATCGTATATACAAAACATCCCATCCCATTCTGCCCTGGGGTGTGGGGCAGAACGTAAAAATTGTTTCTTTTAAAAACTGATCAAAAACCGAAACTGATTGTTTTAAGTTATATTGTTCTTATATTAAGTAAATAATAGTATGAACTAATGTTTTATACTTTTATGAAGTCATTTTTCTTTTTACATAATTTTACAAAAATTGTTAAACAATAATAACATCGATTATTTATTTTTGTATGTAATTATAAATGTGGTTAGTAGCATAATGACTTGTATATATTTAATTAACGTATATTATTGAGTATTATTGTAATTTATTGATGGTCTCAATGTAATTGCTTCCTATTTGACTTCCTTCATTTCTGAAATTAATTATTTGATCTCTAAGAATACTATTTTTTGATTTGACTTTGTTTGTTTATGATTGTACATTCTGGTTTTAATATTAGTTTTGGTATAGCCAATATATGATTTATCGCAGGTTTTATATGTTATTTTATACACTACATTTGTAATATAGTGTAAAACAATATTGTCTTTCAGTTTCCTTAATGATTATTAGGTTTAAAAGTGAAAATGAGCTCATTTACACCAAATTGTTTTAAAATATTCACAATTTTATAAGTTGATGTGTGTACATAACTGAAGCTTATGTACGTAGGTTTCTCTTTAATTTTGGTAATATTCTCTGTCGTTTGTGTGTTAATATTTCCTTCAGAAGTATCTGGTTGGTTGTTTATTGTCAGTTTTTTGTTATTGACTAGAGTGAAATATTGTTTGATGTTAGTTTGCGAAGATTTTATTATTATCCTGATTAATTGCAACTGGTTTAATTATGTTGGTTCTAGATAAAATTTGGTCATTTATAATGATCGGACGACGTGTAGAAAAACACAAATATTTTATATATTAACAATGTACTTTGTACAGAAAATAAGGATATTATAAAATAGTGTAAAAGTACAAGTACGTAAAAATGTTTATATCCTTTTTAAGAGTTTTTAGATCTGATATTGTAAAAACCTTTTAATAGTTGAATTATAAACATATTGATTGATTTGTATATTATTAGGACGAATATGGCATTATAACTGCCGAAAGTTACAGTGACCGTTAAGGAGTTTTTATTACCCATTACATAGCATATTTGTATTTTCGGCATTTCCAACTTCATTACCTTATGCAACTGATGAGGTTACTGTGCAGAAATGAAACGTTTTGTAAAGTTGTAATTGATACTGATGTATTGGTCATTTTATTTGTTCTAGCCAGTGTGAAATAGATTTCATCGCCTTGAGCACATGTGCCCTTTTCTGCTAAGTGGCTCTCTCTATATCCATATTTGTGAATCGTTGATAATTGAAACGATGTTCCAGACGACGGAATGCGGCGCCACCTGAGCAAGACGGCAGCTCTCTCTTAACAAGTGATAACACGGCTCCAGACTCCAGATAAAAGGACCACAGCCTGTCTCTACCTGGACACTCTCCTCAACTATCAACGACACGGTTCTTTTCCGCCGAGAATTGGGTCAACCACCGAGTTGAAATTAGAAAAGGAGATGTATCATGTGCACAAATAAACTTTGAAACCTATCTGTGATGAAGCCAACGATAAACCAACAAAAATTACATTTTTAGGCGACACGCCCAAACATGAACTTTATGACATGCCATTAAGACGATTTCCCTTGTAAATCTAAATATTTTATTTCAGATAATTAAATCCCTACTATAACTCAAATGCAAATCTTCCATTAGCAATGCAGACCGTATAATGAGTTGAGTAGTCGTATTTCAAGTCGTATCATGCTGTGAATAAACTAAAGCGTTATTCAAATATTTGTAACTGAGTATTAGATTTATATGACGTACATTTAAATCATTTGAAGGATACGTGAAACTTTTCCTGCAGCCGGAGAAAGTTATCCACAGTCAATTTTAATTACCTCGAAAGGATGTGACTTTGACCTAATTTCAAAACCCTTTCCTAAACTAATCTTTGCTTTCTTAACTCCGCTAAAATTTAAATTACAGTCCAACGAACAGTATTTTACGTTATATCCTTCTAAAACAATATTGACCCACTTTTTATATATTTTTAAGTTAAATTGTAATGGTTCAATGTGTCGAAACATTGTTACAGGAATTAATCAAAAATCTCATGAAATATTAACGAATTGAAAAGTTGAAAAGGAAACTACGACCTTTGTGCCTATTTTGTTTTATTCTTTCATCGATTCATGAGCACTAACAAGAGAATAATAATGATATAATCTTTACAATAAATAATTATGTATGTCTGTATTTTGTATGATTGATTGTTCTTAATAAAAATTTAAAACGTGGAAAAATTATGTAAAACAAGGTACATATAATCTTAATAACATGGAGGGAAAACTAGGGTATTGGAGCACCCCTAACACTAACAGGGAAGGGGTATTTGTCTGTGACGTCAGACAAATAGAGTACTAGGGAACACGCCACATGTAATTGCCCGCAATATGGCGTGATTATTCCATAGCATTCTGCTTCTCTCGCATTTAATCTTATCCAGCATTAAAAACACCATAAAAACATGGACGGATATTAAAAACATCATGAAACAAATTTTATACGTAACTTTGTAGATTTCCGTCTTATTTAAAACCGCCTTTTAACAAGTCATATTTTGTGAAAACACGACCTAAACTCCCAAACTATAAATTCACCGAATTACATCCTGCAATACGAACGTCAAGAAATATTAACTGGTGATAAGAGATAATAGGCGAGATTCATAAATCATTATAATTTTATTTTCTAACATTTTCGAAGACTGACAAAATAATATTTTGTGTATTTATATATTCAAAGAATTAAGAAATAAATTCAACTGATAATTCTGTTATGCGTTTCTTGAATTCTGTGTATTTAATAATTGTTGAATACAAAATTAATTCAATCGTTATAATTTAATAGATTTGACAATGTTTAAAGACTGAAGAAATAATTGTAAATTAGAACTCAAAACCATTATAACCATTACACGTAATTAACATTTGTTCTATTAAAGAAATGGCGAATTTCATTACTTTTTACACTTCTTTTATGCAGTGAACCATATTTCATATCCTGATCTTCGCGTCATTTGCGCTCTGAGTATTTGAAAGATCGCGTTACTCAACGCGTTTTAAATAAATGGACGTGACACTAAATTTCGTATTCTCCAGAAACGATTTATGATTGTCATGGTAAGATTGTAGTCAACATGCCGAACATTACGAAGTAAATAATCCATAGATTAAGATGAAATAAAGAATCTTACAGAATAGGGAGGCGTAAAATGGAAAATGTTTAAAAATTAAGCACTCGATACCGGTTATTTTATTTCTTTATACCACGTCATTCATAAATCTAGAAAGCTTTTAGCTACTACGGCCAAGTCATATCTGTAGAAATTTTCCCTAATAGCTGAAAGCTTCTTAGACTAAGAAGTTCGTTGGATAAGGAAATGAAATATTACTGTATACTTAGGGTTTTTTAAAATTACAATAAACTTATTTTACGAGTAATACCATTTTCATGAAATGTATTTAGCGATTAATTAACAGGACGTTATTTTAAGAGATTTTTTAGCTCTTCAAGTAGATAAACGGACGCATTTGCTCTTTTATTTTAGGATGAATGTTGAAATAATGTCTATCAGGGATTTCCATTTAATTTTCTAAGGAATATTTCAATAGTTTTTAATTTTTCCAACGAGATTATATTAAATTAATTACCAGGGAAATAATTATATTATTGAATAGTTACATCACATGAAGGGATAACATAGCATGGACAGAATGAGGAAATGTTTCAATCAGGCAGACAACTTCCCAAGGAAACAAATATGTACGTCGTACGGTTAAATAAATATTTATAAAAATGTTAACAGTTAGATATTTTTGTGTAAGAACAATAATCGTACATAATACAATAATATTGAAATAAAAATTTATCTGGAGGTACAGTAATGCACAGTCTTTGTATAAATATTTAATTGCGATTAATCGCCAATTGTGAAATGTAAACTGGAGTATGAAGCTACATTTCCTGTGAACTGAAAAAAATTGTAATGTGAACACAGGAGAAGTAACATGAATGAGATTTTAGATTAATAGCAAAAATGGTAGCTTATTCACGAAATTAAGGCGGAAGTCGCTTATTTGCAACACGCTCTAACATGTGGCACGCTCGTGAAACTTTTGCAATTATGAGAAGTGTACCTAAGCGCTACAGGAATTTTCATTAACTTTTGAAATGGCTGGTAAATTACAGCTGCGAACCGAACAACCCTGCCCCAAACGAAAGTAGTGTCAAGGATGTTCACGCTTCAATAACTCCGAAATACGTGTCCCGATGCTTATCGTAAACATCAGTATTTCTGGCTTTAAAATTTTAGGACGAATTAAGGGGTTGGCTGGAACAAAGCCAGTACGATTTTGTTCACGCTAATTGCGAACTGTCTGCAATCTCCTTCAGTTAGGCTTTACGTCTGCCACGTGAAGGATCTGAAATCGATTCACCGTTACCCGGGATTTACCGTCATATATCTCCTCAATCACATGTACGTTTGTAGATATTCTTCTATCTCTTGCAGTCTTATTCAGAAAAGCTATTAAGTAATACATTAGGATACAGTTTTAATTAATTTTATTTGCCGAAAGAAGAAAAAAAGGACCAAGAAGTTAACCAGCTTATGCGATGCGTAAACGGAAAGTAAGTACCGTTTTGAAGAAAAAACGCTCATAAAAACAATTTTTTCCAAACAAAATTTATTTTTTCATGAAACAGAATTTCATAAACTAATTTTCTCCAAAGTTTTCACCCTTGTGCAGACATTTATCATAGCGGGAAACCTAGTTTTGTGTGCCCTCTTCATAGAAAGATGCCGCCGGGGAAGTCAGCCACGGTTGTCAATTGAAATTTATGAAAACACATCACAAATAATTGCTATTGTGAACCGTCTGTTTTCACGAATTTTCTCACTCACTCTTTCAATCATACCATCACAGACAACAGAAGGTCACCCACTCCGTGCTTCGCCATGAACATCGGTTCGTCCATCACTGGCTTGTATAAACCACTTTCTCACCATTCCATCTGTCATTACATTTTCACCAAAAATCTCTACAAGTTGACGAAGACTTTCAGCTGGCTTAACATTCTCGGCGTTCAATAAACGATTTACAGAAAACACTTCACAGTCGGTGGGACCCGAAATTGTCTTCATCATTTTGAATGATCACTAACAAATGTAAACAAACACAATGGCTGTAGTGGAAAGACAGTGAACCAGAGAGAGATGTGTGCATGAGCATGAGCATAACTGCGACACTAACGTTGCTGTGGTGGTAGAACGAAACGGTAATTACTTTCCTGACAAACCTCGTAATTATGTCATTACCAATTTTCGGTTTCAAAAGTTATATTTTAAATAAAAATTTACAAATATTTTTGTAGTAAATATTCAAGATCTTTCAGTAGCTAATGTTCCATAATAACCTGTTTAATCAAATAAATCCTTAATATTTGAAGAAAAAAATTTGAATAGGTAGAAGAGAAACATTTTACGATATCATTACTACCAGTTCACTCATTTGACTCATTTGTTTCGTTTTGGTTGTCATGGTGAAACATTCATTGAGTCCCTGAAGACCAACGGTGATCAGCTAAATTCACACGTATCAGAATTTACACGTGTTTTCAACGGCGAAAAGAAGTCGAGTTTAGAATCTCCGGACACTGTCGACTCACGAACTCAATCAGGAAAGTACGACCAAAAATCTATGGTTGATGATCGGGACAATGGAAAAGCAAACTTCTGGGCGAAGAAAATTCTGACTTGAAAAATATTAGGAAGGCGCAGATCATTTTACATATCTGCTAATATTTCGGAATTTTGGACTTATAGAAGAATTCGCGGTCTATAATATGATAATCAGAGAAGAGAGAAAGATGTTAATTAACTTTCTTGAAAAGAATTTTTTTGGGGGGTTTAACAGCTACATAGGGGTGATCCTGAAGCAGGCAACTCCCATTTAATAGCATAGGAAGGGAAGTGAAAAAGGGGGTGGGGGTGCGGAAGGTAGAGAAAGGTAGCCAAGCGTTGACTAGGACCCCCAGGCTATAGTTTAAGGATCCTACCCGGTGTTTCACCTAAATAGATGCAAGGAAAACCTGCATCAGGTAGGTCGGGCATTGGGTACTATTCTCACGCCTGTGCGAATGACGGGAGACGAGTTTGCTGTGGAGTCGCTGCATTCCCTTCTCCATGTCTCCACCAGCTTTAGAAGGCAGTTGGCCGACTGATCCAATGGGATCAGAGGACAACTCTTGCCATATTCCCAAGGTTTTCGACCCCAGTACATAACCTCCCAGAATAGGTGAAGGTGTCTCGGCATGTGAGAACTTTGAAAAAAATCAGAGAGAGTACGAGGCATTCCCGACATAATCAGGTGAGCCTCGCAGTCAGTCTGGAGAGAAACTCCACAGGCATTCGTCCAACAGTTTAAGGATTAACAAACCGTAAGCTTTATACCTTAGTTTCAGCCTTATACTGACAAGAGGATAGTAGAAATGCAGAGCCAGTTTCAATATATTATAGCAAATATTTGATTTATTTTTAATTTTGTCTTTAATTTCTTTAATTAATTGAGTCTCCCCGACACAGTAAGGTCTTTTAACCAGACTGACGCCAAACTAATTGTTGATTTAAAACGAAATAATTTATTTATCCAGTTTATGAGAGATTGATTTGTTATAAACTTTAATACTGGCGTAGTCCGCAAGTGAAGAATCCTACTTCATTCGACGTGGTTTTCATAACGCATTTTGAAGACTGGGTCGGCCTTCGAACGCCTATCGCATTTCTTCTCAGCGTAATGTACAAGCCGTGTTGCGGGTCAACTCCGATTAATTACAGCGCCTCTTGCTCGCCATTCAGCTCTGACAGGAGGCAGCGGTGCGTGTTATATCGTGTCTATATATTTATGTATGTACGTGCACACTCCAATACTTCACACTGGTTCTACAAGCCTCACTGTCCCTACTGGAATCGTGAGATGTTAAGACCACGCGTGACTCAACACGGTTCACTTTCAACACAAACTATTAGTGGAAACTGTGAATTATTTCAAGTATTGTAAAACTGAAGGGAACAATATAAATAATACAATAATTATTCACTATTTACTGGCGACACTATTAACCTCTTTCGGCCGCTATGTCAGCACTGTACTCGCAATCTACAAACCGATGTACCCCCATCAAAAGTTATGTCAATGACTTTAAATTTTTCACTTCGTTAATCACATTTATACTGCTAACAGCCCACATATTTCACTGTATCTAACACAATCCCGTCTATATTCCTTTGCATCGTTCCATGTAGCTCGTTAACACTGAACTTAATAATGGTGGCACTTGACGTTGATATAGCTATTTCCTCTTCTCGCGGCAAAGTAAATTTAATATTATATTGAACTTCTTTTAATTGACTTTAGTTAGTTCACATTTGTGTACATGAATTAGAACAATTTCCAGGACAAAAACAATGGTCTACCATGACCACAGTTATTGATCAGTTCCAATAAATTCACTCAATCTTCCGGGATTTTGTTCCTCTATTCTGACAACAATGTATATAATTTTTTAATTCAACTGCTCAAAAACGGAGGAGTGTTGAGCCACTTATAACGGTGCTTCTATTAGGGAAAGGAAATAAAGAAGGCACTAACGACCTAAATACTGGGTGGAGTCAAAGCTCATGGCGTGCGTGTAAGAATTTCATTCGCATTCTAACACACCACTAGTAATAAACGTACTTAAAGTTAAATGGTTTAAAAAGACAGCTTCAATGAATCCAATATACGTTTAAATGAGACAACGGTTCGAAAAACATTATAAGACCCAGAGTCTGTAATCACGACAGGATTGAAAATGGCGATAACATCTATATTATACTCACTATTCAGGAATTGTGAAAATTAATATTCAACGTAATTTATCAGCTCTAAACAATTAGAGCAAATATTATATCATGCTAAAAGTACTCCGAAAAATAATAATAAACATATGATCAAAGCTTCAAGAAAGTTTTTAATCAACAGATACACCATAGGAACATATAATGTTATAGTTATTTGAGAAACCAATCTGAAATGAACTGCTCTGAAAATTAATTAATCAATATTCGAATACACCATTCGAACCTAGGTGGCGCGTATTTATTTATCCGACATTTCCTTCCAGAATTGTCTGCGTCGAAAAATCTTGGTTTGTAAATTTCTCATAACAATTCTGCGACTTACCGTATATTTTTCAAAATAACGTTATTATATTATAACACGCCTGTTCTTCTTCTTCTTTGGCTCTTCAGACCATTGAGGGCCTTGGCCTAACTTGTCGATTGCGGACTGTCATCTTGCATGACATATTCCGAATTTGGAGTGATAAGTGGTCAGCGTATCGATTAAATTTTAATCCCAGTCTTCGAGAACATGAGGAAACAAACACTCAAGCCAATACGAGGATTCGAACCCGGTACCTCTGTGTAGTGAGGAAGCGACGCTAGCCATTGGACCACAGGAGGTCCGCATAACATGCTTGTTGATAAAGTAAAATTTAGATTGTTTTCGTTTAGTCGTTTCTGATTTGTGTTTTTATTTCAAGCAGTTATAGCAAATAATACTAACGTTTGGAACATCGTGAAATCAATTACGCAACTTTGAATAAGTGATTTGAAATAAAAGGAGATGTTATATATCTTTTGTATTTGAGATGTTGAAGTAAAAGGATGTTGTCTTCCACATCTTGTGAAAAAGAAGTTCAGCAGTAAACGTTTTGTGTATCATAGTAGAGTGTCAATTAAAAGATCAATTCATTATACAAATTTCTACCGTGTTTTAAATTTTGATATATGTACTTGATTCACACAATAGTAGAGGGTCAAATATATAACAAATATTTCGTTCTGGACTGCATCCAAGT